>JASDDO010000019.1:810279612-811725840 GCA_030015575.1 Agapanthus africanus | reverse complement strand
TTCATGGTATTTTAATGTAAAGTGATTCTTGTGATTTTAGAAAAAGTTGAAATATTTATATTATAACAAAAATAGATATTTTGGTAATACATATATATTTATATATTTATAAAAATAATTTTAATTTATTATTTTCTAGAAATCTCATTTTCTTAAGATATTTGTATTTTAAATCTCTCGAGACCGAATGTTCCTTGCGAAGGTCTGCATCTCGCACTACTAAGCCCAGAGATGTGTGATAATCCGCAGCAACCCAGTCGGGTTCTCCAAAATGGGTTGTAGCGGCGCTTTGCAAAGATTTGTGTAAAATACATAATCTTGTAGAAAACGGTTTTAATAGTAAATGGTATTTATATGTAAAGTTTCGTTTTCCCGTATTCTATGTTCCCGAAAGGTATTGTCCTATGTTGCATATGAGTGTTGTGAGGAGGTAGGTCATTACCTCATGATCTAATTAAAAGTATAGCAAGATTAATGTTGTTTTAAGGTAGAAAGTAAAGTACATGGTATTTTATTGAAAAAGAGCGGTAAAAATTACAAAATAAAATATTTTGCTATAGAACTTGTTTAACATGTTTTGTTAATGAATAATAGTCAAGATGTAAGAGTTTAATATGGTTGTGTTAAGGAAAATTGAATTTTATAAAGAAAACTGAATCGGAAGTCGGATTTAACTCCGCTTCCGTCGGGTTTTAGTAAAAGTGGTTTTAAGAATAGATTAGAGAAGAGGGAGGTGGGAATTACTGGCTTAGAATCAAGAGAAGAGGTAGAGGAGGAATTAGGATTCGTCGTTGTGTCGTTTCGTCGCCGGAAACTCCTAGGGTCGTCGTCGGAAGTTCGCCGGAGTTTCGCCCTACGCTAACTCCACTTGTACACAAAAGTTCTTGGGATTTTCTTGATAGTTTTGGACAGAAATTTGGAGTGAGGAGGGTGTGTTTAGGGTTGATATTTATAGGAAAAGTTTAGGGTTTAGGGTAGGTGAAAGGGTGTAAAGAAAAATATATTAAATTGTATTAAAATTATGGTTTAATGGGATTTTAAAGAGCTATGTTAAATTGCAGGAAATTTAAAGTGTATAGGGGTTTAGGGAAGACCAAGAGGCAGAACCATCATGTTGGACAATCGGCGATCCGGCCGAGTCCGGCCAGCGGCGGCCGGCCGAGTCGGCCGAGTTGCCGGCCCGAGTCGGCCAAGTCGGGCCGGGGCTCACCTCCACGTGTCCCTCGTCGCTTGGTGTAGCCCCTGAGTCAGTTTGTTTTACATGTGTAGTGGGGTTTTTACGAGTTATGCACATGTAGACCCTTGGACTTCTGAAATTCAAAACAAAACAATATAAAAAATAATGTGGGGGTGGGATTTGAACTCTGGTGCTTTAGTTCAGCAGTGCAAGGTCTTACCAATGAGCTACAAGCTCCTTCTTACTATAAAAAGCAAAACAAACTTATATTTTGTACTCAGGCAAAAATACCCCTTTCTGTATTTTTGAAAAAATTGTACAGAAAGTTGTACAGAAAATTTAGGATCGTTACATTTGTGTTTCATCAGGAACACATGTCCGAATCTTGAGAGATCATTGGTGAATGTAATGAAGTACGAGGAACCATTCCTGGCATGTGTAGACATAGGATCGCATACATCACTATGTATCAGTCCCAAGAGTTCAGTAGCTCTTTCTCCGTGTTCAGTAAATGGAGTTTTGGTCATCTTGCCTTTAGACATGACTCGCAAGTTTCATAAGATGTAAATTTGAACGGATTCAAATATCCATCTTTATGCAACTTAGCTAGTCCGGTCGCATTGATATGACCTAGTCTATAATGCCACAAGAAGGCTTCGTTCATCTTAGAACTTTTCCTCTTGTGTGTGTTCTGTATGTTTAGAACTGTAATTTGATTTTAGAATATATATACCGTTACACAACGTACCAAACCAAATCAACATTTGATTTAAGAAAATGTTCATAACATTTTTCTCTAATACAAAGTTATATCCTTCTTTATCTAATAATGAAATTGAAATAATATTGCACATCATTTTTGGTACATTATAACAGTCGTTCAAAATCATTGTATTATCATTTAGTAATACTAAGTGATATTCGCCAACTGCTTTCGCTACAACAGTTGCACCATTCCCTACTACGAGAGATTTATCACCCTTTCCCAGTTCTCTACTTCTTCTTAACCAATGTAACAAATTATAAATATGGGATCCTGATCCGGTATCTAATACCCAGGACATAGAGCACACTGAGAAACAGTTTTCGTTAACGAACATACCCGAAGAAGATGCATCATCATGCTCTTTCTTCGTTCGGGTTGCGCGGGAATCCTGATATTCCCCTATTCCTTGCTCAGACTTATGAAAGTCATAAGATAGAGTGGAACCAACATTTCCCAGCTCAGTATAATAAGCGGGTTTGGTCAATACATCCATATTATTATCTTGATTAAGGCGTGTCATGGTCACTACCTAGAGAGAGAGAGAGGAAACACTTTAGCGTGCGCTCTTGTAAGATTAGATTGGTTATTATCTTATCTAATCAGGATGGCCCCCACTATTTTTATCAAATCTTCCTTCAAACCCTAAAAGGTAAGATTAGCCGGGATTAATTACACCCTATAAGTTCGCCAATCGGTCAGCCAGGCAGGTATTGGTACTCCGAAGGAGTCTCCCCATACTTTCACATGGAACTAATTAAATAACCTCGTTTCCGCAGGGGCATAACCCCGTTAACACCTTTCTTAGACACCTACTGGATCAGCTAATTGTAAAGTGGAAAACTCTCCTAGGAGTAACACTTACTCGCGGTGTGTATCGGGATCCAACTATCTCATAGAAAGTATGCAATCTCATTGCAAATTTCAACACTTGAAATTCCCAATAAGTGTTTTTACCCCTAACGACCTATGACCTTGACGGAGGCCAACAAAACATAGGCCGCTAGTCAAGTTCAACCCGTCATTTCTTAATTGAATTAAACCCACCCGCACGACCCTTGACGGAGGCCAACAAGGTCGTACGACTGCCCTAATCCAATCGCATCATATGATGCAGATAAACACTAATCAGCTACCGTACACTACGCCTTGACGAAGGCCAACAAATGCAGCACGAATACTAAAATAGTCCTTATCTGAAATGACGGAGCGCTACGACTGGTTCTGAACAAAACCTTTATCGTAATGAACTTGATATCGTTGTAGAATCCAGTGATTTGAAAAGGAGTGGTTTAAGCTCCGCTTTTAAAATCGAGTAATTTTCAAAACAAACCAAGTGGGATGTAGCATTTGCTAGTTTTGCTAAGGAGGTCACTCCTGGTGAAGGGATCTAAGCTCTTTCCTCATCGAATGAGGTGCTGGATATTCATAAAGGAATACCACTATGCAAAGCAAGAACTAGAGCTACCTTTTTAAAAAATTTGATTCTACAATATCTTTAGGTTTCTTATTTTTTCATTAATCTCATTAATGATGTCCCATCATTTATGTTTCCTAAATATCATATAAGAAACGAAAATAGAACATATGCATATGCCATCCGCATTCGCAATGGGGCCTCGTCATGCACCATTAGGTTACTTAACTAACAACAGAGCGGGGGCTGGACTAGCGCAGGTGCAAAACATAAACAACGTTTATTATATATATCATATATATATAGCATTCGTCTCACGCAGTTATATGATCACATCACATAACTCAAGCAGCAGAAGTCATCATATGAAATATTGGATATTCTAGGAGGTCCGTGCTTTAGATTAAGCCAGTAATGAAAAACACGGATTCAACGGTAGTGATGAATAGCCAAACCCACATCCCTAGACCCCTACGAGAGCGACAATCAACCCTCCCAATTCAAGAGTTAGGAGACTCGGTCTCGACTCCTTGAGATGGTCTACCACTGGACTCTAGAACCTGGTTACTTGTGCTCTCCGCCTTGGGTTTATCATAATGCGGAAAAGTAAATAATATACATCAATGGTGACATCAAGCTCAACCCGGAAGTGTCCCAATAAAAGAATATTACATACAGTTTTTATATGAATGAAAATATAAAAACTTTCATCTCACGTAACAACCCCTGGCTATTCAATTACGACGATCTAATATAATATATCACAACAACACATAACATCACGTGTCATCAATGTAAGTAAATATGCGTATCCCGAATGTCGTTGACATATAGCAACGAGATCGGGGATACCCCACATATTACACTTACGGTCGCAGAAAAGAAATGAAAAACTATAATATTTAGAATCTGCATTATCCTTAGACATCATAAACCCGGAATATCACATATTCCGAATTTCATGCCTAACCCTATAAACCTTGCATTTAAGTCTCGAATTGAAATTACTTTTCAATAACCAGTCGGGTAATTCTACTAGATTCCCGATAAAATGATCGAATACTCGACGGGAACTTTAGTAGATGGTCGCACCCCCAATACCGTCGACAAAGTGCACTTAGGCAGAACATAGTGGTCGCGAGCACCCGAGTGGATGCTTTTGGCAACGGGGTTCTCCTATAGTCACTTGGTTCGGGCTATGGGGCTTGGCTATCTAGTAGTGCTACCCGGTGAGTGTTCGAGTACTATACACGATTGCGACGGAGTTTTGATCCGAATCGAAACTCCGTGGCAATCGATCAAACGAGACTAAAACGTTAGGTTTAGAAATAACAAACTAGTTTTCACAAAACTAATTAATGACGGTTCCAAATATTGTATCACATATCATAACTTAAACCCAAAACGATGTTAAAACTGCGACTTCGAAACACTCCGAATTTCCCTAACACAAAGATAACATCACATGCAATCTGGGCAAAATCAAACAGTACCTGAAACCCTAAATCCAAGAGTTAAGAACACCATATAAAACCCAAACCCCAACTCTTTTCAAAAACCGGCCAGGCCGGGATTTTGTCATGTTTGGCCGGCCAAAAATTAACATTTGGGGCTCGTTTTACTATGGTGTTCTAGTTACATCACATGTAGCATTCTGCACTTATTTAAAAAATTTCAGAGTACTTTTTAAAATTTACAGAAACTTGGATTTTGGATTACAGTTTTCGGAGTCGTTTCGGTTTCCCAATTTTGATACATCGTCTAATGCTCTAGCTTGGCGCCGATACCATGAAAGTGTGTCTTAGCACCACCACTAGCTTAATACCAGTATCAAGTATGAAATTTTATGTGGTCTTGGGGTGCTAAGCTACACTAATCAAGAATCTAACTAGAGTATTAGGGTATAACAAATGATAAAGCAAGTTTTACTCTAAGTGATGGAGACTACAACCTTTGTAGACCAAGTCCTTCTCTTCTAAAGCTCCGAGTAGTAGTCTCTACGACTCCTCTTGGCTGCACTTGAAGAAAGGATCGAGCTTGCTTAGTGATCTTCGGGGCCGAAAATGATCCACCTTGAAGTTTCTCTAGGTCAAGCTAGCTCTTCACTAATCAAGTATTAGTGGATGAAACAACCTAATCTAAAGGGCTAGTTTAGAGTAGGTTGATGAAGTAGGAATGTTGGCTCACATAGAAATATTTTCCTCTCCTTTTTATCAACTCAAGAAAAAACCTTAGTGAGCTCTCATGAGAAGAAGATGATGAACATGAGAAAAATGAGAGTGTGTGCATGAATGAGCTAGTGTGCATGCATGTGAAGAATGGCTCATATATCCTCACTTATTGAAGCATCCATTATTTCACAATAAAAATAATGAACCATACTTCAATAGTGATCACAAACCATTAAACAAATGTTTTGAGCCATGCTTCACCCATGCCCAAAAAATCTCCTTATTTTCCACCTCATATATCTATTTCCAAAATAGATAATCCATATATATATATATATATATATATATATATATATATATTATTAATAGAAGAAAATAATTAGTGAGCATTAATATTAGTTAATATATAAATATATCAAATATAAATATATATCAAATTATTAAATCAACACTTGATTTAATAATCAGGTTATATCATATATAACCGACTAATATCATTTATCTGTATATCATATTATCAAATCAACACTTGATTCAATAATCCGGTTATATCACATATAACCTAATCGATATCAAATGTCGTCAGATTACAATACGGTATCATATATACATATTCAATCAGGCTCCCGCACATATCAGCATATGTGCCCTACTTTGTTTCGCTTGAGCTAAGAAACCTCTGTGTAGGACTCTAAAGACTTGTCAATACGCTAGCAGTAGGTAATGATCACATCAGTTACCCACAAGCCGTCAGCGGTACTAGATGGACGTAACAGCTACCTAGGTATTGAGCGATTAGAAGATCAACAAGCAAGCTTTTCCAAACTCCCATGAAGCCTATAAGTAACACTTACCGTATAATCCGGTCTCTTTGTCTGATATGCCGCATATCGAGTCTAGGGGTGGATTCGTCAGACCCCGATAACTTGATAAGTCATGCCGATGTGTGGCCTATAACGGTTCGAGAAACTACTAATAACACTTACCAGTAAATCTCATCAGCCCTGGCCAGGGACTTTCTGTTATAGCCAATCGAGCATAGCGTAATATCAACTCCCAATACCGGGAGAGACAAAACCCCTCCTATCGCTCACTACCTCCATGTGACTCGGGACTGTACCCAAAATCCACCTGTTTGCATGACTCCTTTGAGCCGTGGTAAGGAGGAAATCAAAGCACAGTGGGAAACACACAAGATACTATGACGATCTCAGGTCTATAGACTAACCAGTACCTGTGTCACTAAAGAACTGCTATCTGACGATAGGTATGGTACCATCTAGGAGTTCTCGGCGAGTCCTGTTCGGTA
Source organism: Agapanthus africanus (assembly GCA_030015575.1). NCBI lineage: Eukaryota > Viridiplantae > Streptophyta > Magnoliopsida > Asparagales > Amaryllidaceae > Agapanthus > Agapanthus africanus. The sequence goes on along the minus strand of JASDDO010000019.1, from coordinate 811,719,003 downwards.
TACCCATTCTCTAATGAGCACATGTGTACAATCTTTGATATCAAACACCAATGGTTATGGGATCAACCATCGCCTAATACAGGGTCAAGAAATGTACACACTAGTCTACTCTAGAATATTAATGCCCTGTCTCGATATCCCCTCGACTAGGAACTGTTAAAGGATGTGCTTATGGACTACACAAGTCCTAGTAGTATGATCTGCATCATAGTCCTGGTAGTCAAGACACATCCTAAGGGCTTTATCAACATGTATCAGAGAGTCAGTATAATACTACAAGTGTACATGTTAAGATAAAGAGTAACCAGATAACATACTATCACGTCGAGTAAGAAAGTCTTCTATATATATGTCCAAGCATCCACTATATCATACAATAATGGCCTCTAGGGCATACATATTCCTAACACCTCCATGTGGCTCGAGACTGTACCCAATTATAACCTGTTTGCACGACTCCTTTGAGCCATGGTAGGATAGTAATCAAAGCACAGTAGGAACTCACACAAGAAAAATGATGATCTCAGGTGGATAGACTAATATGTACTTATGTCACCTGAGAACTGCTATCTGACAATAGGTATAATACCATCTAGTATGTTCCCGATAAGTCCATCCAATGTACTCAACTCTTGTGAGTACCTGTATACTATCTTAGGTGACCAACTGAAACCAATGGTTTGTGAGACCGGCCACTGCCCCTCGTTGGGGTCTCGAAAAGTATACACTAGTCTACTCCGGAGTATCGATGCCCAGTCTTGATACTCGCTCGACTAGGAACATTCAAGGATGTGTTTATGGACCACCCAGCTCCTACGTATATGATCGCCATAATAATGCTGGTAGTCAAGTAAGAATCCTATGGACCCTTTCAACATGTAATAGTGATCTGTAATACCATATAATACATGTACATGATGATAAAGTCAAACCAGGTAGCATACTATCATCTCGAGTAAGACTGTTCTACCCGTATAAGTCCTCCCTCAATCATCATCGCCTACATGCGATTACAATAATTGACTTGAGAGCACTATATCCAACAAGAAGAGGGTGGACACTTTTATGGGTTGATGAGAATGAATGGCTAGGATTATGTATAGAATATGGTTGGTTTTTAAATGCAACCATTTTAGATTTTTTTTTTCTCTTCACTTTTCAAGTCTCATTCTCTCTCTTTTCTTTTGTGAGAAACTTAAGCCTCATCCTTCTTCCTCCTCTCCTCTCTCTTTAGTTTAGGAAACCCTAATAATAATCCATAGAAAAATATAGAGAGAGTAGAGAGTGAAGCTACATCACTTGAAGCTAAGATTTAGCAACTCCTAGTTCAAGTTCTTCTCTTTTGAAGTGAAGCCAAAGATTGTAGCTCCTCAAGATGAATCTTCTTTGATCATGTGGAGTTTTTCAACCAAGATACCGCCCTCAACCTTCTTCTTGAGCCACTAGGAGTCCACTTCAAGCACACCTTCCATTTCAAGCAAGCTTTTAGGATGTAAGCTAATCCTAACCTTGAATGGAACTTCTAGTGTTTGTTTTTAGTATCAAGTTTAAAACTTTAGCTAGAATCCTTGCTTGTATGCCTTTGTAGCTCTCTTGTTTTTTAAATATACATGCTAGCCTTGCTTTAAAAATGTAAATGAGAGCCCTAGGCATCCTTTCATGTACTTTGATTACTACGTACCCTATCACGACTTTAAAGTGTCGGGCAAATAGATAGCGGTTAGGTGCCGTCCTGAAGCACTTGGAGACAGTGAGCGATAAAAGAGACTCGTCTTTCTCGGTATAAGGGGTTGATATCGCACTATGTACGGTTAGCCATCCCATAAGACCTGGGCACAGGAGGATGAGATTTAATGATAGGGCATCAGTATGTTCTCGGTATATGATAGGCTTGACATCGGCACAACTTATCAGCTTATTAGGGGTCTGACGTTTTCCATCCCCTAGACCTGGTATGTGATACTCTCAAATGAACAGATCGGAATGTACGGTGCATATCACTTATAAGCATAGTAGGGATTCGGATGAGCTTGCTTATCGATCTTCTTTTCGATAGATACCTCGGTATACGTTACGTACAGCTAGTGCCACTGACGTGCTTATGAGTTTTGGATGTTATCCAGTAACTCACTGCTAGCGTATTGTCGAGTCTTTAGAGTCCCACACCGAGAGTTTTTTGGCTTTGGCGAAACGATGTAGTTAACGTACTGGGTACGTGCATGAGTCTGATTAAAACTAGTGTATTGGATACACTGACGGTAATCAGACGTTTGGAAATACTATCTGGTCTTTTGGAAAGAAGAATATTAAATCAGGTCTGGATTTAATATATTAATACATGTATTGGATATATGTATTTACTAGTATTTTTTCACTATCTCTATTTGTCTCTTTTATGTATTTATAATACATATGGAAAATAATACATACATACATACATACATACAAAGATATATATATATATATATATATATATATATATATATATATATATATATATATATTATCATTTCCATTTTCTTTTTCTATTTGTTTATTCTTCTCTTACAAATTACTTGACTTAACAAGATGGGGGAGTAGGTATACCCACCCTAGTTTTTCTTGACAAGTGAAGGGAAGAGAAGAGGGTGGACACTTGGAGATGAAATGAAGATCCTATGGTTGAGATTTCTTTAGGTTATGTTAAGAATTATCAACCATTTTGGAAATGAGATATGACTTCATTTTCTTTCGCCCTCATCTCCTGTCTCCAAGCTCTCTTCTTCCTCCCCATAATTAAGAGAAAAATTGGAAAAATAAAAGAAAATAGAGGGAAAAATATTTAGTGAGCATAACTACATTCTAAGTTCAAACTCCTAATAAAGGTTTGATCTTAGTTACTTTTAATGTGAGGTTGAAGCCAAAATTAAAGCTCACAGGTGAAGGTGGATCTATCTAGGGCCAAGGAGATCAATACCAAGCTTGTACCATGAACCATCTAGGAGCCTATAAGGAGTCCAACCACAATTTTGGAGCACTTGAAAATGCTACAAAGGCTGTTACTTCTAACCTTGTATGAAAACTCATATTTTTTGTTACAAGTTCATAACTTTAGCATGTATCCTTGATGTTTGGAACTAATACTCTCTAGATTTTTTTTTAAAACCCTATTATGCCGTGTTAAAAATTTCTTGCTAGGATGCATGAGTTCCAACATATGATATCAGAGCCATTCTAAAAACTTGAACTTGTTTAGATGGCTTTAGAATTCACAAACACCCATTTTAGCAAAACCTTGTTTTAAAATTTTGCATGAAAAGCTTTTATTTTCACTTGTGCTGGAGCCTATGGATTATTGGTTTGGACTAAGATTTCTTGTAGGCAAATAATCACCTAAACCCATCCCATTTGTGTTCGGTTCGGCCCCAGCCGATTTAGCCCCGATTCGGGGGCTGAATCAGCCACTGGATCAGCCCCAATTTAGGGCTGATTCAGCCCCGACACGGGGTTGTTTCCACCCTTGGTTCAACCCTGTTTTGGTGCCGAATCAAGGCTCAAATAGTGTGGGGGTTTGGGGGTTAACCGGGTTCCATTTCATGTAAAAATGAGGGGGTTTTCATAGCCGGGGTGCTTGAATTTCAAAGTTTGGAAATTTCAAGTGCCCGCCTCGTGGGTTTTATGATTCTAGTTGTCATGGATGATGATATCTGTATTTGTGATGATTGTGAGTATCTAAATGTTTTGGTAAACGTCTTCTCATTGCTATATGTATCAATAAAAAGGTGTTGCACATTTAATACTTGCACTGTGATGATGTTTGGATATCTGTGTTTGTGGTTTGGTTGGATCGTCGTGATGAATAGCCCGTGTGAATCTAGATATTTGGATGATGTAAATTCATGTAATGTTTAAGATGTATATTCTTTTATTGGGGCACTTCAGGTTAAGGATGATGTTGCCACATGTTGTATTTTTTCCATTTATATATTTAGGATTGACCCAAGGTGGAGTGCTCAATTTACCGGGTTCTAGAATTCAGGGTAACCATCTTAAGGAGTTGAGACCCGGGTCATCCAATTCTAGGATTGGCAGGTAGCTTGCTGCACTCGTAGGGGTCTAGGATTATTCACACATGGGCTATTCATACGACCGTGGAATCCGTGTTTCGTTTGCGGCTCAAACGAAACGCAGAATTCCTAGTATATTCGCTACTCCACTTTGTTATTGCTTCTGCTGCCTGTGATGCTTTATATCATGCCTGAGATGAATGGATATATATATAAACGCTATATATGTTTTGCATCCACACTACTCCTGTCCTCTCCCTGCCGTAAGTTAAGTAACCTTACGGTGAAGACCCTGAAAGTCTACCCTAGCACCGCCATGAGGTTCTAACGACATCAAGCATGCCAAATTCAAATTTTTATAGGTGATAAGCTAGACTAAACAAGATCTTTAACTAGATTATTAGGGTTTTATTTTGATAATAAGAAAAACTAAAGAGAAGTGAAGATGGCTATACCCTTGTAGATCGAGTCCTTCACTTCATATGCTCTGTGTAGTAGTCCTGCGACTCCACTAGGCTCCATTTAACGGTTTGAACGAGCTTCCTTCGATAAACTTCGTGCCGAAGATGATCCACGCGAAGTCCCTCCAACTCAAGCTATCTCTACACTAAACTCTTTTAGTATAGGAAACACGCTACACTTGATCGCTAGTCAAGTGTAGCATGATGAAGTAGGGGTTTTGAGGCTCACTAATATGTGTTCAAGCTTCATTATTCACATCACATGTGAGGGTTGAAGCTTGAACCATGGTGGCATGAAGAAGAGGAAGAAGAGGAGAGCAATAGAGCAACAATGGGAGCAACTCAAGAATGAGCTCAAGTGTTGAATGAATGAGAGTGTGAATGGCAACCCTTGACCCTCACTCATTCAAGCATGGAATTATTGTAAAATAAAATTGCAACCATGCTTGAATAGTGAGTCAAGATGAATAAACAAATGGAAATGCCATACTTTCAACCATGCTCCCAATTTCTACCTCATTTCTATTCTCACAAAATAGAATTCATGTCATGCTATATATATATATATATATATATATATATATTAATACATATAAGAAAATATTTAGTGAGCTAATGATATTAGTTATGATATAATTATATCAAATATAATATATATCACATTATTAAATCAACACTTGATTTAATAATCCGGTTATATCACATATGTCCGACTAATATCATTTATCTGTATATCACATTATCAAATCAACACCTGATTCGATAATCTGGTTAGATCATATATAACCTAACTGATAACAGATAACTTTCATATTACAATACGGTATCACTTACACGTATTTAATCAAGCCCACACACATATCACATATGTGTCCTACTTCGTTTCGCTTGAATCAGGGAACTTCTGTGTGTGACTCTAAAGACTCATCAATACGCCAGTAGTAGGTGATGATCACATCAGTCACCTACAAGCCGTCAGCGGTACTAGCTGGACGTAACGGCTATCCGGGTATTGAGCGATATGAAGATCAACAAGCAAGCTTGTCCATAATCTCCATGAAGCCTATCAGTAACACTACCATACAGTCCGGTCTCTTCGTCTGATATGTCGCATATCATGTCTAGGGGTGGTAAACGTCAGACCCCAGTAACGTGATAAGTCATGCCGATGTCTGGCCTATAACGATTCGAGAAACTACTGATAACTCTTACAGTAAATCTCAGTAACAGCCCTAGCCAGGGACTTCCAGTTATAGCCAATCGAGCATAGCACAACATCAACCCGCAATATCGGTAGAGACGAAACCCCTCCTATCGCTCATTGTCTCCATATGACTCGGGACTGTACCCAAAATCCACATGTTTGCACAACTCCTCTTGAGCGTGGTAGGGAGGAAATCAAAGCACAGTGGAAGACACACAAGACTCTATGACGATCTCGGGTCTACAGACTAACCTGTACCGGTGTCACTAGAGGACAAATATCTGACAATAGGTATACTACCAACTAGGAGTCCTCGGCGAATCCGTTCGGTGTACCCATTCTTTAATGAGCACCTATGTACAATCTTTGATGTTACACACCAATGGTTGTAGGATCAACCATCGCTCTCTAAGGAACAAGAAACGTACACACTAGTCTACTCTGAAACATCGATGCCCTAATCTCGATATTCCCTTGACTAGGAACTCATTGAAGGATGTACTTTTGGACCACCCTGGCCCCACTAGTATGATCTCATCATAATCTCGACAGTCAAGTACATATCCTAAGGGCTTTATCAACATATAAGAGACAAACGGTATAAAGATACCAGTCTATATCTTAAGATAAATGTAACCAGATAGCATACTATCATGTCGAGCAAGAAAGTACTCTATATATATGTCCAAGCATCCACTATATCAACAATAATAGCCTCTAGGGCATACAGATTCCTAACAATCTTCTACTTGCACTAAGGCCAGTTGTTGTAGTATCTCATACCCAACATCCCAAAAAGTCTCTCAAATAGCATCTGGGGGAGGGCCTTGGTGAGTGGATCCACTGTGTTATCCTCAGTGTCAACTCTCCTGACCTCGATCTTCAGGACATCAACTATCTCCCTGATCAAGTGATACTGTCTAAGAATATGTCTGGATCGCTGACGGGACCGAGGTTCCTAGGCCAAAGCCACAGCTCCATTGTTATCACAATACACATGTACTAGATGCTCAATGGTAGGAACCAAGTTCATCTTATGAACTTTATTAATCCAGACAGCCTCTTTGGCAGCATCTTTGGTAGCGATGTAATTAGCCTCTATCAACGAGTCTGCTACGGTATATAGCTTGGAACCCTTCCATCATACCGTCCCTGCACTGAGGGTGAAGACAAAACCCGAAACTGGCTTTCAGTCGTCCTTATCACTCTAGAAGCTCGAATCGGTAAAGAACTCCACCTGGAGTTCACCGTTACCATACACTAAGAACATCTCTTTAGTTCTTCTCAAGTACTTAAGAACGTTCTTCACAGCTGTCCAGTGCTTTTCCCCAAGATCTTTTCGACACTTAATCATTACACTTAGTGAGTAAGCTACATCCGGTCTGGTATACAACATCGCATACACGATTGACCCGACTGCCGAAGCATAGGGTATCCCTTGTATGCGAGCCCTCTCCAAATCAGTCTTGAGAGACATCTCTTTGGAGAGAGTGATTCCTGAACAAGCGGGTACATTACCATGCTTAGAATCTTCCATACCAAACCCCTTTAGTATGGTGTCTATGTACCTGGATCGGGACAATCCCAAATCCATTTAGATCTATCTCTATAGATCTATATCCTCAGGATGTAGGAGGCATCAGTTAAACCTTTCATAGAGAACTTGTGTGATAAAAGGTGCTTGACCGACTGTAGCATAGGAACATCGTTTCCTATCAAGAGTATGTCATCTATGTACAATACGAGGAAGACAACCATACTCTCTACAACCTTCTTATATATACATGGTTCATCTACCATTTTGATGAAGTCAAACTCTTTGACAGTTTCATCAAAACAGATGTTCCATCTCCGCAATGCCTGCTTTAATCCGTAGATATATTCAAGCAGCTTGTATACACTTCCGCTGCTCTCACTGTCTATGAAGCCCTCTGACAGTGTCATATACATGCTCTCTTCTAAATCACTATTTAGAAAAGCGGTTTTGACGTGCAGTCTGCCAGATTTCGTAGTTATGGTATGCAGCAACGGCAAGTAGGATCCCGATGGACTTAAGCATAGTGACAGGAGAAAAGGTTTCATCATAGTCGACACCTGGTCGTTGACGAAAACCTTTTGCTACAAGTCTAGTTTTGAAAGTCTCAACTTTCCATCTACACCAAATTATCTTTCTTAAAGATCCTCTTGCTCTCGATGGGTTTTACCCCTTCAGGAGCAACTTCCAAAGTCAACACTTTGTTGGTGTACATGGATTCCATCTCAGATCGTATAGCATCCAGCCATTTCACAAAGTCCCCACTCGTGATAGCCTGCTCGAGACTAGTTGGGTCATCATCTCCATGATGCAATCCTCGCTCCCACCGTCTATGAAAAAACCGTAGTATCTTTCTGGTGGATGAGGAACCCTACTAGATTTGTGGAGTGGCTGTAGTTCGTCGAAGATTATTGAATCCTCTGGTTCCACCAAATCTTCAGTTATAGTTTGCGTTGCTGGAACTTCTTTCAGTTCTACCTCATTACCACTAATTTCTTTCACAAGAAATTCCTTTTCTAAAAAGGTGGCATGTCGAGAAACAAAACACCTTTTGTTCCTCAATGTGGTAAAAAATATACCTTTGCGAATGTTTGGGATATCCTACAAACTTGCACAGAACTGACCTTGTCTCAAGCTTGTCCGGATTATACTTTTCAACATAGGCCGGACAACCCCCTATCTTAACTCATTTAAGAGATGGTCTCTTCCCATTCCATATCTCATATGGAGTGTTAAGCAACAGATTTAGTCGGAACTCTATTCAATAGGTAGGCAGCTGTCTCAAGTGCATGTCCCCAAAAGGAAATAGGTAATTCAGCAGTACTCATCATAGAGCGCACCATATCTAATAGGATGTGATTCCTCCACCCCGATATTCCGTTGTGCTGTGGTGTATACGGAGGAGTAAACTGAGAGAGAATCTCATTCTCTTTTAAATAATCCCGGAATTCCGTGCTCAAGTATTCTCCTCCCCGATCATATTGAAGGATTTGAATCTTTTACCCATCTGGTTCTCAACTTCGTACTTATATTCCTTGAAATTCTTAAAAGATTCAGATTTGTGTCAAGAACACATGTCCGTATCTTGAGAGAACATCGGTGAATGTAATAAAGTACGCGGAACCATCCCTGACATGTGTAGACATAGGATCGCATATATCACTATGTATCTGTCCAAGAGTTCGGTAGCTCTTTCTCCGTTTCCAATAAACGGAGATTTGGTCACTAAGCCTTTGAAACATGACTGGCAAGTCACATAAGATATAAATACGAACGGATTCAAATATGCATCCTTATGCAACTTAAGCTAATCTTGTCTCATTGATATGACCTAGTCTACAATACCACAAGAAGACTTCGTTCATTTCTGAACTGTTCCTCTTGTGTGTGTGTGTTGTATACTTAGAACTATGGTTTGATTCAGAACGTGTATATTGTTATACAACGTACCTTACCTAATCAGCACTTGATCTAGGAAAATATTCACAATATTTTGATACGGAATAGCAGTCGCTCAGAATCAATGTATTACTACTTGATAACACTAGGTGTAACGCCTTAGTTTTTCGATTAGTGTTATTTAAGCGATAATGCGGGTTTTCTGTAAAAAGTTTACCATTTTGGTTTCCTCACATTTTATAACATTTAATTAATAATTTATTATTATTTGTTATGGCTTTCACACACTTGTGCATGTTAATGTGAGGGTTTGTTTGTGTTAATCTAGTTTTAGCAACCATGACAACTTAACCTAATCCTAATCCTATCCTTGCCTTGTTTAAATCTTAATCCTTGCTTAACCCTTAACCTTAACCCTAGATATTTGTAGAGAGATATTTGTTTGTGTTTTGTTTGGGAGGAGATGGCATGGTGACTCACTTGATGAGGCATGGCTTGCATTAATGAAGAGTTAATGCAATTGGTGCACTCACCCTTATTCTCACCCCTCTCTCTCTAACTCACTCATACACTCTCATTCTCTCATCTTTTCTATCTCTTTATCATTTCCTTCATTTTTTCTCACTCTCAACTGAACCCTTATCATTTCCATCACAAAACCATCACAAACTTCATTAAACATCACCCAAATCACTTCATAAACCTTGTTTTGCCTCTTGGATGTTTTGGAGCTTGGAAAGTTAGGATCTTTGAGCTTGTGGGAGTAGATAATGATCTCTTTCTGTTAAGTAAGTCCTTTTAGTGTTGCGTAGCTTGTTCGTTTCAGTTTAGAACGCGTAAAATTTAGTTTCGGGTAAATATCGTATTTTTAGTGTAGTTTTGGTGTCTCGGATGATCTGCTATCAAATCAGGTATTTGTAGGAAAAGTTCCCATCACAGTGACCTTATGTAGTGACCTAGAACCCACCATAAAAATTTGAGACCGTTTCATAAAAACGAGGCCGCAAATATATTGCTTCTGACCGCAATTTGCGGCCAGACTGTTGAGTTGGGTGTGGTGTTTTGGTATGGGGGTCTCTGGGGTTGTGTGTGGTCTTGTGGTACGTGCAACTTTTACAATTTGTTTGTGTAGCAAAATCCAAGACCACTTTGCTAGTGTTTCGATTACGCACGTTACGTTATCCGATACAGTTCGTGTCTTTGTGTATCGGTTGCTCTTGGGTTAGTTTCGTAGTGTCGCTACGCACGTTAGCCACTAGACGAACACTTGAGAGTATATTTGGAGTTGATGCATCGGTCAACGTAGTTTGTATGTGTTATTGGTCGATTTCTAATAGACACTTGCTTTGTTGTTATGTGATTTAGGATCGCAGGCGGGGACTTCAGACGCTGCGAAGAAGGGGAAGCGAGTGGTTGGCTTTACTTAGCCAGGATAGTAGTGAGTAGATTTAACATCTACAGGGAAATCGCCTGCATGGCGTTATGCGTCAGGGCTAGATATGATATGATATTAGCTGCATGTTTATATTACACATATAGGCATAAAACTTCATTGCATATTATTACTTGTTATGCTTGGACTTGTACCTTTTGGACACTGCACTATTATTGACGGTTCATGTTGCACAAGCACTGATTGTATTCCACTCACACCGTCAATAATTTCCATGACACGCACAACACCTATACATACGTGATATTGTATTGGCTAGGAACTTGAAACATGATCCTTATTTTTATTGTGCATATGACTTATAGCATACCTGTATACCTACATGCTTACACATATGCCTTGACATGCCTACATGCTAGTTACCCATATACCTATATGGTATTGTACCATTAGTGACAGGTATATACACATATGAGACATAGCTACATGTACATCTTGCTTACATACTTACACATACACCCGTATGGTATTACATCATTATGGATAGGTACATGCTCATACACCTTGCTATAGTTGCATGTTCACCTTTATATGATGTTGCATTTGGTTTCGGGGAATTAGGAACCGCATGATATATTAATAACTTGTTGCAATTAAATAGCAGTTTTTCCTTTATATGCTCACATTACTGTTTTATGTTGCATATATCATATTCATGGATTTTCGCATTGAGATATGGATTTCACATGATCTTTTCTGGATTTGAGGACCATGGTAGTTTCATGAAATTATGCATTATTTGAAAAACCCGGTTTCTCTTGATATGATATTTCGATGCGTCCACCATGAGATTTCTCGATTCTGAGTTTTATGATATACCCGATGCGAGGAGTGGAGTGGGCCGTGTGCGGGTACATGGTGGAGCCCGGTATGGTACCCCGGGGTAAGAAAGGTATGTTGAAGGATTAGCCAATAAGCCTGGTGGGGGATGTACACTGCCTACCGGTGATAGTATTTGGAGTCGGCGGTTATCGTGGGGATACCAACCGGAGTCATGTATGTATGGATACAAGGAATTCGAGTGTTGAAGCTGGGCACTCGGGTTTCCGATGAACGTATGATACGTACATATCAGGGTCAGTCGTGGTGATGACGCCTGATAGATGATTATTTATGTGTCGATGCTGGACACTAGTTTTCATGATATTTTTCTCCTAAGTATATATATCAGTGGTATGGGACGCTGTTATATATATATATATATATATATATATATATATATCAGTGGTATGGGACGCTGTTATATATATATTTATAATATATATATCATATGATCTATGCAAGTATTCTTATTTTTACTCGATATTTTGATATGAGGGTCGATCCGAGGGCCGATCCGAGGGCCGATTTGATGAATTTGGGATTTGGATTGTCTTGATGGACACTGGTCCTGCCACGATGAGAATTCCGTGTGGATGACATGTTTTATCCCATATTCCGCATTTATTTATATGCATTGCTTCATGTATTAGTTGTACCTGATGGAGTACCTTTCATGATTGTTGCATATACATATTGCCATATTATTGCTTCATGTATTAGTTGTACCTGATAGAGTATATTTCATGACTGTTGCATATACATATTGCCATATTATTGCTTCATATATTTGTTGTACCTGATAGAGTACCTTTCATGACTGTTGCATACATATGGCCATTTATTGCTATTAGCTTGCATGTGATAGATTCGCGCAGTACGTGCATACTTGCGATTACCTGCATATGTTATTTACTATTCATGAGTTGGCAACTCACCCCCGTTGTGCCACGATGTTTTGCAGGTAGTCCCTCAGGGCAGTTGAGGCAGGGCTTTCATCTATCGTATTATCTTTTGCAGCGGATACCGCTACGGCTGACTGTGTGCAGTTTTGCTATAGGTAGGTTTTGCGGTTATCCGATATTGCTCATTTTATATTCGTTGTATCCAGTACTCTCCATCTACCATTTTCATGTATTGACTTAGAGACGAGTTGTGAGGACGATATTGTATTTTATTTTGTGACTTTGGAGGTTTTTCATGCTGTTTCACTTTATATCGTCTTTTTCTTCGTTACGGCGTCGTATATCTGTTGTGGTTGTTGTTTTTCGCCTTTGGGCGTGGATTTGCTCCCGTTGGGGATACTTTATTTATATATTTATGTTGTACCCTTTTTGGGGGCTTGTTTTACAAAGGAGATGCTGCCAAAATTTTTAAAGGAAATAAAGTTGGATTTTAAAGAATTTGTATTTGAGATTTCAAAAGTTTTAACAATGTTCTTATCATTTACTACTTTTGATGGTTTAGATTGCTGGGTTTTCGGCTTACTTAAATTGCGTTGCGCCTGTAGACATTGCGTAGTTTAAGGGCCGTCACGTGCCAAATTTCGAGTCGTGACACTAGGTGATATTTGCTAACTACCTTGGCTGCAACAATTGCATCATTCCCTACTAATAGAGACATATCACCATTTCTCAGTTCTCTACCTAACTGTAGCCTATGTAACAAATTATATATAGGATCCTGATCCAGTATCCAATACCCAGGACGTAGAGATAACTGAGAAACAGTTCTTGGTAACGAATACACCCGAAGACAATGCATCAACATGCTTATTTTTCGTTTGGGTAGCGTAGGAATCCGAATATTCCCCTATTCCTTACTCAGACTTATGACAATCAAAAGATAGAGCGGAACCTAGCCCAGTATAATAAGTAGATTCGGTCAATACATCCATATTATTATCTTGATTAAGACATGTCATTGGTCACTATCAGGAGAGAGAGAAGGATAATCACTTTGCGTGCACTCTTTGCAAGATTAGATTGGTTATTTTATCTAATCGGGATGGCTCCCACTATTTTTATCAAATCTTCCTTCAAACCCTAAAAGGTAAGATTAGTCGGGATTAATTACACCCTACAGGTTCGCCAATCATTCGGCCAGGAAGGTATCGATACTCCGAGGGAGGTTCCCCGTGCTTTCGCACGGTCTTAATTAAAATAAATCTCATTTTCCTAGAGGCATGACCCCATTGGCACCTTTCTAGACACCTACTGGATTAGCTAATTGTAAAGAGCAAAACTCGCCCAGGAGTAACTTTTATTCGCAGTAGGTATCGGGATCCAACTATCTCATTGAAGGTATGCAATCTCATTGCAAATTTCAACACTTGAAATTCGCAATAATTTTTTTGCCCCAAACGTCCTATGACCTTGACAAAGGATAACAAACCATAGGGCGCTAGTCAAGTTCAACCCGTCATTTTCTTATTGAATTAAACCCACCCGTACAACCCTTGATAAAGGCCAACAAGGTCGTACGACTACCCCAATACAATCACATCATATGGTTGCTGATAAGCACTAATCAGCTACCGCACACTACGCCTTGACAAAGGCCAACAAACGCAGCACGAATACTAAATAGTACTTATCTGAAATGACGGAGGGCTACGACAGGTTTTTAAGAAAAACTTTTGCGTAATGAACTTGATATCTTCATAGAATCTAATGATTTTGAAAAGGAGTGTTTTTTAAGCTTTTGCTAGTTTCGCTAAAGAGGTCACTCCCGGTGAAAGGATCTCGGCTCTTTCCTCATCGAATGAGGTGCAGGATATTCAAGAATACCACTATGCAAAGCAAGAACTAGAGAAGCAAACAAAAACAAAACCGAGTGAGTTATAGCATTTTCTAGTTTCGCTAAAGAGGTCACTCCCGATGAAGGGATCCCGGCTCTTTCCTCATCGAATGAGGTGCTGGATATTCATCAAGAAATACCACTATACAAAGCAAAAACTAGAGCTACCCTTTTTGAAAATTTGATTCTACAACATCTTTAGGTTTTTTTCTTTTCATTAATCTCATTAATGAAGTCCCATCATTTAATATTTCCTAAACATTACGGAAAAATGAAACGAAAATAGAACGTACGCTTATACCATCCGCATTCGCCAAGGGGCCCCGTCATGCACCGTTAGGTTACTTAACTACCGGCAAAGCGGAGGCTGGACTAGCGCGGGTGCAAAACATAAGCAATGGTTATTATATATCATATATATAATATAACATTCGTCTCACGCAGTTATATGATCACATCACAGAACCAAGCAGCAGAAGCAACATATGAAATATTGGATATATTAGGATTTCCGTGTTTTAAATTTAGCCAGTAATGTAAAACACAGATTCCACGGTCATGAAGAATAGCCAAACCCACATCTCTAGACCCCTACGAGAGCGGCAAGTAACCCTACCAATTCTAGAGTTAGGAGACCCGGTCTCAACTCCTTGAGATGGTCTCCTACTAGACTCTAGAACATGGTTACTTGTGCTCCCCTCCCTGGATCTATCCTAATACGGAAAAGTAAATAATATACATCAATGGTGACATCATCCTCAACCCGGAAGTGCCCCAATAAAAGAATATTATATACAGATTTTACATGAATGAAAATAAAAACTCCCATCTTATATAAACCCCCGGCTATTCATTCACGACGATCCAATAAATCATATCAATAGCAACACATAATATCACATATCATCAACGTAAGTAAATATGCGTATCCCTAATTCCGTTGACATATAGCAACAAGATTCGGGATACTCCACGTATTATACTTACGGTGGCAGAAAAGAAATGTAAAATGCAATAATTAGAATCCGCATATCATTAGACATCATAAACCCGAAATATCTCATACTCGGGATTTCATGCCTAACCAGATAAATCTTGTATTTTAGTCTCAAATTGAAAACACTTTTCAATTACTTAGTCGGGGATTCAACAATATGCCCGACTACATTATCGAATACTCGTCGGAAACTTTAGTAGATGGCCGCACCCCCGATACCATCGACGAAGTGCACTAAGGCGGAACACCGTGACCGCAAGCACCCGAGTGGATGCTTTTGGCACCGCGGTTCTCCTACAGTTACTTGGTCGGGGCAATGGGACGTGGCTACCTAGCAAAGTTATTCGGCGAGTATTCGCGTACAATACGCGATTACGACAGAGTTTTGATCCGAACCAAGACTCTGTGGCAACCGATTATCCGAGACTAAAACACTAGATTTATAAACAAACTAGTTTTCACAAAACTAATTTAAATGTGGATCCTAACTACTGCATCCATATCAAACTTAAACCCGAAACAATGTTAAAAACAAGAGCGGATGGTATATATGTGCATTCTATTTTCATTGTTTCTGGTGTGATGTGATTTAAATGATAGGACCGCGTTAATTGGATTAATGCAAAGAATTAAACCTTAAAAATGATGTTGTAGGAACTAACTTTAAAAAGGAGCTATAGCCGTATTCTTTTGTTTTGCATAAAGGTATTCGGTCAGGAATATCCCGCACCTCATTCGATGAGGAAAGAGCTTTGATCCCTTTACGGGGATTTTGCTCATAAACAAAATTCTACATCACTAAACACTACTCGATTTTCTTCAAAAACCGCGCATTTTAAAAGCGGAGCCTAAACCACTCCTTTTGAAAACTACTCGGTTCCTCCAACGAGATCAAGGTTATTACGTTAAAGGTTTTTTCGCAAAAAATCATCCGTAGCCCTTCGTCGTTTCAGATTATTAGCACTTAGTATTCATGCTACGTTTGCTGACTAAGTTATGGCGTAGTGTGGGGTAGTTAAGTGTTGATTTTCTACTGCATTAGATGCGATTGGTTAGGACAATCGTACTACCTTATTGACTTAGTTAAGGGTCGTGTAGGTGGATCTAAAGCAATCAAGATAATAGCAGGTTGAACTTGACTTGCGACTTATGATTTGTTGACTATGTTAAGGTCATAAGCCGCTTGGGGCAAAAGTCACATCGGGGGTTTAAAATATAAGAGAAACTTGCTAGCATTTGCATACCTTCTGGAGTGTGGTAATTTTGGTTGGTTTCCTTCAAAGTTATCACACAATGATAGTTGGGTCCCGATCCCAGTGTGAGTAATAGTTGCTTTTCAGGAGATTTTTTCACTTTACAATTAGCTAAACCCGGTACATGTCATGAAAGGTGTCAGTGGGTCAACGCCTCCAGAGAAAAAAGTATTGGATATAGTGCCCTCAAAGTCAATTATTAGATCGCAAGCACATGATTGCAATGATTGAGGGAAGATCTATACCGGTAGGACAGTCTTACTCGAGATGATAGTTTGCTATCTGGTTTGTCTTTATCATCGTGTACATGCTTTAGGTGACAATACAGATCACTATTACACATTGATAGAGCCCTTAGGATTCTTTCTTGACTACCAGCAGTATGATGGCGATCATATACGTGAGAGTTGGGTAGTCTATAAGCACATCCTTAAAAGGTCCCTAGTCGAGGGAGTTTCGAGACAGGGCATCGATACTCCAGAGTAGACCAGTGTATACAGTCGAGACCCCGACAAGGGGCGGTGGCCGGTCTCACAAGCCATCGGTGTCAGTTGGTTCACCTAAGATGTATACAGGTGCTCATTGGGTTATGAGTATATCGGACGGACTCGCCGGGAACCTGCTAGTTGGTATTATACCTGTCGTCAGATAGCAGTTCCCTGGTGACATGTGTATAGGTTAGTCTATCGACCTGAGATCGTCATTTGTCTTGTGTAAGTTCCCACTGTGTTTTGATTACTACCCTACCACGGCTCAAAGAAGTCGCGCAAACAAATTTTAGTTGGGTACAGTCCTGAGCCACATGGAGGCAGTGAGCGGATCGGCAGGGGATTCGTCTCTCCCGGTATTGGGGGTGAGATCGTGCTGTGTCTGGAGAGCCATTACATAAAGTCCCTAGCCAGGGAAAGCGAGATTTACTGGTAGGTACTCCAGTAGTTTCTCAGGGTGTTCTGGGCTACACTCCGACACGACTTATACCGCTATTGGGGGTCTGATGTTTACCAGCCCTCTAAGCCCGATATGCGATACTCATAGATGAACGGACCGGACTGTACGGATATTGTCACTGACAGGCTCAGTAGGGTTTCAGGATGAGTTCGCTCATCGGCCTCCCTTTTGCTCAATACATAGGCAGCCATTACGTACAGCTAGTACCATTGATGTGCTTGTGGTTAAACCCACTGCCAGCGTATTGACGAGTCTTTAGAGTCCCCCACAGACAGTTTCCCAACTTCGGGCGAAACGTTGTAGAGGCCGTATGGTTTTATGGCAGGGTTCCAACATACACGTGCACTTGTGCACATGTCATGTTTAGGACGGATAATACTAGTGGGCTTTGGTTTAAACCGAATACTAGTATTATATTGTGTTGGAATATTTTAGTCTCGTTGCATTCGTATTCATTCGGAATACGGATGCGGCTATGTATATACGGATGAGGGGTAATCTTGTAATTCGTTACGAGATTATTTTTTGAAGTTTTCATTTCTTGTTTTGTTATTAAACATTTAGTTTTAATGTTTAATTAATAGTGTGAAATGTGAGCATGCATTTTTTCCTTTGCTTGCAATTTCGAAAATGTGGGCAGTGGGCTTATTTTGGTTTTTGGTGAGTCATTGTTTTTTTTTGCATTAATTAAGGCATGGGCTATTTTCATGACTCATCTTGTGCTTTAATTAGTGTTTGTCAAAGTTAGGATATTTTCATGTATTGCTTTCCTTATTCTCACCACATGAATGCTTAAGCTCACCTCTCCCAATTAAAAAGCCAGTGAACTTTTCCTTTGCTTGTGGCCAAGCACATCACAGTGGCCGAGCGCAATTTGGTGTGAGGAATTTTTTTCTCCAAGGCAAAAATTCATGTGCTCACAAATTCTTTCCATGGAAACTTCATTTACCTCCATCCAAATCATTGGGTGTCTTGAGACAAAGTATTCACACACTATCTCTACTTCATCTTGGATATCTAGGCTAGAAAATGGGATGCCCGAGTTGCTTCGGTTCGAAGCGGGAGCCCGTATAAAAAATTCTTGACGTGGTGCCACTTCGATGCAGAGACCGGAGATCGAGCGAGATCGGAGATGCCGCGAGGAGTTAAGGATGGTGGGTAAAAACCGAAGGACACGGATTGATCGGTATAGCCATTCTAATATCTTTGTAGTTAGCTAGTTTTGTGTTAATAGCACAATCCGGGTGAAAGTCTGCGTTAGCGCCAGTTTATAAAAGTTTTTGTTCCGTGTTTGTCCTCGGATTGACGGCCAGGGCACTACCGTATACTTACATGGTATCAGAGCAACGCCATTAACACATACTAGCTTGTTCTAACATATTTAAAATATTGATCGAACAGAATTTCCAAAACCGCAATTCCAAATTTCAAGTTTCTGCCGAATTTTTAAACTGGTCTAAAAATTATTTTGGGTATGTCAGAAAATCGTGCAGGCTTTTTTAAGACTCTGGAAGAAATTTGGGAGAACGATCTTACTGACACACCGCGGAACCGCGGCCAAACCACCATGTTTGCCGCGGTTGCGTGGCGGTATGGTTGACACTGTTCACCATTTTTCTTCTGGGTGTTTTTTATATGGAATTATTATTTCTGGAATATTTTGTTTGGGCCCAGATTTGTTAGACTACTGGATTTGTGCTTGGGGCCTACTTTACTTCGGGAAGTTTTGTCGATCGAAATTTTAAATACATTAGTTCACAGTGCTTACATCATATCTGCGACCGTGAATGTCATTCGAACGGTAAATCTTGTCTAATTGCTATAGTCCTTTTAGACGGGTTTGCAAACGTGACATTCGCGTTGATGTTCTTTGTTGTGCTGTGATGTTGCGGATTTGTTGTGGTGGATAGCTTGTGTGCAATGGTAGTGCAGTTTGGATTTATTTGTACATTTGATATCATGGGGAGAGCGTCCGACATGTGGACTATTGTCACTGCCTGTTTGTATATTATTCTTTTGGGGCACGACCGGGTTGAGGTCGATGTACCCGTTGTACATATTTTCTTTTCTGTACTAGGATTATCTCGCGATAGAGTGCACGGATAGCCGGGTTCTAGAGGGCAACGGGTCCGCCTCTCATGGCTTTAAGAGGGAGGGGGCCTCACTCTAGGATTAGCGGGCTATTCGCCGCACTCGTAGGGGGTACAGGTTAACCCAAGGTGGAGTGCCCAAGTTACTGGATTCCGTGAAGTGCTGGGTGGTCCATTCACTTTTCTGAAGGGGGATGCCTCGCTTCTAGTTTTGGCGGGTAACTTGCCGCGCTCGTAAGGGTCTAGGTTTTCATTGCACAGGCTATCCACACGACCAGGGGAACGTCGGGTTTCATTTGCGGCTAAAAGGAAACCCGGGGCTCCCAGATTATCTGTATTGTTCGGTAATACTTATTACTTTTCTGTGATGTTGCATTTATCACGCCTGGAGCGATTATTGTATATTTCTATATATATACTAGTAGATGTTGTATATGTTTTACACCCGCGCTAGTCCAGTCTCCGCTCTGTCGTTAGTTAAGTAACCTAACGGGTGATGACGGGACCCAGTAGCGAATGCGGATAGCATATACGTACATTTTATTTTCGTTCTTTTCTAGTGTGATTAATTGATGGGACTGCGTTGATTCAGATCAATGCAAGGAAAACAAATCTATTCGATGTTGTTGGAACATTTTTCAAAAGGCTGTTATTACAAGGACGTTCTCTTTTGTTTTGCACAGTGGTATTCGGTTATGAATATCCAGCACCTCATTCGACAAGGCAAAGGCCAAGATCCCTTCATCGGGAGTGACCCCTTGGACAGAGGTTTGCATCAGGGTAATAACTTCACTATAGTCGATTACTTTTTGCTTTGCATCGTGATATTCAGTTTAGAATATCCTGCACCTCCTTCTACGGGGAAAGAGCCGAGATCCCTTCACCGGGAGTGACCTCTTTAGCAAAGGTTTTCACCACTATATTTTTGTAAAAAGCTATCTGGTTCCTTCAACGATATCAAGTTCATTACGTTAAAGGTTTTTCGCCAAAAACCATTCGCAGCCCTCCGTCATTTCAGACGGGTAGCACTTAGTATTCATGCTATGTATGTTGGCCTTCGTCAAGGCGTAGTGTATGGTAGCTATTTGTTACTTTTCTGTTGCATAGATAAATGCATTGGTTTGGGACAGTCGTACTACTATTTTGGCCTTCGTCAAGGGTATGTACGGGTGGGTTCAAATTAACCAGGACAATGACGAGTAGAACTTGACATGTGACTTATGATATGTTGGCCTTCGTCAAGGTCATAAGAGCATGGGGTAAAAATCATATCGGGAGTTTCAAACATACAGAAAACTTGTCAGGCTGTTAGTTATATGTATGCCCTAGAGGCCATTGCTATACATAGGATGTATATTGTAGTGGATGCTGAGACATATATAGGGAGGACTTTCTTGCTCGACATGATAGTATGCTATCTGGTTGCACTTTACCTTAACGTGTACACTGATTGTCTCTCTGTTACATGTTGGTAAAGCCCTTAAGATGTGTACTTGACTACCTGGACTATGATGCGGATCATACTAGTGGGGACAGGGTAGTCCATAAGTACATCCTTCAAGGTCCCTAGTCGAGGGTATATCGAGACGGGGCATCGATATACCAGAGTAGACTAGCGTATACCTTCTCGACCCATACAGATGGGCGATGAATGATCCCATATCCATTGGTGTTTGATATCGGAGATGATATACGGGTGCTCAGTGGAGACTGGGTACACTGGACGGACTCGCCGAGAACTCCCAGATGGTATTATACCTTACGTCATGGCAGTTCTCTGGTGACACTGGTACAGAGTAGTCTGTTGACCCGAGATCGTCATAGAGTCTTATGTGGTTCCCACTGTGCTTTGATTTCCACCTTACCACGTCCAAGAGGGCGTGCAAAATGGTGGTTTTTGGGTACAGTCCCGAATCACATGGAGGCAATGAGCGATAGGAGGGGATTCGTCTCTCCCGGTATAGGGAGTTGATGTTGCGCTGTGTTCGATTGGCTATAACCGGAAGTCCCTGGCCAGGGTTGCTGAGATTTACTGGTAAGTGTTATCAGTAGTTTCTCGAACTGTTATAGACCTCATATCGACACGACTTATCGAGCTATTGGGGTCTGACGTTTACCACCCCTAGGCGAGATATGCGACATATCAGACGAACAGACCGGACTGTACGGTAAGTGTTACTGGTTGGATTCACAGGAGTGTTAGCGGGCTTGCTCGTCGATCTTCTGATCGCTCAATACCCGGGTGGCCGTTACGTTTAGCAGACCGCTTGCGGCTTGTGGGTGTTTGATATGATCATCACCTGCTGCCGGCGTATTGACGAGTCTTTAGAGTCCTACACAGAGGTTTCCTGGCTCAAGCGAAACGAAATAGGAGCGCATATGAGATATGTGCGGGACCGAGAATAATGCATGTATGTGATACCGTATTCCATTCTCACGATGAATGTGTCGAAAGGTTGTATGCGATATAACCTAGTTATCGAATCGAGGATTGATTCGATAAGCCGATACATTGGATACTAGTCGGTTATATGCGATATGACCAGATCGTTAAATCAAGTGTTGATTTAATGATTTAATGTATAATTATATATATGATATATTAATTTACATTAACTAGTATTGGTTCATTTTAAATGGATTTTCTCACTTGTTTGTGCACATTGTATATGTGATATATTTTTGTGCACAAGTTTGTATCATGTTTGATGATGCATGCTAACTTGGGTTTGTGTAAAGATTAAACCATGGTTTTATAATGGTTAGGGTTTTCATTTTCTTATTCATTTATTTATTTATTTATTCTTTTTGGAAAATATAAAGCATGAAGAGAAAATGGTGGCTTTCTTTGTTTGATATTGAAGCTTCATGAAGCTTTGACCAAAGTGACCACTTTGTCTTCATCCTTAACCCTAACCATTCATCTAACCTTAGTCAACTCTCTACACATAACCATGGTTCATATTATGATAAGTATTCATTTTCTTTTCTATTTTTTTAATAACTTATCATAATATTATCTTCTTCTTCTTCTTCTTCAAGAAGAACACCTAGCTTTCATCAATGGTGATTTGATGAAAAGAGTGAGAAATCCAATTCTAAAGTGAACCCACCTCCTATTTCTTCATCCTCTACCTCTTGACAAGTAGTATAGGGTGTTCTCTTCACAAGTTTCATGACTTGGTGAAGTGGGAGCTTGATCTTGTGATGCCTCGACGTAGATCATCTTCGGCATCGTAGTCTATGACCTAGCCCGCCCATTTCTCCGATGAAGCCGGCGCTAGAGCCCGGGATTCGATTTGGACAGCGAGGAGACTTCATTGCGGAGCTATGGAGGTGGAGGACCGGATCTACAAAGGTTGTATTTCCGTTTACCCTTTAGTTAAGTTGTTAACTTGCTTCTAGTTTCGCCTAAAATTCTAGTTAACGATCTAGTCTAGGGTTTCTCGGCACCGTAAAATTTGAAATTGGCATGGTTGATGCCTTGTGAGACCTCATTAGCGTGCCTAGGAACCCTTCACAGGCATCCGCATACCTTCTGGAGTGTGATAACGTGAGTGGATTCCTTCACGTTATCATGCGATGATAGTTGGATCCCGATTCCCACTGATGAGTTGGTTTACTCTTCGGATGATCCCGACCAATTCTTCTTTCAGGTTTGGAAGAGAATTTGAGGTTACAGTGGGACATCCTGATTAGATAAAGTGATTAACCATTCTGATCTAGGTTAGAGTGCACGCAGAGTGTTTCTTTTCTCTCTCTCTCTCTCTCTCTCTCTCTCTCTCTGGCAGCGACCATGGCCCGACCCTAGACTATGACTCTGTTCTCCGCCGAATACGGGACCGAGACGTTGAGACGTCCGGCTCGAATTTTGGGGGCAGATGCTATTTGGTTTTATCCGTCCACCTTTTCAAAGATGCCAAATTGATTTATGGCACCATGTATCGAAGTTTTAGACGGATGCGGCCGTTGTAGCAGACTTCGTCAGATTCCCCTTCGTTTGAGGGGTTTTTGATTGTGGGGACGCTCTTCCCTGCAGGCGCAAGACCCTGCAGTTAATTACGCTACCGCATCGCGGCAACAACTTTCTCCTTCTTCAGATAGTCACTTTGTGTCTTGTGTGTTTGTTTTATTTTTGGTTGCCCGTGGATTCTATACAGAGACTAACTTATGTTGTCGCCTGTAGGGCGTGGATTAGTCCAAATCCGTATTTTCTTAAATTTGGATTTGGTTTGGGTTTAAGGATCGTTAATCTCATTTGAGACTAAGATCAACTTAAACATTTGTTAAGGATACGTTAGTCTAATTTTAGACTAAGATCAACTTAACAATTTGTTAAGGACACGTTAGTCTAATTTTAGACTAAGATCAACTTAACAGGATCATTTAGATCCAACAAAAGAGCATTTGGGCTCTACTGTTTTAGTTTAGGGACATTGCGGTCTAGTTTAAAGACGTCATAATCTATAAGGTTTAAAGACATCATAGTCTATAAGTTTAAGGACCCCACAGTCCGTGGAATGTCTGGTTGTCGGGACCTATCACCTCTCTGAAGACGTTGAAGGATTACAACGACAAATATCAAGTGAAGAGATGTACCCTTGAACCAATATTGGTTGGGAGATCTGTAGTCCAATCAAAGATTTATGAGCATATGGGCTCAATTAATCTGAATTAGGAATCTGTGACCAGCTTGGGCTCGGCCCATTCATTTAAAATGTTAGACATTTAGCAATACTGAGCATTGGTTTGAGTTCTGACAAACTTTTTGTCTTTATTAAGTGTTGAGCACTCATTATAGCTCTGGGGCTTTGTCATTTAAAGAACAATTTATGTTCTCTCAGCGCACACGTGAAGAGCACGTGGCACGCTTGGCGCTGAGCGCCAGTCAATGAGCGTAGAGGGCTTATTTAAGTAGCGCACACGTGAAGAGCACGTGGCGCGCTTGGCGCTATGCGCCAGACAATGAGCACAGAGCGCTTCTGTTAAATAGCGCACACGTGAGGAGCACGTGGCGCGCTTGGCGCTGTGCGCCAGACTTGGAGCGCCGAGGGCTTCTGTGAAATAGCGCACACGTGAGGAGCACGTGGCGCGCTTGGCGCTGTGCGCCAGACAATGACCGCTGAGCGCTTCTTTTAAATTTGGAGCGCTAAAGCTCTACAGCGCTGTGCGCTAGATTTGGAGCGCTGGGCCACTTCTTTTAATTGGAACGCTAAGGCTCTTTTTAGGCAGCTTTGCGCTCTGAGAATTAAATTCTTTCTTATAAGAGACTTTGTCTCATGGATTTAAGAACAAAGTTCTTATTTTATAGGAGATGTTTCAATCTCTTATGTTTTTAGTGAAAGGTTTTGCCTTTATGGATCTGTGATCCTGAGAGAATTGAATTATTCTCCCCCTTTTTATAATGAGATGTTGTGATCTCTTTTGTGAAAGACAATTTTTCTTAAAGATCTATGATATGGACAAAGAATTAAGTTCTTTTCTAATGAGATACTTTGATCTCTTTATTTTACCTTGAAGAAATTCTTCTTCTGCTGAAAGCTTGCTCTTCTTTCTGAACTTTCTCAAAGTTTGTGGGGGGTTCCTCTATCTGAGACTTGAAGTCTTGGGGCCTTTATATAGTAGAGGCTGATTTGTTGAATCAGTTAAGGAGATCTTTTCTCTAATTGATTTGGGGATGTTTCCCACCGTTGGATCTTTGATCCTAGGGATTCTGTTTCACAGAAGGCAATATTCTTGTTTTTAACAAGATTGGGAAATTTTTTCCCATACAGAATTTATTCTGTATTTTGGTGATTTTTAATCACCATTGGATCATTGATCCAACGGTGCTCTGATTTTCAAAGCATAATCTTTCCTGTTTGGAAAGATTCTGAGAAATGTTTTCTTAACAGAATTTTATTCTGGTCAATTGATGATTTTTAATCATGTTCGTTGGATCTTTGACCCAAAGGCCGAGAACAGTTTGTTCTATCGCTAGCGCTTACGTGCTTTGCACATGGTGCGCTGCTTAGAGTGCAGCGCCCTTAGCACTAGCGCTTACGTGCTTTGTACGTGGTGCACTACTTAAAGTACAGCGCTCTTAGCACTAGCGCTCATGCACTTTGCACATGAGCGCTGCCTCAGAGTCTTTGACTCTCAGCGCTAGCGCTGCTTCATTTCAAATTTCAAAATTTGAATAGAGCTTTGCTCTGATTGGGGGAAACAAATGCCCCCCACCGTTGCGCTCATGTAGCCTACATGTGTGTGCAGCGGTGGCAGCATCTCTGCCATTGGATCAACTCAGAAATTGAACCGGCTCTCTATGCGTATAAATAGGGCCTTTGGCCCTTGAGATGATCTCTGTTCATCTTTTTTCTTGTTTTCTAAGAATTAATTCTCCTTCAGAGTATAGCTCTTTGTCTTAAGAACTTTCTTAGAGACAGAACTCTGTCAAAAATTTATGTAAAGATTAAATCTTTGAAGGGATTAGTTAATAATCTAGGGTTTCATCCATTAACAGAGCCCTACTCTTTTCAGATCATAGATCTAAGAAAACTTTTTTAGGGTTTTGTTAACAGAGCTTTGCTCTCATAGATCAAAAGAGATCTTTCTTAAGGTTTCTTAACCCATTTTTAAAGAAGAACTATTAGAGTTCTTGCAGATCTTAAAGATCTCGGAGTTTTTTTAACTCAATAAAGCTTTGCTTTTTTAAAGTTTTTGATGGATTATTCCATCTTCTTCACAGAGCATTGCTCTTGGGGGAATTTTTATTCCTTCATCATTAATCATGACAGATGTCATATCTGTTGAAGAGCACTGCTCTCAAGGAAGATTTACTCCTTGGCCCGAGGGCCCTTCCTTAAATGAGAATCCTCTTAGGATTTTCTCATTTAATGACTGTCTCATCAAATGATGAGATTGTTTTATTAATGATGAACCATCATATAGATTGTGTGGGTCCCCTTTGGTCCATTTTCACTGCATTACAGTGTGGTACGAAATTAAAGTACTAAGTGCCAGGAATTGAGCTGTAGCATTGATGGCTGAAGATTTTTTCCTTTCCGTGCAGGTACTATGTCTTTCGACACTTCTTTCCCGTTTGTTTGTTCGGAAGGCGGATTCCCCGAAGCGCCTGTTAATAGGGAGGTGTTTGCACTGATCAAAGATCATGATCCAGAACAAAAGAACCTTCATTTATGGGGAACGTGGTACAATCAGATCATCAGGGGGTGGCGTAGCTTCTCTTGCGCAGCACCTTCGGAGCCTATTTCGGCGATCCACTATGTTGACCCACCCCCGGTGAACTATACCGTGGAGGAGGTTAACTGGACTTCAGAGGGTCTCATTCAACCCTCTATGGCTGCAATACCTATACAGCCTCCAATGGATTTGGATACCTTGGATGACGTATTTATCATGGCGAGTCATGCCCTTGGGGACAACCATACATGATAGGCTTGGTTCCCTGCCATCCAGCTGGGTACTTGCAATGGGCCCGCTATATTTTGTCAGCCAAGAAGTCGCAGTTGCTGAAGCTCGGGTTGTATCCCGCGATTTACGCTTCTCTCTTTCAATATTCTACGCCTCCTGCCTGGTGGGTTAAGGCTTTTCTGGAGCAATAGAATATTCCGACCCACACCTTCCTTCTGTTGGATCGAGAAGTCCCAATCTCTTTAGAGGAGTTTGCAGAGGTCTCTGTCTTGCCTATCCGATGGGAGCATTATGAGGAGCTACTCCCTCCTGATGAGTACGTCTTTGCTGCCAAGTCAGTGATGACGGGCCTTACCCTGGAGAACGCCATTCAACATTAATTCCCAAGTTTAATTAAGGTGTTGAATATCTATGAGAGCCTTTTTCTCAAATCCGGAGGCCGTGGGGTTAATTTCACAGATTTCATCGCCCGTTTTCTCCGCTCAGAAGTCCTGTCGAAGAAAACCGCGAAATTTGACAAACTCGACAATCCTTTTAGTTTTGGTTTGGACAACCAGCCGTCAACAGAAGCGGATCAGAGGAGTTTCTTTATCCCCAATTCCCCGGTCGTCTCTTTCGCAGAGCTTGCAGCTCCTGGCATCGACGAAGAAGCGTTCTTTTTGGGGTTCCTCGGGCTATGGTTAAGCTGGTTCGTGCTTCTAATGCAACCTCGACATATGAGGCCGTCCGTTTTTTATCCAGCTCACCGAATGGTTATTGGGATGCAAGTGGCCATCGGGGTCGCTGGATTAGCCCATTTGTATCACGGCCTCAGCTTGGCAGCAGACACCACTCAACTAGGGGTGCAGCACGTGAACTTTTCGATGCATTATTTTACGTCATGGATCGAGCTTCATGTACTTGGCGCTTTCGGTGCCCACAAAAGGTATGGTATCTACGACAAGTATAACTTTCCTCGGATAATGCGGCTAGTTGACGCATCCATTGTAAATCCGACACAGCGGGAAGCTAGGGATTTGCTCCTTCGTCCGTGCACAGTTGGAGATGGCATAACTTTTACCAATAAGGTTCTAACCATCGGTTCTGCAAAAGCCGTGCAGCCACTGCAGGGCACTTTTAAAGACGGGGCCCCTACCTTGAAAGCTCAGGAGATTCTCCATTTATATTCAATCAGGCCGGGCTTTCTTGTGTTTAGGCAAAATGATTCGGCGTTATTCATGAGGTACAACCCGCATCGTTTTGCCCAGCAATCAAGCTATAATCAGGGCGTCCCGCTCGAGGCCTTCTTGGCGGAACCGGTTGCTACTGAAGAGGGTATCCGGAGCGCATTGCACCATTTTATGCGGTTGAACACCGGCTCCCATTTCTTTATTAGTGAGCCGAGTTGTGTTCCAAAAGCTCTGAACGTATATGTGGCGTGGTACCAGCATTCAATGGGCGCCGTTATTAGAGAAGAAAAGCGATTATTGCTTGATCGCAAGGGCACCATCCCAGCGGGTAATCCAAACGTTCCTCTGAAGCGACGGACCATCATCCTTCCTCCCTTGAGAGAAACCGCTGTAGCTGTGGTACCACGGGTTGTACGTGAGCTGCCCCTACCCCCGGCGCCTGAAAAAGCGGTAGCCGTGGCGTCTCCCGAGTCTGGCGTGGGTACTGAAATCGGGACTCGTCGCCCTAAATTTCCCACCAAGCATAAGCTCGTGTTATCTGTTGCCGGCACTCATTCGCAGAAGAAAAAGAAGTCTATACTTTCTGCGGACGTTGTATTCGGCCAAGAGGCGATTCCGGCTTCATGCAGGCGAGTTGCAGCCTGCAATCCGAACTGAGGATGGGTTTTCCCCATGCTCCTTACAGCAAGGGCTTGAGTGAATATGGGACCAATGAAGGCTTATTCATGGCGCCAGATGATACCGATCTCGAGGTTGCCATCGTGGTTTCAAAGCAACTAGCTCACGATGAGGCAGCACGAATCACCATCGCACAATCAGGTATTCTTCGGTCATACCTTTTTGCGACTACTTTAATTATTATGCTTTAACTGACTCTTTCTTCTTCAATAGGTATCTCCGCCGAAGAGGCTCTTGCAGCTTCCCTCAAGACTTTTGAAGAGGAAGAAAGGCTTCGTGCTTCCTTGGGCATTGGTACATTTCAGCTCATTGTGACTTCATTCCCCCTTTTTTATGGGTAAACTAACTCTTCTTTTTCATTTTATTGCAGGGACTATCTCGACTCAGGTTATCCCAAGTGCAGTTCCAATCGTGAGATATGACGCAGCGGCGTCGTTAGCGCCAGCCACTGCAGCTACGGCTATCCCTAAGTCACCACCAGGGGTCTTACAGAAGCAGCCGATGATGGACGTCGCAACGGCGTCGGAGGCAGAACTTGGTTCGGATGATGGTCTTCCTTTATCAGAAGTCCTGAGGAGGTCAGCTCTCGTGGTTCAGGCTGAAAGGAAGCGCAAGAGGCGTGCAGCAAAAGAACGCAATGCCGCCCTGGCTGTAGGTGCAGGCTCAAGCACTGCTTCTTCTGTCCCTATTTCTCCAGAGGGTGCTCCGGCTTCCCTGTCTACCGCTCATAGACAGGCGGTACGCGCGGCTTGGGAGGCAATTGAAAGGCCATCCCAAGGTAATGTAACACTGGGTCCTTTTATTAGAGCTTGATCTTCAGATTCTCATATAGCATACCCTGCAGGGCCAAATCCTGGTGAGGAAGTGGTAGGTGAGACGACGGCATTCCCTGAGCCCGAAGTGGCCGCTCTTTCTCAGGAGTCCGGGACTACTCCAACTGCCACTCTTTCCCCTTGCGGTTCCCTGCCATCGCTTGGCATCGCGAGTGTCACAACGGCTCTCGTAGAATCGAGGGATGAAGCTACGGGTGGCAAAACCCTTCCAATGGAGGAGAGTGAAGCAGTCGCTGCGCCTAGTGATGCTCTTGTCGCGGTTTCGATTGGCGACTCATCAGGTAGATTTTGGGTCATTGTTTTCCTTTTTGTTCCGCAATTTCTTTCAATCCCTTCTGACGGCATTTCTTTTGTTTCTAATGCAGGTGTGGTGAGCATTGATGTCGTGCCACCCGATGAAGCGCCTCCGGTTGCTGCTCTGACGGTCGCTGACTCTTCGCCTTCTCTCGTGTCCTCTCAGGTGCTGGAAGGTATGGGTTTGCGATTTGTCTAATTTAAATTGTGGATGTCATCTTCCTTGTACTGACCATGCATCGTCGCAACCTTGCAGGAGTTCTCTTCGATCATCTGTATCAAGTGTTGAACCCGCACTTCTCCTTCCAGTCAGAAGTTAGTCTGCCTGCTGGTGCCGGTGAGTATCTTTCCTAACCGACGTCTTTTCTTTTCTTTAAGGGGTGACCCTGCCGTTATTAACTTTAAATTGATTACAGCGCTACAAATTGAAGGAAGGGATAAGAGAATTGTCGCTCCACCAGTACTCCTAGCTCTGCCACCTGCCGTAGCCGGTATAGTAGCCATCATCGCTCTTGCATCTTCTTTATCTCTTAAGCCAGTAACTGACTATGATTTGTTTTGCAGCAATCGCGCCGACTCCATCTCCCTTCGAGTCTCGCATCTCAATGCCGGCAGGGCCCTTTTCCAGACGTCCATCTCCCAAGGGCATTGTGAGCAGCCTGCGTATGTTAAGTGAGTACATCGAGGAGCTTGACGTGGAGCTCCCTGCATTTGCTGCAGATTTTGCTGCCGAGGTTAATCCCATGCTGGCGACGCTCATGAACTTCCATAGCAAATGCGTCATTGAGTCCTGGGTTAATCACTGCAGGAAGATCGAGGCTTGCCTGCATGAGCTTGAGCTCAACCGTCCGGCTCCCAAGGTTCTGGCTTTGAACTCCCAGCGGGCTGCATGGGTCGAGTAGAGCGCTCCCTTCCTACGTCATTTTGAACAAGAAGCGACCTTAATGCGGAAGGAACGCGAGGAAGCTTCAGGTGAATCCTCCCGGATGCATGCCCAGGTTGAAGCAAACGCTGTGCAACTGAGAGCCGTCTTCGACAATTTACAACGATTCATTTCGGACGGGCTAGAGCTAAGGCAGAAACTCAACTTCTTAGAGCGAGTTACGCAGAATCGAGAAGTTGCTAAATGGGAAATCGATGAGAAACTTTCGTCTTGCTTGCAGCAATGGGCTCGAGTCGAAGCGGAGCTGGCCGCGGCGGCTGATCGTGAAAAGGAGTTGAGAGGAGTGCGCGAGCAGCTGGCTGATTTACTGAAAATGCCTCCTTCTCAATAGCTGCCTTTGTATTGATTGTACATTTGCAACTTATGAATAACATGTATTCATTTTTTTATTCTTTTATATGATTCATCTTGTACTCCATTGAATTCATGAATAAAAAATACACATTTTTTTTACTGCTGCTTTCTTCTCTTTGTTGTGTCGTTACAATGTGATTTTAGCAAGTGTAGCCTATAGATAGTAGGTAGCTGTCCATCTTGGACTCTTTGTAGGGTAGCGATGGCTTAGGAAACAGGTTCGGATCTGCCGCCTAAGACTTTTCAACTTTATGAGCCATGAGGGTCTCATAAAGGTTTTTCTCCCTACGAGTCGAGAGGATCTCGTAGGTGTAATTTCTCCTCAGGAATGATTCCTAAGTGCATTTTCGCTTGAGAGTCATAAGGATCTCACAAGAGAATTTTCCCGCTTACAAGTCGAGAGGACTCGTAAGTGGTTGTTTCCCTCCTTGTCGAGATTCGACTTCAGAGAGTGTGGCCCATGAATAGTATGCAAGAGTCCATCTTGGACCGACTTGCAGGACCCCGGTGCTTAGGAAACAGGTCCTTATCCCCATTGCCTAAGGCTTTTCCCTACGAGTCGTGACGAATCGAGAAGTTCTCGCAAGGACACTAATTTCCTCACAAGTCAAGACGAATCGAGAAGTTCTCGTAAGAATGTCCTGACGTCACAGTTAACCTCTGCTCTTTACGACAAAGGTCCGTTAGGGTCTGTGGTACTAACTAGGGTTTTGTCCATCGTACCGTCGCGTTGGCTGATGTATTTCTCGATAGGCAATCTTACTGTTCGAGCAGCCTTGCGACTGCCATGTCTCTGATCCCTTCGGGGGCTGGACAAGATGTCTTCAAGAAATCTTCCAAGTAGTATTACCGTCGAAAGAGCAAGTGTTAGGGATATTCCATGTCGCTTTTTACTTGAGGTTAGGCTCAGTTTGAGAGCCCCGATGAGTCATAACCGCTCCGCGCTGGTATGAGATGATCTCCGATAGTCCTTCAGGTTTTATTTGAGTTGCCGTCAAGACCCTGAAGCTAGGGATTTTCCTTTGCTTCGTTTGCTGGCATTGCGTCTATTGTAACGAGACGAATGTCGTGGTTGTCTCTAGGTTGCGTGTGAACCGTCGAGACTTGGAACTATGGATTTTGCCATGGCTTTGCTTTGCTGACGTTGCGTCTGCTGTAATGAGACGAATGTCGAGGTAGTCTCTAGGTTGCCTGTGAACCGGTAGTATTACCATCGAAAGAGCAAACGTTAGGGATATTCCATGTCGCTTTTTGCTTGAGGTTAGGCTCAATTGGGGAGCCCCGATGAGTCATAACCACTCCGCACTGGTGTGGGGTGATCTCCGATAGTCCTTCAGGTTTTATTTGAGTTGCCGTCAAGACCCTGAAGCTAGGGATTTTCCTTTGCTTCATTTGCTGTCATTGCGTCTACTGTAATGAGATGAATGTCGAGGTTGTCTCTAGGTTGTGTGTAAACCGTCGAGGCGTGGAACTAGGGATTTTGCCATGGCTCAGCTTTGCTGATGTTGCGTCTGCTGTAATGAGACGAATGTCGAGGTGGTCTCTAGGTAACCTATGAACCGACGAGATTTGGAAATAGGATTTTTCCGTGGTTCCGCTTTGCTGACATTGCGTCTGCTGTAAAGAGACGAATGTCGAGGTGGTCTCTAGGTTGTCTGTGAATCGTCGAGATTTGGAGCTAGGGATTCTGTCGTGGCCCCATTTGTTGACGTTGCGTCTGCTGTAATAAGATGAATGTCGAGGTGGTCTATCACGCCCCGCTTCCCAGTGTACGGCGAAGTGGACGTGACAAGGCCCGCTACGTATGTACTCAGAAGTACATACGCTAAGCGTAACTAAGCAATATAAAATGAATCACAAGAGACGAATAATAGAAATAACAGCAACTTTTATTAATAACATTCTTTGTACAATGCATGAAATGAAAATACAACTGGAATGGAAAAGCAATGCCTAAACAGTGGCATAATAATAAAAGGAAATACTGGAAAGAACAAAGTACAATTAGCAAACTGCTCCAAGTCTTCTGCAGATGGCTCGATCTCTGCCGGGTCCGAATCACCTGACGACATTCAAAGAAGAAAGAAATAAAATGTCGTCAGCGAACAGGTCGCTCGGTAAGTCCCAAAGATAAGGTAGGAATAGACAGAGAGTAAGAGAGAAAGATAGTAGCTTTTAATGTTGTATTGTATTGTTGTAATATTGTATTAACGTTGTTGTTTGTAGCTTGGTACAGAAAGCTGCCAGTGTATACGAGGGGAGTCTCTATATGCCAGAGACTAAGGGCACGTATAGTACAAGGAACCGTTTATGCCACGGTACAACAGCAACTGAATATAGGTTAGGTGTCTTAATCTGACCACCTCATTCCACTTTTAACATCTTCCGTACCAATCTACCCCTTTAAACCCCGCGATGTCATATTTGTATTGTTATCTTATAAACTTGTAATGATTGCTTGATTGACTTGATTGACTGACCGAAACCATGATATCAGGAAACGGTTATAACCGTAGAGTCATGTAAATGGAATACTGAGAATCATGTAAAAGGAATATCCATGGTTCGGTTCATTCAAACAGATTGTTAACTGGATTCTGGGATTCATGTATTCAAGTTGTATTGGAATATAATTGAAATATAGATTGACTTGAATTATATTCAAGTCAGAATTAGTCAGACTCTAACCCGAGTCAGACTAAAAGAAAGATAATTTGTAGTTCTTTATTTGTTAGGGGCCTTATTGTAATTTATAAAACTTGAGGGGGTTTATTGTAAAAAGTAATATTGTATAGTTTGCAAAATACACCTCAAGTATTTAATTATCGTCTTTATGTCCATACAACAATTTAATGATCAAGATAAATATGTATACATGTTCGAATAGCATGAAATGAGTCAAGTATATTATTCGAGTAACTACCATAAACAATGCTGTAAAGAAATATTATGTACGACTAATTAATCAAGTTGAACGAATGCGAAATATAAACAGAAATATGGCTCTAAATGTTTTGCATGCGTGAGTTCCAGTTTTACCTAAATATGACTACCGGTTTGAGAGATATATATGTTTTCGTATCGTCGCGCAAAACAGATCAGAATCTATTCGGCACCGTCACATATTTTTAAAACGCAGTTTGAGTTAATTTTTATCAGGTTTCAGGTTACGAAAATTATTATAAAATTGTAGGTATTTCGATGTACTTATCGAAAACACCAAGATTCACATGATTTGGATTTCTGAAGCTCTAGTTATGATCATTTTAATATCAGCATTTAAAACAAAAATTCAGATTTCTGGACAGCAACTATATATTCTATTGCAAAGCCTATATCAGGTTGTTTCATGCATTCCTAAGTAATATAATATACAGAAAATTATAGTTCTATCAATGGTGCATCTACACATCTAAATTTTGTCACAAACGGACATCGGGTGTTCGAGTTATGTCCAATTTAAAAACAGTGTGTGAATCGGAACAGATTCTGTCCAGATCCGTCACTTAATATTGTAACACAGTTTTCTATATTTTACGTCGGTTTTCAGTAAAAATATAAAACTAATAAAATCTAGTTCATTCGATGTAGATATCAAAAACACATGAGTTTGCTCAATTTGGATACCGGTATACCAAGTTATGTGTCCTAGAAATTGACCGATAGCTGCAGTTTTCTGTTTTACGATCAGTGAATAAATACGATGTAATTCACAAACCGTTATGCGGATCGATCTAAAATTTTTACAGCATGTATAAAATAATATAATATATCATATGTAAATTCCATGAAATTTTCAGAAGTAAAAATTAATGTCTAAAAATTATTTTAAACCTAAAGGTATTGATGTGTATACTAAAATCGGCAAAAAGATTAACTAGTATTTTATGCAGGCTTCATCCTTTCTTTTAATAACCAAACCGATTCCATGAGATATCGTAGATATATTATGGATTGAAATCTATGTTCTCACAACTTGTAATAAACATTCATAATCATGATGAAAGAATTAAAAATACTTTAATTTGAACAAGAGATAATAAGATATTATTAAACCATATAGAATCATATATATCTAAACTTATGTTTATGTATATGTATATGTTTATGTGTGTCTTCTCTTATGGATTATGATATGAAAAGAATAGGGGGTTCACGATGCATGACAAGAGGAAAAAAAAAGATGGGGGGAAAGGAGAGAGAAGGGACTTACATGCACAAGCCGGTATTGTCACCGGGCTTGTCTATCCGCCGATAGCCTCGCGTTACTAGCGAGACCTTCTTTAAGACTTCTTCATGTTCTTCTTCTTGTCATCTTGGTGAAGAGGAAGAAGTGAGAGATAGAAAAATATGAGGAAGGAAAAGATGGAGGAGGACAAATAAAGATGTTGTAATGGTGAATAATAATATATGCATTTAACATGAGAATTAAAAGAGAAATGAAAGGTCACCATTCATTTTGGAAATGAAAGGTCTTATTTGTAGGTTATGAGAAGAATAAAAATGATAAAAAATAATTGCAAGAATGGGGATTTGAACATGTGACTTATGGAATAACAATGCAAGGGCTTAACCAATGAGCTATAAGGTTATTCATGCTTATATTTAATTAGAATTAAATATATGATGTTGCTTAAAAAGAAAATGGGCTTTTTAGATGGGCTGTGGAGAATAAGAATAATGGATTTGGGTTAAATATTTATGAAAGGAAAAAATAAGAATGAGAAGTTAAAAACTTAAATATAAGAAAAAGAAATTGTACCTAGAAAAAAAATACATAATAGATTGAGGAATAAAATAATAATAAATTTAATAGAAAGAGGAAAATACCAAGTACAAATAAATACGGTATATTTTTGAAGAGGGATAATACAAATGTATAAAGATTTTGGGGTCATTACATTCTACCCTCCTTAAAAAAATTTCGTCCTCGAAATTTGTAAAAGGAAAGTGTAACAGTTTCAAAACAATTTGGTGATTGTGAGTGAAAGAATAGAGTTAGGATAGATTCAACGGATATGAAATGATAAGATTCAAGGAATATGAAATGGTAAGATTCAAGGAACATGATTGTAAAGAATGTTTTAGTTGCTGCATCTTGTGTTATATTGCTTAGGTTGTTCACGCAGACCAGAACTGCATGACAGGGATTCACACAGCTCTGACCTGCATGGGCCACCAACAAAACCTGTCACGCCCCACTTCCCAGTGTACGGCGAAGGGGACGCGACGAGGTCCGCTACGTATGTACTCAGAAGTACATACGCTAAGCGTAACTAAGCAATATAAAATGAATCACAAGAGACGAATAATAGAAATAACAGCAACTTTTATTAATAACATTCTTTGTACAATGCATGAAATGAAAATACAACTGGAATGGAAAAGCAATGCCTAAACAGTGGCATAATAATAAAAGGAAATACTGGAAAGAACAAAGTACAATTAGCAAACTGCTCCAAGTCTTCTGCAGATGGCTCGATCTCTGCCGGGTCCAAATCACCTGACGACATTCAAAGAAGAAAGAAATAGAATGTCGTCAGCGAACAGGTCGCTCGGTAAGTCCCAAAGATAAGGTAGGAATAGACAGAGAGTAAGAGAGAAAGATAGTAGCTTTTAATGTTGTATTGTATTGTTGTAATATTGTATTAACGTTGTTGTTTGTAGCTTGGTACAGAAAGCTGCCAGTGTATACGAGGGGAGTCTCTATATGCCAGAGACTAAGGGCACGTATAGTACAAGGAACCGTTTATGCCGCGGTACAACAGCAACTGAATATAGGTTAGGTGTCTTAATCTGACCACCTCATTCCACTTTTAACATCTTCCGTACCAATCTACCCCTTTAAACCCCGCGATGTCATATTTGTATTGTTATCTTGTAAACTTGTAATGATTGCTTGATTGACTTGATTGACTGACCGAAACCATGATATCAGGAAACGGTTATAACCGTAGAGTCATGTAAATGGAATACTGAGAATCATGTAAAAGGAATATCCATGGTTCGGTTCATTCAAACAGATTGTTAACTGGATTCTGGGATTCATGTATTCAAGTTGTATTGGAATATAATTGAAATATAGATTGACTTGAATTATATTCAAGTCAGAATTAGTCAGACTCTAACCCGAGTCAGACTAAAAGAAAGATAATTTGTAGTTCTTTATTTGTTAGGGGCCTTATTGTAATTTATAAAACTTGAGGGGGTTTATTGTAAAAAGTAATATTGTATAGTTTGCAAAATACACCTCAAGTATTTAATTATCGTCTTTATGTCCATACAACAATTTAATGATCAAGATAAATATGTATACATGTTCGAATAGCATGAAATGAGTCAAGTATATTATTCGAGTAACTACCATAAACAATGCTGTAAAGAAATATTATGTACGACTAATTAATCAAGTTGAACGAATGCGAAATATAAACAGAAATATGGCTCTAAATGTTTTGCATGCGTGAGTTCCAGTTTTACCTAAATATGACTACCGGTTTGAGAGATATATATGTTTTCGTATCGTCGCGCAAAACAGATCAGAATCTATTCGGCACCGTCACATATTTTTAAAACGCAGTTTGAGTTAATTTTTATCAGGTTTCAGGTTACGAAAATTATTATAAAATTGTAGGTATTTCGATGTACTTATCGAAAACACCAAGATTCACATGATTTGGATTTCTGAAGCTCTAGTTATGATCATTTTAATATCAGCATTTAAAACAAAAATTCAGATTTCTGGACATCAACTATATATTCTATTGCAAAGCCTATATCAGGTTGTTTCATGCATTCCTAAGTAATATAATATACAGAAAATTATAGTTCTATCAATGGTGCATCTACACATCTAAATTTTGTCACAAACGGACATCGGGTGTTCGAGTTATGTCCAATTTAAAAACAGTGTGCGAATCGGAACAGATTCTGTCCAGATCCGTCACTTAATATTGTAACACAGTTTTCTATATTTTACGTCGGTTTTCAGTAAAAATATAAAACTAATAAAATCTAGTTCATTCGATGTAGATATCAAAAACACATGAGTTTGCTCAATTTGGATACCGGTATACCAATTTATGTGTCCTAGAAATTGACCGATAGCTGCAGTTTTCTGTTTTACGATCAGTGAATAAATACGATGTAATTCACAAACCGTTATGCGGATCGATCTAAAATTTTTACAGCATGTATAAAATAATATAATATATCATATGTAAATTCCATGAAATTTTCAGAAGTAAAAATTAATGTCTAAAAATTATTTTAAACCTAAAGGTATTGATGTGTATACTAAAATCGGCAAAAAGATTAACTAGTATTTTATGCAGGCTTCATCCTTTCTTTTAATAACCAAACCGATTCCATGAGATATCGTAGATATATTATGGATTGAAATCTATGTTCTCACAACTTGTAATAAACATTCATAATCATGATGAAAGAATTAAAAATACTTTAATTTGAACAAGAGATAATAAGATATTATTAAACCATATAAAATCATATATATCTAAACTTATGTTTATGTATATGTATATGTTTATGTGTGTCTTCTCTTATGGATTATGATATGAAAAGAATAGGGGGTTCACGATGCATGACAAGAAGAAAAAAAAAAGATGGGGGGAAAGGAGAGAGAAGGGACTTACATGCACAAGCCGGTATTGTCACCGGGCTTGTCTATCCGCCGATAGCCTCGCGTTACTAGCGAGACCTTCTTGAAGACTTCTTCATGTTCTTCTTCTTGTCATCTTGGTGAAGAGGAAGAAGTGAGAGATAGAAAAATATGAGGAAGGAAAAGATGGAGGAGGACAAATAAAGATGTTGTAATGGTGAATAATAATATATGCATTTAACATGAGAATTAAAAGAGAAATGAAAGGTCACCATTCATTTTGGAAATGAAAGGTCTCATTTGTAGGTTATGAGAAGAATAAAAATGATAAAAAATAATTGCAAGAATGGGGATTTGAACATGTGACTTATGGAATAACAATGCAAGGGCTTAACCAATGAGCTATAAGATTATTCATGCATATATTTAATTAGAATTAAATATATGATGTTGCTTAAAAAGAAAATGGGCTTTTTAGATGGGCTGTGGAGAATAAGAATAATGGATTTGGGTTAAATATTTATGAAAGGAAAAAATAAGAATGAGAAGTTAAAAACTTAAATATAAGAAAAAGAAATTGTACCTAGAAAAAAAATACATAATAGATTGAGGAATAAAATAATAATAAATTTAATAGAAAGAGGAAAATACCAAGTACAAATAAATACGGTATATTTTTGAAGAGGGATAATACAAATGTATAAAGATTTTGAGGTCATTACATGGTCTCTAGGTTGTCTGTGAACCGTCGAGATTTGGAGCTAGGGATTCTGCCGTGGCCCCATTTGTTGACGTTGCGTCTGTTGTAACAAGACGAATGTCGAGGTGGTCTCTAGGTTGTCTGTGAACCGTCGAGATTTGGAGCTAGGGATTCTGCCGTGGCCCCGTTTATTGACGTTGCGTCTGCTGTAACATGACGAATGTCAAGGTGGTCTCTAGATTGTCTGTGAACCGTCGAGATTTGGCTCTCTTTCTGATGGAGCCTGGTGGGATGATGGGATTCCCTCTTTGTTTGTGCCCCTGAATTGTATACATGGATCGATGTGATCTCATATGTAGGGAAAAAAGTTTCATTTCATTTTTTTTATTTCTTTCCGCGATACTCTATCATTTCAGCTTTTTATATCGCAAAAGTTACGATTGCCCAATCATTTCGGCTATTTTTCGCGATACCCAATCATTTCGGCTATTTTTTTTAACTCGTTGTTTTTTTATTGCGGGTTGCCCAACCATTTCGGCTATTTTTTATGCATATATTTTTACTTGCTGATTTTGTTGAAAGTTGCCCCATCATTTCGGCTATTTCATATGCATTTTTGGCTTGCTGAATTTTTATCGCGAGTGTGGGACTTGGAATCTGGTGCCAATCTCAGCATTAGCATCGCTACAACTGGAATATTGCCAGGAGCGAATCATCATTTGCCGTGAAAGGCTTGGAATTTGATACCAATTTAGGCATCAGCATCGCTACAACTGGGATATTGCCAGGAGCGAATCATCATCTGGCTTTGTCGGTTCGAACAAGGGCAGCTTAGCAAACAGGGTTAAGATCCTGTCAACTAAGACTTTTAACTTCATGAACCGTAAGGGTCTCATAAAGGTGTTTCCCCCTACGAGTCGTGAGGATCTTGTAGGTGTCATTTCTCCTTAGGAATCGTGAGAATTCCTAAGAGTATGTTCTCATGTAAGTCGTAAGGATCTTGGAAGAGTGTTTTCTCCTTGTAAATCGAGAGGACTTACAAGAGTCGTTCACCGTGTGAGCATATCCCTAGTCGCTGGTGGGA
Source organism: Agapanthus africanus (assembly GCA_030015575.1). NCBI lineage: Eukaryota > Viridiplantae > Streptophyta > Magnoliopsida > Asparagales > Amaryllidaceae > Agapanthus > Agapanthus africanus. The sequence continues at coordinate 811,678,411 of JASDDO010000019.1, read as the reverse complement.
CTCTGTTGGGGAAATGTTTATTCGTGCTCGTGGATTGTATACAAGGGTCAATATTGAAACGCTTGTAGGGCAATCTGGGAAATGTGATGGCTTAAGAACATGTTCAGATCCCTGTAGCTTAAGGCTTTTGAATCCTATGAGCCGTGAGGGTCTAAAAGGGGAATTCTCCTTACGAGTCGTGAGGTCTCATAAGTGTTTTTTCTCCTTAGGAATCGTGGGGATTCCTAAGTGTGTTGCTCCCTTGTGAGTCGTAAGGATCTCATGCAGGTATTTTCTCCTTACAAGGTCGAGAGGACCTCGCAAGTGTGCACGAATTTTTTAAGCCTGCGCCCTCTCGGGTTTTCACAGATTCCCCGGTATCCCTGCTGTTTTTACTCACGGATCCCTTTCAGGTTTTCATCTGTGCCCATTTTGGTTGTGGACGTACTATTTTATTTTATGAGTCTGCACCCTTTTGGGTTTTCACAAACTCGTCGGTAGTCTGCTATTTTTACTCACGGAGCCCTTTCGGGTTTTCATCCGTGCCCATTTTGCTTATGGATGTACCATTTTTTTTCTATCATCCTTGGGATGCTGCGGTCCGTAGTAGTTTATAGACGTCTCGATCAGGAGTAGTACTTCTTTAAGAAACGGCCGTTTATTGGCCTGAAGGGTCTTTCGCCATGCATATCCATGAGTAATTAAGCCCCACCCTAGTAGACTTTGTCTATGATATACGGGCCTTCATAGTTCGGCTCGAATTTTCCCCGTTTGGCACGATTGGGGATCATAGGTCTCTTGACCACTAGCACGAGTTCGACTTGGCGAAATATTCTCGGCCTAATCAATCTCTCATATGAGCGCGTCATTTTTTCTTTATAAGCTTCCAACTTTTGCTGCGCCATGAGCCGGGTTTCGTCGAGGGCATCAAGTTCCTCAAGCCGAAGATGAGCATTCTCTTCGTCCATTAGCTCGTAATGAATTGCCACTCGTAAGGAGGGTAGCTCTATCTCCAAGGGGAGTACTGCTTCAGTGCTGAATACCAATGCATACGGCGTTGTGTTTGTGTCCGTTTTGAACGTAGTTCGATACGCTCAGAGAGCTTCATGCAGTCTCTCTTGCTAATCCTTTCTATTTTTGGACACCGTCTTTTTCAAAATCTTCGTCAAGGTCTTGTAGAAAGCCTCAGCCAGACCATTAGCTCGGGGATTATAGACCGAAGAGTATCTCCAGTCTATATTATGTTGCTGCGCGAAGCGGCTAATTTTGTGGCTTCTGTAGGCTGGCCCGTTATCGGAGATAATCCGTCGCGGAATGCCGAACCGATAGATGACGTGTGTCTTGAAGAAATGGAGGATATTCTCCATCTTCACTTCTCTTAGTGGTACTGCTTCTGCCCTCTTGGAGAAGTAATCAGTTGTCGCCGGTATGAACCGATGTCCTCTAGATGATGCTGGTTCGATGGGCCCAATTATGTCGGTTCCCCACATTTCGAACGGCCAGCTAGCCACCGTTGGATATAGCGGATTTGGATGTTGGTGGATAAAGTCCCCGTGAATCTGACACGAATGGCACTGCTTCGCGTATTCGAGGCAATCTTGGATCATTGTGGGCCAATAGTAGCCCATCCTTTTGATCTTCAGCTTCATCTTCGGCCCGGCTTGATGAGAACCACAGAGCCCGTCATGAGTTTCTTGGACGACTCTCTTTGCTTCTTCAGGTCCCAGGCATTTTATCCATAGAGAATCAAATGATCTCTTATATAGAGTGTCATTGACGAAGGAGAAGGATGAAGCTCATTTCATGAGCTGATGTCTTGAGGATGCATCTTCAGGTGTTCGACGGGATTTGAAGTAGTCTATAAAGACTTCTCTCGAATCCTTGATCTTTTCCTAGTCCTTTATCTGCAGGGCCGCTTGCTTAGTCGCTTCCTTTTCTTCAAACGACTCCGGAGATATTTCTGCCGGTGCGAGAACCCGATGACTTTGCACAACGATCCTCACATTATCGAGGTTTTCGTCAACCAATTCTTTAGCGAGTTTGGCTAATGGATCTGCTTTGCTATTTTCCGCACGCGGCATGCTTTCCAGGGCGTAGGAGGGAATTTGAGTCAGCAATTGTTGCACTCTCTCACCATACCTTACTAACTCTGGTTTGCACGTTTGATAGTCGCCATTCACTTGACTAACAACCAGCTGAGAGTCTCCGTATATGAGGAGGTTTTCAATTCCCATGTCGACAGCGATCTCGAGACCTGCTATCAAAGCTTCATATTTGGCTTCATTGTTTGTCCTCGGCTCTGTTAGGGAAAAGGCAAAGCACATTATCCCTCTTTGCAGAGTCACGAAGATAAGGCCAACCCCAGATTTGATTATAGGGGAGTTGTGCTCTCGCTTCTTCATGGAAGATGCACCGTCGAAGTAGAGTTCCCATCGGGAGTTATTCTCTCCTTTCTCCCTATCGATCGTGTCAAACGCATGCTCGTCTGGCAATTCGAATTTAGGGGTGAATCGGCAGGTATAGGATGCTCAGCGAGGAAGTCGGCGATGGCCTGGCCTTTCACTACCTTGAGCGGTCGATATGTTATCGAGAACTCCATCAAGAGAAGGACCCATTTAGCGAGTCGTCCTGTTAGTATGGATCTTGACATCAAATATTTGAGAGGATCCACTTTTGATATGAGATGGACCTCATGCGCCAATGTGTAATGTTTGAGCTTCGTTATCGCGAAGATTAACGCCAGGCAGTGTTTCTCAATGGGGGGAGTAATTGTTTTCTGCCCCCGGGAGCACTCGACTCAAATAGTAGAGGGCTCTCTCTTTCCTTTGGTCGTTCTCTTGTGCCCATAATGCGCCTAAAGAACCTTCAAGGGCCGTTGTATACAGGATGAGGAGCTTTCTCTTGACCGGAGCGGTCAGTACTGGCGGATTCTGCAAGTATTGCTTGATTTCGTCTAGTGCGCTCTGGCATTTACGATCCCAGATGAAAGGGGTTCCCTTCTTCATTAGATGACTGTAGGGACGGCACTTTCCGGAGAGATTAGTTAGGAACCGCCGGATATACGCGAGCTTCCTTTGGAGAGACCGCAGTTGCTTGAGAGTTCTCGGCAGGGGCATTTCCATAATTGCCTTGATCTTTGACTGGTCTATTTCGATGCCTCGATGTCGTATGATGAACCCTAGAAATTTGCCCGAGGAAACTCCGAACGTGCATTTGAGAGGGTTCATCTTTATGTTGTATTTCCGAAGACGTTGGAATACTACCTTCAGATGCTCCCAATGTTCCTCGTGTGATTTGCTTTTTACCACGAGGTCGTCAATATAGCATTCGACGATTTCATGTATGAGGTCATCGAAAATCTTCGTCATGGCCCTCTGATATGTGGCACCAGCGTTCTTCAGACCGAAAGGCATCACTTTATAGCAGAATATGCCCAGAGGAGTCCGGAAAGCGGTATGCTTCTGGTCCTCAGGATGCATCTTTATTTGATTGTACCCTGATGAGTCGTCCATGAAGGAGAAGACTTCGTGAGTGGACGTGTTGTCTATCATCAGCTCGGTAACCGATACAGCAAAATCATCCTTTGGGCAAGCTTTGTTGAGGTCTCGAAAGTCCACACAGATGCGTACTGTTCCATTTTTCTTCATTACTGGGACGATGTTGGCAATCCAGTCAGGGTACTGAACCTCTTGGATGAAGCTGGAGTCGATTAGCTTCTTGACCTCGGCGTTGATGCTCATTTCAAGTTCGAGCCGCATTCTTCTCGGCGCTTGTTTGATCGGCTTGACGTCCGGAGATATCGCCAATTTTTGCACCGCAATTTCTGGATTTAGTCCCGGCATCTCGGAGTAGTTCCATGCGAAGTAGTCTTTATACTGCATGAGCATGTCTTTGAGCATAGCCACCTTTTCATCAGACAACTTCTCACTGATGAACGTCGGCCATAGGTCGTTTGCCGTCCCCAAGTCAATTTTTCTGAGGTTATCTGCAGTAGTATGTATCCCATCTTCCAGCTCTTTTGGCGCTGGTGGAAACTCTGAGATCACTTCGTCATCATCATTTTCAAAGCACCAGGAGAGGTCATCCACATCCTCGGGCACTCCTTCTTCCGACATCATTATCACGTGACAGGTACGAGATCGCTTCCAAGACCGATGTTGATCCAGCTCTACTCTCGCTGCATATGTGGCTTTCGGTTCATGCTTCTGTGGCGGGGTTACCCTCCAACTGCTGGATAAAGCGAACCTGCCTTATTGATACTGGTCCTTGACCCAGTTTTTGAAGGTGAAGCGGTCTTCAAGAGGATGTCCTATCGTTCGATGATAGGAGCAATAATCCGGATGAGAGGCCTCATCTGCTTGTTCGGGGTGTTTGGATTCCGGGAGCGTCATCATCTGATGTTTCATGACAAGATCGAATATCTTTCTTGTCTTTTCTTGGGGAAAAGAATATTCTCGACCCATCTTCTTTATAAGAGACGGATCCCGGCTGCTCAATTTTCGATCGCGAGGCTTCTTGGACCCGCTTTGGTGCTGTCGAACATTTTTTCCGTTCTTCAGTTTATTTTTGCCTCTGCGTCGAGTCTTCTATATGACGGGCTGGCGACGAACGGCATCATCATTTTTCGTAGCCTGCTGAAGGAGGCGCTGCGTTCTGGCTTTTTCATAGATAGCCATTTCGCGGCTATGGTCATCCCGGACCTTTTGACCCTCTAGAAGAATGAAACCCTAACTCGACTTAATGACCGTTTGAAAGCCTTTGAACCTTAGGGTTTGCGGCAGTTCCGTGACGCCATTAGTGAGGCATGCGTTTGCCCTTCTACGGCTGGACCATCGATACTGTGGTACGTACTCGATACTATTAAACTGTACCCATGATGTTGAGCTCTTGGGGGATTATGAGGTTTTGACGAATCGATCGGATGGTTAGACTTCATTCGGATGCTAGGTGGTGAGATGCACTTCTTGGGAGACTCCAGATAAGAGGATAGCCGTTGGAGCTCAGTCCATGCAGCCACAACGAGACGAGTCCGAAGCAGTCGACATTAGAGAAAAGTGGAGTAAGAGGTCCGTACAAGATCTGGATAAGATAACGTTCCACTCCGCCGACATCAGAGATACGATACGCATGCCGAGGCATTGTGCTTGGATATACCTTCCAAAAAGAGTCGCGATGAGTATGCAGCCGTTTCGGAACAAGAAACAGATATAGTAAAGGACGATGACTTCCGGACAGTTCGGCAGAGACGAGATTTGGGAGAGATCTCGACAGGACCTTTCTGGAATAAATTACGAGAAGACTTGGACCCAGGAGTGGTCATGTTACGCACACCAGCAGACCAGAGTTCATGATCATTGACGAGATATGCTATGAGTGACCACGACAGTTGGCCAGAGATTCTTGAGGATGTGCTTGAGCAGGACTATTCCGCCATACTTGATTTCGGTATTTTGGGCGATCTATTCGCATGATTGATTTTGATGATTGAGTTTCATGATATTTGTTTTCATACACCATGGTTGCATCTACTGAGTATTTACGATTTTTGCACAGTTGTTGCACTTGATATCGTTTTCGTGCCTTGGTTTCTCATGTTTATGATTTTATAGGTTTCATACAGTTGAGTTGATTTTGTACATATGTACGCACACGATTTTGTTCTTGTACTCGGTATAATTCACATATGCTTGCAGTGCAGTGATTTGTATTTTGTGCACTTAGATGCACTGGACTTCGACTTCGATTGTGATGTTCAATATTTGTATTGTGCACCTGATTGGATTTTGCGCATGTTCGGCGCTTGATATTGGATTTCATGATTTCGTGCATGATGGATGCACCTGATTTGGGTTTTCGCGCATGTTGGGCGCATGTTATGAGATGCGATTTTTGTGCACACCAGATGCACTAAATCGAGATTCTTTGTGCATGTCAGATGCTCCTGTTTTTGCTGTCAGGCACACCTGTTGCTCTTGACAGATGTTTCGTGCACACCCAATGCACTTAGATATTGTTTCTGTGCGCATGTATGGCACATTCATGGATTTTGATTTCCATGCACACCAGATGCACATGGCATTCATATATATATTTGGGACTGAGTTATGTTGGAGCAGTATATTTTATGATGTTTGCTATTTGGTTTAGTACTGAGCAGGACTAGTCACAGGACAGTACCTGAGTATATTTTTGCATGCATTGATAGTTATCGAAGGGATTTCCAAAGAAGAGCTATAGTCTCAGTATTTACCTACGTGTCTGATATGATACGAAACATTTTATAAAGGAAACCCTTCTGAAATTGCTTTCAAAACGGAGGGACGTGCATATTAAACAAAGGATATATATATATGTGTGTGTGTGTGTGTGTGTGTGTGTGTGTGTGTGTAGTTATTTTCTTACAATAGACGTCCGCCACTGTGCAGTGCTGCGAGCATCGCACAGCGATTTGAAGAAGATTTGGCATGCATTGCTTCCAGATGTTTTAATGATGTATATCATATTGATTTTCATTTTGGATTTAGACATTGTGTCTTCACCATAACTCCGATGATTGCGGGATGCTGAATGGAGTTTTGATTTTGAGTTAAATGCTCATTTTTCATGCGCATGCGCTGCACTACGATTTGTTTTATGTATTTATGATTTCGAAGCCCCGACGACTTAATGGTTTTGCTTAGATATTTTAGTATTTAGGGGGAGTTTTAATTTAAATTTGGGGACCGAATTTCTTTAAGGGGCAAGATTGTAACGCTTTGAAAAGTCGTTTTGGTGTTTTCCCGAAAATCGGTGAAAATTTGGTATTTTTCCGTAAATCGTCAATATAGTTATTTTGCAGTTTAGGCCTAATTATACCTAATTTGGATAGGTAATTGCTAGTTTTTAGTAGCTAATGAGTTACTTATAAATTTCTGGTCATTTATTTTTCAATTTTTAATATTATTTTAAGCCGGTAAAAATACATTAAATTAACGATAAATACAAATTTCTTTAGGCTAATTTTACTCTTTAGAATCATGTTAACTAAAATCTAGTTTGTAATATATTTTTTTGTATTTTATTTTAAGTTCTATTTAGTTATAATCGAAGGAAACTAAAATTTTAATTATTTGAACTAAAACATGCAATTTTGGACCTATGGGGGGTCTTTTTGCATAGAATTTTTTTGTAAAGTCTCTCACACTCATTCCTCACTTCTTGGCCGGCCCCACCACTACTGGATCAGCAGCCACTCCCCCCTCTTTTTGACTTTAAATCATGTGAGGAATGGGTTAAAAAGGGTTATATATATATTTATTTGAGGTAAGGGTATTATGGTAATATGAGAGGGTTGACTTGGACCTTTTTCCCCAACTCCCCCACACCTCTCCCCACTTGCTTTCAGCCAAAAATTCTGCAGAAAAATAGCCCCCAAATCTCCCCTCTTCTTCCTTCAAAATCTCTTCAAAATTGCTCCAAAAATCCAAATCAAATCTTAAAATTTTAAGTCCATTCTTCATCCCATTCTTCTTAGCCTTTCTTGCATGGATCTTGGATGCTAGGTGTCCATCTTTGGAGGCAATTTTTCTTGCTAGATCCATAGATCTTGAGATATAATTTCTACCTAATTAAATTCTTTTGGTTAAAATCCTTTAATTAAATGGTTTTAGTGTTAAAAGTTTAGCTAATTTCTAGTCTAGGTTTTAAAGTTCATGGCTTGAGTTTAAACTAGGGTTTAGAAAACCATTATTAGGTTAATTAATTTATTTTGCTTTCTAGTGTTTTGCTGACCTAAATCTAAGGGGTTAACTTGCTTATTGGACTTCAAATTAGTGTTAATTTAGTGTTTCATGTATAGTTTGGGTTGGTTTTTGCTAAGTAAGAAAAATCAAGAAAGGAATTGGTGTTGGAAAATAAGATTTGAAGCATTGCTAATGTGTTGTAATTATAGTGTTTGTGGCTAACTACTTGTGCGGTTGGATGTTTTAATTGATAGTAGTCTTTTATCGCAAAACGACAGTGTTTGCACCGATTTTGGAATGCAAATGCTTACTAGATTTTTTATAAAATTATGTGATGAATTATTTGTGATATCTGGATGATTGTATTGGCATCTCCTATGACTTTTAGGGTGTGTGAAAGTGGATTTTTGGTTTTATCGGGTTTTAGCTTTGTCGGGCGTCCAAAACGACGATTATAGTTAGTTTTTGTGATTTTCGTGGGTGTTCCGCGCACCTTGTGCACGTTGTGCCTACCTTGTGAACGTTGATATTTTCATTTGGGATTTGCGTCATTTCATGATTTGTAACCTTATGTTTTGTATTGGTGTAAATTCCATATTCGGTCGCGGAGACTTCGGACACGGCATGAAAAGGGAAAGCGGTGATTGGACATAGCTAGCTGGGGATTCCGGTGAGTAGATTTATATCTACGGGCAGAAGTCGGGTGGATGGCGTATAGCACCCCCGCAGTTTGTGGTGATGTATACGAATACGTATACACACATATATATTGATTATATATTGTTGAGTTTATTGATGATAAAGATGGATATTTGGTGTGATTGGATTAGCGTAGTGTTGCGAAACCCTAGAGAAGTGGTTGCACCACTCATACACACACACACCCATACTTGCATACATTCTTCTTTCATATGTGCTTATATGGGGTTATATAGTTATGTGTTCACATGGGTATGGGACTATGTGTTCACATACTGGATTTGAGGATAGTATTTGGGATTTGAGATGAGTCGATAAGATTTGATTGAGACCGCGAGAACGGTGATATGGCAGGATTCGTACTTGGGATACGTCCTGATGTTATAACGGATCTTGGGACGACGATACATGTGAATAGTGTTATAAATTGAATGGTTGACATGTGATCGTGATATGAGATAAGATATATTAAGATATTCATAATAGGTCGCATTAGGCGATGTATACCTCTTTATGACGATATATGATGATGATATCAGTTTGTATAAGGCTGTAGATCAGCAGTCAGATCATGATTAGATTGATGATATTAGTATTGTAGTAGACGTAGATCAGTACCCCGGATTATGATCTTTGATAAAGAGGATACCAAATGATTAATTTGATGAATGTGATACTGACCCGTACCCAGATTTAGGGATGCCGTACGACGGATTTACATACGAGCTATATATGTTGATGTTTGATCCGCACTCTTGACTTGGGGATATCTGATTATAGATATGGTATCGAATGTGACATTATCAAGGCGGGATCACCGACTAATATATATATATATATATATATATATATATATATATATATATATATATATATATATATATATATATATATATATATATCGACTCAGATGTTAGGCGGTTTCCTTACCTTCAGTTAGCCTGTTAGCTCAGCCCTATAGTTTAGTGTAGTTGTTAGACTAGATTTACATTAAATGCAGATTTGTTATCGTTGTGTTTAGTATTTAGCTCCCGCTCATTATTGTTGTTCGCTCCGCATCACCTGCTTATATTATGATTCATATTCTATTATCGATATCATGCTGTTAGGACACCAGCACCATTACCGATGACGCGTATGTACCACGTATACTTACTTGTCGGCTCACACATATCTTCATCTGTAATTGCCATGTCACGTACACTTAGAGAATATTATTGCTTGACTTAGCTTGTTAGATAGTAGTTTTGACATGATATTAGTGTACTTGCCTTATATGCCAGTTTAGACATTGTAGTTATTACTTGTCACTTCATGCATACTGTTATTCATTGTTATGCCGCATTCATGGATTCTCATGCATATATTCACTATTTTACGTGCTATTGAGGTTTTGGATTCGGATTTCCATGAGATTTTCTGGATTTGGGGGAAAACCGCAAAACTTATACAAACTTCTTCTCTCTCCTTTTAAATGAAAAGCGCGGTTTTCCCATGATGTATGAGTCGTCCACCATGAGTTTGCTGATGGATTTCGAGACCCGATTCGAGGAGACGGATGACCCGTTTCGGGTACATGGTGGACCCGGTAAGGTATCCCGGGGCAAGAAGCGTGTGGTGATGACGATGTGAGCCTGGCAGGGGAGCACTACCTACCGGTGATTTAACCCGACGCGTCGGATATCCGGAGGATATCGTCATGGTCTTGAGATGGATATTAGGGGCCGGTCTGGACTGACGGCGCTCTAGATAGTGAGATTGAGACATACAGAGATATTTGAGATATTGAGGTACAGAGATTGCGACACAGAGATATCGAGATATTTGGATACTTGTTTTGTGTCGATGCTAGACACTGTTTATACTGATTTCATTATGATACCTCATTTTAAATATACAAAAATCTCACTAAGTTATGAAAGCAGTTTCTTCAGTTTCATGTATTCTTTTTTCATGCATTCATACCGCATCCATATGATATATTGCTACCTGAGGCACTGACACGGGCACATGGGTTACACTTGGATTAGATATTTACCCTAGCCATTGTTATAGGCTGAAGGTTTTATATTTGAGGATTATATATTACGATCGTATGACCTAGGATTGCGTCATACATGCGATTCCTGTTCGTAGATGTATTATATTCACGAGTTGGCAACTCACCCCCTTTGTGCCACAGTTCTTGCAGGTTTTGCCGTACAGGTTTCATTACGGCTTTACTGGCACTGCTTCTTTTCGGGTGACGTGCTAGTAGGTGGGTTTAATTGTATCGTACCCATCATTATACCTTGTATATTATTATTCTGTTGTATCTAGATGTTCCATCAACCAAACATGTATTTATTTTAGAGATAGAGACCAGTAATGTTTATTCTTTCGACCTTAGAGTCGCGCGTTGTATTTCTATAGATTTTCTTGCTGTTTGAGTTTCCTTTTGAGTTTTGATCCTCGCCCTTGGCGTTGTATATTATATTTTTTGTGTGGTTGTGACTGTCGATTGACGAAGAGCTAGCTCCCGCTTGGGGATGCATTTTTATTGATTTCGTATACTATTCATGTTGTATTCCGTTTGGGGGCCAGTATTTACAAAGGAGACTCTGCCGAAATTTTCAGAAAATACTTGATGTTTTTTTTTAAAACGCATAATTCGGCTTATGCTATTAAAACTACTTGCTTTTAGTTGGTTTTCCTTCACTCCACTACTTTTCTTGGTTTAGATTTCTGGGTTTTCGGCTTACTTAGATTATGTACGCCTCGAGACGTTTCGTAGTTTAAGTGTCGGTCATATTCCGTACTTTCGGGACGTGACAGCGTTGTTCACATTTCGACCATAGGTTCTGCCACCGGATTGCATACTACACCCATGTCTCTCCCGGCTTCACCCTGGCGTTAATTAGTGCGGTGATCGGAGTGCACTCGCTAGCACTCGCGAATCTTTGCGTAAATAGTAGCTCCATTTCTGCAAATGCCTTCATGGAGTCATTCGGGAGCTCAGAGTACCATTCAAACGTTGTTTCCGACAAGCTGCCAACAAACTGGTGAAGCAGTAGCTTATCGTCACCTCCGGTGTTGCCACACAGAGCCCTGAATTGAGCCACGTGTTGGTGTAGATTTCCCGTACCCTTATATACGTGAAATTTAGGGATCGTATAACCTGGCGGGTACTTTATTTGATCGTACCAACCCGGATAGGGTCGTCCAGTCTTAACAATTTGGCCGGCCACTTCATTCACCTGATGAGCTCGTATCTGTTGAGCGATATAGTCATCCAGTGCGGCTTTAGAAATGGTCTCATCTTTGGCTACTGAACAGGCCGGAAGAGGGTTCGATGTCTCCCCTCTGCCGTCTTCAAGGATAATCGGAGGGTCTTCAGCTGGAGGATCCGGCTGTAACATCATCCCAACCATGTCTTGGAATAAAAGTGTCATTCGTTTTATGTTGGCAGCTTGTTCCGCTGCCTTTTTGTCCTTCTTCTCGAAGATTCTGCGGAGGAACTCAGCATCAGTTTCTTGTTCATGACGCTGCTCTGACGACGCCTCCGGGCTTTCTATTGGCCCAGTGAGTGCGGCCATCTGTGTTAGCATCTCCTGGAGCTTCTGTTGTTGCTCCTGAGCTTTTGTTACCGATCAGGTGAGTGGTCGATGACCTGTGGAGATACGGCTGTCCTCTTTCCCGGATGCCATATAAACAGTGTGCACCACCATGCCCCCAGACTTGGGGTGTTTAGGTTCGGTGCCTTTCATCGCAGACACGGAAATTTTCTCCGACCTTCTTTTGTGAGCGGTCGAAGTTGAGGGGGCCGTTGCAGCGGGCACCCAGGTAGACGACACCTTCTGCGGTACAACAAGGTGGTCCTTCTCTTGCCGAACCTTCATTTTCTTTGGTTGGCGAGAGTAGTCTTGGTTAACCACAGAATCTTGGACCTGTCGCTAAGCTTTATGAATTTTAGAGGACAGCCGCTGAGGGGGTTGCTCTGGCTTCACCTTTGTAGCGTTCTCCATAAGTGGAGGAGATCTTTTTAGCACGGCCTTCGGAGAGTTCTTGCGTACCCTCCTAAGTGGTTCAAAGCTGTTCCCAGTTGGAACAGCAGCATCAATTTCCACCATTGGAGCTGGCGGAGTCAGTCCAAAAGGTGAGTTTCCCCCAGCCTTCCTTACTCAGTGCCAGTGATGACGGCGAGCATGTCGAGCGGCCGGGACCACTTTTGTTGTTGAGTGAGCTTCTTCATGCCCCCCGCTCTAATGAGGGGCTGTTGTTATAGTTAGCCTATCAAAGACCGACGTCCGCTGAGATGGAACGATCAATCTTGAAAAAACCGACTTTTTAGCAGGGGAAGGAGCCTTGGTTACTTCGCCTGGAGCGGGAGCTGAAATGGTCAGCCTTACAAAGACCGACCCCTTAGCAGGGAAAGTCGCTCTGATGACTTCAGGAACAGAAATGACTATCCGCTTTGGAATAGCCGCTTCAGGTATCGCAGGCTTCTTTACGGGCCCACTTGAGTTTTGGCCTAATCTGTTGAAAACTGAGGCACTGGACTTGGGCGACCCGTTGAGAGGGGCCGCGGTAGTTGTAAGCCGATCAAAGACCGACTTCTTTGGAGCCTCCTGTTTCGACAATAGGGTGTTGAAGCTCATGGGTGGGAGCATGGTCCCAAAGTATAGCCCTATGGTGGCTTGCATCACCTGGTCCACCGACATCGTAAAAAGGGAGGCTGGTTGAGGCCCGTAGGTTACTCCTCGAGCAAGGACAGAGCGGGAATTGTTGCAGTTGGTGCAGTTGGAAGCCATTGATCTCTGCATAGAGCAAGACACCAAATCTTAGTACCTCGAATCTAGGGGCAACCATATCAAACCACGATTCATTCGCGAACACGATAAACGAAGTGTGGAGTGGAAAGAGCAAAAGGTTCCACCGGGCGTACCAGAATCTGTTCTCCGCCAAATACGGGACCAGGACGTTGGGACGTTCGACTTGAATTTTGGGGGCAGATGCTATTTGGTTTTATCCATCCACCTCTCTGAAGATACCAAGTTGATTTATGGCATCATGTATCGAAGGTTTAGACGGATGCGGCTATTGTAGCAGACTTCGTCAGATTCCCCCTCATTTGAGGGGGTTTTGATTGTGGGGACGCTCTTCTCTGCAGGCGCAAGCCCCTGCAGTTAATTACGCTACCGCATCGCGGCAACAACTTTCTCCTTCTCCAGATAGTCATTTCGTGTTGTGTGTGTTTGTTTTATTTTTGGTTGCCCGTGGATTGTATACGGAGACTAATTTATGTTGTCGCCTGTAGGGCGTAGATTAGTCCAAATCCGTATTTTCTTAGATTTGGATTTGGTTTGGGTTTAAGGATCGTTAATCTCATTTGAGACTAAGATCAACTTAAATATTTGTTAAGGATACGTTAGTCTAATTTTAGACTAAGATCAACTTAACAATTTGTTAAGTACATGTTAGTCTAATTTTAGACTAAGATCAACTTAACGGGATCATTTAGATCCAACAAAAGAGCATTTAGGCTCTATTGTTTTAGTTTAGGGACATTGCGGTCCAGTTTAAAGACTTCATAGTCTATAAGGTTCAAAGACATCATGGTCTATGAGTTTAAGGACCCCACAGTCCATGGAATGTCTGGTTGTCGGGACTCGTCACCTCTCTGAAGACGTTGAAGGATTACAACGACAAATATCAGAGGAGTGAAGAGATGTACCCTTGAACCAATATTGGTTGGGATATCTGTAGTCCAATCAAAGATTTATGAGCATATGGGCTCAATTAATCTGAATTAAGGATCTGTGGACAGCTTGGGCTCGGCCCATTCATTTAAAATGTTAGACATTTAGCAATGTTGAGCATTGGTTTGAGTTCTGACAAACCATTTGTCTTTATTGAGTGTTGAGCACTCATTATAGCTCTGGGGCTTTGTCATTTAAAGAACAATTTATGTTCTCTCAGCGCACACATGAGGAGCACGTGGCGCGCTTGGCGCTGAGCGCCAGTCAATGAGCGCAGAGCGCTTATTTTAAGTAGCGCACACGTGAGGAGCACGTGGCGCGCTTGGCGCTGTGCGCCAGACAATGAGCGCAGAGCGCTTCTGTTAAGTAGCGCGCACATAAGGAGCACGTGGCGCGCTTGGCGCTGTGTGCCATACTTGGAGCGCTGAGGGCTTCTGTAAAATAGCGCACACATGAGGAGCACGTGGCGCGCTTGGCGCTGTGCACCAGACAATGAGCGCGGAGCGCTTCTTTTAAATTTGGAGTGCTAAAGCTCTGCAGCGTTGTCCGCTAGATTTGGAGCACTGAGGCGCTTCTTTTAATTGGAGCGCTAAGGCTCTTTTTAGGCAGTTTTGCGCTCTGAGAATTAAATTCTCTCTTATAAGAGACTTTGCCTCATGGATCTAAGAACAAAATTCTTATTTTATAGGAGATATTTCCATCTCTTATATTTTTAGTGAAAGGGTTTGCCTTTATGGATCTGTGATCCTGAGAAAATTGAATTATTCTCCCCCCTTTTTATAATGAGATGTTATGATCTCTTTTGTGAAAGACAATTTGTCTTAAAGATCTATGATCTGGCCAAAGAATTAAGTTCTTTTCTAATGAGATGCTTTGATCTCTTTATTTTACCTTGAAAAAATTCTTCTTCTGCTGAAAGCTTGCTCTTCTCTCTGAACTTTCTCAAAGTTTGTGGGGTGGTTCCTCTATCTGAGACTTGAAGTCTTGGGACCTTTATATAGTAGAGGCTGATTTGTTGAATCAGTTAAGCAGATCTTTTCTTTAATTGATTTGGGGATGTTTCCCACCGTTGGATCTTTGGTCCTAGGGCTTCTGTTTCACAGAAGGCAATCTTCTTGTTTTTAACAAGATTGGGAAATCTTTTCCCATACAGAATTTATTCTGTATTTTGGTGATTTTTAATCACCACTGGATCATTGATCCAACGGTGCTCTGATTTTCAGAGCATAATCTTTTCTGTTTAGAAAGATTCTGAGAAATGTTTCCTTAACAGAATTTTATTCTGGTCAATTGATGATTTTTAATCATGCTCGTTGAATCTTTGATCCAAAGGCCGAGAACAGTTTGTTCTATCGCTAGCGCTTACGTGCTTTTCACGTGGTGCGCTACTTAGAGTGCAACGCCCTTAGCACTAGCGCTTACGTGTTTTGCACGTGGTGCGCTGCTTAGAGTGCAGCGCTCTTAGCGCTAGCGCTCATGCGCTTTGCACGTGTGCGCTGCCTCAGAGTCTTTGACTCTCAGTGCTAGCGCTGCTATGAAGCGCTGCTTCATTTCAAATATCAAAATTTGAACAGATCTTTGCTCTGATTGGGGGAAACAGACTCCGTGACCAAGTTAACCGAACTTTCTTAAAACACTGGCTTTTGGATTGTCTGAGTTGCATACTTCATTGCCACTCCTTATATTACCCTTTGCATTTCTCTAGAACACCTCATATCACTACGAACATCCACTTCCATTAGATAAATCCATCGTATGGTTATATACGAACTTGAAGGAACTTGTTCCAGATTCGAAAATGGATTCTGGTTCTGGAGAGATTGAATAGGATTATTCAGTTGTCTTTTCCTTTTACCTTCTCTCAGGTTGTGGGTACACCTATTACGCTTATTGGATATCTTCTTCCAAACCATAGGCAGGTGCCGAAAGATAGAGAATGAAGAAAACCAATTAGCCTAAGTGTGGTATACAGAAGGTAATAAGTAAAGACAAATAAAGGGATTAGAAAGAAGGCAAAGTAAAATGCGACTGCTATCATTCACGACCAAACCGAGTATATCATCGCCACTCATACTTCACCTTTGCTTTTCTCCAGTTCAGGAGAAATAGAATAAAGTTTATTCAGTTGTCTTTTATCATCACCTTCTCTCAGGTTGCGAGTACTTCTATTATGCTTACTGGATAGTCTTCTTCCAAACCATAGGCTGGTGCCGAACGGTAGGGAAGGAAGAAAACCATTTAGCCTAAGGGGTGTACAGAAGGTAATGAGTAAAGACAAATAAAGGGATTTAGAGAGATAGCAACGAAATATACGGTTATAGTCATGAATCTGGATAATGGAAGAGGCATTATTAGGAATACCCGGATACCCCTACGAAACATTTTCATGTTTCAGTTTCACTATGCGTTGTTAATAGAAAACTGATTTCCCGATTGGATACTTACTCCAGGGCATGTATTTACCAGGTTTGATTCTCACATCTGTATGGTTTTACAGATGATGAGTGGGAGTAAGTTATTGGGAATTAGGTGATCATCCTCATTATATCAGAATTCGTAGTAATTGGTGATATTTGAGGAAGTCACCTGGATACAGTTTTCAACCTACAACGTGCAGGGTTTGAGTTATTCAACTCAGGGGACTTATACAAAGTATTGTATGTTATCTAGTGTCCATTAGGACAAAGGGGTTGGTCCTCGTACTATATTCTGTTTACTTATGACTTCTCAAGTTTTAGACAAGTGTTTCATAGAAATATATGGTCCAAGTTTGAGAAGTTATAGGTACAAGAATAAAGTAAAGAACCATGTGATGGAAGTATCGGGATTCTTCAAGGTGATCAAAGATGTAGATACTTGTATTTGGTATTCAGTTGATAGTAATGCTTTTGAGAAACTTGTTTCTCTTTCAGGTTACTCATAATTGGATGCACTCCTATGTTGAGTAATGTTGATCGGCCTCTTTCCATTTAGTTGACATGTAATAGAGACAGCTGCGTGATTTGAATCTGGTTCCAATTAAATCTGTGTCTTTGTTTTTATATTGTATATAGAATGGTTCATATCTTAATGATGTTAAGGTACGGGAAGTTGTCCGACTTATGATTAAAACCAAATTCTGGATAACTCAAGACACGTTTCTGTAATGGCGGTTTGTGGGTTAACCCGGGTTATGACGAGGGTTAATTTTCTACCATCTGGAAGATCAATAGTGATATTGTTCTTGACTCACCATGGTTTTAGTAAAATGGATTTTTTCAGAAAACAGTAGTGGGAGTATGGTAGAACTGGAAGTGATTCCAAAACCGCAAACGATTACTGAAAAATTAATAGGACCTAAAGATTCAATCAGGTATGATATTCCATTAGCCACTCCGAAGATATGGTGGGTAATCTCAGGCACCCGAGAGGTACTCCAGTAGCCTCAAGGACGGTAACAGGGAGGTTCTTGTTTACCCAGACTTGACACTACTGTTGTTCCAGACTATGAGACCCGGCAGGAGGATGAGTATAGTGTCATTCTAAACTAGCTTTAGAAGTGCATGTATATATGACTCTGCCAGAGAGTTGTTGTAGTCGGTGGGAGCAGCGGAAGTATAGTGAACAAGTAGCTTGTGTCTATTTATAGACTAAAGTAGATATAGCAGAGATAGATCATCTATTCTCGATGTGACAGTCATAACTTTGATTTCATCAGAATAGGGGATGGATCTGTTAAGAAGGTAGTAGGGTGTGATGTCCTGGTATTTGGATGACATACACCGAGTAGGAAGTGAAATTCCTATACTACGATCGGTTATACTGTGGTTGTCACACAGTGGTTTCTCCACATAGGATATGGATATAATATCAGGCATTCTGGTTACTAGATCTATAGTTTTAGATCTAGATTTGGGTAGTTTCCCAATCTGGGTACTTAGACAGTTTTCTAAAGACATTTAGAATGGACGACTCCTGACATGGTGGTGTACCTGCAGGTGATGAAGTCACCCTCTCTAAAGATGTCTTACAGACTAAAGGGGAGAGGGATGTGCATGATTGACATATCACTTGTTTAGGCAATTGAGTCAATCATGAGATGTCAAGTACCACACCAGATATTGTTTTTGCACCAGATACAATAAGTTGATATTAATCCAATCCTGGAGAAACGTTAGGAAGTAGTTTTATGAACATAAGTATATATGTTCTAGAGATTTGATAACGATAGCCTCCTTCGAGAGACAGTTATCATTCCAGGCTTCCAAGGTGACCTGGATGACAGAGTGACTGTCAGAGTTATAGTTTTTCCTCTGACAAGGGGCAGTAGTTTGGACAGGTGGTCCAAGCGAATACTGAGGGAGGCATGGTGCAGGGTACTGATTAAGTTCAGTTGACGATACAGTCTAAGAAGTTTACTGGATTTGGAGTTCATTTATGAACTGGGTCCCATCAGATATCCAGACATATTCTAAGACAGGTATTGCTCATTTCGGGAGATGGTTTTCTCCACAAACTTGAGATTAAGAGAGACATAGAGAGAAACATCAGGACGGATCCACTCACTGAGGCTATTTCTCGAACACAATAGTTTTACAAACGAGCTTTGTGAAACTGATTAGTAGAGGAGTTGGGTGTTCGGTATCACACGGGCTGTGAGTATGCGACATCGCAATAATTAGCCTTAAGTGCAAGTGGGAGATTGTTGGATATAGTGCCCTCAAAGTCAATTATTGGATCGCAGGCACGTGATTGCAATGATTGAAGGAAGACTTATACCGGTAAAACAGTCTTACTCGAGATGGTAGTATACTATCCGCTTTGTCTTTATCATCGTGTACATGCTTTAGATGACATTACAGATCACTATTACACGTTGATAGAGCCCTTAGGATTCTTGCTTGACTACCAGCAGTATGATGGTGATCATAAACGTGAGAGTTGGGTAGTCTATAAGCACATCCTTAAAAGGTCCCTAGACGAGGGAGTTTCGAGACAGGGCATCGATACTCCAGAATAGATTAGTGTATACAGTCGAGACCCCGACAAAGGGCGGTGGCCGGTCTCACAAGCCATTGGTGTCAGTTGGTTCACCTAAGATGTATACAGGTGCTCATTGGGTTACGAGTACACCGGACGGACTCGCCGGGAACCTGCTAGTTGGTATTATACCTGTCGTCAGATAGCAGTTCCCTGGTGACATGTTTACAGGTTAGTCTATCGACCTGAAATCATCATTTGTCTCGTGTGAGTTCCCACTGTACTTTGATTACTACCCTACCACGGCTCAAAAGAGTCGTGCAAACAGGTTTTAGTTTGGTACAGTCCCGTGCCACATGGAGGCAGTGAGAGGATCGGCAGGGGATTCGTCTCTCCCTGTATTGGGGGTAAGATCGTGCTGTATCTGGAGAGCCATTACACAAAGTCCCTGGTCAGGGCAAGCGAGATTTACTGGTAGGTACTCCAGTAGTTTCTCAGGGTGTTTTGGGCTACACTCCGACACGACTTATACCGCTATTGGGGGTCTGACGTTTATCAGCCCCTTAGGCCCGATATGCGATACTCATAGAAGAACGGACCGGACTGTACGGATATTGTCACTGGCAGGCTCAGTAGGATTTCAGGATGAGTTCGCATCGGCCTCCCTTTTGCTCAATACATAGGCAGTCGTTACGTACAGCTAGTACCACTGACGTGCTTGTGGTTAAACCCACTGCCAGTGTATTGATGAGTTTTTAGAGTCCCCCACATACAGTTTCCCAAGTTCGGGCGAAACGTTGTAGAGGCCGTATGGTTTTATGGCAGGGTTCGAACATACACGTGCACTTGTGCACGTGTCATGTTTAGGACGGATAATACTAGTGGGCTTTGGTTTAAGCCGAATCCTAGTATTATATTGTGATGGAATATTTTAGTCTCGTTGCATTCGTATTCAGTCGGAATACGGATGCGGGTATGTATATACGGATGAGGGATAATCTTGTAATTCATTATGAGATTATTTTTTGAAGTTTCCATTTCTTGTTTTGTTATTAAACATTAAGTTTTAATGTTTAATTAATAGTGTGAAATGTGAGCATGCTTTTTTTTCCTTTGCTTGCAATTTCGAAAATGTTTCGAAAATGTGGGCAGTGGGCTTATTTTGGTTTTTGGTGAGTCATTGTTTTTTTTGCATTAATTAAGGCATGGGCTATTTTCATGACTCATCTTGTGCTTTAATTAGTGTTTGTCAAAGTTAGGATATTTTCATGTATTGCTTTCCTTATTCTCACCACATGAATTCTTAAGCTCACCTCTCCCAATTAAAAAGCCAGTGAACTTTTCCTTTGCTTATAGCCGAGCACATCACAGTGGCCGAGCACAATTTGGTGTGAGGAATTTTTTTCTCCAACGCAAAAATTCATGTGCTAACAGATTCTTTCCATGGCAACATCATTTATCTCCACCCAAATCATTGGGTGTCTTGAGACAAAGTATTCACACACTATCTTTACTTTATCTTGGGTATCTAGGCTAGCAAACTGGATGCCCGAGTTGCTTCGGTTTGAAGCGGGAGCCCGTATAAAGAATTCATGACGTGGTGCCATTTCGACGAGGAGACCGGAGATCGAGCGAGATCGGAGATGCCGCGAGGAGCTAAGGATGGTGGGTAAAGACCGAAGGACACGGATCGATCGGTATAGCCATTCTAACATCTTTGTAGTAAGCTAGTTTTGTGTTAATGGCACAATCCGGATGAAAGTCTGCGTTAGCGCCAGTTTATAAAAGTTTTTGTTCCGCGTTTGGCCTTGGATTGACGGTCGGGGCGCTACCGTATACTTACAAAAAGGTTACTTTAAATTAAGGAACTTCATGAAAGCGTTTGTAACAACCCAAACTTTCTGTACGAATTTTTTTCAAAATACAGAAAAGGGCACCTAAGCCTGAGCATGAGTTATAAGTTTGTTTTGCTTTTGAACAGCAAGTAAGAGCTTGTAGATCACTGGTAAAGTCTTGCACTGCTGAAACAAAGTACCCAAGTTCAAATCCCATCGGCCACATTATCTTTTTGTTTTATTTTCTTTTGATCTTTTTAGAAGCCTAAAGGTCTACACGTGCACAACACGTAAACTTAAGGGTTACAAATTATTTAAACATGTTCACTGAAGAATACGAGGCGACACCTACACGTGGCACTAATACCAACACCACCCGTCGGGAATAGGCCAGCGAAAAGCCCAAAAATCCCGGTACCGCCGGTCGAACCGTAGGTAAAGGCCCCCAATCTTTTCCCCTGCAACCCATAGTCTACCCTACTTGCTTTCACACTGCTTGTTTTCTCTGTATTCACACAGAGAACTTGAATCACCCATTTAATTCCTTTGAAATGCATTTTAATTCTCAAATTCATCACCCCCTAAACCCTAATTTTCCCTATAAATACCCACTCCATTTTACACCCCTCTCACTCAGAATTCTATTACAAAAACTATACAAAATTCCCCAGTCTTTTAGTGTACAAGTGGAGTTAGCGAAGGGCGAAACTCCGACGAACTTCCGAGGAGATTCCGGCGATGAAACGACGCCCCGAAGCATTCTATAGATTCTTCTCCCTCTTCTCTTGATCCCAAGCCTGTAAGTCCCATCTTCCCATCTTTTCTTCTTTAAAAATTTACATTTCCAAAACCCGACGGAAGCGAAGTTAATCCGACTTCCGATTCGGTTTTCCTTTAAAACTTTACTTTTATTTAACAAGATAATACAATACTCTCACATATTGTTTAGAAAACATTAATAAACCTATTAAAATAAGTTTCACCTCAAAAGAATTATTTTTGTGTCTTTTATTGCACTTTTACAAAAAAATGTCATATACTTTACATTTCGACATAATTAACATATTCCTTGCTATACCTTTAGATAGTTCACGAGGTAATGACCTACCTCATCACAACACGCATCTCTATCATAGCACGATGAAGTTTGGGATAATAGAATACGGGAAAATACGACTTTACAAATAAATACCCTGAACTTACAAAACCGTTTTCTTTAAAAAGATGTATTAAACATTTCCATACATTTACGCCTCTACAACCCATTTTGGGGACCCCGTTCGGGATGGTGCGGATTATTGTACATCCTCGAGCTTAGTAGAGCAAGATGCAGACCTCCGCAAGGAGCATTCGATATCGATGGAATTTTTTATACATTTTTCTTTAGAAAATGAGATTTCTATAAGAAAATAAATAAATTATTTTCATTAAATATATATATATTTATTTATTTATTATCAAAATATCTATTTTAATTATATAAATATTCCAAGTTTTCTAAAATCAAAGGAATCACTATTATATAAAAATACCATCCAAATACAACATAAGTACAATATTTCAAGAAAATAACATACACTATGAAACTAGGTTCTATTCACTAGAAATTTCACAATTATAAAATATACATCTATGAAAACCCTATAAACGATAATTAAATGCTTGAGGTGTATTTTAAAATTATGCCAAAACTATTTTTACATAAAAACCCTCAAGTTATACTAAATTACAATAAGGACCTTAGTAAACATAGGTTTAAGCAGGACCGGTCTCTTGAGCCTTAGGGAGCCGGAAATATGGGTGCTTGCCTATCTAAGGTAGACAATCTAACAAACGGTGTTATCAGCACGGTAATCGTCTTGGAAAAATACACAAATCCTGCCGTCCATGTACAGTAGTTATCGAAAACATCAAAACAGTCAGGATTTCAAGTTCTTTTAAAAGTGTCTGACTCAGACTGGGTCTCAATCTGATCAATCCGACTTGAATACGATTCAAGTAAAAACTTACAACACAACATGATTCAACATGAATCCGTCTGTACAATCTATTTCAATATATAACTTGACTGAACCGAACCATGGATATGCATCCATCTACATGATTCTCCAGTTACATTCACTTACTGATATCATGGTTTCGGCATGTCATCCATCTATATAACAGGCAACACAATCCATACAATCAATACATAAACACTACGGGGTTATAAAGGGGTAGACTGGTATGGAACATATTAAAGGTGGCACGAGGTGGTCACTTAAGACGTAATTGCATCCATGCAGTTGTTTCGTGGTATTATCGATGGAGCCTTGCACTACGGGTTACCAAAGTCTCCGGTGTAAGTAGGACTCCTCTCGTATACACTGGCATTTTCTGTACCAAGCTACAAACAACTGCGCTAATATTATAATAAAACATTATAAAACTATACCCTCTCTCTCTCTCTGTCTATTCTGCTTCTCCCTCATCTTTGGGACTTACCGAGCGATTGTTCGCTGACGACATTCCTATTTCTCTTCTTCTTTGGAATGTTGTCAGGAGGACCCGATGCTGAGGAGTACGAGACCAGTCAGGAGCATTTAGAGCAGACCCCTGAGTAGTACACCGAAGACCCAGAGCTGTAGCCACTTGTACTTATTCCATTTTTATTTCTGTTATACCATTGTTTAGGCATTGCTTTCATTCCATGTATTTACATTTTCAGTTGTACCTGTAAAAGAATGGTTAATAAATAAAGTTGATGTTCATTTACATCTTGTCTCTTATGTATTTTACTTTATATTGCTTAGATACGTTTATCGTGTTTACTTCTGAGTAAATACGTAGCGGGCCCATCGCGTCCCCTGCCCATACACCGGGAAGCGAAGCATGACAGCGTTGGAAAACCTCTCTCAAAATACCGACACTGGCATGGCTAAAATGTTAAGCAAAATTGTAGGGTGCGATTAATCCCTATTAATTCTCTTTTTAAGGTTTGAAGGAGAATTCAAAGAAACAGTAGGAGCCATCCTGATTAGATAAATTAATTAACTAATCTGATCTTGCAAGAGCATACGCTGAGTGTTTCTTTTCTCTCTCTCTAGGTAGAAACTATGTCACGCCTTAATTAAGATAATAAAATGTATGACTTGACCGAACCGACTTCTTATACTGGGTTGGAAAACATTGGTTCAGCCCTAACCTATGACTACTGTCATAAGTATGGGCATGCGATGGAGGAAAGTAAGGATTTCCACTTAACCCTGATGAAGAAAAAGCATTCTAATGCATCTTCTTCGAGTGTATACGTTATTGAGAACAGTTTTTCGGTCAAACCTACCTCCTGAGTATTAGATACCGGATCGGGATCTCATATCTGTAATTTATTACAAGGTTGAGAAAAAGTAGGATGGTTGGACTGGGTGATATATCCCTCAGAGTAGGGAACGGAGCACAAGTTGATACTGCTGCCGTCGGCAAATATCACCTGGTATTGCCAAGTGGCCATACTGTGATTTTCAATAATTGTTACTATATACTCTCTATGCTTTGAAATATCATATCGGTTTTTTTATTGGATAAAGATGGATATAAGTTTGTATTAGATAGAAATGACATGAACATTTATCTCAATTAGGTGTTGATTAGGGTAGGTACATTATGTAACGGTATATATGTTCTTAATCAAAATTCAGTTTTCAATATTAATACACACAAGAGGAAAAGTACAGAAATGAATGAAGCCTTCTTATAGCATTGTAGACTAGGTCACATTAATGAGAAAAGACTACCTAAGTTGTATAAGGATGGATATTGGGATCCGTTCGAATTTTCATCTTATGAAACTTGTCAGTCTTGTCTCAAACGAAAGATGACCAAAACATCATTTACGGGACACGAAGAAAGAGCTACTGAGCTTCTGGGACTCATACACAGTGGTGTATGTAATCCAATGTCTACACATGCGCGGGGTGGGTACTCATACTTCATTGCATTCACTAGCGATCTCTCTAGGTTCGGATATGTATTTCTTTTGAAACACAAATCTTGATCTTTCAAGAAATTCAAAGAATATAAAAGCGAAGTAGAGAACCAGATTGGAAAAAGTATTAAAATCCTACGATCGAATCGAGGAAGAGAATACTTGAGTACAGAATTTCTTGACTATATAAAAGAGAATAAGATTCTCTCTCAATTTACTCCTCTGTATACACCATAGCATAACAGTGTATCAGAGTGGAGGAATCACACCCTATTGGTTATGGTTCACTCCATGATGAGTAGTATTGAGTTGTTTCTTTCATTCTGCGGATATGCACTTCAGACAGTGGCATACTTATTGAATGATGTTCCATCCAAATCGGTGTCTAAGACTCCATATGAGATATGGAGTGGAAAATGACCGTATCTTAAATGTATTAAGATACGAGGTTGTCCGGCCTATGTTAAAGTACAAAATCTGGACAAACTTCAGACACGTTCAGTTCTATGTAAGTTTGTAGGATATCCAAAGAGTTCGACTGGATATCTTTTCTACTACACCGAGAAACAAAAAGTGTTAGTTTCTCAGTATGCTAAGTTTTTGGAAAAAGAATTTCTTACAAAATAAGTTGATGGCAATGCGGTAAGCTGGATGAAATAATAGAAACACAAACTATAACTGAAGATTTGGTAGAACAACATAATTCAATAATCCCGAATGAACCCCGGTCACACCGCAGATCTAGTAATCATTTTCATCCGCCTGTGAGATACTACGGTTTTCTCGTAGACGGGGATCGAGAGAATTAAGTCATCGATCATGATGAGCCTACTATTTTCCAGCAGGCTATTTCCAGTGAAGAATTGGTGAAATGGCTGGATACTTTATGATCCGAAATGGAGTCCATGTACACTAACAAAGTATGGACTTTGGACGTTGCACCGGCAAGGGTAAAACCCGTCGGCTGCAAATGGATCTCAAAAAGAAAATTAGTGTAGATGGAAAGGTGGAGACCTATAAGGTTAGACTTGTTGCAAAAGGTTTTCATCAAAGAACAGGTGTGGACTATAACGAAACCTTTTCTCCGATGGTTATGCTGAAGTCCATACGGATCCTACTGGCCATTACTGCCTTTCATGACTATAAAATCCGGCAGATGGACGTAAAAACCACATTTCTAAATGGTGCTTTAGAAAAGTGAGTTTATATGGATCAGCCGGAGGGCTTCGTAGACAGTGGGAGCAGCAGAAAGGTGTGCAAGTTGCTTAAATCTATTTATGAATTAAAGTAGGCATCGTGGAGTTGGAACATCTGTTTTGATGAGTAATCAAAGAATTTGATTTCATCAAGAATATAGATGAATCATATATTTATAAGAAGATAGTAAGGAGAACTGTCGTATTTCTAGTATTATACATGGATGAAATTCTCTTAATAGGAAATGATATTCCTATGCTACAGTCGGTTAAACTGTTCTTGTCACAAAAGTTCTCCATGAAAGACCTGAGTGATGCTTATTACATTCTAAGGATTAAGATCTACCGGGACAGATCCAAGAGTATGTTAGGACATTCACAGTCCTGATACATTGACACCATACTAAAGAGCTTTAGTATGGAAAATTCCAAGCGCGGTAATTTACCCGCTTGTCACGGAATCACCCCTCTCCAAAGAGATATCTCCCAAGACTGATGAGGAGAGGGCTCGCATGACTACTATACATTATACTCCGGCAGTAGGCTCTATAATGTATGCGATGTTATGTACCAAACCAAATGTAGCTTATGCAGTTAGCATAGTAAGCAGGTATCAGTCAAACCCATGAAAGAAGTACTGGATAGCTGTGAAAAACATTCTTAAGTATCCGAGAAAGACTAAAGAGATGTTTCTGGTATACGGTAATAAAGACCTCTAGATTGAGGCATTTACTGTAGGGTTGCTAGGCACACGCACAAGGGTTTACGAGGCATCAACCATGCCCGATTTAAAAAATAGCCGTGCCGAACAACCCGATACGAGATCTTTAAACTAGAGTTTAGGCGAAAACTAGTATGTTAAACACTTTAACATTAAGTGAGAAGGATTACAACCTTTGTAGATCCGGTCCTTCACTTCTTAAGCTCCGTGTTGAAGTCCCTTCGCTGCGATCATCGTGTTCCGGACTCTCGAGAGGTTCCACGAAGAGAAAGATGCAGTCTTTCTTCCGATTTTCGATACAAAGATGATCTACCTTGAAGTTTCGTTAACACAAGCTAACACTCATAATATGAAGTGAACACCCTCATCTAAATGGCAAGGATAGATGAGAATGATGAAGTAGGATTTTTGCTCTCTTTTATTTTCATTTACTCACTCATTTTTCATCACCTTGAAAAAGCTAGAAAGCTTTTTAATTTCTATGAAAGAAAGAAGGAAGAAGATGAACAATCAACATCAAACCTTTTGTGATGAATAATGAAAAGATAAATATGATGATTAATGCAACCATGGTCAACTAAACCCATGTAGAGAATTAACTAGGGTTAGGGTTTGGGTTGGGTTAAAGCATGAGTCATAACAAAATATCTTTCACAAAACAAAACTAAACCTTCTAGAATCATCTAGAAAGCATTAACCCAAATCAAACCCTAATCTTGTTTAATCTCCACTAAACATGTTGCATTAGTTATCATATCATGTTACAATATTATATATCACATATATAATATTTATTGTAACCAAATAAAATAATACAATTAACATATATCGCATATATATTAATGTATTACCCGAGTGAGAAAAAGAATCTTTTAGTGAGCTTATATTAGTTAATGTAATTTAATATATCATATATATTATTATACATTAAATTATCGAATCAACACTTGATCCGACAATCCGGCTATATCGCATATAACCGACTAATATTTATCCGTACCGATTCATCGAATCAATACTTGATCCGATGACCCGGCTGATATCATATATCGCGAGAATAGAATACGGTATCTCATATCGCATTATCCTCGGTACCGCACATATCACATATGTGCCCCTACTCCGTTTCGCCTGAGCCAAGAAACCTCTGTGTAGGACTCTAAAGAATCGTCAATACGCCGGCAGTAGGTGATGATCATATCAAACACCCACAAGCTGCAAGCGGTCAGCTAAACGTAACAGCCACCCAGGTATTGAGCGCTCATAAGATCAACAAGCAAGCCTGTACATTCTTCTGTGAATCCAATCAGTAACACTCCCGTACAGTCCGGTCTCGTCGTCTGATATGTCGCATATCTCGCCTAGGGGTGGTAAACGTCAGACCCCAGTAGCTTGATAAGTCGTGTCGATATGAGGTCTATAACAGTTAGAGAAACTACTGATAACACTTACCAGTAGATCTCATCAACCCTGGCCAGGGATTTCCAGCTATAGCCAATCGAACACAGCGCAACATCAACTCCCTATACCGGGAGAGACAAATCCCCTCCTATCGCTCATTGCCTCCATGTGATTCGGGACTGTACCCAAAAGCCACCTTTTTGCACGCCCTCTTGGACGTGGTATGATGGAAATCAAAGCACAGTGGGAATCACACAAGACTCTATGACGATCTCGGGTCAACAGACTACTCTGTACCAGTGTCACCGGAGAACTGCCATCTGACGTGAGGTATAATACCATCTGGGAGTTCTCGGCGAGTCCGTCCAGTATACCCAGTCTCTACTGAGCACCCGTACACCATCCTTGATGTCAAACACCGATGGATATGGGATCATCCATCGCCCATCATATGGGTCAAGATGCGTATACGCTAGTCTACTCTGGTGCATCGATGCCCTGTCTCAATACACCCTCGACTAGGAACAGTTATAGGATGTACTTGTCGACTACCGTGGCCCCACTAGTATGATCTCATCATAGTCCCAGTAGTCGAGTACATATCCTAAGGGCTTTATCAACATGTAATATAGAGACAATCAGTGTACATGTTAAGATAAAGTACAACCAGATAGCGTACTATCATGTCGAGCAAGAAAGTCCTCCCTATATATGTCCAAGCATCCATTACAATATACATCATATGTACAGTAATGGCCTCTAGGGCATACATATAACTAACATTTACCGATTCAAGCTTCTAAAGTAAAAAGAATGACAGCAAGTTTATCTCAAGTTATGCGTTTACCCTCAATGAAGAGGCGGTCTGTTGGAAGAGTTCTAAACAGGACACCGTAGCAGACTCGATGATGGAGGCTGAATACATTGCTGCCAACGATACCGCAAAAGAGGTTATCTGGATGAGAAAGTTCATTACTGAACTTGAGGCGGTTCTGTCCATTATTGATCTAATACCTCTGTATTGCGATAACAATGGAGCTATGGCGTTAGCGAAGGAACCATAGTCCTATCAGAAATCCAGACACATCTTGAGGCGGTATCACCTGATCAGGGAGATCATTGATTGCCGGGAGATCGAGGTTCGGAGAGCAGACACAAAGGACAACACGTCGGATCCACTCACCAAGGCCCTTCCTCAGACCCAGTTCGAGTGGCTATTTAAGATGTTAGGTCTTCGATACGCCGATACATGGCCTTAGTGCAAATGGGAGATTGTTGGTTATGTATGTCGTAGAGGCCATTACTGTATATTACATTGGATTGTATATTACATTGGAAGCTTAGAATATATATGTACAGGACAGTCTTGCTCGATATTATAGTATACTATCTAATTTGTCTTTATCTTAACATGTGTATATATTTTACTATATTACGTATCGCTAATACATGTTGATAAAGCTTATAGGATTTTTTCTTAACTACCAGCGTTGTGATGGCGATCATACTCATGGGGCTGGGTAGTCTATAAGCACATCCTTAAATGTCTCTAGTCGTGGGAGTGTCGAGACAGGGTATCGATATTCTTTGGTAGACTAGTCTATACATTTCTTATTTCCGATAGAGGAGATGGCCGGTCCCACAGCCATTAGTGTACGATACCAAAGATTGTATAAAGGTGCTCATTAGGTTATGAGTCACACTAGACAGACTCATCGGGGACTGCTAGATGGTATTATACCTATCGTCAGATAGCAGTTCTCTTATGACATGGGTACATGGTGGTCTGTTAACCTGATATCGTCATTTGTCTCGTGTGTGTTCTCATTGTACTTTGATTACTACCCTACCACGGCTTTAAAGAGTCGTGCAAACAGGTAGTAGTTAGGTGCAATCCTGAACCACATGGAGGCAGTGAGCAATAAAAGGGATTCGTCTCTCCCGGTATAGGGGATTGATATCGCGCTATGTACGGTTGTCCATCACCATAAGACCCGGGCCCAGGCAGATGAGATTTACTGATAGAGCATCAGTGGTTTCTCAGTAGGTAATGGGCTTAACATAGGCATGACTTATTAGGTTATTAGGAGTCTGACATTTTCCACCCCTTAGACCTAGTATGCGATATTTTCAGACGAACAGACTGGACTGTACGGTGCATGTCACTTATAGGCTCAGTAGGAGTTCGGATGAGCTTGCTTATCGATCTTTTTTCGATACCTGGGTAGACGTTACGTATAGCTGGTGCCACTGACGGGCTTGTGAGTTTTGGATGTTATCCAGTAACTCACTGTCGGTGTATTGTCGAGTCTTTAGAGTCCCATACCGAGGGTTTCCCGGCTTTGGCGAAATGATATAGTTGACGTACTGGGTACGTGCTGGAGTCTGATTAAAACTAGTGTATTGGATACATTGAAGATAATCGGACGTTTGGTAATACTGGCCGGTCTTTTGGAAATACGGATATTAAATCAATTCTGGATTTAATATATTAATATATGTATTGGATATATGTATTTACTAATATTTTGTCACTATTTCTATTTATCTCTTTTATGTATTTATAATACATATGGAAAATAATACATATATATAATATGTTATATTATATATATATATATATATATATATATATATATATATATATATCATTTCCATTTTCTTTTTCCATTTGTTTATTCTTCTCTTACAAATGACTTGACTTGACAAGATGGGGGAGGGGATATACCCATCCTAGTTTTGCTTGACAAATGGAGGGGAGAGAAGAGAGTGAACACTTGGAGATGAGATGAAGATCCTATAGTTGAGATTTCTTGAGGTTATGTTAAGAATTATCAACCATTTAGGAAATGTGACATAACTTCATTTACTTTCTCTCTCATCTCCTATCTCCTATCTCCAAACTCTCTTCTTCCTCCTCATAATTAAGAGAAAAATGAGAAAAATAAAAGAAAATAGAGAGAAATATTTAGTGAGCATAACTACATCCTAAGTTCAAACTCATAGCAAAGGTTTGATCTTAGTTACTTCTAGTGTGAGGTTGAAGCCAAAATTAGAGCTCTCAAGGTGGATCTATCTAGGGCTAAGAAGATCAACACCAAACTTGTATCATGAACCATATAGAAGCCTACAAGAAGTCCAACCACAATTTTGGAGCACTTGGATATGCTACAAAGGGTGTTACTTCTAACCCTGTATGAAAACTCATATTTTTTGTTACAAGTTCATAACTTTAGCATATATCCTTGATGTTTGGAACTAATGCACTTTAGATTTTTTTTTAAAACCCTATTATTCCATGTTTAAAATTGCTTGCTAGGATGCATGAGTTCCATCAATATCATCCTAGGAACTGAGTGGTTTTTAAATTTATAGTTACATAGACTTTTGCTTAAGTGCGGAATCCCCGTGAAGGGATCAGGGCTCTTACCTCATCGAATGAGGTGCAGAATATTCCTAACCGAATGGCTCTATACAAAGCAAAAGAATATGGCTATA
Source organism: Agapanthus africanus (assembly GCA_030015575.1). Taxonomy (NCBI): domain Eukaryota; kingdom Viridiplantae; phylum Streptophyta; class Magnoliopsida; order Asparagales; family Amaryllidaceae; genus Agapanthus; species Agapanthus africanus. Next base: position 811,646,700 of record JASDDO010000019.1, on the reverse strand, counting down.
ATATCTTTTTAGAAATAGTTTGGCTCCTACAACGTGTTTTAGGTTTGTTTTCTTTGCATTAATCTGAATTAATACCATCCTAACATTTAGATAATCACATTATCTAGCATCTTTTCATACAATCACAGAAAAAGCATGAAAAATAGAATGCTATATATGCCATTCGTATTCGCCATGGGGTCTCGGGTCTTCACTATGAGGTTACTTAACTTACGGCAGGGCGGAGGCAGAGCTAGCGCGGATGCAAAACATATATGGGTATTTATTTATATATACTATATATCATCATTTATCAATATATCATCACAGACATATAATCACATTACAAGCATGCGGGAAAACAACATCACAAGTTAGAAATCACATTACAAACCAAGTGATAAGCAACTCATAAATGGAATAGTCGGATTTCCCAGGAATACCGCATTTCGTTTGAGCCGCAAACGAAATGTGAAATTCTCCATTCGCATAAATAGCCTGTACAAAGCCAACCCTAAACACCTATAAGCGTGATGAGCCACCCGCCAACTCCAGAAATGAGGCAACCCTCCTCAATTCCGTGAGTGGGCCACCCAGCACTTCATAGGATCCGGCAGCTTGTGCACTCCACCATGGGTCTATCCTATACTCTCTACAAGCACGACGAGCAATCCGTCAATTCTAGAACGAGGCGGCCCGGTCTCAACGCCTTGAGATGGCCACCCTTTGCTTTCTAGAATACAATTTCCCGAGCGCTTCACCGCGGGGTAATCTTATAACATGTATTATGTACAACGGCGACAACGATCGCATCCTGACCGTGTTCCGACAAATAATAATACAACACGGCGACAACGATGGCCACAAGTCGGCCGCTCATCCCGAATATAAAATATACATTGGCATATACATGAATGAAAAGAAAATCCAACAATACAAACATTCACACGCGGGTCTATTTGTTCGCAACAATATGACCAAACAACACACCAACATAGCAGACTCATTATGTTTAACCCTGTCGAATTGATCACCAATCAATTTGATGACGTTAACCGTCACATTTCAACATATGCGGAACAAGAATGATACTACAGTTTCGATTAAAAAGGTTTCTGGACTTCCCACAAATACAAGTAGATCACATCTCAATCTGGGCAAAAAAGAATAATACTAAAAATCCTATTTTCCTCTGTGTAAGCCCCTAATGAAATCTGGAGCCATGATCTTCTACCTTAGCCGATCCAGGCGGCCAAAAGGCCGGCCTAGTCGGCCAGAGTAAAGTGGAATAGCCCTAGATTTCAATCACACCATTTTTGAAAGCAAACATACCACACTGGAATAATCTGAAAAAAATTCAGGTGACTTTTGAAAATCGAACAGCGAAGCTTAAACTAGGAAATTATAAATCGGAAAACTTTTTTATCGTAAACTAAAACATCGCCAAACAAGTTAATGCCTTTAGGGCCGGCTTTGATACCAGTGTAAGGGTGCTATGCTCACCAAGATACAATTTTTAGGGAAGTGAAAGTGTAATTTTTAAAAATCAAGAGAGCTAAATGGCCTAAACCCTAAAATCAATACTAAAGACAAAAACTTGCAAACAAACAAGGCTAGACAAGGAGTTTTATAGGGGCTACAACCTTTGTGGCGTGTCCGCTTACTTGCGGAAGACCAAGCTCCATCAACTATAGCTAGAATCCTAGGCTTCAGGAACGCGCTTGGTCGTCGATCTAGCCCGCCGAAGGTGATCCATGCGTAGGAGACTCCGGCTTTAGCTCTAGCTTCACTCAAGGATCAACAATGTGAAGCGACTTGATCTTTCTACTTTCTAGGATGAAAGATTAAGTGATGTAGTGAAGAAAAACTCTTGTTTGCCTTCTCTTACTCCTCTCTTTCTTTTCTTTGAGCTTTAGGTTTTTCAAAGAGAGAAAGAAAAATGAGATGTTAGAAATGAAGTAAGCATAAAACAAAATGAGTAGAATCCCTACTCTATCATATCTCACACTCTTTCTCATTTTCCCAATTTGTGGAGGGGGGAATGAACCATACAAGTGGAGCCCACATTCCCACTCCCCTTCCACATGGCTCCAGAAAACAAAAGAGAACAATGTGTGTGTGTATCCAATACAGATACAAAAAAAGAAGTGTAAAAAGAACATATCATAATACTAGTATATATATCATATATGTACTATTAAATCAACACTTAATTTAATAATCCAGTTATTTTTCAAACCGACTTGTATTATCAAACATCTGATTAATGTATGTATATCAAATACACGCATTTAATCAAACTCCTGCACATATCACCATATGACCACTACATCGTTTTGCCTGAGCTAAGAAACCCTCTGCGTGGGACTCTAAAGACTCGACAATACTCTGGAAGTAGGTTAGGATCATATCCGATTGATCTGAAACACTTGCAGATCAATCCCCTCATATGTTAACCCATAAGTACGTCAGCGCTATTAGCTGCACGAAACGGCTACCCAGGTATTGAACAAAAGGCTAGTCGACAAGCAAGCTCGTCCGTATCCTACAGAGCCTAGCAGTAACATTCACCATACAGTCTGGTCTCTTTATATGAGAGTGTCGCATACCGAGTCTGGGAGGTGGAAACAGTCAGACTTCCAATAACCCGATAAGTCGTGCTAATGTCTGACTCATAACTACCGGAGATACAACTGATAACACTTATCGGTTTATTTCAACCGTCCTAACCAGGGACTTATGGTTATAGCCAATGTAGCACATCGCAACATCAACTCGCTATACCGGGAGAGATGAATCCCTTCAATCGCTCACTGCCTCCATGTGCTTCGGGACTGTACCCAACTAAAACCTGTTTGCACGGTTCTTTAAAACCATGGTAGGGTAGTAATCAAAGTATAGTGGGAAAACACACAAGACACTATGACGATCTCAGGTCTATAGAATACCATATACTCATGTCACTAGAGAACTGCTATCTGACGATATGTATAATACCATCCAGGAGTTCTAGGTGAGTACATTCGGTGAAACTCATTCTTCAATGAGCACTTGTATACAATCTTTGGTGTCAAACACCAATGGCTGTGGGAACAACCATCGCCCCGGTCGAGATCAAGAAACGTATACACTAGTCTAATCTAGAGTATCGATGCCCAGTCTCGATACTCCCACAACTACGGACATTTAAGAATGTGCTTATAGACAATCAAGCCCCACTAGTATGATCCCTATCATAATCCGGGTAATCAAGAAAAATCCTAAGGGCTTTATCTCATATATTATCGATACGTGATAACTAGTAAAATGTATACACATGGCAGATAAAAACAAACCAAATTGCATACTATCATTTCGAGTAAGACTGTTCTCCGTATAGGTCCTTATACAATTAAAATAATTACCTTGGGGGCACCTATATCCAACAAAGAGAACATAACGAAACAAAATTCCGCAGAAAAACATCCAAGCACAACTCTCATGTAAGTTAAATACTCAAAGCCCAGGAAAAAGAATAATTGAAGCCATTAACTCTGACCGTAAACACAATACAACTATTAAAGAAACTAGACTTTAAACTCTACAATTATAACTGTAATTCACTTGGTTTTTTCTTTCCAGCTATATACCAAAAATTCCGACTTTAAAATCAACATACGTGTTATCCAAAATCGTATTCCATCTGTTATTTTTAAGCTTATTTACTGAAAATTCCCAACCACTTTGAGTCATTTTAACAAAACTACCATTATCTTTGAAAAGATCAAGAAACTATCAAATTTAACGGTGACACGTCAGCACCATTTACGCCACGTAACTGCCAAGTCACTTAAGTCGCCACGTCAGCAAAACAATTTAAAACAATAAAATACCCATATTATAACCCTAACCCTAATTTTAAAAAATCATCTCCTTCTCCCTCCTTATTCCTCACCATTATTGTCGCCTCCACCGCCGCCTCTCCTCTTTGACTACCGCCGCCGCCCCTCTCCGACCCCTCCCCCATCATAATCATCAACAACAATAACAACTCCATCATCATCATCATCTTCATCTTAACCCACCACCATTATCATCACTACTCACCACCACGACCACCATCATCACCACCCACCACTACCATCACCACCACCACCATCGTAACCCACCACCCCAACCCATCACCACCATCCCCCTTGCCGAAACCCCTCCTTCTCCTCCTTCGGCGTCGGCCCCCTTGCCGCCTACCTTCCTGCTCACTGCCCACAACATCGTTGTCGTCGTCATAATCTTCGTCTTCTTCATTTTTTTCTTCTTCTTTAATTTCTCCCCACCGTCACCGTCGCCACCGACGATGAGGCTCACCTTCCCCCTTTACCGACCCTTTCCCCTCATCATCCTCATCATCACAATCATCATCTTCTTCTTCTTCAATTTCTTCTTCCCCCATCTCCATCTCCATCTCCGCCACCGCCGGTGCGGCCTCTTGGCCTCCCCTTTTGTCGCCCACTCCTCCTCCTCCACACTCTCCCCTTCCACGTCCTCGCCTCGCCGCTAACCCGTTGGGTTCCAAATAAAATAATTATTTAGTTAATATTTAATAATTATTAAATTTATTTAAAATGATATTTATAATTAATTATATTATATTATATAAAAGGCAAAACCGTCATTTGACATGAACAGTAATATTGACCAACGTTAACCGTCAAGTCATGGTAGTTTCTTGATAGTTTCAAAGGCAATGATGGTTTTTTTAAAAATGCCCCTAGGTTTTGGGAGTTTTCAATAAATAAGCCTTATTTTTGTTAGTTCCAAACTGTATGGCATGTATGGCAATGTTTGGATCCTGTACTAAAGTCTTTGCAAGCTGAAGTTTGCATAACTTATATATTTCTTTTCTTACCAATAAACTTGATTTTTTCCATGACTAGAGAGCTACCGGTTCTCTAATTATCACCCAAAAAAGTCTAGATGTGGTTGGAGTAATAGTTAACCTTTAGTCCTTATAACAAATTTGACGTCATAAGTGATTTTTTTTCTATCTCGACCAATACATTCCAGGTGCTGTTTTTCCATTTTTAAATATTAAGCCATAATCAAGCGGTATTAAACCCCCACACATCTTTGATCGGTGTAAAAAATTGCATATTTTATGAACCTATTTATCTTAATTTATACATAAATAATTGCTTCTCAAGACGTATTTTGTTGTGCAGGTTTTAAGAGCTTAATTGCAAAATGAAAGGAAAAGAAAAAATGTGTGCATTTAATGTTACAAATCAAGTCATTATAAAGGAGCAGAAACAACGTGACGAGTTTAAAGACCGAACAAGGGTTAAACCTAGTCAAAACAAAAGATTAAAGCCGCAGCCAAAATCCCAACCCAATCGAAGCTGGTTTGACCGTATTTATGCCATTTATCTTTTGAGTTGTCGCACGAGATTTTTCGTGCGCCTTAAGGAAATAAAAAGATTTGATTTCATCATTTGTACTCAGCTGTAAACCCTATTCATAGCTACAAATTAGGGTTTCTTTCTCTCTCGCTATTTCTTTTCTTTGTTTACGGTATTTTTCTTTTTCCTTTGTTTAGGGTTTTTTCCTTTTTCATTTGTTTGACGCTTGAGCAAAATTATAAGTTTAATTCTGAATTTATTTATCATTTTATTTATTGCAATGAACTTCCCTTTTTATTATTGCATTGTTTCAATTTAATTATGCATAGCTAATCCTAAATTACCCAGGACTATGCACCTTTGTCATGGATTAATTATAATTGCATTGTTTTCACTATACGTTTAATACATATCTAAGTAGAATTATTTAAGCACAATGGCAGACTCGTATATAGTGGACTATACTTGCTACCTATCTCAGCGTAAATATTTTCTTGGGAAAATCCCTATTAATAAGCTAGGTTAGACTTATGCATGACAACCATAAGAATAATTTTTGGGAAAGTAAAGGAAAAGAGGATTAAAACTACTTATTAACCTCAATAAATTTCAAAATGCTACAAAATACCCCGATTATATTTTCCTTACTCACGAATCATCCAAAACTCAACATAAACCTAATGAAATGACCAAACTACCCTAAATCTCTATGGAAACAATCATTTGGAATCTATTTTTCTCCTACATCTGATTATTTGACTTTCGTTTTCCATCATCTAATCTTTTTTTAAATCCATTTACTTTACTTTCTCAAGTTTTAAATGTTATTTTATTTCAATATTTTTTTTTTTTATCTTTACTATTATAACTAAAAGTCCTTGGATAATGCCATTAATCAACAAAATAAAATATAGAAAAATGACCAAAGTAGAGAATTGGAGATGTTCACCTCATCCATACAAAAATAAGAAGATGAAAAGTCAACATCTTTCTTTCTCTCACTCATTCATTACACATTCTCTCAACATGCTCAAAAGCCATATGCCTTATAAATTTATACATAAGCCCTTATATATTTGTTATTTTGTATAACTCATAAATTTCTCAATTTTGATATTACCACTAATCGTATTTATTTAATCTAAATTTAGAAAAACTATAGATGTTTTTAGAAATTTTCATGTAATGTCTAGGATAATGTCCAAGATAAAAAAAATTACACATGCCTTCAGTATATGTTGTTCAAAATATACACACGTGCATCGCGCGTATAAAATACTAGTCTTTATAACTCAAACCCTTTAGATGGTGATGTCATTATTGTACCATTTTATAAAAAAAAATTCAAAAAAGAAGAAAAAGCTATTACTCCATGCTTCACCATAAGCTTACCCACATCATGTATACAAAAACAAAAGAATATCCAATCCATCTATCTGTCACACTTCCCTAGAAATAAAGACACAAAAATACTTAATTCATATCTCTCTCTCACATACACCTCCATAAAAAATCAAAAAAACACCTAATCTCTCATATCTTTCTCGTAAATACGCAAAACGTTTTTGAAAATTTTTCTAAATATAAATTATTAGCCCAACCATTTAACCATGGAAATAACAACAAAACAATGATTGAAGAAAAACATTTATTTAAAAATAAATAATACGGAACAATAACGTAATCTTCGTTAATAAAAGAAAAAAAATCGTCTTCAAAACTATAGATGTCTTTAGAAATTTTCATGTAATGCCCATGATAAAAAAATTTATACACGCTTTCAGTGCGATATATATATGTTGTTCAAATATACACACGTCCAAAATACCAGTATGATTTATTATATCCATCAATTAGCACTCTCTTCGTAGGTCTTGATTAGCCATTTGTTGTATCTGTTTTTTTATTTAAATATACTATTTTCAAGTTGATAATTAATCTTTTAACCATTATAATAATTTTTTCCTTAAAGTGATATATTAATCATCAATATATTTGAAAATGAAATTCATGGGTAAGGATAGAGATGAAGAAAAAACGAAAGAGTTCGATGGTAGAAGAAAGGGAGAAAATCATGTTAAATAATTTCAATATAATAAATCTTTATGGATTATTTTATCTTTTCTTAATATAAAGGCAAAGCAGTCTTCTTATTTAATATGAAATGTCTACTTTTAAAAATTGTGTAAACTTTAAGTGTTTATTGTAGCATTTTGAAACATAATGAGGTTGTGTGATATAAAATAAAAATCTAGGGAGGTATTTTGTAGCATTTTAAAACTTAGGTGGGTTATGTGATATATTCATCACGTAAAACTGTATTTAATACTGCCCATTCGATATCATTTTGTTAATAAACTTATGCTTCCGTGTCTGCTCATTAGTACATGATATAGGTATTCGTGACAAACACTGGAAACACGCACAACATATACGGACCCAACAGTTTTGAGCCGATACTGCAACCGGAACGGATAGCCAATCAATATTCACGAGTTTTGCAACAAATCAAGTGAATGCAACAAAAAGAATACAAATGGTCCAACATGATGCAAAGTTGTGCAAGTTTATACTTGTGTAAATACATATGGGACGTGTGGATACTTTTGGACTAGCTAAGGACAACCATGATCATGGGATCAAGTGGGCTTGAAGCAAGTAGGCAAATGGGCATGGTGAAAGATGAGTTAAAAAGCATTGTTGTAAGAGTTTCCTAGCTTGATTCATTGATCCCAATCTCCATATTACAACTCAAAAGATTTTAGAAGAAACAAGTTATTGCAAAGAGATGCTATTGATGTAGAGACGACCCTCCACTCCTCAATTTGTATGGGCGATTCTGGCGGCCCCAAGTGCTCCATTTTGGTTCGTGCAATTTCTGTAAACCCTATGTTGTCTCATCAGTCCATTTTTATTGGTTTTTTTTTATGTTGGATTGCCAATAAATACCATATCAGTTTGAGAGAAGAGGGAATTTTGTAAATATTTTAATGAACATTTTTAGTTTAGTTTCCATTTCGCAAACTTCATGTATTTTGCCATAGTGTGTTAATCTTGAGTTCTTGTCTTTCTCTTGATCTTGTAATTTCTTCATTGAACTTACAAGTTTAAGTTTAGGTATTTGATCTCAAGAGTTTGTTGTTCAAGTTCAATTCAAGAAAGATTTCTATTTCAAGCTTCATGGTTGTGTGTTTGGTAATATTTGCACTTAGAACTTGAATTCTTTACTTCTCTCTCATTTTGAAAACTCTTCATTGAGCTTGTAAACTTTGATTGAAGTTTTTGGATTAATTTTCTTGTACTTGAATTCCTACATATAACATAGATTTCATTTCATTGCACTTGGTTAATTTGCTTACTAGTATCTCTTGCTCTTTACTTTTCTTGCAATGTTTTTTATGAACTCTTCTCTCTTGTGTTTTCTTTTTGTTTATAAGATGAATTATGAGCAGATTATCTCACTTGTTAGGAAAAGAGAAAGGAAAGTTTGAGTTAAAAATTCCTTACTTTTTCCTTTGCCCGACACCCTGTAGATTAAACTCCGACCAAAGACTCGCAATCCGTTCTTTTAGGCACCCCATCCTTCATGATAGCAGTGATTCCTAATTGAAACTGGTTGTATGTGTTTGGACGGAGGCTAGGGATAAGAGCCAAGAATGGAGGGACATGGGACAATAAGCAGGAATTTAGCGCACAATCGCAAATACCCTGCTTAAGAGCCATAATCCACATTGTTGCCGATTACCTTAGCATCAATATCAAGTAAGGCATAAAGGAAGAAGTAAGTATTATCCTAACTCAAATTAACCTAACTCTAACCCTAAAAAATGTTTCTTTGAACATAAACTCAATACTTAGAATAGCGAACTCTCAAACAATTGGACTAAACTCGTTAAAACAAGAACGAAAAACATACCTTCTCTCCGTGGATGACCCATTCTCATTGGGGTTAGCTTCAAATGACACCGTCTTGATTGCGGTAAGTAAAACTTCATCGAACACGCGAAAAACATGATCAATCAAATGACGTCGTAGCCAGAGAGATGATAACGTATTTCTTCTTATAATTTCGAGTTAACTTATGTATAAAACTAAAAAAAATTCTAAAACAAAAATATAAATTTACCAACCTTTTGTTCTCTGTTATTTTGATCTGCTGTCACTCTGAGTTTTATTGAAAAATTTAAAGTATGAAAATGGGACATTGATCGAACATAGAGCACACTGTTAAAATTTGGTACCCTAATTGTTCAACTTGGACGATATTTTATTCCTTCTGGCGGCTATTGTCAACCAAACTTACTTGGCTCGGTCCAATTTTCTGGCATAGGCTCTATTGTTCTATTATTGATCTATTTTGATACTTTGAATTTCACAATTGTATTTGTGCCGGCAAATTGGGTATCTATATCACTTCTTTCGCTAGATATTCGTTTTTCCTACATTGTAGATTTTCAAACGGACAAGTGATCGAGCAGCGATCTTGCAGAGCAAATTAAACTTTCAAAAACAAGAAGAATTTGAAGTACAGTGCCAAAAATTCAGATAGTTTTGCCTATGCAAGCGTACCTTTTTAAGCTATCAGGATCGACTCAACAGGGGTTTCTTAACCCAAAACTTTTGGTGTGTATTTCTCTATCTCCTTCTCACTCAAATCCAACACTCTAATACTCTATTTTTCTGCAAGATTGTTTGCAAAGTTCGCCGTCAAAAGCCAAAAAGAAACTAACTGTATTTGTTGCAACGCCACCGCTTAATTTATAAAATAATTGTTTGTTATTTTGAACAACTCATTCATTGATTTGTGCATTGCAAAATTTAATACGGACTTATAGGCAAAGAACCCCGACAAGATACGGTAAGGAATTTCATCACCTTTCTCCCTGGTTTATGAATCACGAAACTGAGCATAAATCTTACCCACATTAATTTAAAAGAAATTAGACTTTCAGCCTTTAAGAATTTCCCGCTCAGTAGGAGAAGTTAACTATGTATAGAACACCGCTTAACGTTATATTGTTCACGGCTCTAAATTATGTGGTTTGATTTGATCAAAAAAAATTCTTTTGCCCTTTCTCAACGTATTTCTTTAGAAAAAGACTCTGTTTTTTCCTCTTTCCATATGGTAAAGGTGTCTAGACAAGTGTTCAAGGTGCAACCGCCGAAAGAGAAAGGGTTACTCCAGATTAAGGAATTTCGTGAAAGGGTTGGAAAACCTCCCCTTATCTCTGCACTTACCTGGCTTTGTGATCAGCATATCTTGAAATTGTTTCTCGACACAGTTTTACTTCGACAATCAAGTTCATGAGCAATTCTAGTTGACTTAGGTAAACCCTAGACTAATTAGGTGTGTGGTTTTGTGTCGTGATTGTTTTTTATTTACCTATTTGTGTGTATGATTTTGATTCATTATTTTATTAATAACTAAAGACCAAAAAGGGGAAAAAATCCAAAATTTTATAAAAAACTTCACCTTCTTTTCCATCCCCTCTTCTTTCACTTTTCTTATCATAGGTAACCCAAATCGGCCAACTCTTTCCGAGATTTGGTACCTTCAACTAGATATTTCATTATATTGTTCTTGCTTTGGTAAAACTTCTAACGATACATCCATACCCAAAATTTCTTTAAGAGATAGGATGGAGGCTTCCAAAAATAATGGTTGGACATCCTACTGAAATACCCATCAACCGTATCAAACTTTCCCATCTTCTTATGTTGATATACAAAAAACTTAAATATATTGTTACTCTTCTCAGCCTTTAGGATATAACCCATAGATATAGGGTTTGATGGTTTTCTTTTCAAATCTTGGTTCTTGCTCTTGAAGATCCGGTATGTTTTAACGGATTGAAATAGAGTTTGTATGATCCTTTGATGAAAATTCGATATGAGATGGAGGGTTGGAGAACTTATCTGAGTTGGGACCAAAATTGTAACATATGACGCTTTAAAGAAGAGGTTGATGAAAAATGTGTAAGGTTTGAGAAGCTTATAAATGGTAGAGATGACGATGGTGGCGAAGAAGGAGGAGATAGAGATTAAAATGAAAATGGAAATGGAGATGAAAAGAAGAAGAAGAGGGTATTATGGGCATGAGAAAAATATTCTTATACAAAATTCATAAAAAAGCATTATAAGAAGTAATATACATGAACTTTGGGTATTATAGAGGTGTCAACAACTCTTATATTCCAAGGGATCTAACCTTATTGGGTATTGGTCATATGGAGTTTTGACCCATTTTCCCATTTTATTTAATACAATGAATTTTCCTTTCTATTTATTGCATTGTTTTCAATGTAATTATTCACAGCTAATCGTAAAATACCTAGGTTAATGATCAACGAAGGTTTGTCATAGATTAATTGCTTTTGTTTTCACTATGCGTTTAATACATATCTAATGGCGTAATTTTTTATTTTTTTTTGGAAAATCCATACTGATAAGTTAGATTAAACTTATGCATGACAACCATAAGAATAATTTTAGGGAAAGTAGAAGACAAGAGGATTAAAACTAATTAGATTTGATCTATTTATTTTTAGGTTACTCCTTACTAACCGATAAACTTAGATAGAACTCTACGATGACAGGTAGAGATCTATTTAGAAGAATGTATAGACAAGGTTGATGCTACAATAGATAGAATTTATATTCTAAAATAATTATAGAAATTGATCTGTTTGATAAATTACATTGAAGATCGTATAATTTATGCTTCCCTATGGTTTGATGAATCATTACGATGTACAGCTAGTTTATTCTTTCAACATAGATCTATAATTGTTTTACGATGGTAAGAATTAATAAAACATGGAGATTTGATTAATCTATGAACAAGCCTGGGGAATTCAATACCCTAGGTATGTTTCTTTTATCTAACCTTTTTCTAAAATCTTTAATTTAATTTACTTTATTTAATTTAAAATCTTATGCGTCTTTACGTGTTCGTGCAGATATCGTCATTTCGTTTTAAAAACTTCGATTAAAACCTTCATGCCACAAATATGGACAGGATAAAACTTCAAAAGGATCACGTGAATTTGTAAAAACTTAAGTTTTTCTCAAGTTTTATTCTCCGGTTAGGTCTCAAATCCAGAATTTATATCATCTTTAATGAAAAGTTAAGCCGTATTCTTCACTCCACCTTTTACTTGTTTCCTTTCATACACACATTCGTGATTAGTGCAATAGTCTTTATCAGTGTACAAAACCTTCATATCCCCGTTAAAAAAAATTTATAATAAAAACTCATTTTCAGCCAATATTATTTTCACACAAAGAACCATGAAGAATTTTAACTCGGAGGGAACACTTGCTTGACTTTGTTTATATCGGACTTTCTAGGTTTCTTGGCTATCTTTGGCCAATGCACCCAAACTAGATGGTTTTAGGGTATTAGATGTAATAACACCCTAGCGGACTTAATTGTCCAAGTCACCTAGGTCCTAAAATAAATAAACTCATTTTATGCATGAAAATCATAAGAATTCAATACAAACGGAGAAATTGCCAGTTGTTCATATTATTTTTAAGATCAAACACGTGTTTGTGTAGATCAGGTGTGTAATCACTGCAATCAAGGTTCAGATGAGTTATCTTTCAGACTTAACCTCCATTAAAGCTTTCAATAATACCCTTTCATATCCACTTTATTTTATGAACTATTCTTGATATTACTTATTCCAAAACAAAGATGTTTGATCCTTAAGGAGTTTTTAAATTTTTTTAAATTGTAAGTCATTTCAAGATTGTCGTCTGATACTCAAAACTCACGACACGTGTAGTGTGATGCAAAAACGTATATTAGCAATGATTAAACTCAAAAGAGGGCTATTTTTCGGGTTTTCAATTTCTAAATCTACAGTTTAGTTATTTCTAACCTATCAACTTAACCGTTAGACTTTGATTCTAATTTTTTCCATTAACTTACTTGGTGACAAAGTTTTTATATTTTGGAAAAAAATTCATTTTTTATGGGTTTTAGTATATATGCAATGCAGAAGTTACATATGAATGTAAAGATAGAAAGCTCACCGAGCATACCCCCAAACTTAAACTGGACAGTGTCCTTACTGTCATGCCACACAAAGAGATCACCAAAAGTTTTGAAGGGTCAAAATTTGTCGGGTTTTTTTTCTCTCAAAAGGAATTTCGCAAGAAATTTCCCAAATATATACACAAAAATGCCCCCCCCCAAAAAAAAAACTTAATTGAAACAGCGTTTCCACTATTTAAGCATTCAAGTTCAAGGTAAGAGGGTAGAGAATATGATCAGTCTATACAAGAATTTACACAGACCAAAAGTCAATAGCAACCAATCAAAAAATTTATCATGATTAGACTAGGGTTGGTGAAAGAATGCGTAGAAGAAGGAAGTGAAGAGCACGCGAGGCTGTGTTTGGACGGAAATGGTATGAAATCTCGGTGCTCGGAAATGAGAAAAAGAACGAACAAGAGAAAGAAATGAAGTGGATGAACGAAATAGAGTATGAACTTGAGCTTGTAAATTGATTGAATAAATTAGTACGGTCTTTAATGATTGAAGTGTAAATCTGGAATTTTCCAATTGTACTAATTTATCAATATTTTTTGAAATGGGATCAAACTTCTCAAGATTCGTAAGAAAACATGGGCTGACCGAAATTAGTGAATCAGATGTGGGAGATGAAGGTGAAAAGTCGTCTTGCAATTTGGATAAATCGATGGAAAAGATGGAGGGAAGTAATTGAGAAATATTATCGGTTAAATGTTCAGGAGGATATTCACGGTCAATGGAAGGGACATAATAAATCGGAAAATCCGACTCATCCAATAAAAAGAGTTCATCCTAGATAGCATACTATCATCTCGAGTAAGATTGTTCTACCTGTATAGGTCCTCCTTCAATTATCATAATCACCTGCCTGCAATTACAATAATTGCCTTGAGGGCGCTATATCCAACAATCTCCCACTTGCACTTACGGCTAATTATTGCGGTATCGCATACCCACATCTCGTGTGCTACCGAATACCCAATTTCTCTACTAATCAGTTAGCAAAGCTCGTTTGAGAAAAATCCGTGTTCGAGAAATAGCCTCAGTGAGTGGATCCACTACAATATTCCTACTTCCTCTTTCTTTATCTCAACTATGCGGAGATCAGCAATCTCCCGAACTGAGTGATACCCCACCTCAAGAATTTGTCTGGATACTTGATGGGACCAAGTTCATAAATGAACAACTTTATCCAACAACTTCTTAGGATGTATCTTCTGTTAAGTCATAACCAACATACTGCACCATGCCTACCTCAATATCCCTATTGGAACACTATCCAATATACTGCTCCTCAGATGAGGGTAAACTCAAAACTCTGACATCATCTCTATCATCCAGGTCATCTTAGAAGCCTAAACTAATAACCGCCTCCTCAAGGAGGCTGTCGTTACCATATATCAAGAACATCCTTTTATGTTCATAATTGCTTCCCTTTATTTCTCCAGGATTGGATTAACATATGCTTACAACGGCAAGTGTAGAAGAAACATCTGGTTTGGTACAAGACATTGCATGATTGACTCAATTGCCTAAGCAAATGATATGTCATTCATGCCATTCCCTCTCCTCATCAGTCTAGAAGACATCTCTTTAGAGAGGGAGACTCCATCACCTGCGGGTACACTACCACGTCAGAAGTCATCCATTCTTAGAATGTTTTCTAAGTACCCGGATTGGGACACTTCCCAAATCTAGATCTAAAACCATAGATCTAGTCACCAGAATCCCTGATATATTATCCATATCTAATGTGGAGAAACTACCTTGTGACAACCAAACTTTGACTAATTGTAGTATAGGAACATCACTTCCTATCAGGAGCATGTCATCTAAATCCCAGACAGTACTTCCTACACCCTTCTTAGATGAAGTCAATCACCTTGACTGTCACATCAAAATAGATGATCCGTCTCCGCTATGCATGCTTTAGTCTACGAATAGACATAAGCAACTTGCACACCTTCCGCTGCTCCCACTGACTACGATAACCCTTTGGCAGAGTCATATACACGTGCACTTCTAAATTTCTATTTAGAAAGACGTTAAAGTCATCCACCTGCCAGATATCATAGTCAAGAACAGTAGCAGTGCTAGGTCATAACCGTATGGACTTCAGCATAGATACTGAAATAAAAATCTTCTTACAATCTACAACGGGTATTTGATGAGAATTTTTACAACAAGTCTAGGCATATTAGGTTAATACCTTTCCACCTGCACAGATCTTGAAAGATCTGCTTGTTCCTAATGGGTTTTACCCCTTCAGGAGCACTCAGAAAAGTCCAAAATATATAATTTGCTAGAGTGCGTAGAGTCCATATTGGATATATTGCATCTGTTCACCTGTAAGTTATCACTTCTTATGATCTGCTGATAACTAGTAGGGCCATCATCACCATGATGCTGACCTCCCTGTCACCGTCTATGAGAAAACCGAAGTGTTTCTCAGGTAGCTGAGATCACCTATTAAAATATGCAGAGTGGCTAATGGTTTGTCGAGTCCAAATGAATCCATAGGTTCTACTAAATTTTCAGTAACAATTTCTAGTTTTGGAATAACTTCCAGTTCTACCATACTCCCACTAGTTTCTTTTGCAAAAAGATTCCTTTTATAAAAAGATGGCGAGTCAAAAACAATTTAACTATTGATCTTGAAAATGGTAGAATCAAAACCCTAGCAATTATTTGGGATAATCTACAAACTGCCATTACCGAAGCGTGCCTTGAGTTTGTCTGGATTCTGCTTTTAAACAAAAACCGATAACTCCATATCTTAACAACCTCAAGATATGCAACCAATCTATGTCTGTATAGAATTAAAGGCACTAATTTAAATGGAACCAGATTCAAATATCATGCAGCTGTTTCCAGTGCATATCACCTAAAGGAAAAAAGGCCATACAGTGTTATTTATCAAGGAGTGCACCCAGGGATGAGTAACTTATGAGATAATCAAGTTCTCAATATTTCTACGATGGAATACCTAGTATAAATTGTAGGGTGTTTTTCACCACCCCATTGAGATGGGAATACGCGTCGCTTGTCAGGCGTACTATAGATTCCCCCTGCCTAGGGTAGGCGGGGGTTTATTGATTGTGAGAATCCGAATCTCCGGTAGCCGCGGACTAAGCTGTCGTTAATTATCCCTCTCCTTTGGAGCGAGAGAACCTCCGATTGATGGGTCAACTATTCATATGAACTCAGTGTGCAGTATGCGTGTGTTTTATTTTGAAAGGGTTTTGGAAATATCAGGGGCCTAGCAGAGTTTACGGGGGCGTGTTTCTGGTGTGGAGTGCATGCAAAATGAGGGGTAAGGAGCGTCTTAAATATGCGTGCATGGCACGTGGGCGCTGGGCGTCTATGGGTCACGTGCCTGGTGCGTAGGCGCTTGGCGCCCACGGGTCACGTGCCTGGAGCGTAGGCGCTGGGTGTCCGCAGGTCATGTGCACAGCACGCGACCGCTGGGCGCCAGCGAGTCACGTGAGCTGCACGCGACCGCTGGGTGCTGAGCGCCCGCGGGTCGCGTGAGGCGCACGTAGGCGCTTAGCGCCCGCAGTTCGCGTAAGGCGCACGCGACCGCTAGGCGCCAACCGGTCATGTGCGCGGCATGCAACCTCTGGAAACACCAGTGGAAAAGGGGCTTAGCCCCTGAGTTAGGAGTTGAACTCCCAAGGGGTTTTAGAGTTGAACTTATAACAGGGATTATGTATAGATTTGGAGTTAAACTCCTAAAAAGGGTTTTGATTTATGGAGTTAAACTCCAACAGATCTTGAATGGAGTAAAACTCCTAGAAATCTTTGGATCTTTTTTTGAGCCTCGGATCCTCCCGGAATGGGATTTTTTGGAGATGGGTATCCTTCTTCTTCCTCTCTGTTGGCTGGATCTTAGGGGGAAAAGGGGAGGGGTGACTTAAAATCTCCCCTTTTGGGGATTTGATGGCAGATCCGAGTTCCCCTTCAAAGATTCTATGGTGAAAAACTATTTATTTTTGGAAAAGAAAGAGTTAAACTCTTAATTTAATTCAAAAGAAAGGAAGAAGGTTTAGAAGCTTGAAGAAGGAGGAGGAGGTACAAACCCTAGAACTTTAGAGAATGGAAAAGTTGTCATAGATATTTTCATCATCTTTGCCTTTATAGGCTACACACTTTACATGTAGCCCCTTGGGCTTTGCCAAATGGCGCTTGTGCCATCCCATGTCTTATATGCTTGTTTCTTTTTGCACATAAGCCATGGGGTTTAAAAAATTTTGGCTTTCTGCCCATTTTACATACATTTATTTCAAAAAAAAAGAATTACATTAAACTAATTTAAGGTTTCATTCCTTTTTTCATGGGGCCAGTTCCTTCTATGCTCGGTCCTGACCTGGGCTTGGGCCCACTTGGCTTGAGGTTGACTTTGATTTTAACTTGGTCAACCAGGGTGTAAATTTTGACCCCAACAAATTGCCCCTCATCAATAAATGCAAACCGCGTGTATGGGTCGTGTGCATGAAATTGATGGTTCTTCTTTCGCGTGGAGGTTCACTTGATCTGGTTCCCGTTTTTATGACGTGGCGATCGATGCTACCCTTTTTACGACGTGGATGGTCGGTGCTGCCCTTTTTGCAACGTGGACGGTCGGTGCTGCCCTTTTAGCGACATGGACAGTCAGTGATGTCCTCTTTGCGACTTGGACGGTCGGTGTTACCATTTTAGCGACTTGGACGGTCGGTGCTGCCCTTTTTGCGACTAAGACGGTCAATTTTGCCCTTTTTTCGATTTGGACGGTCGATGCTGCCCTTTTTGCGACGTGGATGGTCGGTGTTGCCATTTTAGCGACTTGGACGGTCGGTGTTTCCCTTTTTGTGACTTGGACGTTCCGTTCTTCCCTTTTTGCGACTTGGACGGTCAATACTGCCCTTTTTGCAACGTGGATGGTCGGTGCTGCCATTTTAGCGACTTGGACGGTTAGTGCTGCCCTTTTTGTGACTTGGACGGTCGGTGCTTGATTTGACTTGCTCTGCTTCTTGCGGTGTCGTGGTTGAAGTTGACTTGCTCCGCTTCTTGCGGTGTCGGGGTTGAAATTGACTTGCTTCGCTTCCTGCGGTGTCCGGATTGATTTGTTTTCGAGGTGGAGCTTGATTCCACCGATGAGGTGATTGGTTGACGTGTTTGATTTGATTTATTTTGGGAGTTCCCTGCCCGTCCAGCGGGACTATTTGAGCTTGGAAGCGCTACCGGGTGGGACATTGATTTGATCTGTTTGATTTCTGCCTTATTTGGCGGGACTTTTGAATTTGAGAGAAACTTGGAACTTGGACTTTGTTTGGCATCAGCATTGCTGCACTGGAATAATGCCAGGAGCAGCTCATCATTTGCCCAGGGAGAACTTGGGATTTGGTTTCAGCATCGCTATACTGGAATGTGGTACCAGCAGCAGATCATCATTTGCCATGCCCGTTAAGGAACAATGGATTAGAAGATAGGTTTAGACCCATGCCACCTAAGGCTTTTCAATTTTACGAGCCGTAACGGTCTCTTAAAAGCATTTTCTCCCTATGAGTCGAGAGGATCTCATAGGTGCATTTTCTCCTTAGGAGTCGTGAGGACCCCCAAGTTTGTTTTCCCTTGTGAGTCGTAAGGATCCCACAAAGGCATTTTCTAATGAGTCGAGAGGATCTCGTAAACTCTGTTCTCCTCATGTATCGTGAGGACACATGAGTGGGTCTTCCTAAATAGAACATAATTCCGATGGCGGAGACCGGCTGGTGATTTCCGCGGGACATGGGTATGATTTAGCTTGTTTATGCCCGTGGATTGTATACGGTAGTCCAGTTGAGGACTGGCCATAGGGCTGGGAGATTTTGGGAGATTTGGATTTTGGTTGGCGTCTGCATCGCTGCTCTGGAATATGGTACCAGTAGTGACTCATCATTCGCCATTTGGGAATTTGGAGTTTGAGTTTTAGGTCGGCATCAGTACCGCTAAAACTGAAGCGTAGTGCCAGGAGCGACTCATCATTTGCCTTTTGGGAAGACTTAGGATTTGGGTTTTGGATCGGCATCAGCATTACTGCACTGGAATAATGCCAGGAGCAACTCATCATTTGCCCCGGGAGGACTTGGGATTTGGTTTTTGGGTCGGCATCAGCACCGCTAACACTGAAGCAATGCCAGGAGCGACTCATCATTTGCCGTTGGGAAAACTTGGGATTTGGGTTTTAGGTCGGAATGAGCACCGCTAACACTTAAGTGTAATGCCATAAGTGACTCATCATTTGCCATTGGGAAGATCTGGGATTTAGGTTTTTGGTCAGCATCAGCACCGCTAATACTGAAGCAAAATTCCAGGAGCGACTTGTCATTTGCCGTTTCCTGTTGGGGAGCAATGGCTCAGGAGACAGGTTTAGATCCCTATCACCTAAGGCTTTTCAATTTTATGAGTCATAAGGGTCTCATAAAAGCATTTTCTCCCTACGAGTCGAGGGGATCTCGCAGGTGTATTTCTCCCTAAGAATCATGGGGATTCCTAAGTGTGTTGCTCCTTTGTGAGACGTAAGGATCTCACGCGGGGATTTTCTCCTCACAAGGTCGAGAGGACTTTGCGAGTGTATTTCATCTCTTTTCACGAGTTTGCACCCTTTCGGGTTTTCACAAAGTCGCCGGCAGTCTTGCTGTTTTTACTCACGGAGCCCTTTCGGGTTTTCATCCGTGCCCGTTTTGCTTGTGGACATACCGTTTTTTTCGCTGGTGGGGCTTTAAAAGTAGTCTCGCCGGCAGGACTTGGGAGAGATAGGGGTCGTTTACGTCCGTGGACTGTATACGGTTTTACAGGATGTATGATCCAAACCGTAGGGCCGGTGTGCTCAATTCGCCTGTGACTTGGAGCATTCACGCGAAGTATTTCTTGAGATATCGGCCATTGATGGGTGGCATAAGCCTTTCTCCCTCGGCATTTATCATCTGGTAGGATCCTCCATCAAACACTTTCTCGATGGCGTATGGTCCTTCCCAGTTTGGCTCGAATTTTTTCTTGGCATGTCGATTGGGGATAATCGGTCTTTTGAGGACCAACACCAATTCACCTTTCTTGAAAGTGCGGAGACGAGTCATCTTGTTATAGGCCCGTGATATTTGGGCTCGGTACAACTCCAAATTTTGTTGTACTGCAAGCCTTTTTTCTTCGAGGGCGTCGAGCTCTTTGAGCCGAAAGAGCACGTTTTCCTCCTCCGTCAACTCGTGCTGAACGGCCATTCTTAAACTTGGAACTTCGACGTTGAGGGGGAGGATCGCCTCCACTCAAAAGAGTAATGAGTATGGAGTGGTCTGAGTTGGAGTACGGTGTGTGGTACGATATGCCCACAACGCCTCGTGAAGTTTAAGATTCCAGTCTCTCTTGTTGGCTAAAGCATTTTTCCTCACGAGCTTGCATGGAGTCTTATTGAAGGCTTCGGCTAGCCTATTGGCTTTTGAATTATAGATGGAGGAATATCTCCAGTCTATCATGTGCTGAGTAGCAAACCTTGAGACTTTGAAGCTCTTGAAAGAATGCCCGTTGTCAGAAATGATTCTTCTTGGTGTACCGAAGCGGTATAGAATATTATGCCGAAAAAATGTCAGAATATCTTCTATCTCTTTTAACGGGACAGCTTCAGCCCATCTAGAGAAGTAATCTGCTGCAGCCAATATGAACCGGTGGCCTTTGGATGATGGAGGGTCAACTGGGCCAACTATGTCGGTGCGCCAAACTTCGAAGGGCCATGATGCCACCGTAGGATGCAATGGGTTGGGATGCTTGTGGATGAAGTCACCGTGAATTTGGCAAAGATGACATTTTCGCATGCTCTTCGCAATCCCTTATCATGGTGGGCCAGTAATACCTAAGCCGTTTAATTTGAAGCCGCATCTTGGGGCCAAATTGGTGAGCACCACAAACGCCCGAGTGAACTTCCTTCATGACTTTTTGGGCTTCGGCCAATGACAAACACCTAAGCCAGAGTTGGTCATATGACATGCGGTATAGTGTGTCATTTACGAACACATATTGGAGAGCTCTCTTCTTCAGCTGAACCCTCACAGATTTTTCTTCGGCCAGCTTGTCGTATCGAAGGTACTCTATGAAGGGCTCTCTCCAATCGGGCTCAACTTGAATGATCAAAACTTTATTGGCAGGACTGCTCTTTTGTTCCGTGCTTTCCTCTTCTCGTAAAGAGACTGGGGGTAGAATTTGTCGGCTTCTGACTGTAATTAGAATTTCGTCCATGTCAGGATCGGCCAGCTCCTTGGCTAAGCGAGCGAGTACGTCAGCTTTTCCATTCAACGCCCTAGGAACTCTCATTAGTTCAATGTGGGTGAATTGTTTCATGAGTTCCACCACCCAGCTTCTGTACCGAGCTAATTCGGGTTTGTATATCTTATAGTCGCCGCTTACTTGGTTGATGACAAGCTGGGAATCACCATAGACACGTAGCCGAAGGATTTCCATTTCTATGACGAGCTCCAGACCAGCTATCAGAGCTCCGTACTCAGCCTAGTTGTTTGTGCGAGGCTCGGTGAGAGCAAAAGAACGTCGTAGGGTTCCCATCGATGGCGTGATGAACACCAATCCTATCCCTACTTTTATTTGCAGGATGATTGATCTGCCGGAGCTCCTCATCGATGAGGCTCCATCGAAATAGAGCTCCCAACATGGCTCGTCATTCTCGAGGTGCAGCACTTGTTCGTCGGGTAACTCGCAATTGAGCGGTGACCCTTCTCGTATGGGGTGAGCAGCAAGGAAGTCTGTAAGAGCTTGCCATTTTACTGCTTTTTGAGGAGTATAAACTATGTCAAACTCAAGTAGCATGACAGCCCATCTTGCTATTCTGCCGGCTATGCTTGCCTTGGTCATTAAGTGTTTGAGTGGGTCGACCTTGGAGATCAGCATAACCCGATGAGCAAGCAGATAGTGCCTCGGCTTCTTCACAGCGAACATCAGAGCCAGGCATTACTTTTCGATCAAGGAATAGTTGTGTTCCTCCCCGACTAAAGTTCGACTGAGGTAGTAGAGGGCATTTTCTTTTCCCTCCTCATTGTTCTGGGCAAGGAGCGCACCGAGTGACTCATCTAGCGCGACAGTATAGAGAATCAATAGTTTATTTGAAATAGGAGCAGCAAGCACTGGAGGGTGCAACAGGTACCGTTTGATGCTTTCGAACGCTTCTTGACATTCGGCATCCCAGACAAAAGGAGCTCCTTTCTTCATGAGTTTTGAGAAGGGCCTATATCTCCCCGATAAGTTTGAGATGAACCTTCGTATGTAAGCGAGTTTGCCTTGAAAGGATCTTAACTGCGTCAGACTCTTTGGAGGAGGCATCTCCATGATGGCCTTTATCTTTGATGGGTCAACTTCGATCCCCCGATGTCGGACTATGAAGCCCAAGAATTTTCTTAACGACACACCAAAAGCGCACTTCAAAGGATTCATCTTCAGATCATATTCCTTCAGTCTGGTGAAAACGGTCCTAAGATCTTGGATGTGATCGGCCTTGGCTTTAGTCTTGAATACCAGATCATCGACATAACATTCGACGACTTTATGGATTAGGTCATCAAATATATTGATCATTGCCCTTTGATATGTAGAGCCTACGTTCTTCAGTCCGAACGACATCACTTTGTAACAGTATATACCGATCGGGGTTCGAAATGTTGTATGCCTCTCATCCTCAGGCGACATTTTTATCTGATTGCACCCAGACAAACCGTCCATAAAGGTGAGCATCTCGTAATTTGAGATGCCATCGACCATCATTTCTATGACCGGTAGCGGGAAGTTGTCTTTAGGGCATGCCTTGTTAAGGTCCCTAAAATCGACGCAAACTCAGATCTGCCCATTTTTCTTCTTCACTAGGACAATGCATCCGATCCAGTCCGCATATTTCTCTTCTCTTATGAAGCCAGCATCGATAAGTTTCTTAGTTTCCTCGATGACCTTTTCTTCTAGCTCCCTTCTCATTCTTCGAGGAGCTTGTTTGACTGGCTTGGCTTCAGGAGATATAGTCAGCTTATGCACGGCCACTTCAGAGGAGAGGCCACGCATTTCCTTGTACGTCCACGCGAAACAGTCGGCGAACTCATGCAGCAGGGCAATTATCTGCTTTTTCATTTTCTCTGACAAGAGTGGGCTGATGCAGGTCGGCCTTGGATTATCAGGCGTTCCCAAATCGATCTCGGTTAGCTCATCGAAGGTTGCTTGTCCTCTATCTTCGAGCTCTTGAGGAGCTTCTTCTGGCTCGGCTATCTCGTCATCATCATTTGATCTTTCACTGGTATCATCAACATGGATCATGGTTAGAGTCTCGGTTGATGGGTTTGGTCAAGGTTGGAGGTTGGGTCGATGGACTAAGGGATCAAGAAGAGAAGAAGACGGTGAAGGAGAAAGAAAAGAGGAGACGACGAAGAAAAGGAGGCGGTGGAGTTTGGGTTAGGGTTGTGGGTTCTCGTCGCATGGGTTTTTCTCATGGCGAGCTCGGTTTAAAAAAAGAAGAGGGAGAAGAAAAGAAGAGGAGGGAAGTGAGAGTAAGGAGAAGGGAGGTGACGAGAAACGAGATGCACACAGTGTTTGCGATAGGGGAGAGATAGGAATCGAGAGGAGAGAGAAAAGGGGGAAAGAGAGAGACAGAGAGAGAGAGAGAGAGAGAGAAAGAGAGAGAGAGGGAATTTTGTTTGGATTAGGATTTAGGAAATTTTAGAAAAATATAATTAGTTATAAGAATTTTATGTAAACTGTAAATATATATTAGAATATAATATTAGTTAAATTAGAGAGTTTGGCTAATACAAAAATACTTCAAAACACGCTCGGGTCGGGTCTAGAATTATGGTTTGAAAATACGGTTAATATACGTGTCAACCAAAACCAAAATAGAATATCAGGGTAACGAAAAATGCATACCCCCAAGAACGGATGCACGCACGTGCACGTAGCCATCCAAACAGGTCCGTTACACTGAACAGGACGAGAACAAGGTGCGTGAATGCTACGACAGGGTTCGGGGTATCATGCAGGCCATGCAATGTATTTTTAAAATATTTCACGTGACTTAAAATGTTATATTAAAATGCAGATGCCAGGTAAAATGCTAGTATGCAAACGAAAGTGCATGAGTCCACGTATCAAGTCAGGATAAATTATAAACATGAATCAAGACAGGTTTCAAGCATGTGGGTCGGGTCGGATGCAAATACAGATATCAAAATACTATTTGCACCCAAAACACAGTAATTCAAGAAACTACCATAAATAAAGAAATACTTGACTAGAACTGGTATAAATGAATTAGGGTGTTACATTATACCCAACTACAAAAAGAATTTCGTCCTCGAAATTCCCAATACAAGAAAAGATAAATAATCAAGAATCTATAAGAATAGGTGTGGAATCTTCTGTTGAATCTCGTCTTCTCGTTCCCAAGTCGATTCTCCGTGCGAGCGATTTCCCCAAGAAACAAGTACGAGAGGGATAACTTTGTTCTTAAGGACCTTTTCTCTTTGATCAACAATCGACATCGGTCGTTAATTAAAGGTCAAATCCTCTCTTACAGTCAGCTCCGAATGATCCAGCACGTGTGTTTCATCTCGAACATACTTACGGAGTTGAGATACATGAAACACATCATGAACATTCGCCAAAGATGGTGGTAATGCCAATCAATAAACCACTTCTCCAACATGCTCCATAATCTCGAAAGGCCCCACGAATCGAGGACTAAGCTTGCCTCGACTCCCAAAACGAATCACTCCTCTAGTTGGTGATATCTTCAAGATCACCAACAGCAAACACTAGAGGTCTTCTCGATGTGTCGGCCCAACTCTTCTGTCGATCTTGTGCTTCCTTCATGTGATTTCGGATAGTATTAATTTTCTCTACTGTTTGCATGATCAAATCCGGTCCCAACAATCTTCGTTCTCCAATATCGTCCGAACAAACAGGTGAACGACACTTGCGACCATACAATGCTTCGAATGGAGCCATCTGAATAGTCGCCTGAAAACTGTTGTTGTACGAAAACTCCACCAAGTGTAGATGATCCTCCCATGAACCCTTGAAGTCTAACATGCAAGCTCTCAACATATCTTCAAGAGTTTGGATCGTTCTCTCCGATTGTCCATCTGTCTGAGGATGATAAGTTGTGCTAAACTTCAATCGCGTCCCCAAACTTTTCTGTAAGCTCCTCCAGAAGTGCGTAAGAATCGGGTATCACGATCAGAAACGATGCTCACAGGTACTCCATGCAATCTCACAATCTCCTGCATGTACCGTTCTGCTAACGATTCCATCGACGGACCAACTCGAAACTGTATGAAATGATTTGCCTTGGTCAATCGATCAACAATCACCCAAACTGCACTGTTGCCCTTTGGACTCTGCGGTAAAGCTGTCACGATATCCATGGTTATATGTTCCCACTTTCATTGAGGAATCGGAAGTGGTTGCAATAAACCAAATACCCTTTGATGTTCAACCTTAACTTGCTGACACACCAAGCACTTCGCTACAAAACGGGCAATCTCCCTTTTCATGCCTTCCCACCAGAAATGCTGTCGTAGATCACGGTACATCTTCATGCCTCCTGGATATACGGAATATGCGGAACTGTATGCCTCCTTCATCATTTCTTCACGGTGTTAGTTGTATGTATGCCCTAGAGGCCAGTATTGTACAGATGATGTATATTATATTGGATGCTTGGACATATATAGAGATGACTTTCTTGCTCGATATGATAGTATGCTATCTGGTTACTCTTTATCTTAACATGTACACTAGTCTCTTTATACTGTCTTATAGTTACATGTTGGTAAAGCCCTTAGGATTTGTACTTGACTACCTGGACTATGATGCAGATCATACTAGTGGGGACATGGTAGTCCATAAGTACATCCTTCAAGGTCCCTAGTCGTGGGTGTATCGAGACGGGGCATCGATATACCAGTGTAGACTAGCGTATACGCTTCTCGACCCATGTGATGGGCGATGGATGATCCCATATCCATTGGTGTTTGACATCAGAGATGGTATACGGGTGCTCAGTGGAGACTGAGTACACTGGACGGACTCGCCGAGAACTCCCAGATGGTATTATACCTCACGTCAGATGGCAGTTCTCAGGTGACACTTGTACAGGTTAGTCTGTAGACCCGAGATCGTCATAGAGTCTTGTGTGATTCCCACTGTGCTTTGATCTCCACCTTACCACGTCCATGAGGGCGTGCAAAATGGTGGTCTTTGGGCACAG
Organism: Agapanthus africanus; assembly: GCA_030015575.1. Taxonomy (NCBI): domain Eukaryota; kingdom Viridiplantae; phylum Streptophyta; class Magnoliopsida; order Asparagales; family Amaryllidaceae; genus Agapanthus; species Agapanthus africanus. The sequence continues at coordinate 811,620,044 of JASDDO010000019.1, read as the reverse complement.
TCCCGAGTCACATGGAGGCAATGAACGATAGGAGGGGTTTCGTCTCTCCCGGTATTGGGGGTTGATGTTGCGCAGTGCTCGATTGGCCGTAGCAGGGAAGTCCCTGGCCAGGGCTGATCAGAGATTTTCCGGTAAGTGTTACCAGTAGTTTCTTGACCCGTTACGAGCCTCATATCGGCACGACTTATCGGGTTATTGGGGTCTGACGTTTACCACCCCTAGACTTGATATGCGACATATCAGACGAAGAGACCGGACTGTACGGTAAGTGTTACTGATCGGATTCGCAGGAGTGTGAGCGGGCTAGCTCGTCGATCTTCTGATCGCTCAATACCCGGGTGGCCGTTACGTTTAGCAGACCGCTTGCGGCTTGTGGGTGCTTGATATGATCATCATCTGCTACCGGCGTATTGACGAGTCTTTAGAGTCCTACACAGAGGTTTCCTGGTTCAAGCGAAACGAAATAGGAGCGCATATGAGATATGTGCGGGACCGAGAATGATGCGTGTATGTGATACCGTATTTGATTCTCGCGATAAATGTTTCGATTGGTTGTATGCGATATAACCTAGTTATCGAATCGAAGATCGATTCGATAAGCCGATACATTGAATACTAGTCGGTCGTGTGTGACTTGACCGGATCATTGAATCAAGTGTTGATTTAATGATTTAATGTATAATTATATATTTGATATATTACTTTGCATTAACTAGTATTGGTTCACTTTAAACGGATTTTTCTCACTTGATGTGCACATTGTATATGTGATATGTTTTGTGTACACTTGAATGTATCATGTTTGATGATGCATGTTGTTTTGTCTTTGTGTATAGAATGCAACCATGGTTATGCAAGTGGTTAGGGTTTATATTTTATTCACTTATTATTTTATCCATTTATTATTTATTTAAATGGATTTATCAAAACAAAATGGTTTCATCTTATCATGAAGAGTGGTGAAGCTTCATGAAGCTTTTACTAATGATGTCATTTTGTCTCCTTGCTTAACCCTAACCACTCCTACTAACCATGGTCTATTCTCTACACTTGACCATGGTTAGAAGATGATAAGAATTGATTTATTATTCTTTTTACATACAACTTATCATAACAATTCTATCATCTTCTTCTTCTTCTTCAAGTGAGAAACCTAGATGCCATTAATGGCAACTTGAGATCTAGTGAGAGAAATCCAAATCTAAAGTGAACCCACCTCCTATTTCTTCATCCTCTACCTCTTGCCAAGTGGTTTTGGGTGTTTTCTTCACAAGTTTCACTACTTGGTGAAGTCGAAGCTTGAACTAGTGCAACCTCGACGTAGATCGTCTTTGACACGAAGCCGACGACCTTACTCGCCCGTTTTCCGATGAAGCCGACGAATGAGTCTAGGATTCGTGATGGACAGCGAGAGCACACACACGTGGAGCTAAGGAAGTGGGGAACCGGATCTACAAAGGTTGTAGCCTTTCTCCTTTAGTTAAATAGTTAACTAGTTTATAGTTTCGCCTAGAATTCTAGCCGACGATCCGTGTTAGGGTTTCTCGGCACCCATAATTTTTGAAATTGGCATGTTCGATGCCTTGTGAGACTTCATTAGAGTGCCTAGGAACCCTACAGTGGTATCAGAGCCTAGCTAGAGCCTTAGGCGAAGTCTAGACGACGTTTGAAACCCGATCGAACCGAAACCCAAAACCCTAAAATGCTCTCTGGACTTTTTCTAAAAATTCGGATTTTTGTCAATTAAAAATATGCAGAAAATCAAGCAGGGTGTTATTTGAATTACTGTGAAATACGAGGGCCTGAATCAACTTTTCCACCGTGTAACCGCGGCACGTGCTATGCATGATGCGGCGGTTCCGCGGCCTTACTGTTCCTTTGTGTGATGTTTACTGCACAGTAACTCATATAATTCAATGCTGTGTTTTCTGGGATATTTTTGTTGTGACTATACAGAAGAGTATTCTGAGGTACTATTGGGAATCAAAGTTTCGATCAGATTATCAAATTTCGTCTTAGTGTTTTTCCGGATATTTTTTAGAATATGTTAAAAAGTTAGACCGGATATAAATACCCATCTTTTCCCCTGTCGGGAAATTTCCATGTGTTGGATTTTTCCATAGTTTAACGACATTCTAAGTAGTGCAAGTAACGCGATGGACCCTCTAGAAGACAACAAACCTTAACTCGATTATGTGACCGTCTTGAACTGCCCTTTGAACCTTCGGGTTTGGTGCAGTACGGCGTGCCACATGTGAGGCGTTGGCTTGACCCTTCTACGGCTGGACCGTTGGTACTGAGGCACGAACTGAATGTTGCTAGACTTATTTCATGTGTTGGACTGTATCGAGAAAACTTGGGTATTCGACTGTTCGATCGGAAAGTTTAACATTTTCTGTTTATCTGGAATGTGATACAATAATTGGAATTCACAAACAGTTATGAGATAACTGGATGAATGTTATAAATCTAGCAGTTTAGTCCCATACGATATTGAAAAGAGTTTTCGATAATGAGACTAAAATGCGGGGTTTGTAACTGTTAGGCATGTGATGTCTAAAGAGGTTGCGGATTCCAACTGTTGTAGTTTTACACTTTCTTTTCTGTGACCGTAAGTGTAATATGTGAATCGCCGGTTTCGTTGCTATATGACAACGACAATTGGGATGCGCATATTTACTTACGTTGATGACATGTGATGTTATGTGTTGCTGGATATGCTATATTGGATTGTCGTGTTTGAATAGCCGGGGGTTTTTATGTCAGATGAGTGTTTTTCATTTTCATTCATGTAAAAACTTGTATGTAATATTCTTTTATTTGGGGCACTTCCAGGTAGCGGAAGCTGTCACCCTTTGTATATTATTTACTTTTCCGCATTAGGATAGACCCAAGGAGGGGAGCACGAGTAACCGGGTTCTAGGGTCCAGTGGGAGACCAACTCGAGGAGTCGAGTCCGGGTCTCCTAACCCTAGAATTGGCAGGGTTGCTTGCCGCTCTCGTAGGGGTCTAGGGGTGTGGGATTGGCTATTCATCACGACCGTGGAATCCGTGTTTTATACTGGCTCGTATTGAAAACACGGACGTCCTAGTATATCCAATATTTCATATGTTTCTTCTGCTGCAATATCTATGATGTGATCATGTGATGTTCTGTGATAGATACTATATATAGTATATATGATATATTATATAGACGTTACTTATGTTTTACACCCGCGCGAGCCCTGCCCTGCTCTGTCGTTAGTTACCTAACCTAATGGTGCACGAGGGGACATTGAGGCGAATGCGGATGGCATAAGTGTACGTCATATCTATCTGTGATGTTTAGGTATTTAAATGATGGGACTTCATTAATGTGATTAATGAAAGATAAGAAACCTAAGATGTTGTGGAATCGAATTTTAAAATAAAACAGGTAGCTACAGTTCTTACTTTGCATAGCGATATATATGATATATCCCGCACCTCATTCGACGAGGAAAGGACCGAGATCCCTTCACCGGGAGTGACTCCTTTAGCAATAACTGGCAGATGCTACACACTCGGTTTGCTTTTGACTGCTTTTGGGTTTTTGCTTTGCACAGCGATATATATGATATATCCCGCACCTCATTCAACGAGGAAAGGACCGAGATCCCTTCACCGGGAGTGACTCCTTTAGCAAAACTAGAAAAGCTTCAAAATCACTCCATTTCAAAACTCCATTTGATTCTACAACGATATCAAGTTCATTACGCAATAGGTTTTCAGAAAAACCTGTCGTAGCCCTCCGTCATTTCAGATAAGTACTATTTAGTATTCGTGCTGCGGTTGTTTGGCATGCGTCAAGGCGTAGTGTACGGTAGCTAACTAGTATTTATCTGCTTATGCATATGATGCAGATTAGATTAGGGTATTCGCACGGCGTTGTTTGGCATGCGTCAAGGGTCGTGCGGGTGGGTTTAATTCAATCAAGAAATGACGGGTTGAACTTGACTAGCGGACTATGGGTTGTTTGGCATGCGTCAAAGTCATAGCACGCTAGGGGCAAAAGATTATCGGGAATTTCAAGTGTTGAAATTTGCAATGAGATTGCATACCTTCTATGAGATAGTTGGATCCCGATACCCACTGCGAGTAAGAGTTACTCCTGGGAGAGTTTTACACATTACAATTAGCCGATCAAGTAGGTGTCTAGAAAGGTGTTAACGAGGTTACGCCTCTGGGAAAACGAGATTTACATTAATTAGGTTCGTGCGAAAGCACGGGGGACCTCCCTCAAAGTACCGACACTGGCCTGGCTGAAAGATTGGCGAACTTGTAGTGTGTAATTAATCCCAGCTAGTCTTTCCTTTTAGGGTTTGAAGGAAGATTTGATAAAAAGCAGTGGGAGCCATCCTGATTAGATAAGATAATAACCAATCTGATCTTGCACGAGCTTACGCTAAAGTGTTTTCTTCTCTCTCTCTCCAGGTAGCGACCATTTCATGCCTTAATCAAGATAATAATATGGATGTATTGACCGAACCCGCATGTTATACTGTGCTGGGGAACGTTGGTTCCGTTCTTACCTATAAGAGTTATAGGACTGAACAGGAAATAGGGGAATACCAGGATTCCCATGCCACCCGAATGAAGAAAGTACATGTTGATGCATTTTCTTCGGGTGTGTTCGTTACTGAGAACTGTTTCTCCATTTGCTCTACGTCCTGGGTATTAGATACCGGGTCAGGATCCCATATATGTAATCAGTTACATGGGCTTAGGAAAGGTAGAGAACTTAGAGAAGGTGATAAAGACATAAGAGTAGGAAATGGTGCAATTGTTGCAGCCAAGACTGTCGGGGAATATCACCTTGTATTACCAACTGGTAATACATTGGTTCTGAACGAATGCTATTACATGCCGAACCTGATATGCAACATTATATCAGTTTCTTTATTAAGTAAAGAGGGATATAATTTTGTATTACAGGACAATGTTATGAACATTTTCCGTAACCAAAAGTTGGTTGGATTAGGCACGTTGTGCAATGGCATTTATGTTCTAAACCAATCAACAGTTCTGAGCATAACAAACACACACAAGAGGAAGAGTTCTGAACTGAACGAATCCTTCTTGTGGCATTGTAGACTGGGTCACATCAATGCGACACGACTGGCTAAGTTACATAAGGATGGATATTTAAATCCGTTTGAATTTTCATCCTATGACACTTGCCAGTCATGTCTCAAAGGCAAGATGACCAAAGCTCCGTTTACGGGACACGGAGAAAGAGTTATCGAACTCTTGGGACTGATACATAGTGATGTATGCGGTCCCATGTCTACACATGCCAGGGATGGTTCTTCGTACTTCATTACATTCACTGACGATCTCTCTAGATTCGGATATGTGTTCCTGATGAAACACAAATCAGAAGCTTTTGAGAAATTTAGAGAATATAAACAAGAAGTCGAGAACCAAACCGGAAAAAGTATTAAAATCCTACGATCTGATCGAGGAGGAGAATACTTAAGCAATGAATTCCTGGAATTCCTAAAAGAGAATGGGATTCTCTCTCAGCTTACTCCTCCTTATACACCACAGCACAACGGTGTATCTGAACGGAGAAACCGCACCCTATTAGATATGGTGCGCTCAATGATGAGTACAGCTGAGTTACCTATTTCCTTCTGGGGATATGCGCTTGAGACAGCCATGGACCTATTGAATAGAGTTCCTACCAAATCAGTGCCTACCACTCCATATGAGATATGGAAAGGGAAGAGACCACATCTTAATTATATTAAGATATGGGGTTGTCCAGCCTATGTCAAAAGACAAAATCCGGACAAACTCGAGGCAAGATCTGTCTTATGTAAGTTTGTAGGATATCCCAAAAATTCACAAGGGTATATCTTCTACCACCCCGAGGAACAAAAGGTGTTTGTTTCTCGACATGCCACTTTCTTAGAAAAAAGTTTTCTTATGAAACAGATAAGTGGCATTGAGGTAGAACTGGAAGAGGTTCCAGCGACACAGACTACAACAGAAGATTTGGTTGAACCAGAGGATTCCGTAGTTCCCGATGAACCCCAGCCACTCCGCCGATCTAGTAGGGTTCCTCGCCAACCTGAGAGATACTACAGTTTTCTCATGGATGGAGGGAGCGAGGATTGCATCATGGAGGATGATGACCCAACTAGCTTCGAGCAGGCCATCACGAGTAGGGACTCAGTGAAATGGCTGGATGCTATGCGGTCCAAGATGGAATCCATGTACACCAACAAAGTATGGACTTTGGAAGTTGCTCCTGAAGGGGTAAAACCCATTGGGAGCAAGTGGATCTTCAAGAAGAAACTTGGTGTAGATGGGAAAGTGGAGACTTTCAAAGCTAGACTTGTAGCAAAGGGTTTTCATCAAAGACCGGGTGTGGACTATGACGAAACCTTTTCTCCAGTGGCTATGCTTAAATCCATCCGGATCATGCTTGCCATTGCTGCCTTTCATGACTACGAAATCTGGCAAATGGATGTTAAGACCGCCTTTCTAAATGGTGATTTAGAAGAGTGCGTGTACATGACTCAGCCAGAGGGCTTCGTAGACAGTGGGAGCAGCGGGAAGGTGTGCAAGCTGCTTAAATCCATTTATGGATTAAAGCAAGCATCGCGGAGTTGGAACATCTGCTTTGATGTCGTTATCAAAGAGTTTGATTTCGTCAAAAATACAGATGAACCTTGTATCTACAAGAAGGTGGCAGAGAGTAAGGTTGTCTTCCTCGTATTGTACGTGGACGACATACTCTTGATAGGAAATGATATTCCTATGCTGCAAGCGGTCAAGCTCTTCTTATCACAAAGATTCTTAATGAAAGATCTTGGTGATGCCTCCTGCATATTGGGAATTAGGATCTATAGAGATAGATTTAAAAGGATTTTGGGATTGTCCCAATCCAGGTACATTGACACCATACTAAAGAGGTTTAGTATGGAAGAGTCCAAGCGTGGGAACTTGCCCACGATCTCTGGAGTCACTCTCTCCAAAGAGATGTCTCCCAAGACTGATTTGGAGAGAGCTCGCATGCAAGGGATACCCTATGCTTCGGCAGTAGGATCTATCATGTATGCGATACTATGTACCAGACCCGATGTAGCATACTCACTAAGTGTAGTGAGCAGGTATCAAGCTGATCCTGGAGAGAGTCACTGGACAGCTGTGAAGAGCATTCTCAAGTACTTGCGAAGGACTAGAGATATGTTCTTGGTGTATGGTAACGGAGAGCTCCAAGTGGAGTCCTTTACTGATTCGAGCTTCCAGAGTGATAAGGACGACTCTAAGTCGCAGTCGGGCTTTATCTTTACCCTTTACGGAGGGGCGGTTAGCTGGAAGAGTTCCAAGCAGGAAACCGTGGCAGACTCGACGATGGAGGCTGAATACATCGCTGCCAACGATGCTGCCAAAGAGGCTGTCTGGATCAAGAAGTTCATTACTGAACTTGGATTGGTTCCATCCATTGAGCATCCAATACCTTTGTATTGCGATAACAATGGAGCGGTGGCTTTGGCCAAGGAACCCAGGTCCCATCAGCGATCCAGGCATATTCTGAGGCGGTATCACCTGATCCGGGAGATAGTTGATCGCCGGGAGATCGAAGTCAGGAGGGTTGACATGAAGAACAACATCGCGGATCCACTCACGAAGGACATTCCCCAGATACAGTTTGAGAGACTCTTCGGGATGCTCGGTATGCGATACTACAGCAGCTGGCCCTAGTGCAAGTGGGAGATTGTTAGTTGTATGTATGCCCTAGAGGCCAGTATTGTACAGATGATGTATATTATATTGGATGCTTGGACATATATAGAGATGACTTTCTTGCTCGATATGATAGTATGCTATCTGGTTACTCTTTATCTTAACATGTACACTAGTCTCTTTATACTGTCTTATAGTTACATGTTGGTAAAGCCCTTAGGATTTGTACTTGACTACCTGGACTATGATGCAGATCATATTAGTGGGGACATGGTAGTCCATAAGTACATCCTTCAAGGTCCCTAGTCGTGGGTGTATCGAGACGGGGCATCGATATACCAGTGTAGACTAGCGTATACGCTTCTCGACCCATGTGATGGGCGATGGATGATCCTATATCCATTGGTGTTTGACATCAGAGATGGTATACGGGTGCTCAGTGGAGACTGAGTACACTGGACGGACTCGCCGAGAACTCCCAGATGGTATTATACCTCACGTCAGATGGCAGTTCTCAGGTGACACTTGTACAGGTTAGTCTGTAGACCCGAGATCGTCATAGAGTCTTGTGTGATTCCCACTGTGCTTTGATCTCCACCTTACCACGTCCATGAGGGTGTGCAAAACGGTGGTCTTTGGGCACAGTCCCGAGTCACATGGAGGCAATGAGCGATAGGAGGGGTTTCGTCTCTCCCGGTATTGGGGGTTGATGTTGCGCAGTGCTCGATTGGCCGTAGCAGGGAAGTCCCTGGCCAGGGCTGATCAGAGATTTGCCGGTAAGTGTTACCAGTAGTTTCTTGACCCGTTACGAGCCTCACATCGGCACGACTTATCGGGTTATTGGGGTCTGACGTTTACCACCCCTAGACTTGATATGCGACATATCAGACGAAGAGACCGGACTGTACGGTAAGTGTTACTGATCGGATTCGCAGGAGTGTGAGCGGGCTAGCTCGTCGATCTTCTGATCGCTCAATACCCGGGTGGCCGTTACGTTTAGCAGACCGCTTGCGGCTTGTGGGTGCTTGATATGATCATCATCTGCTACCGGCGTATTGACGAGTCTTTAGAGTCCTACACAGAGGTTTCCTGGTTCAAGCGAAACGAAATAGGAGCGCATATGAGATATGTGCGGGACCGAGAATGATGCGTGTATGTGATACCGTATTTGATTCTCGCGATAAATGTTTCGATTGGTTGTATGCGATATAACCTAGTTATCGAATCGAAGATCGATTCGATAAGCCGATACATTGAATACTAGTCGGTCGTGTGTGACTTGACCGGATCATTGAATCAAGTGTTGATTTAATGATTTAATGTATAATTATATATTTGATATATTACTTTGCATTAACTAGTATTGGTTCACTTTAAACGGATTTTTCTCACTTGATGTGCACATTGTATATGTGATATGTTTTGTGTACACTTGAATGTATCATGTTTGATGATGCATGTTGTTTTGGCTTTGTGTATAGAATGCAACCATGGTTATGCAAGTGATTAGGGTTTATATTTTATTCACTTATTATTTTATCCATTTATTATTTATTTAAATGGATTTATCAAAACAAAATGGTTTCATCTTATCATGAAGAGTGGTGAAGCTTCATGAAGCTTTTACTAATGATGCCATTTTGTCTCCTTGCTTAACCCTAACCACTCCTACTAACCATGGTCTATTCTCTACACTTGACCATGGTTAGAAGATGATAAGAATTGATTTATTATTCTTTTTACATACAACTTATCATAACAATTCTATCATCTTCTTCTTCTTCTTCAAGTGAGAAACCTAGATGCCATTAATGGCAACTTGAGATCTAGTGAGAGAAATCCAAATCTAAAGTGAACCCACCTCCTATTTCTTCATCCTCTACCTCTTGCCAAGTGGTTTTGGGTGTTTTCTTCACAAGTTTCACTACTTGGTGAAGTCGAAGCTTGAACTAGTGCAACCTCGACGTAGATCGTCTTTGACACGAAGCCGACGACCTTACTCGCCCGTTTTCCGATGAAGCCGACGAATGAGTCTAGGATTCGTGATGGACAGCGAGAGCACACACACGTGGAGCTAAGGAAGTGTGGAACCGGATCTACAAAGGTTGTAGCCTTTCTCCTTTAGTTAAATAGTTAACTAGTTTATAGTTTCGCCTAGAATTCTAGCCGACGATCCGTGTTAGGGTTTCTCGGCACCCATAATTTTTGAAATTGGCATGTTCGATGCCTTGTGAGACTTCATTAGAGTGCCTAGGAACCCTACACACGGATGTGTCCTTTCGGTACACAAAACGGCTACCATATCGCAATGAACCATCTTCATGAATCAACAAGTCCGTTCGAAGCCCAGCTTCAACCTGTTCTCGAAACTTCTGCAACCTTGGGTCCTGTGACTGTGCTGCTTTAATACTCTTGATTAACGACGACTGTACTTGCAGCTGCATCAACTAACCCGAAGAATGCGGTAGCACGATCTCCAACTCGAATCTCCTAAAGTCTTTGATAAGCTCCTTCTGTGCAGTCAACATCCGAATGGCTGGCAACCAACTAAGCGCATCCGGCACTACAGTAACTTTCCCCGGATGGTACTTGAGATCAAGATCATAGTCAGCCATCAACTCCAACCATCTATGCTATCTCATGTTAAGTTCTTTCTGCGTGAACACATACTTTAAGCTTTTGTGATCGGTGAATACTTCGACCCTTTCGCCCAATAAGTAGTGTCTCCAAATCATCAAAGCGAAAAATCACTGCTGCAAGCTCCAAATCATGAGTTGGGTAATTTTTCTCATGGGTCTTCAACTGTCTCGATGCGTAAGCTATAACCTTCCTATGCTGCATCAAAACACATCCCAAACCTTTCCCAGATGCGTCGCTGTGAATCACCAATCCTCCGGAACTGTCTGGTACGGTCAAAATAGAAGTGGTCATCAACCTTGCTTTAACGCCTCAAAAGCTGACGCACACTTATCCGTCCATACAAACGGTACTTCCTTACACGTAAGCCTGGTCAAAGGCTCGGCCAAACGGGCAAAATTCTCCATGAACCTTCTGTAATACCCGGCAAGTCCAAGAAAACTTCTGATCTCTGCTACGTTCTTCGGAATTGGCCAATCTTGAACTGCTGCAATCTTCTCAGGATCAACGGCGATTCCATCTCCAGATACGACATGCCCTAAAAACTTCACTTTTTCAAGCCAAAACTCGCACTTGCTCATCTTTGCCTATAGTCTTTCTTGCCTCAATGTCTGCAGTGCGATCTTCAAGTGTTCTGCAAGCTCTTCAAGGCTTCTCGAGTAGACCAGAATATCATCGATGAACACCACTATAAACTTGTCCAAGAATGGTGAAAAGATTCGGTTCATCAAGTCCATAAATATCGTCGATGCATTCATGACTCCGAATGGCATCACTAAATACTCGTAATGTCCATATCGAGTTCGGAATGCAGTCTTGCAAATATCCTCTGATTTAACTCAAACTTGATGATATACAGACCGCAAATCCAGCTTCGAGAATACCCTCGCGCCACTGAGTTGCTCGAATAATTCGCTAATGCGAGGGATCGGGTACTTGTTCTTAATAGTCACTTGGTTTAATTCTCGATAATCGATGCACATCCTCCTTGTGCCATCTTTCTTCTTGACTAGAAGAACTAGATCTCCCCAAGGTGAATTACTGCTTCGAATCCAACCCTTCTCTAGCAATTCAGTAACCTGTTTCTTGACTTCTTCCAACTCCACTGGTGTCATCGGATAGTATGCCTTTGAGATTGGCGCTGCACCAGGAACAAGATCGATCGCGAACTCCACATCTCGTTTCGGTGGTAAACCAGAGATGTCCTCGAACATGTCCATGAACTCTCGAACTACAGCTGGCGCTTCCTCCTTTATCAACTTCCATCAACGAAAGAACACTCTTTGTCGGCCTAGCCCTAAACTCGACTGGCCCGACAGAACTACTTCCTCCAGCGAAAACAAACTCCGAATGTCCGAGAATCTGGAAAATCACTTTCTTTGCCCTACAATCAATGTGAGCGTGGAAAGTACCGAGAAAATCCATTCCCAAGACAACATCATAACTGCCGGTATCGATCACTAAGAAATCTGCAAAACATGAACTGGTAAGCAATGAAACTGAGAGAACCAAGGTAATAAAACGACCATGGAACAAGGAAATGAATCAAGACCAGAACTCCAAGTTACTTAAATAGAGTACCGCATTGTAACCATGCTGCAGTTCATGGGTACAATCACATAACTCCGTTCAAGATGCCCAAATCCTAGTATCAGAATAGAAAGAAACAATAGGGAACCAGAAGGTTTCAAGTCGAGATCTAAAGTTGTTTGCATATCGTCAAGACAAAGGATCAAGAGAAAGATAAGATTCAAGAATCACGAGAACAAGGTGGCAGGACATGTTCCTAATTACGAGTTTTCCGATTCGTGTATTGGGTCCAATACCCAACTACAAAAGAATCAAACCCGATTAACCTAAATCCTATGGCTCAGTTACCAAACAAACCCTGTCACGCCCCGTTTCCCAGAGTGCGCTAAGATTGGCACGTGACAGAGCCAACCATGCTACCTGTGGCTAGGAAACATCCCTCCACAATCACATTACGGCTGTCTAGAGATATTAAGAACAGTAGAAATGAAATAAACTATCTAGTACATGTCCATGAGCCAGAATAAACGAGTCAAGAAATAATATGCGGAAGCAATAGATCCAACAAACAATAACAATCTGGAATGTACGTCCTAAATACGGGCTCACATCAGGAATGAAAATGCTGAAAGAAAACTAAACTAAAATACTAACAGGTCCTCACTGCTCGGCCTGTTCACAGAAATACTCCTGATCGGCCTGCTGCAAAGGTAGAGAATCTGGGCCATACAAAACCCAGACGTCAGTGTGTCATAATATCAACAATAATATAAGCAATTAGGATGTAACGAGATATGCAGGCAGGAATCATAAATAGTAACAAGTCAACAGGAATGTATAACAGTGAAGTATATCAGCATGTGTGACGTGCAGTGCTCAATCTAAGCTGTGCTACTGGGTTATCTATTCTAAAGTTTGTTTGAAATAAATTAATGCAATCCTCCATGTAACTCAAAAAATATGTCCCGTTGCCCCCCAGGACCACGGATCAGGAATATGTGAACCAATAGTGATTCTGTCTCGTTACCCTCCGGGACCACGGATCAAGATGTAAGAGTCGCGAATGGCTCTATCCCGTTACCCCCCCGGGACCACGGATCAAGTAATACCCTTTTAAGTTACACTTTAGTTTACACTTTTGATTTCCCCATACCCCCAAGGTTATTTGTTCAAGTCAGGTATTGATAAATCTGGAGCTAATGCTAACACAGGATCAAGCAGGTACAGGTTTGTCTAAATAGACAACAGGATATGTCCGTGGGGACAACAGGTCAAGATTGTCGGCATTAGAAACAGGATCAGGTAACATGTCAAGTAGTAATATACATACATACATACATACATACATATATATATATATATATATATATATATATCTATATCAAGTCATGTCAGGTAGTGTACATATATCAAGCGAGTGCCCAACAATAAAATGTAGCAAGTATTGAATCAGGGTAGAATACGGATGTACGATAAAAGCATGGGTGCACGAATATCTACCAGGGGTTACACCATAACTAAGCAGGATGCACAATATCAAATATGGGGTACTAATGTATTAATAATATGAGTTAAAGTAATATGGGGTGCAACTAGGTATGAAGAATTAATGGTATGGATACACAAATAGACATGGATGCATAACTAACTATCAGGGGTTACAACTATAGTTCAAAGACTAAATGGGATGCACATTATCTAGCATGGGGTGTTACTACAATAATAACATGAATTAATATGATCTATAGATGCAGTTATATATATATTAAATGATATGGATGCAAATGGGTATCCGAAAACGGTAAAACTTTAGTATGGATGTATAATGTGATAAACGGTAATATTTTACTCATATGGATGCATAATACTATAACCAGTATGTAGCAAGATGAATTAGCATGCGACTAGATATGTAAATAATGATATGGATGCACACGGACGTCATATAACAGTAAAATGATAAAATGGTAATGTGGGATGTATAACTTAAACAATATGTAATGTTATAATTCAAATGGGTCCAATATATTGTAGTATAGCATGTAGCAAGATAAACTTGCCTGAACGGAACACACGACAGGTGCGTACGGCAAGGGATCGCCGGCAAGGATCGACGACAAGGCAGGCTAAGGTTCTTGAAGTCGGGTGCTGCTACCACGAGTTCTTGAGTCCAACAAGATGGCCGTGGCAAAGTGAAGAGTCGACTGGAGATGAGCTCAGGGTTGCCGCGATGGTGATGGGTTCAAAGCTCGAGGATGGTGATGAAGTGGGCTGCTCGATAGAGGACTGTAGTCGGCGGTGATATGAAGTCGAGGGAGATCGGACTTGGGCTTTGAATAGGGTGCTGGAGTTGATGATCTGTGACGAAGGGATGTAGGTGAGGTGTTTCCACGAGATGAGGTGAATAGGAAGCTGTCGGATTCGGGGATGAAGTCTAGCCGGGGTTGAAGGTGACAAGGGCTACTCGGTGATAGGGATGAGGAAGGAGATGACGGTTACGACGGTTGTGAGGAAGGAGAAGGAGACGAGTCTTGAGAGGAGGGAGATGGTGCTGAAGTCGAGGGTTGAAGGCGTGGGTTTGGAGACGAGGGTAATCGAAGAGGATGATGGAGGAAGGAGATGGCAGCGGGTGTTTTGAGGAAGAAGAAGATGTCGACGATGGCGGCGGTTGAGGCTTGGTCGACGGTGAGGTGCTGCAGCCGAGAGAGATGATGTTGGAGTCTCGGTTGATGGGTTCGGTCGAGGTTGGAGGTTGGGTCGATGGACTGATGAGGGATCAAGAAGAGAAGAAGACGGTGAAGGAGAAAGAAAAGAGGCGACGACGAAGAAAATGAGGGATCAAGAAGAGAAGAAGACGGTGAAGGAGAAAGAAAAGAGGCGACGACGAAGAAAAGGAGGCGGCGGAGTTTGGGTTAGGGTTGTGGGTTCTCATCGCATGGGTTTTCTCGTGGCGAGCTCGGTTTAAAAAAAGAAGATGAAGAAGAAAAGAAGAGGAGGGAGGTGAGCATAAAGGGAGGGGAGGTGACGAGAAACGAGATGCGCACAGTGTTTGCGATAGGAGAGAGAGGAATCGAGAGGAGAGAGAAAAGGGGGAGAGAGAGACAGCGAGAGAGAGAGAGAGAGAAAGAAAGAGAAAGAGAGAGACATGGAATTTTGTTTGGATTAGGATTTAGGAAATTTTAGAAAAATATAATTAGTTATAAGAATTTTATGTAAACTGTAAATATATATTAGAATATAATATTAGTTAAATTAGAGATTTTGGCTAATACAAAAATACTTCAAAACACGCCCGGGTCGGGTCTAAAATTATGGTTTGAAAATACGGTTAATATACGTGTCAACCAAAACCAAAATAGAATATCCGGGTAATGAAAAATGCATACCCCCAAGAACGGATGCACGCACGTGAACGTAGCCATCCAAACAGGTCTGTTACACTGAACGGGACGAGAACAAGGTGCGCAGATGTTACTACAGGGTTAGGGGTATCATGCAGGCCATGCAATGTATTTTTAAAATATTTTGCGTGACTTAAATGTTATATTAAAATGCAGATACCAGGTAAAATTCTAGTATGCAAACGAAAGTGCACGAGTCCACGTATCAAGTCAGGATAAATCATAAAAATGAATCAAGACAGGTTTCAAGCATGTGGGTCAGGTCAGATGCAAATACAGATGTCAAAATACTATTCGCACCCAAAACACAGTAATTCAAGAAACTACCATAAATAAAGAAATACTTGACCAGAACTGGTATAAATGAACTAGGGTGTTACAAGATGGAATCAGTTTAAATAAACATTTAAGTTTAACTAAGTATGTTTGAAAGCGTCTATGACGTTTTTGAAATTCAACAGCACCTCCTTTGTAATTTGAATAAAACCCGCTACAACATAAAATATAAATAGCATTCCAACAGGAGCTAGCTTCCACGTCCAAATGGCGGAGCAACCAAGCAAACAATATACGACGCACAGTGGCGAAGAAAAGAAAAGCGGAACGAAATCAATAATAAAAAAAAGGTTGACTCCAATGAGTACGATGTCCACAGCACACAATTCTAAGTCTCGCTTCTAAGTCCACAATATACCAGTTCTAAGTTGATGGAGTTTTACTAGATACAAGAATATATAAATATAAAAGTGTAAGTACGAACAAAAGTAGCCCACCTGCCAAAGCAATCACCGAGAAGAAGGGTGTGCCGCAATCCACTGATAATCCGAGCAGTAAAACCTGCAAGAAACTGTGGCACAACGGGGATGAGTTGCCAACTCGGTGAATAAAAATACACCACAAGGTAGAAATCGAAATGCACAACGATATCTAGGTCATAAGTATAATGCTATCATATCCTGTACTAATATAATAAATGATATGCATATGTACCATAAATGTAACTCTATATATTACATGAACCCAAAAATAGAATATATCATGCAAATGACCTGTATCTAGGTATAAACCCATAAGTAGCCGAAAATATATAGGTAAAACCTCTTCATTAAAATAGCCGCGGAATACATATGTCACGGCATAAAAGCAGACGTGATAGTATAAAATGTAATAGGTATCTTATTTAAGATATACGTCCTGCTGTTTTATTGAATAGTGTTAAGAGATCAATTTAAAAGATTCAAATGTCATACCAGACACGTCAAAATAATGAGACTATAGCTCGATTTTTAATTCCTTTTTATATGCAACCTGTAAGAAATTATGCAGGTACTATCCTCCGGATCAGTCCTGGTCGGCTACACTAACTCATAACATAACAATATATCAACATCTAGATGTCCAGCATCGACACCCAAAATCAGAAATCCCTCGTGTCCATCACCGACACGTAAATTCTCAAATCTCTCGTGTCCATCACCGACATGCAAATGCAGATATCGTTGACACTATCTTAACAGATGATCGCCACCTGATATCCCTAGCCCCGGTCGGTATCCCCTGGATATCCGCCGTACTGAAATCGAGCCCCGGCCAATATCCCCTAGATATCTGCCATGCTCATCTCTATCTCCGGTATCGAGTGTCCTCGCTAAGCTCCCCGCCTCACATGCGGCTATCCTGCCCCTCAGTCTCGACCGGGTCCACCATGTATCCGACTGTATACTCCCCCACTCAGTCCGGATAAGTAGCAAGTCCGTAACCGTATATCTCCCCCACTCGGTTCGGAATAAAGACAATCAGAAAACATGAAGCTCATGGTGGACGTCAACTCATCATATCCAGAAATATCAAGTAAAGAATAATAATACTTCCATAGATCATTCTGATGATATATTATATATATACATATATAACAGCGTCTTATACCACTGATATATATCATCAAAAGTAAAACATCCAGAAAACAAATAAGAATCAAATATGAACATCCATAGTAACGGTATTTGCAATGCTTAACAGGTAAAGTGCGTAAATAAAGTCATACAAGCAATAAACATAACAATTCTATTGTGTCATGGCAATACTAATGATGTGTAGTATAGCATACGTGTCTGTGCTCGTGCAGCATGGTAATCATTAGTATTTGTGCAAGTGTTCTATAAATGTATAAAGCCTACCCGTATCGACATCTACATACACATTATGTAGTATAGCAGTCCTACAGTGACATGGCAGTACCAATGAGGTGTAGTGTAACTTATGTATATATGCTCGTGCAACATAATACTCATTAGTAGTTATGCAGTGTTCTATCAGAGTGTTCGTATCACGGAAACATATAACATCGATAAATATAACGCGAACATGTAAAGTAAATCTAAGCATAATTAATAAATGTAACTACTTGCTATGGGCTATACCATTATCTTTGAAAATGGAACGAAACATTGGTTTTGAAATAAGGAAGCTGCCTTAGGTTAAAATAGACTTTCGTTTTGGAAATTGGCATCGCATCCTTGTCTTTTAAAAGGGAAACAATTGTTAGATTTTAAAAGAGTATAGCTCACTCAAGTATTACATTTTAAAACGGAATAAATTATAATGCTACGAGTCTAAAGGAAACTTGGCCGTTATTCGGCATGGTAATTTCATCATCACAAGTACGGTATGATTCCTCGTACAATACCCACATTATCACAATCTCCAACCGTCTCAAGTATGGTATGATCCCTATACAACTACACTAAACCATGAATAACACTATATGCACATAAATACTATACTAGATGCAACATATATTAATGCCAATAACTTGAATTAATCACTAAGAACTAACTAAATATCATAACTATCTTAGCTATAAGGTTGCGGGGGTGCTATATGCCATCCACCTGACTTTTCCCGTAGATGTAAATCTACTCACCAACTTGTCGAGCTCATTGAATCCACGATTGCTATGTCTGCCAGCTCCATCTCGGAAACCTTCGCGATCATACCTATAATCGTAGTTAATTCATATTAACGTAAATATCATATCAAACTCAAAACAATGAGCTAAGCACCCGTAAGTTAGAACCTACAGTTCACTTACCCCAAAAACGAACAAACGCCCCTGAAATTAACGTACGAATGTCAACGTTTCAGTTGCAGTAGAGAATTACGAAAACCCGTGTCGAAATGTCGGAAACTTGATAAAACCCTTACTAAAACATTCCCGGATTTTACTGTATAAATATTGGGACAAATTAAACAATACTGTAGATCATAAAATACACAAACACACTTACAGATAAAAACCCAGCACAAAACACTACCAATTACCCGGCGGCGCTAAAAAAATAAGGAATGTCGCCGGTCGATATTAGGAGATAGGGTCTCGGGCTTTTAGTAAAGTATCTTAGTGGTTTTATGATGCTATGGTCTTATTAGTTTTTCTAGTGGTATTACCTCATGGTTCCAGATTCAATTATACCTTCACAGCTAGCACAAAAGTTCATGTTTTTGACACTGCACATAAATATAGACTTTGAACAGATTTGATATTTGAAAAGAAAGAAAGAATTATACCTATGAAGATGATTCACAGGAGAATATTAGCTCAAGAATTGATTATAGAAGCATCTAGGGTTTGTAGTGGATCAAGCTTGATGATGTGCACAAATTGATGAAAGGATTAAGGTTTTTCTTCATTAGGATTGATGAACATTTAGAAATATTAGTTTGGAGCTGAAGAACTAGTTGTGTTCAGTTTGAGAGAGCTAAAGAAATTATTAAGTGTATGTCTAGAGTAAGCATGAGATGGAGGGTTGAGAGGTGGAGGTGTCATGGTAGAATTAGGAGGTATAAAATGTGAAGGAGGAGGTGGAGGATTGTGAGCATGGTTGAGGGTGAGTTGTATGTGAGGGTTTAGACTTAGGTTATAATATACCGACCATTAACAAAAGAACTAAAACAAAAGAAAACATTTCATGTTACAATTTAAATCCATATAAAATAAAAGATATGAGATAATTAATCTATCACTTAAATATCATTATCTTAATGTAAAATACAATGTCATGTTAAATAATTAAAAATATCATTTTTATAATATCACACACTTTTATTCATATTTATAAAAATAATTGCATTTTTTTGATATAATTCCGATACCTAATTTCATAAGCGATACCATTTTTGTAAACTTATTGAATTCATATTTAAAATTATAAATTGATATTTATAATTTTCCAAAATGTTACATATGGCCGCCCACAACTGCCAATTTCTTTCTGAGGTTCGGCTTCGGTTACCAATGTTCTAACCTTACTAGTGACCAAATCCATTATCCGGTCTTGTATTAGCGGGATAGTGCTATCTAGGGCCAAGGCGTCCTCAGAAGCGGAATGTGGCTGGCTTTCGTGCGGCTCACCCAATCTTGGACCCAAAGGGACATGCATCAGTTGCTTCGGGTTGCCATCATCCGGCTCATGAGTAGAGACATGTGCCTAATTGGAAGACACTCGAGCAATTTGAGCCATGAGCTGCATCACAGCATTCATCAGGTCATCGATTTTGGAGTAAAGCTTGGCCATTTCCTTATCTTTGCTCCTGAGCTATTTTTGAAGCTCTTGAAGCAGCTCTTGCTCTACGGTCCTGAGGTGGAATGTTGGCTCTTCCTCGCTGTCTGAGCTTGACTCTACATGGACTGAAGGGTCTTTCTGCCTATCATTCTCATCGAGAGGGTTTTCCTAATCCAGTGGAGGCGGCTGATCTAGAGAAGTGGCAACCACATTCAAGCCAAATTGGGCTTGGGATGTGGTGGCCCCATCCTTGCTTTTGCTGTGCAGGTTGTCGCTGGGACGCATGCTCGCCATATAGACCGTGTGGACAACATATCCGGCCATCATTTCATTATTGGTAGCTGACTTTGTAGACCACCGTCTTGGCCCTTCTGTTTTGGTAGCGGACAATTGATTGAAGATGGCTGGCCTGACCGGATTCATGAGTGGTGCTGGCGTCTCTTTTCTGGATCTGCTTCGCTGCTTTCGCGCAGCACAGAGCACCTGATAGACTCTTGAAGAGACAGTGTCATGCTTTCTCTGTTGGGGCTGGGACACGTCCTTTTGTAGCATTGTTCGGACCGATGTCTTCTTGATTCTGGCGGTCATGGCATTTTTCTGAACCCACTTCAGAGGTTTGAAGGAATTGCTGACTTTTACGGCCGACTCAGCCGTCGTCACGGAGCAACTCTACTCTTGGAACCTCACAAGATTCTACTTGGCTGAAGTCCCGGCCCTCTTGTTGGCTCGATACCTGAGCCGCTTCTGCCTTAACTTTTCTGTTTTAAGCACTTGGCAGACTTCGGCTCTTCGGAAAGACACCGTAGACCGATTGACAGAGAGCCTAGAGAAGATGCCTGCTCGCGCAATTGTCAAGGGCACCACCTGAGGTTGCTGGAGATGCTTTGTGGCTCCATTTATGTTGACGGCCTTGCCCCCAGTCGGAACAGTGGAAAGCCGTTCGAATACAAATTTGTATTTGGGGTGGGATGCTTTGGCAACCACAACGTTCGGTCTCCTGCCCCTGGAGGTCGGTTTAGCCGCTTGGTTTGCCATGACCTCCGCCAGATGAGCGCTTCCGGCAGGGTAGATGATGACGGAACCAAATTGATGGGGTGGCTCCTCCCATTGCCGGCTGAGACTAGCAGGGAGAACCACGCGGGCATTGATCTTGACTACGTACGAGATCGGGGTCGGATCGAAAGATGAATTCATCTTAGGAGACATGTCACGCCCCGCTTCCCAGAGTGCGCTAAAATAGGCACGTGACATAGCCAACCATGCTACCTGTGGATAGGAAAAATCCTTCCACAGTCACATTACGGCTGTAGAGATATCAAGAACAGGAAAATAAACTAAACTATCTAGTACATGTCCATAAGCCAGAATAAACGAGTCAAGAAATGAGAATATGCGGAAGCAAAAGATCCAATAAATAAAACTCCTGGAAAGTAAAACTGGATACCAACAGGATCCTCACCGCTCGGTCTAACAGCGGCAATGCTCCTGATCAGTCTGCAATCAAGGTATAGGATCTGGGCCATGCAAAACCCAGACGTCAACGCGTCATAACATCAAGCAATAATATATAAACAGGGTAGCAAGACATGCAAGTATGATCATCAAGGTAAAGCAGGTGTAACAGCAATATAAATCAGGGCAGTGGGAGGTAGTGTGCAGTGAGTAATCTAAACTGGTCTATTGGGTTAACTACTCTTAAGTCTTTGAAATCAATTTGATGAATCATCGATGTAACTCAATAGTATCCCGTGCGTATCCGGGATCACGGTGAAGATTCTCGGGCTGAAACCGAGACATGCCGCTAAGCACTAAAAGGAGAAGGGGTAACGATGAATGATGTCCATGGCATCATCCCAAGACTGGCCTAGCCTCTAAAACTGATTAATAAAGGTAGCGAACTGTCGAGTTACAAGTCAGGTTTCATCATTGATTTCCCCATACCCCCAGGTTGTGTATTCATGTCAAGTATTTAACTAATCTAGAGCTAATGCCAACACAGGATCAGGCAGGTACAAGTTTGTCTGGATAGACAACAGGAAATGTCCGTAGGGACAACAGGTCAGGTTTGTCGGCATTAGTCACAAGATCAGGTAACAGGAAAATCCATGGTACATCAGGTCTAGTCAGGTAGTACATAGGTATCATGTCATGTCAAGAGGTGCACGGTACCATGTCGTGTCAGGTACTAGGTGTAACAAGTCATGTCACGGTGCACAAGATGTCATATGGGTGCTCAAATAATCCAACTAACATAAGCATGGGTATACAAAACAAGCATGGGGTACTAATGGAACAATAAAATGGAACATTGTAATGTGATATGCAATCAGGTACAGATTAAGGCATATAGATGTACAGTTATGATTAGGGTTACAGTTAAAGTTCCAATACTAATTAAACTACAATGTATCAAATGTGGAATGTTAATATTTCAGTGTTATACATTCAAGTGATCTATGTATGCAATAATATGTACACTAGACGAGATGGATGCAAACGGGTATTTGCAAGGTTAGAAACTATTGAAAAGTACTGTGGGCTATGCAGATCATTATTATGTGATTTAAATATGGATGTGGGTACATGATATTGTAATCTAACATGCAGCAGGGTATATTTCAAGATCCAAATCTAAAATGATATATGGAATATCGACAAGGAAAAATGAAACATGTGGCGCTATACGTAATCTATAGGTTTACTATGCAATTAAATAGTTATAAAAATCATATAGATAGCATGTAGCAAGTTTTACTTGCCTCGAGTACGACGATAACAGAAAACGACACGGAGACGTGAACACGACACACGCGAGGTCACGGCCTGAACCAGGCTCGGGTCCGGATCTTCTCGGCTCTGGGCTTGCTTGGCTCAACCAGGGGATCAACTTCAGATAAGCTCGGCTGTGCTCTCGGTTTGGGATCTGGACCACAAGCAAGCGAACAAAGAGATGAACACAATGATGACGATGCGATGGAAAGACAACGGCTGGAGTTGGGCTGTGTCAAGATGGGTTGTGCTCAAGTTAATCAGAGGAGAAGATGATGGCGGCAGTAGGGTTTTGGCCAGGGCTTTAGTTTGCGAGGAGAGAGGAAAAACTCTCGGCTAGGGAAGTTAGGGATCTCCGTTGGTAGATAAAGGAGGTAAAGGTGTTGAGTTATGTTGTTGACGAGATCGAGAGGAAGGAGATAGTTGCGGTTTCGATCTTGGGTTGGTGGGTGTTCAGTCTAAGGTTGAAGGAAGGTGGTGCTCGGGTTTGGGTTCGAAGGTGGCGACGAGGGTGAGAGTGATGAAGTCTCTACGATGATTAAAACTTGAGGAGAGGAGAGAGATGATTTCTGGGATTTGATGGGGTGAGGGAGATGCGAAGACGATGAAGATGGGTCGGCATCAGCGGAGCCACGCGTGCTGTTAGGAGATGAGGAAGATGAAGTTGATGGAAGCGATAATGATGATGCTAGGGTTTCGGTTAGGGTCTAGGTTAGGGAAGATGCTGATGGTGGTGTTGATGGGTTGAAGGGAGAAGAGAATCGGCGTTGGTGAAGGTGGTTGCGGCTTCAAGGAAGAAGAGCTCGGGTGTGGGGTTTGGCTGGGGTGTTGGTGAGGAGATGGAGGAGGCGAGGTCGAGAATGGCGTCGTCGGCGTTAGGGCGACGGCGAGGTGGAGGCAGCGGCTGGGTTTACGTGGTGATGGGTTTTATGTAAAAGAAAGAAGAAGAATTATTATATAGAGGGGGGAGAGAAAGTATATACGAGAGGAGTGAGAGAGAGGAAAGAGATCGAGAGGTGAGAGAGAGAGGTGTGAATAGTGCGGAGAGAGAAATTTGTTGGGTAGCGGGGAGAGAGAAAGAGAGAATAGAGAGAAGGTAGAGAGAAGGGAGAGAGAAAGAGAAGGGAAGAGAGAGAGAGAGCTCGATGTGGTAGGGCCAGTGCCAACGGGGAGCTGGGATTGGTGGGGAGAGAATATTTTTTTAAAGAGAAAAATTTTTAAAGGATTTTATTAGTTTATGAAAACAGAAAAGGTATACTCGAAAATATTAAAAGATTTTAATTAAATGATTTTTTTGGCAGGATACAAAAGTATTTCAAAATGCGCCCGGGTCGGGTCCAAAAATTCAGATTTAAAATACGAAAATTATATGCAGCTTCCAAATTTCAAAATGAACGCTTAGGTAACGAAAAAGCATACCCCCAAGAACGGATGCACGTACGTGCGCGTAGCTATCCAAACACGTCTGTTTCACTGAACGGGACGAGAACAAGATGCATGGACGCTACCACAGGGTTAGGGGTATCAAGCAGGCTAAGAAATGCAATTTTAATTTATTTTCTGTGACCTAAGATGTTATATGATAAAAGATGCGATACTAGATAAAATACCAGTATGTACTAAACATGAGATGCACGTGTCCATGCAACAAGTCAAGGTAATCTATAAATAAGAGTCAAACAGGTTCAAGCAAGGGGGTCGGGTCGAATGCAATATAAAGTGTAAAATACCATTCGCACCCAAGATACGCTAAATCAAGAAATATCAAAAATAAAGAAATACGAGAACTGGAATTGGTATAAATGAACTCGGGTGTTACAAGACATCATCGTTGAAAGTTGATTGCTGCACGAAAGAAAACATTATTTCGGTACAAACATCGGCATATATGTTAAATGAGTTCGCATGAACACTTGACCAGAGATATGGGATGAGAGAAAGGTCCCACTGGGCGTGCCAGAATCTGTAGGGTGTTTTTCGTCACCCCGTTGAGATGGGGATACGCGTCGCTTGTCAGGCGTACTACAGATTCCCCCTGCCTAGGGTAGGCGGGGTTTATTGATTGTGGAAATCTGAATCTCCGGCAGCCGCGGACTAAGCTACCGTTAATTATCCCTCATCTTTGGAGCAAGCGAACCTCTGATTGACGGGTCAACTGGTCATGCGAACTCAGTGTGCAGTGTGCGTGTAATGTGTTTTGAAAGGGTTTTGGATATATCGGAGGCCTCGCAGAGTTTACGAGGGTTTCGCTACCCGGATAGCAGGTTGGGATCAAGGGGGCTAGCAGTCCCCTTGCGGGATGCAAGGTGCGGGGCAGCGCCCCGTTAGAAAAAATTTCCTAACAGGGGACGTGTTTCTGGTGTGGAGTCATGGAAATGAAGAATGAGAAGCGTCTTAAAGATGCGTGCATGGAATCTGGGCGCTGAGCGTCCACGGGTCACGTGCCTGGCGCGTGGGCGCTAGGCGCTCTCAGGTCAGGTGCAGCTCACGTGACCCGCTGGGCGCCAGCGGGTCATGTGCGCAGCACGCGACCGCTGGGCACCAGCGGGTCACGTGAGCTGCACGCGACCGCTGGGAGCCAGCGGGGCACGTGATCTGCACACGACCGCTGGGCGCTGAGCGCCCACGGGTCACGTGAGGTGTACATGGGCGCTTAGCGCCCGCAGGTCGCGTGAGTCGCACACGACCGCTGGGCGCTCACGGGTCACGTGCGGTGCACGCGACCGCTGGGCGCCCGTGAGTTACGTGCGCTGCACGCGACCACTGGACGCCCGCGGGTCACGTGCGAGGCACGCGACCGCTGGAAACACCAGCGGAAAAAGGGCTTAGCCCCTGGGTTAAGAGTTGAACTCCGAAGGGGTTTTGGAGTTGAACTTCTAACAGGGATTATGTATAGATTTAGAGTTAAACTCCTAAAAATGGTTTCGATTTATGGAGTTAAACTCCAACAGATCTTGAATGGAGTTAAGCTCCTAGAAATCTTTGGATTTTCTTTTGAGTCTCGGATCCTCCCGGAATGGGATTTTGGAGATGGGTATCTTTCTTCTTCCTCTCTGTTGGCTGGATCTTGGGGGGAAAGGGGGAGGTGGGACTTAAAATCTCCCCTTTTAGGGATTTGATGGCAGATTCGAGCTCCCCTTCAAGGATTTTATAGTGAAAAACTATTTATTTTTGGAAAAAGAAGAGTTAAACTCTTGATTTAATTCAAAAGAAAGGAAGAAGGTTTAGAACCTTGAGAAAGGAGGAGGAGGTACAAACCCTAGAATTTTAGAGAATAGAAACGTTGTCATAGATATTTTCATCATGTTTTCCTTTATAGGCTACACACTTTACATGTAGTCCCTTGGGCTTTGCCAAATGGCGCTTCTGTCATCCCATGCCTTATGTGCTTGTTTCTTTTTGCACATAAGCCATAGGGTTTACAAAATTTTGGCTTTCTGCCAATTTTACATACATTTATTTCAAAAAAAAAAAGAATTACATTAAACTAATTTATGGTTTCATTCTTTTTGTCATAGGGTCGGTCCCTTCTATGCTCGGTCCTGACCTGGGCTTGGGCCCACTTGGCTTGAGGCTGACTTTGATTTTAACATGGTCAACCGGAGTGTAAATTTTGACCCCAACATAAATATCTAGATCTTCGATCACTTCGAAGAATCATAACACTTCAAACGTATGGTTCTCTACTTCAATCTTATACCAATAAACTTCTCAAAATCTTAAAACCTTGCATTTCGACGAATGCGTGTCAAAAACTAGAGAACTCATAGATAAACTGAATAAAATAAGAGCATTAACCCCTTGTCCTAAAAAACACTGGACAATATACATTACCTTGTATAAGTCCCAAGAATATACTAACTCAAATTCCATGTGTTGTACATTGAAAACTATATTTTGGTCAAAAATGTCTTACACCGTTATTCAATACACCTTATCTTATCCTCAATTGATAAAGGTAAATGTTTGGAACAAAATTTTCAAAATTTATATCTCACATTATAAAATAAAGATACAGATATATCATTTTCAAAATTGGTGCATAACAACGGTTATTCGAAACCAAATATTTGTCATTATGCAAAGCCAGGCGATTTAATCTAATATCACCAATTGCAACGAATTTCGATATTGAGAATCAAATCACCCATTTCCCAATATTCTACTCCTACTCAGCATCTGTAACGCCGTACAGATGTAAAATCTGAATCCGGTAAATACATACCCTAGAGTCAGAATTAATTGGGAAAATAGTTCTCATTTACAAGTACACAGAAATTCTGAAATATAAATATTTCAAGGGGGTGGCCGGGTATTCCAAGTAATGCCTCTTCTATTACCCAGATTCATGATAGTAGTCGCAATTTTCTTTGCCCTCACTTCAATCCCTTTATATATCTCTACATTTTAAGTTTTTTGCATCGGACTTAAGCTAATTGGTTTTCTTCCTTCTCTACCTTTTGACACTAGCCTATGGTTTGGAAGAAGACTATCCAACATGCGTAATAGGTGTGCTCTCCTAATTCAAGGAGCTCTCACAACCTGAGAGAAGATAAAGGGAAGAGACAACCGAATAAGCCTATTCAATTTCTTCAGAACCAGTAGCCATCCTCGACTGAAGTAACTTCTTCGAGTTCGTATGTAACTATACGCTGGCCTTTCCAAACAATATGGATCATCGTAGTGATACTGTCATGTCCCGCTTCCCAGTAGACGGAAATGGTGACGTGGCAAGCCCGCGGCATATTTATCCAGAGAAGGCCATTCCTTAAATAAATATACTGAGCGTATTGAAACAATAATATACAATGCAAGAATAAATGGAGACTGTAAAATTTTTCAACAAACATCTTTATTTACATTCAACTTCCAGTATTTACAAGTACATAAGTTTTCAGCTGAAAAGTAAATACAATAAGGGAAATGCCTAAACAAGTGGTATACATAAACTGAATAAAAGTGAAGGTAAACTAATCCTGTGGAGCAATCCTGTTGTAGTCCTCCTTGGTGGCCTCCACTTTCTCCATCTCGACCGTATCTGACGAACATTCTAAGAGAAGAAAAGTGGATGGACTGTCCGTCAGCGAACTTGCGCTCGGTAAGTCCCAATGATAAGTAAAAGTAAAGAAAATGACAATTGTAGAATATCTATATGACGAGTAAGAGTATATGATCATGGGTAATTATATTCTATAGGCCTCTATATGGTCACTATGTTAACGTTAAGTTCCAAGTGTGAATGTCAACGCAGCCGTAAAAGTATTCACAAGCTCAAGAGTGGGGCCCCAGGAGCAAGGAAACACGGGATCATTTCGTGTGTTAGCATCGGGCTCTAGGCTATGGATGAGTCAACCTGACTGATATTCGAGTAAAATAAAAAAAGAGCTTAATACGGAACTCCTGAAGCTCCGTTGGATTCAAACAAGAAACTACCCAAACACCCCGAGTATAAAATATATTATAACTGTATAGTATACTTAATTAACTTGATTGATTGATTATAACATATCTTGATCGAAACCATAGATTGCAAAAAGTGTAGAATGTAGTCGAGTGAGCCGAGTAATATGCGAGTCGTGTCAATTGCAATCTTGGTTCGAGTCAAGTTAGTTCGAGTAGATTGGGTTCGAGTTCTTGTACAAGTTTAGATTCGAGTTGGGTTAGAGTTCGAATTTGTATTTGAGTTCGAGTTCAAGTTTATATTCAAGTTGGGTTAGAGTTCGAGTTTGTGTTTGAGTTCGAGTTTCAAGTTTAGGTTTGAGTTTGGATTCGAGATCATGTCTTTTCATGTGAATTGATGTAAATTGTTAAAAATCTTATGTTTCGGGAGAAATCGGCAACTGCTGCACATGGACGGCAGGATTTTTGTCTTTTTCCAAGACATTTGTCATTTGATAACTCCATTAAGCTGTCTAACCAGAATAGACAAGCACTTACTTTCTCCGGCTCTCCGAGGCTCAAGAGAAATGATATCGCTTAAGCATATATTAATTTATAGTCTTTAAAATTCTGTTTTGCATATTTCGAGGGGACTTTATGAAAAATACTTTAACATAGTTTAAAAATAAACCTCGAAGGTGATTTTTTTTATGTTTAGGGTTTTCATGATCATGTATTTTAATTGTTGTGGTATTTTAGTGTTAAAAACCTAGCATTTAAAAGTTTATGGTATTTTTATAAAAACTACTACTTTTAGTAACTTGATGATATTTTATTAAAATTCTACTCTTTTATTTTAATATATAGTTTCATAATATGTTTTTATTGAAAATACGAATTCATGGTTTTATATAATTTTCAAATTTTGATATTTATTTAGAAAAATCGTATTTCTTAAAAACTGTATTTTTATTTCCTTTAGAAACCGAATACTCCGTGAGGAGTTCTGCATCTCGCTTTACTGTCCTAAGGATGTGCGATATTCCGCACCATCCATTAGCGGGTCCCTTAATGAGGGTTGTAGAGACGTAATTGCCAAGGATTACAAAAATACCGATTAAAAGAAGCCTATTTTTTGTAAAAGTGTGGTATTTTAATATAAAACCTATTCTTTAAATTAGCCATATGTTTGGAATACCGTGCTATGCAACCATAGTGTGCTTGTGGGGTAGGTCATTACCCCATGAAATTTTCCTAAAAGTATTTTTAATAATTATTGAAATGAGAGTTATACTAAAGTTCAAGGTATTTTAATGAAAAAGTTCGTTATTTGAGTATGGAACATGAAATTTTGATTACGTCACAAGACAATAGATGTGAGTTTTGTTTTAAAAAGATATTAGGGTGATTATGTGACATGTAGATCTATCAAGCATGATAAAATATTTAAAAGAGAAGATTGTTACATGTTAACTCCACTTTTGTCGATATTTTCTTAGAAGACGAATTGAGATGAGAGAAATGGAGAGAAGATGGACTTACTAGTTTAAAACGTTAACAAGGATGAGGGGAAGCCTTCGGGTGTTGTGGTGTCATAGGAAAGGCTTCGGTCGTCGAGTTTGGTTTGCTACTCCACTTGGGTGCCCAACTCCACTTGGTCCTCAGAGAGTTTGAGAGAATTTTTGATAGAATTTTCAGAATGAGGGAGAGCTAGGAGATGGGATGCTATTTATAGTGAAGAAATTAGGGTTTAAGAATTAAAAATTTGGATTAAATGAATTAAAATGGTGTTTAATGGTGAATTGAAGAGTCTCTGTTTGATTGCAGGAAAATCAAACAGTGCAGGAGAGTTGAGGGGAGTCGAGGGGTGTGTGTACAAAGCACGGAGTCGTTTGGAGCTGTGCGGACCATCGGTGCCGGCCAAATGAAGGAAATGGGCAGCTGGATATGGCCAAATCGCCTCGAGATTCGTACCACATGCCAAAGTGGGTGTTTACTCCTCTTTGCGCCTGTTTGATTTTTCTGAAAGTTTTTGTTTCTCCGTGAATTGCACGTGCAACTCATGGGCTTCCGAAAATTTTTATAAAAAATCCTAAAAAAGAATTGGGTCTGATGGGATTCGAACGCACAGGCTATGTCGCAGCAGTGCAGAGGCTTTAACAATAAGCTACATGTTACTTCTTGCTTTTATTGAACAAAAATAACATATAGCTCTTACACAGGATGAAATACCCTTTTCTATATAATAAATAAGAAATTGTGTACAGGGATTTCAGAGTCATTACATTCTACCCTCCTTATAAAAATTTCATCCTCGAAATTTACATAAAGGGCTAATTTTCGAATAGCTGAGGGTATCGTGCACACATATCGTCTTCTCGCTCCCATGTCGATTATCCTGGCGAGTCTTTTCTCTACATTACCCGGACCAAGTTCACTTTCTTATTCCGTAATGTTTTTACCTTTCAGACCAGGATCTCAATTGGTTGTTGCTCGCAGGTTAGGTCAGTTTGTACCGTGAGCTCTGTGTGATCAAGTATATGGCTGGGGTCGCTCACATATCGTCTTAGCTGGGATATGTGGAATACGTTGTGCACTCCTTCCAATGAGGGTGGTAGTGTAGGCGGTGGAGTATTGCCGTTGACGTTTGTGATGGTATTATTCGGAGATTCCATCACCTTGATATAAAAGATAGGTTAGGATAGATTCAAGAAATTTGAAATGCAAAGAATGTAAATGTTTGTTGAATTCATTAATTCTTGTGCTATATTGTTTACGACTTCATGCAGAACTGACATGTATGAGCCACCAACAAAACCTATCACACCCCGCTTCTCAGTAGACGAAAACGGTGACGTGGCAAACCCGCGGCATATTTATCCAGAGAAAGTCATTCCCTAAATAAATATACTAAGTGTATTGAAACAATAATACACAATGCAAGAATAAATGGAGACTGTAAAATTTTTCAATAAATATCTTTATTTACATTCAACTTCCAGTATTTACAAGTACATGAGTTTTATGCTGGAAAGTAAATACAACAAGAGGAATGCCTAAACAAGTGGCATACATAAGCTGAATAAAAGTGAAGGTAGACTAATCCTGTGGAGCAATCCTGTTGTAGTTCATCTCGGTGGCCCCCACTTCCTCCGTCTCGACTGTATCTGATGAACATTTCAAGAGAAGAAAAGTGGGTGGAATGCCCGTAAGCGAACTTGCGCTCGGTAAGTCCCAAAGATAAGTAAAAGTAAAGAAAATGTCAATTGTAGAATATTTATATGACAAGTAAGAGTATATGATCATGGATAATTACATTCTATAGGCCTCTATATGGTCACTATGTTAACATTAAGTTCCAAGTGTGAATATCAACACAGCCGTAGAAGTATTTACGAGCTCAAGAGTGTAGGGTGTTTTTCGTCACCCCGTTGAGGTGGGAATACGCATCGCTTGTCAGGAACATTACAGATTCTCCCTGCCTAGGGTAGACTGGGGTTTATTGATTGTGGAGGTCCAAATCTTCGGCAGCCGCGGACTAAGCTGCCGTTAATTATCCCTCGCCTTAAAAGCGAGGGAATCTCTGATTGACGGGTCAACTAGTCATGTGAATTCAATGTGCAGCGAGCGTGTGTTGTGTTTTGAGGGGTCTTGGGTATATCGAGGACCTCGCAGAGTTTACGGGAGTCTCGCTACCCGGATAGCGGGCTGGGGATCAAAGGGAATAACAGCCCCCTTACGGGGTGCGGGGCAGTGCCCCGTTAAAATTTTTTTTCTAATGGGGGACGTGTTTTCAATGTGGAGTGTGTATATAAAAAAAAGGATGAGTGGCGTCCTAAGGACGCGTGGGCGCTGGGCATCAGCGCCTCACGTGCTTAGCATGCGGGCGCTGGGCACCTGCAAAAAAGGGGCTTAGCCCTTATATTGGGAGTTTTACTCCCGATTGACTTTTGGAGTTAAACTCTTAAAAAAGGGAAGAGGGGCTTAGCCCTTCCATAGGGAGTTGTACTTCCCAATTAACTTTTGGAGTTAAACTCCCAAAAAAAGGATTTATTATATATATATATATATATATATATATATATATATATTGTGGAGTTAAACTCCTAAGAGATTTTCGGAGATGATGAAAGGGGACTCCTTTCTTCTCTCTTGAGTCCTGAGTTTCTCTTGAGCCTTGGATCTTCCCAAAGTGGGATTTTTGGAGATGGGACTCCTTCTTCCTCCTCTCTGTTGGCTGGATCTTAGAGAAAAAAATGGGGTGGGATTTAAAAATCTTCCTTTTTAGAGATCTGATGGGAGATCTGAGCTCCACTTTGTGGGTTTTATGGTGAAAAATTATTCTTTTTTTGGGAAAAGAAGAGTGAAACTCTTGATTTAATTCATAAAAAAGGAAGAAGGTTTAGAACCTTAAAGAATGAGAAGGAGGCACAGAACCGTAGACTTTTTTAAGAGAATGAAAAAGTTATGCTTGATTTTTTCACCATGTTTGCCTTTATAGGTACACACTTTACATATAGCCCATTGTGCTTTGTCAAATGGCACTTGTGTCACCCCATGCCTTATGTGCTTATCTCTTTTTTGCACATAAGCCATGTGGTTTACAAAATTTTGGCTTTATGCTCATTTTTTATACATTTATTTCTAAAAATATTGCATTAAACTAATTTATTGCTTCATTCTCGGCATGGAGCCGGCCACTTCCATGCTTGGTCCTGACTTGGGCTTGGGCTCACTTGGCCTGGGGGTTGATTGACTTTGACTTTGACTTGGTCGATCGAGGTTTAACTTTTGATCCCAACAAAGAGTGGGGCCTCAAGAGCAAGAAAACACGGGCCCATTTCATGTGTTAGCATTGGAGCTCTAGGCTGTGGATGAGTCAACCCGACTGATATTCGAATAAAATAAAAAAAAGGTCAATACGGGACTCCTGAAGCTCCGTTGAATTCATATAAGAAACTATCCCAAACACCCCGAGTATAAAATATATTATAATTGTATAGTATACTTAATTAACTTTATTGATTGGTTATAACATGTCTTGATCGAAACCATAGATTGCAAAAAGTGTAGAATGTAGTTGAGTGAGCCGAGTTATATGCGAGTCATGTCAATTCCAAGATAATTGTCATTTGATAACTCCGTTAAGTTGTCTAACCTGAATAGGCAAGCACTCACTTTCTTCGGCTCTCCGAGGCTCAAGAGAAATGATACCGCTTAAGCCTATATTAATCTATAGTCCTTAAAATTTTGTTTTGCATATCTCAGGGGTTTTATGAAAAATACTTCAACATAGTTTAAAAATAAACCTCTGGGTGATTTTTTTTTATGTTTAGAGTTTTCACGATCATGTATTTTAATTGTTGTAGTATTTTAGTGTTAAAAACCTAGCTTTTAAAAGTTTATAGTATTTTTATGAAAACTACTACTTTTGGTAACTTGATTGTATTTTATTAAAATTCTACTCTTTCATTTTAATATATAGTTTCATAATATAATTTTATTGAAAATACGAATTCATAGTTTTATATAATTTTCCAAAATTTAATATTTATTTTAAAATCATATTTCTTAAAAACTGTATTTTTATTTCATTTCAAGACCGAATACTCTGTGAGGAGTTCTGCATCTCGCTCTACTGTTCCAAGGATGTGCAATAATCCGCACCATCAATTAGCGGGTCCCCTAACGAGTGTTGTAGAGGCGTAATTGCCAAGAATTACAAAAATACCGATTAAAAGAAACCTGTTTTTTGTAAAAGTGTGGTATTTTAATGTAAAACCTATTTTTTAAATTAGCCATATGTTTGAAATACTGTGCTATGCAACCATATAATGAGTGTGGGGTAGGACGTTATCCTGTGAAGTTTTCCTGAAGATATTTTTAACAATTATTGAAATGAGAGTTATACTAAACTTCATGGTATTTTAATGAAAAAGTTCGTTATTAGAGTATTGAACATGAAATTTTGGTTACATCACAAGACAATAAATATGAGTTTTGTTTTAAAAAGATATTAGGATGATTATGTGACATGTAGATTTATCAAGCATGATAAAATATTTAAAAGAGAAGATTGTTACATGTTAACCCCACTTTTGTCGATATTTTCTTAGAAGACGAATTGAGATAAGAGAAATGGAGAGAAGAGGGACTTACTAGTTTAAAGCATTAATAAGGATGAGGGGAAGCTTTCGGGTGCCGTGGTGTCGTCGGAAAGACTTCGGTCATCGAGTTTGACTTACTACTCCACTTGGGTGCCTAACTCCACTTGGTCCTTAGAGAGTTTGAGAGAATTTTTGATAGAATTTTCTGAATGAGGAAGAGCTTAGAGATGGGGTGCTATTTATAGTGAAGAAATTAGGGTTTGGGAATTAAAAATTTGGATTAAATGAATTAAAATGGTGTTAAATGGTGAATTGAAGGGTCTCTGTTTGATTACGGGAAAATCAAACAGTGCAGGGGAGTTGAGGGCAGTCGAAGGGGTATGTGTGCAAAGCACAAAGTCGTTTGGAGCTATGCGGACCGTCTGTGCCGGCCAAATGAAGGAAACGGGTGGTTGGATGTTGCCCAATCACCTAGAGATTCATGTCACGTGTCAAGATGGGTGTTTACTTCTCTTTACGCCTGTTTGATTTTTCTAAAACTTTTCGTTTCTCCATGAATTGCACGTGCAACTCTTAGGCTTCCGAAAATTAAAAAAAATCCTTAAAAAATTGGGTTGGATGGGATTCGAACGCACGGGCTATATCGCAGCAGTGTAGAGGCTTTACTAATGAGCTACAAGTTGCTTCTTAATTTTATTGAAAAAAATAACATATAACTCTTATACAGGCTGAAATATCATTTTCTATACAATAAATAAGAAATTGTATACAGGGATTTCAGAGTAGTTACAGATATGGAGTGTTCTGGAAAAAAGCAAAGGGAAAGTAGGAGTAGTAAGGAAATATGTGATTTTGTCGTGAATCATGACTATCCAAAACCAAAGTGTGTAAGAAGGTTCGGTTAACTTAACCAACAATTCAACCAATTCCAATCCTACCCAACTTTCACATCTTCTCTAGACATTGCTTCTAAACATGAATAATCTTAAGTGCTATTTAACAATAACAATGAGCATAATTTCCATAAGGTAAAACTGACACTTTATTGTACAAGGAAAATGTCGGCAACAACCGCACGATAGGTAAAATTACCGAATCGCAAGTCGGTATAGCAACCGATGACTTGCCGAAGTGATAACTCCTTAACCGTAACCCCAATTACCTCAAAATTTGGATACAAGGTAAAACAATGCCTCTGGAATTTTTGGTAATTTTTGTTGGATATAATGCCTTCAAGTCAATTATTATAATTGCAGTTAGGCGATTATAATAATTGAAGTAGGACCTATGCAGGTAGAACAATCTTACTCGAGATGATAGTATGCTAGCTGGTTTGTCTTTATCATTGATTTGTATACGTTTTAATTGTAATTACGTATCGCTAATACATAATGATAAAGCCTATAGGATTCTTGCTTGACTACCAGTATTATGATGGCGATCATATACGTGAGAGCTGGGTAGTCCATAAGAACATCCTTAAATGTCCTTAGTCGTGGGAGTATCGAGACTAGGCGTCGATATTCCGGAGTAGACTAGTATATACATTTTTAGACCCTGACGAGGGGCAGTGGCCGGTCTCAAAATCCATAGGTGTTGTGTCACCTAAGATAGTATATAGGTGCTCACTGTAAGTGAGTACACTGGATGGACTCACCGAGAACTTCTAGATGGTATTATATCTAACGTCAGATGGAAGTTCTCTAGTGGAATAAGTACAGGTTAATCTTTTGACCTAAGATCGTCATTTGTCTTATATGAGTTCCCACTGTAGTTAGATTGCTACCCTACCACGGCTCAAGAGGAGTCATGCAAATAGGTTTTAGTTGGGTACAGTCCCGAGTCACATGTAGGCAGTGAGCGGTTGTCGGAGATTCGTCTCTCCAAGTATTAAGAGTTGATGTCGCGGTGTGTTCGGTTAGCCATCGCCCTAAATTCGTAGCCACGGTGGGTGAGATTTATTGATATGAGTTCGGTAGTTTCTCGGTTGGTGATGAGCTTGACTCTAACATAACTTATCGGGTTATTAGGTTTCTTATGTTATCCATCCTCTAGACCCGGTATGAGATACTCTTAGACGAAGAGACCAGACTGTACGGAGATTGTCATATTCAGGCTCAGTAGGATACGGACGGATTTGATTATTGACCTCCCTTTCGGCATATACCTGGATAGCCGTTACGTACAACTAGTGCCGCTGACGTACTTGTGATTATGGATTTATCTAGTAACTCACTGCTAGCGTATTGTCGAGTCTTTAAAGTCCCACACAGATGGTTTTCTTGGTTCAGGCGATATGATGTAGATGACGAATGTTGGTACATACAGGTGTCCGATTAAATATGTGTACAACTTACACGGATTTTAATCGGACGGTTGATAATACTAGCCGGTTTAGGATTAAGCCGGATTATTAAATCAGGTTTTGATTTAATAATATATATATATATATATTTGATATATATATTCTAGTGTTATTGTTCACTATTCATTTTCTCTCTCTTGGTTATTCATATTTTTATACGGATACGCGTATGTGTATTTCAATACGTATACCGGAAAGTATTCCGTATTTATACGGAAATACTTCTAGAAGAAAGACACCTCATTTGTTGATTTTCATTTTAGGAAAATCTTAAATGAGGTGGAGGGTGAGGTGGCACTTGGGCATGGTTGTGGACAAGTACAGAGAAATGAGCTTTATTTGTTTATTGGAAAATGTTGTGTATTTTTTATATGATTGTAAAAATTTGTAGCCATTCTATTCTCATCACACACAACACTTAGCTCATTTTTAGCATGACTAGCCTCTTCACCTTCTTCTTCTTCACTTGCTCTCTTGAGCTTTGGATGTGAAAGAAAATGATAGTGGAAAATTCCTATATCCTCACTCTCCATTCATAGCGAGCTTGGAGCGTCAGTTGCTTCACTAGGTGAAACTAGAGCTTGGATCGGTTCACTCGGTTCACGCCCCGCTTCCCAAAAGAAGGAGAAGGATAACGTGGTAAGGTCCGCAACCTAACTGTATTGAAGGTGGTCTATTCAATACAGTTACGTTAAGCGTATGAATATTTAATATGCAGGATGTGTACCAAAACAAAAATAATAAAAGCGAAAGGCATTTTATTTCCATTAACCAAACTTTATTACATCCCAAAAGAAGGAGTAAAATAAACTGAGTAGTTTAATTACATCAAAGAAAATAAAGCCCTAAACAAGTAGGCAACAAAGAAAACTAATTAATCCTCCGATGCCGACTCTGCATAATCTTCATTAGTTGGTTCCTCGCCTAGATCTTCTTCATAAAACTCATTCCCATCTAACGGACATTTCAAAAGGGTAAAAGAGAGAAAGTCTGTCAGCGAGTTATACTCGGGTAGGATAGCCACATAAAGAAACAGGAGTGTGAAAATGAACAGGTGTATAAGAGTATGATGTATGCAACGTAAAGTAGGGGTGTAAATGTTTGAAATGCATAAATTTAAGACGTTTTGAGGAGAGGTATATATGAGCATGTGTATGTTGTAAGTTATATGTAGATGAAGGTAATAGTATGTATTAGTTTGTTAAACAAGGGTCCGGATACTCGTGGTTATTCCGTTGTGGCCATGGAACAACAACTGGGGAAGTGAAATGTACCGTTTCACTTCCCGGGATCATGATCGAGTAGTAAGGGAATCCGAGTTCCGAATTATCCTTGCCTAATCAAACTACCCATCCCCGTGGTTCAGTATAAGAGTTTTGACGAATTAGAGTTAGTGCGTATACTTCTACGCATGGAATTTCCATATTGTATAGTCACCCATATATTGGACTGGTCACCCGGAATATCGGGATCTTCATATTAGTATAATCGCCCATATATTGGAATGGTCACCCGGAATATCGGGATCATCATATTTGTATAGTCGCCCATATATTGAACTGGTCACCCTGCCTGCAGGGATCTTCATAATAAGTATTCCAAACCTAGGTCCGCGCATTCTAACCCTAACCGTATCATGTTTTGTATATGTCATGTTGTTATAAATTGGAATTTAAAACGTATTGATCTCGTTTAATATGGCCTTCCACAACCACTCGTTTTATTTTATAAAATTCGTAAAGTACTTCGTGTCATCTTAGGGAAATGCTTAGTAAAAAGAATAATAGTGTTTAATTATCTTTTATTACTTCTAAGAAAAACCATGAGATTTGGGATATTTATTATTTTGGAAAAACATAATGTTTTACAGAAAATATCCTTTCGATAAAATGTTGTGGTGTTTATTTGAAAATCTTTTGCAAGAGGTTTTTATTTGAAAATCTAGACTGCTCCTAATATTCCAAAAGGACAAGTTATGAGGTCCTCAAATCGCCTCTTCACCGCCAATTGTGGCCAGGTAAGCACAAGTAAGGAAAGGAGGGATCCGCTCACGAATCACCGTAAGACGGGCCTTTTAAAGTTACATTTCCCACTTGTCTAGTCTAGGCACCATAAAGTCTGGTTTAGACAAACGACCGATGCCTACAACCTTCCTTTGTTCTAGATTGGTGTTATTTTAAAATTACCTTCTAAAAGATACTAAATATTCCCTTTTAAAAAGATATCGTTATTTAACTTTAATATTTTCTTCTTTAAAAAGTTGAGGGGGTTTTAAAAATATTTGTAAGTAAAATATACGTATACTGTATCTAAAATATTTGTTTCACATATTTTTATTTCTTATAGTTATTTTAAACAAATATAATATTTAAATTAAACGAGGGTATCTTGTGGAAGTAACCTATTTCGAGATCATTTTAGAGTATGGGTATGTCAGAGGTGAAATGACAATTCATGGGTTACATCAGATTCTAGGTATTATGGGTGTGCAATATGCTTTGTGTACAGAGGAAATTTAAACACCGTTTTAAAATATGGGTTAACATTATCATGATTGAGGGTACAAGGAAAAAGGGTATGCACAAATATTATAACACCATTTTAAATGGGGATTGATGATTAGAAGTTGGAACTAGGTTATTGAGATAGAAGAAGGTGACAGGAAAAGGAGAGAGGCAGATCCTACCTTGAGTTTGAGTCGGATGCCGAAGGGTTGAAAACGTAGTCTCGTACTAAATCCTCAATAGCCTCATGTCCCGATTTTTCCTCTGCGATTGGATGGAGCCGTAGCGTCGGCGTCATCGATACAAAGGCACCGGTATTTTTTTCAGAATTTTTGGAGTTCTGAGGTGTGAGAAATTTAGGTTTGAATGTGTATATTTACAGGGTTCAAATGATAACAAAAAAATCCAAAAACGTTAAAAAAAAATCCTCAAAATCTGCGCCGGCCATGATTGCTGATGATTTGCTCATGATTGCGCCCGCCGCCTCAATTCCTGGCCATTGGATCTGCATCCAACGGCGCAGATCGCACCGCCGCCACGCCACGTGTCGTGCGTTGATTCGCCCGCAGCTGTGTGTCGGGATCACGCGCTTTCGCGTGTCCCCACCATGCGGGCGCCTCCAAGGTTTCTGGGCCGTTGGATCTTGGATCCAACGGTCCAGATTAAAAGGTTTTAAAAAATTTAAAATAAAAATTAATAAAAATAAATAAAACAGCAGATTATTTAAAATATTGATTTGGCTTTGAAAAATTTGTAAAAATAGTTTAAAATACGGGAAAATTATGGAAAAATTCCAGAAAATATATTTTATTATTATCTTTAATGTAAAAATAGTTTTGGGCTAAAACTAAGTAATATAATCGTTCCTATGGTTTTAGCTAGTTACTAAAATTATAGAATATCTAGTTTATCCTTTAAAATATTTTTTATTACGAATTAATTACTTTTATTGATAATAAAAAATGTAGATTATTTTAAGGTATTATAAAATCTTTCTAAAACATTTTAAGCCTATAAAAATAATAAATAGATTTTAGAAATTTCCTTTAATCATATTTACTGCTTTGAAAATTATTAACACTACTTTAAAAATTATTATTATATAAAAGAAACACGTAAATAATTATTTGATAGTAGAAATATAAATAAAATATATTTTATTAGGTATTAGAAAATATGGTCGTTACAATCTACCCTCCTTAAAATAATTTCGTCCTCGAAATTTCAGAAGGTAGGTCAAAGGAAGAAAGAAATCACTAAAAAGAGATTATCGCGGTTAAATATTTTGGTCTCGCACTCTCATCCCGTTTCCTCGCTTCCGTGTATGTCTGCCTAGCAGTTCTTCCTTCATACAGCTCTAACCAGCTGGATTATCTTGTCGCTCAAGTTTTCATCCTTCTAGTATTCAGACCGGTTGCTGCTCGTAGGTTATGCTAACCTTTCCATAATCTCGGAATGATCAAAAGTATGACTAGGATTTCCTCCAACGAAAGTAGCAAAAGTAGGCTATACATAAACCCACCGTCTCCTTCCAAGATGTTAAACGGCCGATGAGTCGTGGGCTGAGCTTTCCGCGTTCGCTGCATTGTATCACCATATCCACTTTTTCTACTATTATCTTACAAATTCTCCATCTTCAGGGTCTTCCCAACCGATTGGCACTTCTTATATATGAGACTTGACCCCTCTCATCCGCTTCATGTGTTTCAACCCTCCAAGTCCTCACGTTCTCCTTAGAGTAGTGTTTCTATGTCTTCAAGATGAACATTTACCATCGTCGGTTCTGATTCTGGATAGGAATAGTTGCATCCACAAATCGTTAGTTGTCTTGACGCATATGCGACTATATTGCCGCACTGATACATCACATCGCCAAGTCACTCCTCCGAAAATCGTTGTGGATGTTTAAAACTTCTGGGTTTGCTAAGAATTGCAAGAATGGTTGTGATAGTTACGATCTACCCTCCTTAGAATAATTTCATACTTGAAATTTTCAAAGGAGTAGCCACTTCTAGGCACGGAAATCAGTAACGCTACCAGGAATCCTCTTTGCTGCATGTGTCGCTCCCGTGAGTTGGTGTATCACTTAACGCATGGAAAGTCTTGAAGGGTTAGGTATAAGGAATTGGAAAATATAAAATTGGTAGTTGCTTCCAGATGGAAAAGTTTGGAAGTTGAAAGAAAGATGTGGATTGATGGAAAACATGAGAGCTATAACATAAAGGCAACTAGTCGAATTTACGGAAACTAGAAGAATTATGGTGAGTTTAACTAAGATTTGCATCGAAGGATGGTTAAGCATGGTATCAAAGAAAGGTTGAGAAAAAGAAAGAGTACCTCTGTTGTCTTTCTACGTGGCATCGGCCTTCTCGGCCGTCATGGTGAAGGTCTGACGTTTGGGTCCATTCCTTTGCGCTTGCTGAAAGACACGCTCCTGTGATGGCAAGGGTGGTCCCTTTAGTGATGTCCCTTGGCCGGTTGGGCGAGTGGCGGAAGGTGGCTGGTTTCCCTGTCGTGGTGTCACATAATTAGTTGGCTTGTTGACGATGCCTGATTGTCTCCCTCTCTGAGGACAGCCCCCAATAGCATGATCCGGAGACCCACAGACTATGCAAAGTTTGTTCAAGATGCGACAGTCTCTCATGTAGTGTCCGGTCTTACCACAATGGTTGCAGGTAACGGCTGGTTTTCCGAAGTTAGTTGGTTCTTCTGGTCTCTGGGGTTGTGATCTCCCGTTGAATCTGGAAGATGATCCCTCAAGAATTTGATTGGCTGGTCGCTTAATGCCAGATAAACGGTCATCCTTCCTCATCCGTCTCTGAAGGTCTTCGAAGTTCCATGCCGCCTCTAAGATTTCATCATAAGTTGATAAGGTAGCAGAAGACATGGAGGACTGCGTCTTCAGATCTAGCCCCTGTCGGAATCTTTTAGCATATAGTTCCGGGGTTGCCACCAGGTGATGCGCAAACCGACTTAATCTCGCGAACTCTGAAGCGTACTCGTCCACCAACTTATCCCACATGCTCCCTTGTTGGAACTGTATAAACTCCCGTTCCATTTTTAGGTGTGCTACGGCGGGAAAATATTGAGTGTCGAACCGTTGTTTGAATGTTTCCCAGTCGACGGGCTCTTTCAGCCTGCTTTCCTCAGCCTCCCACCATATCCTGGCATTATCCGTAAGTTGTCGCTAGCGATGTTCACCCACGCGTCCTTCGGAATTTGGGCGGCACTGAGATCATTGACCGTTCCCTTAAGCCATTCTTCAGCTTCTAAAGGGGTTTCCTTTCCTGAAAAAGTCTTAGGGTGGAGTGATCTGAACTGTTTCACTCCCGCCGCTCCTTGAGGAACTGGGACTAGTGCCTGCTTAAAAACTTCTGCTTGTTGCTGCCTACTCTCGCGCAGCTCTTGATGCAGGGCAGCCGCCTGCTGCTGCTGTTGCTCCAGCAGTCCTTGTAGCATTTATAGCATCGCTGCGTGATGAGCAGTGGCTTCATTGTCTCCGTTTCCCCTTCGGTTGCAGTGATGGTGTCGTCCAGCCATTGATGATCTGAATCAGAATAGGTTAGGTTACAATCAGGCTGAGGGATGAGATAGGATAATAACTTGCATGGAAGAACAACAATTAATGCAAGAAAGACTAAGAAGAGCACAAGAGAGATTTTTGCTCGAAACTAAGATTTTATTATCCAACTTCAATATGGAGAGTACAACCGAAAAGTAAG
Source organism: Agapanthus africanus (assembly GCA_030015575.1). Classification (NCBI taxonomy): domain Eukaryota; kingdom Viridiplantae; phylum Streptophyta; class Magnoliopsida; order Asparagales; family Amaryllidaceae; genus Agapanthus; species Agapanthus africanus. Next base: position 811,577,349 of record JASDDO010000019.1, on the reverse strand, counting down.
GACATGTCCCCACCATTTTATTCGGCCAAAGAAAAGGAAAAAAAACTTATTAGTCTCGATTACGGGAGTTCAACAAGTAGTGATAAGTCCTCGATCTAAGAAAAGTACGACCATTCCCACGGTGTCTTGTGGGGACAACCGCCTGAGAGTCTACGACTTCGTCGTCTGAATCTCCAGATGTAGCTTCAAAGTAATATCGGACATGTCATCCTCGTTGGAAAGATTTGCCATGACCAGAAGGAAATGTCATGGTCAGGGTACAGAATGTCAAGGAAGGGACAAGGGACATAAGAAAACTATGATATCGGTATAGATGGATGAGATTCACAAATATAATAAGTCAGTTAACAGTTTCATTTTAGTACACAAGAGGACCTGCATGGGCCACCACAAAAACCCGTCACGCCCCGCTTCCCAAAAGAAGAAAAAGGATAACGTGGCAAGGTCCGCAACCTAACTATATTGAAGGTGGTCTATTCAATACAGTTACGTTAAGCGTATGAATATTTAAAATGCAGGATGTGTACCAAAACAAAAATAATAAAAGCGAAAGGCATTTTATTTCCATTAACCAAACTTTATTACATCCCAAAAGAAAGAGTAAAATAAACTGAGTATTTTAATTACATCAAAGAAAATAAAGCCCTAAACAAGTGGGCAACAAAGAAAACTAATTAATCCTCCGATGCCAACTCTGCATAATCTTCATTAGTTAGTTTCTCGCCTAGATCTTCTTCATAAAACTCATTCCCATCTAACGGACATTTCAAAAAAGTAAAAGAGAGAAAGTCCGTCAGCGAGTTATACTCGGGTAGGATTGCCACATAAAGAAATAGGAGTGTGAAAATGAACAGGTGTATAAGAGTATGATGTATGGAACGTAAAGCAGGGGTCTAAATGTTTGAAATGCATAAATTTAAGACGTTTTGAGGAGAGGTATATATGACCATGTGTATGTTGTAAGTTATATGTAGATGAAGGTAATAGTATGTATTAGTTTGTTAAATAAGGGTCCGGATACTCGTGATTATTCCGTTGTGGCCACGGAACAACAACTGGGGAAGTGAAATGTACCGTTTCACTTCCCGGGATCATGATCGAGTAGTAAGGGAATCCGAGTTCCGAATTATCCTTGCCTAATCAAACTACCCATCCCCGTGGTTCAATATAAGGGTTTTGATGAATTAGAGTTAGTGCGTATATTTCTAGGCATGGAATTTCCACATTGTATAGTCGCCCATATATTGGACTGGTCACCCGGAATATCGGGATCTTCATATTAGTATAGTCGCCCATATATTGGACTGGTCACCCGGAATATCGGGATCTTCATATTTGTATAGTCGCCCATATATTGGACTGGTCACCCTGCCTGCAGGGATCTTCATAATAAGTATTGCATACCTAGGTCCGCGCATTCTGACCATAACCGTATCATGTTTTGTATATGTCATGTTGTCATAAACTGGAATTTAAAACGTATTGATCTCGTTTAATATGGCCTTCCACAACCACTCGTTTTATTTTATAAAGTTCGTAAAGTACTTCGTGTCATCTTAGGGAAATGCTTACTAAAAAGAATAATTGTGTTTAATTATCTTTTATTACTTCTAAGAAAAACCATGAAATTTGGGATATTTATTATTTTGGAAAAACATAATGTTTTACAAAAAATATCCTTTCGATAAAAGATTGTGGTGTTATTTGAAAATCTTTTGCAAGAGGTTTTTATTTGAAAATCTAGACTGCTCCTAATATTCCAAAAGGACAAGTTATGAGGTCCTCAAATCGCCTCTTCACCGCCAATTGTGGCCAGGTAAGCACAAGTAAGGAAAGGAGGGATCCGTTCACGAATCACCGTGAGACGGGCCTTTTGAAGTTACATTTCCCACTTGTCTAGCCTAGGCACCACAAAGTCTGGTTTAGATAAATGACCGATACTTACAACCTTCCTTTGTTCTAGATTGGTGTTATTTTAAAATTACCTTCTAAAAGATACTAAATATTCCCTTTTGAAAAGATATCGTTATTTAACTTTAATATTTTCTTCTTTAAAAAGTTGAGGGGGTTTTAAAAATATTTGTAAGTAAAATATACGTATACTGTATCTAAAATATTTATTTCACATATTTTTATTTCTTATAGTTATTTTAAACAAATATAATATTTAAATTAAACGAGGGTATCTTGTGGAAGTAACCTATTTCGAGATCATTTTATAGTATGGGTATGTCAGAGGTGAAATGACAATTCATGGGTTACATCAGATTCTAGGTATTATGGGTGTGCAATATGCTTTGTGTACAGAGGAAATTTAAACACCGTTTTAAAATATGGGTTAACATTATCATGATTGAGGGTACAAGGAAAAAGGGTATGCACAAATATTATAACACCATTTTAAATGGGGATTGATGATTAGAAGTTGGAACTAGGTTATTGAGATAGAAGAAGGTGACAGGAAAAGGAGAGAGAGGCGGATCCTACCTTGAGTTTGAGTCGGATGCCGAAGGGTTGAAAACGTAGTCTCGTAGTAAATCCTCAATAGCCCCGTGTCCCGATTTTTCCTCTGCGTTGGATGGAGCCGTAGCGTCGGCGTCGTCGATATAAAGGCACCGGTATTTTTTTTTCAGAATTTTTGGAGTTCTGAGGTGTGAGAAATTTAGGTTTGAAGGTGTCTATTTATAGGGTTCAAATGGTAACAAAAAAATCCAAAAACGTTAAAAAAAATCCTCAAAATCTGCGCCGGCCATGATTGCTGATGATTTGCTCATGATTGCTCCCGCCGCTTCAATTCCTGGCCGTTGGATCTGCATCCAACAGCGCAGATCGCGCTGCCGCCACGCCACGTGTCGTGCGTTGATTCGTCCGCAGCTGTGTGTGGGGATCACGCGCTTTCGCGTGGTCCCCACCACGCGGGCGCCGTCAGGGTTTCTAGGCCATTGGATCTTGGATCCAACGGTCCAGGTTAAAAGGTTTTAAAAAATTTAAAATAAAAATAAATAAAACAATAGATTATTTAAAATATTGATTTGGCTTTGAAAAATTTGTTAAAAATAGTTTAAAATATGGGAAAATTATGGAAAAATTCTAGAAAATATATTTTATTATTATCTTTAATATAAAAATAGTTTTGGGCTAAAACTAAGTAATATAACCGTTCCTATGGTTTTAGCTAGTTACTAAAATTATAGAATATCTAGTTTATCCTTTAAAATATTTTTTATTACGAATTAATTACTTTTATTGATAATAAAAATATTTAGATTATTTTAAGGTATTATAAAATCTTTCTAAAACATTTTAAGCCTATAAAAATAATAAATAGATTTTAGAAATTTCCTTTAATCATATTTACTGCTTTGAAAATTATTAACACTACTTTAAAAATTATTATTATATAAAAGAAACACGTAAATAATTATTTGATAGTAGAAATATAAATAAAATATATTTTATTAGGTATTAGAAAATATGGTCGTTACAACTTAGCTCATTTTTAGCATGACTAGCCTCTTCACCTTCTTCTTCTTCACTTGCTCTCTTGAGCTTTGGATGTGAAAGAAAATGATAGTGGAAAATTCCTACATCCTCACTCTATATTCATAGCGAGCTTGGTGCGTCAGTTGCTTCACTAGGTGAAACTAGAGCTTGGATCGGTTCACTCGGGTGGATCATCTTCGGCAAGGGTGGTCGCCTCTCAAGCTTGTTTCCGACGGTGTATGAGAAACTTGGAGGGGTCTTCCACGATTAGGTGGACACACATCAAAGGTTGTAATCTCTAAACCATTGCATGCTTGTATTCTAGTTTATTGTTTGGATCGATCGCTAGGGATTAGTTTTTAGTGTCCTCTTGTAAATTTTCGTTTTTCGGTTCCGCATCGGCCACGGTTGTAGCGGCGAGGGCACTAGGAACTTTCAATGGTATCAAATCCAACCAAACACTAGAACTAGATTAGATGATATTTTAGTTTTGAGACTGAAAATTTACCCGTATTTAGTTTCGAATTCTAAGTTTCTGTCCATTTCAAAACGGAACCTGAAAATTTTTTTGTATATATCAGTGGACTAATTTTTAAGAAAGAAAATTTGGCACAAAACTTGAGACCAAATGGCTTTGGCCGATTTCCCCTCCCAAAAATTGTCATTTGGTCCCTGATTTTGTCAGTTGCTTGGAATTGTAGAAACTAGATTTTTTGTATACTTATTTTGCCCCGGATTTTTTTCTACTGTTTGTCCATACGGGCAATTCGGGATTGTTTTCGGTAGAAATTTTAACATCGTTTATGTTTGTATCTTGGTATTTGTGTTGTTGAACGTCATCTAATTGCTATTTGTTTACTTGTGTTACTTGTTCTGTGATATATATGTGTGTGTGTGTGTGTGTGATGGTTTAGCTGGATTGTCGTGTTGGATAGCCCCTAGTGCGATTTGCTTGTACAATTTTGTTTTATAATGTTGTATTCATTTGATAGGAACAAGCTCCAACATGTGTCTACCATTTCCGTATTATGGATATTCTTTTATTGGGGCTCGACCAGAATGAGGTCGATGTCACCGTTGTATATATTTCATTTCTGTACTAGGATTACCCCACAAAGGAGCGCACGAGTCATCGGATTCCAGAATTCAGAGGGTAGCCATCTAATAGAGTTGAGATCGTGATGCCTATTTCTGGTATTAGCAGGTGGCTCGCCGCGCTCGTAAGGGGTTAGGATCGACTTTGTACGAGATATCGACACGACCGGGGAATGTCGCGTTTTATTTGCGGCTCAATTGAAACACGGGGCTCCTAGTTAATCCGCTATTCCATATTGTTGTTGTTGGATATAGGTACCCTCAATGCGATTATTGTAATTGATGGAGGACCTTGTTCGCGGCTGTTCAAGTGCGCACAGACATGCATGCGCACCTGATGAACTGGGTTCAACTGACTTGATCACATGCGCACCTGATAAAATGGATTCAATTGACTTGCGCATCGACAGGCATGCGCACCTGATGAACTGGGTTCAAAATGATTTGCGCACCCATATACATGCGCACATATGTAAGTGTGCACGGATGACATGAGCGCACATGCAAGTTGCGTATATCAAGGGAAGGAAATTTGTTGGAAATGAAATATTTATCAGATAACAACATGCGTTCAAATAAATATTTTATATCATAGGGGAAAAATCCCCAAACATGGGATCAAAAATACAAGGGTTAGAAAAACAATAAATTAGGTTCTCTAAAGCCCTCTCAGCCTTCTCTACCATATCAAAATGGCGATCTTCACGAAGAGCCACTCCCTATTGATCAGTACCATGCTCATCGGCAAAAGCAGACATGATGGCCCGCTGAGCCCGTATCTGCTTCAGCAAATGAATGGAGCCATCTCTCGGAGGCTTGGAAATCAAAGGGGCCTCATGAACGCGGTCGATCTTGTCCTTCGCTGCGTCGAGTATCGCCAGAGTCATCTCCGTTGGATGAGGAGGAATATCATGAAGCACGGCCAAGAAGGTCGTCTGAAACCAAATAGAGCTGATGGGAAGAGGAGATCCCCTATGGGTCAACAGCTCGTGCATCACGGTGTCGCATTGATCGTCCATGAGAGCGAAATTCGCCAAGCACGCAGCAAAACAAGGAATAATTTCCTCAATAGGCACCTCCCATGACTGCCGAGAAGTATGTGGGCGATTGCAAGCCATGGCTCTTTCTCTGTTGAAATGGTTCTCTGTGAAAGTGAGAGAGGAGATGAACATGTCATTAGATTATAAAGTGAAGCATTCAAGTCTCGGCACAGAAAACTTTGCATGTCATTAAATTGGGAACAGTTCCCAAGCTTTAACAAAAGAAAGTGTCAAAAACGAGGTAGATAGCACTGAAAATTATAGGTCATCAGTCTGCACACTTACATTTATGTGCGCACATGATGGAAACATCATTTAAAGCGCGTGCACATATGCTAGCCATAGGCACGCACAAAGCAAGTACGCATTTGATAAGTGATGTGCAACGCACGGGCGCAATGCGCACTTGACCAACAACATGTGCAAGCACATGCGCATTCCCTAAAAAATAGACACTTATTGAAAAAAGAAGTAAATAAGAAAACAAATTTTTAATTAACAGTAAAATATTCAGTTGATTAAATACCTTAACCAAATGATCTGTGGATCAAAAATCCAACGGTGCGCATGTCACCCTTAATTGATATAAATCAATTACATCTTTTTAAGTCAATCTAAAATCAGATTGAGATCAAAACAAACCAAAACAAAATTCAACAAACCCTAATTTCTTCTCTCCTATAAATAGAAGCCTCATATAAAGAAATAGGGACGAAAAAAATCCTCCTATAAGCTTGACTCAAGACTTCTCCTTCATCAGTAAAATTACGCAAGGTAGAAGAAATATAAAGAAAAACTTCTCTTTTTTTAAAAAAAGCTTTAGCTTTTTATACAAAAGCATTTGCTTCTTCTCGAATCAATTGATTTGACAAAAAAAAGATCATTATCTTAGGGTTTGTCGCTCGTTCATAAAATTCATACTTTTGCGAGGGATCGATGCCAAGACCCAAAGGAAAAAAAATAATAAAAGATGCGCACTAAAAAGAAAATAGATGAAGATCAAGGTTTTCGCTTCTCTGCAAATAAAAGAAAAAGAAAAAAGACAAAAGCCATTGCTTCTTAGTAAAGCTTGTGCCTTCTGATTAAAACAGATGCACACCCAAATTAATGTGCGCATAATGATAAATATCGCTGTCTTTGGAAAAATAACGCCTATAAAAGCATGCGCATCACGTGAAAATCATGTGTGCGCACTTAATAAAATCTGCCTATAAAGGCATGCGCGTCACGTGAAAATCACAGCACTTAATAAAATCTGCCTATAAAGGCATGCACATTACGTGAAAATCACGTGTGATCGCCTATGAAGGCGTGCGCATCACGTGGCCCTCACGTGTGCGCACTTAATCAAAACTGCTCATAAAGACATGCACATCACGTGACACTCACGTGTGCGCACTTCATGAAAACTATCTATGAAGACTTGCGCGTCATGTGATACATGCAGACGCAACATCCTTGTAATAAAACAGTGCGTAGCTCCGTGCAACGCATGTGCACACCCTTTCAAATGAAATAAACGGGCATGTGTGTATCTATATGCGTGCGTCCTTGTACCGCAAAGCATCATTTAATCACTTAAACAAAGTATAATTAAATGATGGACCCCTATTGATCAAAATATCAATAAACCAAGTGATTTTAGTCTCAAAGATGACTAAAAATCGTTAAAAAATATTTCTAAGTTGATCTTAGTCTCATACAATACTAACACATCCTTAGTTAAAATAAATTGAGCCCAAATACTCATATATTTAAGTTGATCTTAATCTTAAATTAGATTAACAATCCTTAAATAAAACGAAATATCCCCTGAACTGACGGAACATACAACCTAAGTTCAAAACCCAAATTCATAAATATATGGATTTGGACTAATTCGAGCCCTACAGGCGACGACATAAACTAGTCTCCGTAAACAATCTACGGGCAACCAAAATAAATAAAACACGACACGACACGAAGTAAACTACTGGAGTAGGAGAAAGTGGTTATCGCAATGCGATAATGTAATTAACTGCAGGGGCTTACGCTTGCAGGGAAGAGCGTCCCCACAATCAAAAACCCCTCATAAACGAGGAGGAATCTAATAAAGTCTGATGCAACGGTCACATCTGTCCAAACCTCCGATATACGGTGCCATAAATCAGCTTGGTATCTTTTGAATTCCGCATTGGCCGCGGGTTAGTAGCGAAGGCACTAGGAACCAGCAATGGTATCAGAGCCACCCAAACACCCTAAACTAGATAAATATGTCTTCCGAATCCTGCTGGTTTTTGCTCCACAAAAACTGCTAAAAAATAGCGAGGAATTTCATGCTATATTGATGTTTTGACTCCCCGCGGGCTCTCGGTTTGGACCGAAAAGACGCGGGGACCATGGGGACATCCCGAGGGGACCTAGGGAGGGCCCATGCCCCGAGACTACCCAAATGGTGACCTTAGGGGGTAGGGACCCGAAACCGCCTCAGAAGGCAGTTTTGGGTCTGCCTATCCCTTGGGCCACCTTAGGGTAGCCTAAGGGTGGGTACCCCCCTAGGTGCCTCCGGGTCGACGTTAATTTCGTGTCGGGGTCCTCCGCGAAGTTTCGGCTCAATTCAAGCTCATTTCGGACTCCCGGAGTGGATTTTAGCATGGAATTTCTTGTCGGTTTTTAGCACACTTGATTTTCGGTATTTTGGAAAATTGAAGTAATAGCTATTTGTGTGCGGTATTCGATTGTCGTAGGCTTTATATTGGTTGTGTGTATCATAATATTTGGTAAAACGTCGTCTAATTGCTATATGTATCAATTAGAAAGGATTACGGAATTGATACTCGCAAATTTGCATGTTCTGTGATGGATATTGCTTGTTGATTATGGTTATGTTGGATTTGTCACAATGGAAAGCCTGGTGTATGTAGTATTAGATGTTATTCTCTATGATGTAATGTATATTCATATTGCGTGACGAGCGTCCGACATATAGACTGCTGTCATCACAGCTTGTATTATTCTTTGGGACACGTCCAGGTTGCGGACGTTGTCACCATTGTATATTCAGGTTTTCATTACATGCACTAGGATTACCCCGCAGTGGAGTGCTCAAGTAGCCGGGTTCTAGAGGGAAACGAGCCACCATCTCATGGCGTTGAGACCGGGGTGCCTTACTCTAGAATTGGCGGACTATTCGCCACACTTATAGGGTAATAAGATTAACCGGCGGAGGGGTGCCCAAGTCACCGGATTTTGGAAGTGCTGGGTATCCCACTCACTTAGTTGATTGGGGTTGCCTCACTTCTGGGATTGGCAAATGGCTTGCCTCACTCATAGGGGTCTAGGATCCGATACTACCGGCTATCCACACGACTGGAAAATTACATTTCATATTTAGCTCCATTGAAATGTACTTTTCCTATATTATCCGCATTTCTATATAGTGTTTGCTTCCGCTACGATGCTTCTGTGATGTTACTTGATATCATGCGTGAGACGAATGTTTATTATATATATATATATATAGTAGACGCTATATATGTTTTGCATCCGCGCTAGTCCTGTCCCCGCCCTGTCGTAAGTTAAGTAACCTTATGGTGAAGACCCGGGACCCTGTGGCGAATGCGGATGGCATATATGTGCGTGCCTATTTTTGTTTCTTTTGGCATGATATGAATAATTGATAGAACTATATTAATTCTGATTAATGCAAGGAAAATAAACCTAAATGGTATTGTTGGAACCAATTTTTGAAAACTATAAGCGTTTCCTTTTGCATTGTGTCGAGGTATTCAGTTAGGAATAACCTGCACTGTTAGTTATATGTATGCCCTAGAAGCCATTATTGTACATGATTGTATATTATAGTGGATGCTTGGACATATATAGATAGGACTTTCTTGCTCGACATGATAATATGCTATCTGGTTGCTCTTTATCTTAACATGTACACTTGTATCATTATACCGTCTCTCCGTTACATGTTGATAAAACCCTTAGGATGTGTACTTGACTACCAGGACTATGATGCAAATCATACTAGTAGGGCCAGGGTAGTCTACAAGTTCATCCTTTAATTGTTCCTAGTCGAGGGAGTATCGAGACAGGGCATCGATATTCCATAGTTGACTGGTGTGTACGTTTCTTGACTCTGTATAGGGCGATGATTGATTCCACAGATATTGGTGTTTGACATCAAATACTGTATACAGGTGTTCATTGGAGAATAGGTACACCGAATAGGACTCGCCGAGAACTCCTAGATGGTATTATACCTATCGTCAGATAGCAGTTCTCTGGTGATACTGGTACAGGTTAGTCTGTAGACCCGAGATCGTCATAGAGTCTTGTGTGATTCCCACTGTGCTTTTATTTCCTCCCTACCATGCTCAAGAGAGCATGCAAACAGGTGGATTTTGGGTACAGTCTCGAGTCACATGGAGTCAATGAGCGATAGGAAGGGTTTCGTCTCTCCCGGTATTGGGGCTTGATGTTGCGCTATGCTCGATTGGCTATAACAGGAAGTCCCTGGGCAGGGCTGATGATGAGATTTACTGGTAAGTGTTATCAGTAGTTTCTTGACCCGTTATGAGCCTCACATCAGCATGACTTATCAAGTTATTGGGGTCTGACGTTTACCACCCCCAGAATCGATATGCGACATATCAGACGAAGAGACCGGACTGTACGGTAGTGTTACTTACTGGATTCACGGGAGTTTGGATAAGCTTGCATGTTGATCTTCTGATCGCTCAATACCTGAGTAGCCGTTACGTCAAGCTAGTACCGTTGACGGCTTGTTGGTGACTGATATGATCATTACCTACTGCTGACGTATTGACGAGTCTTTAGAGTCTTATACAGAGATTTCCTAGCTTAAGCGAAACGAAGTAGGGCGCATATGTGATATGTGCGGGACCGAGATTAATACATGTATGTGATACAGTATTCTAATCTCGCGATATAGGTTATATGTGATATAACCGGATTATTGAATCAAGTGTTGATTCAATAATTTGTTATATGTATATTTGATATACATATAAATGATATTAGTCGGTTGTATGTGATATAGCCGGATTATTAAATCAAGTGTTGGTTTAATAATTTAATATATATATTTATATATTTGATATATGAATATATATTAACTAATATTAGCTCACTTAAGAATTTCTTTTCTACAAATACATTTAAATATATATGAGATATATATTAATGTATTTACTATTGTGTCATGCTAGATGATACATTGGATATGGGTGTATGAGACTCACACCAAACTAAAGATAATTTGGGTGATTAATTATTAAAGGAAAAATCAAAATTAGATGGAAATTAGCATGGCTAATGATGCTTGTGGAAGCATGTAGAAGCCTTGACTTAGTCCACTAATTTTGTTTTACTCTAAATATTTATTAACTCAACCATTATCTTTAACCATGGTTAAGTCTCTACAAATATCATTGGAGATATTTTCTCATCCAAGGCTTCACACTTGATCATCTTCTTCATCTCCTTCTTTGCTCTCTAGATTTTGAGTGAGGTGAAAAAAGAAAAAGAAAAAGAAAAAGAGAGAAATAATTCTAAAGTGAGCAAAATACCTACTTCATCAATCTATACCAAACTAGCCATTTAGTATAGGTTGTTTACTTCACTAATTTCCCAATTAGTGAAGAGGTAGCTTGAGTTAGAGATTTCTCAAGGTAGATCATCTTCGGCCTCGAAGATCCTTAAGCAAACTCGTTCCTTTCGCCTAATGGAGCCTAAGAAGAGTTCCGGGACCACTACTTGGAGCTAAGGGACTACTACACGGAGCTTTAGAAGTGAAGAACCGGTCTACAAAGGTTGTATTCCTTGTTCACTTAGTGTAAAGTAAATTTACATGCTTTATCAAACCCTAATTCTCTAGTTCGATTCTAGGTTTGTGTTCTTTAGCACTCTAGATTTTTTTTAAATTGCATACTCGATACTTGCTAAAACCTAATGGACGTGCTAAGAAACTCCAACATGGTATCAGAGCCAAGCTAGAGCATTAGGAGTGGTCTAGACGAAGTTAAAGTGTTCGATCGACTGTAACAACTCCATTTATTGTATACATAAAATTGATTTAAATTTGAAGTATACTTAGGGTATTTAATGTTGTTGTTACCAGTTTAAGTATTTATTTTCCCACAATAATTACAAGAAGGAGCTTGTAGCTCATTGGTAACACCTTGCACTGCTGAACCAAGCCACCAGAATTCAAATCCCCTGCCCCACATTATTTTTATATTGTTTTTGTTTTAAATCTTTTGGAAGCCCAACAGTCCACACACCATAACTTCTAAAACTTGAACTTCACCTGGAAATCTAAAAGCACCAGTACCTACCCCATGAGACCCTCACCTCCAGACCATTCGACTCGGGCCGGCGGCGCCGGCCCGACTCGGCCGGACGGCCGACTCGGCAACTGAAAAGTTGTGACTTTTCAGTTGCCCAACTCCCCTGCACACACCATTTAATGGGATCGGTTCCCGAGACTTCAATATACCCTATTTACTCAAATTTTAATGAATTTTCTTTAATTTTTACATTTTTTTATTAAAAACCCTTCACCTACCCTGCCCCTATCCTACCCTATAAATACACCCCCTACCCTCTACCTTCTCATCCCAAAATACTGAGCCCACTCTCTCAAAATTTTCTCAAGAATTGTGTACTTTGGAAACTAGTTCGCGGTGAAACTCCGACGAAATTCCGGCAGAAATTCCGGCGACGTTTTTAGGAACAACCGGCGACGAAGCAACACCTCGACAACCCCTTTAGTCCCCCCTCACTCCTTTGCTTAATCGAAACCCATAAGTCCCATTTTATCCCTCTTTCTTATTCTCTAAAATACGAAATTACAAAACCCGACGGAATCGGAACAAATCCGATTTCCGATTCGGTTTTCTATAAAATTTCACTTCTCACAAATACATTCATGCTTAAACATTTTTATGTTGACTATTAAACATTTAACAACTAATTTGAACAAGTTTCATCACATGAAATGATAACGTTTCCATTTATCGTATTTTTCACTTAAATACCACAATGTTTCGTTTTCACATTTAACCCCTTAACATTGCTAGACCTTAAACTAAATCATGAGGTAATGACCTACCTCCTCACACACTCATATGAAAACATAACACGCTACCTTGAAAACTTAGAATACGATAAAATAATACTTTCATTTAAATACCATATTCTTAATAAAATCATTCCTAAAAGTTTTAGCCTTGATACACTTTTAAATAAATACCTCTTATTAGGAAAACACGATAAGTTGTGAACATCGATCGTTTATCTAAACCTGACTTTGTGGTCTCTAGGCTAGGCAAGTGAGAAAAGGTAACTTTAAAAGGTCCGTCTCACGGTGATTCGTAAGCGGATCCCTCCTTTTCTCATTTGTACTTACCTGGCCACAATTGGCGGTGAAGAGGCGATTTGAGGTATCTAACGACTTGTCGTTTAGACCACTTAGAAATAGGCTTGTTGACTTAGGAAACCCTAGAATCTAAAATACGGAAAATTTACACTTTTGCAAATAAACACCTTTTACTTTATAAAACCGTTTTCTAAAGAATTAGTATTTTACAATCTTTGCAAAGCGCCGCTGCAACCCATTTTTGGGGAACCCGTTCGGGATGGTGTGGATTATCGCACATCCTCAGGCTTAGTAGTGCGAGATTCAGACCTCCGCAAGGAGCATTCGGTCTCGAAAGGTTTAAAATACGACATCTTAAGAAAATGAGATTTTTGGAATATAAAATATTTATTAAAATTATTTTTGTATAAATATATGTATATTTATCATTTAAATATCTATTTTATTATAATATAAATTTTCCACCTTTTTCTAAAAATCACAAGAATAAATTTTACGCTAAAATACCATGAACTTCAAATAAATCAATATTACAGATAAATACCTTTATTTATAAAAACTAGGATATTTTTACTAGAAATGTCACAATATAAAATTCACAATCATTACAACTCTAAAGATGAGTAATAAATACTTGAGGTGTATTTTGAAAAGTATATAAGAGTGTTTTTACATAAAAATCCCTCAAGTTTTATAAATTACCTTAAGGACCCTAGTAATTATAAGACTTCGATTCATATTTCTGATTGTCTGACTCGGGCTTGAGTCTGATTAATCTAACTTGAATATGATTCAAGTCAATCTATAATCTACAAGATTCCAATTCAATATGAACACATGAATCCATGAATTCAATTATCAATTTATACAACTTGACGGAACTGAACCATGGATATATTCCTTTTACATGATTCTCAGTATTCTATTTACATGACCCTATGGTTACAACCGTTTACTGATATCATGGTTTCGGTCAGTCAGTCAATCTTACAATCAATACAATTTACAAGATAACAATACAAACAAGACATCGCGGGGTTTAAGGGGTAGATTGGTACGGAAGGTGTTAAAGGTGGCACGAGGTGGTCAGATTAAGACACCTAACCTATATTTTGTTGCTGTTGTACCGTGGCTTAACGGTTCCTTGTACATTCCGTTTGCCCTGGTCTCTAGCATATAGAGACCCCCCTCATATACACTGGCATCCTTCTGTACCAAGCTACAAACAACAGCGTTAACACAACATTACAACAATAGTATACAACTTTAAAAGATATCTTCTTATTCTGTCTATTCTACTTTCCTCTTACCTTTGGGACTTACCGAGCGACCTGTTCGCTGACAACATTCTATTTCTTTCTTCTTTGAATGTCGTCAGGTGATTTGGACCCGGCAGAGATCAAGCCATCTCAAGAAGATTTGGAGCAGTTTGCCGAAGATCCTGCACTTTAGTTTCATTGTATGCTTTTCTTTTCGGTACTTTTCATTTCCTGTTATGCCACTGTTTAGGCATCTTTTATTTTAGTTGTATTTCCTTTTCATGCATTGTACAAAAGAATGTTAATAAATAAAAGTTGTTGTTTTTATTATCTCTTGTCTCTTGTGTATTTATTTTATATTGCTTAGATACGCTTAGCGTATGTACTTCTGAGTATATATGTAGCGGACCTCGTCGCGTCCCTTTCGCCGTTCACTGGGAAGCGGGGCGTGACAGGATTTGTTGGTGGCCCATGCAGGTCAGAGCTGTATGAATCCCTATCATGCAGTTCTGTTCTGTGTGAACAACCTAAGCAATATAATACAAGAACCAGCAACTAAAACATTCTTTACAATTCATGTTCCTTGAATCTTGCAATTTCATATTCCTTGAATCTTATCATTTCATGTACTTGAATCTGTCCTAACCCAAATTTTTCTTCAAGGTTATGGATTCCCCGAACAACACCAGCACCAACGTCAACAACACACCTCCAGCACTACCTCTCACACCAGCTGTTCCTGCGCCACCCACCGAGCAAACAATGCTACTTGAGGCGATCCGCAGCCTTCTTGAGGGACAGCAACAACTCCTGAACCGTCCCGAGACTGATGCACCTGGGGTAAAGCATTCAGGGCTTTACATCCCAAGCAGTTCTCCGGAAAGGGAAGTCCTCTTGAAGCTGAGGAATGGGCACAAAGCATAGAGGATGATCTGGCGGCGGCATAAGTGCCAGACATAGCTTGGGTCCGTGTGGCGAAACTGCAGCTCACGGACAATGCTCGCAACTGGTGGAAGGAGGAAGAAAGCCGTCTTGTACAGCCTATTGAATGGAAGACTCTTCGCTAGAAGTTCGACGCGAAATACTTCCCTGTGACTTCCAGGTTTGCCATGGAGCAGCAGTTCATTCATCTACAACAAGGATCGATGTGGGACAAATCAGTAGATGAGTACGACGCTGAATTCACCATGCTAAGCCGGTAAGATATGTCACAACAGTTCGATTTTTAAATATCACATACTGCACAGCTAACACAATCTCTAAACAGATTCGCGGCACACTTGATACCGACGGACAAGATCAGAGCCCGTCGCTTTCAACAAGGTCTGGACACGGAGATTCAGGCTGCTCTAGCCACGGGAAAATTTCTGACTCATGAGGATGCTCTGGAAGCAGCCCGCAGTTATGAGGCAGTGATAAAAGCAAGGGACAGATCTCAGTCTGCAGGAGTCAAACGCCCTGCCAACCAGATGGCAGGTGGAGCCTCGTCCAGGCCACCTTTTGTGACAAGGCGGCCCGGAGTACCGAACCATCGTCCTAGCCCAGCCTTTTGTACCTACTGCAAGAGAGCTGGACATATGATGAAAGACTTCCGGCGAGCCAATCGTCTTTGCTTAGTCTGCAGCTCAGCTACTCATGATATCGGGTCTTGTCCCCAAAGGCAAAACCCAGTTGCTGCACCCAGGCCAGCAAACAATTACCCACAGCGCCCAGCCATCCAAGCACCCGCTCCAAGACTTGCACTACCTGCACCACCCAGAGGACCACAAGCTGCACCACCTCCTCGTCAGTTCCATCAAGCTTAAAGGAACGTTCTAAGGAATGCTCATCAGGCCAGGAGGAATGTACCAAAGCGCCAGGCTTTCACGATGTCCGTGGAAGAAGCTGAGGCCACTGGCCAAGTCATCACTGGTAAACTTTTCTCCTCAAACTTTTCTTCTAGTCTTGTTTATCTACACACTTTCCCTATACCTAAAACATATCCTACATACCTTAGGTACAATCCTAGTAGCCTCACTACCTGCACTTGCACTGTTTGATACTGGAGCATCGCATTGCTTTATGTCGCAACGGTTCGTCCGAACCCATGCAATTCCAGTCTCACCGCTTGTATCCAGCTGGAATGTCAGTTCCAGAAATGGCGTTCTAAAGGCAACCATAGGATACAGCTTGTGTCCAGTCGTCGTCTACAGCAGAGAGTTTTATGCTGACTTCAAAGTACTGGACATACCGAACTTCGATGTGGTTCTAGGAATGGATTGGCTTGGAACTTTTTATGCTACCATCGACTGTCGTCAAAGGAGGGTAGTATTCGAGATTCCATACCATCCAGTCTTCTATTTCAAAAGCAGAGACCGTACCCTGGAACCAAGTACCTATAAGGCGAAGCCAAGAGAAGCAGTAGTTGCAGCAGCTCAAGCGGAAGAAGAATTAAGACCAGAGATAGTTCGAGAGTTCGACGATGTATTTCCTGACGATATATCAGGTTTGCCTCCTGATCGAGCTCTTGAATTCAGTATTGATTTAATACCAGGAGCACAACCGGTGATCAAAGCGCCTTATAGACTGAGTTCGGAAGGTTTGAAGGAAGTCCGAACACAGTTGGACGAATTATTGGCGAAAGGATGGATTCGTCCCAGCACTTCAAGTTGGGGAGCACCTGTACTACTTGTGAAGAAGAAGGAAGGTTCATACAGAATGTGCATCGATTATAGAGCCTTGAACGAAGTCACTATAAAGAACAAGTATCCACTCCCGCGCATCGATGATTTATTCGATCAGCTAAGTGGATCTTGTGTTTTCTCTAAATTGGATCTTCGTTCAGGTTATCATCAAGTGAAGGTCAAGGAAGCTGATATTCACAAAACAGCTTTCAGAACTCGCTATGGACATTACGAATTTCTAGTGATGCCATTTAGAGTGACCAATGCACCAGCAATATTCATGAACCTAATGAATCAAGTTTTCCGGGAGTACTTAGACAGGTTTGTTGTCATCTTCATCGATGACATCCTGGTGTATTCTAAGAGTCGGAAAGAGCATGCAGAACACCTACGAATTGTCCTGGAAACTCTTCGATAACACAAGCTCTATGCCAAGTACAGCAAGTGCGAGTTTTGGCTAAAGCAAGTTGGTTTTCTTGGACATATCGTATCAGGAGAAGGAATTTCTGTGGATCCAGCAAAGGTTTCAGCAGTTAGCGAATGGCCCACACGAAAAGATGAAGTATTTGTGTGGTCAGAAGCATGCGAACAAGCTTTCGTTGAACTCAAGTCAAGGTTGACATCAACACCTATTCTCGTAATACTGGATCAATCTGGAGGATTCGAAGTGCATTGTGATGCATCCGGTAAGGGATTAGGATGTGTTCTACATCAGCACGGTAAGGTTGTGGCTTATGCTTCAAGACAACTGAAGACTCATGAGCGCAATTATCCGACGCATGACTTGGAGTTGGCAGCCGTCATTTTTGCTCTCAAGATTTGGCGCCATTATCTACTTGGTGAACGAGTGAACATCTACATAGATCATAAAAGTCTGAAGTACGTGTTTACTCAGAAGGAATTGAATATGCGGCAGAGAAGATGGTTAGAACCTATGGCGGACTTTGACATCAACTTGCAATATCACCCAGGGAAGGTAAATGTAGTACCTGATGCTCTTAGTCGTCAATCATTATCAATGAATCTCACTGCACAGTGGAAGCTTCAACAAGACTTGCATCAGATGGAGATTGAGGTAGTCATGCCAGGTAATACTTCAAGTTTGATGAATCTACAAGTTCAATCAACCATAGTCAATCAGATCAAACCAGCTCAAGCAAGTGATGCTAAGTTGCAAAGGATCAGAGAACAAGTGGAGAATGGACTCAGAACAGACTTCATCATCCATGAAGATGAATCTTTAAGATACGACAGCAGATTGTGTGTACCAAAAAGTCCTGTTCGGGAAGAGTTAATGAAAGAAGCTCACAGCTCTCCCTACTCAGTACATCCTGGAGGTACCAAAATGTACAAAGATCTACGTCAGAATTATTGGTGGCATGGAATGAAGCGTGAATTAGCCGGAAGTGTCGCAAAATGCTTGGTGTGTCAGCAAGTAAAGGCTGAACATCACAGGACAGCTGGACTACTTCAACCGTTACCAATCCCAGAATGGAAGTGGCAACACATCACGATGGATTTTGTGACTGCTCTTCCTCGTAGCACAAAGGGTAACGATGCTATATGGGTCATTGTGAATCGACTCACAAAGTCGGCTCACTTCATCCCATTTCGAGTTGGCCAATCAACTAAGACACTAGCAAAGAAGTACATGGAGGTAATAATCTATTTAAGATTTAAACTCTTCATAATGTACTATCTCTGATACCCATGAACTCATACAGAAAATTGTGAGACTTCATGGAGTACCGGTCTGCATTGTCTCCGATCGTGACACCAGGTTCCGATCGCAATTTTGGCAGAGTCTGCAAGCAAGCTTGGGAACAAGTCTGAACTTCAGCACGGCTTATCATCCACAAATAGATGGTCAGTCAGAACGAACTATTCAGATCTTGGAGGATATGCTCAGAGCGTGTATGTTAGACTTTAAAGGATCGTGGGAAGATCACATGCATCTTGTGGAGTTCGCGTACAATAACAGCTACCAAGCAAGCATAGGAATGGCACCTTTTGCAGCATTATATGGAAGGAAGTGTCGATCACCATTAAGTTGGGACGACATCGGAGATAGGGAACTTCTTGGACCAGATATGATAGTAGCGACCGTTGATGTGGTTCGTACTATCAGGGAAAGGATGCGCATAGCCCAAGATCGACAGAAGCATTGGGCTGATGCAAAGAGACGACACTTGGAGTTCCAGCCAGGAGATCATGTATTCCTGAAGATATCTCCGAACCGTGGAGTGATCCGATTTGGAAGACGGGGTAAATTGAGTCCGAGATACATTGGACCGTTCGACATACTCGAACGAGTCGGTGAAGTAGCATACCGCTTAGCGCTTCCACCCTTATTAGAAGGAGTGCATAACGTGTTCCACATATCCCAACTCAGAAAGTATGTGAGTGACCCCAGCCATGTTCTTGATCATTCCGAGCTCACTATACAGTCCGACTTGTCTTGTGAGCAACAGCCTGTGGAGATCCTGAACAGGAAAGTGAAGACACTTCGGAACAAGGAAGTTAACTTGGTCCGGGTAATGTGGAGGAAAGACACTCCAGGAGAATCCACTTGGGAAAGGGAAGATGAAATGCGTGCAAGATATCCTCACCTCTTTATAAACTAGTCCTCAAATAAAAGTTGTAAATTTCGAGGACGAAATTTTTGTAAAGAGGGTAGATTGTAACAACTCCATTTTTTGTATACATAAAATTGATATAAATTTGAAGTATACTTGGGATATTTAATGTTGCTGTTACCACTTTAAGTATTTATTTTTCCACAATAATTACAAGAAGGAGCTTGTAACTCATTGGTAACACCTTGCACTGCTGAACCAAGCCACCAGAGTTCAAATCCCCTGCCCCACATTATTTTTATATTGTTTTTGTTTTAAATCCTTTGGAAGCCCAACAGTCCACACACCATAACTTCCAAAACTTGAACTTCACCTGAAAATCTAAAAGTACCAGTGCCTACCCCACGAGACCCCCCACCTCCCGACCATCCGACTCGGCCCGACTCGGGCCGGCGCCGCCGGCCGGACGGCCGACTCGGCAACTGAAAAGTTGTCACTTTTCAGTTGCCCAACTCCCCTGCACACACCATTTAATAGGATGGTTCCCGGGACTTCAATATACCCTATTTACTCAAATTTTAATGAATTTTCTATAATTTTTACATTTTTTTTATTAAAAACCCTTCACCTACCCTACCTCTATCCTACCCTATAAATACACCCCTTGCCCTCTACCCTCTCATCCCAAAATACTGAGCCCATTCTCTCAAAATCTTCTCAAGAATTGTGTACTTTGAAAACTAGTTCGCGGCGAAGCTCCGACGAAATTCCGGCGGAAATTCTGGCGACGATTTTAGGAACAACCGGCGACGAAGCAACGCCTCGACAATCCCTTTAGTCCCCCCTCACTCCTTTGCTTAATCGAAACCGTAAGTCCCATTCTATCCCTCTTTCTTATTCTCTAAAATACGAAATTACAAAATCCGACGGAATCGGAACAAATCCGATTTCCGATTCGGTTTTCTATAAAATTTCACTTCTCACCAATACATTCATGCTTAAACATCTTTATGTTGACTATTAAACATTTAAAAACTAATTTGAATAAGTTTCATCACATGAAATGATAATGTTTTCATTTATCGTATTTTTTCACTTAAATACCTCAATATTTCGTTTTCACATTTAACCCCTTAACATTGCTAGACCTTAAAGTAGATCACGAGCTAATGACCTATCTCTTCACACACTCATATGCAAATATAACACGCTACCTTGAAAACTTATAATACGATAAAACAATACTTTCATTTAAATACCATATTCTTAATAAAATCATTCCTAAAAGTTTTAGCCTTTATACACTTTTAAATAAATACCTCTTATTAGGAAAACACGATAAGTTGTGAATATCGATCGTTTATCTAAATCTGACTTTGTGGTGTCTAGGCTAGGCAAGTGAGAAAAGGTAACTTTAAAAGGCCCGTCTCACGGTGATTCGTGAGCGGATCCCTCCTTTCCTCATTTGTACTTACCTGGCCACAATTGGCGGTGAAGAGGCGAGTTGAGGTATCTAACGACTTGTCATTTAGACCACTTAGAAATAGGCTAGTTGACTTAGGAAACTCTAGAATCTAAAATACGGAAAATTTACACTTTTGCAAATAAATACCTTTTACTTTATAAAACCGTTTTCTAAAGAATTAGTATTTTACAATCTTTGCAAAGCGCCGCTACAACCCATTTTGGGGAACCCGTTCGAGATGGTGTGGATTATCGCACATCCTCGGATTTAGTAATGCGAGATTCAGACCTCCGCAAGGAGCATTCGGTCTCGAAAGGTTTAAAATACGACATCTTAAGAAAATGAGATTTTTGGAATATAAAATATTTATTAAAATTATTTTTGTATAAATATTTGTATATTTATCATTTAAATATCTATTTTATTATAATATAAAATTTCCACCTTTTTCTAAAAATCACAAGAATAAATTTTACACTAAAATACCATGAACTTCAAATAAATCAATATTACAGATAAATACCTTTATTGATAAAAACTAGGATATTTTCACTAGAAATGTCACAATATAAAATCCACCCTCATTACAACTCTAAAGACGAGTAATAAATACTTGAGGTGTATTTTGAAAAGTATATAAGAGTGTTTTTACATAAAACCCCCTCAAGTATTATAAATTACCCTAAGGACCCTAGTAATTATAAGACTTCGATTTCACATTTCTGATTGTCTGACTCGGGCTTGAGTCTGATTAATCTGACTTGAATATGATTCAAGTCAATCTATAATCTACAAGATTCCAATTCAATATGAACACATGAATCTATGAATTCAATTATCAATTTATACAACTTGACGGAACCGAACCATGGATATATTCCTTTTACATGATTCTCAGTATTCCATTTACATGACCCTATGGTTACAACCGTTTACTGATATCATGGTTTCGGTCAGTCAATCAATCTTACAATCAATCTTACAATCAATACAATTTACAAGATAACAATACAAACAAGACATCGCGGGGTTTAAGGGGTAGATTGGTACGGAAGGTGTTAAAGGTGGCACGAGGTGGTCAGATTAAGACACCTAACCTATATTCCGTTGCTGTTGTACCGTGGCTTAACGGTTCTTTGTACATTCCGTTTTCCCTGATCTCTAGCATATAGAGACCCCCCACGTATACACTGGCATCCTTCTGTACCAAGCTACAAACAACAGCGTTAACACAACATTACAACAATAGTATACAACTTTAAAAGATATCTTCTTATTCTGTCTATTCTACTTTCCTCTTACCTTTGGGACTTACCGAGCGACCTATTCGCTGACGACATTCTATTTCTTTCTTCTTTGAATGTCATCAGGTGATTTGGACCCGGCAGAGATCAGGCCATCTCAAGAAGACTTGGAGCAGTTTGCCGAAGATCCTGCACTTTAGTTTCATTGTACGCTTTTCTTTTCAGTACTTTTCATTTCCTGTTATGCCACTGTTTAGGCATCTTTTATTTCAGTTGTATTTCCTTTTCATGCATTGTACAAAAGAATGTTAATAAATAAAAATTGTTGTTTTTATTATCTCTTGTCTCTTGTGTATTTATTTTATATTGCTTAGATACACTTAGCGTATGTACTTCTGAGTATATACGTAGCGGACCTCGTCGCGTCCCTTTCGCCGTACACTGGGAAACGGGGCGTGACATCGACTTTTCGAAACCCTAAAATACGGGTTTCTGGAAAAATTTTCAAAAGTTGGAATTTTTGAAATTAAAAATATGCAGAAAATTGTGCAGGGTTTTATATGGATCCCCAAGAAGAACGAGCGCCCAACTCGACCAAATGGTCGCGTAACCGTGGCTAAACCATGGGTTTAGCCGCGGTTCCACGGTGCAGTTGGTGAGGCAGGGACTGTGCCTTTTTGTGTTGATCTGTAGGTACTTATGGCACGTTCTGGGTATTTTTAAGTGAGACTCAAGTGTTAAGGTCTCTGGAAATTGTGGTTGTTTGATAAATCGATCGAAATGTTTAACATCGTCTAAATATCTGTGATTTGTGATACAATATTTGGACTCCAAAATAATTAGTTTTGTGAACACTAGTTAGTGTTTTGTAAATCTAGCAATTTAGTCTCATTCGAAAGATTGCCACGGAGTTTCGATTCGGATCAAAACTCTGTCGCAATCTCGTATAGTACGCGAACACTCGCCAGGTAACACTATTAGATAGTCACGCCCCATAGCCTCGACAAAGTGACTATAGGAGAACCCCGTTGCCAAAAAACATCTGTTCGGGTGCTCACGGCCGCGGTGTTCCGCCTAAGTGCGCTTCGTCGACGGCATCGGGGGTGCGGCCGTCTACTAATGTTTCCGACGAGCATTCGATCAGTTGTCGGGAATCTTGTTGAATTGCTCGACTGGTTATTGAAAAGTGTTTTCAATTTGAGACTAAAATGCCTGGTTTATAATGTTAGGCATGAAATTCGAAATATGTGATATTCCGGGTTTATGATGTCTAAAGAATTTATATGGTTAGGCATGAAATCCAAAGTATGTGATATTTCGGATTTGTGATGTCTAAGGATGTTATGGATTCTAACTATTGTAGTTTTCATTTTCTTTTCTACGACCGTAATTGTAATATGTGGTGTATCGCTGGTTTCGTTGCTATACGTCAACGACAATTGGAATACGCATATTTACTTACGTTGATGACATGTGATGTTATGTGTTACTGTGATATGTTATATTGGATCGTCGTGATAGAATAGCCGGGGGTTTTGCGTGAGATGAGAGTTTCTCATTTTCATTCATGTAAAAATTTGTATGTAATATTCTTTTATTGGGACACTTTCGGATTGAGGATGATATCACCATTGATGTATATTATTTACTTTTCCGAATTATGATAGACCCAAAGCGAGGAGCACAAGTAACCAGGTTCTAGAATCCAGTGGGAGACCATCTCGAGGAGTCGAGACCGGGTCTCCTAACTCTAGAATTGGTAGGGTTGCTTGCCGCTCTCGTAAGGGTCTAAAGATATGGGTTTAGCTATTCATCACGGCCGTGGAATCTATGTTTTTTACTGGCTTGATTTAAAACACGGATTTTCCCACCAAAAATTTCTGCGCAAAAGAGCTCAAGGTATCAAATGGCAGCGATACGTTTGAGAAAATGTGAACCAATATTTTCCGGGCTGTATTTTAACAAACTCTCGAATGAGAAACAAGTAAATTCTAATGGTATCGAAAGCATCTCAAAAAAACCTTCGATTTGATATATTAAGGGCCTCATAATTCATCCGGAATCAAAAGTTATTAGCAAATGTGCTATGCACATGTAATCTAAGGAAGAAAATGCGAACCAGTATTTTCCGCGCTGTATTTTGACAAACTTCCGAATGAGAAACAGCTAAATTCTGAAGGTATCGAAAGTGTCTCGAAAAATCCTTCGATTTGATATATTATTGGCCTCATAATTCATGCGGGATCAAAAGTTATGATCAAATGTGCTACGCACGTGTAATCTATAGTAATGCTCTACTACATGGGGGATGCATTTTAGTCCCACATCGGGAAAAAGAGAGATCCCTTCTCTACCACTCCCATATAAATAAGAGGGGATACCTCTTAGAAAAGATAGAGAATTCAATTCTCAAAGGAGATTAGTTCTCCATGGGAGCTTGCTCCCCCAATAATGCGTAACCGCCACATGCAATGCACGTATGCCCGCCACATGCGCGCCACGTGCAACGCACGTGAGCCAAACACGTGCAACGCACGTGAGAGAATTCAATTCTCAAAGGAGATTAGTTCTCCAAAAGAGCTTTCTCCCCGCATAATGCGCATATGCGCAAGCGCCATGTGCGCCACGTGCAATGCACGTACGCCCGCCACATGCGCGCCACGTGCAACGCACGTGAGCCAAACACGTGCAACGCACGTGAGAGAATTCAATTCTTTAAGGAGATTAGTTCTCCATAGGAGCATGCTCCCCCTATAATGCTCAAGCGCCATGTGCGCCACGTGCAATGCATGTGTGCCCGCCACATGCGCGCCACGTGCAACGCATGTGAGCCAAACACGTGCAACGCGCGTGGGAGAATTTAATTCTCAAAGGAGCTTAGTTCTCCATGTTAAGGCCTTAGCTGCCCCCCATGATGTGCAAGCGCCAAGCGCACCACATAGAATTGCACCACAAAGGAGCTTAGTTCTCCACACTTTGTACTTAGAACCTTGAGACAAAGTCTCTTATAAACGAGAATTTATTTCTCAGATCATAAAATTGATCAGAAGCGCTTCTGCGCTCTTGGACTGGTGCACAGCGCCAAGCGCACCACGTGTTCCTCACGTGTGCGCCACTGAACAAATAGCGCTTTGCGCTCATAGATTGGTGCAAGCGCCAAGCGCACCACGTGCTCCTCACGTGTGTGCTACTTTACAGAAGCGCTTCACGCTCATTGAGTGGTGCTCAGCGCCAAGCGCACCACATGCTCCTCACGTGTGTGTTATTCCACCAGAAGCGCAATGCGCTCATTGTCTAGCGCTAGCGCCAAGCGCGCCACGTGCTCCTCACGTGTGCGCTATATCACAGAAGCGCTTAAGCTCATTAACTGGCGCTAACGCCAAGCGCGCCACGTGTCCCTCACGCATGCACTGATAGAACATAACTGTTCTTTAAAAAAAGCCCTAGAGCTATGATGAATACTCAGCATTCAATAAAAGACAGAAAGACTGTCAGAACCCAAGTCAATGCTCAGCATTGTCAAATGTTTTAAGATTTTAAATTCAGATTAATTGAGCCTATATGCTCATAAATCTCAGATCTTAGTCCCAATTGGACTACAGATCTCCCAACCAAAATTGGTTCAAGGGTACATCTCTTCACTCCTCTGATATTTGTCGTTGTAATCCTTCAACGTTTTCAGAGAGGTGACGGGTCCCGACAACTAAACACTTTACGGACCATGGAGTCCTTAAACCCATGGACTATGATGTCCTTAACCTTGGACCATGAAGTCCTTAAACCCATGGACTATGATGTCCTTAACCTTGGACTGTGGGGTTCTTAAACCCATGGACTATGATGTCCTTAACCTTGGACCGTAATGTCCCTAAACTAATCGACCGCAAAGTCCCTAAACTAAAACAATAGAGTTCAAATGCTCTTTTGTTGGATCTAAATGATCCTGTTAAGTAGATCTTAGTCTAAAATTAGACTCACGTATCCTTAACAAATGGTTAAGTTGGTCTTAGTCTAAAAATTAGACTAACGTATCCTTAACAAACGTTTAAGTTGATCTTAGTCTCAAATGAGACTAACGTATTCTTAAACCAAACCAAAAACCCAAATCTAAGAAAATACGGATTTGTACTAATCCACGCCCTATGGGCGACAACATAAATTAGTCTCCGTATACAATCCACGGGCAACCAAAAATAAAACAAACACATACGACACGAAGTGACCATTTGGAGAAGGAGAAGTGGTTACCGCGATGCGGTAGCGTAATTAACTATAGAGGCTTGCGCCTGTAGGGAAGAGCGTCCCCACAATCAAAAACCCTTCAAACGAGGGGGAATCTGACGAAGTCTGCTACAACGGCCGCATCCGTCTAAACCTTCGATACATGGTGTCATAAATTAACTTGGTATCTTCGGAGAAGTGGACGGATAGCACCTAATAGCATGTGCCCTCGAAATTCAGGCCTGACGTCCCAACGTCCTGATCGCGTCTTTCAGCAGAGAACAGATTCTGGCATGCCCGGTGGGACCTTTTCCACTTTCCACTCCATACTTCGTGTGTCGTATTTTTCCCGTGATCAAATAATCGCGGTGTGTGTGTTTTTTGTTGCCCTTAGGGGAGTGGATACTGAAGCCGGCATTTCGTCTCTATGAAGAATGGTGTTTGCTCCTACCCTAGCAACTCAGACTCTGTCATATCTGGTGGAGTCAAGTACGGGCCATATGCAGGCTCAAATCTTTGTAATCCAGCTCTTCAAGAAATCAACGGGCTTCTCTTTGGGTCGATTCTCCCACCTCCCACCCTCGGTGCCTCAACGCCGATGGAGGAAGCCCAGAGGAAGTCTGTCTTCCACAGGCTGGTTCCCCAAGCTGCAACTTTGTCGACAGAATCAGTCCTCCAACAACTGGCATCTTCCAAGGACCAAAGTCGACGTAGGGAGAAAAGTATTTAGGCTCTCAAAGGAAACAGGGGGCAGGCTCAGCAAAATCCTGAAATTAATCAAATCCTGGCCGTAAGAAACGGTCGACGTCGATATCAGCATCATACAAAATGAGCTGGGGGCAGTTCTCTGTATGGTCCTGTTTCAACCCCAGTGGTGAATGTTGTTGTTCTAACTGGGAACAACTTCAAATTATTGTGAAGGGTCAGACAAAGTTCTCCTACCGCAATATTGAAGAAGTCTCCGCAACCCATGGAGATCCCACGAGAGCAGAAACGAGTTCGCTCCCTGAGACAACTTTCCTCATCTAAATATAAGGTGTGGAAGCAGGTAAAGGGGAATCACCCCAAGACAGATCCTGATACAGTGGTTCCTCTCAAATCCAAAGCGGCTTTTCACTAAAAAGAGAGGCCTAATAAAGCTCAAGTGTCCGAAGTGAACTCCAAAGGCCAAGACTCCAAACACCCCAAGCCTGGGGGCATGGTAGTTCACATAGTCTATGTGTTGAATTCCAAGGACGAAGTTCGAGTTTATACTAGTCACCGACCTCAAACTCGGCCCTTAACAAAAGTTCAACTGCAACATGAAAAGCTGCAGGAGATGCTTGCTCAGGCCGCACCACTCGCTAATCCATCGTCTAAGATAAATCCCGAAGACACGCCTGGAGAAAGAATAGAGAAGGAGTCGGATATTGATTTCCTAAAGCGCGCTCTGGAAAAGGGAGATGCAGAAGCGGCAGAAATGTCCACAAAAATGAACCAGATGGCCCTTCTGATTCAGAATATGGCTGGAATGATGGTTCAATCGGAACCACTGGCAGATGAACTGCCGGTAGTCGGTCTTAAAGATAAGGATGACATTTCAAATCCTCTGCAAAGATTATCAATGGCTGAGGAGGAAATGATCCCTAAAAGCAAAGCTGAATGAATATATCGCTCAGCAAATCGAAGCTCACTACGCCAGTGAAGCCGCAAATAGATCAATCAAGATTGGTCGACCGTATCCGACATGGCACAATCAAATACAGTACCCGCCAGAGTACACACTTCCAACGTACCGCATGTACAAATGAACCGGGAATCCTCGCCAGCACATTGTGTGATTTGAACCCATGTGTGGCAATACTGATATACTTCTCCTCTAACAGTTCATCGGCTGTCTGGCAAGCATTGCCTTCGAATGGTATGCGGAACTCCCGAATGACTCTATGAATACCTTCGACGAAATCGAGATGCCCTCCTGTCAGAGATTTGCTAGTGTGAATAAAAGCACTACCGTGACGGCACTAGTCAACGAAAGAGTTAGACCGAATGAGACTTGGGTTCAATGTGTTACCCGATAGCGAAATCTCTGGTCAAATACAAGCAAAGCATTGATGAAGTTGCTGCCATGGGAATGCTCATAGCCACCCTTGACCCAAATTCAGAGGCTTCCTCGTATATGGCCCTCTTCAAGCTGACTGCCTTCTAAGAGCTCATGGATAAAATGACTCGATTGGATCAGCTGAGTCAAGACCCTTCATCATCTGATGAAGATCAATGAAAAGCGGAGGTAAGGTGGTATTTGTCGCCGACGCTAAAAAAAGGGTATGTCCACAAGCAAAACGGACACGGATGAAAACCCGAAAGGGCTCCGTGAGTAAAAACAGCAGGGCTACCGGCGAGTCTATGAAAACCCGAAAGGGTGCAGACTCGTAAAAAAATTCATGCACACTGGCAAGGTCCTCTCAACCTTGTAAGAAGAACATGCAGACGAGGTCTCTCACCCGGATTATTGCTCTTATCACCAAGCGATAGGGCATCCTCTCGAAGACTGCTTTACATTCAAAGACTGGGCAGAAGACCAATATCAGCAAGGTAAGTTCACTTTATCCAGCAGTTGGGGGGTAACCCGCCACAGAAGCATGAACCGAAAGCTACGAGAGTAGAGCCGGATCAACATCGGTCTTGGAAGCGATCTCGTACCTATCACGCGATAACGCTTTCAGGAGAAAGAGTACGCGAGGATATGGACGATCTCCCCTGGTGCTTCGAAAATGATGATGACGAAGTGATCTCAGAGTTTCCACCAGCACCAAAAGAATTGGAAGATGGGATACATACTACTGCAGATAACCTCAAGAAAAATTGACTTGGGAATGGCAAACGACCCGCGGCCTACGTTCGTCAGCGAGTTGCTGTCTGAAGAAAAGGTGGCTATGCTAAAAGACGTGCTCATGCAGTATAAAGACTGCTTTGCATGGAACTATTCCGAGATGCCAGGATTAGATCCAGAAATAGCCGTCCACAAATTGGCGATTTCTCCGGACGTCAAACCAATCAAACAAGAGCCGAGAAGAATGCGGCTCGAGCTTGAGATGAGCATCAATGCCGAAGTCAAAAAGCTAATCGACTCTGGTTTCATCCAAGAGGTTCAGTACCCTGACTGGATTGCCAACATTGTCCCAGTGATGAAGAAAAATGGGACAGTGCGCGTCTGCGTAGACTTTCGGGACCTCAACAAAGCATGTCCGAAAGATGACTTTCCCGTACCGGTTACCGAGCTAATGATAGACATCACGTCTACTCATGAAGTCTTCTCCTTGATGGACAGCTCATCAGGGTATAATCAAATAATAATGCATCCCGAAGATCGAAAGCATACCACTTTCCAGACTCCTCTGGGCATATTCTGCTATAAAATGATGCCTTCCGATCTGAAGAACGCCGGCGCTACCTATCAGAGGGCCATGATGAAGATTTTCGATGACCTCATACATGAAGTCATCGAATGCTATATCGACGACCTTGTGGTGAAAAGCAAATCGCACGAAGAGCATTGAGAGCATCTAAAAATAGTGTTCCAACGTCTTCAGAAATACAACTTGAAGATGAACCCTCTGAAATGCGCGTTCGGAGTCTCTTCGGCCAAATTCCTAGGATTCATCGTACGACATCGAGGCATCGAGATAGACCCTTCAAAGATCAAGGCGATCATGGAAATGCCCCTGCTAAGAACTCTGAAACAACTGCGGTCTCTCCAAGAAAAGCTCGCATATATCCGGCGGTTCATAGCTAATCTATCTGGCAAATGTTGTCCTTACAGTCACATGATGAAGAAGGGAACCCCGTTCGTTTGGGATCACAAATGCCAAAGCATGCTGGACGAAATTAAGCAATATCTACAGAATCCTCCGGTGCTAACCGCTCCGGTCAAAGGAAAGTCTCTCATTTTGTATACAACCGCCCTTGAGGGTTCCCTAAGCGCATTATGGGCACAAGAAAACGACCAAGGGAATGAGAGGGCCCTTTACTATTTGAGTCGAGTTCTTCTGGGGGCAGAAAATAATTACTCTCCCATTGAACAACACTGCCTGGCGTTGATCTTCGCAATAACTAAACTCAGGTACTATGCGTTGGAACATGAAGTCCATCTCATATCAAAGGTGGATCCTCTTAAGTATTTGATGTCAAAAGCCATTCTAAAGGGATGGCTAGCTAAATGGGCCCTACTCTTAATGGAATTCTTGGTGACATACCGACCTCTCAAGGCAGTGAAAGGACAGGCCATCGCCGACTTCCTCGCCGAGCATCCTATACCTGCCGATTCGCCCCTAAATTGCGAATTGCCAGACGAGCACGCGTTTGACACAATTGACGGGGAGAAAGGAGAGAGTAACACCCGGTGGGAACTATACTTCGACGGGGCATCTTCCATGAAGAAGCGACAGCACAACACCCCTATAATCAAATCTGGGGTAGGCCTTATCTTCGTGACTCCACAAGGAGAGATAATGCGCTTCGCCTTTTCCCTAACAAAGCCGGGGACAAATAATGAAGCAAAATATGAAGGTTTGATAGCAGGTCTTCAGATCGCTGTCGACATGGGAATCGAAAACCTCCTTATATATGGAGACTCCCAGTTGGTCGTTTGCCAAGTAAATGGCGATTATCAAACGTGCAAACCAGAGTTGGTGAAGTACAGCGAGAGAGTGCAACAATTGCTGATTCAAATCCCTGCCTACTCCCTGGAAAGCATACCGTGTGCGGAAAATAGCAAGGCAGATACATTAGCCAAGCTCGCTAAAGAATTGGCCGATGAGAACCTCGATGACGTAAGTATCGTTGTGCAAAGCCGTCGAGTTCTTGCACCGGCAAAAATATCTCCGGAGTCGTCTGAAGAGAAAGAAGTGACCAAAGAAACAGCCCTACAAATAAAAGACCAGGAAAAGGCTGAGGATTGGAGAGAAGTCTTTATAGACTACTTCAAATTCCGTCGAACTCCTGAAGACATCAGCTCATGAAACGAGCTTTATCCTTCGCCTTCGTCAATGATACACTGTATAAGAGATCGTTCGACTCTATATGGTAAGATGCCTAGGACCGGATGAAGCAAGAAGAGTCGTCCAAGAAACTCACGACGGACTCTGCGGTTCTCATCAAGCCGGGCCAAAGATGAAACTGAAGATCAAAAGGTTGGGCTACT
The DNA here is from genome assembly GCA_030015575.1 of Agapanthus africanus. Lineage (NCBI taxonomy): Eukaryota > Viridiplantae > Streptophyta > Magnoliopsida > Asparagales > Amaryllidaceae > Agapanthus > Agapanthus africanus. The sequence goes on along the minus strand of JASDDO010000019.1, from coordinate 811,545,731 downwards.
ATTGGCCCACGATGATTCAAGACTATCTCGAATACGCGAAGCAGTGCCACTTGTTCCAGATTCATGGGAACTTTATCCACCAGCATCCAAATCCGCTGCATCCAACGGTGGCTAGCTAGCCATTCGAAATGTGGGGAACTGACATAATCAGGCCCATCGAACCGGCATCATCCAGGGGACATCGGTTCATACTGACGACAACTGATTATTTCTATAAGTGGGCGGAAGTAATACCGCTAAGAGAAGTGAAGACGGAGGATATCCTTCATTTCTTCACGACACATGTCATCTATCGGTTCGGCACTCCGTGACGGATTATCTCCGATAACGAGTCGGCCTACAGAAGCCACAAAATCAGCCGCTTCGCACAACAACATAATATAGACCGGAGATACTCTTCGGTCTATAATCCCCGAGCCAACGGTCTGGCTGAGGATTTCAACAAGACCTTAACGAAGATCGTGAAAAAGACAGTGTCCAGAAATAAGAAGGACTGGCATGAGAGACTGCATGAAGCTCTCTGGGCATATCGAACCATGTTCAAAAGGGCCACAAACACAACGCCATATGCATTGGTATGCGGCACTGAAGCAGTACTCCCTTTGGAGATAGAGTTACCCTCCTTACGAGTGGTTGTTCATTACGAGTTAACGGGCGAAGAGAATGCTCATCTTCGGCTTGAGGAGCTTGATGCCCTCGACGAAACTCGGCTCATGGCGCAGCAAAACTTGGAAGCTTACAAAGCAAAGATGACGTGCTCATACTAGAGATTGACTAGGCCGAGAACATTCCGCCAAGGCGAATTCATGCTCGTGGTCAAGAGACCTATGATCCCCAATCGTGCCAAGCGGGGGAAATTCAAGCCAAACTATGAAGGCCTGTATATCATAGACAAGGTCTACCATGGCGGGGCTTACTTGCTCATGGATATGCATGGAGAAAGACCCTTCAGGCCAATAAACGGTCGGTTCCTAAAGAAATACTACGCCTGACGAATTACGGCCTGGTTAATGATAGATGACGATGCCTATGTCCGCTCACTATCTTCCCAGGCCCGAACTCCAGAAGTGGTAGCCAACGAAGCCGTTGCAGCAACGGACCGAAATGTCCTAAAACTAACGACGGACCGAAATGTCCTAAAACTAACAACGGACCGAGATGTCCTAAAACTAATAATGGACCGAAACATCCCTAAACTAACGACTGACCAAAACGTCGTTAAATTACTACAAACTCGCGGCGTCCCCGGGCTTACGTGTTAAAAAAAACGGTACATCCATAAGCGAGATGGGCACGGATGAAAACTCGAAAGGGCTCCGTGAGTAAAAACAGCGGGACTACCGGCGAGTTTGTGAAAATCCGAAATGGCGCAATTTCGTTAAAAGACACTCGCAAGGTCCTCTCGACCTTGTAAGGAGAAAATACCTACGTGAGATCCTTACGACTCACAAGGGAGCAACACACTTAGGAATCCTCACGATTCCTAAGGAGAAAACACACTTACGAAATCCTCACGACTCGTAAGGAGAATTCCCCTTTGAGACCCTCATGACTCATAAGATTCAAAAGCCTTAAGCTACAGCGATCTGAACATGTTCTTAAGCCATCACAATCTCCAATGCTGCCCTACAAGCGTTTCAATATTGACCCTTGCATACAATCCACGGGCACGAATAAACATTTCCTTAACAAAGTCCCACCAGCGACAAGGGATATGCTCACACAGTGAACAAACACTCGTAGGACCTCTCGACTTGCAAGGAGAAAACACTCTTGTAATATCCTTACGAGTTATAAAAGCACACACTTAAGAATCCTCACGATTTTTAAGGAGAAAACGCACCTACAAGATCCTCATGACTCGTAGGGAGAAATACCTTTATGAGACCCTTACGGCTCATAAAGTCAAAAGCCTTAGTCAACAGGATCTTAACCCTATTTGCTAAGCCACCTTTGTTCGAACCGATAAAGGCAAATGATGATCCGCTCCTGGCAATATCCCAGTTGTAGCGATGTTGATGCCTAAATCGGTATCAAATTCTAAGCCCTTTCACGGCAAATGATGATTCGCTCCTGGCAATATTCCAGTCGTAGCGATGTTGATGCTGAGATTGGCATCAGATTCCAAACCCAATACTCGTGATAAAAAAAATCAGCGAGCCAAAAAAAATGCATATGAAATAGCCGAAATGATGGGGCAACTTGCAAAAAAGTCAGCAAGTAAAAATATATATGCATATAAAAATAGCCGAAATGATTGGGCACCGCGAAAAATAGCCGAAATGATTGGGCACCGCGAAAAATAGCCGAAATGACTGGGCAATCGCGACTTTCGCGATATAAAAAGCTAAAATGATAGAGGATCGCAGAAAGAAATAAAAAAAATAAAATTAAATGAAACTTTTTGCCCTACAGATGAGATCACATCGATCCCTGTATACAATCCAGGGGCACAAACAAAAAGAGGATCATATCATCCCACCAGGCTCCGTCAGAAAGAGAGCCAAGTCTCGATGGCAACATCTGCATCTCGAGAGAACAACAACAGCGTTCCTCCTCATTCCAGCAGGATCCAGACGCGACAATCAACCTTGGAGCCACGGAAAAGTCCCCAGTTCCAAGACTCTATGGTTCACAGACAACCTAGAGTCATCCAATGACCCCGTCTCGAAAGTACGTCAACCCTGACACCATAGAAAGTGAAAGTACGTAAACTCCAACACCACAGAAAGCGGAGCAAGTCAGCCAATGACCTCCGACCTCCAGGGAAATCAGTGTCCTTGGCAAAACCTCGATTCAGGGAAATCAGCGTTCTTGACGAGAGCATCGCGATTCGCGTCAACCCGCAGAGAAATCAATGTCTTTGCAGGAAAACCTCGATTTGTCTCAACTCCGAGGAAATCGGTGTCCTTGGCAAAATACCTCAATTCAGGGAAATCAGTGTCTTTGACGAGAGCATCTTGATTCGCGTCGACCCGTAAGGAAATCAGTGTCTTTGCAGGAAAACCTCGATTCATCTCAACTCCGAGGAAATCAATGTCCTTGGTAAAAAACCTCGATTCAGGGAAATCAGCATCCTTGACGAGAACATCTCGATTCGTGCCGACCCGCAGAGAAATCAGTGTCTCTATAGGAATATACAACGTCGGCCAAATGGAGCCACGGCATAGTCCTTAGTTCCAAGTCTCAATGGCCACATCTACAGCCTGGAGACCTACTATAGCGTTCCACCTCATTCCAGTAGGATTTAGACGCGACAATCAACCTTGGAACCATGGTAAAGTCCATGTTCTAAATCTCGATGGTTCACAGACAGCCTAGAGATCACCAACAGCGTTCTTCCTCATTCCAACAGGATTCAGACGCGACAATCAACCTTGGAGCTGTTAAGTCAAATATAAATGTTGAGACCAGCCCTGTAAGAAGGAGGCCATTACTGTATCATACTATTTTGTATATTACTTAATGGAAGCTTGGGATATTTGATCGCACGCCAAAAGCGTGTCGGATGTTCAAAATTCTAAAGTTATAACCGCGATCAGGACGGTGTCGCTTTGCAGCTAGCCGGTTGAGCACGGGTCGATCCACAGGGAGATGGTTGTATGTCCGTTCTTGTTTTAGACGAGTCAATAAAGAATTTGTATGTGTTTGTTCAAACTAACCTATGTGTTTTATATGCAAGTATAAAGTTGTTGAGAAAAGATACGAAAGTGTAAGCTAAGGAAATCCGCACTCAAAACCTTTGAGCCGAGTCTTGACCAATTGAAGCTAGAGCAATCGGCAACAACGTGGATTAGGGGATTTAAGCGCGGTATTCGTGGAATCCGGCTTATTTACCCTTGTCCTTCCGTTCTTGTCTCTTGCTTTCGCCTCCGGCCAAACCGAACGCAACCGGTCGCGGTTAGGAATCACCGTTACCTTGGTAGGGTAGGGTGCCTAACGGAGCGCTTGCGTAACGTTTGGGCGGAGTTCAAAGGAAAATAACGGGAAAAGGAAATGAGGAACGAAACGTTAACTTACAATATCGTATTTATTCTTAACAACAATAATTACAACCATTCACAAAACAAACCAAAAAGAGCAAAAGAAAAGATAAACAAAGAAAAGAAAAGATTACAAGCAATTAAGTTCATGAATTAAATTGCAAGAAAGTAAAGCAAGATAATAATAAGCAAGTAATAAAAAGCAATAAAAAGAACAAGAAACTAGAACTCAAGACAAGCATGTGATCAATAGCCAACCCTTAAACTTGCAAGCTCAATCAAGAGGTTGCAAGATCAAGGGAAGGGTAGAGAACGCATGTGAAATGAAGCGCTAATTCCATAAGAAAATACGACCCTTGAGATCAATAACTAACCCTTAACCATTCAAGCTCAATGAAGAGGTTGAATGATCAAGAGAAAGCAAGAATCTCAAGGGGAAGAAGAAACAAAAGAGAATGATACAAAAAGCCCTCATCTTCATTGATCTTCCACTCAAAAAGCTCTCACTACAATTTTCATGGAGAAAGAATGAAGAAGAAGAAGAAGAACTACAAAAAACTACAAAAGAGGAACAAAGAATGAACTTAAAATTGGACCCTTGGCTTAGCTCAATTCTGGAGTATTTATAGGCAGGGAGCTGGAAATCTAGGGCAACATTCAGAACCTACATAAAAAGACCAAATAGCCCCTGAAATTTCATCATGTGAGGCGCCAGTACGGCCGCGGATCCGCGGCCTATACCCCCTATTGGCCGCGGATCCGCGGCCCTATGGTGGAGTCAGGGTATGGGCTTTCTTGTACTGCCCTGATCTGCTGTCCCCTTTTGTCTGGTACATGCATTTTCTGATAATCTTTCCAGAATATCTTCAGAATTCTTAGTCCAAGATTTCTTTCTTTTCTTTACTTTTGACTTTATCTCTCTCGAGCTCCGCGCACCCATTGATTCTTGTGCAGCCCCCCTCGTGCTCTGTGCATGTCCAAGACACGAATGACCACTGTCATATGTCTTGTCTCTGGAACTGGTACTCGGCACTGGACGGATATGGATGACCGGAACCCGGCTTTTATCTGCTGTGACAGATGTTCTGTATTTGGTGTAACTGTAGAGATTTTGTCTTGATTTGCAATATTTGTACTGGAAACCTGTATTCTGTAAATATGTAACAAACACGGATTACAAGCACCTACCTATAAACACACGAGCATAAGAATGGGCGGTATAAAATGCAATATTCTGGTATGAACAAATACCGCCAAACTTAACTTTTGCTCGTCCCGAGCAAAACCACTTATTCACAAAAATAAAATGATAATCGCACTTTCGCAGGGAACGCGATTGCACTGAGCGCGTGCAACAAGCCGTTAAACCTCTAGGTGTCCCTAGTAGGAGGAATGTTGTCTCCTGAGGGTTTTCAGCGGATACTACCCACAAAATCCCGTCAAGTTAGTTTCTTAAGTTAACATCGATTCTACTCCTACAGTTTACTATTTACGTTAGAAATTCTATCATCCTAAGTTAGAAATATCCAACCCTTATTTTTCACACCTCCTATCTATTTAACCTTAGGTCCTATACGTTCCAAAAAAGTTTAGAAAGATGTTGGTTCTCCTGAGTTTTCCTTCTAAAGTGCGGCCTCAAATCAGGGATTTTTATCAACTTTACAGAAAACACAAGTTTTATTCTTTATTTCTATCTTTTATTCAAACATCGATTGTATACCCGTACGTGTGTGTATATTTGCACCCCTACACTCAAGAATTCAATTCAAGCTATAATACCCTTGCCTTAATACCTAATACTACTTCTTTTCATTTAATGATGGACGGTGTTGCTCACATACCTTTCATGCGACTATTAATGCTTCTTGAGGCACTAACGGCCGATTACTGAATGTGTGAGCTTAAAGCGTAAATAGCAGTTTCCAGGTCTTGACTTTATTCTATTTTTCTTTTTCTTTTTCTTTTTCTTTTTCTTTTTCAAGACCGGATATATTTTTCAACATGCTCTTTTGGTGTTTAGCTTTAAATACCGTTTTTTCTTTCATACTAGGCTTTCAGGCAAGAGTATTTCAAGGTATCCTCTACTATCCCAAGTTTCAAGGTGCGTGTAAGTGCAGTTTGTAGGGTATATACTTTCTAAATTTGAACTCGAGAAGAGAAACTATTTTTCAGACTTATCCTTCAGTAAAGCATCAATACTTTCCCTTCATCTTGACTTAACTCAAGAACTGAACTCAAGATTACCTATTTCTCAAAAAAACTGTAAGGACGTATACTTACCAAAGTTAGACAGAATGAGGGTTATTTTTAGGGTTTTCAATCCCTAAGCCTAGAATTTAGTTATTTCTATCATATCAACTAAACTTTCGGAATAAAGATCTAAGTTACCCTATTAGCTAACTTGACGACAAAGTTTTTATATTTTTGGAAAAATTTTAATTTTTGTGGGTTTTTTAATAAGGTATGCAAATGCAAAATATACAAATGAATGCGAAGGAAGAAAGCTTACCGAGCACACCCCCAAACTTAAACTTGACAGTGCCCTCACTGTCAGGCTATACCAAGAGGGTCAAAATTGTCGGCGCTCCCTAGAAACAAATTATATACAAAACAAAAAAGGAAAACAAAAAATATATACAAAAAAGAGTCCCCCCAAACTTAAGTAAAACAGTGTTTCCACTATTAAGCGTTGAAGTTCAGGATTAGGGGGGAAAGAGAAGTGTATCAAGCTATACAAGGCCTTACACAGGCAAAAGTTAACACCAACCATTCAAAGATTTTATCGCTATAATGTACCGGTTGGTGGAAGAAGGCGTAGAGAAAAGAGATGGAGAATACGCGAGACCATATGTGAAGAGAAGCGGGATATGGTCTCGGTATATGAGAGGAAGAAGAATGGCGGAAGGGAAAAAGAAGTGGAATACGAACTTGAGGGTGCAAATGGAGTAAATAGATTAGCACAATTTGTGATGACCGATGTGTGAAAAGCGATTGTGCTAATATATTTATCCGTCGAGAAATAGGGTCAAATCCCTCAAGATTCGTGAGAAACCATGGGTACGCCGAACTTGGTAAACCAGACATACGAAATGAAAGTGAGACGGTTTCTTGCAAGGTCGGAACGATGGAAAGAATGGAGGGAAGTGATCGAGGAGGGGTATCGGTTAAAGGTTCAGGAGGGTGTACACAGTCAATGACAGGGACAGGATGAATGGGAAAATCCGACTCATCAATTAAAACTGGTTCATCCTCAAAACTATCCTCAATATTCTCCTCAAAATTTAGCACATCCATGCACTTCTCTTCAAAATCCAGACGCATATGGGTTTCGGGAAAAATATTTAATGACTCGGGATGATGATTTGAAGAGAAAAACTCAGCCAAATCTATGGGTTCATCATCCAAAATATTCCCAGCGTCAATATCCTCAATCAAGTGAAAATCAATATTCTCAGACACCTCAACAAAAGCATGGATTTCAATCGATTCGGGTTCTAGAGTGGAGGTGTAGAGGTCAAAAGGTTTGGGATTGGTTTCACTTGGAAGGGACCCTTCACAATCAGGTAAATCAAACCCTACAAAGTCGCACAACTCATTAAACATTCTATCTTCAATTGATAATTCAGTTGGGACACTTGATAGACTTTCAACACAGGAGTTGTGGGTTTCAATTTGAAACGGGTAGGTTTGATTTGGAAGGGGGTACAGCTCACTCTCTCCACTCAAATTCACAGCCTGTCCGACCGCCTCTTCATACATTGGAAAATTTGGAGCTAGTTGAAAACTAGCTACCGGGTCACTAGGTTGTATGAGGGCGGCCATGGACGCATCCAAATCCATCATCTGTTGGTACGACGCTACCCTAAAGTCTTCCAAAGACTGTTCCAGACTAGACATGGGTTGGGAAGGGGTTTCGGTAAAAGATTCAAAATTGTTTGGATACTGAAAACTCCCAGATGGCGGTTCAGAAGCAATGTCTAGGGAAGGTGCAAAGGTAGGGTAGGATTGGTAGGAATTGAACGGTTGGATAGGGGTAGGATCAACATTTGGATAAGAAGGTGAATGAAATTGTTGATCCCAAGAATTTGAAGTGGTGAAAGGAGTGAAAGATCGGCTACGAGATTGTTCAATACGTTCAGCGATGGACAAAGGACGACTTGCAAAAGGGGTATCAACATAAGAGGGTGGGGGAGGTGGAAAAGGTTGATACAAAATGGATTGCGGAGGGCAAGTGTTTGTCCTAGACGCGTCTATCCGATCTTTCAAAGAGATTTTGGGCATGGAGGGATCGTTCGACATTCGGCCAAAGCAAGAACCGTAAGAAGTAATGTCTGGTTGTGGGTACCAAAGTTCGGAAAGTGTTTTGCGAGGTGGGGTACCCATGATATGAAGAGAGGGAGAAAGAAAGGCAGAGAAAAGGAGGGGAAAAAGAATGTGATATTTTTTTTTTTAATTTTTAACAAAAGAATGAAATATACACACAAAAAAGAATAAGGACAAAAACAATCACGACACAAAAATACCACACACCTAATCGTTCTAGGGTTCACCTAGGTCAACTAGACCTGCTCCAAAACTTGATTGTCGAAGTAAAACTGTGTCGAGAAACAGGCTCAAGATACACTGATCACGAGGCCAGGTAAGTGCAGAGATAAGGGGAGGTTTTCCAACGCTTTCGCGAAGTTCCTTAATTAAATAACCCTTTCTCTTTTGGCGGTTTCGCCGTTAACACTTTCCTAGACACCCCGTAAACAATATACCGTTAAGCAAGGTTCTAAACACAGTTAACTTCTCCTAGTGAGCGCGAAGTCCTTAAGGCTTAAAGTCTAGTTTCTTTTAATTTTTGTGCGGGTAAACGTTATGCTCAAGTTCGTGATTTGTGGGCCACGGAAAAGGTGATGAACTCCTTTACCGTATGTTGTGGGGTTCGCTTGCACTTAAGTCCGTATTAATGTATGCACTGCGCAATTCAATAAAAATTCTATAAAGAATCAAACAATCGTTTTTTAGTTTAAGCGCGGCACTGCAACAATTACGGGTTAGTCAATTTTTAGCGTTTGCTAGCGAACTTGCAAAGAATCCTGCAAAGAATAGAATATTGGATGCGTCGGATTTGAGAAGAAGGTGTTAGTAAAATACGTACCGTTAAGTTTTGGGTTAGGAAACCCCCGTTGAATCAAATCCGGTAAGCTTGAAAAGTTCGCTTGCGCGGGTCAAACTACCCGGATCTTTGGCACTGTACTTTGCAATCACCTTAGCCTTGAATGTAGACTTTGCTCCCCACAATCGCAGTTTGCAAATCTGCAAAAATCTGCACTCTTGCCCACAAAAATGATCAAAAAAAAAAAAAAGAATATTTTTTTTTTATATATATACAAAAAGAATATTAACCCGAATAACAAGAAAAGAAATACGCTACCGTCTCCCCGGCAACGGCGCCATTTGATCGCAAGCCAAAAGCGTGTCGGATGTTCAAAATTCTAAAGTTATAACCGCGATCAGGACGGTGTCGCTTTGCAGCTAGCCGGTTGAGCACGGGTCGATCCACAGGGAGATGGTTGTATGTCCGTTCTTGTTTTAGACGAGTTAATAAAGAATTTGTATTTGTTTGTTCAAACTAACCTATGTGTTTTATATGCAAGTATAAAGTTGTTGAGAAAAGATACGAAAGTGTAAGCTAAGGAAATCCGCACTCAAAACCTTTGAGCCGAGTCTTGACCAATTGAAGCTAGAGCAATCGGCAACAACGTGGATTAGGGGATTTAAGCGCGGTATTCGTGGAATCCGGCTTATTTACCCTTGTCCTTCCGTTCTTGTCTCTTGCTTTCGCCTCCGGCCAAACCGAACGCAACCGGTCGCGATTAGGAATCACCGTTACCTTGGTAGGGTAGGGTGCCTAACGGAGCGCTTGCGTAACGTTTGGGCGGAGTTCAAAGGAAAATAACGGGAAAAGGAAATGAGGAACGAAACGTTAACTTACAATATCGTATTTATTCTTAACAACAATAATTACAACCATTCACAAAACAAACCAAAAAGAGCAAAAGAAAAGATAAACAAAGAAAAGAAAAGATTACAAGCAATTAAGTGCATGAATTAAATTGCAAGAAAGTAAAGCAAGATAATAATAAGCAAGTAATAAAAAGCGATAAAAAGAACAAGAAACTAGAACTCAAGACAAGCATGTGATCAATAGCCAACCCTTAAACTTGCAAGCTCAATCAAGAGGTTGCAAGATCAAGGGAAGGGTAGAGAACGCATGTGAAATGAAGCGCTAATTCCATAAGAAAATATGACCCTTGAGATCAATAACTAACCCTTAACCATTCAAGCTCAATGAAGAGGTTGAATGATCAAGAGAAAGCAAGAATCTCAAGGGGAAGAAGAAACAAAAGAGAATGATACAAAAAGCCCTCATCTTCATTGATCTTCCACTCAAAAAGCTCTCACTACAATTTTCATGGAGAAAGAATGAAGAAGAAGAAGAAGAACTACAAAAAACTACAAAAGAGGAACAAAGAATGAACTTAAAATTGGACCCTTGGCTTAGCTCAATTCTGGAGTATTTATAGGCAGGGAGCTGGAAATCTAGGGCAACATTCAGAACCTACATAAAAAGACCAAATAGCCCCTGAAATTTCATCATGTGAGGCGCCAGTACGGCCGCGGATCCGCGGCCTATACCCCCTATTGGCTGCGGATCCGCGGCCCTATGGTGGAGTCAGGGTATGGGCTTTCTTGTACTGCCCTGATCTGCTGTCCCCTTTTGTCTGGTACATGTATTTTCTGATAATCTTTCCAGAATATCTTCAGAATTCTTAGTCCAAGATTGCTTTCTTTTCTTTACTTTTGACTTTATCTCTCTCGAGCTCCGCGCACCCATTGATTCTTGTGCAGCCCCCCTCGTGCTCTGTGCATGTCCAAGACACGAATGACCACTGTCATATGTCTTGTCTCTGGAACTGGTACTCGGCACTGGACGGATATGGATGACCGGAACCCGGCTTTTATCTGCTGTGACAGATGTTCTGTATTTGGTGTAACTGTAGAGATTTTGTCTTGATTTGCAATATTTGTACTGGAAACCTGTATTCTGTAAATATGTAACAAACACGGATTACAAGCACCTACCTATAAACACACGAGCATAAGAATGGGCGGTATAAAATGCAATATTCTGGTATGAACAATATTCACAGTTGTATTGACAGTCTTGCTAAAAATGGTAGTATGCTACTTAGTTTGTTTCTACTTTAATATGTGCATATGTTTCTTTTAACATATCACTTATACATATTAGTAGAGCTCTTAGGATCTTTGCTTGATTACCAACGTTGTGATGGCAGTCACACTAGTGGGGGCTGGGTAGTCTATAAGCTACATCCTATACAGGTCCCTGGTCATAGGATTATCGAGACAGGGCATCGATACTCTGGAGTAGACTGGTATATATGCTTCTCATCCCAGCTGGGGAGATGGTTTGTCCCACAGCCATCAGTATGTCGTATTGGAGATAGTATGCAGGTGCTCGTTAGGTTACGAGTACACCGGACAGGACTCGCCGGGAACTGCAGGTTGGTACTATACCCATCGTCAGATAGCAGTTCCCAGGTGACATGAGTACAGCTTAGTCCATCGACTTGACACTGCTACTTCGCCTCGGGTGTGTTCCCACTGTACTTAGATTACTACCCTACCACGGCTCAAAGGAGTCGTGCAAACAGGTAGTAGTTGGGTGCAGTCCCGAAGCACTTGGAGACAGTGGCGGTTAGACAGGATTCGTCTCTCCGGATATTGGGGGTTGATATCGCACTGTGTATAGAGTGCCATTACGCAAAAGTCCTTGGCCAGGGCAAGCGAGATTTACTGGTAGGTTCCAGTAGTTTCTCAAGGTGTAATGGGCTTCACTCCGACACGATTTATACCACTATTAGGGGTCTGACGTTTACTGCCCCATAGGCCCGATATGCTATAGTCCTAGACGAACAGACCAGACTGTATGGAGATTGTCACATCAGGCTCAGTAGGAATTCGGATAGGTTTCCTCATCGTCCTTCTTATCGGTGTCTACCTGGGGACCGTTACGTACAGCTAGTACCGCTTGCGGCCTGTAGTTAAACCCACTGCCAGCGTAGTGTCGAATCTTTAGAGTCCCACACAGAAAGTTTCCCTGCACCGGGCAAAAGGTGTAGAGGCCATATAGTTTTACGGCAGGGCCGTGATCACTTATGCACACTTGTGCACATACTATGATCGGGCAGATAATACTAGCGGGCTTTAGTTTAAGCCAGATTCTAGTATTATACAGATGGATTTATTTAGTCAAAGATTATCCATGTTTTCCGGAAATACGGATGGGAGGGGCAGTCTCGTAATTTGTCGGGAAACTTCTAGAAGGAGGTGACTCATTTGTGTTTATTTCTTTTGTGATTTAAACTAAATGAGGTGGAGGAGATGAGGTGTAGTTAACATTAAATGCTTAATGACTCATGAGGTGATTCACCCTTAGAATTAAATGAAGCATGCTAGATATTATTTTGATATTATCAAGAGAGATGTATGCTTCATATTATTCTAGCATGAGATATTATTCATTCATAATCACAAAACACTTCTCTCTCCTCAAGTTTTCATCTTCTTCCTCAAACCCTAAAAGCTCTCATGAGTTGAGAATCCTAGGGTTTAAGTGACTAAGTAATCCATATAAATACTCTACACCCTCTAGGACTTCTAGATTAGCAAACTAAAAGCCGTAGTTATCTCAGATTCGATATCCGAGCTCGGACTATAGACTCTCGGGTGGATCGTCTTTGATTCAAGGAGGCCGTTGAGGTACCCATGTTCCATAGAGCCGACGAGGTGTGGAGGATAGCGATGAAGACCCGAAGGACAAGTAACGTGAGGTATAATTTCGAATCCGAGTAGTTAAACCTCTCGTAGTTTGCTAGTAATGGTTTAGACACGATCCGTGTGCTCAAGTCTGTGTTACGAAGCTTTGATAATTGTTTTTCATATATTCCGCCTCCCCGCGAACACGTAGGGTGTGTGACATGGACTTATAGTGGTATCAGAGCCTACTAAATCTCTACTAGCTTGTTAGCAACTAATTAGAACTTCGATCGTCGGAAAAACACGAAAACTTAACCTCGGATCCCTATAGTTTCTGTCGATTTTAAACTTGTCGAAAAAATTATTTCAGAAGTATGAAAATTCACAGCAGGGAATTCTAAGAATACTGGAGGAATACGAGTTGATGTCTCGGTGAGACGACCGCGGAAGCGCGGCGGATTGGTGCAATTCGCAGTGGATCCGCGGCCAAGTCGACTCCGAGTTGACTCGTATTTACACAGTTTGTCTTATTTTTGGGTGTTCTGTTTTCCTGTATATTTTGTTTCTGCCCAAGTTTTTTCAGTGCTGGCTTGCATTTGGGGTAGACACGGAAAAAGGTTGTCGATCGTAATTCTAAGTTATTTGCTAATCAGGTTTTATCTGTGATGTTTAATGTGTTCATAAACCTCTGCTAATTGCTAGTATGTCGGTTAGTTGGGGGTTGCACATTTCTGTAATGGATATTGGTTTGGGGATATGGACTTCATTGGATTGTCGTGGATGAATAGCCGCGTATGTGAGATGAGAGTTTTTATCTTTCATTCGATATAAATTGTAATATGTTGTAATATTCTTTTGCGGGGCACATCCGGATTGAGGTTGTAGCCACCGTTGTATTATTTCATTTACTGTTTCATGCTCCTAGGATAGACCCAAGATGGGGTGCACAAACTACCGGGTACTTTGAAGTGTTTAATGGCCTACTCACGTCGTTGAAGGAGACTGTTTCACTTCTGGTACTGGGCGGGTAGTTTGCCGCACCCGTAGGGGTCTAGGGTGGGGTTTGGCTATTCATCACGACCGTGTAATCCGTCTTTTGTTGCAGCCTCGAACGAAACATGGATTCCTAGTATATCCAATATGTTCATCTATGATCTGGAATGCCTGTTATTGCGTATGACGAATATACAATATCTATATATGATATCTAGTAGGCATTGCTTATGTTTTGCATCCGCACTAGCCCAGCCCCCGCTCTGTTGTTAGTTAAGTAACCTAACGGGTGAATGACGGGGCCTAGTGGCGAATGCGGATGGCATAAGCGGACATTGTATTTTCGTTGTTTTCTGCAATGATAGGATAAATGATGGGACGTATTATATTAATGCAAAGAAAATAAACCAAAGCTGAATCGTTGGAACAAATTTAAAAGAAACCACTCGGTTATTTTAAAAGAGCGGAATTTTAATTGCGGAGCTTTAACCACTCCTTTTAAAAGGCTATCAGGTTCCTTCGATTATATCAAGTTCACTACGTTCACGGTTTCGCCAAAACCAGTCGTAGCCCTCCATCATTTCATATGGATGGTCAGTAGTATTCAAGCTATGTTTGTTGGCCTTCGTCAAGGCATAGTGTTTGGTAGCTGCTGGGGTATTCATGTGTAGCATAGATAGATGCGTTGATTTGGGACAGTCGTATTACTTTGTTGGCCTTCGTCAAGGGTATGTACGGGTGGGTTCAAATTAACAAGGATAATGATGGGAAGAACTTGACATGTGACTTATGATTTGTTGGCCTTCGTCAAGGTCATAAGAGCATGGGGCAAATATCCACATCGGGAGTTTCTAAAGAAACTGAAACTTGCTAGTATTGCATACCATTTGGAGTTTGATAATGTTGGTAGGATTCCTTCAACATTATTACACAATGATATTTGGATCTCGATCCTACTGTGAGTATCCGCTATTCATCAGGAGATTCGTCACTTAACGATCAATGCTATAAACCAAGTAGGTGTCTAGAACGGTGTCAGCGAGGCTAAGCCTCCAGAGAAAAGAGTTTATTTAATTAAGGAACTTCGCGAAAGCGTCATAAAACCTCCCTCGAAGTACCGACACTAGCCTGGCTGAACGGTTAAGCAAGTATTGTACGGTGAGATCAGTCTTGGCTAATTCTTCTTTTATGGTTTGATGAAGTAAACAGTGGGAGCCATCCAGTTTAGATAAACTAAAAACCAATCTAAACTTGCAAGAGCATCATGCTAAAGTGTTTTCTTCTCTCTCTCAACTGCAGCGACCATGTGACCATGACTAGGTTACATCTAGATAACAAATTGACTGAATCTAACTTTTATGACTGGCAAAGGTCTGTCCAGATGTCCATTGCCTATGACAAGCTGGACCACCCTATTACTACTCAAGCCCCCACCGTTCCAGGTCCAGTTTCCACCGTCGCGGATATGGATATCCATCAGACAAGGGAAAAGGACAGTGTGAATGCCAAGTGCCTCGTGATGGCTTCAGTTGATGGTGTATACCAGAAGATGGACTTAGTTTCCATCTTTCTCCATAACAAAGATTTATATGGAGAGCAATCTCGTATCGCAAGATATGAGACCTCGAACGAATTGCTTCAAGCGAGGTTGGCTATCGGGTCATCTGTTAGGGATGACGTCCTTACGATGACTAGCTATATTGATGAGCTCACGGACCTGGAGACCACGTTGGGAAACATGTCATATGTTGACTTATTTCCACAGTCCCTACCCTCTACTTACACCCTGAAAGAAACCAGGGAGACACCCGCTCTACTTAATGGGGGATCTTCTTCTTCTGCATCCAGGGCGAAAGCAAAGGGTGAAAAGAGGAAAACCTCCACAAAGCCGATATACGGTGTCAGTGAAATAGAAGGAAAGGGAAGAGCAAAAGTTTCGGGACTTAGTGTAGGTAAGGAGGGATGCTCCTATTGTTATAGGAAGGGGCATTAGCAGAAGGATTGCAGGGCTTTGGAAGCCAGTAGCCAGGATTCGAAGCATGTTGTGGCTTTGGCCTCGGGTGTGTTTATAATTGAAAACTGTTTGTCAATTAACTCTACTTCCTGGGTACTAGATACCGGAGCAGGATCTCATATCTGTAATTCATTACATACTTTGAGAAACCGTAGAGTTATCAGGGTAGGCGATTTGTCTCTCAGAGTTGCGAACGGAATGAGCGTAGACGCTGAATCCGTGGGAGAATATCGCCTAGGTTTGACAAGTGGGCAGATATTGATTCTACGTAACTGTTTATATGTACCTAGTTTGACTTGTAATATCATATCAGTGTCCTCACTTTCGAGAGAGGGATATGATTTTACATTCTTAAGCGATGTGGTTCACATCCACCTAAATCAAGTTCTGATTGGGTCCGGTACATTAGATGACGGTATATACGTATTGAATCAAGCTCAGGTTTTCAATGTCCAGAACACACTTAAAAGAAAGCTCCAGAAGTAAATCAGGCTTTCTTATGGCATTGTAGACTAGGTCACATCAATGAAACACGGTTGACTAAGTTACATAAAGAAGGATATTTGAATCCGTTCGAATATCAATCTTATACTACTTGTGAATCTTGTCTCATAGGAAAGATGACAAAGACTCCGTTTACTGGACACGGAGTATGAGCGAGCGAGCTCTTGTGAATCGTACACAGTGACGTGTGCGGTCCAATGTCTATACATGCGAGAGGTGGTTATTCCTACTTCATTAATTTTACGGATGATTTCTCTAGGTATGGACATATCTTCTTGATAAAGGATAAATCCGAGGCCTTTGAGAAATTCCGGGAATACAAGAATGAAGTGAAAAACCAAACAGGCAAAAGTATCAAGAACTGAGATCTGATCGAGGTGGTGAATACTTAAGTGCCGAGTTCCTGGGTAACTTAAAAGAGAATGGAATTCTCTCTCAGCTTACTCCTCCATACACACCACAACACAACGGTGTATCGGAAAGGCGGAATCGAACCCTATTGGATATGGTTCGTTCCATGATGAGTAAGGCTGAGCTGCCGCGATCTTTCTGGGGTTATGCACTAGAATCAGCTGCATATCTTTTGAACAAAGGTTCCAACCAAGACTGTGCCTACCACACCATATCAGATGTGGAGTGGGAAGAAACCCTATCTTCAGTACCTGAAGACTTGGGGATGTCCAGCTTTTGTTAAAAAGCAGCATGCGGACAAGCTCGAGGCACGCTCAGTACAGTGTAAGTTTGTGGGATATCCAAAGAACTCCAAGGGGTATTGTTTCTATTACGCAGAGGAACAAAAGGTTTTTGTTTCTCGTCATGCCCACTTCTTGGAAGCTGAATTTTTAGAAAATCAGAAGAGTGGGAGCGCAATAGAACTGGAAGAAATTCTAGAACCACAAGTTGTTACTGAAAGTATGGTAGAACCAGAAGTTTCAGAAGAATGGGGCATCCCAGCGCCTATCCGCAGAAGTAGTAGGCAGTCCCATTCGCCTGAGAGATACTACGGTTTTCTCATAGATGGGGATAGAGAAGATTGCATCATTGACAATGATGACCCTACTAGCTTCCAGCAAGCCATTCAGAGCGGCGACTCAGTAAGATGGCTGGATGCAATGCGGACCGAAATGGAGTCCATGTACACTAACAAAGTATGGACTTTGGACATTGCTTCAGATGGGGTAAAACCCGTAGGATACAAATAGATCTTCAGAAAGAAGATTGGTGTAGATGGACAGGTTGAAACCTATAAGGCTAGACTTGTTGCAAAGGGTTTTCG
The DNA here is from genome assembly GCA_030015575.1 of Agapanthus africanus. Taxonomy (NCBI): domain Eukaryota; kingdom Viridiplantae; phylum Streptophyta; class Magnoliopsida; order Asparagales; family Amaryllidaceae; genus Agapanthus; species Agapanthus africanus. The sequence goes on along the minus strand of JASDDO010000019.1, from coordinate 811,528,132 downwards.
TCAAAGACCTGGTTTGGACTGTGATGAAACATTTTCTCCAGTGGCTATGCTCAAATCCATTCGGGTCCTTCTTGCCAGCCTTCCACGATTATGAGATCTGGCAGATGGACGTATATACGGTTTTTATAAATGGCAATTTAGAAGAATGCGTTTATATGGATCAGCCAGAGGGATTCATTCAGAGTGGGAGCAGCAGTAAAGTGTGCAAGTTGCTTAAGTCCATTTCTGGACTAAAGCAGGCATCATGGAGTTGGAACATCTGTTTTGATGATACTGTCAAAGAATTCGACTTTATCAAAAATCCAGATGAACCATGCATATATAATAAGGTTGTAGGAAGAGCTGTAGTATTCCTCGTCTTGTACGTGGATGACATTCTCCTAATAGGAAATGATATTCCTATGCTATAGTCAGTCAAAGGATTCTTATCACAGAAGTTCTCCATGAAGGACCTGGGTGATGCCACCTACATTCTGGGGATCCAGATCTATCGTGATAGATCAAAGAGGATGTTGGGACTTTCGCAGTCCAGGTACATAGACACCATATTGAAAATATTCAGTATGGAAGATTCTAAGCGTAGTAACCTACCGGCTTGTCACGGAATCACCCTCTCCAAAGAGATGTCTCCCAAGACTGATTTGGAAAGGGCTCGCATGTCGATTATACCCTACGCTTCTGCGGTAGGCTCTATAATGTATGCGATATTATGTACCAGACCAGATGTAGCATACGCATTGAGCGTTGTAAGCCGGTATCAGGCAAACCCAGGGGAGAAGCTCTAGATAGCAGTAAAGAACATTCTCAAGTACCTGAGGAGGACTAAGGAGATGTTCTTGGTGTATGGCGGAAAGGACCTCCAGATTGAGGCCTTTACTGACTCCAGCTTCCAAAGTGACAAGGATGACTCCAATTCCATGTCGGGTTATGTCTTTACCCTCAATGGAGGGGCGGTCTGTTGGAAGAGTTCCAAGCAGGACACCGTTGCTGACTCGACGATGGAAGCGGAGTACATAGCTGCTTGTGATGCCACAAAAGAAGCTGTCTGGATGAAGAAGTTCCTCACAGAACATCATGTAGTTCCTACCAGTGTTGATCTAATACCTCTGTATTGTGACAACAACGGCGCTATAGCTTTAGCGAAGGAACCCAGGTCCCATCAGAAGTCCAGACACATCTTAAGGCGGTATCACCTGATCAAGGAGATCGTAGATCGTCGGGAGATCGAGGTAAAGAGAGTAGATACGGAGAATAACACTGCTGATCCAATCACAAAGGCCATTCCTCAAACGCAGTTCGAGAGGCTATTCGAGATGATAGGTCTGCGATATGCCAGTACATGGCCCTAGTGCAAGTGGGAGATTGTTAGTGTTTATGCCCTAGAGGCCATTACTGTATCATACTAGTTTGTATATTACTTAATGGAAGCTTGGGATATTCATAGTTGTATTGACGGTCTTTCTAAAAATGGTAGTATGCTACTTAGTTTGTTTCTACTTTAATATGTGCATATGTTTCTTTTAACATATCGTTTATACATATAAGTAGAGCCCTTAGAATCTTTGCTTGATTACCAGTGTTGTATTGGCAGTCATACTAGTGGGGGCTGGGTAGTCTATAAGCAACATCCTATACAGGTCCCTGGTCGTAGGATTATCGAGATAGGGCATCGATACTCCGGAGTAGACTGGTGTATACGCTTCTCATCCCAGCTGCGGAGATGGTCTGTCTCACAGCTGTCAGTACGTCGTACTGGAGATAGTATGCAGGTGCTCGTTAGGTTACGAGTACACCGGACAGGACTCGTCGGGAAGTGCAGATTGGTACTATACCCATCGTCAGATAGCAGTTCCCAGGTAACATGAGTACAGCTTAGTTCGTCGACTTGACACTGCTACTTCGCCTCGGGTGTGTTCCCACTGTACTTAGATTACTACCCTACCACGGCTCAAAGGAGTCGTGCAAACAGGTAGTAGTTGGGTGCAGTCCTGAAGCACTTGGAGGCAGTGGTGGTTAGACAGGATTCGTCTCTCCCGGTATTGGGGGTTGATATCGCGCTGTGTATGGAGAGCCATTACGCAAAAGTCCCTGGCCAGGGCAAGCGAGATTTACTGGTAGGTTCCAGTAGTTTCTCAAGGTGTAATGGGCTTCACTCCGACACGATTTATACCACTATTAGGGGTCTGACGTTTACCGCCCCATCGGCCCGATATGCTATAGTCCTAGACGAACAGACCGGACTATACAGAGATTGTCAAATCAGGCTCAGTAGGAGTTCGGATGGGTTTACTCATCGTCCTTCTTATCGACATCTACCTGGGGACCGTTACGTACAGCTAGTACCGCTTGCAGCCTGTGGTTAAACCCACTGTCAGCGTAGTGTCGAGTCTTTAGAGTCCCACACAGAGAGTTTCCCTGCACCGGGCAAAAGGTGTAGAGGCCGTATGGTTTTACGGCAGGGCCGCGATCACTTACGTACACTTGTGCACGTACTATGATCGGGCAGATAATACTAGCGGGCTTTGGTTTAAGCCAGATTCTAGTATTATATAGATGGATTTATTCAGTCAAAGATTATCCGTGTTTTTCGGAAATACGGATGGGAAGGGCAGTCTCGTAATTTGTCGGGAAGCTTCTAGAAGGAGATGACTCATTTTTGTTTATTTCTATTATGATTTAAACTAAATGAGGTGGAGGAGATGAGGTATAGTTAACATTAAATGCTTAATGACTCATGAGGTGATTCACCCTTAGAATTAAATGAAGCATGCTAGATATTATCTTGATATTATCAAGAGAGATATTTGTATGCTTCATATTATTCTAGCATGAGATATTATTCATTCATAATCACAAAACACTTCTCTCTCCTCAAGTTTTCATCTTCTTCCTCAAACCTTAAAAGCTCTCATAAGTTGAGAATCCTAGGGTTTAAGTGACTAAGTAATTCATCTAAATACTCTACACCCTCTAGGACTTCTAGATTAGCAAACTAGAAACCGTAGTTATCTCAGATTCGAGATAGGAGCTCGGACTATAGACTCTCGGGTGGATCGTCTTTGACTCGAGGAGGCCGTTGAGGTATCCATGTTCCATAGAGCCGACGAGGTGTGGAGGACATCGATGAAGACCCGAAGGACAAGTAACGTGAGGTATAACTTCGAATCCGAGTAGTTAAACCTCTCGTAGTTTGCTAGTAATGGTTTAGACACGATCCGTGTGCTCAAGTCCGTGTTACGAAGCTTTGATAATTGTTTTTCATATATTCCGCCTCCCCACGAACACGTGGGGTGCGTGACATGGACTTACAGGAGCCATGGCAAAGTCCCTGTTCCAAACCTCGACGGTTCACAGACAACCAAGAGAGCAAATTCTGGTTCTGTAGAACACGGCTAAAGTCAATCCTGACCCCATGGGAAGCAGCCAGAGCAAATCCTGATTCCGTAGAACACGGCTAAAGTCAATCCCGACACTATAGGAAACGGCCAGAGTACCTCCTGGCCCCGTGGAACACGGCTAAAGTCAATCCTGACCCCGTGGGAAGCAGCCAGAGCAAATTCTGGTCCTATAGAACACGGCTAAAGTCAATACTGACCCCGTGGGAAGCAGCCAGAGCAAATCCTGGTCCCGTAGAACACGGCTAAAGTCAATCCTGACCCCGTGGGAAATGGCCAGAGCAAATCCTGGTCCCGTAGAACACGGCTAAAGTCAATCCGGACCCCGTGGGAAACGGCCAGAGCAAATCCCGGTCCCGTAGAACACGGCTAAAGTCAATCCTGACCCCGTGGGAAACGGCCAGAGCAAATCCCGGTCCCGTAGAACACGGTTAAAGTCAATCCTGACCCCATGGGAAACGGCCAGAGTAAATCCCGGCCCCGTAGAACACGGCTAAAGTCAATCCTGACCCCGGGTTCCGTAGAACACGGCTAAAGTCAATCATGACCCCGTGGGAAACGGCCAGTGCAAATCCCGGTTCCGTAGAACACGGCTAAAGTCAATCCTGACCCCATGTGAAACGGCCAGAGCAAATCCTGGTTCCGTAGAACACGGCTAAAGTCAATCCTGACCCCGTGGGAAACGGCCAGAGAAAATCCTGGTCACGTAGAACACGGCTAAAGTCAATACTGACCCCGTGGGAAATGGCCAGGGAAAATCCCGGTCACGTCGAACATGGCTAAAGTCAATCCTGACCCTGTGGGAAACGGCCAGAGCAAATTCTGGTCCCGTAGAACCTAGCTAAAGTCAATCTTGACCCCATGGGAAACGGCCAGAGCAAATCCTGGTCCCGTAGAATACGGATAAAGTCAATCTTGACCCCGTAGGAAATGGCCAGAGCAAATCCTGGTTCCGTAGAACACGGTTAAAGTCAATCCTGACCCCGTGGGAAACGGCCAGAGCAAATCCTGGTCTCGTAGAACATGGCTAAAGTCAATTCAGACTCCGTAGAAAACAGCCAGAGTAAACCCTCGAACTCCTCGTCAAAGCAATTCTTTGACTCAGGAGCAGATCAACTCATCAATCACTTAAGAGTCCTCTCGACTTGTAAGGAGAAAATTCTCTTGTGAGATCCTTACGACTCTCAAGAGAAAACACACTTAGGAATCCTCACAATTCCTAAGGAGAAACCACACCTGCGAGATCCTCTCGACTCGTAGGGAGAAAAGTCTTTATGAGACCCTCACGGCTCATAAAGTTGAAAAGTCTTAGCTGGCAGATCCTAACCCTGTCTCCCAAGCCATCATTGCCTCGCAGAGAGGTCAAGGTAGATTTTCTACAGGCCACACTCTCCGAAGTCAAACATTGACCAAAAAGGAAACAATCACTTACAAGTCCTCTCAACTTGTAAGGAAGAAAATTCTCTTGTGAGATCCTTACGACTCTCAAGAGAAAACGTACCTAAAATTCCTCACAATTCCTAAGAAGAAACCACACCTGCGAGATCCTCTCGACTCGTAGGGAGAAAAGTCTTTGTGAGACCTTCACGGCTCATAAAATTGAAAAATCTTAGGCAGCAGACCTGAACCTGTTTCCTAAGCCATCGCTGCCTTGCAAAGAGTTCAAGATGAACTGTTATCCACCATCTATGGGCCACACTTGCCAAAGCTACATGCCACTTAAATGGAGAAATTACTGATGAGCACATAAACTACTTCACGCCAGAGTAAAAAATAAAGAAATAGAAGAGTGCGGCTCATGGGGCTGAGGGTTTGGAACTATATCCCTTAAGAGTCGAGATTTGAGTCAATGATAAATGCCGACGCTTGTGTCCGCTCGTTATCTTCTCAGATCAAGATTCTGAAAGTTATATACCAACCCGAAACTGGGCATACGCTATGCATAACTATACACTACTTCACCCACGTACATACTTACGTGGGCAAAGTAGTGGGGGGCATTTGTTCCCACCAAAAATTTCTGCGCAAAGGAGCCCAAGGTATCAAATGGCAGCGATACGCTTAAGAAAATGTGAACCAGTATTTTCCGGGCTGTATTTTGACAAACTCCCGAATGAGAAACAGGTAAATTCTGATGGTATCGAAAATTTCTCGAAAAAACCTTCGATTTGATATATTATGGACCTCATAAATCATCCGGGATCAAAAGTTATGAGCAAATATGCTATGCACGTGTAATCTAAAGAAGAAAATGCGAACCAGTATTTTCCGGGCTGTATTTTGACAAACTCCCGAATGAGAAATAGCTAAATTCTGATGGTATCGAAAGTGTCTCGAAAAATCCTTCGATTTGATATATTATGAGCCTCATAATTTATCCGGGATCAAAAGTTATGAGCAAATGTGCTACGCACGTGTAATCTAAAGTAATGCTCTACTACATGGGGAATGCATTTTAGTCCCACATCAGGAAAAAGTGAGATCCCTTCTCTACCACTCTCCTATAAATAAGAGGGAATAACTCTTAGAAAAGGTAGAGAATTCAATTCTCAAAGGAGATTAGTTCTCCATAGGAGCTTGCTCCCGCCATAATGCGCATATGCGCAAGCGCCACGTGCAATGCACGTACGCCCGCCACATGCGCGCCACGTGCAACGCACGTGAGCTAAACACGTGCAACGCACGTGAGAGAATTCAATTCTCAAAGGAGATTAGTTCTCCATAGGAGCTTGCTCCCCCCATAATGCGCATATGCGCAAGCGCCATGTGCGTCACGTGCAATGCACGTACGCCCGCCACATGCGCGCCACGTGCAATGCACGTGAGCCAAACACATGCAACGCACATGAGAGAATTCAATTCTCAAAGGAGATTAGTTCTCCATAGGAGCTTGCTCCCCCCATAATGCGCATATACACAAGCGCCATGTGCGCCACGTGCAAAGCACGTGCGCCTGCCACATGCGCGCCACGTGCAACGCACGTGAGCCAAACACGTGCAACGCACGTGGGAGAATTTAATTCTCAAAGGAGCTTAGTTCTCCATGTTAGGGCCTTAGCTTCCCCCCATGATGTGCAAGCGCCACGTGCGACGCGCGTGCGCTCAACACGTGCGACGCACGTGCGCGAACGCAAAGAGACCTTTTTCAGCAGTTAGGAGTTTAAGCTTCAACATATTCTTCCTCCTGATAAGTAGGACATGATTCAAAGGGTACATCCTTCCACACCTTCGATATATAGCGCTGTAATCTCTCAGCATCGTCGGAAAGGTGGTGGGTCCCAACGACCAATGATCTCTCTTTCCAAATAGGGAGGAACCTCCCATAAACTTTGAGAAATCTCAGAAAGAAGAGCAAGCTCTCGTTAGAAGAATAACTTTTTTCAAGGTAAAAAAAACAGAGATAAGAAAAATCTCATTAAAGAAGAAGAACATAATTCTTCTCATAGATCATAGATCTATAAGACTAAGGTCTTTTTACAAAAGGAGATCATGAACATCTCATTATAAAAGGGGGAAAAATAATTCAATTCTCTTAGGATCACAGATCCATAAAGACAAAGCCTTTCACCAAAATAAAAGATTGAAACATCTCCTATAAAATTAGAACTTTGTTCTTAGAACCTTGAGACAAAATCTCTTATAAACGAGAATTTATTTCTCAGATCATAAAATTGATCAGAAGCTCTTCTGCGCTCTTGGACTAGTGCACAGCGCCAAGCGCACCACGTGTGCGCCACTGAACAAATAGCGCTTTGCGCTCATAGATTGGTGCTAGCGCCAAGCGCACCACGTGCTCCTCACGTGTATGCTACTTGACAGAAGCGCTCCGCGCTCATTGACTGGCGTTCAGGGCCAAGCGCACTACGTGCTCTTCACGTGTGCGCTATTCCACCAGAAGCGCAATGTGCTCATTGTCTGGTGCTAGCGCCAAGCGCGCCACGTGCTCCTCATGTGTGCGCTATATCACAGAAGCGCTTTGCGCTCATTAACTGGCGCTAACGCCAAGCGCGCCACGTGTCCCTCATGCATGCGCTGATAGAACATAACTGTTATTTAAATAAAGCCCTAGAGTTATGATGAATACTCAGCATTCAATAAAAGACAGAAAGGCTGTCAGAACCCAAGTTAATGCTCAACATTGTCATATGTTTTAACATTTTAACTGAGTGGGCCGAGCCCAAGTTGGCCATAAACCCCTCATTCAGATTAATTGAGCCCATATGCTCATAAATCTCATATCTTAGTCCCAATTGGACTACAGATCTCCCAACCAAAATTGGTTCAAGGGTACATCTCTTCACTCCTCTGATATTTGTCGTTGTAATCCTTCAACGTCTTCAGAGAGGTGACGGGTCCCGACAACTAAACACTTTACGGACTGTGGAGTCCTTAAACCCATGGACTATGATGTCCTTAACTTTGGATTGTGAAGTCCTTAAACCCATGGACTATAATGTCCTTAACCTCTGACTGTGGGGTTCTTAAACCCATAAACTATGATGTCCTTAACCTTGGACCGTAATGTTCCAAAACTAATCGACTGCAAAGTCCCTAAACTAAAACAATAGAGTTCAAATGCTATTTTGTTGGATCTAAATGATCCTGTTAAGTAGATCTTAGTCTAAAATTAGACTAACGTATCCTTAACAAATGGTTAAGTTGATTTTAGTCTAAAAATTAGACTAACGTATCCTTAACAAACGTTTAAGTTGGTCTTAGTCACAAATGGGACTAACGTATCCTTAAACCCAAACCAAAAACCTAAATCTAAGAAAATACGGATTTGGACTAATCTACGCCCTACGGGTGACAACATAAATTAGTCTCCGTATACAATCTACGGGCAACAAAAAATAAAACAAACACATACGACACGAAGTGACCATCTGGAGAAGGAGAAAGTGGTTACCGTGATGCGGTAGCGTAATTAACTGCAGGGGCTTGTGCCTGCAGGGAAGAGCGTCCCCACAATCAAAAACCCCTTAAATGAGGGGGAATCTGACGAAGTCTGCTACAACGACCACATCCGTCTAAACCATTGATACATGGTGTCATAAATTAACTTGGCATCTTCGGAGAGGTGGACGGATAGCACCTAATAGAATGTGCCTTCGGAGAGGTGGACGGCCATACCAGATTCTGACACGCCCGGTGGGACCTTTTCCTCTTTCCACTCCACACTTCGTGTGTCGTGTTTTTCCTGTGATCAAATAATCGCGGTGTGTGTGTTTTTGGTTACCCTTAGGGGAGTGGATACTGAAGCCGGAATTTCGTCTCTATGAAGAATGGTGTTTGCTCCCACCCTAGCAACTCAGGCTCTGTCATATCTGGTGGAGTCAAGTACGGGCCACTTGCAGGCTCAAATCTCTGCAATCCGGCTCTTCAAGAAATCAACGGACTTCTCTTTGGGTCGATGCTCCTACCTCCCACCCTCGGTGACTCAACGCCGATGGAGGAAGCCCAGTAGAAGTCTGTCATCCACAGGCTGGTTCCCCAAGCTGCAACTTTGCCGACAGAATCAGTCCTCCAACAACTGGCACCTGCCAAGGACCAAGGTCGACGCAGGGGGCAGAATATTTAGGCTCTCAAAGGAAACAGGGGGCAGGCTCGGCAAAATCCTGAAGCTAATCAAATCCCGGCCGTAAGAAACGGTCGACGTCAATATCTGCATCATACAAAATAAGCTGGGGGCAGTTCTCCATATGATCCTATTTCAACCCCAGTGGTGAATGTTGTTGTTCCAACTGGGAACAGCTTCAAATTTTTGTGAAGGGTCAGACAAAGTTCTCCTACCGCAATATTGAAAAAGTCTCCACAGCCCATGGAGATCCCACGAGAGCAGAAACGAGTTCGCTCCCTGAGACAACTTTCCTCATCTAAATATAAGGTGTGGAAGCAGGTAAAGGGGAATCACCCCAAGACGGATCCTGATACAGCGGTTCCTCTCAAATCCAAAGCAGCTTTTCACAAAAAAGAGAGGCCTAATAAAGCTTAACTGCCCGAAGCGAACTCCAAAGGCCAAGACTCCAAACACCCCAAGCCTGGGGGCATGGTAGTTCACATAGTCTATATGTTGAATTCCAAAGACGAAGTTCGAGTTTATACTAGTCACCGACCTCAAACTCGGTCCTTAACAAAAGTTCAACTGCAACGCGAAAAGCTGCAGGAGATGCTTGCTCAGGCGGCACCACTCGCTAATCCATCGTCTAAGATAAATCCCGAAGACGCACCTGGAGAAAGAATAGAGAAGGAGTCGGATATTGATTTCCTAAAGCGCGCTCTGAAAAAGGGAGATGCAGAACCGGCAAAAATGTCCACTAAAATGAACCAGATGGCCCTTCTGATTCAGAATATGGCTGGAATGATGGTTCAATCGGAACCACTGGTAGATGAACTGCCAGTAGTCGATCTTAAAGATAAGGATGACATTTAAAATCCTCTGCAAAGCTCATCAATGGCTGAGGAGGAAATGATTCCTAAAAGCAAAGCTGAATGAATATATCGCTCAGCAAATCGAAGCTCATTACGCCAGTGAAGCCGCAAATAAATCAATCAAGATTGGTCGACCATATCCGACATGGCACAATCAAATACAGTACCCGCCAGAGTACACACTTCCAACGTGCCGCGTGTAATAAGGAACTGGGAATCCTTGCCAGCACATTGCTTGATTTGAACCCATGTGTGGAAATACTGATATACTTCTCCTCTAACAGTTCATCGGCTGTCTGGCGGGCATTGCCTTCGAATGGTATGCGGAACTCCCGAATGACTCCATGAATACCTTCGACGAAATCGAGATGCCCTCCTGTCAGAGATTCGCTAGTGTGAATAAAAGCACTACCGTGACGGCACTGGTCAACGAAAGGGTTAGACCGAATGAGACTTGGGTTCAATGTGTTACCCGATAGCGAAATCTCTGGTCAAATACAAGCAACGCAATGATGAAGTTGCAGCCATGGGAATGCTCATAGCCACCCTTGACCCAAATTCAGAGGCATCCTCGTATATGGCCCTCTTCAAGCTAACCGCCTTCCAAGAGCTCATGGATAAAATTACTCGATTGGATCAGCTGAGTCAAGACCCTTCATCATCTGATGAAGATGAATGAAAAGCGGAGGTAAGGTGGTATTTGTCGCCGACGCTAAAAAAAGGGGTATGTCCACAAACAAAACGGGCACAGATGAAAACCCGAAAGGGCCCCGTGAGTAAAAACAGCAGGGCTACCGGCGAGTCTGTGAAAACCCGAAAAAGCGCAGACTCATAAAAAAATTCATGCACACTGGCAAGGTCCTCTCGACCTTGTAAGGAGAACATGCAGACGAGGTCTCTCACCCGGATTATTGCTCTTATCACCAAGCAATAGGGCATCCTTTCGAAGACTGCTTTACATTCAAAGACTGGGCAGAAGACCAATATCAGCAAGGCAAGTTCGCTTTATCCAGCAGTTGGAGGGTAACCCCGCCACAGAAGCATGAACCGAAAGCCACGAGAGTAGTGCCGGATCAACATCAGTCTTAGAAGCGATCTCGTACCTGTCACGCGATAACACTGTCAGGAGAAATAGTACGCGAGGATATGGACGACCTCCCCTGGTGCTTCAAAAACAATGATGACGAAGTGATCTCAGAGTTTCCACCAGCATCAAAAGAATTGGAAGATGGGATACATACTACTGCAGATAACCTCAAGAAAAATTGACTTGCGGACGGCAAACGACCCGCGGCCTACGTTCGTCAGCGAGTTGATGTCTGAAGAAAAGGTGGCTACGCTAAAATACGTGCTCATGCAGTATAAAGACTGCTTTGCATGGAACTATTTCGAGATGCCAGGATTAGATCCAGAAATAGCCGTCCACAAATTGGCGATTTCTCCGGACGTCAAACCAATCAAACAAGCGCCGAGAAGAATGCGGCTCGAGCTTGAGATGGGCATCAACGCCGAAGTCAAAAATCTAATCGACTCCGGCTTCATCCAAGAGGTTCAGTACCCTGACTGGATTGCCAACATTGTCCCAGTGATGAAGAAAAATGGGATAGTGCACGTCTGGATAGACTTCCGGGACCTCAACAAAGCATGTCCGAAAGATGACTTTCCCGTACCGGTTACCGAGCTAATGATAGACAGCACATCTACTCACGAAGTCTTCTCCTTCATGGACGGCTCATCAGGGTACAATCAAATAAAAATGCATCCCGAAAATCAAAATCATACCGCTTTCACGACTCCTCTGGGCATATTCTGCTACAAAATGATACCTTTCGGTCTGAAGAACGCCGGCGCTACCTATGAGAGGGCCATGACGAAGATTTTCAATGACCTCATACATGAAGTCATCGAATGCTATATCGACGACCTTGTGGTGAAAAGCAAACCGCACGAAGAGCATTGGGAGCATCTAAAAATAGTGTTCCAACATCTTCGGAAATACAACTTGAAGATGAACCCTCTGAAATGCGTGTTCGGGGTCTCTTTAGGCAAATTCCTGGGATTCATCGTACAACATCGAGGCATCGAGATAGACCCGTCAAAGATCAAGGCGATCATGGAAATGCCCCCGCCAAGAACTCTGAAACAACTGCGGTCACTCCAAGGAAAGCTCGCATATATCCAACGGTTCATAGCTAAGCTCTCCGGCAAATGTCGTCCCTACAGTCACTTGATGAAGAAGGGAACCCCGTTCGTTTGGGATCGCAAATGCCAAAGTGCGCTGGACGAAATTAAGCAATATCTACAGAATCCTCCGGTGCTAACCGCTCCGGTCAAGAGAAAGTCTTTCATTTTGTATACAACCGCCCTTGAGGGTTCCCTAGGCGCATTATGGTCACAAGAAAACGACCAAGGGAAGGAGAGGGCCATTTACTATTTGAGTCGAGTTCTTCTGGGGGCAGAAAACAATTACTCTCCCATTGAACAACACTGCCTGGCGTTGATCTTCGCAATAACTAAACTCAGGCACTATGCGTTGGCACATGAGGTCCATCTCATATCAAAGGTGGATCCTCTTAAGTATTTGATGTCAAAAGCCATTCTAACGGGACGGCTAGCTAAATGGGCCCTACTCTTAATGGAATTCTCGATGACATACTGATCTCTCAAGGCAGTGAAAGGCCAGGCCATCGCCGACTTCCTCGACGAGCATCCTATACCTGCCGATTCACCCCTAAATTGCGAATTGCTAGACGAGCACGCGTTTGACACAATCGACGGGGAGAAAAGAGATAGTAACACCCGGTGGGAACTCTACTTCGACGGGGCATCTTCCATGAAGAAGCGACAACACAACACCCCTATAATCAAATCTGGGGTAGGCCTTATCTTCGTGACTCCATAAGGAGGGATAATGCGCTTTGCCTTTTCCCTAACAGAGCCGGGGACAAATAATAAAGCAGAATATGAAGCTTAGATAGCAGGTCTTGAGATCGCTGTCGACATGGGAATCGAAAACCTCCTTATATATGGAGACTCCCAGTTGGTCGTTAGCCAAGTAAACGGCGATTATCAAACGTGCAAACCAGAGTTGGTGAAGTACGGCGAGAGATTGCAACAATTGCTGATTCAAATCCCTGCCTACTCCCTGGAAAGCATACCGCGTGCGGAAAATAATAAGGCAGATACATTAGCCAAGCTCGCTACAGAACTGGCCAACGAGAACCTCAATGACGTAAGTATCGTTGTGCAAAGCCGTCGAGTTCTTGCACCGGCAGAAATATCTCCGGAGTCGTCTGAAGAGAAAGAAGCGACCAAAGAAACAGCCCTACAAATAAAAGACCAGGAAAAGGCTGAGGATTGGAGAGAACTCTTTATAGACTACTTCAAATCCAGTCGAACACATGAAGATGCGTCTTCAAGACATCAGCTCATGAAACGAGCTCTATCCTTCGCCTTCGTCAATGATACGCTGTATAAGAGATCGTTCGACTCTCTATGGCTAAGATATCTGGGACCGGAAGAAGCAAAGAGAGTCGTCCAAGAAACTCACGACGGACTCTGCGGTTCTCATCAAGCCGGGCCAAAGATGAAACTGAAGATCAAAAGGATGGGCTACTATTGGCCCACGATGATTCAAGACTGCCTCGAATACGCGAAGCAGTGCTACTTGTGCTAGATTCACGGGGACTTTATCCACCAGTATCCAAATCTGCTACATCCAATGGTGGCTAGCTGGCCATTCGAAATGTGGGGAACTAACATAATCGGGCCCATCGAACCGGCATCATCCAGGGGACATCGGTTCATATTGGCGACAACTGATTATTTCTCTAAGTGGGCGGAAGCAATACCGCTGAGAGAAGTGAAGATGAAGAATATTATCCATTTCTTCAAGACATATGTCATCTATCGGTTCGGCACTCCGCGACAGATTATCTCCGATAACTGGCCGGCCTACAGAAGCCACAAAATCAGCCGCTTCGCAAAACAACATAATATAGACTGGAGATACTCTTCGGTCTATAATCTCCAAGCCAACGGTCTGGCTGAAGCTTTCAACAAGACCTTGACGAAGATCGTGAAAAAGACGGTGTCCAGAAATAAGAAGGACTGGCATAAGAGACTGTATGAAGCTCTCTGGGCGTATCGAACCACGTTCAAAACGGCCACAAACACAACGCCCTATGCATTGGTATGCGGCACTGAAGCAGTACTCCCTTTGGAGATAGAGTTACCCTCCTTACGAATGGCAGTTCATTACGACCTAACGGGCGAAGAGAATGCTCATCTTCGGCATGAGGAGCTTGATGCCCTCGACGAAACTCAGCTTATGGCGCAGCAAAACTTGGAAGCTTACAAAGCAAAGATGGCGCTCTCATACGAGAGATTGACTAGGCCGAGAACATTCCGCCAAGGCGAACTCGTGCTAGTGGTCAGGAGACCTTTGATACCCAATCGTGCCAAGCGGGGGAAATTCGAGCCGAACTATGAAGGCCTGTATATCATAGACATGGTCTACCAAGGTGGGGCTTACTTGCTCTTGGATATGCATGGCGAAAGACCCTTCAGGCCAATAAACGGTCGGTTCCTAAAGAAATACTACGCCTGACGAGTTACGGCCTGGGTTAATGATAGATGACGACGCCTATGTCCGCTCGCTATCTTCCCAGGCCCGAACTCCAGAAGTGGTAGCCAACGAAGCCGTTGCAGCAACAGACCGAAATGTCCTAAAACTAACGACGGACCGAAATTGTTAGTTATATGTATGCCCTAGAGGCCATTACTGTACATTGGATGTATGTTGTAGTGGATGCTGGGGCATATATAGGTAGGACTTTCTTGCTCGACATGATAGTACACTATCTGGTTGCTCTTTATCTTAACATGTATACTATCTGTCTTTCTGTTACATGTTGATAAAGCGCTTAGGATGTGTACTCGACTTCCAGGACTATGATGCAGATCATACTAGTGGGGCCTGGGTAGTCCATGAGTACATCCTTCAATGTTCCTAGTCGTGGGAATATCGAGACAGGGCATCGATATTCCAGAGTAGACTAGCGCATATCTTCTCGACCCATGTGATGGGCGATGGATGATCCCATATCCATTGGTGTTTGACATCAGAGATGGTATGCGGGTGCTTAGTGGAGACTGGGTACACTGAACGGACTCGCCGAGAACTCCCAAATGGTATTATACCTCACGTCAGATGGCAGTTCTCTGGTAACACTGGTACAGCTTAGTCTGTTGACCCGAGATCGTCATAGAGTCTTGTGTGTCTCCCACTGTGCTTTGATTTCCACCTTACCACGGCTCTACTGAGTCGTGCAAACAGGTGGTTTTTGGGTACAGTCCCGATTCAAATGGAGGCAATGAGCGATAGGAGGGGATTCGTCTCTCCCGGTATTGGGGGTTGATGTTGCGCTATGCTCGACTGGCCATAACTGGAAATCCCTGGCCAGGGTTGCAGTGATTTACTGGTAAGAGTTATCAGTAGTTTCACGTTTGTTATGGACCTTATATCGGCATGCCTTATGAAGCTACTGGGGTCTGACGTTTACCACCCCTAGGCGAGATATGCGACATATCAGACGAACAGACCGGACTGTACGGTAAGTGTTACTGGTTGGATTCACAGGAGTGTGAGCGGGCTTGCTCGTCGATCTTCTGATCGCTCAATACCCGGGTGGCCGTTACGTTTAGCAGACCGCTTGCGGCTTGTGGGTGTTTGATATGATCATCACCTGCTGCCGGCGTATTGACGAGTCTTTAGAGTCCTACACAGAGGTTTCCTGGCTCAAGCAAAACGAAATAGGAGTGCATATGAGATATGTGCGGGACCGAGAATAATGTGTGTATGTAATACCGTATTCTATTCTCGCGATGAATGTATCGATTGGTTGTATGCGATATAACCTAGTTTTCGAATTAAGGATTGATTCGATAAGTCGATACATTGGATATTAGTCGGTCATATGCGATATGTCCGGATCGTTAAATCAAGTGTTGATTTAGTGATTTAATGTATAATTATATATTAGATATATTACTTTAAATTAACTAGTATTTGTTCACTTAAAGATGGATTTTCTCACTTGATGTGCACATTGTATATATGATATAGTTTTGTGCATTAGATTGTATCATGTTTGATGATACATGCAAACTTGGGTGTATGTTTACTTTAAACCATGTTTAATTGAATGGTTAGGTTTTTGTTATCTATTCTTGATTATTTATTTTATTTATTTATTCATTTTAGCAAGAAAAGAAATGGTTGCTTCTTTTGTTTTTTCCTTGAAGCTTCAAGAAGCTTTGACCATTTTTGTTTCTTTTGCTTAACCTAACCATTCACCAAACCATAGTTTATTCTCTACACTCAACCATGGTTGCATTATGATAAGAATGACTTGGATTTTCTTTTTAAGTAAATTCTTTTTATTCTTTCTTCATCTTCATCTTCATCAAGCTTCATGAAAGCTTGCTAGCTTCAATGGTGACATGAGAAAAAAAGTGAGAAATCCAATTCTAAAGTGAACCCACTTCCTATTTCTTCATCCTCTACCACTTGCCATGTAGTATAGGGTGTTTTCTTCACAAGTTTCATGACTTGGTGAAGTTGGAGCTTGATCTTGAGTTGCCTCGACGTAGATCATCTTCGGCATCGAAGTCGACGACCTAGCCCGATCATTTCTTCGACGAAACCATTGCCAGAGTCCGGGATCCGATGATCGCAGCGAAGGGACATCGTCACGGAGCTATGGAGGTAGAGGACCGGATCTACAAAGATTGTATTTTCCGTTCACTCTTAGTTAAGTTGTTAACTAGCATCTTTATCGCCTTACCTCTAGTTACGATCTTGCTTAGGGTTACTTGGCACCTAGAAAATTTTTGATTTTGGCATGTTTGATCTGTTGTGGAACCTCATGGGTGTGCCTAGGAACCCTACAGAAATGTCCTAAAACTAACGACGGACCGAGATGTCCTAAAACTAACAATGGACCGAAACGTCCCTAAACTAACGACTGACCAAAACGTCGTTAAATTACTACAAACTCGCGGCGTCCCCAGGCTTACGTGTTAAAAAACGGTACGTCCATAAGCGAGATGGGCACGGATGAAAACCCGAAAGGGCTCCGTGAGTAAAAACAGCAGGACTACCGGCGAGTTTGTGAAAACCCGAAATAGCGCAATCTCGTTAAAAGACACTCGCAAGGTCCTCTCGACCTTGTGAGGAGAAAATACCTACGTGAGATCCTTACGACTCACAAGGGAGCAACACACTTAGGAATCCTCATGATTCCTAAGGAGAAAACACACTTATGAGATCCTCACGACTCGTAAGGAGAATTCCCCTTTGAGACCCTCATGGCTCATAGGATTCAAAAGCCTTAAGCTACAGGGATCTGAACCTGTTCTTAAGCCATCACAATCTCCAATGCTGCCCTACAAGCGTTTCAATATTGACCCTTGTATACAATCCACGGGCACGAATAAACATTTCCTTAACAAAGTCCCACCAGCGACTAAGGATATGCTCACACGGTGAACAAACACTTGTAGGTCCTCTCGACTTGCAAGGAGAAAACACTCTTGTAAAATCCTTGCGACTTATAAGAGAACACACACTTAAGAATCCTCATGATTTTTAAGGAGAAAACACACCTACGAGATACTCACGACTCGTAGGGAGAAACATCTTTATGAGACCCTTACGGCTCATAAAGTCAAAAGCCTTAGTTAACAGGATCTTAACCCTATTTGCTACGCCACCTTTGTTCGAACCGACAAAGGCATATGATGATTCGCTCCTAGCAATATCCCAGTTGTAGCGATACCGATGCCTAAATCGGTATCAAATTCCATACCCTTTCACGGAAAAATGATGATTCACTCCTGGCAATATTCCAGTCGTAGCGATGCTGATTCTGAGATTGGCATCAGATTCCAAACCCTATACTTGTGATAAAAAAAATCAGCGAGCCAAAAAAAATGCATATGAAATAGCCGAAATGATGGGGCAACTTGCAATAAAGTCAGCAAGTAAAGATATATATGCATATAAAAATAGCCAAAATGATTGGGCACCGCGAAAAATAGCCGAAATGATTGGGCAATCGCTACTTTCGCGATATAAAAAGCTGAAATGATAGAGTATCGCGGAAAGAAATAAAAAAATGAAATGAAATGAAACTTTTTGCCCTACAGATGAGATCACATCAATCCCTGTATACAATCCGGGGGCACAAACAAAGGGAGGATCATATCATCCCACCAGGCTCCGTCAGAAAGAGAGCCAAGTCTCGATGGCAACATCTGCATCTCGAGAGAAAAACAACAGCGTTCCTCCTCATTCCAGCAGGATCCAGACGCGACAATCAACCTTGGAACCACGGCAAAGTCCCCGGTTCCAAGACTATACGGTTCACAGACAACCTAGAGTCATCCAATGACCCCGTCTCGGAAGTACGTCAACCCTGACACCATAGAAAGTGAAAGTACGTCAACTCTGACACCACAGAAAGCGGAGCAAGTTAGCCAATGACCTCCCACCTCCAGGGAAATCAGTGTCCTTGGCAAAACCTCGATTCAGGGAAATCAGCGTCCTTGATGAGAGCATCTCGATTCGCGTCAACCCGCAGAGAAATCGGTGTCTTTGCAAGAAAACATCGATTCGTCTCAACTTCGAGGAAATCAGTGTCCTTGGCAAAATACCTCAATTCAGGGAAATCAGCGTCCGTGACGAGAGCATCTCGATTCGCGTCGACCCGCAAGGAAATCAGTGTCTTTGCAGGAAAACCTCGATTCGTCTCAACTCCGAGGAAATCGGTGTCCTTGGTAAAACACCTCGATTCAGGGAAATCAGCGTCCTTGACGAGAACATCTCGATTAGCGTCGACCCGCAGAGAAATCTGTGTCTCTACAGGAATATACGACGTCAGCCAAATGGAGCCACGGTAGAGTCCTTAGTTCCAAGTCTCGACGGCCACATTTACAGCCTGGAGACCTACTATGGCGTTCATCCTCATTCCAGCAGGATTCAGACGCGACAATCAACCTTGGAGCCATGGCAAAGTCCCTGTTCCAAATCTCGACAGTTCACAAACAGCCTAGAGATCACCAACAGCGTTCCTCCTCATTCCAACAGGATTCAGACGCGACAATTAACCTTGGAGCCATGGCAAAGTCCCTGTTCCAAACCTCGACGGCTCACAGACAACCGAGAGAGCAAATCCTGGTTCTGTAGAACACAGCTAAAGTCAATCCTAACCCCATGGGAAGCAGCCAGAGCAAATCCTGGTCCCGTAGAACACGGCTAAAGTCAATCCTGACCCCATGGGAAATGGCCAGAGCACCTCCTAGCCCCGTAGAACACGGCTAAAGTCAATCCTGACCCCGTGGGAAGCAGCCAGAGCAAATCCTGGTCCTATAGAACACGGCTAAAGTCAATCCTGACCCCGTGGGAAGCAGCCAGAGCAAATCCTGGTCCCGTAGAACACGACTAAAGTCAATCCTGACCCCGTGGGAAACGGCCAGAGCAAATCCTGGTCACGTAGAACATGGCTAAAGTCAATCCTGACCCCGTGGGAAACGGCCAGAGCAAATCCCGATCCTGTAGAACACTGCTAAAGTCAATCCTTACCCCGTGGGAAACAACCAGAGCGAATCCTGGTTCTGTAGAACACGGCTAAAGTCAATCCTGACCCCGTAGGAAACGGCCAGAGCAAATCCTGGTTCCGTAGAACACTGCTAAAGTCAATCTTGACCCCGTGGGAAACGGCCAGAACAAATTCCGGTTCCGTAGAACACGGCTATAGTCAATCCTGACCCCATGGGAAATAGCCAGAGCAAATCCTGGTCACGTAGAACACGGCTAAAGTCAATCCTGACCCCGTAGGAAACGGCCAGAGCAAATCCTGGTTTCGTTGAACACGGCTAAAGTCAATCCTGACCTCGTAGGAAACGGCCAGAGCAAATCCTGGTCACGTAGAATACGGCTAAAGTCAATCTTGACCCCGTGGAAAACGGCCAGAGCAAATCCTGGTCCCGTAGAACACGGCTAAAGTCAATCTTTGTAGGGTTCCTAGGCACACACTAGAGGTCTCACAAGGCATCAACCATGCTAATTTAAAATTTTACAAGTGCCGAGAAACCCTAATACGGATCGTTGACTAGATTTATAGGAGATGCGATGCAAGTAAACAACTTTAACTTAAAGGAAAGAAGCTACAACCTTTGTAGATCTGGTCCTCCACCTCCTAGGCTCCGTGATGACGTCCCTCCGCTGTCCAAATCGAATCCAGGACTCTAGCATCGGCTTCATCGGAGAAATGGGCGGGCTAGGTCGTCGACTTCGGTGCCGAAGATGATCTACGTCGAGGCATCATAAGATTAAGCTCCCACTTCACCAAGTCATGAAACTTGTGAAGAAAACACCCTATACTATTTGGCAAGAGGTAGAGGATGAAGAAATAGGAAGTGGGTTCACTTTAGAATTGGATTTCTCACTCTTTTTCTCAAGTTGCCATTGATGGTGGCATGCTTTCTTCATGTTGAAGAAGAAGAAGAAGAAGAAAGAATATGATAAGTGTTATTTTTAAAAAGAAAAATAATATGAATACTTATCATATACTAACCATGGTTAGGTGTAGAGAATAGACTATGGTTAGGTGGAATGGTTAGGGTTAAGCATGAGACAAAATGGTCACTTAGTCAAAACTTCATGAAGCTTCAACAACAAACAAAGAAAGCCACCATTTTCTCTTTATCTTTTCCATAATAAATAAATAAATAGATAGATAAGAAAATGAAAATCCTAACCATTACATAACCATGGTTTAATCATACACACAAACATTCATGTATCATCAAACATGATACAATCAAGTGTACAAAAATATATCACATATACAATGTGCACATCAAGTGAGAAAATCCTTTTAAAGTGAACCAATACTAGTTAATGCAAAGTAATATATCAAATATATAATTATACATTAAATCATTAAATCAACACTTGATTCAATGATCCGGTCATATCGCATATAACCGACTAGTATCCAATGTATCGACTTATCAAATCAATCCTTGATTCGATAACTAGGTTATATCACATACAACCATTCGACACATTCATCGTGAGAATGGAATACGGTATCACATACACGCATTATTCTCGGTCCCGCACATATCTCATATGCGCTCCTATTTCGTTTCGCTTGAGCCAGGAAACCTCTGTGTAGGACTCTAAAGACTCGTCAATACGCCGGCAGCAGATGATGATCATATCCAGCACCCACAAGCCGCAAGCGGTCTGCTAAACGTAACGGCCACCCGGGTATTGAGCGATCAGAAGATCGACGAGCAAGCCCGCTCACACTCCTGTGAATCCAACCAGTAACACTTACCGTACAGTCCGGTCTCGTCGTCTGATATGTCGCATATCTCGCCTAGGGGTGGTAAACGTCAGACCCCAATAGCTCGATAAGTCGTGTCGATATGAGGTCTATAACAGTTCAAGAAACTACTGGTAACACTTACCAGTAAATCTCAGCAACCCTGGCCAGGGATTTCCGGTTATAGCCAATCGAACACAGCGCAACATCAACTCCCTATACCGGGAGAGACGAATCCCCTCCTATCGCTCATTGTCTCCATGTGATTCGGGACTATACCCAAAAACCACCGTTTTGCACGCCCTCTTAGACTTGGTAAGGTGGAAATCAAAGCACAGTGGGAATCACACAAAACTCTATGACGATCTCAGGTCAACAGACTACTCTGTACCAGTGTCACCAGAGAACTGCCATCTGACGTAAGGTATAATACCATCTGGGAGTTCTCGGCGAGTCCGTCCAGTGTACTGAGTCTCCACTGAGCACCCGTATATCATCTCTGATGTCAAACACCAATGGATATGGGATCATCCATCGCCCATCTGTATGGGTCGAGAAGGTATACGCTAGTCTACTCTGGTATCGATGCCCCGTCTCGATACACCCACGACTAGGGACCTTGAAGGATGTACTTATGGACTACCATGTCCCCACTAGTATGATCTGCATCATAGTCCAAGTAGTCAAGTACACATCCTAAGGGCTTTACCAACATGTAACAGAGAGACAATCAGTATACACGTTAAGATAAAGAGTAACCAGATAGCATACTATCATGTCGAGCAAGAAAGTCCTCCCTATATATGTCCCAGCATCCACTACAATATACATCCTATGTATAGCAATGGCCTCTAGGGCATACATATAACTAACAATCTTGACCCCGTGGGAAACGGCCAGAGCAAATCCTGGTTCCGTAGAACACGGCTAAAGTCAATCCTGACCCCGTGGGAAACGGCCAGAGTAAATTCTTGTGTAATAACCTAGTCCATTTGTACCAACTCCAGTTCCCGTATTTACTTATCCATGGTATTTTCTTGATTTATCTTGTTTTGGGTGCGAATGGTATTTTACATTTTACATTGCATTCAACCGGACCCGCTTGCTTGAACTTGTTGTTTCATATTTATAAATTACCCTGACTTGTTGCATAGACACGTGCATCTCATGTATACTGTATACTGGCATTTTACTTGGCATCACATATTTTACCATATAACATTTTAAGTCACGGAAAATAAATTAAAATTGCATTTCATAGCCTGCATAATACCCCTAACCCCGTGGTAGCATCCGCGCATCTTGTTCTCGTCCCATTCAGTGAAACGGACGTGTTTGGATGGCTACGCGCACGTACGTGCATCCGTTCATGGGGGTATGCATTTTCTTTAACTGAGCATTCATTTTGGATTTTGAAAGTCGCATATATTTTTCGTATTTTAAAACCGGATTTTTAGACCCGACCCGGGCGTGTTTTGGAATATTTTTGTATCCCGCCGAAATTCAAATTTTATTAAATTTAATATTTTATATTTTAATCCACAACTTTTCAATTTTCGTTAACAGATAATATTTAACCAAAATCTAATTTAAAATTTTAACCCCTTAAACAAACTTTCTTTCTTTCTCTCTTTAGCCTCGGCCCCACCACTCTCTTTTCTTTCTCTCTTCTCTTTCTCTCTCCCCCTTCTCTTTCTCTCTCTCACCGCTATCTCTTCCTTTCTCTCTCCTCATATAAAACAACTTTATCTCTCCTAACTATTCACATCTCTCTCTCCTCTCGCTGTCTCTCTCTCTCTCACCTCGCACCTCTCTCTCTCTTATCTCGCAGTGCGCGTGGATCCCGTCACCACCTCTTCCCCCTATCGTCACCTTCCTTCTGTTCTTCTTTATTTTTCTTCGCCACCTCCACGAGAAAACCCTACCCTCTCCGTCGCCGCGCCTCGCCGTCGCTGCCTCTACCTTCGACCTCGTCTTTCCTCCCTCGCCTCCTCATCCCTCTCGATCACCTCCACTTCCTTTCTCTTCTCAACCTCGAAACCCTAACACCTATCATAACCAAGGAACCCACAGCCAGCGCCTCCGCCTCGTCTTCTCCATCATCTCCTTCATCGTCATCTTCTTCCCATAACCGAGCTCCTTATCTTGCCTGCACCTTTGCCTAACAAGAACACATCTTCAACTTCCCCGAGACACTCATTGCCGCTTACTCACAACTCCAGCCATCACCCTTGTCGACACCACCAACTCTCCACCTCATCAGAACCGACCCTATCTCCCCAAACTAGCCCAAGACCCTCACCGTTAGTAGCCTTCACCGCTACCTCACCGCCGGCCACTCCTCCTTCCCTCAACCTTCAACGATCGTCGTCCCTCTTCCTCTCGACTACCACAACACCTGCAGCTTCTCCTTCGCTTCCACCTAACACCAGACCCAAACCCTTACTGCCGCCATCGCCACCATCTTAGATCTTCTCTCCTCTAGCCGAACCCTCATCTCAAACCCGAGCCTATTAACCCGCGACACCATCACCGCAGCCCATGATCACCTATCCTCTTGAACCACCTCCGAACCCAACACCCGAGAACCCATTAATCCTCGCCATTGATCGTCAAGATCCTACCATCAACATCACCTTCATCACCTCCTCCGATCCCATCACACCTGAGAAGGCCCGAAACCAACCCTAGTACAGAGCCAGACCCAAAGTTCAAGTCGAACCATCAAGTTTCGTGTTTGATTCGTTTAGCGTCGTGTTGTTTCCGTTGTCATCATTGTTGAGAAGGATCGTATTACTTCGACAGGATTGTCGATCAATGAGAAGTATCTCACTGATCTAGTTCTTATTGATGATTTAGTAGTTCGCCGGAGCTCCGACCCCGTCGCCTCCGCGACATGTCGTCACCATTTCTTTCCTTGCCTCTGTCCCAAATCCAGAGCACCAAAACAACCAAACCCCAGTCTTCTTATTCTCTTTCTTCGTCTTCTCTATTTTTCTTTCTTGATTTCTTGGTTTCCAATCATCACCGGAGCCGTGCCGCTGCCGACGACCCAAGCAACCCTGCGGATGTCCCCTACCTGCATGGTTACCTTCTTGTCGTGCCTGGACCTGTCCCGTGTGCGCTTGTGGATGTTGCGACGTTTGCCCGACGTCAGATGTGTCGTGCGTATCCGTATCGCGATCCATCGAGGCAAGTAAAACTTGCTACATGCTATTTAAATTATTACATACTTATTTAAATACATATTAAACCTGTTGTTTGAATCTAGTGCCCTATATTACATTTTAACATTTCGATGTTCTGTTTATATCATTTTAGATTTAGAATATGAAACATATCTCGTTGCATATTAGATTACATTACACTGTACCCATATCCATATTTATATCACATATTGCTTAGTTGTATAGCCCATAGTACCATTTTAATAGTTTATAACTTTTCGGAAACCTATTTGCATCCATCTCGTCTAGTATATATACAATTGCATTCATAGATCATATAATACATAATAACGTGATATTAACATTCCATATTTGATAAAGTGTATTTTAATTAATGTTGGAACTATAATCTTAACCCTAATCGATAACTGTGCATCCATGTGTTTGAATTTATACCTATTTGCATACCACATCACACTATCCCATTTTATTGTTACATTGGTACCCCATACTTGTTTTGTGTATCCATGCTTATTATAGTTTGATTATGAGTACCCACTTGATACTTGTGCACCCCCTGACATGACTTGATATACTATTACTTGACACGACTTGATACCGTGCACTACTGGACATGATTAAATCCATATACACTATCTGACTTGACCTGATGTACCATATCTTGACCTGTTACCTGATCTTATTACTAATGCCAACAACCTTGACATGTTGTCCATGCGGACTTTTCCTGTTATCTATCCAGACAAACCTGTACCTGCTTAATCCTGTGTTGGCATTAGCTCCAGATTTATCAATACCTGACTAAAGCACATAACCTGGGGGTATAGGGAAATCAATGATGAAACCTGACTTGTAACTCGACAGTTCGATACATTTACTGATCAGTCTTATGAGCTAGGCCAGCCCCGGGTTAATGCTGCTGACATCACTTATCGTTACCTACTACCCCTTTACTGCCTAGCGGCATGTCTCGGATTCAGCCCGAGAGTCTTCACCGTGGTCCCGGGCACACACGGGATACTATTGAGTTACATCGATGATTCATCAAATTGATTTCAAAGACTTGAGAGTAGATAACCCAGTAGACTAGTTTAGATTACTCACTGTACATCACCTGTGCCTTACCCTGCACTGTCCTTATTTATATTATTGTTATACCTGTTTTACCGTTCATACCCATGCCTGCATGCCTTGCTACCCTTGATTATATTATTGCTTGATATCATGACGCACTGACGTCTGGGTTTTACATGGCCCAGATCCTTAACCTTTGTCGCAGGCTGATCAGGAGTATTGTTGCTGTTAGACCGAGCAGTAAGGATCCTGTTGATATCCAGTTTTACTTTCCAGGTGTTTTATTTATTGGATCTTTTGCTTCCGCATATTATATTATTCTTGACTCATTTATTCTGGCTTATGGACATGTACTAGATAGTTTAGTTTACTTTCCTGTTCTTGATATCTCTATAGCCGTAATGTGACTGTGGAGGGATTTTTCCTATCCACAGATAGCATAGTTGGCTCTGTCACGTGCCTATCTTAGCGTACTCTGGGAAGCGGGGCATGACACCTTGTCTCGTAGAACACGGCTAAAGTCAATTCTGACTCCATGGGAAACAGCCAGAGTAAACCCTCGAACTCCCCGTCAAAGTAATGCTTTGACTCAGGAGAAAGCCAACTCATCAATCACTTACGAGTCATCTCGACTTTTGTAAGGAGAAAATTCTCTTATGGGATCCTTACGACTCTCAAGAGAAAACGCACTTAGGAATCCTCATGATTCCTAAAGAGAAACCACACCTGCGAGATCCTCTCGACTCGTAGGGAGAAAAGTCTTTATGAGACCCTCACGGCTCATAAAGTTGAAAAGTCTTAGCTGGCAGATCATAACCCTGTCTCCCAAACCATCATTGCCTTGCGGAGAGGTCAAGGTAGATTTTCTAAAGGCCACACTCTCCTAAGTCAAACATTGAAAAGAAAGGAAACAATCACTTACAAGTCCTCTCGACTTGTAAGGAAGAAAATTCTCTTGTGAGATCCTTACGACTCTCAAGAGAAAACGCACCTATGGGCCATACTCTCAAGAGAAAACACACCTGTGAGATCCTAAGGAGAAACCACACCTACGAGATCCTCTCGAATCGTAGAGAGAAAAGTCTTTGTGAGACCCTCACGGCTCATAAAGTTGAAAAATCTTAGGCAGCAGACCTGAACCTGTTTCCTAAGCCATCGCTGCCCTGTAAAGAGTTCAAGATGAACTGTTATCCACCATCTATGGGCCATACTTGCCAAATCTACATGCCACTTAAATGGAGAAGTTACTCATGAGCATATAAACTACTTCACGCCAGAGTAAGACATAAAGAAATAGAAGAGTGCGGCTCATGGGGCTGAGGGTTTGGAACTATATCCCTTAAGAGTCGAGATTTGAGTCAATGATAAATGACGACGCTTGTGTCCGCTCGTTATCTTCTCAGATCAAAATTCTGAAAGTTATATACCAACCCGAAACTGGTCATACGCTATGCATAACTATCCACTACTTCACCCACGTACATACTTACGTGAGCAAAGTAGTGGGGGGAATTTGTTCCCACCAAAAATTTCTGCGCAAAAGAGCCCAAGGTATCAAATGGCAGCGATACACTTAAGAAAATGTGAATCATTATTTTTCGGGCTGTATTTTGATAAACTCCTGAATGAGAAATAGTTAAATTCTGATGGTATCTAAAACGTCTCGAAAAAACCTTCGATTTGATATATTATGGGCCTCATAATTCATCCGGGATCAAAAGTTATGAGCAAATGTGTTATGCACGTGTAATCTAAGGAAGAAAATGCGAACCAGTATTTTCCGAGTTGTATTTTGACAAACTTCCGAATGAGAAACAGCTAAATTCTAATGGTATCGAAAGTGTCTCGAAAAATCCTTCGATTTGATATATTATGGGCCTCATAATTCATCCGGGATCAAAAGTTATGAGCAAATGTGTTACGCATGTGTAATCTAAAGTAATGCACTACTACATGGGAGGTGCATTTTAGTCTCACATCGGGAAAAAAAGAGATCCCTTCTCTACCACTCCCATATAAATAAGAGGGGATACCTCTTAGAAAAGGTAGAGAATTCAATTCTCAAAGGAGATTAGTTTTCCATAGGAAATTGCTCCCCCCATAATGTGCATATACGCAAGCGCCATGTATGCCACGTGCAATGCACGTACGCCCGCCACATGCGCGCCACGTGCAACGTACGTGAGCTAAACACGTGCAACGCACATGAGAGAATTCAATTCTCAAAAGGGATTAGTTCTCCATAGGAGCCTGCCCCCCCATAATGCGCATATGCGCAAGCGCCATGTGCACCACGTGCAATGCATGTATGCCCGCCGTATGCACGCCACGTGCAACGCACGTGAGCCAAACACGTGCAACGCACGTGAGAGAATTCAATTCTCAAAGAAGATTAGTTCTCCATAGGAGCTTGCTCCCTCCATAATGCGCATATGCGCCATGTGCGCCACGTGCAATGCACGTGCGCCCGCCACATGCGCGCCACGTGCAACGCACGTGAGCCAAACACGTGCAACGCACGTGGGAGAATTTAATTCTCAAAGGAGCTTAGTTCTCCATGTTAGGGCCTTAGCTGCCCCCCATGATGTGCAAGCACCACGTGCGACGCACGTGCACGAACGCAAAGAGGCCTTTTTCAGCAGTTAGGAGTTTAAGCTTCAACATATTCTTCCTCCTGATAAGTGGGACATGGTTCAAAGGGTACATTCATCCACACCTTCGATATATGGCGCTGTAATCTCTCAGCGTCGTTGGAGAGGTGATGGGTCACAACGACCAATGATCTCTCTTTCCAAATAGGTAGGAACCCTCCCCCCCCCCTAAACTTTGAGAAATCTCAGAAAGAAGAGCAAGCTCTCGGTAGAAGAAGAACTTTTCTTCAAGGTAAAAAAAACAGAGATAAGAAAAATCTCATTAAAGAAGAAGAACGTAATTCTTCTCACAGATCATAGATCTATAAGGCTAAGGTCTTTTTACAAAAAGAGATCATGAACATATCATTATAAAGGGGGGAAATAATTCAATTCTCTTAGGATCACTGATCCATAAAGGCAAAGCCTTTCACCAAAATAAGAGATTGAAATATCTCCTATAAAATAAGAAGTTTGTTCTTAGAATCTTAAGACAAAGTCTCTTATAAACGAGAATTTATTTCTCAGATCATAAAATTGATCAGAAGCGCTTCTGCGCTCTTGGACTGGTGCACAGCGCCAAGCGCATCACGTGTTCCTCACTGTGAGTAAGAGTTACTCCTGGGAGAGTTTTGCACTTTACAATAAGCTGATACAGTAGGTGTCTAAGTAAGGTGTTAACGGGGTTATGCCCTTGTGGAAACGAGATTAATTAATTAGTTCCATGCGAAAGCATGGGGAGACTCCCTCGGAGTACCAATACCTGCCTGGCCGAACGATTGGTGAACTTGTAGAGTGTAATTAATCCCGACTAATCTTACCTTTTAGGGTTTGAAGGAAAATTTGATAAAAACAGTGTGAGCCATCCTGATTAGATAAAATAATAACCAATCTAATCTTGCAAGAGCATACGCTAAAGTGTTTTCTTCTCTCTCTCTCCAGGTAGTGATCATGACATGTCTTTATCAAGATAATAATATAGATGTATTGGCTGGACCCGCTTGTTATACTGAGCTGGGGAACGTTGGTTCCGCTCTACCTTATAACTGTTATAAGTCTGAGCAGGAAATAAGGGAATACCCGGATTCACATGCGACCCGAACGAGAAATGAGCATGTTGATGCATTTTCTTCGGGTATGTTCATTACCGAGAATTGTTTCTCAGTTTGTTCTACGTCCTGGATATTGGATATCGAATCATGATCCCACATTTGTAATATGTTACATGGGCTAAAGAAAGGTAGACAACTGGGAATATGTGATCATTCTCTCCAAATAAGGAATGGTGCAAGGGTTGCAGCCAAAGCAGTTGGCGAATATCATCTAGTATTACCAGAAGGTAATACATTGATTCTGAACAACTGTTATTACATACCCAAAATGTTGTGCAATTTAATATCAGTTTCTTTATTAGATAAAGAAGGATATAACTTTGTAGTAGAGAAAAATGTTATGAACATTTTCCTAAATCAAGTGTTGATTGGGTTTGGTACGTTATGTAACGGTTTATACGTTCTGAATCAAAATACAAATCTTAATGTACATAACACACACAAGAGGAAAAGTTCAGAAATGAACGAATCCTTCTTGTGGCATTGTAGACTAAGTCATATCAATGCGACACGACTAGCTAAGTTACATAAGGATGGATATTTGAACCCGTTTGAATTTACATCTTATGAAACTTGCCAGTTATGTCTCAAAAGCAAAATGACCAAAACTCCGTTTACTAGATATGGAGAAAGAGCTACTAAACTCTTGGGACTGATACATAGTGATGTATGCGGTCCTATGTCTATACATGCCAGGAATAGTTCCTCGTACTTCATTATATTCACCGATGGTCTCTCAAGATTCGGACATGTGTTCCTGTTGAAATATAAGTCTGAAGCTTTTAAGAAATTCAAGGAATATAAGTGCGAAGTAGAGAACCAAACGGGTAAAAGTATTAAAATCCTTCGATCTGATTGGGGAGGAGAATACTTAAGCATGGAGTTCCTGGATTATTTAAAAAAGAATGGAATTCTCTCTCAGCTTACTCCTCCGTATACACCATAGCACAACGGTGTATCGGAGCGCAAGAACCGCACCCTATTAGATATAGTGCGCTCTATGATTAGTACTGCTGAGTTACTTATTTCCTTTAAGGGTTATGCGCTTGAGACAGCCGCATACCTATTGAATAGAGTTCCAACCAAATATGTGCCTACCACTCCATATGAGATATGGGAGGGAAAGAGACCATGCCTTAATTTCATTAAGATATGGGGTTGTCCGGCTTATGTTAAAAAGCAAAATCCGGACAAGCTTGAGGCAAAGTCAGTTCTGTGCAAGTTTGTAGGATATCCCAAGCATTCGCGAGGGCATATCTTCTACCACTCAGAGGAACAAAAGGTATTTGTTGCTCAACATGCCACCTTTTTAGAAAAGAAATTTCCTGTGAAAGAAATTAGTGGTCATGAGGTAGAACTGGAAGAACTTCCAGCTACACAAACTACAACTGATGAATTGATGGAGCCGGAGGATTCAATAGTCCCCGACAAACCTAAGCCACTCTGCAGATCTAGTAGAGTTTCTCATCCACCTGAGAGATACTACGGTTTTCTCGTAGACGGTGGGAACGAGAATTGCATCATGGAAGATAATCGCCCAACTAGTTTCGAGCAGTCCATCATGAGTAGGGACTCTATGAAATAGCTGGATGCAATGCGATCTGAGATGGAATCCATGTACACTAACAAAGTATGGACTTTGGAAGTTGCTCCTGAAGGGGTAAAACCCATTGGGAGCAAGTGGGTCTTTAAGAAGAAACTTGGTGTAGATGGAAAAGTTGAGAGTTTCAAAGCTAGACTTGTAGCAAAAGGTTTTCGTCAACGACCAGGTGTGGATTATGATGAAACCTTTTCTCCGGTGGCAATGCTTAAGTCCATCCGGATCCTACTTACCATCGTTGTATACCATGACTATAAAATCTGGCAGATGGATGTCAAGACCGCTAATGGTGATTTGGAAGAGAGCGTGTACATGACACAGCCAGAGAGCTTCGTAGATAGTGGGAACAGCGGAAAGATGTGCAAGCTGCTTAAATCAATTTACGGGTTAAAGAAGGCATCGCGGAGCTGGAACATCTATTTTGATATTGCGGTCAAAGAGTTTGACTTCATCAAAAACGTAGATGAACCTTGTATATACAAGAAGGTTGTAGAGAGTAAGATTGTCTTCCCCGTATTGTACGTGGATGACATACTCTTGATAGGAAATGATATTCCTATGCTACACTCGGTCAAGTTCTTCTTATCACAAAGATTCTCCATGAAGGATCTGGGTAATGCCTCCTACATCATGGGGATTAAGATCTATAGAGATAGATCTAAATGGATGTTGAGATTGTCCTAATTCAGGTACATTGACACCATTCTAAAGAGGTTTAGTATGGAAGATTCCAAGCATGGAAATTTACCCACGATCTCAGGAGTCACTCTCTCCAAAAAGATGTCCCCCAAGACTGATTTGGAGAGGGCTCGCATGCAAGAGATACCCTATGCTTCGGCAGTCGGGTCTATCATGTATGCGATGTTATCTACCAGACCGGATGTAGCTTACGCACTTAGTGTTGTAAGCAGGTATCAATCGGATTCTGGGGAAAATCACTGGACAGCTGTGAAGAACATTCTTAAGTACTTGAGAAGGACTAAAGAAATGTTCTTGGTGTATGGTAACGGTAAACTCCAAGTGGAGTCCTTTACCGATTCGAGCTTCCAGAGTGATAAAGATGGCAGTAAGTTGGTCTCGGGTTTTGTTTTCACCCTCAATGGAGGGGCGGTATGTTGGAAGAGTTCCAAGCAAGATACCGTGGCAGACTCGACGATGGAGGCTGAATACATCGCTGCCAACGATGCCGGCAAAGAGGTTGTCTGGATGAAGAAGTTCATAACTGAACTTAGTGTGGTTTCATCCATTGAGCATCCAATACCTTTGTATTGTGATAACAATGGAGCTATGGCTTTAGCCAAGGAACCCAGGTCCCATCAGCGATCCAGACATATTCTGAGGCAGTATCACCTGATCCGGGAGATAGTTGATCGCCGGGAGATCGAGGTCAGGAGAGTTGACATGAAGAATAACACGGCGGATCCATTCACGAAGGCCATTCCCCAGATACAATTTGAGAGACTCTTTGGGATGTTGGGTATGGGATACTACAACAACTGGCCTTAGTGCAAGTGGGAGATTGTTAGTTATATGTATGCCGTAGAGGCCATTATTATACATGATTGTATATTATAGTGGATGCTTTGACATATATAGAGAGGACTTTCTTACTCGACATGATAGTATGCTATATGGTTGCTCTTTATCTTAACATGTACACTTGTCTCATTATACTGTCTCTCCGTTACATGTTGATAAAGCCCTTAGAATGTGTACTTGACTACCAAGACTATGATGCAGATCATACAAGTGGGGCCAGGGTAGTCCATAAGTCCATCCTTTAATTGTTCCTAGTCGAGAGAGTATCGAGAAAGGGCATCGATATTTCAGAGTAGACTAGTGTGTACGTTTCTTGACCCTGTATAGGGCGATGGTTGATCCCACAGCCATTGGTGTTTGACATCAAAGATTGTACACAGATGCTAATTGGAGAATGGGTACATCGAACAGGACTCGCTGAGAACTCCTAGATGGTATTATACCTATCGTCAGATAGCAGTTCTCTGGTGACACTGGTACAGGTTAGTCTATAGACCTGATATCGTCATAGAGTCTTGTGTGATTCCCACTGTGCTTTGATTTTCTCCCTACCACGCTCAAGAGAGCGTGCAAAAAGGTAGATTTTGGGTACAATCCCGAGTCACATGGAGGCAATGAGCGATAGGAGAGGTTTCGTCTTTCCCGGTATTGGGGGTCGATGTTGCGCTATACTCGATTGACTATAACATGAAGTCCCTGACCATGGATGATGATGAGATTTACTGGTAAGTGTTATCAGTAGTTTCTCGACCAGTTATGAGCCTCACATCAGCATGACTTATCAAGTTATAGAGGTCTGACGTTTACCACCACCAGACTCGATATGCGACATATCAGACGAAGAGACCGGACTGTACGGTAGTGTTACTTACTGGATTCATGGGAGTTTGGAAAAGCTTGCTTGTTGATCTTCTGATCGCTCAACATCTGGGTAGTCGTTACGTCCAGCTAGTACCGATGATGGCATGTGGGTGACTGATATGAGCATTACCTACTGCTGGCGTATTGACGAGTTTTTAGAGTCCTACACAGAGATTTCCTAGCTCAAGCGAAACGAAGTAGGGCACAT
The DNA here is from genome assembly GCA_030015575.1 of Agapanthus africanus. Taxonomy (NCBI): domain Eukaryota; kingdom Viridiplantae; phylum Streptophyta; class Magnoliopsida; order Asparagales; family Amaryllidaceae; genus Agapanthus; species Agapanthus africanus. The sequence continues at coordinate 811,494,694 of JASDDO010000019.1, read as the reverse complement.
ATGTGATATGTGCGGGATCGAGATTAATACGTGTATGTGATACAGTATTCTAATTTTGCAATATAGGTTATATGTGATATAACCGGATTATTGAATCAGGTGTTGATTCAATAATTTGTTGTATGTATATTTGATATACATATAAATGATATTAGTCGGTTGTATATGATATAGCCGGATTATTAAATCAAGTGTTGATTTAATAATTTAATATATATATTTATATATTTGATATATTAATATATATTAACTAATATTAGCTCACTTAAGAATTTCTTTTCTACAAATACATTTAAATATATATGAGATATATATTAATGTATTTACTATTGTGTCATGCTAGATGATACAGTGGACATGGGTGTATGAGACTCACACCAAACTAAAGATAATTTGGGTGATTAATTATTAAAGGAAAAATCAAAATTAGGTGGAAATTAGCATGGCTAATAATGCTTGTGGAAGCACGTAGAAGCCTGGACTTAGTCCACTAATTTTGTTTTACTCTAGATATTTATTAACTCCACCATTATCTTTAGCCATGGTTAAGTCTTTACAAATATCATTGGAGATATTTTCTCACCCAAGGGTTCACACTTGATCATCTTCTTCATCTGCTTCTTTGCTCTCTAGCTTTTGAGTGAGGTGAAAAAGAAAAAGAGAATAATTCTAAAGTGAGCAAAATACCTACTTCATCAATCTATACCAAACTAGTCATTTAGTATAGCTTGTTTACTTCACTAATTCCCCAATTAGTGAAGAGGTAGATTGAGTTAGAGATTTCTCAAGGTAGATCATCTTCGACCTCGAAGATCCTTAAGCAAGCTCGTTCCTTTCGCCTAGTGGAGCCTAAGAAGAGTTCGGGGACCACTACTTGGAGCTAAGGGACTACTACACGGACTTTAGAAGTGAAGGACCGGTCTACAAAGGTTGTATTCCTTGTTCACTTAGTGTAAAGTTTGTTTACATGCTTTATCAAACCCTAATTCTCTAGTTCGATTCTAGGTTTGTGTTCCTTAGCACTCTAGATTTTTTAAAATTGCATACTCGATGTTTGCTAAAACTTAGTGGACATGCTATGATAACCTCATTCGATGCGGAAAGAGCCAAGATCCTTTCATAGAGAGTGATCTCTTTGGCAAAACTTTATGTGACTATAAACTACTCGGTTTTCTTCAAAACCATCGGTTTTCTAGAAAACCACTCGTTTTAAAAATGTGGAGCCTAAACCACTACTTTTCAAAACTGCTCGGGTTCCTTCAACGATATCAAGTTCATTACGTTAAAGGTTTTTCACCAAAAACAAGCTGTGGCCCTCCATCATTTCCTACGAGTACTACTTAGTATTCGTGTCGCGTTTGTTGAATGTGTCAAGGCGTAGTGTGCGGTAGCTAAGTGTTGCTTGTTTGTAGCATGCAATGCAATTGGTTAGGACAGTCGTGCGGCCTTGTTGACTATGGCAAGGGCTCGTGTGGGTGGGTTTAATGCAATCAAGATAATGACGGGTTGAACTTGACTAGGACCTTTTGATTTGTTGACTTTATCAAGGTCACTTGGGTCCTAGGGTAAAAACTATATCGGGAGTTTCAAATATAAAGGAAACTTACCAGGCATGTGCATACCTTCTAGAGTGTGGTGACTTGTGTGGAAACTTACCAGGCATGTGCATACCTTCTAGAGTGTGGTGACTTGAGTGGCTTCCGTCAAGTTATCATGCGATGATAGTTGGGTCTCGATTCCCACTGATCAGTAGGTGTTACTCCTTGGGTGATTTTTAGATGATCCCGACTAATTCTTCTTTTAGGGTTTGAAGGAGAATTCGAGAAAACAGTGGGAGGCATCCTAATTAGATAGAGTGATTAACCAATCTAATCTAGGTTAGAGTGCATGCTGAGTGTTTCTTTTCTCTATCTCTTTGGCTGCGACCATGACCTGACCTTAAACTAAAACTCATGAACCAAGTTAATCAAACCTTCTTACACACTTTGGTTTTAGATTGTCATGATTCACGACAAAGTCGCATATATCCCTACCACTCCTACTTCCCGTTTGCATTTCTCCATAACACTCCGTATCACTACGAAGATCTATATTGCTTGGGTTTGCCATCGTATAGTTACATACGAACTCGAAGAAACTTGTTTCAGTTCGAGGATGGATTTCGATTCTGGAGAAATTGAATAAGATTATTTGGTTGTCTTTTCTATTTACCTTCCTTCAGGTGGCGAGGGCTTCTAGTATTAGGAGGGTACACCTATTACGCTTATTGGATAGTCTTCTTCCAAACCTTAGGCAGGTGTCGAAAGGTAAGGAAGGAAGAAAACCAATTACCCTAAGTATGGTGTATAGAAGGTAAGATGTAAAAACATATAAAAGGATTGGAGTGATGGCAAGGAAAATTGCGACTACTATCATGAATCTGGATAGTGGAAGAGGCATTACTAGGAATACTCAGCCACCCCCTCGAAACATTTTCATATTTCAGTTTTACTGTGCGGTGTTAATTGAAAACTGCTTTCCTAATTAGATTCTGACTCCAGGGTATGTATTTACCAGACTTGATTCTCACATCTATATAGCGTTACAGATGCTGAGTGGGAGTAGGATATTGGGAATTAGGTGACTAGATCCTCAATATCAAAATTCTTTATGATTGGTGATATTTGAAGAAGTCACCTGGGTTTTGCCCAATGGAAAATATTTAGTTTTGAATATCCGTTGTCATGCACCAATTTTAAATTGATATATTTGTATGTTTATTTTATAAAGTGAGATATAACTTTTTAAAATTATGTTTATGACATTTACCTTTATCAGTTGATGATTAGGTAAGGTGCATTCAACAACGGTGTAATTCTTCTTAACCATAACACGGTTTTCAACCTACGACGTACACGGTTTGAGTTATTAAATTCAGAGGACTTATGCAAAGTATGGTATGTTTTCCGATGTCCATTAGGACAAAGAGGTTGGTACTCGTACTATTTTTCGTTTACTTATGACTTCTCTGTTTTTAGACACGTATTTCGTTGAAATACAAGGTCTAAATTTTAAGAAGTTATATGTATAAGAATAAAGTAGAGAACCATGCGTTAGAAGTACCAGTATTCTTCGAGTTGATCGAAAATGTAAATACTTATGTTAGGTATTCCGTCGTAAGTAATTTATTTGAGAACTTGCTTCTCTCTCAGGTTACTCATCCGTGGATGCACTCCTTGATGAGTAATACAGCATGGCTTTCTTCTATGTAGTCGATATGCAATGGAAACGGCTGCATGATTTTTGAATCTGGTTCCAATTAAATTAGTGGCGTTGTTTCTATATTAGATATAGAATGGATTCATATCTTAATGATGTTAAGGTATATGGAGTTATCCGGCTTATGCTTAAAATCAGAATCCGGATAAACTCAAGGCACGTTTCAGTAATTGCAGTTTGTGGGTTATCCCGAGTTTTGATAAGGATTAACATTCTACCATCTACAGGATCAATAATTGTATTGTTCTTGACTCGCCATCTTTCTTAGTAAAATGGATTCTTTCCAAAAAAGCATTAGTAGGAGTATGGTAAAACTGGAAGTGATTCCAGAACCACAAATGGTTACTGAAAATTTAGTAGAATCTAAGAATTCAATTGGATTCGACAATCCATTAACCACTCCAAAGATTTGGTGGGTAAGCTCAGCCACCCGAGAGGTGCTTCAGTCTTTTCAAAGACAGTGACAGAGAGGTTTTGACAACCCAAGCTTGTCAGTCCTGCTGTCCTAGACTATGAGATCTGGAAGGTGGATGATTATAACGTCGTTCTAAATTAGCTTTAGAAGTGCAAGTGTATATGACTCTGGCAGAAGGTTGTTGTAGTCCGTAGGAGCAACGGAAACATGGTAGGCCAGTAGCTTATATCTATTTATAAACTAAAGCAAGTATAGCGGAGATAGATCATCTATTTTTTGATGTGACAGTCATAGAGTTTGACTTCATCAGAACAATAGATGGACCTGGTAAGAAAGTAGCAGGGAGTGATGTCCTGGTATTTGGATGATGTACTCCTATTAGGAATTGATGTTCCTATACTACGATCGGTTATACTGTGGTTGTCACATGGTGTTTTCTCCATATAGGATCTAGACAAAATATCAGGGATTCTGGTGGCTGGATCTATGGTTTTAGATCTAAATTTGGGAAGTGTCCCAATTCGGGTACTTTGACACTATTCTAAACTGTTTTAGAATGGACGACTACGGGCGTGGTGGTGTACCTGCAGGTGATGGAGTCACCCTCTCTAATGAGATATTTTCTAGACTGATGAAGAGAGCGATTTGCATGAATGACATATCACTTGCTTAGGCAATTGAGTCAATCATGCTTTGTCAAGTACCACACCGGATATTGCTTTTTGCACTAGCTGCAATAAGCAGATATTAATCCAATCCTGGAAAAATATTGGGAAGCAGTTATGAACATAAGAGGATATTCTTAGCATATATTAACGGCAGACTCTTTCTTGCAAACTTGATTTAATAATCCGGCTTAATCCTAAACCGCTAATATTATCAACCGTCCGATTAAAGTCCGTGTAACATGTACACGTATTTAATCGGACACCTGTATGTACCAATATACATCATTTACATCATATCGCCTGAACCGGGAAAACCCTATGTGTGGGACTCTAAAGACTCGTCAATACGCTGGCAGTGGGTTTAACCACAAACACGTCAACGGCACTAACTGTATGTAACGGCTACCCAGGTATTGAGCGAAAGGAATGTCGACGAGCAAAATCATCCATACCCCTACTGAGCCTGTCTGTGACAATCTCCATACAGTCCGGTCTGGTCGTCTAAGAGTATTGCATATTGGGTCTAGGGGGTTGGATAAAGTCAGACCCCTAATAATGCGATATTTAGTGTCGGTGTGAAGCCCATCACCCACTGAGAAACTACTGATCCAAATCAGTAAATCTCGTCCACCTTGGCCAAGGTTTTTTGGTGATTGTCGCCGGTGCACAACGCGACATCTACCCTCAATACCGGGAGAGACTAATCCCCGACGATCAGCTCACTGCCTCCATGTGGCTCAGGACTGTAGCCAACTAAAACCTGTTTGCACGACTTCTTTGAGCCGTGGTAGGGTAGTAATCAAAGCACAGTGGGAACTCACACGAGACAAATGACGGTCTCAGGTCGACAGACTAACCTGTACTCATATCACCTGAGAAATGCTATCTGACAATAGGTAAAATACCATCTAGCATGTTCCCGGCGAGTCCGTCCAGTGTACTCACCTCCCGTGAACACCTGTATACTCTCTTAGGTGACCAACTGACACCAATGGCTTGTGGGACCGGCCACTGCCCCTCGTCGGGATCTCGAAAAGTATACACTAGTCTACTCCGGAGTATCGATGCTCAGTCTCGATACTCCCTCGACTAGGGACATTTAAGGATGTGCTTATGGACCACCCAGCTCCCACGTATATGATCGCTATCATAATGCTAGTAGTCAAGCAAGAATCCTATGGGCTCTATCAATATGTAATAGTGATCTGTAATACCACATAATGCATGTGCATGATGATAAAGTCAAACCAGATAGCATACTATCATCTCAAGTAACACTGTTCTACCCGTATAGGTCTTCCCTCAATCATCATAATTGCCTGCCTGCAATTACAATAATTGCCTTGAGGGCACTATATCCTACAGTATCTTCGAAAAGGTGGATGGATATGTCTAAATAGTATCTGCCCCCAAATTCAGGGAAGACGTTCAATCTCAGTTTGTCTCTGTTTTCGGCGGTAAACAGATTCTGGCATGCCCGATGGGACCTCTTCCTCTTTCCACTGCACACTTCGTGTGTCGTGATCGTGAACAAGATCGTGGTTTGCTGTATTCATCGTTTCCCCTAGATTCAAGGTACTAAAACTTAGTGTCTCGCTTCTGTGCAGAATCAATGGCTTCTCACTGCACTGCTTGCAACAACAACTCCCTCTCCACCCCAGTTGGAGGAGTAACATACGGGCCTAACGCGGCCTCCATTTTCTCAATGTCGGTGGGGCAGATCACACAGGCCACTACCGAGCTCTTCTTCAGGACCATGCTCCTGCCTGTGAACTTCGGCGCCTCAACGCCACAAGAAGAGCTGCCAGAAGGTCGGTCTTTGATCGGCTAGCAACTGTCACGGCTCCTATCAGCAAGCCGTCCAAATCTGACGTCTCAGTCTTCAACAGGCTGAGGAAGAACTAGAGCAGGCCCATAAAGAAGCCATGATACCAGAGGGAGATACCCCAAAAATGGCTAGCTCTCCCTACTCCTACTACGGGTGAAGCCGATAAAAGTGCTTCCACTCCAAGACGGTCGGTCTTCGAAAAATTGGCCAACTCTGCTCTTACTCCAACAAGGACATCGGTCTTCAATAGGCCGACGCCAACCGAAACTCCCCAGCAACGCAGGGGGCATGAGGAAGACACCTCCAAAACTGAGGCAATTCCCACTCTACGACATGCTCGACATCGCCACTGGCGTCGAGTGAGAGAAGCTGGAGGCAACTCCCCCTCTGGGCTTACGCCACCAGTCTTTATGGTGGAGGTCGACGCTGTTGTTCCAACTGGGAACAGCTTTGACCCGCTTAGGAGCGTATGCAAGAACTCCCTGACGGTGGTACTGAAGAAATCGCCTCCACAGGCAGAGCTCCCAATGCAAGCAAAGCTGGAGAAGCCATATCAGCTACTCTCCTCGTAAATCCATACAGTCTAACGAAAAGTCTAAGACTCTGTGCTTGACGAAAATTACTCTTGTCGATCTAAGAAATCTAAGGGCCGACAAGAAAAAGACCGCTCCTCCACCATACAATAAGGGGCTTCTCCTGAACAGGTGCTTGTCATAAAAGCTCCTTGTTCATATCATAATTTTGCATTATTATATTCCCCATTCTTATTCATTTTGCAAATAAATAGGTGCTTTTGATCCATGTCTGTTGAATAGTTGCAGGTTACAGGTTCTCGGAACAAAACAGTGAAAATGATGAAAATACACTAAAAAAGTGAGACTGCGACCAACAAATAGAAGAATCTTTATCATGCCTACAGTTTGAAGAACAAACGAAGATCAATGAACAATTTCACAAAGTACAAAGGCAGCGCAAGATTCAAGACTTCAACAAGAAGCGAACGGTAAAAGTCCACAACATTCTGCACTGTGGAAATCTGGAAGAAACTAGAAGACATTCTGAGAAACCAAGTGAAGAAACTAGAAGCCAAATGCAACAGGAAGTACGCCTGAGAAAATGAGCTAGAGAACCCTCTATTTAGCCGCGGATCCGCGGCCAAACATGGCTTTTGGCCGCGGTTCCGTGGCCATGATAAGCACGTGTCGGAGCAATCTTGTCGGTGATGGCGGTGCGTTAACCAGGCTTCTCATGGTAGTTTTGTAAATGTAGATAGGGATCGGATGTAAACCCTAGGGTTTCTATAATCTATAAATAGGAACCCTACAGCTCTTTTTGGATCATGCCTCTTCTTATGCCTCTTTTTAATTCCTAATTTTAGAATTTTATTCGCTGTAAATGTTTGCAGAGTGTATCAAATAAAAAGTTTTTCTTTTCTATACCTTAGTTTAATTTCTTTTCTGCCCTAGTATAAATTTTATTTATCTGCCCAAGTTATAAATTTTATTTATTTGTCGTAGTTTAGATAATTAGGTTATTAAAAACAAACAAAAAATGAATTCGTTTAACAATTCCCTAATGAGTGAGTAGTTCCTCACTAGTTAGGGTTAGGTTTGGGGAAGGTTTGAAAGATGAAAATCTCTCACCCCTTTCTTGCCCGTTATACATTTTAAATAGGACTCTATGCATACATACAACACCGCTCACTATGGCACCCTATCCCACGAGGTAGCGGTCATACCATAGTTAAAGACTGGTTGTATATGTTTTCCATGGAGGTTAGGGTAAGAGTTAAGAAAGGACGGACAAGGACCTAGAGGAAGAAACCTAGTTTCTTCACGATCGTGCTAATCCCCTTTGTTAATTATTACCTTGACACCTAAATCGTTCTTAATTAGGGCATAGAAAGCGGTGATACATATTGACTTTCCGAATTTAACCTAAACCTAACCCTAGCAAGGTTTTAATCCTAATCTAAATCAACTTTAGTTTTTATTTATAATCAAACCCACCACAAGTAGAATTAACTCGTTAGAACAACTAGAAAATACATAAAATCCCTATGGACCGACCCGTACTCAATCGGCTAGCTACCAAGCGACACCGTTCTTGATTGCGGTTAAATATTCTTGATTTATCTTTTAAAAGCGCAAACGCACGCAAAACAACATAACAACCAAATGGCGCCGTTGCCGGGGATGACGTAGTTATTTTCTTTTTGTAATTTCAGGTTAATATAAAAATTGAAAAATCATAAAAACTGAAAATTTTAAAAAAATATAAAAATTTATCATCTTGTTATTTTTTGAAGGGTTTTCGTTTGAATTGTGCAGTATCGAAGAGACGAACAAATTGAGATCTGGAAAAATCCAGTGAGCAAAACAGCAAACAGCAGATCTGAACAAACATAGGAGAACCACAACAGAGAAACAGAAAAAAATTGGAGGCCTGACTCGACTTTTATACCGCGGAACCGCCGCAAGATCAAGCATTCTGCCGCGGAACCGCGACGCCTTGATGACGTCAGCACGTGGAAAACTCTCTGTAAGCTTTCTTTTCTTCTCTGTAACCCCCTGATCTCCTCTGAAAAATTTTCCTGCAGGGTTCTTTGCGCAAAAATTTCTCTCCTTTCTCCAATAACTTGATCTTGTGCAGGATTCTTTGCGCCGCAATAAAAGAAAAAAAATTTGGCAATTGTTTTTTGTGTTTTACTGTTTTGCATTCTTTAAACTGACTTTAAGGGGCTATAACACCAATCCAGATTGGGTGGGGATTTCATTACCCTTCCTACGACCCCAAAAATCACAAAAAGCATTTTGCATTAACCATCGAGTTAATCAAAAAAGATTAGACTCGGCCTATAAGGACTGTCGCGCTCAATAGGACAAAGGAATAGTTGTACGCATCGGTCGTTTATCTAAACCGGACTTTGTGGTACCTAGGCTAGACAAGTGGGGAAAGATAATTTTAAAAGGCCCGTCTCACGGTGATTCGTGAGCGGATCGCTCCTTTCTTTACTTGTGCTAACCTGGCCACAATTGACGGTAAAGAGGCGATTTGAGGATCTCATAACTTGCCCTTTGGAACGGTTAGGAGCAGTCTAGTTGACCTAGGAGACCCTAGATCTAGGCTTAATTGTGCATATTGTGATTGCTTGAACGTGTGCTAAGCTTATTATTAAAAATCTTTTTGCAAAAAGCTCCATATAAAAAAAACACAAAACAGAAAATTTAAAAAAAAAAACTTGCCAATTTTTGTCGCTAGAAATCCTTTGCACCATACTTGCACCCACTTCCTTCCATTGACGTTTTCTTACCCCCACCTTCTATTTTCACTTTTTGACTACACTACACTTCTTTAGTGTATGTCCAGTTGAATTAGGGACACTAGCGCCCGTTTAGTTCGTGTCTCGTTAGTGCCGACTGACGACACTTTCGACTCCGAAGTCGAAATTCCATCCACTTCTTTACATTCATCTTCATGTTCTTCATCTTCTAAGGAGATGTCGGGATTCAATCCTAACAACCCCTTACCTGCGGGACTGATTCACCTCCACTAAGTACGAATAACCCACCACACCCTCCTGTCGAAGCGCCCCAACGAATCGCGCTCCAGGATCTTTTCTATCCTATCCTCACCGCTTTACCCACTTGTTTTTCACTTCCACCGGCTAATAGGGATAACTTTGAAATTAAACCCCACTTCATCAACATGTTGCCCAAATTTCACGGGCTGGAATCCGAAGATGCCTATATCTTCATAAACAAATTCCAGAATGTTTGCGCAATGATGAAGACCACACAACTTTCTGATGATGCTATAAGGCTACGTGTCATTCCATTCACTTTATGTGACCTAGCTGAAAAATGGTTATATAGCACAGCATCACACTCGATAAAAAATTGGGAAAAGTTTGTTAAGGCTTTTCTAAAAAAGTTTTGCCCACACCACAAGACGCGAGAATTCGCAACGAAATTATTCAATTTTCCCAGCTTCCTTCCGAACCTTTTTGGAAGTGTTTTGAAATATTTAAGGACCTACTTGTTCAGTGCCCTCACCACGGTATCGAGAATTGGCAACTTTGCCAAACTTTATACGAAGGACTGAACCCAGCAACTAAGCAGTTGTTGGAAACCATTTGTCAAGGTCACTTTCTTACAAAATCTAGCGAGGAAGCTTGGCAGTTTCTCGACGATCTTGCTGAACAAGGACTTCAGTGAGAAAGCACTAAGACCGCCTCATCTACTTCATCAGGTCAGTCTAGGGCAGGCATACATCAACTTGATATGTCGATTGCAAGGAAGGCCGAAATGGCCGCACTTACGAAAAAGCTAGAAGCAATTGAGAGCAAATTCTCATCATCTTCTCCTGCCCCTGCTTTACCCTCACGCACAGTTTGCGCTTGTTGTTCGGATCCGTCCCATCTTACTGAAGAGTGTCCTTACAACCCACCTGTTCAAGGACAAGATCAAGTCAATGCTGCCTTTCAGTAAAGACAAAGAAATGATCCATACTCTTCGACTTACAATCCTGGTTGGAGGAGCCACCCAAATTTTGCTTGGAATCAAAATCAACAACAATTCCAAGGCAACAATAACTTTCAAAGGCCTCCTCCACAACAACAAGCAGCCCAACAAACTCAATATCAGCAACCTTTCCACCCCCAACCTTACCCAAACCAAATGAACAATTTTGTACCCAACAACTCTTATCCTCAAAAAAATTTTGTTCAGCCGAATAACGATAAGGTTTCCTCGCTCAAACGAAGTTTGGATGCGTTTTTAAAACAATCTACACAATCTGCAGCAAGGTTGGAGACTTCCATTCAGTCTTTGGTGCAAAACAGTGCTTCACATGATCAGAGCATCAAATCAATTGAGGCCCAAATTGCACAACTAAATGCTGCGGTAAGCGAGCGAGAAAAGGGAAAGCTTCCGTCTCAACCATTGCCAAATCCCGGTCACACACACAACGCACATGATGCTTATGAACAACAAAATCATAATGTAAATGCTGTGACCACGTTGAGATCTGGAAGAGTGTTGCACAATGATGTGGGTATTAGTGATGACACCCCTTCCGGTGCTTCTTCTTCTTCTTCTTCTTCTTCTTCTTCTTCTTCTTCTTCGTCAGAGCCTGTTTTTCATTCTTCACAAGGCTCTACTTCTTCTAATTCAAACGGACCCACATCTCACTTCACGAACACACCAACACTGGGATCTGTTCCAACTCCGCAATCTACTCCACAAACATTGAACTCAACGAATTTTCAAAATGTTCCATTTCCAAACAGGTTGAGATCCAATAAACCTACTCCCCAAATGGATAAGATTGTGGAGTTATTCAAACAGGTTAGTATTAACATACCTCTCTTGGATGCAATCCAACAAGTCCCTTCTTACGCTAAAATCTTAAAGGACTTATGCACCAAGAAGAGGAAGTCACGAATACCGAAGAAAGTTTTCATGGCTAGTGCTGTAAGTGATGCTCGTATCCAATCTTTACCCCAAAAACATAAGGACCCTAGCTGTCCTATAATTTCAATAACAATTGGGGATAAGAACATAAATCGCGCACTTTTAGATCTTGGTTCCAGTGATAACTTGCTTCCCTATTCCGTTTATGAGCAATTAGGCATTGGAGAGTTGAAACCCACTCATTGTACTCTCCAAATGACCGATCGATCCATCACCCATCCTAGGGGTGAGTTAGAGGATGTGTTAATTAAAGTAGGGGGATTTATATTCCCCGTTGATTTCATTGTTATAGATACACAGCCTGTGGCTAACCCACGGAACCAAATTCCGGTGATCCTCGGTCGACCATTTTTGGCCACTTCCAATGCTGTAATCAACTGTCGTAACGGCTCTATGACTCTATCCTTCGGGAAAATGTCAAGTGAGTTCAACATTTACAAGATAGGAAGTCTGCCCTCCGAGCCTGATGTTTGCTCGATCCAAGAGATCACGCAGGAGGACTGTGTGCTCGAAAATTTTCTGTTCGATCACAGCAATTTTGACGCCACTAATGCGTTCCTCCTTGAATCTGACACAGTTTTCACAACCGATAACGATTACGAGTGTTTCACTTTTTTGGATGATTTTGAAGACTCGCCACCCGATTTTGAGTCCTTTGATTTTTCGGATGAGTTAGCTGAACCCTCCGACTCGGTTGATTACACTTGCTTTGAACCATTGATGGAATCCTTCAAGTTCGAGACAGTTTCACCAATTTTACCTTCAATTGTTTCGCCTCCAAAACTCGAACTCCCGTCTTACCTTAAATACACTTACTTAGGTGAGAATGAGACCTTTCCTGTTATCATATCGGCATCTCTAGCCCTCGAGCAAGAGAAAGCCCTTTTAATGGTCTTACAAAACAATCGGCAAGCTTTTGGCTGGACTATGGCGGACATCAAGGGGATTAGTCCCCTCATAATTGAACATCATATACATATGATGGATGATGCCAAGCCAGTAAAGGATCCACAGAGACACCTCGAGGATTTTGTGGTTAATCAATCTCCACCTATAAAAGTTGAACCACCACCTTTTTTTCTAATAAAATACAAGAATGCCAATATTCCACTCATTTCTGATCATTCACATTCTCGTTTTTATTTATCATCACCTCTTATCTCCTCACATTCACGTTCACGCAAACCCTTTCCATACCACCACTTATCTCTTCCCCACTTCTTCTTCTTGGCTCTATATAACATTGATAAATTCTTCCACCGACCTATATGTTACATTGATAAATTCTTCGAATAGTTGATATTGACTTTTGGTCTTTGCAGAGCTTGGCATTGACCGATAACTTAGACCCCCTCTTTAAAAAGCTTAGCATTGTTTAATTTAAGTTTGGGGAGGGGGTTATAATTTGGCTCTTGAAAATAAATTTTTTTAACTCAAATTGGTGAGTCAAAAATAAGTTTGGGGGGACCTTTTTGTCTATATATTTTGTTTTTCTTTTAACAATAAAAAAATATTAAAAAATAAATAAATAAACAGGGGAGTGCCGACATTTTTGACCCTCTTGGTGTGGCATGACAGTGAGGACACTGTCAAGTTTAAGTTTGGGGGTGTGCTCGGTAAGGTTTCTTCCTTCGCATTCGTATGTACATTTTTGCATTTGCATACTTATTTTAAAATCCATAAAAATCAAAAAAATTTAAAAATTATAAAAATTGAAAAATTCAATTTTGGCCATAATTGACTTAAGTTTGACAAGACGGTTAACTAGTTAGGAAAAACTAGATCCAAAACTTAGTAAATTAAAAACCCTAAAAATAACCTTTCTTAAAATTTAACGGTAGAAAATATATGTCCTTGTGGTTTACTTCGAAATAGGCAAATTTTGAATTCACTTCTTGGGCTAAGTCAAAATAAAGGAAGACCATTGATATTTTTATTAAAGTGTAAGTCTGAAAAATAATCCCTAAGCTTAAGTCTAAATTTTGAAAATATATACCCTACAACTTGCACAAACACGAAGCTTGAAACTTGGAATAGTAGAGGATACCTTGAAATGCTCATGTCTAAAATCCTTAGTATGAAGGAAAATAAAATTATAAGTGTGAATAAAGAGATATAAAAAAAATGAACACTGGTTTTGTAATTACTTAAGGCTGCGTAAAAAAATATATATATATAGCGAGGGTGCTTTATCACCTAGTGACTTAGACCAACTGGTTTGGGAGTCACTACTAAAGCCTTAGGTATTACAAGACGAGAAATTATGCCTTAATGCGCAAACACATTTTGTAATCGGTCGTTAATACCTCAAGAAGTAATAACGGTCGCATGAAGGATGTGTGAGCAATTTCATATAAAAATTCACAAACTAAAAGTACTTTAGACGATGGACAAGAGTATAAGAGCTTGAATTGAATTTCCAAGTGTAGGGGTGATACATACACACACGTAGGGGTATATGATTGGGGTTTGGATGAAAGATAGAAATGAAAAATAGGACTTATATCTTTAGTAGAGATGATAAAAATTCCTAAGTTGAGATGGAACCTTAGAAGGAAAGCTCAAAAGATGCTAAAAGCTAAGTAAATTTACAGAACATATACTATCTTAAGTTAAATGATAAGGAAGCGTGAAAAATATGGGTTGATAATTTCTGAGTTGAAGATAATAAAATTTCTTGCTAGAAAACCGAATTGAAGAATAAATGTCAATGGGCCAAATTGATAGGATTTTGTGGGTAGTATCCACTGAAAACCCTCAAGAGACAACACTCCTCCTACTAGGGACACCTAGAGGTTTAACGGCTTGTTGCACGAGCTCAGTGCAATCGCGTTTCCCTGCGAAAGTGAGGTTAGGTTTTTTCGAGAATAAACTAGTTTTGCTCAAGGACGAGCAAAAGATAAGTATGGAGGTATTTGTTCATATCATAATTTTGCATTATTATATTCCCCATTCTTATTCATTTTGCAAATAAATAGGTGCTTTTGATCCATGTCTGTTGAATAGTTGCAGGTTACAGGTTCTCGAAACAAAACAGTGAAAATGATGAAAATACGCTACAAAAGTGAGACTGCGACCAACAAATAGAAGAATCTTTATCATGCCTACAGTTTGAAGAACAAATGAAGATCAATGAACAATTTCCCAAAGTATAAAGGCAGCGCAAGATTTAAGACTTCAACAAGAAGCGAACGGTAAAAGTCCACAACATTCTGCACTGTGGAAATCTGGAAGAAACTAGAAGACATTCTGAGAAACCAAGTGAAGAAACCAGAAGCCAAATGCAACAGGAAGTACACCTGAGAAAATGAGCCAGAGAACCTCTATATGGCCGCGGATCCGCGGCCAAACATGGCTTTTGGCTGCGTTTTCGCGGCCATAATAAGCACGTGTCGGTGCAATCTTATCGGTGATGGTCTTACGTTGACCAGGCTTCTCAGGGTAGTTTTGTAAATGTAGATAGGGATCGGATGTAAACCCTAGGGTTTCTATAATCTATAAATAGGAACCCTACAGCTCTTTTTGGAGCATGCCTCTTCTTATGCCTCTTTTTAATTCCTAATTTTAGAATTTTATTCGTTGTAAATATTTGAAGAGTGCATCAAATAAAAAGTAAGTTTTTCTTTTCTATGCCTTAGTTTAATTTCTTTTCTGCCCTAGTATAAATTTTATTTATCTGCCCTAGTTATAAATTTTATTTATTTGCCGTAGTTTAGATAATTAGGTTATTAAAAACAAACAAAAAAATGAATTCGTTTAACAATTCCCTAATGAGTGAGTAGTTCCTCACTTGTTAGGGTTAGGTTTGGGGAAGATTTGAGAGATGAAAATCTCTCACCCCTTTCTTACCCGTTATACATTTTAAATAGGACTCTATGCATACATACAACACCGCTCACTATGGCACCCTATCCCACGAGATAACGGTGATACCATAGTTAAAGACCGGTTGTGTATGTTTTCCATGGAGGTTAGGGTAAGAGTTAAGAAAGGACGGACAAGGACCTAGAGGAAGAAACCTAGTTTCTTCACGATCGTGCTAATCCCCTTTGTTAATTATTACCTTAACACCTAAATCGTTCTTAATTAGGACATAGAAAGCGGTGAGACATATTGACTTTCCAAATTTAACCTAAACCTAACCCTAGCAAGGTTTTAATCCTAATCTAAATCAACTTTAGTTTTTATTGATAATCAAACCCACCACAAGTGGAATTAACTCGTTAGAACAACTAGAAAATACACAAAATCCCTGTGGACCGACCCGTACTCAACCGGCTAGCTACCAAGTGACACCGTTCTTGATTGCGGTTAAATATTCTTTGATTTATCTTTTAAAAGTGCAAACGCACGCAAAACAACATAACAACCACTCCTTCAACTCCAATCTCTCATAAAATAACGAGGCTGGAGAAAACTTTACCGCCAGCGGCAAAATCCATTGGCGAAAGATCTAAACACCCCAAGTCTGGGGGCATAAAGATACATACAGTCTACATGGCCACCGGAAAAGAAAAGAGCCCTGCCTCGGTGAGTCATCGACCGCAAAATCGGTTGCTGACAAAGGCTCAAGAGCAATAGCAAAAGCTCTAAGAGATACTGACCAAACTGGCAGCACTCGCCGAACCAAAAGAAAGTCCGGACAAAGAAGCTGAACATCGCCAAAAGTAAGAAACCGATACAGAGTTCTGGTGATGAGTGCTGGAGAGAAAAGAAAAAGAAGCTGCAGAGCAAGCTGCTAACATCAAGCAGATGGCTCTTTTATTCCAAGACATGGTGGGAATGATGATCCAACAGGAACCATCGGCTGAAGATCCACCGGTAATTATCGAGGATGACAGAGGGGAAACATCAAATCCTTCCCCAGCCTTATTAGCGCCAAAGGAGGAAACAATCTCCAAGGCGGCCCTGGATGACTACATTGCTTAGCAAATTAAAGCTCACTAGGCCAATAAAGCCGCCAGCCAACTCGTCAAAACTGGACGACCATATCTGGCCTGGTATGACCAAATCAAGTATCCCATCAGGATATACGATCCTGAAGTTCCATGTTTACAAAGGAATGGGCAATCCCCACTAGCACGTCACACAATTCAGAGCTCTGTACGGCAATACTGGAGGCGACGACAAACTGTTGCTTCGCCAATTCGTCGGAATCTTGTCAGAGACGGCTTTCGAATAGTACTTGAAGCTTCCAAATGACTCCATAGAAACCTTCTCCAAAATGGAACTGTTGTTCACGCAACGGTTCACCAACGCAAGTGAACGCACCCCGATCATGGCACTGATCAATGCCAGGATAAAGCCGGGAGAAACATGGGTCCAATACGCGATCCGGTGGCGGAACCTGCGGTCTAAATGCGAACAACACATCGAAGTGTCTCCAGCCGTGGGCATGTTCATCGGGACCCTCGATCCTCAATCGACTGTGTCCCAGTTCATGACATTCTTCAAACCCACAACTTTCCAGGCGTTGATAAACAAGTTGGCCCAAATGGATCAGATGGGTCATGGCCCCTCTTCCTCAAATAAGGATCCTCGAAATAATAAGGGTAAAGGAAAAGCGGCATCGTTGCCAATACGCAACAACAACCGAGCGTTCCAAAACCGACTACTCACCAAAACAACGCACGTACACACCTACCCTTAGAAGAAAGGCTGGGACATGCATACTCATTTCCTCGCGATAAAAAAAGGAGATTGTTCGAGCTGGCGATGCAAAATAATCTCATCACATTGCCAGACCCACGGCAACCCGCACAACCCGGCGACGTCAATAACCCCAACTACTGCTCCTATCATAGGATAGTGAGTCATCCAATTGAAGATTGCTACATCTTTAAAAATTGGGTCAAGGACCGGTATCCGCAGGGGAAATTCGCACTGACTGATAACTGGAGGGTAAACCCGCCCCAAAAGCACGCTCCAAAAAAGGTGGACATGCGGGAGGCATCATGCTCACTTGTGGAGGAAACTCCATGGGAAGTAGTCCTTTCAGCAAGAACTAAAAGAATGCTAAAGGATATGAAAACATGTCCGGCGATCAAGTGGAAAAGCCCGCTTGAACCTGAAATTATTGAAGAGATGCTGAAACCACATCCCATACCGAAAGTTGTTGACAAGGGGAAAAACCCTCAAGTCAAGCCGTCAAAGTCTTCTAAGATAAAGAAGAAGACCAAGAAACCCATGCAGCCTGCCGAGTATGACGACAAACGCACAGAACTTCAGAAATATATAGACGCGCTGGAAAAATATAACCAGAAGGCACGGACATCGGTCACGCTTGAAGAATTCCTCAAGCATATTCTTGAGAATGGAAATAGTGATAATGATGAGGAAAACGACTCATCAGAAGAAGCGTAAGACCGCGTAGCAAGCTGCTACATGGTCTCTCATTCATCGTTATATGATGAAGAAGCTCCACCAGCGTCAGAAAGCGACGTGGAGGAAATGGGAGCAGAATCGGCGTCAAAATCACCGAAACTGCCAGAAAAAGACCCGATTGAAAGACTTTTAAACGAAGCCTTTCAAAAGTGTAAAGACGACCGAGGACGCGAGATGGTCATATATGAAAAGGCTAAGCATCAGCGTCTGAATAAAGAAGCTGTGGTGAGAACGAGTCGTAAAGCGCTCCGAACAAATCAAAGCACGCCTGCAACAAAAGAGCAGGATCAAAGATGAAAAGCGGTTCGCCAAAGCCCGGTCCATGGGGATGAAACTGCCATCGCTCATGATGTACACTTCTGGAGTCCCGTACTTCGACGGAGGAGAGTCACATCCAAAATACTGCCTATATCACCGAAGGGTCGCCCACCCCCATCGAAGAGTGCAATGCTTTCAAAAAGTAGTGGCAAGGATATATTTCCTATCGAAAACACTTCAAGAAGGAGAAGCGCGAAGCTCGTGCTCGTCGACATGAGAATGGAGAGATGAACACGCATAAAGAAACAACCGGCAACTGTCATACCAGTTCGGAAAGGGAAAACCCCCAATTTCTCACATTCGGGAGTGATTCTGAGGACGAAACACCCCTCGACTCTCTTTGAAAATTCCCCCTTGGAAAAAGAAAAGGAGGAGAAAAACTTCCAAAATATTCAACTGCATAATCATACGCTGCCTGAAAAGAATCTTGGACCTACAAACAAAGGTTCGAACAAAAAAGACAAAGGGAAAGGGGAAATGCCTGAAGAAATCGCCCTCGATGAAGAAATGGTAAAAGAGCTCACCGCAAAGGACCCGTCTAAGAAAAACAAAGTGGATTACAACATCCTAGCACATCTGAGGAAAACACCCTCATAGCTAAGCATATTGGATGCCCTCCTCCTGTCCAAAGAGGCACGAGATTCCCTGATCAAAGCATTACAAGAGCCCGATCGTTCCAAGCTTTCCTTGCAGAAGAGAAGATGAAAGATGAACTGGTACAGGTCCACATGATTGATATTACATTCAGTGATGAAGATCTACTCCTTAGTACATGTGAACATAATCGACCGCTATACGTCACTGGGTACTGCCACGACATCAAGATAGGGAAATTTTTTGTCAACAACGGATCCTCTGTTAATCTTCTCAACATGAGAGTGCTGAAGAAAATCTGCATGAATGTTCAGCACCTTTCCCGAGACAAAATTACCATCTCTAGGTTCGACTCAAAGTCGTCACGGACATTTGGGTCCATAATACTGACGCTGCGCTTCAAGCTGCTCGTCACTAACATCAAATTTCATGTCATTAACGCCAAGACTTGCTATAACGCTTTACTCGGCAGACCTTGGTTACACGAGTACAACATCGTCCCTTCTACACAATATCAATGTATGAAGTATTTCAAGTATTGCTCACAGTACACCGTCATGGGTCAATCCGTTCTCCGTAAATAAAGTGCGGAAGTATGATTTCTGCCGGACTTCGAGAATACTAAAAGGTGCCACAAGCCAGAGAATAAACAAAAATCCACGGCCACCATCCCGATCTTTGGAAGCGACACCGAGGAAGACGAACAAATAGTTTACTCAGGGCAACCTCGAAGGCAAAACAATAAGGCCGGACCGTCTACTCCTATTTTAGTTTTTGGCAGCTGTTAGTTTATGTATGCCCTAGAGGCAATTATTGTACACGAGATGTATAATATAATGGATGCTTGGACATATATAGGGAGGACTTTCTTGCTCGACATGATAGTATGCTATCTGGTTGCTCTTTGTCTTAACATGTTGACTTGTATAAGTGATGTTGTCTTGCTCTCACATGTTGATAAAGCCCTTAGGAAGTGTACTTAACTACCAGGACTATGATGGAGATCATACTAATGGGGACAAGGATAGTCCACAAGTACACCCAATAATGTTCCTAGTCGAGGGTGTATCAAAACAGGGCATCGATATTCCAGAGTAGACCAGCGTATACGCATCTTGACCTATATGATGGGCGATGGATGATCCCACATCCATTAGTGTTTGACATCAAAAATGGTATACGGGTGCTCAGTGGAGACTGGGTACACTGAACGGACTCGCCGAGAACTCCTAGATGGTATTATACCTATCGTCAGATAGCAGTTCTCTGGTGACACTGGTATAGGTTAGTCTGTCGACCCGAGATCGTCATAGAGTCTTGTATGATTCCCACTGTGCTTTGATTTCCACCATACCACGGTCAAGAGATCATGCAAAAAGGTGGTTTTTGGGTACAGTCCTTAGTCACATGGAGGCAATGAGCGATAGGAGGGGATTCGTCTCTCCTGGTATTGAGAGTTGATGTTGCACTATGCTCGATTGGCCATAATAGGAAATCCCTGGCCAGGGTTGCTGAAATCTACTGGTAAGTGTTATCAGTACTCGAACCGTTATGGACCTTGCATCGGCATGACTTATCAGGCTATTGGGGTCTGACGTTATACCACCCCCAAGCTGTGATATGCGGCATATCTGACGAAGAGACCGGACTGTACGGTAGTGTTACTGATTGGATTCGCAGGAGTATGAGCAGGCTTGCTTGTTGATCTTCTGATCGCTCAATAACCAGGTGGCCGTTACGTTTAGCAGACCGCTTGTGGCTTGTGGGTGTTTGATATGATCATCACCTACTGCCGGCATATTGACGAGTTTTTAGAGTCCTACACAGAGGTTTCCTGGTTCATACGAAACGAAGTAGGAGAACATATGTGATATGTGCGGGACCGAGATTAATAAGTGTATGTGATACCGTATTCTATTCTCGCGATATGTGGTATCGGTCGGTTATATGAGATATAGCCGGGTTATCGGATCAAGTGTTGATTCGATAAGTTGTTACATTTGATATTAGTCGGTTGTATGTGATATAGCCGGATTATTAAACCAAGTGTTGATTTGATAATTTAATGTATAATTATATATTTGATGTATTAACTTATATTAACTAATATTAGCTCACTTAAACATTTCTTTTTCTCACAAGTGTGCACTTAGTATATATGTGATATATATTAATGTACATTATTTTGTGTCATGCTTGATGCCACGTGATACATGGGTGTATGAGACTCACACCATGCTTAATATAATGTAAGGTTTTTATTTATTTAAAGTAAAACAAATTATATGGAAATTAGTCACATGGTTGAAGCTTGTAGAAGCTTGTGGAACCATTGACCAAGTCCACTAATTTTGTTTTACTTGTAGATATTAATTAACCTAACCATTATTGTTAGCCATGGTTTAATCTCTACATGAGTTAGTGTATAACACTAACTCACCCATGGTTGCTATTCTCATCTCATGAGTGTTCCCCTCTGAATGGCAGCCAAGACATGGGCATCTTGCCTGAGATTCGGGACAGATGCTATTTGGTTTTATCCGTCCACCTCTCCGAAGATGCCAAGTTGATTTATGGCACCGTGTATCGGAGGTTTAGACGGATGCGGCCGATGTAGCAGACTTCGTCAGATTCCCCCTCGTTCGAGGGGTTTTTGATTGTGGGGACGCTCTTCCCTGCAGGCGCAAGCCCCTGCAGTTAATTACGCTACTGCATCGCGGTAACAAGTTTCTCCTTCTCCAGAATTTCACTTCGTATCGTGGATGTTTGTTTTGTTTGTAGTTGCCCGTGGATTGTATACGGAGACTAATTTATGTCGTCGCCCGTAGGATGTGTATTAGTCCAAATCCGTATTTTCTTAGATTTGGGTTTGGGGTTTTGGTTTAAGGATACGTTAGCCGTATTTGAGGCTAAGATCAACTTAAACGTTTGTTAAGGATATGTTAGTCCAGTTTGAGACTAAAATCAACTTAACGGGATCGTTTAGATCCGACAAAAGAGCGTTTGGGCTCTATTGTTCCAGTTTAGGGACATAGTGGTCCATTGTATGTATGGCCATCGGGACCCATCACCTCTCTGACGACGTTGAAGGATTACAACGACAGATGTCAAAGAGTTCAGAGATGTACCCTTGAACTGAAGTTGATTGGGGGATCTATAGTCCAATTTGGGACTAAAGTCTGTTTGAAGGTTTGAGAATACGTTAGCCATATTTGAGGCTAAGATCAACTTAAACGGGATCGTTTAGATCCGACAAAAGAGCATTTGAGGGGCTTTATTATTCCAGTTTAGGGACATAGTGGTCCGTTGGTTTAAGGACGCTTAACTCCGTGAGTTTAAGGACGCTTAAGTCCATAAGTTGGTTTAAGGACGCTTAAGTCCATAGGTTGGTTTAAGGACGCTTAAGTCCATAGGTTGGTTTAAGGACGCTTAAGTCCATATTGATGTGTGGTTGTCGGGACCCGTCACCTCTCTGACGACGTTGAAGGATTACAACGACAAATGTCAGAGGAGTTCGGAGATGTACCTTTGAACCGGGTGTAAATTGATTTAAGAGAGCATTCGTGCTCAGTCAATGTTAATTTGAAGACTTATGGCCATGATTGGGTTAAGTCCAGTTGAAAATGTTCAACATTTTATTTATCATTGGCCTATTAGGCCTTTGCTTGGGCTCTGCCCTTTATTAATGCATAGCATTAGGCTTTTAATTAAATGCACAGCATTTGTTTTGGTTTAACAGACCTCTGTTTGGGCTCTGCCCTTTTTTTATAATGCAGAGCATTTGTTTTGGTCTATTGGATCTCTTAATTGGGCTCTTCCCTTTAATAATGCACTGCATTTAATATTCTGACAGTGCGCTACGTGGCCTGTCAGGCGCTTTGCGCCAATTGAGGAGCGCAAGACGCAAACTCATGTGATGGTGACACGTGTCACGCTCTGGTGAGCGCAAGCGCAGTGCGCTGCGCCATTGCGCTGCGCTAGTGCGCTGCTGACACGTGGCGCGCTCTGGTGAGTTGCGCCAATCCAAGAGCGCAATGCTCATTTTGTAAAGCGTAAGGCGCAGTTTGTTCTGGGGCTGACACGTGGCGCTCTCTGGTGGCTTGCGCCAACCCAAGAGCGCAACAGTGCAAATTTTACAAGTGCAGGGCACTGTTTAATCTCTTGATCAAATTTAGATCAAAGAAAATAAGTTTTTCTTGTTTTCAGAGAACCAGGGATTCATCAAAAGGCAATGCCTTTATACAGAAGTAAATTACTTCTTTATTATTATTATTATTATTATTATTTTTATCCAAAATCTTGATCTTATTCTTATATCATTGATCTCTTTTAGAAGAAATTCTTCTTTTATTTAAAGGATTTTACCTTTTCTTTCTCTGAGCTCTTCTCAAAATTTTTTTAGAGGAGTTCTGTGTGTTTTAGACTTGGAGTCTAGGGGCCTTTATATAGTGCCAATTGATTTGTTAAATCAGTTAAAGAGATCTTTCTCTGAGTGATTTAGGGATTTTTCCCTACCGTTGGATATTTGATCCAAGGGCTCCTGTTTTACAGAAGAGAATCTTATTGTTTAGAAAGATCTTTCCAGAATTTTTCTGTTTAAATGCTGGCACAGCTGGCGCAAGCTCACCTGCGCTTGACATGTGTCGCGCAGCGTAGAGCGCAGCGCAACTGCGCTAGCGCACCTGCGCTGACACGTGTCGCGCAGCGCAACTGCGCTGACACATGTCGCGCAGCGCAGAGCGCAGATCAGCTGAAGCGTTGCTTCAATTATTTTAACTTTAAGTTTAACTTTAATTTCAAGGCAGAGCTTTGCTCTGATTGGGGGAAACAGAAGCGTTGCTTCGTTTCCCGCCTTGGAATTTGAACAGAGCTTTGCTCTAATTGGGGTAAACAAAGAGTTCATTCTCTCATCTTCATCACTTCATCTTCTTCTTCATGAGAAAAAATTTTCTAGCTTTTTTATATGTGAGAAAATATTGTGAGAAAATTAAATCTAAAGTGAGCTCATTTCCTACTTCATCATCCTCTACTATATTAGCCATTTAGTTTAGAGTGTTTGCTTCACTAATCTACCATTAGTGAAGAGGTAGAATGAGTTTGAGTCTCCTCGACATAGATCATCTTCGGCCTCAAAGACTTCGAGCAAGGTTGTTCATTTCTTCATGTGAACCCTTACTAGAGTTCGGGTGTTCACTATATGGAGCGAAGGGACTACTACACGAAGGTTTAGAAGTGAAGGACCGGTCTACAAAGGTTGTATTCCTCATTCACTTTGTATGCAAAGTTGTTTGCATGTTGTATTGTTTAAATCTCTAGTTAATATTATAGGGTTAGGGTTCTTTAGAATGGCAAAAATTTGAAAACGGCATGGACGATGCCTCCCGAAACCTTGCTGCCGCGCTACGGAACCCTACAGCAGCGACTCCGAAGACGATGTCAATGCAGTGTTCTCCGTCTGCCCGTCAATACAGACTCTTGCCGAAGTGGACCAGAGTCTACAAACCATGATGGCTCCACATTGACACTACAGGAAACTTGATGCGCTCGATACATACAGCGTATAAGAACTGCAAATCTTCTACGTGCCTCCTAGACGAAGAGGTAAAAAGACGATCCTCTTCTACAAATTTACAGAGACCGGGGTAGAAAAAGAAGTCTGGCATGGTGTCGACCCTACTCTTGACAGGTTCATCCCATCTGTATGCCAAGATATTATGCGGAGGGATTAAAGAAACTATTAAAGCGTCAAGGCATACCCCTCGAAAAAATGGTTCGGCATACCCAATTCTACAAAAAGATTTGGGATATTCCCGGAACTCAGCGAAAGAAGCTCAACGGGAAGATGGAAACAACTGGGCTCGGATATGTTCGGTCTTAGAAACGGGAGCAAGTTTACAGCTGCTACGTCATGAACAGTTTGAGTGGAGAAGAAAATGCTCTTCCAGATAGCCGTGATGTCAAATTGGAGCAAGATCTCGCTTTGAAAACATTAAGTCCATCGCTCGGAGAACAAATTGACAAGCTAATAAAAGAAGCTTGTCAAGCGAGCCGGGACAACCACAGCCGCGAAATGGCCAATTATGAAAAGGCCAAGACGCAGCGACTCAATCAACAGTTAATGGGAGAAGTAGACTGTAATGCCTTTCATCCATAGCCCGTTGAGTACTTTCGCAAAGAGAGAAAATCCCGAAGCGGAGGTAAAAATAAGGCAAAGAACACAAACAAAGTTCAAGGACAACAAAACAGGCCCAAAATGCCGTTCAATCAAGAAAACCTCAGTTTGAGCCCATACTTTATAAAGAAGATGAATCGGGAATATTCGTTCCCTCGAGACAAGACAGGGAAAATATTCAACCTTGTCATGAAGCACCAAATGATGACGCTTCCCGAGTACCGGCACCCCGAACAAATAAACGAGGTCTATCACCCGGATTATTGCTCCTATCACCGAGCAGTAGATCATCCCCTTGAAGACTGTTTCACGTTCAAAGACTGGGTAGAGAACCAGTATCAACAAGGCAGGTTTACTTTATCCGACAGCTGGAAGATAAGCTCGCCATAAAAACATGAGCCAAAGAAGACCTATACCATCAGGATAGGACCAGCTCGACCGCGAAAATGGAAGCGGACTCTTACCTTATGATAACTCTTTCAAGAGAAGGAAGGCATGAGAATATGATTGGCCTCTTCGGATGCTTCATAAATGAAGATGATGAGGAGGAGATATCAGAATTTCTACCGGCACCAAAAGAGCTGGAGGACGGGATACGCACCACGGCAAACAACCTAAGGAAAATCAACTTAGGAACGGAGGACGATCCGAGGCCGACATTTGTCGGTGAGCTACTATCTGAAAAACAGGTAGCCACATAAAAAGACGTGCTTATGCTGTACAAAAACTGCTTCGCATGGAACTGCTCCGAAATGCCGGTTCTAGATCCAGAAGTAGCGATACATAAACTGGCCATATCGCAGACATAAAGCCAATCAAACAGGCACCAAGAAGGATGCGGCTTGAACTTGAGATGAGTATCAATATTGAAGTCAAGAAACTAATCGACTCCGGCTTCATCCAAGAGGTTCAATATCCCGACTGGATCGCTAATATCGTTCCGGTGTTGAAGAAAAATGGGACAGTCCGTATCTGCGTGGACTTTCTGGACCTCATCAAAGCATGCCCGAAAGATGACTTTCCATTACCCGTTACCGAACTGATGATCGATAACACGTCCACCCATGAGGTTTTCTCCTTCATGGATGGATCTTCACGATACAACCAAATAAAAATGGATCCTGAGGACCAGAAGCATACCGCCTTTCGGACACCGTTAGGCGTATTCTTCTACAAGGTGATGCCCTTCGGCTTGAAGAAGGCCGGTGCTACTTACCAAAAGGCCATGACAAAGATCTTCGATGACCTTATACACAAGATCGTCAAATGCTACATCGACAGCCTTGTGGTGAAAAGCAAATTTCATGAGGAACATTACGAACATCTAAAAATAGTGTCCTAATGTCTTCGGAAGTATAATCTGAAAATGAACCCTCTAAAATGCGTGTTTGGAGTTTTCTCAAGCAAATTCCTGGGATTCATCATATGCCACCGAGGCATCGAAATCGATCCCTCAAAAATCAAGGCGGTTACGGAAATGCCCTTGCCAAGAAACCTCAAACAATTGCGATCTCTCCAAGAAAAGCTCGCGTATATACGGTGGTTCATAACCAACCTCTCCAAAAAATACCGTCCCTATAGTCATCTGATGAAGAAGGGGACCCCGTTCATTTGGGACCAGAAGTGTCAAAACGCACTAGACGAAATCAAACAATACCTGTAAAATCCGCCGGTATTAGCCGCTCCGGTTTAGGGGAAAACCCCTTATCCTATATACAACGGCCCTTGAGGGTTCTCTAGACGCACTATGGGCACAAGAGAATGATCAAGGAAAGGAGAGAGCTCTGTATTATTTAAGTCGAGTTCTCCTGAGGGCAGAAAACAACTACTCCCCCATCGAAAAGCACTGCTTGCCGCTGATCTTCGCAACAACGAAGCTCAGACATTATGCCTTAGCACATGAGGTCCATCTCATATCAAAGGTGGATCCTCTCAAATATCTGATGTCGAAGGCCATACTGACAAGAAGGCATGCCAAATGGGCCTTCCTCCTGATGAAGTTCTCGATAACTTATTGGCCCCTCAAAGCGATGAAAGAACAAGTCATCGCCGACTTTCTCGCAGAACATCCGATATCATCTGACTCTCCCTTAAGTTCTAAGTTGCCGGATGAACACACGTTCGACGCAGTCGAAGAAGAGAGAAGAAAATGATTCCCAATGGGAACTCTACTTCGATGGAGCATCTTCCATGAAGCGCCGAAAGCAAAACACCCCATAATCAAAGCCGAGGTAGGTCTTATCTTCGTGACCCTATAAGGAGGAATATTGTGTTACGCCTTCTCCTTGATAGAACCCAGGACTAATAATGAAGCGGAATATGAAGCTTTGATATCCGGTCTTGAGATCGCTATCGACATGGGAATCAAAGATCTCCTCATATATGGAGATTCCCAGCTGATCATTAGTCAAGTAAACGGCGATTATCAAACATGCAAGCCAGAGCTGATAAAGTATGGCGAAATAGTGCAGCAACTGCAGACACAAATCCCTTCCTATACCTTGAAAAACATACTACGAACAGAAAACAGCAAAGCGGATGCGCTAACCAAATTAGCTAAAGAATTTGCCGATGAAGACCTCGTTGACGTAAGGATCATTGTGCAAAGTCGCAGGGTCCTCGCGCCAATAGATATATCTTCGGAAGACCTGATAGAGCTATCCGAAGGAAAAAATGACCGAACAAATAGTCGTTCAAATAGAGGACGAAGAAAAGGTCAAGGACTGGCGGGAAGTCTGCATAGACTACTTTAAGTCCTAACAAACGCTTAAAGACGCATCGTCGAGATATCAGCTCATGAAACGATCTTTGTCATTCGCCTTCGTCAATGATACTCTATATAAGAGATCATTCGACTTTCTATGGCTAAGGTGCCTGGGGCCGAAGGAAGCAAAGAAAATCGTCTAAGAAGTACACGACAGACTTTGTGGCTCCCATCAAGCTGGGCCAAAGATGAAGCTGAAGCTAAAAATAATAGGTTACTATTGGCCCACGATGATTCAGGACTGCATCGAATATGCAAAATAATGTCACCCGTGCCAAATTCATGGAGACTTCATACATTAGCACCCAAATCTGCTGCACCCGACAGTGGCCAGCTGGCCGTTCAAAATTTGGAGAACAGATATAATCGGCCCCATCGAATCGGCATCACCAAAGGACATTGATTTATACTGGAAACAACCGACTATTTCTCTAAGTGGGTAGAAGCAGTACCGTTAAGGGAGGTGAATACGGAGAATATCCTCCATTTCTTCAAAACCTATGTCATATATCGATTCAGGACTCCACGACGGATTATATCGTATAATGGACCAACTTACAGAACCAAAAAAATAAGTTTGTTCGCACGGCAACACAAGATAGACTGGCGATACTCCTCAATCTATAACCCTCGAGCCAACGGTCTAGCTGAAACTTTCAACAAGACTTTGACCAAGATTATAAAAAAAACGGTGTCCAGAAACAAAAAGGACTGGCTCGAAAGGCTGCATGAATATCTTTGGGCATACCAAACAACGTTCAAGACGGCCACAAATACAACACCATACGCACTGGTGTTTGGCGCGGAAGCAGTGCTCCCACTGGAGATAGAGCTACCCTCTTTACGAGTGACAGTTCAATACGAGCTGACAAATGAAGAAAATACTTGTAACATTTCAGAAATATAAATATTATTCTTTGGAAATTTAATATTAAAATAATATATTTCGCGAAAACTATTCGATTTGCGAATAAGGGTTTTTCGTAAAATGGTATAAGTATATACCAATATTTAGAATATAAGTGGAGATTAAAATGATTTATTCATTAAAAAGATATTTATCGGATTTTGGCATTTTTATAATTAATTATATGCAAGTTTAAATTAAAATTGATTAGTGCACTACTAATCGAGATTAAGCCAAATCTGTATTTTTACATTTTTCATAGCTAGTGCACCATGTCGTGTGACATTTGGTTGCATATTGTTTTATTGTGTTTGGTTTTATTTAGAAAAGAAAAGAAAAGAAAGGAGATGCCATGGTTAATGAGTGAGAGAAAAACAAAATAGATACTTTGTAGAGAGTGAGCATAAGAGAGAGAGAGGTTAAGAGAGAGAGAGAGAGAGAGAGAGAGTAACTCCTGACTTCTTCATCCATTCTCCTTCCTTCTTCATTTATCTTCTCTTCTTCATAATTCTTCATGCTTCCTTCACCCTTCTCTACCTCCATGTATCATCTCATTTTCATTTCCAAAACCCCATGCCATCTTCATTAAAAAGATGCACACCCTCATCCTAAACCCTTTGAACCATTCAAGTTTGGATTTTGAAGATTTTGGGCAACTCAAGAATTTTCCTAAGTTGCCAAATGAGGTAATCGCTACACTTTTAATTAGGTATTAGTGTTTAGTATATCCTAGTTAGTTTAGATTTCGTATTAGTTAGGTTATGTGATCTTAGAAATGTTAAGTGGTAAATAGAGAGTAGTGAGTGTTTATAAGACTTTAGAGATGATTTTTGGACCAAGAACAGAGAATAGAAACCAAAACACAAACTTTGAAATCGGTCGATATCGTATTTTGTGGAATTTATGATGGGATATTGAGATCTGCTATAACCTGAGGATCCTAAAAATTATTTAGCGATTACAGTGAGTCGTGCAGGTGACCTAGAAGCATCCCCTGAAACCCGAGCCCCTACACCCTATTCTTGGCCGCAATTTAATTCTTCCAGGCCGCAAATTGCGGCCTGGTCATAGTAAAATTGTGTGATTTTTGTATCATGGTTCCCTTATCCTATATCTAGACCAACTCTATATGTAAAATCTTCTGGTTTGACCTAGGGTAAAATCTGGGATAAATTTCCTTAGTTGCTGAATTTCGTTTCCCAATTTCTGAAACTCGGTTTTGATATTTGAGTTTGGATTCCGTCGTTGGACGTTTGTACGTCAACGGGTGAGGGTTATTTGGTTGATCTTGCATGTGTAAGCTATGGGTTCTAACCTATGAGCACTTCGTGTGTCGTATCGGTTTTCTGGACTTGATTTTAATAGTATTGCGATTGTGTATTGATTGTAGGTACCTTCGCATGGACTTCCGAGACGACGAAGCACATTGACTTTGGCTAAGCGAGGAGTTTAGCAGGTGAGTAGATTTATATCTACGGGGGAAGTCGGGTCGATGGCGTATAGCACCCCCGCAACCATTGATATGAAAAGATTATTATATAAATTATAATTTTGATAAAAGATATGCTACGAACTTATAGACACGATTAAAAGTTTTAGTAAGAGATGGTGTGATAAAAGTTGACACTAATGGATATATTGGCTTGAGAATATGATATATGTATATAAGATAACTTGACGTGAGATATTGTGATGATAGATATAGATGACTCGGGTTGTTATGAGAATATGAAATGAGAATGTGAATCATGATAAGTATGAATTTAAAGAGGAAAAGTATGAGTTGATAATAGTATGATATGAGACCGAGATCGATACGACTTGAAATTATAAGATATGAAGTTTATATAAATGTGACTTGATATGAGATTGATACAAATGTGACTTGAGATATATGTGTATATATATTTATTATGTGGACAAAGAGTGATATTTCGTACGGGATTTTAGATCCGTACTCTTATTGATGAATAGGATGATAGAATCCCTATTTTGTTTGATGTCATCGTACGATAGATTACCGTACGCGATGAGATGTACCGGATGATTGATCCGCGCTAGTGATTTGAGGATGATGATCGAGGATTATTGTCATATCGGATGTTATGAGGCGGGATCGCCGATATAAAGATTGCCACCAGAACCATACCTATTTTCAAAATGACGATGTGTATCTTTTAAAAGTGACCGTATGGTTCATGTGTAGACAGATATATCCATTGATTGTCCATGTTATGTATGATATTACCCCTCGTGATGCACATACCGCTTGCCGGTATTTAATGCTATATGATATCATTTGCTAGTACAACTGCACAATTACCGTTGATGCGAATGTTACACATACACAGATTTGCCGGCTCACACACATTCTTCATCGGTAATTGCCATGTCACTTACACAGTAGAATTGCCATACCACTTACACAGTAGAACTGCCATATTATGAGATTAATCTTAAAAGTAAAAGTACATTCATTATTCAGAATTATCACTTGACATGCTTGCATGATATACTCGATATACTCATATTACTACTCTATGTTACATACATCGTACTTTATGGTTATATGCTTGAGATACTATTTTCATGAGATCTCTGAATTTGAGAACCGCAGTTATATTTCAAAGGAAATTATATATTACTTTAAAAACATGGTTTCTCTTGATATGATATTTCAAGACGTCCACCATGGGTTTTCTCGGTTTTGAGCTTGTTTTCGAGACCCGATTCGAGGAGTTGGCGGATGCCGTTTGCGGGTATATGGTGGACCCGGTATGGTACCCCAGGAAAAGAAAAGATTTTTGTGGTGCAGACGATGAGCCTGGCAGAGGGAGCACTACCTACCGGTGATTGTATAAAACTCGGCGGATATCCGGAGGATATCGTTTTGGAGTTATGATATGAGATCGATATGAGAACCGATCTGAGGATGCGGCGCCTGATATGAGATAGATATGAGGGTCGATCTGAGTATGCGGGGCCTGAGATATGAGGATTTACGTGTCGATGCTGGACATGGTTTCATGATGTTTCGAGTGTCGATGTTGGACACTCAGGTTCCATGATTTTCGATGTTGATATTCTCATATATACAGGCATATGTTTTCATGATGTTTCGAGTGTCGGTGTTGGACACTCAGGTTCCATGATATTGTTTGTGCCGTTGATGGATACGTGGATGATATCCACATGCATACAGGCATATGATGTCGGATGTTTATTTATATATATCATTGCATTGACTCGATTGTTGGCATATATGCGTACATGGTCACCCTAGATAACATAGTATTACCTTCAGGATATAGTAACCTATGAAATCGTTGTTTTATTCGATTTCTACCTGCTGATGTTTTCTACTCACGAGTTGGCAACTCACCCCCGTTGTGCTACAGCTCTTCAGGTTTGACCGCTTGGGATCAGTTACGGTATCGCTGGCACACAGCTTCTTCCATGGTGCTTTGCTTTGGTAGGTGGGACACATGTTGAATCATGCGCACTCTCGTATTTTTATATTCCGTTGTATCTAGATAAACTCCATCAAATCAAATCAGAACTAGAAATTGTTTATTGTTAGACCTAGTCAGACTTGGGTTTGTGGGAGACTTAGAGCGATGGGTTTATGTTCGCTTCTTGAGTTTTGATGTCTTACTAATTTATTGTTCTTTCTATGTTGATCTTTGTTGTTGGGCGTCGTATATATGTTATTGCGTGGTTGTGATTCCGCCAGTTGGCGAAGAGCCTATATATTGTTGTGTATATGGTTTAGGATCAAAATATACAAGGGAGGTGCTGCCCAAATTTTTAAAGACGAAACTTGTTTTCAACTGTAGTATAATCCACTTGCATTTTCATGTTTCATTAGCTATGCATTTAAAGAAAAACATGATTCATTATACCTTTATTTCAAAACTGCACCCCCACTATTTTCCGCAAAAAAGTTTAGATTTTCTGAGCTTCGGCTTACTTAATTTACGTTACGCTTTTAGACGTTGCGTAATCTAAGTGCCGGTCATATGCTAAATTATGGGTCGTGACAATACTCATCTTAGGGTCAAGGAGCTCGATGCCCTCAACGAAACCCGCCTTATAGCACAGCAAAATCTAGAGGCTTATAAGGCAAGGATGACCCGGTCATATGAAAGACTGACCAGGTCGAGAACATTCTGCCAAGGTGAACTCGTGCTGGTTGTCAAAAGACCGATGATTCCCAATCGTGCAAAACGAGGAAAGTTTGAGACAAATTATGAAAGCCCGTACATCATAAACAAAGTCTACTAAGGTGGAACCTACCTGCTCATGGATATGCATGGTGAAAGACCATTCCGGCTAATAAACGGCCGATTTCTCAAAAAGTACTACGCTTGAAGAGTCATGACTCAAGTCAATGATAGATGACGACGCTTGTGTCCGCTCGCTATCTTCCTGAGTCAGAACTCTGAAAGTAGTACCAAAAAACACTCCGATGCCCCCAAACACGGCGATAATGGACCGAGACGTCCCTAAACTAGCGCGTTCCCCTAAACACGGGAATAATGGACCAAGAAAACCTTAAACTAATATTGGATCACTACGTTCTTAAACTGGCTTTGGACCGAAATGTCCTTAAACTAAATACTCGCCCCAAAATACGGCGATAATGGACCATCATGTCCTTAAACTAACACGTTTAGCCCTACAGTGGATCCTCATATTGATCACCATATACAATCAACGGGCATAAACAATTCATAGATCTCCCGTGTCCTACATGATACGGTCCTTCAAAAAATATCGGGGCCTACAGCTAATGGTGTGTTACCTTACAGGCCGCCTAAAAAATGGTTTGTCAACAAGCGAAATTGGCACAGATGAAAACCTGAAAGGGCGCCGTGTGTAAAAACAGCAGGGCTACCGGCGAGCTTGTGAAAACCTGAGAGGGCGCAAACTCGTTAAAAGAAAGGAAAAGATGCACTTGCAAAGTCCTCACGACTTTGTAAGGAGAAAATACCTGCGTGAGATCCTTACGACTCACAAAGGAGCAACGCCAAGGAGAAACTATACTTACGAGATCCTCACAGCCCATAAGGAGAATGTACCCTCTATAAGACCCTCACGGCTTATAGAATTCAAAAGCCTTAAGTTATAGAAATCTGAACCTGTTCTTAAGCCGCCAAAACCCCACAAAGCTTTCTGCCCTACAAGAAGGTCAAGATTGACCCTTGTATACAATCCAAAGCGTAAATAAATATATTCCCAACCAAGTGCCACCAATGGCAAGAAATATCCTCATATGGTGAACAACCACTTATAAGTCCTCTCGACTTACAAAGAGAAAATACTCTTGTAAGATCCTTACGACTTGCAAAAGAAAACACACTTAGGAACCCCCACGATTCCTAAGGAGAAAACCCATCTACGAAATCCTCATGACTCATGGGGAGTGATTGGTGTGATTATTTTGCGTGCGTGCGCTTTTAAAAGATAAATCAAAGAATATACCGCAATCAAGGCGGTGTCGCTTGGTAGCTAGCCGGTTGAGTACTGGTCGGTCCACAGGGATTTTGTGTATTTTCTAATTTTTCTAACGAGTTAATTCCAATTATGGTGGATTGGATTATCAATAAAAACTAAAGTTGATTTAGATTAGGATTAAAACCTTGCTAGGGTTAGGTTTAGGTTAAATTTGGAAAGTCAATATGCCTCGCCGCTTTCTATGCCCTAATTAAGAACTATTTAGGTGTTAAGGTAATAATTAACAAAGGGGATTAGCACAATCGGGAAGAAACTAGGTTTCTTCTTCTAGGTCCTTGTCCGTCCTTTCTTAACTCTTACCCTAACCTCCATGGAAAACATACACAACCGGTCTTTAACTATGGTATCACCGCTACCTTGTAGGATAGGGTGCCATAGTGAGCGGTGTATGTATGTATGCATAGAGTCCTATTAAAATGTATGACGGACAAGAAAAGGGTGAGAGATTTTCATCTCTCAAACCTTTTCTATTCCTAACCCTAAGAAGTGAGGAACTACTCATTCATTATGGAATTGATAACAAGAGACATTTTTTGTTTGTTTTTAATAACCTAATTATCTAAACTACGGCAAATAAATAAAATTTATACTAGGGCAGATAAATAAAATTTATACTAGGGCAGGAAAGAAAATTAAACTAAGGCATAGAAAAGAAAGACTTACTTTTTATTTGATGCACTCTTCAAACATTACAGTGAATAAGAATTCTGAATTTTATAAATAAAAAGAGGCATAAGAAGAGGCATGCTCCAAAAAGAGCTGTAGGGTTCCTATTTATATATTATAGAAACCCTAGGGTTTACATCTGATCCCTATCTGCATTTACAAAACTACCCTGAGAAGCCTAGTCAACGCACCACCATCCACCGTCAAATTTGCACCGACACGTGCTTAGCACTGCCGCGGATCCGCAGCCGTATGCCTTGTTTGGCCGCGGATCCACGGCCATCTTGGAGGCTTCTGGGCTCTGTTTCTCTGGTAATTTTCATGTTGCTTTTTACTTGATTTTTCTTCCCTTGGTTCTTCAGAATGTCTTCTAGTTTCTTCCAGATTTACACAGTGCATAATGTTAAGGACTTTTACCGTTTGCTTCGTGTTGAAGTCTTGAATCTTGTGCTGCCTTTGTGCAATCGAACTGTTTGTTGATCTTCGTTTGTTCCTCAAACTGTAGGTGGCATGATAAAGATTCTTCTGTTTGTTGGTCGTAGTCTCACTTTTATAACGTCTTTTCATCATTTTCACTGTTTTGTTCCGAGAACCTGTAACCTGCAACTATGTAGCAGACATGGATCAAAAGCACATGTTTATTTGTAAAATGAATAAGAATGGAGAATATAATAATGCAAAATTATGATATGAACAAATACCCCCAAACTTATCTTTTGCTCGTCCTCGAGCAAAACTAGTTTATTCTCGAAAAAGCCTAACCTCACTTTCGCAGGGAAACGCGATTGCACTGAGCTCGTGCAACAAGCCGTTAAACCTCTAGGTGTCCCTAGTAGGAGGAGTGTTGTCTCCTGAGGGTTTTCAGCGGATACTACCCACAAAATCCTATCAATTCGGCCTATTGACTTTTATTCTCCATTTCGGTTTTCTAGCAAGAAATTTTATTATCTTCAACTCAGAAATTATTAACCCGTATTTTTCACGTTTCCTTATCATTCAACTTAAGATTGTATATGTTTTGTAGATTTATTTAGCTTTTAGTATCTTTTGAATTTTCCTTCTAAGGTCCCATCTCAATTTAGGAATTTTTATCATCTCTACTAAACATATAAGTCCTATTTTTCATTCATATCTCTCATCCAAACCCTAATCACATATCCTTACGTGTGTGTATGTATCACCTCTACACTTGGAAATTCAATTCAAGCTCTTATACCCTTTTCCATTGTCCAAAGTACTTTTAGTTGGTGAATTTTTAGATGAAATTGCTCACACATCCTTCATGCGACCGTTAATACTTCTTGAGGTACTAACGACCGATTACAAAATGTGTTTGCGCATTAAGACGTAATTTCTCGTCTTGTAATACCTAAGGCTTTTAGCAGTGACTCCCAAACCAGTTGGTCTAAGGCACTAGGTGATAAAGCACCCTCGCTATATTTTTTTTATTTATTTTACGCAGCCTTAAGTAATTATAAAACCAGTGTTCATTTTTTTTATCTCTTTATTCACACTTGTATTTTTATTTTATTTTCCTTCATACTAAGGATTTTAGACAAGAGCATTTCAAGGTCTCCTCTATTATTCCAAGTTTCAAGGTTCGTGTTTGTGCAAGTTGTAGGGTATATATTTTCAGAATTTAGACTTAAGCATATGAATTATTTTTCAGACTTACACTTTAATAAAAATTTCAATACTCTTCCTTTATTTTGACTTAGCCCAAGAAGTGAACTCAAAATTTGCCTATTTCTAGTAAACTACAAAGACATATTTTCTACAGTTAAAGTTTAAGAAAGGTTATTTTTAGGGTTTTTAATCTACTAAGTCTAGGATCTAGTTTTTCCTATCTAGTTAACCTTCTTGTCAAACTCAAGTCAATTGTGGCCAAAATTGAATTTTTCAATTTTTTATAATTTTTTTTAAAAATTTTCAATTTTTATTTGATTTGTATATTTTTCTATTTTTTTTATTTTCATTTTTTCAATTTTTATGATTTTTTTATAAAGATGCAATGCAGACTTTTAAACATGCAAAAGAAAAAGAAAAATATATACAAAAATTAAAAAAAATGTGCACTGCAAAAGATAACTATTTACACCCACCACCTCCCCCAAACTTACCAAAAGCAGTGCCCTCACTGCTCGGCCCCACGCCGCGCCCTTGAGCGTGAACGGGAACGCTCCTCCCTACCCAGCAGGGTTCGGATTCCCTGCTCTACTTCAGTCAACCGCCGATCATGCTCCCTCGCTATCCCCTCAACCCGTCAATATCCCTAACAGCTCTTCGCATCAAATTTGCATGTTCTAAAGAGGTGAGTTCTCCCTCGCTCGCGGTCAAGCTGGAGCTAGGCATTCGGGCGGGCACGTGTTCCGCCGGTTCTGTTCTTGACCACACATCCGTTAGTCGTGTATAGGACGTAGAAACGCCCTCAATGAGAGGCCTGACAGGTATGCCTCCAAGTATGTAAAATTCGAACTCCTCCACAGGGAGGAAATATCGACACAGTTGTGTCACAAGTATGGGACAAGGGTAGTTAGCGGCTCTTTTGCCCGCACCAAATGAGTTCAGCAGCACTGTGCGCATATCGAATCGAGGGTTCCTTGTCATGAGCGTGTGCACAATATGCAGTGAGAGTGTGAAAAATGTGGTGTTGTGGGAACTCCCAAAAATATTGTTTTATGCCCACCGGCACACAGTTAAAACATTGGCGAAAAGGGTTCTCACTTGGATCCCCTTCCGCGATTCCCTTGAGCAATCATTGCCCAATAAGGGCATGTAATCCTTAAACTGTAATGGTTGATCATGAACTGGTATCCTAGGGATTAATGTGACTTCATGTATGAAGTCTCTATCAATAATAATTTCCCTATCACACCACTGCAATTTTATAAAGCCAAATTGGGCGAGACACCCATCTTCCATGCACTCGTAAAAACGAGTGACTAATTCCGGAAGGGCATAGACGTTTGGGTGATTATATATCAAAAAGTTCCAGCCCCTACATGCTATTTCATTCGCAAAGTAACTTCCATATACAGCGTATGAAAAAATTTGTGAAAAGTCACGCTCTAGTTGCATATTGGGTGCCATCAGATAAGCTACAGATCTTAAAATTTAAAAACAGAGAGGAGTTTAGGATGCAAACTGCCTCTGAAAATTTCAGAGGGTGACGGCACTGTGGAGCGGCGTAAGCGCGGTCGAAAAGGGCTCTGGGCGGCGGTTCCGCGGCGACACAGAGGGAACTCGCAGGAAAAATTTCAGGCGGCGGTAGCTAGGGTTTTTTAGAAGATGAAATTAGGGTTTATGAGCACAGAGAGGGTCGAGGTCTGTATATATAGGGGGAAGTGATGGCTATTTGTAAATAAACCCCTCTAAAAAGAGGAAATTATTTACAAAATAAAAAATTATTTTATTTATTTAACCTGGAAATTTACAAAAATACCCAAAAAAATTATTTTTTATGTTATTTTGTATTTATATAATTACAAATGATACATACCCCCAAACTTGTTTGAGACAATGTTTTGGCTAGATGATCGAAAATTTAGGGGTAGATGGAGGAAGATTAGTCGGTGTAGATCGGCTCCTGCAAAAACAGGAGCTCCTCCGATGGGTCCGCAGTGAGGAACGGTTTGAATCGATGTCCGTTTACTTTAAATAATGTACCGTCCTCCGGGTTTTCAAGATCTACCGCACCGTGCGGATAAACAGTGCGTACCAAAAACGGCCCTTTCCATCTAGATTTGAGCTTGCCGGGATGGAAGTGTAACCGAGTGTCATAAAGCAAAACCTGTTGACCAGGTTTGAAAGTTTTGCGCATAAGGTGTTTGTCATGGAACACCTTCGTTCGGTTTTTAACAATTACCGCATTTTCATAGGCCTCATCCCGCAGCTCATCTAATTCATTCAATTGCAGCTTTCTATTGCTGCCCGCATCTTCCATGGATAAGTTCAACTCTTTAATCTCCCAAAATGTCTTGTGCTCAATTTCAACAGGAAGGTGGCAAGCCTTCCCATAAACAAGCCGGTATTGAGACATGCCAAGATCGGTCTTGTAGGCAATATGGAATGCCTATAGTGCATCAATCAGTTTTTGTGACCAATCTTTATGGTTTTTGAAAACCGTTTTCTCCAATATTTGTTTAATCTGCCGATTCAAAATTTCGGCTTGCCCAAAAGTTTGGGGGTGATATGGTGTTGACAATTTGTAAGTAATGGAGTATTTGCGCATTAAGGACTCAAAAGTCGTATTACAGAAGTGAGATCCATTATTACTTATAATCGCTCGAGAATGCCCAAACCGAGAAAAGATGTTCTCTTTAAGAAATCTAACGACAACCTTGTTGTCATTAGTTCGGCTGGGCACAGCCTCGACCTATTTAGAAACATAGTCAATAGCTAGTAAAATGTACATGTTCCCAAAAGAATTGGGAAATGGTCCCATGAAGTCTATACCCCAAACATCAAAAATATTAACAACCAAAATTGGTTGGAGCGGCATTTCGTTTCTCCGAGAAATCCGGCCCAAGTGTTGGCACCAGGAGCATGTCTTGCAATATTCGTATGCATCTTTAAAAAGTCGTGGCCAGTAGAAGCCACACTGCAAGATTTTTTCTGCTGTCTTCTTGGGGCCAAAATACCCGACACACGCTTGATCGTGGCAAAAAGACAGCACACTCTTAAACTCGTTTTCGGGGACACACCGACGAATGATTTGGTCGGAACAGTATTTAAAGAGATACGGTTCATCCCAGTAAAAATGTTTTACTTGGGACAGGAATCGGAGTTTGTCCTGATTCGACCAATCTTTTGGTATCAGTCCGGTGGCCAAGTAATTTACTATATCAGCGAACCAAGGTTCACATAACATGGTTAAGAGCTGCTCATAGGGAAAAACGTCTTTAATAGGAATTTCAAGTGTGGGCGAAGAAGGAAGTCGTGAAAGGTGGTCGGCAACTACAATTTCACATCCTCTCTTGTCTCTTATGACATAGTCAAATTCTTGTAGCAAGAGGATCCAACGTATTAGCCGAGATTTAACATCCTTTTTCGCAAAAAGATGGCGAAGAGCTGAATGGTCAGTGTAAACAATCACTGGAGAGCCGATTAAACAGGACCGGACTTTTTCTAGTGCAAACACAACGGCTAAAAATTCTTTTTCTGTTGTTGTGTAATTCAATTGGGCCTCATTTAATGTTCAGCTAGCGTAATAAATTACATGCGGCATTTTATTAATGTGTTGTCCAAGAACAGCACCAATGGCGAAATCAGATGCATCGCACATAATTTCAAATGGATGCGTCAAGTCGGGAGATGAAAGAATGGGCGCAGAAATAAGTGAGTGTTTCAATGACTCGAACGCTTTCATGCAGGTTGAGTCAAAATCAAAAGTGATGTCCTTGGCCAATAAAAGAGTCAAGGGTCTCGCTATCTTGCTAAAATTCTTGATGAACCGTCTATAAAAACCGGCATGGCCAAGGAAGCCTCGGATATCTTTGACGCACTTAGGAGGAGGAAGATTGGAAATGACTTCAATCTTGGCTTTATCAACCTCAATGCCGTTTTGCGAGATGACATGTCCTAAGACAATATCTTCTCGTACCATAAAGCGGAACTTCTCCCAATTTAAGGTGAGGTTCCTATCCCTACAACAGGTAAGAACCGCGTCTAAGTGTAGCAAACACTCATCGAAGGAGTCGCCGAAAATGGAGAAATCATCCATAAAAATCTCCAAAAATTTCTCCACCATGTCTGAAAAGATCCTCATCATACACCGCTGGAAAGTAGCTGGTGCATTGCATAACCCAAAGGGCATGTGACGGTAAGCGAATGTACCGAAAGGACAAGTAAATGTGGTCTTGTCTTGATCCTTTTCGGCGATGGGTACTTGATTATAGCCGGAATAGCCATCCAAAAAGCAGTAAAATTCGTGCCCAGCCAATCGTTCTAGCATTTGGTCAATAAAAGGTAACGGAAAGTGATCTTTCCGTGTCGCGGCGTTGAGTTTTTTATAATCGATGCAAACTCGCCACCCAGTTTGGGTGCGAGTAGGTATTAACTCATTCACCTCATTGGTTATGACCGTTATGCCCGATTTCTTTGGGACAACGTGAATGGGGCTAACCCACTAACTATCGGAGATAGGGTAAATGATTCCACTATCAAGACATTTGACAATCTCCTTTTTGACAGCCTCCTTCATTATGGGGTTGAGGCGTCTTTGTGGATCCCTCACTGGCTTGGCATCATCCATCATATGTATATGATGTTCAACTATGAGGGGACTAATCCCCTTGATGTCCGCCATAGTCCAGCCCAAAGCTTGCCGATTATTTTGTAAGACCATTAAAAGGGCTTTCTCTTGCTCGAGAGCTAGAGATACCGATATGATAACAGGAAGGGTCTCATTCTCACCTAGGTAAGCGTATTTAAGGTGAGACGGCAAAAGCTTGAGTTCGAGTTTCGGAGGTGAAATACCTGAAGGTAACATTGGTGAAACTGTCTCGAACTCGAAGGATTCCATCAATGGTTCAAAGCGAGTGTAAGCAACCGAGTCGGATGGTTCAACTAACTCATCCGAAAAATCAAAGGACTCAAACTCGGGTAGTGAGTCTTCAAAATCTTCCAAAAAAGTGAAACACTCGTAATCGTTATCCGGTGTGAAAGCTGTGTCAGATTCTAGGAGGAACGCACTAGAGGCGTCAAAACTGCTGTGATCGAACAGAAATTTTTCGAGCTCACAGTCCTCCTGCATGATCTCGTGGATCGAGCAAACATCAAGTATACTAGCATTAGGCTCGGAAGGCTGATTTCCCAATTTAAAAATGTTGAGTTCAATTGTCATATTTCCAAAAGATAGGTTCATCGAACCATTTCGACAATTGATCACCGCATTAGAAGTCGCAAGGAATGGTCGACCGAGTATCACCGGAATTTGACTCCGGGGGTTAGCTACAAGCTGTGTGTCCATAATAATGAAATCAACGGGGAAAATGAAATCCCCTACTTTAATTAACACATCCTCTAACTCACCCCTAGGATGGGTGATGGATCGGTCGGCCATTTGGAGAGTACAATGTGTGGGTTTAAGCTCTCCAACGCCTAATTGTTCATATACTGAATAGGGTAGCAAATTAACACTGGCACCAAGATCTAAAAGTGCTCTATTGATGTTCTTATCCCCAATTGTTATTGAAATTGTAGGACAGCCGGAGTCCTTATGTTTTTAGGGTAAAGGTTGGATAAGAGCATCAGTTACAACACTAGCCACGAAAACTTTCTTTGGTACTTATGACTTACTCTTCTTGGTGCATAAGTTCTTTAAGATTTTAGCGTAAGAAGGGACTTGTTGGATTGCATCCAAGAGAGGTATGTTAATGCTAACCTGTTTGAATAACTCCACAATCTTCTCCATTTGTGGAGTAGGTTTATTGGATCTCAACCTGTTTGGAAATGGAACATTTTGAAAATTCGCTGAGTCCAATATTTGTGGAGTAGATTGCGGAGTTGGAACGGATCCCAGTGTTGGTGTGTTCGTGAAGTGAGATGTGGTTCCGTTCAAATTAGAAGAAGTAGAGCCTTGTGAAGAATGAAGAATAGGCTCTGAAGAAGATGAAGATGAAGAAGAAGAAGATGAAGAAGAAGAAGAAGATGAAGATGAAGAAGAAGCACCGGCAGGGGCGTCATCACTAATACCCATGTTATTGTGCAACATTCTTCCAGATCTCAACGTGGTCACAGCATTTACATTATGATTTTGTTGTTCATAAGCAACATGTGCATTGTGTGTGTAACCGGGATTTGGCAATGGTTGAGACGGAAGATTTCCCTTTTCTCGCTCGCTTAACGGAGCATTTAGTTGTGCAATTTGGGCCTTAATTGATTTGATGCTTTGATCATGTGAAGCACTGTTTTGCACCAAAGATTGAATGGAAGTCTCCAACCTTGCTGCGGATTGTGTAGATTATTTTAAAAACGCATCTAGACTTCGTTCTAGCGAGGAAACCTTATCGTTATTTGGCTGAACAAAATTGTTTTGAGGATAGGAGTTGTTGGGTACAAAATTGTTCATTTGGTTTGAGTAAGGTTGGGGTTGGAAAGGTTACTGATATTGAGTTTGTTGAGGTGCTTGTTGTTGTGGAGGAGGAGGACTTTAAAAGTTGTTATTGCCTTGGAATTGTTGATTTTGATTCCAAGAAAAATTTGGATGGCTCCTCCAACCAGGATTATAAGTCGAAGAGTATGGATCATTTCTTTGTCTTTGCTGAAAGGCAGTATTGACTTGATCTTGTCCTTGAACAGGTGGGTTGTAAGGACACTCTTCAGTAAGATGGGACGGATCCAAACAACAAGCACAAATAGTGCGTGGGGGTAAAGCAGGGGAAAGAGAAGGCGATGAGAATTTGCTCTCAATTGCTTCTAGCTTTTTCATAAGTGCGGCCATTTCGGCCTTCATTGCAATCGACATATCAAGTTGATGTATGCCTGCCCTAGACTGACCTGATAAAGTAGATGAGGTGGTCTTGGTGCTTTCCCACTGAAGTGTTTGTTCAGCAAGATCGTCGATAAACTGCCAAGCTTCCTCGCTAGATTTTGTTAGAAAGTGACATTGACAAATGGTTTCCAACAACT
This sequence comes from Agapanthus africanus, assembly GCA_030015575.1. Classification (NCBI taxonomy): domain Eukaryota; kingdom Viridiplantae; phylum Streptophyta; class Magnoliopsida; order Asparagales; family Amaryllidaceae; genus Agapanthus; species Agapanthus africanus. The sequence goes on along the minus strand of JASDDO010000019.1, from coordinate 811,451,098 downwards.
GCTTAGTTGCTGGGTTCAATTCTTCGTATAAAGTTTGGCAAAGTTGCCAATTCTCGATACCGTGGTGAGGGCATTGAACAAGGAGGTCCTTAAATCTTTCAAAACACTTCCAAAAAGGTTCGGAAAGAAGCTGGGAAAATTGAATAATTTCATTGCGAATTCTCGCGGTCTTGTGGTGTGGGTAAAACTTTTTTAGAAAAGCCTTAACAAACTCTTCCTAATTTTTTATCGAGTGTGATGCTGTGTTATATAACCATTTCTCGGCTAGGTCACATAAAGTGAATGGAATGACACGTAGCCTTATAGCATCATCAAAAAGTTGTGTGGTCTTCATCATTGCGCAAACATTCTGGAATTTGTTTATGAAGATATAGACATCTTCGGATTCCAGCCCGTGAAATTTGGGCAACATGTTGATGAAGTGGGGTTTAATTTCAAAGCTATCCCCATTAGCCGGTGGAAGTGAAAGACAAGTGGGAAGTGCGGTGCAGATAGGGTAGAAAAGATCCTGGAGCGCGATTCGTTGGGGCGCTTCAACAGGTGGGTGTGGTGGGTTATTCGCACCTAGTGGAGGTGGAATCAGTCCCGCGGGTAAGGGGTTGTTAAGATTGAATCCCGACATCTCCTTAGAAGATGATGAATATGATGATGAAGGTAAAGAAGTGGATGGAATTTTGACTTCGGAGTCGAAAGCGTCGTCAGTCGGCACTAACGAGACACGAACTAAACGGGCGCTAGTGTCCCTAGTCCAATTGGACATACACTAAAGAAGTGTAGTGTAGTCAAAAAGGTGAAAACAAAAGGTGGGGGTAAGAAAACGTCAATGGAAGGAAGTGGGTGCAAGTGGGGTGCAATGGATTTCTTAGCGACAAGTGGCAAGTTTTTGTAAAAATTTTATGTTTTGTGTTTTTTTTATAATAATGAGCTCTTTTGCAAAAAGATTTTTAATAAGAAGCTTAGACACACGTTCAAGCAATCACAATATGCTCAATCAAGCCTAGATCTAGGGTCTCCTAGGTCAACTAGACTGCTCCTAACTGTTCCAAAGGGCAAGTTGTGAGGTCCTCAAATCACCTCTTCACCGCCAATTGTGGCCAGGTAAGCACAAGTAAAGAAAGGAGGGATCCGCTCACAAATCACCGTGAGACGGGCCTTTTAAAATTACCTTTCCCCACTTGTCTAGCCTAGGCACCACAAAGTCTGGTTTAGATAAACGATCGATACCTACAACTATTCCTTTGTCCTATCGAGCGCGACAGTCCTTATAGGCTGAGTCTAATCTTTTTTAATTAACTCGAAGATTAATGCAAAATGCTTTTTATGATTTTTGGGGTCTTAGGATGGGTAATGAAATCCCCACCCAATCTGGATTGGTGTTAGAGCCCCTTAAAGTCAGTTTTAAAAGATGCAAAGTAGTAAACATACAAACACTTGCCAAATTTTTTTTATTTTATTGCGACGCAAAGAATCCTGCACAAGATCAAGTTATTGGAGAAGGGGAGAAGTTTTTGCGCAAAGAAGCCTGCAGGAAAATTTTTCAGAGGAGATTAGGGGGTTCAGAAGAAGAAAAGAAAGCTTACAGAGGAGATTTGGTCTGCTGACGTCAGCAGACCGTGACGGTTCTGCGACAAATAGCATGAATTAGCGGCGGTTTTGCAGTTCTTTAATCAGTTCAGTTCCCAAAAATTCTTCTGTTTCTCTGTTCTGATTATCCTCTATTTGTTCAGATCTGTTGTTTGCTGTTTTGCTCTCTGGATTTTTCCAGTTCTGAATTTGTTCATCGATCCTGCACAATTCAAACGAAAACCCTTCAAAAAATAACAAGATAATAAATATTTTTTTATTTTTTTATTTTTCAGTTTTTATGAATTTTATGATTTTTAATCAACCCAAAATTACAAAAAGAAAATAACTACGCCATCCCCGGCAACGGCGCCATTTGATTGGAGTGAGATTTTTGCATGTGTGCGCTTTTAAAAGATAAATCAAAGAATATACCGCAATCAAGACAGTGTCGCTTGGTAGCTAGCCGGTTGAGTACGGGTCAGTCCACAGGGATTTTGTGTATTTTCTAATTGTTCTAACGAGTTAATTCCAATTGTGGTGGATTGGATTATCAATAAAAACTAAAGTTGATTTAGATTAGGATTAAAACCTTGCTAGGGTTAGGTTTAGGTTAAGTTTGGAAAGTCAATATGTCTCACCGCTTTCTATGCCCTAATTAAGAACTATTTAGGTGTTAAGATAATAATTAACAAAGGGGATTAGCACGATCGGGAAGAAACTAGGCTTCTTCCTCTAGGTCCTTGTCCGTCCTTTCTTAACTCTTACCCTAACCTCCATAGAAAACATACACAACCGGTCTTTAACTATGGTATCACCGCTACCTCGTGGAATAGGATGCTATAGTGAGCGGTGTGTGTAGGTATGCATAGAGTCCTATTAAAATGTATGACGGGCAAGAAAAGGGTGAGAGATTTTCATCTCTCAAACCTTTCCTATTCCTAACCCTAACAAGTGAGGAACTACTCACTCATTAGGGAATTGATAACAAGAGACATTTTTTTGTTTGTTTTTAATAACCTAATTATCTAAACTACGGCAAATAAATAAAATTTATACTAAGGCAGATAAATAAAATTTATACTAGGGCAGGAAAGAAAATTAAACTAAGGCATAGAAAAGAAAGACTTACTTTTTATTTGATGCACTCTTCAAACATTACAGCGAATAAGAATTCTGAATTTTATAAATAAAAAGAGGCATAAGAAGAGGCATGCTCCAAAAAAAGCTGTAGGGTTCCTATTTATAGATTATAGAAACCCTAGGGTTTACATCTGATCCCTATCTGTATTTACAAAACTACCCTGAGAATCCTAGTCAACGCACCGCCATCCACCGTCAAATTTGCACCGACACGTACATAGCACGGCCGTGGATCCGCGGCCGTATGCCTTGTTTGGCCGCGGATCTGCGGCCATCTTAGAGGCTTCTGGGCTATGTTTCTCTGGTAATTTTCATGTTGCTTTTTACTTGATTTTTCTTCCCTTGGTTCTTCAGAATGTCTTCTAGTTTCTTCCAGATTTCCACAGTGCATAATGTTGTGGACTTTTACCGTTTGCTTCGTGTTAAAGTCTTGAATCTTATGCTGCCTTTGTGCAATCGAACTGTTTGCTGATCTTCGTTTGTTCCTCAAACTGTAGAAGGCATGATAAAGATTCTTCTGTTTGTTGGTCGTAGTCTCACTTTTATAACGTCTTTTCATCATTTTCACTGTTTTGTTCCGAGAACCTGTAACCTGCAACTATGTAGCAGACATGGATCAAAAGCACCTGTTTATTTGTAAAATGAATAAGAATGGGGAATATAATAATGCAAAATTATGATATGAATAGGGAGAAATACCTTTATGAGATCCTTACGGCTCGTAAAGTCAAAAGCCTTAGTTGACAAGATCCTAACCCGGTTTGCTAAGCCATATTTGTCCAAATCAACAAAGGCAAACGATGATTCGCTCCTGGCAACATTCCAGTTGTAGCGATGTTGATGCCAAAATTGGTATCAGATTCCGAATGCTCGATTCGCAATAAAAAGCAGCGAGTAAAAAAACGACTTAGCCGAAATGATTGGGCACTGCGAAAAATAGGCAAAATTATTAGGCAATCACGACTTTCGCGATATGAAAAGTTGAAAAGATAGAGTATCGCAGAAATAAATAGAAAATAAAAATAAAATAAAAAATAATAATAAAATAAAAAATTTCTGCCCTGCAGGTAGGTCCACACCGACCCCTGTATACAATCCATGGACACAAATGAAAGAAAAGGGAACCATATTTTCCCACCATATTTCGTCAAAAGAATAACCGAGTCTTGATGGCATATCTATAGCCTAAAGACTATTTGGACGTCCTTCTTACTCCAACAAAGTACAGACGCGTCATCAACAAGGACCCAAGGGTTAAATAAAAGTAAAGCAATGGCAAAATCCTAGTTCCAGATCTCGATGACAACATCTACAGCCTAGAGATCATCTCGACGTTCCTTCTCATTTCAGCAGGGTGCAGACGCAACTATTAAATGAAATTGGAGTGATGGCAAAATCCTAGCTCCAGATCTCGATCACGATATATACAGCATAGAGATCACACAAATGTCTACCGTACTTCAGCGAAGAAACGGTGCGATGCTAAAGAAAAAATGAAGTGACGGCATATTCCTAGATTCGGGACTTGACGGCAATACATACAAAGCCTAAAGACTATTGGGGATCATCCCACCCCAGAAGGGTGCAGTTATGATTCATCAGGGCTTCAAATTAAGCCTAACCTCAAATAAAAAGTGCCACGGCAAATACTTAACGCTTGATCTTTCAATAGTATTACGAATATTCCAACCTAAAGAAGATTACTTGAAGACATCTTGTCCAGCCTCAGAAGAGATCAGAGATACGACAGTCGCGGGTCAACTCGAACCGCAACTTAAGGGACTGCATATCGAGAAATATATCAGTCAGCGCGATGGTACGATAGGCTTAAACTTAGTACCATAAACCCAACGGACAACTGTCATAAAGGATTAGGGGTTATCTACATCCAACGTTAGGGCGAGTTTGCCTGTAAACCTAAGGGGGTAAACTAAAAACACTCTGAAATGAGTGAATAAACTAGAAACTCCGAAACTCCGAAATGAGTGAATAAACTAGAAATTCTGAAATGAGTGAATAAACTAGTTCATGCCAGCTCAGGACAAATAAGAGACAGAGAGGTGCAAATAAAAAAAAAGGTGTTTTTCATTTATACTTCAAAAAAAGGGGAGCTACATACTGCCAGCTAAGGACGGCTACAGAGAAAACAAAAGATAAAATTAAAAGCAAGTGCCACTACATCATTTAGGGTCTACAGTAGCAGAACGCTAAATTCCGGACATGGATTCTCAAACTTAAAGGTAAGTTTGAGTAAAGCACTTCTATCTTCATTGACCATCTTCTTGTGCATCTTCTTCCGGATGCAAGCTTCAGGATCACCGCTGATGTCTTCCATCCTCGTGTATGAGGATATTGTCGCTTTCTGTTGGAAGATACGATACAAGATAGTGATGAGATCATCTCTCCATTTCTTTGAAATCAGACCCATCAGATATACTGAATGCACCTTGTCTTCAGCGTCATCGAGTGCCTGGAGCGGCATGGCCTAAGCAAGCTCAGGTAGAGCTTCCCAGATCGATCCAACAAAAATCTTCAAAATGGCAAAGCAGCGGGAGAGCAATCGGCAGTTGTGATCATAGAAGTGACGCATCACATCATTGCATTGGGCCGCAGTATACTCATGTCCTTGAAGGCGACCCTGAATGCGAATATCTTCATAGGAAACAATCTTCTCGATATCATATAAATAACCGGCCATGGTACCTAAAAAAAGAAAGAAAAAAAAAGGTAAAGTAGTGTCCAAGATTGGAGTTCCTAATATCAGAAGCCAAGAAACCCCAATAGGTCGGGATAGATACATTAAAAGTTAGACTTTGTGCACATCTTAGCGTTCTACTAAGCTAGAGGATGTGCGTGTCTCATGAAAATATAAAAGATTTTCTAAGTAGGGATACGCAACCCAAAAGGGGGGCGCATTACTAAGGAAGCTAAGGCCTCAGGTTTGATGTGCGCACTTTACCTTGAGGGAAAAAATCTGGCTTGACATAGCAAAAGCGATGAAGTAGAGGCTTCAAACAGAAAGCAAAAGCTTCGGACAAAGTGCATAAGCACTAAAGAAGTAAGTGCGCAAAAAGAACGGTTCTCAAAGTGTGCAAGTAAAGTTAAGAAAGTAAGGCACTTCAAAGAAGAGGGTGCAACCCTTTTAATAGGAGGTCGAAAGTCGATTCATCTTCAGCGAATCTCGAGGCTAATCCGACGGCTCGAAATCTGACATTGATTGCACCCACATACAAGACATATGCGCACGATCGATAGGGGCATTTGTTCGCACCTATTCAAGTGCACATAGACATCCATGCGCACTTGATAAACTGGGTTCAATTGACTTGCGCACATGCGCACCTGATAAACTGGATTTAATTGACTTGCGTATCGACGTGCATACGCACGTGATGAACAAGGTTCAAAATGATTTACGCACCCGTATACATGCGCACATATGTAAATGCACACGCATGACATGAGCGCACATGCAAGTTGCGTATATCAAGGGAAGGAAATTTGTTGGAAATGAAATATTTTCCAGATAACAATATGCGTTCAAATAAACATTTTATTTCATAGGGAAAAGATCCCTAAACATGGGATCAAAAATACAAGGGTTAACAAAATAATAAACTATGTTCTCTAAAGCCCTCTCAGCCTTCTCCACCATATCGAAAAGGCAATCTTCATAAAGAGTCGCTCCCCATCGATCAGTGTTGTGCTCATCGGCAAAAGCAGACATGATGCCCCACTGAGCCCGTATCTGCTTCAGCAAATGAATGAAGTGATCCCTCAGAGGCTTGGAAATCAAACGGGCCTCATGAACGCAGTCGATCTTGTCCTCCGCTGCATCCAGCATCGCCAGAGTCATCTCCGTTGGATGAGGAGGAATATCATGAAGCACGGTCAAGAGGGTCATACGAAGCCAAATAGAGCTGACGGGAATAGGAGATCCCCTATGGGTCAGGAGCTCGTACATCACGATGTCGCATTGATCATCCGTAAGAGCGGGACTCGCCAAGCGTGCAGCAAAACAAAAAATAATTTGCTCGATAGGGACCTCCCATGGCTGCCAAGGAGCATATGGCGATTGCAAGCCATGGCACTTTCTCTGTTGAAATAGTTCTCTGTGAAAGTGAGGGAGGAGATGAACACGTCTTCAGATTATAAAGAAAAGCATTCAAGTCTCGGCATAGGAAATTTTGCATATCATTAAATTGGGAACAATTCCCAAGCTTTGACCAAAGAAAGTGTCGAAAACGAGGTGGATAGCACTGGAAATTATGGATCCTTGGTCTGCACACTTACATTTATGTGCACTCTTGATGGAAATATCATTTAAAGCGCGTGCTCACATGCTAGCCACAGGCACGCACAAAGCAAGTACGCATTTGATAAGTGCGCGTATGATAGGTGTGCACATGCACGTGCAACACACGGGCGCAATGCGCACTTGACCAACAACATGTGCAAGCACATGCGCATTCTCTAAAAAACAGGCGCTTATTGGAAAAAGAAGTAAATAAGCCAAACAAATCTTTAATTAACAGTTCTGTTGATTAAATATCTTAACCAAAAGATCTGTGGATCAAAGATCCAACGGTGCGCATATTACTCTTAATTGATATCAATCTATTAAATCTTTTTAAATCAATTAAAAATCAGATTGAGATCAAAACAAGCTAAAAAAAAATTCAACATACCTTAATTTCTTCTCTCCTATAAATAGAAAACTCATATGAAGAAATAGAGACGGAAAAATCCTCCTATAAGCTTGAAAAATCTCAAGACTTCTCCTTCATCGGCAAAATTGCGCAAGGTAGAAGAAATATAGAGAAAAACATCTCTTTACTTTAAAAAGCTTTGGTTTTTTATACAGAAGCATTTACTTCTTCTCAAATCAATTGATTCAACATAAAAAAGATCAAATGATCTTAGGGCTTGTCCCTCGTTCATAAAGTTCATACTTTTGTGAGGGATCGATGCCAAGACCTAAAAGGAAAAAAAATAATAAAAGATGCGCACTAAAAGAAAATAAATGAAGATCAAGATTTTCGCTTCTCTGCAAATAAATGAAGAAAGAAAAAAGACAGAAATCATTGCTTCTTAGCAAAGTTTGTGCCTTCTGATTAAAACAGATGCGCACCCAAATTAGTGCGCACCTAATGATAAAAATCGCTGTCTTTGGAAAAATAACGCCTATAAAGGCATGCGCATCACGTGAAAATCATGTGTGCGCACTTAATAAAATCTACCAATAAAGAAATGCACATCATGTGAAAATCATGTGTAAGTACTTAATAAAATCTGCCTATGAAGGCGTGCGCATCACGTGGCCCTTATGTGTGCGCACTTAATAAAAACTACCCAAAAAATGCTCCTCTCATCGATGTTCCACCGAACTAAGAAGACTTAAGACATGCGCATCACGTGACATTCACGTGTGCGCACTTCATGAAAACAGTCTATGAAGCCATGCACGTCATGTGATACATGCAGACGTAACATCCTTACAATAAAACAGTGTGTAGCTATGTGCAACGCACATGCGCACCCTTTCAAATGAAATAAACAGGCATGTGCGCACCTATATACGTGTTCCCTTGTACCACAAAGCATCATTTAATCACTTAAACAAAGTATAATTAAATGATGGACCCCCTATTGATCAAAATATCAATAAACCAAGTGATTTTAGTCTCAAAGATGACTAAAAATCCTTTAAAATATTTCTAAGTTGATCTTAGTCTCATACAAGACTAACAAATACTTAGTCAAAATAAATTGAGCCCAAATGCTCATATATTTAAGTTGATCTTAATCTCATATCAGATTAACAGTCTTAAACAAAACGAAATATCCCCTGAACTGACAGAACATACAACCTAAGATCAAAATCCAAATTCATAAATATACGGATTTAGACTAATCCGCGCCCTACGGACGACAACATAAACTAGTCTCCGTATACAATCCACGGGCAACAAAATAAATAAAATACAACATGACACGAAGTGAACTACTGGAGCAGGAGAAAGCGGTTATCGTAACGCAATAACGTAATTAACTGCAGGGGCTTGCACCTATAGGGAAGAGCGTCCCCATAATCAAAACCCCTCATAAATAAGGAGGATCTGATAAAATCTGCTATAACGGTCACATCTGTCCAAACCTCTGATATACGGTACCATAAATCAACTTGGTATCTTCGAAGAGGTGGATGGATATGCCCAAATAGCATCTGCCCCCAAATTCAGACAAGACGTTCAATCCCAGTTCGTCTCTGTTTTTGGCGGTAAACAGACCTATACGAGAGAACAATCTTACTGGAGATGATAGTATGCTATCTGGTTTGTTTTTATCTATCATGTGAATATGTTTTACTAGTTATCACGTATCGCTAATACATGAGATAAAACCCTTAGAATTTTGCTTGACTACCAGGACGACGATAGAGATCATACTAGTGGGGTCTGGGTAGTTGATAAGCACATCCTTAAATGTCCTTAGTCGTTGGAGTATCGAGAACGGGTATTAATACTCCAGTTTAAACTAGTGTGTACGTTTCCTGACCCGGTTGGAGGGCGGTAGCTGATCCTATAGCTATTGGTGTTTGATAATGAGGATTGTATACAGGTGCTCATTGGATGAGTTACACTGGACAGACTCACCGAGAACTCCTAGTTGGTAATATACCAATGGCGGGTAGCAGTTCTCTAGTGACATGAGTATAGGGTGTTCCCTGATAAAATATCAGGAAATTCCCCAATGGGGTATCACGTGCTCACACGTGACCAAGGGTCACGTGCTGACACGTGATGGTTTCCTGGGACTCTGTTATAATAGAATTAAATTCTAATCAAGCAGGCAATTAGTGGAGTCACGTGCCACCACGTGATTGGACTTTGAAATCCACCAAAAGGGATTAAAAGATGTAATAAGACACTAAGGAAAAACCCCAATGGGGCATCACGTGCTCACACGTGACCAAGGGTCACGTGCTGACACGTGATGATTCCTTAGCTATGATTAAAAGGCAGAATTAAATTCTGAATAAAATATTTAATCAAGAGGGTCACGTGCCAACACGTGACAAGTTTCTAAACTCTTTAATTGATAGAATTAAATTCTATTTCAATGTTCAAACATTGGGATCACGTGCCAACACGTGATGGGCTTTTAATCCTTCTGAACTAATAGAATTAAATTCTAATTAAGTGGGAATCCAGAACCTTAACTGGAAAAAGACCTCTCTAAATCTTTCCAAACAAGAAGATGGTACTCTGTAGAGTAGAGCACCGTTGGATTAAAAATCCAATGGTGATTAAAAATCACCAATTTATGAAAAGATTTTATACAAGAAAAGATTTTCCTAAAATTCACCAAGAATAACAGACAGAATATCTTTTGGATTAAAAATCCAATGGTGAATAAAATTCACTGAGTGATCTAAAAGATCATGTTGGTTACAAAAACAACCAAAAATCTTTCAATGAAAGATTCACAAAACAAATTGATTCTTTTCTTTCTCCTATAAATAGGAGCCAAGAAGAGAAGAGAAGGGATCTTGGAATTTTGCTTCTTTGGAGAAAAAACAACAGCAGAGAGAAAAGAGAGGAAAATTTAATTCTCAAGAAAAGAAACCCTAGGTGAGAAAGAGGTAAGAGAGATAATCTCCATAAAACAAAAAGAGAATTTAATTCTTAATCTAAGAGTTTAAATCTTCTGGAAAAGAACTTAGTTCTTCCTCTGGTTGAAAATCTGCAGAAGCAAATCTCCCCACAAGTTGAGAATTTAATTCTCATCGGGGAGATTCTGCCATGCAGATCCAAAACTTAGAGGGAGAATTGAGTTTAGAGAATTTAATTCTCCCAAATTCATAGGAATTTAATTCCTCCAAATAAAACTAGGGTTTAACCCTATATGAGAATTTAATTCTCTCAATTTCATAGGAATTTAATTCCTCCAAATAAAACTAGGGTTCAACCCTGCATGAGAATTTAATTCTCTCAAATTCATAAGAATTTAATTCATCTAAATGAAATTAGGGTTTAACCCAACATAAGAATTTAATTCTTCCACATACATGGGAATTTAATTCCTCTAAAAAAAAGAATTAGGGTTTAACCCTACAGAGAATTTAATTCTTAAAACAAGAGACTTAAAGCTCTCCATGCACGTAAAGAACTTGGTCACGTGGTGACACGTGACCCCCCATTCTCAATGAGCAGAAAAGAGCGAACAAGACCAGGTCATGTGCCCCCATGTGACCCTTTAATGGACTCCTCAAAATAAGAAGGAATTAGCCCAGAGGCAATGCCTCACGTGTTCCCACGTGACTCTCAAAATAAAAGGAACAAAGCCAAAGGCAGAATCGATTTTGGGCGCTCTCACGTGTCCCCACGTGACCCCTAGTAAACACTTTAATAAATCAATGCATGGGTGCCCATCACATGCCTACACGTGATGGCTGTGAAGACTTAAGTGTTTGACACCTTTGAATACTCTGAGAACAAAACAAAGGAAGACTGGTCCCCATCTTCAGAGGCCTCATATGGCCCCACGTGACCAATCCAATTTTAGTGTTTAACAGTATTTTGAGCGTTTTGTCCTTAGTGTTTAACACTATTTTCAACGCATCACATGGGAACACGTGACCATCAAATATATGTTAGTGTTTAACACTATATTCAAATTAATCATAACATAAATTGGCTAAGTCCTTCTGAGGCAAGACTTCTCTTTTTACTGAGTCTCAAGTACATCCTTCCCTTCCAAAATTGATCATCTTATATGGCATATGAGTGCTCAGCACTCAACAAAAGATAAATGTTGTCAGAACCCCTGTTTAGCATTGCCAAATAATGAGGGGGTTGAACCCATACAAATGTTTAATAGTCCAACAAAGGGCCAACATTTCAAACTTAATTAGACTTAGCCCAAATTGACCATAAGTCCTCAATTCAGATTTAATTGAGCCAATGTGCTCATAATCTAATTAATTGATCTTAGTTCCAAATTGGACTATAGATCTCCCAATCAACTTCGGTTCAAGGGTACATCTCTGAACTCCTTTGATATTTGTCGTTGTAATCTTTCAACGTCTTCAGAGAGGTGACGGGTCCCGACGACCACACATTTCACAGACTATGATGTCTTTAAACTGGACTGTGGGGTCCTTAAACTCATGGACTATGATGTCCTTAACCTCGGACTGTGGGGTCCCTTTAAACCCACGGACTATGATATCCTTAACCTTGGACCGTAATGTCCTTAAACTAACAATGGACCGCAAAGTCCCTAAACTAAACAACAGAGCCTGAATGCTCTCTTGTCGGATCTAAATGATCCCGTTAAGTTGATCTTAGCCTAAAAACTAGACTAATTTATCCTTAACAAACATTTAAGTTGATCTTAGTCTCAAATGAGACTAACGTATCCTTAAACCCAAACCAAAACCCAAATCTAAGAAAATACAGATTTGGACTAATCCACGCCCTACGTGCGACGACATAAATTAGTCTCCGTATACAATCCACAGGTAACCAAAAACAAAACAAACACCCACGACACGAAGTGACCATCTGGAGAAGGAGAAAGTTGTTACCGTGATGCGGTAGCATAATTAACTGCAGGGGGTTGCGCCTGCAGGGAAGAGCGTCCCCACAATCAAAAACCCCTCAAACGAGGGGGAATCTGACGAAGTCTGCTACATCGGCCGCATCCGTTTAAACCTTCGATACATGGTGTCATAAATCAACTTGGTATTTTCGGAGAGGTGGACAGATAGCACCAATTAGCATCTGCCCCGAAATTCAGGCGAGACGTTTATCGCATCTCCGGTTTTGGTGGTGAACAGATTCTGGCACACCCGGTGGGACCTTTTCCTCTTTCCACTCCACACTTCGTGTGTCGTGTTCGCGAACGAATCGCGGTTTGATATGGTTGCCCTTGGATTCGAGGTACTGAGATTTGGTGTCTTGCTCTGTGCAGAATACGAAGGATCAATGGCTTCTACCTGCACAAAATGCTCCAGCTGCAACTGTAACTCCCGTTCCGCCTCATCTGGAGGTGTAACTTACAGGCCCCAAGCAGCCTCCCTGTTCACGATGCCGGTGGACCAAGTAACTCAGGCCACCACTGGGCTGTTCTTTGGGACTATGATCCCACCCATGAGCTTCAATGCCCCGATGCTGCCGCAAGAAGCCCTAAAGAAGTCGGTCTTTGATCGACTTACCGCTACCGCGGCCCCTCTCAACGGGTCGCCCAACTCCACTGCCTCAGTTTTGAGCAGACTGGGCCAGAACACTAACAAGCCCGTGATACCTAAAGCAGCCATCCCTAAGCGGATAGCCATCCCGGTTCAAGCGGACGAAATCATCGCAGAGGCTTCTTCTGCCAAGAAGTCAGTCTTCACAAGGTTGGCCATTCCGGCTCCTGCTCTAGGCGAAGTCCCCAGAGCTGCTTCCCCATCCCAGAGGTCTGTCTTTGATAGATTGGACATTGCTTCTCAACGGGCATTGGTCTTTAAGAGGCTGACGCCGGTGATAACCCTTCGCCAACACAAGGGCATGACGAAGTCACCCCTACAGCTGAGACAATCCCATCCGCACGACATGCTCGACGTCGCCACTGGCGCCGCGTAAGGAAGGCCAGGGGCAACTCCCCCTCTGGGCTAACTCCGCCAACTACGATGGTGGAAATCAATGCTGCTGTTCCAACTGGGAACAACTTTGAACCGCTTAGGAGGGTTCGCAAGAACTCTCCGACTGCCATGCTGAAGAGATCTCCTCCACCTGTAGAGATTACTACAGAAAAGAAGACGGAGCAGCCCCCTCAGCGGCTGTCCTCCAAAATTTATAAAGTCTGGCGACAGGTCCAGGAATCGGTGATTAATCAGGATTACTCTCGCCGGCCAAAGAAGCTCAAAGCTCAACAAGAAAAGAGCCATCTCATGGTACCACAGAAGACGCCGTCCGTCTGGGTGCCCGCTGCAACGGCCCCCTCGACTTCGACTGCTCACAAGATAAGGAAGCCAGAGAAAGCTCCCATGAATGCGGCAAACCGCAAGGACGTCGAATCTAAACGCCCCAAGTCCGGGGGCATGGTAATACATACCGTTTATATGGCTTCCGGAAAAGAAGAAAGCCGTGCTTCCACGGGTCATCGACCGCTTACCCGATCGATAACGAAGGCTCAGGAACAACAGCAACAGAAACTTCAGGAGATGCTGACTGCATTGGCCGCGCTCACTGGGCCAAAAGAAAATCCAGAAACCTCGGAGCAGCGTCGGGAACAAGAAACTGATACTGAATTCCTCTGAAGAATGCTCAAGAGGAAAGAAAAAGAGTCCGCGGAACAGGCAGCCAACATAAAACGAATGGCTCTTTTATTCCAAGACATGGCCGGGATGATATTACAGCCGGAACCACCAGCTGAAGACCCCCCGATTATCATTGAAGACGACAGAGGGGAGACATCGAACCCTCTTCCGGCTCTTTCAGCGGCCAAAGAGGAGACCATCTCCAAAGCTGCCCTGGATGATTACATCACTCAGCAAATACGAGCTCACCAGGCGAATGAAGCAGCCGGCCAAATTGTTAAAACTGGGCGACCATACCCAGGCTGGTATGACCAAATAAGGTACCCGCTGGGATATACGATCCCTAAATTTCATGTATATAAAGGGACAGGAAATCTGCATCAGCACATCGCTCAATTCAGAGCCTTGTGCGGCAACACCGGGGGTGATGATAAACTTCTGCTCCGCCAGTTTGTTGGTAGCTTGTCGGAGACGGCATTTGAGTGGTATTCTGAACTTCCAAACGACTTTGTCAAGACATTTGCGGAGATGGAACTGCTGTTTACGCAGAGATTCGCGAGCGTACCCCGATTACCGCATTAATTAACGCCAGGGTGAAGCCAGGCGAAACTTGGGTACAATACGCAATACAGTGGCGAAATTTATGGTCAAAATGTGAGCAGCGCATCGAGGAAGCGCCGGCAGTGGGCATGTTCGTGGGCACTCTGGACCCTCAGGCAACTATTTTCCAATTCATGATGTTCTTCAAGCCGACCACGTTCCAGGGCTTGATTGACAAACTGGCCCAAATGGACCAGATGGGTCATAGACCGTCTCCTTCAAAGCCGGAGCCACAGAACGAAAAGGGCAAAGGGAAAGCGACCTTCGTCGCAAATACTCAACAGCAGCCCAGTGGCCCAAAACTAACTGATCGCCTAGATGGGAGGCGGCAATTCTATAACGAGAAGATGAAGCGCCCTTATTCGTTTCCCCGGGACAAAACGAAGTGATTGTTTGAGCTGGCGATGCGCAACAGACTCATCAATTTGCCGAATCCAAAATGACCGTTGCAACCCGGCGAGGCTAATAGCCCTAATTATTGCCCCTACCATCAAACGGTAAGCCATCCAATTGAAAATTGCTTCATCTTTAAATGCTGGATCGAAGACCAATACCAACAAGGCAAGTTTACGCTGTCCGAGAATTGGAAGGTGAACCCACCACAGCCACACTCTCCCAAGAAGACAGACACACCAGGGGCATCATGCTCTTTCATAGAAGAAGCTCCATGGGAGGTCGCTCTTTCAGCCAAAACTAAAAGAATGCTGAAGAATCTCTAAACATGCCCGGCGATCAGGTGGAAGAATCCGCTGGAACCCGAGATTATCAAGGGAATGCTGAAACCGCACCCAACTCCAAATATTGGTGGTGATAGTCAAAGTGCTCACACCCAGCCGTCAAAATCTTCGAAGAAGAAGAAGAAATCCAAGAAGCTCGTGAAGCCTGGTGACAGGCTCACGGACCTGCAAAAGCAGATTGACGAGCTGGAAGAGTATAACCAGAAGGCGCGGACTCCAGTCACACTCCAAGAATTTCTCAGTCACGTCCTTGAGGACGGAGATGATGGAGAAGACTCGTCGGATGAATATGAAGATTACGTAGCAAGTTGCCATGTGATCTCTCACTCGTCGATAAACAATGAAGAAGCTCCTTACACAGAGAAACTGGGGGCAGGTCCTGAGCTGGAACTTCTAGGGCCATCAGACGAAATGATTGATGCATTCCTTAACGAAGCTTTTCTTAAAAGCAAAGTTCTCGAGAGCGTGAGATGGCCATATTCGAAAAAGCCAAACGCCAGCGACCGGACGAAAGGGTTAAAACACTCCCGCCAGATCAAAGTGCATCCATCGCAAATAAAAGCAGGTTCAAGACGAGGAAGAGGTTCGCCAAAGCCATATCGATGGGAATGAAGCTGCCACCCTCCGAAGGGAACACTCTTGGTGAAGCGGAAACACATCCTAGCTACTACTTATATCATCGAAAGATTGCGCACCCCACCGAAGAGTGCAATGCCTTTAAAAGATGGTGGCAGGGGTATATTGCTCACCGACAACATTTCAAGCGGATGAAACGCAAAATTCATCGGGAGCAAAGAAATACGACCGAGGAGTAAAAAAGAACTACCAGCAACTGTCGCATGGTCAACGCTGGGGGATCGCAAGTTCTCACCTTCGGGAGCGACTCTGACGAAGAAATGACTCTTGGCCCTCTCTTCAAGGAATCCACGTCGGGAAAAGAGGAAGAACCGAAAAACTGCGAGAACATTCAGCTGCGTAATCGCACGCTGCCCGAAAAGAATCTTGGGCCTTCGAACAGTGGGTCAAATAGAAAAGATAAGGGGAAAGAAAAGGTCCCTGAGGATATCATCCTTGATGACCAAGTCCTCGAATAGCTGACAGCCAAAGACCTGCCAAAGATAAGTAAGGTGGACTACAACGTTCTGGCACACTTGAGAAAGCTACCTTCGCAGCTAAGCATTCTCGACGTCCTTCTGCTATCCAAAGAGGCGAGAGATTCATTGATCAAGGCACTACAAGAGCCAGAGCAATTCCAAGCTTTCCTCGCCGAAGAAAAGATGAAGGACGAGCTGGAAGAAGTGCACACCGCGGATATCACCTTCGGCGATGAAGATCTCCTCCTTGGGACATGCGAGCATAACCGTCCCCTTTATTTCTCCGGATACTGTCATGATATCAAGATAGGCAAAATCATGGTTGACAATGGGTCCTCCGTCAATCTCCTCAATGTGAGAGTGTTGAAGGAAATCTACATGAGCGTTCAGCACCTCGCTCGTGACAAAATCACCATCTACGGTTTTGACTCCCAATCATCACGAACGCTCGAGTCTGTGATATTGACGCTGCGCTTTGGACTGCTAGTCACTGACATTAAATTCCACGTCATTGACGCTAAGACCTGCTATAACGCTTTGCTTGGCAGGCCTTGGTTATACGAGTACAACATTATCCCTTCTACACAACATCAGTGTATGAAGTATTTCAAGGATGGTCTCGAGTATACCGCAACAGGGGAGTTGAACCCATTCTCCGTGAACGAAGTCCGAAAGTACAAGGATGCAAAATACTTCTTACCAGATTTTGAAGACACGGAAAAATGTCACAAACCGAAGAACAAAGCTATCACCACTATTCCGGACTTCGCGAGTGATACCGAGGAGGAAGAAGAGATAGTTTATTCAGGGCCGCCCCAACGCAACAACCCGGGACCGTCCACCCCTATGTTGATCTTCAGCAGCGACTCGGAAGATGAGGTCAACGCTATATTTTCCGCTCAGCCGTCAATACAAGCCTTCGCTGGCGATAATCAGAGTTGGCAAATTACCATGGTTCCATAAGAACATTATAAAGATCTCGACGCACTTGAAACTTATAGTGTGCAGGAACTGCAAACATTCTACGTCCCTCCCAGGCGAAAAGATGAAAAGACGATCCTATTCTACCGATTCATGGAAACCAAAGTGGAGAAAGAAATTTGGCATGGTGCGGATTCTACACTTAACAGGCTCCAGCCCATCCGTCTGCCTAGATATTACACGGAAGGCTTGAAAAGGCTATTGAAGCACCAAGGGGTACCCTTCAGACAGACTACTCGACAAGCTCGATTCTACAACAGGATTTAGGACGTCCCCGGAACTCGGCGAAAGTTTCCCAACGGGAAAATGGAAATGGTCGGGCTTGGATATGTCCAATCCAAGAAACGGGAATGAGTCCATGGTAGCTACGCCATACTTGACTTCGATGAAGAAGGAGACGCCCTGTTAGAAGACGCTGACCCTGAACCAAAACGAGATCCTACCATCAAAATGCCGAGTCCGTCGTTTGAAGAACGGATGGACAAGCTAATAAGGAAAGCGGGGCAAAAGGTCTGGGATGACCATAACCGTGAAATGGCCATTTACGATAAAGCCAGAACGCAGCGCCTCCTTCAACAGGCCGCGGAGAATGATAATGCTACTCGTCGCCAGCCCGTCATACAAAAGACCCGGCGCAGAGGCAAAAATAAAGCAAAGAACGGAAAAAACGTTCGACAGCAGCCAAGCGGGTCTAAGAAGCCACGCGAACAAGAGTCGAGCAGCCGGGATCCGTCCCTTATAAAGAAGATGGGTCGGGAATATTCTTTTCCCCAAGATAAGACAAAGAAGATATTCATTCTCGTCGTAAAGCATCAAATGATGACACTCCCGGAGTCCAAGCACCCCGAGCGAGCGAACGAGGTCTCTCACCCAGACTATTGCCCCTATCACCGAGCAATAGGACATCCTCTCGAAGACTGCTTCACCTTCAAGAACTGGGTCGAAGACCAATATCAATAAGGCAGGTTCGCTCTATCCAGCAGCTGGAAGGTAAGCCCGCCACAGAAGCATGAACCAAAAGCGACATGTATAACGAGAGTAGAACCAGATCAACATCGATCTTGGAAACGATCTCGTACCTGCCACGTAATAACGCTGTCAGAAGAAGAGGCTGAGAATACGGATGACCTCCCCTGGTGCTTCGAAAACGATGATGATGAGGTAATTTCAGAGTTTCCACCGGCGCCAAAAGAGCTGGAAGATGGAATACATACTACTGCAGATAACCTCAAGAAAATTAATTTGGGGACGGCAAATGACCCGCGGCCGACGTTCGTCAGTGAGCTGTTGTCTGAAGAAAGGGTGGCTACGCTAAAGGACGTGCTCATGCAGCATAGAGATTGCTTTGCATGGAACTATTCAGAGATGCCGGGACTTGATCCAGAGATTGATGTCCACAGATTGGAGATTTCTCCAGACATCAAACCGATCAAACAAGCACCGAGAAGAATGCGGCTCGAGCTTGAAATGAGCATCAACGCCGAGGTCAAGAAGCTAATCGACTCCGGCTTCATCCAAGAGGTTCAATATCCTGACTGGATCGCCAACATCGTCCCTGTGATGAAGAAAAATGGGACGGTGCGCATATGTGTAGACTTTCGGGATCTCAATAAAGCCTGCCCGAAGGACGACTTCCCAGTACCGGTCACCGAGCTGATGATAGATAACACATCCACTCACGAAGTCTTCTCCTTCATGGATGGCTCATCAAGATACAATCAGATAAAGATGCATCCTGAGGACCAGAAGCATACTGCTTTACGGACCCCTTTGGACATATTTTGCTACAAGGTGATGCCTTTCGGTCTAAAGAACGCTGGTGCCACCTATCAGAGGGCCATGACGAAGATTTTTGATGACCTCATATATGAAATCGTCGAATGCTGTATCGACGACCTCAAAAGCAAATCATACGAGGAACATTTAGAGCATCTGAAGATCGTGTTTCAACGCCTTCGGAAGTACAACTTGAAGATAAACAATCTCAAATGGCGTTTGGAGTTTCCTCGGGCAAGTTCCTGGGATTCGTTGTCCGACACCAAGGCATCGAAATAGACCCGTCGAAGATCAAGACGATCATGGAAATGCCACCGCCAAGGACTCTCAAGCAACTACGGTATCTCCAAGGAAAGCTCGCGTATATTCGGCGGTTCATAGCTAACCTCTCCGGCAAATGTCGTCCCTATAGTCACCTAATGAAGAAGGGAACTCCGTTCGTTTGGGATCGCAAATGCCAAAGTGCACTGGACGAAATCAAGCAATATCTGCAGAATCCGCCTGTTTTGGCTGCTCCTGTTAAAGGAAAACCTCTCGTCTTGTATAAGACCGCCCTCGAAGGTTCCTTAGGCGCGCTGTGGGCACAAGAGAACGACCAAGGGAAAGAGAGAGCCCTTTATTATCTGAGTCGAGTTCTCCTGGGGGCAGAAAGCAATTACTCTCCCATTGAAAAACACTGCCTGGCGTTGATCTTCGCGATAACGAAGCTCAGACACTATGCATTGGCACATGAGGTCCATCTCGTATCAAAGGTAGATCCTCTCAAGTATTTGATGTCAAAGGCCATATTGACGGGGCGGCTTGCTAAATGGGCCCTGCTCTTAATGGAGTTCTCGATAACTTATCGGCCTCTTAAGGCAGTGAAAGGCCAGGCCATCGCCGACTTCCTCGCTGAGCATCCGATACCTGCCGACTCTCCCTTGAACTGCGAATTGCCAGACGAACAGGCGTTTGACACGATCGACGGGGAAAGAAGAGAGAATGATACCCGGTGGGAACTCTATTTTGACGGAGCATCTTCCATGAAGAAGTGCAAACAAAGCACCCCTATAATCAAATCAGGGGTATGCCTCATCTTCGTGACTCCATAAGGAGGGATAATGCGCTTTGCCTTCTCCTTAACAAAGCCGAGGACGAACAATGAAGCTGAATATGAAGCTTTGATAGCAGGTCTCGAGATCTCTATCGACATGGGAATTGAAAACCTCCTCATATACGGAGACTCCCAACTGGTCGTTAGTCAAGTAAACGGCGACTATCAAATGTGCAAGCCAGAGTTGGTGAAGTACGGCGAGAAAGCACAGCAACTGCTGACTCAAATTCCTTCCTACACCTTGGAAAGCATACCGCGTGCGGAAAATAGCAAAGCGGATGCGTTAGCCAAACTCGCTAAAGAACTGGCTGACGAAAACCTCGATGACGTGAGGATCATTGTGCAGAGCCGTCGGGTTCTTGCACCGGCGGAAATATCTCCGTAGTCGTCCGAAGAAAAGGGAGCGACCGAGCAAATAGCTCTGCAAATAAAAGACCAGGAAAAGGCTGAGGATTGGAGAGAAGTCTTTATAGACTACTTCAAATCCCGTCGAACACCCGAAGATGCATCCTCGAGACATCAGCTCACGAAACGAGCTCTTTCTTTTGCCTTCGTCAATGATACTCTGTACAAGAGGTCATTTGATTCTCTGTGGTTAAGATGCCTAGGACCTGAAGAAGCAAAAAGAGTCGTCCAAGAAACCCACGACGGACTTTGCGGTTCTCACCAAGCCGGCCCGAAGATGAAGCTGAAAATCAAAAGGATGGGCTACTATTGGCCCACGATGATCCAGGACTGCCTCGAATACGCGAAGCAATGCCACTCGTGCCAGATTCACGGGGACTTTATCCATCAGCATCCAAATCCACTACATCCAACGGTGGCTAGCTGGCCGTTTGAAATGTGGGGAACTGACATAATCGGCCCCATTGAACCAGCATCGTCCAGAGGACATCGATTCATTTTGGCGACAACTGATTACTTCTCCAAGTAAGCAGAAGCAGTACCGCTAAGGGAAGTGAAGACGGAGAATATCCTCCATTTCTTCAAGACACACGTCATTTTTTGGCACTCCGCGACGGATTATCTCCGATAACAGGCTAGCCTGTAGAAGCTACAAGATCAGTCGCTTCGCACAACAGCATAACATAGACTAGAGATATTCATCGGTTTATAATCCCCGAGCTAACGGTCTAGCTGAGGCTTTTAACAAGACCTTGACGAAGATCGTGAAAATGACGGTGTCTCGAAATAAGAGGGACTGGCACGAGAGACTGCATGAAGCTCTCTGGACGTATCGAACTACGTTCAAAACGGCCACGAACACAACGCCATGCATTGGTATTCGGCACAGAAGCGGTACTCCCCCTCGAGATAGAGTTACCCTCTCTACGAGTGGCAGTTCACTACGAGCTAACAGACGAAGAAAATGCTCATATCCGGCTCGAGGAACTTGACCCCCTTGATGAAACACAGCTCATAGCGCAACAAAATCTGGAGGCTTATAAAGCAAAGACGACGCGCTCATATAAGAAATTGACTAGGCCGAGAACATCCCGCCAAGGCGAACTCGTGCTAGTGGTCAAAAGACATATGATCCCTAATCGTGCCAAACGAGGGAAATTCGAGCCGAACTACGAAGGCCCGTATATCATAGACAAAGTTTACCAGGGTGGAGCTTACCTACTCATGGACATGTATGGTGAAAGACCTTTCAGGCTAATAAACGATTGCTTCCTAAAAAAATACTACGCCTAACGAGTTACGGCCTAGGTCAACGATAGATGACGACGCCTATGTCCGCTCACTATCTTCCTAAGCATAAAATTTGTAAGTAGTAGCCGGCTTCCTTTTCGTCGGACCGAAATGTCCTAAAACTAACAACGGACCGAAATGTCCTAAAACTAACATTGGACCGAAACGTCCTTAAACTAACAATGGACCACTATGTCCTAAAACTAGCTGTTGACCGAAACGTCGATAAACTACTACGGACCGCAGCATCCCGAAGCTGACAAAATATATATATATATATATATATATATATATAAAATAATAAAAAAGAAGAAGAAAATAGTATGTCCATAAGCAAAAAGGGCATGGATGAAAACCTGAAAGGGCTCCGTGAGTAAAAACAGCAGGGCTACCGGCGAGTTTTGTGAAAACCCGAAAGGGTGCAATCTCGTTAAAAGACACTTGCAAGGTCCTCTCAACCTTGTGAGGAGAAACCACCTGCGTGAGATCCTTACGACTCACAAGGGAGCAACACACTTAGAGATCCCCGCGATTCCTAAGAAGAAATTACACTTGCGAGATCCTCACGACTCGTGAGGAGAACTCTCTTATGAGACCCTCACGGCTCATAAGATTCAAAAGTCTTAAGCTACAGGGATCTGAACCTGTTCTTAAGCGGCCACCACAACCTCCAATACTGCCCTACAAGCGGCTCAATGCTGACCCTTGTATACAATCCACGGGCGGGAATAAACATTTCCCTAACAAAGTCTCATCAGTGACTAGGGATATGTTTGCACAGTGACCCCCCCTGTAAGCCCTCTCGACTTATAAGAAGAAAGCGCTCTTTTAAGATCCTTACGACTTATAAGAGACCATGCACTTAGGAATCCTCACGATCCCTAAGGAAAAAACGCACCTACGAGATCCTCACGACTTGTAGGAAGAAATACCTTTATGAGACCCTTACGGCTCATGAAGTCAAAAGCCTTAGTCGACAGGATCCAAACCCTGTCTACTAAGCCACCTTTGTTCGACATCGACGAAGGCAAATGATGATTCGCTCTTGGCAATATCCTAGTTGTAGCGGTGCTGATGCCGAAATTGATGTCTAATCCCAAGCTTGCAGCAAAAAGCCAGCGAGCCACACATGCATGCGAGATAGCCGAAATGATTGGGCAACTTGCAACAAAATCAGCAAGTAAATATGTATGCATACAAAAATAGCCGAAATGATTGGGCAACTCGCAATAAAAAGCAGCGAGTAAAAATAAAACAAATAGCCGAAATGATTGGGCACCGCGAAAAATAGCCGAAATGATTGGGCAATCGCGACCTTCGCGATATAAAATTTGAAATGATAGAGCATCGCGGAAAGAAACAATTTTTTTGAAAAGAATGAATTTTTTACCCTATAGGTGATATCACATCAATCCCTGTATACAATCGAGGGGCGCAAACAAAGAGAGAATCACACCTTCCCTCCCCAGGCTCCATCAGAAGAAGAAGCCAAATCACAACGGTTCACAGATAGCCTGGAGATCATCTCAACATTCGTCTCATTATAACAGACGCAACATCAAGCAAAGCGGAACCGCGGCAATTCCCAGTTCCATGACTTGGTGGTGCACAGATGACCGAGAGTCAAACCCTGACTCCGTGAAATGCGGATAAAGTCAACCCTTCCTGGTTACGTGGAACGCGGCCTATGTCAATCATAACCCCGTGGGAAACGTCCAGAGCGGAGCCTGGTCCTCGCAGAATACGGCTATGTCAAACCGACCCCGTGGGAAGCATCCAGAGAAAATTCCTGGTCATATGGAACACGGCCTATGTCAATCCTGACCCCGTAGGAAACGTCCAGAGCGGAGCCTGGTCCTCGCAGAACACGGCTATGTCAAACCGACCCCATGGGAAGCATCCAGAGCAAATTCCTGGTCACGTGGAACACGGCCTATGTCAGTCCTGACCCCGTGGGAAACGTCCAGAGCGGAGCCTGGTCCTCGCAGAACACGGCTATGTCAATCAGACCCCGTGGGAAGCATCCAGAGCAAAATTCCTGGTCATGTGGAACACGGCCTATGTCAATCCTGACCCCGTGGGAAACGTCCAGAGCGGAGACTGGTCATCGCAGAACACGGCTATGTCAATCAGACCCCGTGGGAAGCATTCAGAGCAAAATTCCTGGTCATGTGGAACACGGCTTATGTCAACCCTGACCCCGTGGGAAATGTCCAGAGCGGAGCCTGGTCCTCGCAGAACACGGCTATGTCAATCCGACCCCGTGGGAAGCATCCAGAGCAAATTCCTGGTCACGTGGAACACGGCCTATATCAATCCTGACCCCGTGGGAAACGTCCAGAGCGGAGTCTGGTCCTCCCAGAACACGGCTATGTCAATCAGACCCGTGGGAAGCATCCAGAGCAAAATTCCTGGTCACGTGGAACACGGCCTATGTCAATCCTGACCCCATGGGAAACGTCCAGAGCAGAGCCTGGTCGTCGCAGAACACGGCTATGTCAATCAGACCCCATGGGAACCATCCAGAGAGCAAAATTCCTGGTCACGTGGAACACGGCTTATGTCAACTCTGACCCCGTGGGAAACGTCCAGAGCGGAGCCCGGTCCTCACAGAACACGGCTATGTCAATCCGACCCCGTGGGAAGCATCCAGAGCAAATTCTTGGTCACGTGGAACACGGCCTATGTCAATCCTGACCCCGTAGGAAACGTCCAGAGCGGAGCCTGGTCCTCGCAGAACACGGCCATGTCAATCCGACCCCGTGGGAAGCATCCAGAGCAAATTCCTGGTTACGTGGAACGCGGCTTATGTCAATCCTGACCCCGTGGGAAACATCCAGAGCGGACCCTGGTCCTCACAGAACACGGCTATGTCAATTCTGACCCTGTGGGAAGCATCCAGAGCGGAGCCTGGTCCTCGCAGAACACGGCTATGTCGAACCGACCCCGTGGGAAGCATCCGGAGCAGCTTCTGACTCCGTGAAATGCGGATAATGGTAACCTCACCCATCACTTACGGGTCCTCACGACTCGTAAGGGAGCAAACTCTCTTATGAGATCCTTACGACTCTCAAGAGAAAACACACTTAGGAATCCTCACAATTCTTAAGGAGAAATTACACCTACGGGATCCTCTCGACCTGTAGGGAGAAAATTCTTTATGAGACCCTCACGGCTCATAAAATTGAAAGTCTTAGGAGGCGGATCTTAACACTGAATTCTAAGCCATCGCTGTCCTACAAAGAAATCAAAATAGACTATCCACAGAATACACTTACTAAAAGGGACACACCATCATGAAGCAAAATATGTCTTTTATTCATGAATCAAAATGAATACAAAGTACAATTTATGAAAGAATAAAAGAAAATATACTCTCATTCAGGAGTATGTACAAAAGAAGAATAAAAAAATATACAATTCTTTAAACCGGCGGACGATTCAGTAGATTTGCCAGTTCACCCCTTTTCCGCTGGGCCTCGGCTTCATGATTCATTATCGTCAAAAGACGGGCCTCCGCTTGAGCCTGTTGGGCCTGGTATGAGGCAAGCCGGCCTTCAAGCTCTTTTTCAGTAACCTTATAGGCTTCGACCATTACACGAGTAAAAATGGCGGCCTTATCAATGGCTACCACCTCCTTGATAGCTCTTGAAGCACCCGCCAAAGCTCATATGCCCTAGTGGTCTTGGCCATAAGGTTGGCTTGAAGCTCTCTCAGCGCTTTGGAAGCCAGCTCCCTCTCCAAAAACTTGCGGACGAGCCTCTTCTCGCATGATATCATGTTCGCAGCGCACCGCTCAATCAGCCCCTGTAAGCTCGCCTTTGCTGCCACAACCTTTGAAGGAAGGCGTGTACATTCAAGAATATGCAAGCAAGCCTCCACCTGCCGACAAAATTCAACTCAGACTTGCACCAATGTTTCACTATGGTAGGTGGCAAGAAAGGGAAAAGAATCGTTGGCTTCAGCGGCAAACGCTTCGGCCGTGATCAGACTGCCAGCACGAAGGTCTTCAATTAGGACTGACAAGGAGTATAAGCTTAGCTTTGCCATCCGTTCCGAGGCACGTAGAGCTTAGGGGCCGGGTGGCATGACGATGCGAGATTCCAGCGTGGTAAGAACTGGCAAAGCTGTTCAGATTTATAAACAGTCAGCGAGACTTCTAAGCAAGGAGCAAATGGAACAACGTTGAGACTTTACTTACCTACAGCCATGCAAGAGGGGTCTGAAGACTCCCCAGGCCCGTCAAGAATCTCAACATCGTCATCAGCTTCCAGAACTATAGAAGACATCAATGTCATTATATGAAATAATAATAACACCGTGAGGAGAGGGCAAACGACACTAACCTTGCCCGGAAGAGAGGACGATGCGTTGAGGAGATATCGCCTACGGAGCAGCTATCTCCAACAGGCACCGAAAAGACTTCATGGGAGACAGATCGGCGATAGACGCCGCCAATCCGCGCAATTCTGAAAAGATAGAAGGGTTCAGATAATGGAGAGATTATTAATGTAAAATATAGAAGACTACCTTTGATGCTTCTCCCATTCTGGGCTGGAGGGATAGCAGCTTCGGCGGCCTCCTCCGTGCCCCCAGGCACATCATCGGGGACCTAGGCCAGTGTAACGACTTCCGAGCGAGGAGCAGTGGCCGCCACTACAGGCTCCAGCGGAAGGACGGTAACCTCGACTATCTGTCCCCTAATCTCCGGGCCGCCCCTAGAAAGATCCATTGAATCGGCGACCAACAAAGATGCCTCTCCCGAGGGAGCAAGCACTTGGGAGCGGGAATCACCGAGTGAAGATCCATCGCAGGAGCAACGGTTGCATCGACCCCCTCCACACTGATTAGTGTTTCATTGGGGATATTGACAGAGTCTACAATCAAAGCGCGACTCGAACTCAGATCCTCCGCCATCGCCGAAGTCCCTGCAAGGTTTGTACGAGGATAAGGATATATATATATATATATATATATATATATATATGTATATGAGCAATATAAAATATTACAAAGAGATACATGAACATACCGATGCGCAAATGAGCCTCTAGTATGGCTTGTTCAAGCCGACGCTCTTTCCTGAGGAGGTCTGCTCACCGAGGTTCGAGAGTAGACTCGTGGCCACCGGTGAAATTACGTCTTCGGCATCGGCTGAAACAGCCTGCTTAAGGGCCCTCTCACCCCACTCTTCCAAGGGGCCTATAAATAGCTGTCGTATCGATGGAGGGTCTTCGTAAAAAATGATGGCAGGATAAGAACTCTTCGGGATCCTTACGTTCCCTGATTCATCTTGTGAGCGTCTTATAGCCTCAGCCAATTGTGCGGCTTCCTCAGCAGATGAACCCGGGAAAAGTAGACCACTATCTGATTCTTGCATGGCTAGTGGTTCATCTTGAAGAATAGGCTCGGATTCCACTAAAGAGTTGAGCAGATTGGTGACCGTCTTCCTCCGCCTCTTGGGCCCAGAACTAACCGCCGAATACGATCGCTTCCTTCCCCTTGGTGCTTTGGTACGACGTTGACCCACTTCGCCTTCAATGTCCTCGCTCGGCGGTGCTACCGATGACGACACGGCCATTGCTGACGCTGCAGCTGATGACACTGCTACTGGTGCCCTATTGGCCCTTGATTGAGCTCTAGTACGCAGTGGCATACCAGCTGTGGGAGTTAAATACACTTCCACCGCCTCCGGAATAAGCACGACGCTGGTATCTCACAAGGGAGGGCGAACCGCTGCACGCGGTTGCGGCGGAACTCCCGTGGCTTGGATCGGAGTGGGAGCCCTATATCCGAGGAGCACCCTCCTCTCCTCGGCAATAATTAGACTGACTCGGTGGAGGTACCAGCCCGTGAATGACCCCACACATCGAGGAATATGATCGGCTTCAGGAATCACGAAGTGGGAACCAGTATTCAGCCGCATGAAGTGATGAGCGGCGTCACGAACAACTTCTGACGACGGGCTAAGCTCCACTATAAATGTCTCGAAGGGGACGCCCTGATAATATTCGAGTTGCCGAGCAAAGCGGTTTGTGTTGTACCGCATAAAAAGGACCGCACCGTTCTGACGAAATACCAGATAACCTGATCTGATCGAATATAAGTGCATGGCTTCCCTGGGCTTAAGAGAAGGTACCCCCTCTTTCGACGAGTCACAGAGCTATTGAACCGGCCCTGAGGGAGCAGAGAGGACTCGATCGTTGAATACCATCCCGCCTGTATTGGCATAGGGATTAACAAGCACGCGAATAGCCCCAGACTGAGTCGGGTCAGGAGCAGAAGCGTCCACCAACCGCATGAGTCGCGGAAAAGTGTAAGCGTCATAAAAACTGGGTCTTTGGTGCGCAGCAAATGCCCCCAGCACATGCATCTCAATCCAGGACGTAAAGTAATGAAGAGAGAAGTTTACCGCATCTACGCCTGGGGTTGAAATATTAGCCGCAGCGCTTAACCTGTGATACAGATGCGCCAACCCCGCAATACCCACAGCTAGTCGCGTCCCCTCGGCAATGCGATGAGCGGGGTAAATAACTGAGGCTCTCATGAAACGACGGTGCATGGGAATGGCGAACCAACTGAGCCAGACACTGATGAAGCCCACGAAGAAAGTCTCCTCATCCATACCAGGAGCTGCGATCGACTCGAAAGATACCGCTGACATGATGAGAATGTAGAACTGCGGCAAGTCCTCTTCTTTAGTCGACCGCTTATTTAAACCGAACCCAAAAGGGTCGTTGATATTCGCGAACTTCGGAGCCGTCTTTGACAGGACATCTTCGCGAAGGAAGCAGGCGATAAAGCTTTTAAAAGTGACGCCTTGCTCCTCTGACTCTGTGAATAGCTTCTCAAAAATACTCAGGGTCTTGATCAAACTTGGGCGTTTGTGGCGGACAGCATTCTCGGTCGACAGGCTGTCAAGCATGGCAGGCTCGGTTTCGAAGACATACTCATCGGGAGGCAGTAATTCTTCATAAAGTGTCCCCCTGACCGGCAACCCTGAGATCTCGCGAAATTCTTCCAGAGAAATTGAAACTTCGCGGTCTCCTAGAAAGAAGGTGTTGGTGGGAAGATTCCATTTGTTTAAGAAGGCCTTAACCCACCAGACATGGGGAGACTGATAGTGGAAAAGAGACGCATATATCGCCTGATAGAGTCCGACCCTCTGCAGTCGCGCACGATGGGCGGACAGGATATAACGGGCCCAGAGAAGGTAGCCCGTGGGATGTCGAGGGGTAAGCCCTATCTTGTAAATCTGTCCCTATGGCTGGAATTCGCCTTGGCAAATACGACGCCCTAAAATGTCTATAGCCGGCACAGGATGGTTCGGAATACCAGTTGTTGATGGCTCAAGCTGTCCCATAGGGGTCTAATTCAGCATCTCCACAGTGAAGGCGGTCCGTGGATGATCCATCGGCAGGAATGGATAAGTAGGCTTTGTCGGTATCTCGCAAAGGAAACTGCGGCGACCGCGGATGATGTGACCGTACCAGGTCCCCCATAAAAGTATATTGTTGCAATTCGGGTCATGAGCCCTGATCATCGCCATCACCTCTTCGTCAGACGGTGACTGAGGAAAGGCAGCCTCCGAGCGGGTGAAAGGAAAGTATGGAACAGAAGTCATTGTGCCTGAAATAAAAGAAGGGGAAACTGTTAAGCGAAGCTAACACGTGTATATATATATATGTTTTTAAATATGTATATATATATATATATATAAAAACAGTGGAAGAAAGCGACAGAGGACTTATTTTATGGGACCATTGGTTACAAAACATATGGGTCCCAAAAAATCAAGATGGCGGCTCACTAATAATGAGGCCAAGCAATCATCATGAGAATAAAAGGAAGATTATCAATGATTTGAATGACTCTACACATTCCCCCAAAAGAGAAAGCTATCTTGGACTCTGCGAAAATCAAGCAGAACGGGGGAATTAAATTCCCATAAAACTCTACTGCAATTCTTTTTTGCAAAGAACAACTCAGGGCAAGAAAACCCCAAGAAGTTCTCTAGGAAGAACTGAGTTCTTTAGAGAAATTAAATTCCTTTTGAATAGAGGAATAAAATTCCCAGAAAGTATTTTTCAAAGCCAAAGCTCTTTAGAATGGAATTAAATTCCAGAGAGAAGACAGGCATCACCATCGATCCCTGAAGATCAGAGAAGCCCTAAGAGGTTTATTATTTAAAGATTGAGCAGTTTTTTTTTTAAAAGAAAAAAACGGGTTCTTGTTAAAGGGAAAAAACCCTTGGTGCGGATTTAAAATCCAAATTCCTACAAGAAATTCTTCAGCCGTTCAAGATCATTACCTTAAAAGGGAATCTTTTGTTGACAGAGTTAAACTCTGGAAATATTCGAAACAGAGAACTAAGCTCTGAGAGAGAGAATTAAATTCTCAAGGCAAGAACAAGTAAGGAAGAAGATGGAAAGTGGAGACGCTTCTGAAGGGACTCCTGCATTTATAAGGATGTGATGGGGGACGGTTCATCTCCCCTATTCCCTAGACAGATCCAACGGTCACAAAGGTTACAGCGTTGCAGTCACGTGCCAACACATGAGAACAACGTTGTGGGGGCGTTTGTTCCCTGATAAAATATCAGGAAATTTCCCAATGGGGTATCACGTGCTCACACGTGACCAAGGGTCACGTGCTGACACGTGATGGTTTCCTGGGACTCTGTTATAACAGAATTAAATTCTAATCAAGCAGGCAATTAGTGGAGTCACGTGCCACCACGTGATGGGCCTTTGAAATCCACCAAAAGGGATTAAAAGATATAATAAGACACTAAGGAAAAACCCCAATGGGGCATCACGTGCTCACATGTGACCAAGGGTCACGTGCTGACACGTGATGATTCCTTAGCTCTGATTAAAAGGTAGAATTAAATTCTGAATAAAATGTTTAATCAAGAGGGTCGCATGCCAACATGTGACAAGTTCCTAAACTCTTTAATTGATAGAATTAAATTCTATTTCAATGATCAAACATTGGGATCACGTGCCAACACGTGATGGGCTTTTAATCCTTCTGAACTAATAGAATTAAATTCTAATTAAGTGGGAATCCAGAACCTTAACTGGAAAAAGACCTCTCTAAATCTTTCCAGACAAGAAGTTGGTACTCCGTAAAGTGGAGCACCGTTGGATTAAAAATCCAATGGTAATTAAAAATCACCAATTTATGGAAATATTTTATACAAGGAAAGATTTCCCTAAAATTCATCAAGAATAACAGACAGAATATCTTTTAAATTAAAAATCTAATGGTGAATAAAATTCACTGAGTGATTTAAAAGATCATGTTGGTTACAAAAACAACCAAAAATCTTTCAATGAAAGATTCACAAAACAAATTGATTCTTTTCTTTCTCCTATAAATAGGAGCCAAGAAGAGAAGAGAAGGAATCTTGGAATTTTGATTTTTTGGAGAAAAAACAACAGCAGAGAGAAAAGAGAGGAAAATTTAATTCTCAAGAAAAGAAACCCTAGGTGAGAAAGGGGAAAGAGATCTAAACTCCATAAAACAAAAAGAGAATTTAATTCTCAATCTAAGAGTTTAACTCTTCTGGAAAAGAACTTAGTTCTTCCTCTGGTTGAAGATCTGCAGAAGAAAATCTCCCTACAAGTTGAGAATTTAATTCTCATCGGGGAGATTCTGCCATGCAGATCCAAAACTTAGAGGGAGAATTGAGTTTAGAGAATTTAATTCTCCTAAATTCATAGGAATTTAATTCCTCCAAAAAAAACTAGGGTTTAACCCTATATGAGAATTTAATTCTTTAAATTTCATAGAAATTTAATTCCTCCAAATAAAACTATGGTTCAACCCTACATGAAAATTTAATTCCCTCAAATTCATAAGAATTTAATTCATCTAAATGAAATTAGGGTTTAACCCTACATAAGAATTTAATTCTTCCACATACATGGGAATTTAATTCCTCTAAAAAAAGAATTAGGGTTTAACCCTACAGAGAATCTAATTCTTAAAACAAGAGACTTAAAGCTCTCCATGCACGTAAAGAACTTGGTCACGTGGTGACACGTGACCCTCCATTCTCAATGAGTAGAAAAGAGAGAACAAGACTAGGTCACGTACCCCCACGTGACCCTTTAATGGACTCCTCAAAATAAGAAGGAATTAGCCCAGAGGCAATGCCTCACATGTTCCCACGTGACTCTCAAAATAAAGGGAACAAAGCCAAAGGCAGAATTGATTTTGGGCGCTCTCACGTGTCCCCACGTGACACCTAGTAAACACTTTAATAAATCAATGCATGGGTGCCCATCACGTGCCTACACGTGATGGCTGTGAAGACTTAAGTGTTTGACACCTTTGAATACTCTGAGAACAAAACAAAGGAAGACTGGTCCTCATCTTCAAAGGCCTCACATGGCCCCACGTGACCAATCCAATTTTAGTGTTTAACACTATTTTGAGCATTTTGTCCTTAGTGTTTAACATTATTTTCAACGCATCACATGGGAACACGTGACCATCAAATATATGTTAGTGTTTAACACTATATTCAAATTAATCCTAACCTAAATTGGCTAACTCTTTCTGAGGCAAGACTTCTCTTTTTACTGAGTGTCAAGTACATCCTTGCCTTCCAAAATTGATCATCCTATATGGCATATGAGTGCTCAGCACTCGACAAAAGATAAATGTTGTCAGAACCCTTGTTTAGCATTGCCAAATAATGAGGGGGTTGAACCCATACAAATGTTTAATAGTCCAACAAAGGGCCAACATTTCAAACTTAATTAGACTTAGCCCAAATTGACCATAAGTCCTCAATTCAGATTTAACTGAGCCAATGTGCTCACAATCTAATTAATTGATCTTAGTTTCAAATTGGACTATAGATCTCCCAATCAACTTCGGTTCAAGGGTACATCTCTGAACTCCTTTGATATTTGTCGTTGTAATCTTTCAACGTCTTCAGAGAGGTGACGGGTCCCGACGACCACACATTTCACAGACTATGACGTCTTTAAACTGGACTGTGGGTTCCTTAAACTCATGAACTATGATGTCTTTAACCTCGGACTGTGGGGTCCCTTTAAACCCACGGACTATAATGTCCTTAACCTTGGACCGTAATGTCCGTAAACTAACAATAGACCGCAAAGTCTCTAAACTAAACAACAGAGCCCGAATGCTCTCTTGTCGGATCTAAATGATCCCGTTAAGTTGATCTTAGCCTAAAAATTAGACTAACATATTCTTAACAAACGTTTAAGTTGATCTTAGTCTCAAATGAGACTAACGTATCCTTAAACCAAAACCAAAACCCAAATCTAAGAAAATACGGATTTGGACTAATCCACGCCCTACGTGTGATGACATAAATTAGTCTCCGTATACAATCCACGGGCAACCAAAAACAAAACAAACACCCACGACACGAAGTGACCATCTGGAGAAGGAGAAAGTTGTTACCGCGATGCGGTAGCGTAATTAACTGCAAGGGCTTGCGCCTGCAGGGAAGAGCGTCCCCACAATCAAAAACCCCTCAAATGAGGGGGAATCTGACGAAGTCTGCTACATCGGCCGCATCCGTTTAAACCTTCGATACATGGTGTCATAAATCAACTTGGCATCTTCGGAGTGGTGGACGGATAGCACCAATTAGCATCTGCCCCGAAATTCAGGCGAGCCGTTTATCGCGTCTCTGGTTTTCGGCGGTGAACATAGGGTAGTCCCTTGGACATAAGATCGCCATAATGTCTCATGTGTGTTCCCACTATACTTAGACTTCTATCCTACCACGGCTCAAAAGAGTCGTGCAAACAGGTTTTTGTTGGGTATAGTCCCAAGCACGTGGAGGCAATGAGCGGTCGAGAGGATTCGTCTCTTCCAGTATATGGAGTTGATGTCGCGTTGTGCAAGACATGACTACATCCTTAAGTTGGTGGCCACCGCAGTGGAGATAATCTGATAAGTGTTATCAGTTATATCTCCGGTTGGTTATGAATCCTCTGTCGCACGACTTATCGAGTTATTGGGGTCTGACAGATTCCAAACTCTAGACCCGATATGAGATACTCTTAGATGAAGAGACCGGACTGAATGGTATTGTTACCGATAAATTGTGCAGGGTTCAGATGAGCTTACACGTTGACCTTCTTTCGATCAATATCTGGGTAGCCGTTACGTGCAGCTAATACCGCTGACGTGGTTATAGGCTGTGGATATGATCCTAAACTACTGCCAGCATATTGTCGAGTCTTTAGAGTCCCACACAGAGGTTTCCCGGCACAGACGAAACGATGCAGGACACATATAGTGATACGAGTAGGAGTACGATTAAGTACATGTATGTGATACACGTATTATAATCGGATGTTTAATGATATTAGCCGGTATATATATGATATAACCGGATTATTAAATCAAGTGTTGATTTAATAATTAAATTTATATTTAAATATTGATATATTTATATAGTAACTAATATCATACTCACTTTATTTTTCCTTCTCTTTATATATTATTTATATATGATATAAATAATATATATTATTTGTCATGGTTGTATATACAAATTAGATGTGTGTATAAGAATCACATAGAATTCAAAGATAAGGATAAATGATATTTGCTTAATTAACTAAATGAAACAATGAGTCATTTATTAGAATTGTGTGGACTTTAGATGACTCATTTTTGTTTTGTTCATTTTAAATAAGCTATGATGTATTTATTCTTATCTTGGTGAAGCCATGTCATTCTCAACACATCATCTTCATGGCTATCTCTCTTGTAATGGTTCAAGTGAGAAAGTGAAAAAGAAAAGAGAAGAATTTAGTGAGCTAATTATTCTACATCTCCTACTAATCATCCATAGCAAGTTTAATTAGTGGGCTGCATCATTTTGATGAGATCGATTTGAATCTAAAGCTTGTGATGGAGTTTCTCAAGGTGGATCATCTTCGGTAAGGAGATCACCAAGCAAGTTTGTTCTGGACTTCGTGGGGCCTACAAAGAGTCCAGCACAAATGTGGAGCACTTGAAGATACTACAAAGGTTGTAGTCTCTTTAAACTTGTAGAATTAACTCACTAATTTTGTTGCATGTTGTAGTTGTTGTTCATGATCCTATGTTTGATTATAGTTGTTCGCTAGATTTTTAAAATTATCACTTCCGCCATGTTATAAACCCTATTATAGAGAGCATAGCGAACTTACAGTTCGCATGCCTGTGATGGTTTATCTGCCTGTGATACTATTACATGCATGTGATGATATATATGTATGTATGTAGTAGATGCTTCTATATGTTTTGCATCCGCGCTAGCCCTGTCCCTGCCCTGCCGTAAGTTAAGTAACCTTACGGTGAAGACTCGAAACCCCATGACGAATGCAGATGGCATATAAAAGTATGTTATTTTGGTTGATTCTAGTATGACTTAAAAACTTGTAATGATGGGAACGCATTATATGTTTAAAGCAAAGAAAACAAACCTAAATGATATTGTCGGAACCAATTTTAAAAACTACTCGGTTTTCTTCAAAACTCATAGTCGTATTCTTTTGCTTTACATAAACGTATTCGGTTAGGAATATCCTGCGCCTCATTTTATGAGGAAAGAGCCTTAGTCCCATCACGGGAAGTTCGCTCTTAAGCAAAAGTTTATATTACTGGTTTTAAAAAGCGGAGCCTAAACTACTCCTTTTCAAAGCCACTCGAGTTCCTTAAATAATATCAAGTTAATTACGTTAAAGATTTTTCGCCAAAAACCAGCCGTAGCCCTCCATCATTTCAGATTAGCACTACTAAGTATTCATGCTACGTTTGTTGACTGTAGTTAAGGCGTAGTGAGCGGTAACTAAGCAATGTTTTTCTGTTGCATGTTATTGCGATTATTTAGAACAGTCGTGTGACTTTGTTAACCATAGTTAAGGGTCGTGCGGGTGGGTTTAAATTAATCCAGGATAATGACGGGTTGAACTTGACTAGCGACTTATGATTTGTTATCCATAGTTAAGGTCATAAACCGTT
Source organism: Agapanthus africanus (assembly GCA_030015575.1). NCBI lineage: Eukaryota > Viridiplantae > Streptophyta > Magnoliopsida > Asparagales > Amaryllidaceae > Agapanthus > Agapanthus africanus. Next base: position 811,415,095 of record JASDDO010000019.1, on the reverse strand, counting down.
AGGGGCAAAATTGGTTTGTCTTTATCATTGATGTGTATACATTTTAATTGTTATTACGTGTCTCTAATACATAATGATAAAGCTCGTAGGATTCTTTCTTAACTACCAGTATTATGATGGCGATCATATACGTGAGAGCTGGGTAGTTCATAATCACATCCTTAAATGTTTTTAGTCGTGGGAGTATCGAGACTGAACATCGATATTCCGGAGTAGACTAGTGTATTTGTTTCGAGACCCCGACGAGGGGCGGCGGCCGATCTCATAAGTCATTGGTGTTGTGTCACCTAAGATAGTACACGGGTGCTCACTAGAGGTGGGTACACTCGATGGACTCGTCGAAAACTTCTACATGGTATTGTATCTATCATCAGATGGAAGTTCACTAGTGGCATGAGTACATGTTAGTATTTTGACATGAAATCGTCATTTGTCTCGTGTGAATTTCTATTGTACTTAGATTACTACCCTACCACGGCTCAAAAGGAGTCATGCAAACAGCTTTTAGTTGGGTACAGTCCCGAGCCATATGGAGGCAGTGAGCGATTGTCAAGGATTTGTCTCTCCTAGTATTAGGAGTCGATACCGCGCTATGTTCGGTTGTCCATCACCCTAAATCCGTGGCTATGGTGGATGAAATTTACTGATATGAGTTCACTAGTTTCTCAGTTGGTGATGAGCTTGACTCCGACACAACTTGTCGGGTTATTAGGGTTCTGACGTTATCCACCCCTTAGACCCGGTATGCGATACTCTTAGACAAAGAGACCAGACTGTACGGAAATTGTCACATTCAGGCTCAATAGGGTACGGACGAACTTGATTGTCGACCTCCCTTTCGGCATATACTTGGATAGCCGTTACGTACAGCTAGTGTCGCCGACGTGCTTATGCTTTTTGGATTTATCCAGTAAATCACTGGCAGCATATTATCGAGTCTTTAGAGTCCCACACAGACGGTTTTCCCGGTTCATGCGATATGATGTAGATGACGTATATTGGTGCATCCAGGTGTCCGATTAAATATGTGTACAGGCTACGCAGGCTTTAATCGGACGGTTAATAATACCAGCGGCTAAGAATTAAGCCGAATTATTAAATCAAGTTTTGATTTAATAATTTATATATATATTTTTAATATGTATCCTAGTATTATTGTTTACTATTCATTTTCTCTATCTTGGCTATTCATATTTTTATATGAATACGCATATATGTATTTCTATACGTATACCGAGAAGTATTCCGTATTTATACAGAAATACTTCTAAAATAAAGATACCTCATTTGTTGATTTTCATTTTAGAAAAATCATAAATGAGGTGGAGGGTGAGGTGGCATTTAAGTAAAGTTGTGGACATGTAAAGAAGAATGGGCTTCATTTATTTATTAGAAAATGTTGTGATATTTTTTATATGGTTGTAAAAATTTGTAGTTATTCTACTCTCATCACACACAACACTTAACTCATTTTTGGCATGACTAGCCTCTTCACCTTCTTCTTCTTCACTTGCTCTCTTGAGCTTTAGATTTGAGTGAAAATGATAGTGGAAAATTCCTACATCCCCACTCTCCATTCCTAACGAGCTTGAAGCATCTGTTGTTTTACTAGGTGAAGCTGAACCTTGGATCGGTTCACTCGGGTGGATCTTCTTCGGTAAGGACGGTCGTCTCTCAAGCTTGTTCCCGACGGCCTACGAGGAGCTTGGAGGGGTCTTCCACGATTAGGTGGACACGCACCAAAGCTTGTAATCCCTAAACCATTGCATGCTTGTATTCTAGTTTAGTGTTTGGATCGATCGCTAGGGATTAGTTTCTAGTGCTCTCTCGTAAAAAAATTTGTTTTTCGGTTCCGCATCTGCCGCGGTTGCTGTGGCGAGGGCATTAGAAACTTTCAATTTTTCCGGCTTTTTTGAATTTTCCGATGGTAAAATCATCGAAATACTAAGGGGTGTATTTATAGGGTAAATTTGGAGTCGAATTTACCAAAATACCCCCAACTAACCCTGTTTCACCCGCGGAGCCTCCGATGGGCGATACGTGTCGCCACAAGCGCCTGCCGGTGGGCATACCCCCGTAGCACCGACTACGCCACGCGCTCACATGGCACGACTGCGCCACGCGCTCGCGTGGCGCCCTCACAGTGTGCCACATGGCACCGTGTGAGTCGGCACCGACTCGGCTTGGGCCGGGCCGGGTTAGGGTTTAGGCTGGTTTTGTTTTTTTATTTTGTTTTTTTTAAATCATAATAATTCCGAAATAAATTCTATTAAACTCAAATTAAATCCTAAAAATTCTAAATAAATTCTTAGAAATTTTAACAAATTTTTTTCTCTATTTAATTATAGTAATCACTAATTTTAATCTTTCCAAATGTTCTTTTTCCCCAAAACCTCTTTAAAATAAATTCACCCTTTCTTCAAAACAAAATTTTCCTTAAATTTTCTTAAAATAAGATGACGAAAATATTTAAATTCAAGCAAAATATATTTATTTAAAAAACGATGCAGTCGTTACGGATATTTTAGAAGCTTTTGATGGGAAATAAGTATATTTGGCGGGAAATTAGATTTTTGGTGGGAAAAAAGTATATTTGGAGTGAAAAATGAAAACAAAATAGATATTACAGGCATGTCTTCCGATATTACAGGTAAAATTCTCTAGATATTAAAGGAAACTTCTTTGTACTATAACTGCCTTAAATCTAGCTGTAAACATGAGCAAGGGGCGATTTGAGGTTATACGAAAATACAAGTGGGGAATTGTATACCAAGAGGTTTTTATTAGACCTATGGTTTTATTAATAAAGCTAAGCCACGGGTTTTTACACAAGTTCTGAGCGGGACGGTTTTTTTTATGTGCAACAATTTACCCTTTTTAAAATTATGAAGGGCCGGAGACATGATCATCCTCTATTCACAGCACTAGCTATAGGCTTGTCCAGTGGTATTTGAGCTAAACTCGAGTTACTGGTTTGCATCCCAAAAGGGGATGTATCTAAAGTGGATCATGAATGCTATTTGTTAGAGTTCCCAGCGTCCTAACCGCCACAACCACGCCCTGTGCATAATGAATAACAAAAAATCTAGATGCGCTAGAAACTACAAACCCCGGAATCTAAACCAAACACATGAACTAGACAACAACAAAATGGTTTTAGCTACTATGGAAGACGGTTATACCAAGAGATCGAGTCCTTCGGTCTTCTTCTCCTCTTCCTTATCTCCTTAGGGTCTTCTTGATCGAGTTTGACCGCCGGTTTTCCTTCGTCGAAGATGATCCACCCGAGAGATGTGGTTTATGGTTTTAACTCCACACTAAAAATCAAGTAGAGCAACTAAAGACCCTAGATTGCTAATCTAGAATGATAGAGATGTAATAATGTTGTTCTAGTAATTTTCTATCTCTTCTCAACCCTTGATTCTCAACTCATGAAAGTGTAAGATTGAATAAGAAGGAGGAGCTCAAGAAAGGGAGAGAGAAAGAGAATAGTGGAATGAAAAAACTTATCACAATAATAATGAAAGCATGATTTTGATCAAATGATTTTTGCAATATTAAAAAATCAACCATGCTTGAATAGTGTAGACAAATAAATTAACAATTCATTTGTCTACCCTATTCATCCATGCCTCCCACCATTCTCAAGCCGCCACACCCCTCCACCTCATTTCTATTTTCCATAAATGGAAATACAAAAGAAATGAGGTGTCCTCCTTCTAGAATGTCTTTCTGTATAAATACGGAATACACTCTACCGTATATACATACCCGTATTCATATCAAAATAAGAATACCCAAAAAGACAGAATAATATAAAGAACATAATACTAGAATATATATATCAAAAATATATATATGTAAATTATTAAATCGATACCTGATTTAATAATCCGGTTTAATCCTAAGCCAGCCAGTATTATGAACCGTCTGATCAAAAGTTCGGGTAGCTAGTACACTCATTTGATCGGAACCCTATACGTATCAAAATACGGACACTACATCATTTTGCCTGAACCAGGAAAACCTTCTGTGTTGGACTCTAAAGACTCGACAGTACGTCGACAGTGAGTTACTGGATAAATCCATAAGCACAAACACATCAGCGGCACTAGCTGTACGTAACGGCTACCCGGATACCTGTCGAAAAGGAAAGCCAACGAGCAAGCTTATCCGAACCCCTACTGAGCCTATCTGTGACAATCTCCATACAGTCCGGTCTCTTCGTCTAAGAGTATAGCATACCGGGTCTAGAGGTGGTAAACGTCATACCCTAATAAACCGATAATTCATGCCGATGTGGCTCAGGACCAATCCGAGAAACTATTGATCTAACTATCAGTAAATCCTAACTGTCTTGGCCAAGGTCTTATAGTACTGGCCAACCGAACACAGTGCGATATCGACTCCCTATACCGGGAGAGACGAATCCCCAACAATCGCTCACTACCTCCATATGGTTCGAGACTGACCCAACTAAAACATATTTGCACGACTCAGTAGAGCCATAGTAAAGTAGTAATCTAAGTATAGTGGGAACTCACACGAGACAAATGATGATCTCAGATCTAAAGACTAACATGTACTTATGTCACCTGAGAACTGCTATCTGACAATAGGTATAGTACCATCTAGAAGTTCTCGGCAAGTCCGTCTAGTGTACTCACCCCCAGTGAGCACATGTATAAGATCTTAGGTGCCAAATACCAATGGCTTTGGGACCAACTATCGCCCTTCGTCTAAAAACGTATACACCAGTCTACTCCGGAATATCGATGCCCAATCTCGATACTCCTATGACTAGGGACATTTAAGGATGTGCTTATGGACTACTCAGCGCCTACATGTATGATCGCCATCATAACGCTGGTAGTCAAGCAATAATCCTACGGGCTTTATCAACATGTATTAACGATATGTAATAACAAGTAAAACATATACACATGTTAAGATAACTCGAAGATGTAGATACTTATGCTAGGTATTCCATCGTAAGTAGTATTTTTGAGAACTTGCTTCTCTCTCAGATTACGCTTCCGTGGGTGTGCTCCTTGATGAGTAATGCTGCACGATCTTCTTCCATTTAGTCTATATGCACTGGAAACAGCTGCATAATTTTTGAATCTGGTTCCAATTAAATTAGTACCTTTGTTTCTATATTGGATATATAATGGATTCATATTTTAACGATGTTAAGGTATATGGAGTTATCCGGTTTATGCTTAAAACCAGAAACCGGATAAACTCAAAGCACATTTCAGTAATGGCAGTTTATGGGTTATCCCGGGCTTTGACGAGGGTTAACATTATACCATTTGCAGGATCAATAATTATATTGTTCTTGATTCGCCGCCATTTTAGTAAAATGAATTCCTTTCAGAAAACATTAATGGGAGTATGGTAAAACTGGAAGTAATTCCAGAACCACAAACGATTATTGAATATTTAGTAAAACCTAAGTATTCAATTAGATTCAACAATCTATTTAGCCACTCCGTAGATTAAGTGGGTAACCTCAGCCACCCGAGAATTACTTCAGTTTCCTCAAAGACGGCAATATGGAGGTTTTGATGACCCAAATTTATCACTACCGCTTTCCTTGTCTATGAGATCTGGCAGGTGGATGACTATAACGTCATTCTAAATTGAATTTAGAAGTGCAGGTGTATATGACTCTGCCAGAGGGTTATTGTAGTCAGTGGGAGCAGTGGAAGCGTAGTGGAAGCGTGGTGGGAAAGATGCTTAGGTCTATTTATAGACTAAAGCAAGGGAAGCGGAGATATGCCATCTATTCTTGATGTGACGGTCATAGTGTTTGACTTCATCAAGAATGACAGATAGACCTGGTAAGAAGGTTGAGTAGGGAGTACTACCATGGTTTTTTGATGACATGCTCCTGATCATAAGTGTTGTTCCTATACTACGATCGGTTGAACTGTGGTTGTCACAGATGTTTCTTCACAAAGATCCTGGATAAAATATCAGATATTCTGATGACTAGATCTACGGTTTTAGATTTAGATTTGGGAAGTGTCCCAATTCGGGTATTTGACACTATTCTAAAGTGTTTTAGAATAAATGGCTCCTAGCGTAGTGGTATCCCGGCAGGTGATGGAGTCACCCTCTTTAAAGAGATGTCTTCTAGACTGATGAGGAGAAAGATTTGCATGATTGATATATCACCTACTTAGGCAATTGAGTCAATCGTGAGATATCAAGTACCACACCAGATATTGCTTTTGCACTGGCTGCAATAAGCAGATATTAAACTAATCCTGGAGAAATATTGGGAAGCGGTTATGAACATAAGAGAATGTTCTTAGTATATGGTAACGGCAACCTCCTTCAGAAAGCGATTATCATTTCAGGCTTCCAAGATGACCTGAATGACAGAGTGGCTGTCAGAGTTAAAGTTTACCCTCTTCTTAGGGGCAGTATGTTGGACAGTAATCTAAGCGGATACTGAGGTAGGCATGGCGCAGGATACTGATTAAATTCAGTGGAAGATACAGTCTAAGAAGTTTGTTGGATTTGAAGTTCATTTATAAACTTGGTCCCATCAGATATCCAAACAAGTTCTAAGACAGGTATCGCTCAATTCGGGAGATAGTCGTTCTCCACGAAGTTGAGATATAGAGAGACAAAGAAAGAAATATTGGAGCGGATCCACTCACTAAGGTAATTTCTCGAACGCGAATGTTTCGCAAATATGATTTGCGAAACTGATTGGTAGAGAAGTTGGGTGTTCGGAAACACACGGGTTGTAAGTATGCGACACCGCAATAATTAGCCTTAAGTGCAAGTGGGAGATTGTTGGCTATGGTGCCCTCAAGGCAATTATTGTAATCGTAGGCAGCCGATTATGATGATTGAGAGAGGGCCTATACGGGTAGAATAGTCTTACTCGAGATGATAATATACTATCTGATTTGTCTTTATCAATATATACATGTATTATATGGTATTACAGATCACTATTACATGTTGATAGAGCCCATAGGATTTATGCTTGACTACCAGGTTATTGTGGCGACCACACTTATGAGAACTGGTTAGTCTATAAGCAAATCCTTAAATGTCCATAGTCGTGGGAATATCAAGATTGGGCATCAATATTCCAGAGTAGACCGGTGTATACGTTTTTTGACCCCAACTAAGGGCAATGGCCAGCCTCATAGCCATTAGTGTTAGTTAGTCACCAAAGATTGTATATAGGTGCTCATTGGGTTATGAGTTACACGGACAGACTCGTCGGGAACATGCTAGATGGTATTATACTTATTGTCAAATAGCGGTTCTTTGGTGACATGAGTACATGTTAGTCTGTCAACCTGAGATCATCATTTGTCTCGTGTCAGTTCCCACTGTACTTTGATTACTACCCTACCACGGATCTACCGAGTCGTGCAAACAGGTTTTAGTTGAGTATAGTCCCGAGCCACATGGAGGGAGTGAGTGGATCGTCAGGGATTCTTCACTCCCGGTATTGAGGGTAGATGTCGCGTTATGCATGGGTGGCCATCACTAGAAATTCTTGGCCAAGGTGGACGGGATTTACTGATTTGGATCAGTAGTTTCTCAGTGGGTGATGGGCTTCACACCGACACGACTTATCGCATTATTAGGGGTCTTGCTTTGTCCACCTCCTAAACCCAATATGCGATACTCTTAGATGAACAGACTAAACCGTACGAAGACTTTCACTTTCAGGCTCGGTAGGGATACAGACAAGTTTGTTTGTTGATCTTCCTTTCGTTCAATACCTGGGCAGCCATTACGTACAGCTAGTATCACTGATGTGCTTGTGGTTAAACCCACTGCCAGCGTATTATCGAGTCTTTAGAGTCCCACACAGAGGGTTTTCCAGCTAAGGCGAAACAATGCAGTGTGCGTATTTTGATACGTACTTAGTTTCAATTAAATACGATTTTTTGTACACGTTCATTTAATCGGACATTTTGTTAATACTAGCCGGTTTGAAAGATAGCCAGATTATCACATTTGGATGAAATGTGGGCTAGTATTATATATCTCTTTTTTGTATCTGTCTTTTAGTATTTGTATTTTGACAGAATACGGTATTTATACGAATACGAGTATTTGTGTCTTGATATAAATACGAGTATTCGTATCTTGATACAAATACGTGTATTCGTATTTTATACGAATACAGTATCGTATTTTGATACGAATACAGTATCGTATTTTGATACGAATACAGTATTCGTATTTTGATACGAATACGGGTGTATGTATTTGTAGCATATACTTGTATTAGTGTTTGTATATATGTGTGTATGTGTGTACACTTGAGGTGGCATTCTATTATCTTCTCTTTTCTTCAAGTTCCTTTTAGAATATTGTGGTCTTGTGACTCACCAGTGTGAGTCATAATTTCACTCATTATTCAAAAGAGAAAAGAAGAAAAAGATAGTGTGAGATTTTTAGTAGCCATGTTGATTTTTGTGAGACACACCCTTGGGTTCTTCCTCCTCCTTTCTTGAGTTTTTGTTTATTGAGAAAGGAAGAAAAAAAGAGAATACTTAGAGATTAGCCATTACTACATCTTAGTGATCAATTCTCAGCAAGTTTTGATCACTAGTTGCTTCACTTTGCTTTTATTGTGAAGCTAGAGCCTAAGCTAAGGTTCCCTCAGGTAGATCATCTACGATAAGGAAAAACGATTCTCAAACTCATTCCCGGTGGACCTGAGAGCTAAAGAAGTGGTATAGATGACGAAGTACATGACTACAAAGGTAGCTAACGTCTAACCGGGTAGTTTAACTCTTTCTAATTTACTAGTTTAGTGTTTGGATTCGATTCTAGATTGTAGAGTTCGTGCTCTTGTTTTGAAAATTTTCGTTTTGTATTCCGCTTTGGCCGCAAGTTAGCGGCACGAGCACGAGCGTCTACTAACAAATTATTCATTGACCGTAAGAGTATGGCTGGCCTAGTCATCCTCGTATTCCGTATTATGGAAAGTGGTACGTGATATAGTTTTGTTGATATCAGAGCACCAGGTTTAGAATGAGATTACAGTTCAGTTTAGGGATCTCTTGATTTATACCCAGTCATATTGCTATTCACTTCTATATAATTCTTGTTGCATCATCATTTAAAGTCATATCATACTGCTTGATCTTACTTTCAATTATTAATCCTATATCCTATCTAGAATCTTCGGCTTGACCATACTTGATATTTTATTTATTTGATAAATAAAAATATCTAGAAGGGGACTCCTCATTTCCTTTTTGGAAAAAGGAAAGGAAAAGAAAAAGAAATGAGATGGAAAAGAGGAATGGTAGAGAGGCATGAGCTTTTTTATTTCTAAAAGGAAATTGTTTTTACTATTATCGCATGGTTGCAAAAATATCTCTCATTCCTTTCTCTTCTCCTTCTCCTCCTCCTCCTTTCTCTTGTAATGAGGGAAAATGAGAAAGAGAGAAATATTGTGAGCTTGTTACGTCTCATCATCTCACTCACTAGAAAAGTTTAGGATCATATTACTTCATAAAATGCTTGCATTTGTTGGAGTTGAACCTTGAGTTGGGGTTTTCTCGATGTGGATCATATTCAACGAGAAGATTGGCTTGCAAGTCCGATCCGAAGACAACAGAGTTTAGCACATGTCTTTCACGATTAGGTGAACACGCTGCAAAGATTGTAGCCCCCTAAACCCCTCTCTAAAAATATTTAGTAAATGCTTGATCTTGAGTTTGGAATTGATGCCATGTTTAGAAAAATCATTGTTTTATACTTCCGCCGGGTCCGCAAGTGTTGCAACCCTAGCGCCGATTCCCAACATAAACCACCCAAAGTTGATTTTTTCCCTTTCACAATTAGACCTTCATGTTTAAAAAGAAAAGGACTATCTTGCCTTTATGCTAAGTAAAAGAATAAAATGTTTAATAAAGAATATCTTTTTAAAAGCTATTTTCTCTCTTGTATAATCATCTAAATCTATTTAATTTATTTTTAGGGTAAATTTCAGCTTGCTGCCATAAACTATAGTCATCTTTCCCAAATAATATCAAGAACTTTCAAAATGATAGATTGATACCATAAACATTCAAAAGTATCAAAAAAACCTACGAAAAATTACAAAATTACCAAAACCCCTCTTTTTTGCAAATACAGTCTTTTAAATTATATGAGAGGGGTTTTGTAATTTTCTTAAGATTTTTTTTGAAACTTTTGAAAGTTCATGGTTGATGATGCTCGATATCGGCGATCTCCCAGATCGTGACACGTGGCAGATGACGTGTCCCAGAACTTAGAAGAAAAGGCCTACAGAGGCTGACCAGGCTACCCCTGTGCCCGACCCGCAAGCACAAGCTGGCTCTCCTCAGAGCCCCCATGCATAAATTGGCTTCCTCGGCCTCCCAGCTCGCCTCCAAGCTACCACAGGACCAAGATGCCTCAGCTCTCTCGCTTGTCCCCAAGCTCTCCTGCCGAGGCCATTTTCCTCGGTCTCATCGACCGACCAATGGCACCACTCGCAGGTGAAACCGCCGCTCCGCGAATCTTGCCATGTGCGAGATCTCCGCCGGCCACATCCCACGTTCCACGCCATTACGATCCCCATTAACGAGCCTGTCTCACCATTAATAGGAGGATCCACTTATTACGCGAGCGTGACGTCGGGGGCGTAACGGCCGGTGTGATTCTCGCGCCTGCCCCTGCGTGCTGCCGCCGCTATATAAATCCCTCTCCCAGAGGGATCAAGTAAGCATTTTCTGCTCCACTTAAGCCGTTACTCTGCTCGGATCTTGTTACTAACTTGATCTTCGGAGGGTCCTCGGTGGTACCAAACCACCCCGGGACTTCCTTGCAGGTACTCGGCGCCAATCTCATCAAACCTATTGAGATCCACACATCACAGGATATCATGCTCCAGATCAAATCCTAGCCATCAATCGCAACTATCAGCATATCAACGGAAGACAACATTTGAAGGAAACTGAAAAGGCCCTCTATCAGCTGGCGCCGTCTGTGGGAACTAACTCCACAAAAACAAAAGTTCGTCTTCCAGCCATATGGCGAGCGATCACCCTGAAGATCCAAGCACCAGCCGCCGCCTCCCCCTCAACGGAGGCGCGGATGAACCTCCCCCGACGACTGTCATCAATGCCCTTGCCGGCCGAATAGACCGACTAGCATCCATCGTGGAGGCGCTTGTCCGCGTCCAAACAGCAGGGCCTGAACCCCAGATCGTCGCTCCTCCGCCTCGAAAAGACTCCGCCTGCGTCAGCACGGCCGACCACCAATAAGCTACCTCCCTCGGCCACAGATCTCCTGGGCCGGTACTCTCTACGGCCCGCTGGGCGCCCCACAACTCCATACCAAGATCCGTCTCCAGAGCGCCTCGCCTCGAGCATCCTCGCGACCCTTACCCTCCCGAGGAGATGTCGGTCAGCTCGCCTGTTCCCAGGCATGACCAACACCCCCTCCCTCGACGGGGTCGCGAGGACGGGGCTCGCCACGGCGGCTCGTGGGCTACCTCGTCCGGGGATCTGATGAACCTCATCGAGAAGAACCGGGGCCGCGCCCGGAAGCAAGTCTCCCACAGCAGAGGCCGGGGATCTGGGGGTGCCGAATCCTCGGGGTACCATGGCCGACTCGAAGCCCTCGAGAAGAAGATCGAGGGCATACGTCGAGAAGGTCACCACTCGGGCGAGGGGGCTAAGTACGCCGCCGACTCGCTCACCAAGCTATTCACCGAGGAGTTGCTCGCTGTCCATATCTCCTCGCGCAACAAGCCCCCAAAGATCTCTCTCTTTGACGGGAAACCGACCCAAAGAACCAAACAGCCGCCCATTTTCGCCCACAAAGGTGCCGCCACATGGCAAACATTGAGCCTTTTCTGGCGAAATCGAAACGGCGCGGTTCTGGCGTTTCACCTCCCCCACGCATTTAATGCGCATGTTACGCGTATTCGCCATGACTGTTCCTATTCCCCATACCAACACCGGGAAGGTCGGACAGAACATCATTAAGAAGCAACCACGCAGCTTCACTGCCCGGTTATCCTTAGCAGGCCTCCTACAGCCCCTCAAGCGCTAAGGGTCAAAGCCCTCGTCTAGAGACAGCCGAGCAGCTACCCTGCCCGGCTATCCCTGGTCGGTAGCTTCCTTACTCACAACGCCAGGGATCAAAGCCCTCGCCAAAAGGCAACTGAGCAGCTTCACTGCTCAGTTATCCTTAGCAGGCCTCCTAGCCCGTTCAACGCTAAGGATCAAAGCCCCCATCTAAAGGCAGCCGAGCGGCTATCCTGCTCGGCTATCCCCGGCAGGTAGCTCCCTACCCATGACGCAGGGATCAAAGCCCTCGCCCAGAGGCAGCCGAGCGGCTATCCCCGGCTTGTAGCTCCCTACCCGTGATGCCAGGGATCAAAGCCCTCGCCTAGAGGCAGCCGAGCGGCTTCCCTGCTCGGCTATCCCCGGCTGGTAGCTCCCTGCCCATGACGCCAGGGATCAAAGCCCTCACCAAGAGGCACCGGGCAGTAAACCTACTCGGCCCATCCTAAAGGACAAAAGCCCTCGCTAAGGGGCACCGGGCAGTAACCCTGCCCGGCCCCCATCCTTAGTAGGTTCCTTACAGCCCCTTTCGCGCTAAGGATCAAAGTCCTCCCTAGAGGCGGCCGAGCCCGACTCTTGCTCGGCTATCCCCAGCTGGTAGCTTCCTACCACAACCGACAGGGATCAAAGCCTTCGCCAAGAGGCACCGGGCAATAACCCTGCTCGGCCCCCGTCCCGAAGGATCAAAGCCCTCGCAAGAGGCAACCGGGCCCGCCCTTGTTCGGTCATCCCCGGCAGGTAGCTCCCTACCCACGATGCCAGGGATCAAAGCCCTCGCCAAGAGGCACCGAGCGGCTACCCTGCTCGGTCATTCCTGGCTGGTAGCTCCCTACCCACGACGCCAGGGATCCAAGCCCTCACCAAGAGGCGCCGAGCGGCTACCCTGCTCGGTCATCCTCGGCTGGTAGCTTCCTACCCACGACGCTAGGGATTTAAGCCCTCGCCAAGAGGCACCGAGCGACTACCCTGCTCGGTCATCCCCGGCTGGTAGCTCCCTACCCACGACGCCGGGGATCTAAGCCCTCGCCAAGAGGCACCAAGCGGCTACCCTGCTCGGTCATCCCCGGCTGGTAAATCCCTACCCACGACGCCAGGGATCCAAGCCCTCGCCAAGAGGCACTGAGCGGCTACCCTACTCGGTCATCCCCGGCTGGTAGCTCCCTACCCACGACGCCAGGGATCCAAGCCCTCGCCAAGAGGCACCGAGCGGCTACCCCGCTCGGTCATCCCCGGCTGGTAGCTCCCTACCCATGACGCCAGGGATCCAAGCCCTCGCCAAGAGGCACCGAGCGACTACCCCGCTCGGTCATCCCCGGCTGGTAGCTCCCTACCCATGACGCCAGGGATCCAAGCCCTCGCCAAGAGGCACCGAGCGGCTACCCTGCTCGGTCATCCTAGGCTGGTAGCTCCCTACCCACGACGCCAGGGATCCAAGCCCTCGCCAAGAGGTACCGAGCGGCTACCTTACTCGGTCATCCCAGACTGGTAGCTCCCTACCCACGACGCCAGGGATCCAAGCCTTCTCCAAGAGGCACCGAGCGGCTACCCTGTTCGGTCATCCCCGGCTGGTAGCTCCCTACCCACGATGCCAGGGATCCAAGTCCTCGCCAAGAGGCACCGAGCGGCTACCCTGCTCAGTCATCCCCGGCTGGTAGCTCCCTACCCACGACGCCAGGGATCCAAGCCCTCGCCAAGAGGCACCGAGCGGCTACCATGCTCGGTCATCCCCGGCTGGTAGCTCCCTACCCACGACGCCAAGGATCCAAGCCCTCGCCAAGAGGCACCGAGCGGCTACCCCACTCGGTCATCCCCGGCTGGTAGCTCCCTACCCACGATGCCAGGGATCCAAGCCCTCGCCAAAAGGAACCGAGCGGCTACCCCGCTCGGTCATCCCCGGCTGGTAGCTCCCTACCCATGACGCCAGGGATCCAAGCCCTCGCCAAGAGGCACCGAGCGGCTACCCTGCTCAGTCATCCCAGGCTGGTAGCTCCCTACCCACGACGCCAGGGATCCAAGCCCTCGCCAAGAGGCACCGAGCGGCTACCCTGCTCGGTCATCCCCGGCTGGTAGATCCCTACCCACGACGCCGGGGATCCAAGCCCTCGCCAAGAGGCACCGAGCGGCTACCCTGCTCGGTCATCCCCAGCTGGTAGCTCCCTACCCACGATGCCAGGGATCAAAGCCCTCGCCAAGAGGCATCTGAAGCCCTCAGAGTGAGGACACCGAGCTCTCTTCGGCTCGGCACATCTGCAGCGGGCAGCCTACTGCCCATCAAATGCCGCGGATCTGAAGCACTCTCTAAGAGAACCAGGTCTATATAAGCCTGAGCGATCCCCTCTCGACTTCGGGGCCATGGAGATACCTTCTTCCCAACAGCCTTCTGCACGCTTGGCAAGTGATCGAAATCAACTCGACGCGCGATCGCCAGACGAAGAACTGACCTAACATGGAAGCTCAACAGTGCAAGTCCGAATATTCTACGAGTATTCGGACCAAACAAAAGATAGTGTGCAAGCAATGAAACAGCAAAAGTTTTATTCGCTTAAAAACCAATATCTTTACAAGGGTATTGTAGGCTCCCCAGCCTTATCAAATGGCCCGGAGGCTTACAAAAGAGAGAAGAGGAAATAAAAAAAAAAGAGCCTAAGTCACAAGCCCCTCCTACGCCTCACTCCCCTCATCGCTGTCTGCCGGAGGTTTGACCACCGAGAGCGGGACCCGGGCACGGAGCTCACCATCGGCAAACTCAGGAAGCTGCTCCTTGACGGCATCAAGAGCCTTGTTCCATGCGACGGCGGTATACTCGCCAAGTTCGGCATAAAACTGCTCCGACACCTTGTAATCGGCCACCGCCTTCCTAGCCCGAACCTCGGCAACCTCGGCCGCCTGAAGCGCCGCCTCGGCATCCCTCCTGTTGGCATCTCTCTCCTTCTTCATGGCCGCGAAGCGATCGGCCGGTTCCGTCAGGTTCACCTCAACGACTCGGTAGGACTCGCTCAGGCGACGATAGGACTCCCGACATACTAAGACGGTGAGCTCCGCGGACTCCGATCGGGCGGCCAGGACATCGGCCCTCTCCCTCTCCAGACGCAGGTCAAGTCGCAGGACCTCGGCCTCCGAAGAAGACTCTCCCACCGGCCTCGCAGCATGGAAAGCCCCCCCTCCGGCCTCCAGGCAGGTAACAAAGGCGCAGTGTTGAAGGACCTGACGAGAAACGGATGAGAAACTTCGAGATGCTCGAGCCAAAGAAAGGAGAGTCAAAACAACACGAGAAGGAGTTCGTACCTAAACCGCCTCTTGAGCTATGGCCGCCATTTGGGCCCTAAGGGTGCCATGCGGGAGCTTGCCCCCGGCCGACTCTTCCATTCCAGTGAGCAGGCCGGCAGCAACGGAAAGCCCAGACGGAACCATGAAAACGGCGTCCCCTTCCTGTACAGGAATTCCCTCAAGGACCCTCGACGGCGGTGATCGTCCTCTTCCTCTTAAGGGGAGCCTCGTCTTCACCCTCCCCTGCATCCCTTGTCTGGGGCTCGGAAACCAGTGGACGCCTCAGACCGCTGCCGGGACAATCACCAGGAGCTCTGAGCGAAGCAGACGGCCCCACCGCCGGCAGAGCATTCGGCGCAGTGCTCGAGCCGGCCAGGGGCGCGGGCGCACCATTGGCCTTCCTCCGGGACGAGACACCCAAAGCTCTGGATCGATCCATAGATCCGACCTAAGGAAGAAGAGCGCCGAGCTATCAGGACTTAAAGCGAGGAAAATATAAAGAGATAGGGGCCCTGGAGTGGACCCCATCCCTATTTATTGCTGCCATCGCCCTCATCCAACGGCGCCCTTCATCTCCCACCAAAACGACTCCTCGCGTCCGACGACCCCGATTACTCCACCTGTCGCTGTAACAACTCCATTTTTAATGTACAAAGAATTGATTTAAATTCAATGTATACTTGGAGTATTTATTGTTGCTAATATCTCTTTAAGTATTTATTTCACTCCATAATTACAAGAAAGAGCTTGTATCTCATTGGTAATACCTTGCACTGCTGAACCAAGCCACCAGAGTTCAAATCCCATGCCCCACATTATTTTTAATATTAGTTTGTTTTTGATTTTTTAGAATACTAACCGTTACACATGCGTTTCTCACAAAATTCCTTCTACACGTTTAGATGCACCGTAAATCACCCCAGGAGACCCCCAACCCATCGACCCTCCAACTCGGCCTGACTCGGGCCGGCGCCGCAGGCCGGACTCGGCCGGACGGCCGAGTCGCCAACATAGAAGTTGAGCATCTTGACCTAGTCAACCCCCGTGCACACACTAAATTTCTAGATCGGTTACAGAGAGCACATTAAACCTCTTTTACTCCAAATTTTAATGATTTTTATATAATTTTTATATTTTTTAATTAAAAACCCTAACCCTAGCCTAACCCTATAAATACACCCCCTACTCTCTACCCTCTCATCCTAAATTTCTGAGCCCACTCTCTCAAAATTCCAAGAGAACTTTGGTACGTTGGAAAACGAGCGAAAGGCGAAGCGCTGACGAAATCGACGGCAAAATTCCGGTGATCGTGCTAGGAACTCTCAACGACGATTCGACGCACCGACAAACCCTCTACTTCCCTCTCACTCTCTAGTGTTGTCCAAACCCGTAAGTCCCCCTTTACTATCTTTCTTTTCTCTCATAAAAATACGAATTTACAAACCCGACGGAATCGGAACAAATCTGATTTCCGATTCGGTTTTCTATAAAATCTTACTTCTCACTAATTCATTCATGCTTAAACATCTCTATGTTGACTATTAATCACTTAACAAATAATTTGAACAAATTTTCTTACATGAAATGATAGCTTTTACAATATATCGTATTCTTTCACTTAAATACCACAATATTTAGTTTTCACATTTAACCCCTTAACATTGCTATACCTTAAAGTAGATCACGAGGTAATGACCTACCTCCACACTCACGCAAATACAACCCTAAATAATATCATCAACACTTAGAATACGATAATACAAGATTTTACATTTAAATACCATTTTCTTAATAAAACATTTTCTAAAAGTTTTGGGTTTGATACACCTTCAAAACAAATATCTTTTAATAAGAAAATACGATAAGTTGTGGACATCGATCGTTTATCTAAACCTGACTTTGTGGTGTCTAGGCTAGACAAGTGAGCAAAGGTAACTTTAAAAGGCCCGTCTCACTATTCGTGAGCGGATCCCTCCTTCCTCACTTGTACTTACCTGGCCACAATTGGCGGTGAAGAGGCGATTTAAGGGTTCTAACAATTTGTTGTTTAGATCATTTAGAAATAGTCTAGTTGAAATAGAAAACCCTAAAATCTAAAATACGGAAAATCGACTTTTGCAAATAAATACTTTTTACTTTAATAAAACCGTATTCTAAACGATTAGTATTTATAAAATCTTTGCAAAGCGCCACTACAACCCACCTTTGGGGAACCCGTTAGGGATAGTACGGTTTATCGTGCACCCTCGGGCTTAGTGGTGCGAGATTCAGACCTCCGCAAGGAGCATTCGGTCTCGAAAGGTTTAAAATACGACATCTTAAGAAAATGAGACTTTTAAAATATAAAATATTTATTGAAATTATTTTTGTATAAATATATGTATATTTATCATTAAAAGACCTATTTTGTTATAATATAAATATTCCACTTTTTCTAAAAATCACAAGACTAAATTTTACATTAAAATACCATGAATTTCAAATAAATCAATATTACAGATAAATACCTTTATTTATGTAATTAGGATATTTTCACTAGAAATATCACAAAATAAAATTACACTCATTATAACTATAAAGACGAATAATAAATACTTGGGGTGTATCTTGAAAACTATACAAAAGTATTTTTACATCAAACCCCCTCAAGTTTTATAAATTACAATAAGGACCTTAGTAAATATAGAACTTCTATTACATTTCTTCTGTCCGACTCGGGTTTGAGTCTGATCATAATCCGACTTGAATATGATTCAAGTACTATATAAATCTATAATATTCCAACTCAATATGAACACATGAATCCCAAAATCCAGTTATCAATCTATACAACTTGACTGAATCAATCCATGGATATACATCCATTATCCCGTTATTCCATTTACCTGATTATGCAGTTACAATCTGTTTACTGATATCATGGTTTTGGTCAGTCATCCAACTATACAGTACAGTACAACAATACAATCAAAACGCTACGGGGTTTAAGGGGTAGATTGGTGCGGAAGGTGTTAGAAGTGGCACGAGACGGTAAGATTAAGACACCTAACCTATATTCCGTTGCTGTTGTACCGTGGCTTAACGGTTCCTTGTACATTCCGTTTTCCCTGGTCTCTAGCATACTGAGACCCCTCTCGTATACACTGGCATTCTTCCGTACCAAGCTACAAACAACAGCGTAAACACAATATTCTACAATATTATACAATTTAAGAAGATACTTCTTATTCTGTCTTTTTCTAATCTTTGGGACTTACCGAGCGACCTGTTCGCTGACGACATTCTATTTATTTCTTCTTTGAATGTCGTCAGTTGTTTTGGACCCGTCAGAGATCGAGCCCACCGGTGAAGACTTGGATCAGTTCCACGAAGACCCCGAGCTCTAGACATTATACCTTGTTCTAATCAGTATTTTTCATTTTCTGTTATGCCATTGTTTAAGCATCGCTTTTATTTCAGATGTATTTACTTTTCATGCATTGTACAAAAGAATGTTATTAATAAAGTTGCTGTTATTTTTATATCTCTTGTCTCTTGTGAATTACCTTTATATTACTTAGATACGCTTAGCGTATTTACTTCACAGTAAATACGTAGCGGACCTCGTCGCGTCCCCTTCGCCGTATACCGGGAAGCGGGGCGTGACAGGTTTTGTTGGTGGCCCATGCAGGTCAGAGCTGTATAGAACCATACTATACAGTTCTGTTCTGCGTGAACAACCTAAACAATATAACACAAGAACCAGCAACTAAAACATTCTTTACAATTCATGTTTCTTGAATCTTACAAATTTCTATTCCTTGAATCTTATCATTTCATGTACTTGAATCTGTCCTAACCCAAATTTTTCTTCAAGGTTATGGATTCCCCGAATAACATCAGCACCAACGTCAACAACACATCTCCAGCACTACCTCTCACACCAGCTGTTCCTGCGCCACCCACCGAGCAAGCAGTGCTACTTGAGGCGATCCGCAGCCTTCTTGAGGGATAGCAACAACTCCTTAACCGTCCTGAGACCAACGCACTGGGGGTAAAGCAATTCAGGGCTTTACATCCCAAGCAGTTCTCCAGAAAAGGAAGCCCTCTTGAAACTGAAGAATGGGTACAAAGCATAGAAGACGATCTGGCAGCAGCTCAAGTGTCGGACATAGCTTGGGTCCGTGTGGCGAAACTACAGCTCACGGACAATGCTCGCAACTGGTGGAAGGCGAAAGAAAGACGTCTGGTATAGCCTATTGAATGGAAGACTTTTCGCGAGAAGTTCGACGCGAAATACTTCCTTGTGACTGCCAGGTTTGCCATGGAGCAGCAGTTCATTCATCTACAACAGGGTTCGATGTGGGACAAATCAGTAGATGAGTATGACGCTGAATTCACCATGCTAAGCCGGTAAGATATGTCACAACAGTTCAATTTTTTTTTAAATCTCACATACTACACAGCTAACACAATCCTTAAACAGATTCGTGGCACACTTGATACCGACGGACGAGATCAGAGCCCGTCGCTTTCAACAAGGTCTGGACACGGAGATTCAGGCTGCCCTAGCCACGGGAAAATTTCTGACTCATGAGGATGCTCTGGAAGCTGCCCGCAGTTATGAGACGGTGATAAAAGCAAGGGGCAGACCTCAGTCTGCAGGAGTCAAGCGCCCTGCCAACCAGGTGGCAGGTGGAGCCTCGTCCAGGCCACCTTTCGTGCCAAGGCGACCCGGAGTACCGAACCATCGTCCCAGCCCAGCCTTTTGCACCTACTGTAAGAGAACTGGACATATGATGAAAGACTGCCGTCGAGCCAACCGTCTTTGCTTAGTCTGCGGCTCAGCTACTCATGATATTGGGTCTTGTCCCCAAAGACAAAACCCAGTTGCTGCATCCAGGCCAGCAATTACCTATCCGTAGTGACCAGCTCTTCAGGCACCTGCTCCAAGACCTGCACTACCTGCACCACCCAGAGGACCACAAGCTGCACCACCTCCTCGTCAGTTCCATCAAGCTCAAAGGAACGTTCCGAGGAATGCTCCTCAGGCCAGGAGGAATGTACCAAGGCGCCAGGCTTTCACGATGTCCGTGGAAGAAGCTGAGGCCACTGGCCAAGTCATCACTGGTAAACTTTTCTTTTCTAACCTTGCTTTTCTATCCTGCTACTTAGCTACATATTTTCTATACCTAAAACATATCCCACATACCTTAGGTACAATCTTAGTATCCTCAATCCCTGCACTAGCACTGTTTGATACTGGAGCATCACACTGCTTTATGTCGCAACGGTTTGTTCGAACCCATGCGATTCCAGTCTCACCGCTTGTATCTAGCTGGAATATCAATTCAGGAAATGGCGTTCTAAAGACAACTATGGGTACCGTTTGTGTCCAGTCGTCGTCTGCAGCAGAGAGTTTTATGCTGATTTCAAAGTGCTGGACATACCGAACTTCGATGTGGTTCTAGGAATGGATTGGCTTGGAACTTTTTATGCTACCATCGACTGTCGTCAAAGGAGAGTAGTATTCGAGATTCCAGACCATCCGGTCTTTTATTTCAAAAGCGGAGACCGTACACTGGAGCCAAGTACCTATAAAGCGAAGCCAAGAGAAGCAGTAGTTGCAACAGCTCAAGCAGAGGAAGAATCAAGACCAGATGTAGTTCGAGAGTTCGACGATGTATTTCCTGACGATATATCAGGTTTGCCTCCCGATCGAGCTCTTGAATTCAGTATTGATTTAGTACCAGGAGCACAACCGGTGATCAAAGCACCCTATCATTTAAGTCCGAAAGATTTGAAGGAAGTCCGAACACAGTTGGACGAATTACTGGCGAAATGATGGATTCGTCCCAGCACTTCAAGTTGGGGATCACATGTACTACTTGTGAAGAAGGAAGGTTCATACAGAATGTGCATCGATTACAGAGCCTTGAACGAAGTCACTATAAAGAACAAGTATCCACTCCCGCGCATCGATGATCTATTCGATCAGCTAAGTGGATCTTGTGTTTTCTCTAAATTGGATCTTCGTTCAGGTTATCATCAACTGAAGGTCAAGGAAGCTGATATTCACAAAACAGCTTTCAGAACTCGCTATGGACATTACGAATTTTTAGTGATGCCGTTTGGAGTGACCAACGCACCCGTAATATTCATGAACCTAATGAATCAAGTTTTCCGGGAGTACTTAGACAGGTTTGTTGTCATCTTCATCGACGACATCCTGGTGTATTCTAAGAGTCGGAAAGAACATGCAGAGCACCTACGAATTGTCCTAGAAACTCTTCGACAACATCAGCTTTATGCTAAGTACAGCAAGTGCGAGTTTTGGTTAAAGCAAGTTGGTTTTCTTGGACATATCGTATCAGGAGAAGGAATCTCTGTGGATCCAGCGAAAGTTTCAGCAGTTAGCGAATGACCTACACCAAAGTCAGTGAAGGATATTCGAAGTTTCTTGGGTTTAGCTGGATATTACAGAAGGTTTAATGAAGGCTTTTCAAAGATAGCAACGCCCCTGACCAAGCTTACACGTAAAGATGAAGAATTTGTGTGGTCAGAAGCATACGAACAAGCTTTCGTAGAACTCAAGTCAAAGTTGACATTAGCACCTATTCTCGTCATACCGGATCAATCTGGAGGATTCGAAGTGCATTGCGATGCATCCGGTAAGGGATTAGGATGTGTTCTACATCAGCACGGTAAAGTTGTGGCTTATGCTTCAAGACAACTGAAGATTCATGAGCGCAATTATCCGACGCATGATCTGGAGTTGGCAGCCGTCATCTTTGCTCTCAAGATTTGGCGCCATTATCTACTTGGTGAACGAGTGAACATCTACACAGATCATAGGAGCTTGAAGTACGTGTTTACTCAGAAGGAGTTGAATATGCGGCAGAGAAGATGGTTAGAACTCATGGCGGACTTTGACATCAACTTGCAATATCACCCAGGGAAGGTGAATGTAGTACCTGATGCTCTTAGCCGCCAACCATTATCGATGAATCTCACCGCTCAGTGGAAGCTTCAACAAGACTTGCATCAGATGGAGATTGAAGTAGTCATGCCAGGTAATGCTTCAAGTTTGATGAATTTACAAGTTCAATCAACCATTGTCAATCAGATCAAACCAGCCCAGGCAAGTGATGCTAAGTTGCAAAAGATCAGAGAACAAGTGGAGAATGGACTCAGAACAGACTTCATCATCCATGAAGACGGATCTTTGAGATACGGCAGTAGATTGTGTGTACCAAAAGGTCCTGTTCGGGAAGAGTTAATGAAAGAAGCTCACGGATCTTCCTACTCAGTACACCCTGGAGGTACCAAAATGTACAAAGATCTACGTCAGAATTATTGGTGGCATGGAATGAAGCGTGAAGTAGCCAGAAGCGTCGCAAAATGCTTGGTGTGTCAGCAAGTAAAGGCTGAACATCACAGGACTGCTGGATTACTTCAACCGTTACCAATCCCAGAATGGAAGTGGCAACACATCACGATGGATTTTGTGATTGCTCTTCCTCGCGGCACAAAGGGTAACGATGTTGTATGGGTCATTGTGGATCGACTCACAAAGTCGGCTCACTTCATCACATTTCGAGTTGGCCAATCTACTGAGACACTAGCAAAGAAGTACATGGAGGTAATAATCTAATTAAGATTTAAACTCTTCATAATGTATTATCTCTGATACGCATGAACTCATACAGGAAATTGTGAGACTTCATGGAGTACCGGTCTGCATTGTCTCCGATCGTGACACCCGGTTCCGATCGCAATTTTGGCAGAGTCTGCAAGCAAGCTTGGGAACAAGTCTGAACTTCAGCACAGCTTATCATCCACAAACAGATGGTCAGTCAGAACGAACTATTCAGATCTTAGAGAATATGCTCAGAGCGTGTATGTTAGACTTCAAAGGATCGTGGGAAGATCACCTACATCTTGTGGAGTTTTCGTACAACAATAGCTACCAAGCAAGCATAGGAATAGCACCTTTTGCAGCATTATATGGACGGAAGTGTCGATCGCCATTAAGTTGGGACGACATCGGAGATAGGGAACTTCTTAGACCAGAGATGATAGTAGCGACTGTTGATGTGGTTCGTACTATCAAGGAAAGGATGCGCATAGCCCAAGATCAACAAAAGCACTGGGTTGATGCAAAGAGACGACACTTGGAGTTCCAGCCAGGAGATCACGTATTCTTGAAGATATCTCCGAACCGCGGAGTGATCCGATTTGGAAGACGGGGTAAGCTAAGTCAGAGATATATTGGACCGTTTGACATACTCGAACGAGTCGGTGAAGTGGCATACCGCTTAGCACTTCCACCTTCATTGGAAGGAGTGCATAATGTGTTCCACATATCCCAACTCAGAATGTATGTAAGTGACCCCAGCCATGTTCTCGATCATTCCGAGCTCACGATACAGCCCGATTTGTCTTGTGAGCAAAAGCCTGTGAAGATCCTGGACAGGAAAGTGAAGACACTTCGGAACAAGGAAGTTAACTTGGTTCGAGTGATGTGGAGGAAAGACACTCCAGGAGAGTCCACTTGGGAAAGGGAGGATGAAATGCGTACTAGATATCCACACCTCTTTGTAATCTAGTCCTCAAATAAAAGTTGTAAATTTCGAGGACGAAATTTTTGTAAGGAGGGTAGACTGTAACAACTCTATTTTTAATGTACAAAGAATTGATTTAAATTCAATGTATACTTGGATTATTTATTGTTGCTGATATCTCTTTAAGTATTTATTTCACTCCATAATTACAAGAAGGAGCTTGTAGCTCATTGGTAATACCTTGCACTGCTGAACCAAGCCACCAGAGTTCAAATCACATGCCCCACATTATTTTTAATATTATTTTGTTTTAGATTTTTTAGAATACCAACCGTTACACGTGCGTTTCTCACAAAATTCCTTCTACACGTAAAAAGTTAGATGCACCGTAAATCACCCCAGGAGACCCCCCCACCCATCGACCCTCCGACTCGGCCCGACTCGGGCCGGCGCCGCCGGCCGGACTCGGCCAGACGGTCGAGTCGCCAAAATAGAAGCTGAGCATCTTGACCCAGTCAACCCCCCTGCACACACTAAATTTCTAGATCGGTTACAAAGAGCACATTAAACCTCTTTTACTCCAAATTTTAATGATTTTTATATAATTTTTATATTTTTTAATTAAAAACCCTAACCCTAGCCTAACCCTATAAATACACCCCCTACCCTCTACCCCCTCATCCTAAATTTCTGAGCCCACTCTCTCAAAATTCCAAGAGAGCTTTGGTACGTTGGAAAACGAGCGACAGGCGAAGCGCTGACGAAATCGACGGCAAAATTCCGGTGATCGTGCTAGGAACTCTCAACGACGATTCGACACACCGACAAACCCTCTACTTCCCTCTCACTCTCTAGTGTTGTCCAAACCCGTAAGTCCCCCTTTACTATCTTTCTTTTCTCTCATAAAAATACGAATTTACAAACCCGACGGAATCGGAACAAATCTGATTTCCGATTCGGTTTTCTATAAAATCTCACTTCTCACCAATTCATTCATGCTTAAACATCTCTATGTTGACTATTAATCACTTAACAAATAATTTGAACAAGTTTTCTTACATGAAATGATAGCTTTTGCAATATATCGTATTCTTTCACTTAAATACCACAATGTTTAGTTTTCGCATTTAACCCCTTAACATTGCTATACCTTAAAGTAGATCACGAGGTAATGACCTACCTCCACACACACGCAAATACAACCCTAAATAATATCATCAACACTTAGAATACGATAATACAAGATTTTACATTTAAATACCATTTTCTTAATAAAACATTTTCTAAAAGTTTTGGGTTTGATACACTTTCAAAACAAATATCTTTTAATAGAAAATACGATAAGTTGTGGACATCGATCGTTTATCTAAACCTGACTTTGTGGTGTCTAGGCTAGGCAAGTGAGCAAAGGTAACTTTAAAAGGCCCGTCTCACTATTCGTGAGCGGATCCCTCCTTCCTCACTTGTACTTACCTGGCCACAATTGGCAGTGAAGAAGCGATTTGAGGGTTCTAACAGTTTGTTGTTTAGATCATTTAGAAATAGTCTAGTTGAAATAGAAAACCCTAAAATCTAAAATACGGAAAATCGACTTTTGCAAATAAATACCTTTTACTTTAATAAAACCGTATTCTAAACGATTAGTATTTATAAAATCTTTGCAAAGCGCCACTACAACCCACCTTTGGGGAACCCGTTAGGGAGAGTACGGTTTATCGTGCACCCTCGAGTTTAGTGGTGCGAGATTCAGACCTCCGCAAGGAGCATTCGGTCTCGAAAGGTTTAAAATACGACATCTTAAGAAAATGAGACTTTTAAAATATAAAATATTTATTGAAATTATTTTTGTATAAATATATGTATATTTATCATTAAAAGACCTATTTTGTTATAATATAAATATTCCACTTTTTCTAAAAATCACAAGACTAAATTTTACATTAAAATACCATGAATTTCAAATAAATCAATATTACAGATAAATACCTTTATTTATGTAATTAGGATATTTTCACTAGAAATATCACAAAATAAAATTACACTCATTATAACTATAAAGACGAATAATAAATACGTGGGGTGTATCTTGAAAACTATACAAAAGTATTTTTACATCAAACCCCCTCAAGTTTTATAAATTACAATAAGGACCCTAGTAAATATAGGACTTCGATTACATTTCTTTTGTCCGACTCGGGTTTGAGTCTGATCATAATCCGACTTGAATATGATTCAAGTACTATATAAATGTATAATATTCCAACTCAATATCAACACATGAATCCCAGAATCCAGTTATCAATCTATACAACTTGACTGAATCAATCCATGGATATACATCCATTATTCCGTTATTCCATTTACCTGATTATGCAGTTACAATCTATTTACTGATATCATGGTTTTGGTCAGTCATCCAACTATACAGTACAGTACAACAATACAATCAAAACGCTACGGGGTTTAAGGGGTAGATTGGCGCGGAAGGTGTTAGAAGTGGCACGAGACGGTAAGATTAAGACACCTAACCTATATTCCGTTGTTGTTGTACCGTGGCTTAACGGTTCCTTGTACATTCCGTTTGCCCTGGTCTCTAGCATACTGAGACCCCTCTCGTATACACTGGCATCCTTCCGTACCAAGCTACAAACAACAGCGTAAACACAATATTCTACAATATTATACAACTTAAGAAGATACTTCTTATTCTGTCTTTTTCTAATCTTTAGGACTTACCGAGCGACCTGTTCGCTGACGACATTCTATTTATTTCTTCTTTGAATGTCGTCAGGTGTTTTGGACCCGTCAGAGATCGAGCCCACCGGTGAAGACTTGGATCAGTTCCACGAAGACCCTGAGCTCTAGACATTGTACCTTGTTCTATTCAGTATTTTTCATTTCCTGTTATGCCATTGTTTAGGCATCGCTTTTATCTCAGATGTATTTACTTTTCATGCATTGTACAAAAGAATGTTATTAATAAAATTGCTGTTATTTTTATATCTCTTGTCTCTTGTGAATTACCTTTATATTACTTAGATACGCTTAGCGTATTTACTTCACAGTAAATACGTAGCGGACCTCGTCGCGTCCCCTTCGCCGTACACCGGGAAGCGGGGCGTGACAGTCGCTCTAGCATTGGGTCGCATCCCATCAAACGCCGCAGGTCTGCAACACGTCGCATCGCCCAACCGACACTCGACATGTAGATCGTCGCTTCAGGGACAGAACATACGAACCGGCGCACCTTCCTTAATTACAGAGATCTCGCCCATGATTCGCTGACAGAAAAGACAACAGATTGCCCGAGGACACGTCCCGACGATATCTTCAAAGGGAGCTCACCCCGGATGGCCCGGCAGTCCACTCTCGACCCGACCCGTCAGCTGGTCGAGACGAGAGTGGGGGGCTAATGATGATGCTCGATATCGATGATCTCCCAGATCGTGACACGTGGCAGATGACGTGTCCCAGAGCTCAGAAGAAAGGGCCTACAGGGGCCGACCAGGCCACCCCTGTGCTCGACCTGCAAGCACAAGCTGGCTCTCCTTGGAGCCCCCATGCACAGATTGGCTTCCTCGGCCTCCCAGCTCGCCTCCGAGCTACCACAGGACCAAGATGCCTCGGCTCTCCCGCTCGTCTCTGAGCTCTCCTGCCAAGGCCATTTTCCTCGGTCTCATCGACCGACCAACAGCACCACTCGCAGGCGTAACCGCCGATCCGCGAATCTCGCCATGCGTCAGATCTCCGCCGGCCACATCCTACGCCATTACGATCCCCATTAACGAGCCTGTTTCGCCATTAATGGGAGGATCCGCTTATTACGCGGGCGTGACGTCGGAGGCGTAACGGCCGACATGATTATCATGCATGCCCCTGCATGCTGCCGCCGCTATATAAACCCCTCTCCCAGAGGGATCAAGTAAGCATTTTCTGCTCCACTTAAGTCGTTACTCTGCTCGGATCTTGTTACTGACTTGATCGTCGGACAGTCCTCGGTGGTACCAAACCATCCCGGGACTTCCTTGCAGGTACTCGGCGCAAATCTCCTCAAACCCATTGAGATCCACACATCGCAGGAGATCATGCTCCAGATCAAATCCCAGTCGTCAATCGCAGCCATCGGCGGATCAACGGAAGACAACATCTGAAGAAGACCGAAAAGGCCCTCCATCAATGGTATCAATCCATCATTTTAAAAGTTTATGGTATCATTTGGGAGAAATGCCTATGGTTCAAGGTAACATGTTGAAATCTAGCCTTAATTTTATCCTTTTAATTTTCACATAAATTTTGTATGTTGATGAAATTAATGTATCATTTTAGGCTTGTATGATAATGCGGCTTGAAGGCTTAAAATCAATGGTGTGAAAATAAAGAATATAAAGCTTAAAATCAATGGTGTGAAAATAAAGAATATAAATAAGAAACGGGAAACAATTTATGATGAGTAAATTTCATGGAGAGAGTGATGTAATTGATAGATTATATAAAAATATACAAAATGAAAAAAGAACAAGGAAAAATTGAACAATAAAAAAAGATTTCAGAAAACCGAGAATGTGAAATCTAGAATAAAAGAAAAGGAATAGCTCAAGGCAGAAGAAAAGTAAACAATTCATAGAAGCAAAAATAAAATGGGATTTTATTTATATATAAAAATCCAGGATACGTTATATCTAACATTTTGTAACATTTTGAATTTTTTTTGGGTTTGGGGATGTGATACACCAGTGAATTTTAGCCAAAATAGCACAACAAGATATTTTTGGTGTTTTTGTGTTGTATTTTTCAAAGTTAGTTTAAATAAAAGCCCTAAAAATTCAGTTTTGGGTTGATGCTAATTTCATTCATATTCATATTTTTTCCGATAAAATAGAATTCAACATTAATGAAAAAGGAGTAGAGAATTTTGCAAAATCTAACCATTTATTCTACATTTATTCTTTTATGCACCATTTTAATGCATACACGTGCATCACCCGTGCAGTAATCTAGTGCGCTGCTTCTGGCAGCAGTAGATAGGAACTCTTCAATAATTTATTTTCCATCTTCGATCTCGAGATCTCGCGCGAAGAGGAGGGAGGGAGAGAGAGAGAGAGAGAGAAGGAGGGAGCCATGGGAGTCCCAGCGTTCTACCGATGGCTGGCCGATCGTTACCCTCTCTCGATCTCCGACGTGATCGAAGCTGAGCCGATCGCGAAGGATCGAGGCGTTCTTGTGCCTATCGATCTCACAAAACCTAACCCTAACGGCGTCGAGTTCGACAATCTCTATCTGGACATGAATGGAATCATTCATCCTTGCTTTCATCCTGAAGGAAGGGTATGGATCTCTCCTTTTCGTCTATTTCTTGTTGGTCTTTTTGGGGAGTCTAGGTTTCTTATGCTTTGGTTTTGATTATTTTGGGTTTTATTTTTTGTTTGAGGGCCAGTGAAAATTTTGAGTCTAAAAGATGCATTCTTGACTCTAAAAACCTAATTTTGCATTAGAAAACTCATAAGCAGAGAATCTGAACCCATAAAAGGATTATCACGATGATTTGCTTGTAAATGGAGATCAGAGAACTACTTCTTCCAGTAAATTTTTGTTGCATTTTGGCGCCATATTGAAGCTAGGACATCCGATGGCAATCTCTTCACTATTTCATGCATCCATTAGGCATTTTATCTCAACATCTCTGACTCTACGCTAGTTGACACGGGAAGCTGGAGATTTTGGACTATCTAGAATTCAACAATACCTTGATATAGATGTTTGATTTGTATGTTTGTCTGTTGCCAAACCGAATATACATGAGTGAGCACCAACTTTCGCAAATGGGGAATGAGAGAAGGGCTTGGCGTAAATTGTAAAACTTAGCTGATTCAGACATGGCAATGGTCTCTTTATTGACCAAGTAACCCTGATCGGGCACATTTCTAAATCCTGTTTGTTACACAATTAGATAACTGTAGATATATCAGCCTCTTATTTCATTGGGACATAAGTTCAATATTTACATTTGATGCGACCACGGGAAAGTTGTTTCTTATATTCCTAGTTGAACTAATTTGTTCATTGAAAATACGGAAATTGTATCCTGGGAAATTCTTAGGTTCATCCAGTAAGGAATTTCAGAACAGGTTAAACCTGCAATTTATTTGACTTTGAAAGCCAACCTATGCGAAGAATGTCATTTAAAGAACTTCTAAATGATGATCTTGACGTTGGCACGGCTTAAAGAATGGTTACATGGCCAGTTTCCTGGCTGCTATAACGGCTTCTGATCAACCTATGTAGGGTACAGTAACTCTTGCATCGTGCAGGGCACAGACCTTTTCATCATTGGGTTAGCTTGTGTCTGCTGCTAGTTACCGCTTAGGCTCTTTAGGGTCTGCTTTATTTGTTTAGGTTTTGTCGATTGGTGCCTGTTAAGTTGGTCGTCAAACTCGTGTTTAATTTCTGTTGGGTGCAATTTTTACCAAAACAGGTTCTCCATCCACTCCTACCCTCAAAAAGGAAAACTGATATGGAGCCATTAGCTCGACACCATGTTGTTATGGGGAGAAGAAGAAAAATCTGAAATTTGGGTTCTGTTGCCCTTTTGTAACTCATAAGTTGTGACACATATACAGTTATACACAATATCTAGAATGGGCCAGACAGCCCATCGGGGAAAAGGAGAACAAGAGCATGTTTTGTAACATGAACTTATTATTATCATCGACCCCAACCCTCATGCTTATTATTTAACATTTTCCAATCGAAATGGATCTTCTTGGAGCCAAAGTCTCCTTAGATAGATTGATCAAACTTTTCTTGCCAGCTTAACCTGACCGAAGCTGGTGCCAACTATCTGAGTTGGCATGTGAGGGATTATGTGCAAAATGAGGGCTTGCACAGCCTAGTTATTGGTATTATGAGTCTTGAAGGATATAGAACGGTAAGGAGATAGATTTGCTGCAAGGAATTGAATGGAACTTTTGGTCATAAGATAATGCTAAAGACAAACAGAGATACTATGACATAATCAAAATGAAAAAAGTACCATTTTGTACTAGTTTTAGCTTCTAATCTATTTCGAAGTGTATTTTCTTGATCATTAGTTATTGAATAGTAGGTTCATTATTTTCACATGCAGCCTTTGCCTACCTCTTACGACGAAGTATTCAAGTCAATTTTTGATTATATCGATCATTTATTTGGGCTTGTTCGCCCAAGAAAGCTGTTGTACCTGGCAATTGGTGAGTTAAATCAATTTTTCCTTTCCCCCCATTTCTTTCATTTTTTTCTTGCGCGATTAAATGCATTTTCGTTTGTTTCTCTAGACTCATCATTTGCACGTATGGTTATGATTGTAGATGGTGTAGCTCCCAGGGCTAAAATGAACCAGCAACGTTCTCGACGTTTTAGAGCTGCGAAAGATGCAGCTGAAGCAGTAAGCATGTTCTTTTCTTTTATTTCAGAATTGCCTTACCTTTCCTATGTTCTATTCCATAAATCATGGATCTCTCAGGCTGCGGAAGAGGAAAGACTGAGAAATGAATTTGAGGCTGAAGGGAAAAATCTAGCGCTTAAAGAGACTTCCGAAACATCTGATTCTAATGTGATTACTCCTGGAACTCAGTTTATGGCTTCACTCTCTGTCGCTCTTCAATATTACATACATTTGAGATTGAACCATACCCCTGGATGGCAGTCTACAAAGGTAGGGATCTATGTGTCAAGTACATAGTACCGCCAGTTCCTTGCTCAGTGATGTAATCATTGCTGGTTTTATTTCAATCACTTTGGTCCAGGATACTTCTCTGTCTAAATGTATTCATGGAGTTCTCCATTGGGTGATTATTTGAAGGTTATCCTGTCTGATTCAAATGTTCCTGGAGAGGGAGAGCACAAAATAATGTCCTACATTCGGTTACAACGCAATCTTCCTGGCTTTAACCCAAACACACGCCATTGTCTATATGGATTGGTGAGGGTTCTCTCCTTAACATCTACATTTCTGTCTCACTGTTTTTAATTTTGATCTCTCTCTCTCTCTCTCTCTCTCTCTCTCGCGCGCGCACGCACGCATCACCATCACAGTACTTTTGCTTGTGTGCAGGATGCAGATCTAATAATGCTTTCTCTTGCTACTCACGAGGTTCACTTCTCAATTTTGAGAGAGGTATATAAATATTTCCTGCATCTCCTTTGCTAGATTGTGCATGTATAATATGCCTGCAACCGGTATTTGTTTGTTTGTTATCATATGCACGATGCTGTAATTTTTGCATTTGACTAGAAAAATTTACAATTCATTTTACAGGTGATCTCAATGCCAGGGCAACAGGATAAATGCTTTTCCTGCGGTCAAATTGGGCATCTTGCAGCTGAATGTAGAGGTTTCGAAGTGAATAAGAAGAGTCGAGTCGACATCCCCATTCACAAAAAGAAATATCAGGTGACATTCTGAACATAAAAAAGTAGTTTTTTTTTATATTTCTATCTGGAATCCCCTTGTTTCTCATACAATCTCTGTTGGGGTTTTATTAGCCTATGAACTGATCTTCTATCTCATGGACAGTTTCTGAACATCTGGGTCTTGCGAGAGTACTTGGAAAATGATTTAGCAATATCAGATCCTCCATTTGAGATCAACTTTGAACGTATTGTGGACGATTTTGTTTTCATGTGCTTCTTTGTAGGAAATGACTTTCTTCCTCACATGCCCACATTAGAAATCCGTGAGGTATATAGCAGGATTTTTTTTTAATGTTTGAATCTTTTGAGTTTGTTATAAAGGCAGTTATTCATTGTACATCTTGAGCTTTAATATGGGCCGTTGCTTACACATGAATGGAGTTACATTTGTATTCACTGAATATCTCTTCGTGCTTTAGGGTGCAATAAATCTGCTCATGAATATTTATAGAAGGGAGTTTGCAGCGATGGGTGGTTACCTTACAGATGCTGGTGAGGTAATTTTTCTAATAGCATAATTTTACTACACCACACTCTTCACTTTTTAATTTGCTTCAGAATGTAGCATTTTCTCTTAAATTTTCTCGTCAAGTTTGTTGAGGACAGCAAGACCGGGACCTTTTTATATTACTAGTATAATCGGTGATTTTCATTGTCAGACTTCAGTTGTGATAGATGTTTGTTGTTGTATGAACCTTTATTGCATTATGTTTGTTGGCTATAGTGCCCTCAAGGTGACTATTGTAATCACATGCAGGTAGGCAGGTGATTATGATAATTGAGAGAGGATCTATACGGATAGAACAGTCTTACTCAAAATGATAGTATGCTATCTGTTTTGTCTTTATCATCATATACATGCATTATGTGGTATTACAGATCACTATTACATATTGATAGAGCTCATAGGATTCTTACTTGACTACCAGTATTATGATGGCGATCATATACATGAGAGCTGATTGGTCTATAAGCACATCCTTAAATGTCCCTAGTCGAGAGAGTATCGAGACTGTGCATTAATACTCCAGAGTAGACTAGTGTATACTTATCGAGATCCCGACGCGGAAGGGCGGCCGGTCTCACAAGCCATTGGTGTCAGTTTGTCATCTAAGATAGTATACATGCGCTCGTTGGGTTATGAGTACACTAGACGGACTCGCCGGGAACATGGTAGTTGATATTATACATATTGTCGGATAGCTGTTTCCAGGTGACATGTGTACAGGGTAGTCTGTCGACCTGAGATCGTCATTTGTCTCGTGTGAGTTCCCACTGTGCTTTGATTACTACCTTACCACGGCTCAAAGGAGTTGTGCAAACAGGTTTTAGTTGGGTATAGTCCCAAGCCACATGGAGGCAGTGAGCGGATCGTCGGGGATTCATCTCTTCCGGTATTGGGGTTGATGCCGCGAGGTGCACGGGTGGCCATCACCAGAAATCCTTGGCCAAGGCAGACGAGAATTACTGATTTGGATCAGTAGTTTTTCAGTCGGTGATGAGTTTTATACCGACATGAAATATCGCGTTATTAGGAGTCTGACTTTATTCACCCCTAGACTCGATATGCGATATTCTTAGACGAACATACTGGACTGTACGGAGATTGTCACGGACAGGCTCAGTAGGGGTTCGGATGAGTTTGCTCGTCGGCCTTCCTTTCGCTCAATACCTGGGTAGCCGTTACGTACAGCTAGTGCCGCTGACGTGCTTGTAGTTAAACCCACTGCCAGCGTATTGACGAGTCTTTAGAGTCCCACACTGAGGGTTTCCCTGCTTCGGGCGAAACGATGTAAAGACCGTATAGTTTCACGGCAGGGTTCGACCATATACGTACACTTGTGCACGTATCATGATTCAGACGGATAATACTAGTGAACTTTGCTTTAAGCCGGATTCTAGTATTATATTATTGGATTATTTTTGTCTTTTTGTATTCGTATTTTTCGGAATACGGATACGGTTATGTATATACGAATGAGGGATATTCTTGTAATTCATTACAAGATGCTTCTTTAAGATGCTACCTCATTTAGTTTTTAACCATTTAGGATAAATGGATGAGGTGGAGGATGAGGTGTGACGTGGCATTTATGGAAGCATGGCTCACTTGGTGACTCATGAGTTACTATTGTGGCATGCTTGATATTTGTTAGGGTGAGATATTTTTGTGAGGATTCATTCTTTGTTTAGAACACTTAGTTATTTTTCTATGGTTGCTTCACACTCTCATCTCCTCCAAGCTTTGCTTCTACCTCCATCCTAAAAATCTCATTTGTTGAGAAACTTAGGGTGTTTGGAGACAAATTAATCCATCATTAGACTTTACATCCTCTAGGCTATCTAGTTTAGCGAACTAGGTACCCTAGTTACTCGGCTATGAGTTTGGAGCTTGAACTACAAATTCTCAGGTGGATCATCTTCGATGGAGGGAGATCGGCGATCAACCTTGATCATGGTGGCTTCTAGGAGCTTAAGAAGATGGTTGAAGACCGAAGGACTCGGATCATTCGGTATAACCATTCTAAACTCCTTTATAGTTTGCTATCTTTAGGTTTATGGTAGATCCGGTTTATCGGGTTGTTTCAGCACCAGTTTTGAAAATTTTTGTTCCGCAAACGGTCACGGTAGATGGCCAGGGCGCTGGTATAACCCAACATGGTATCAGAGACAACCCATAAACCTTAAACTAGCAGTTTTAGACGATATTTAAATAATGAAACCGAAACAACTCCGAAACAATCCGCAAAGTATTCAAGTTTTTTCGAAATTTTATAGTCTTCAAATTTTTTTAAACAATTGCAGAAGACTACTTGTATGACAACTAGAACACAATTTGAAACCGAGCCCCAAAATCCAAAGTACGGCCGACGAGAATGGCTATTTTCCCGGCGTCGCCGGTTTTCCTTAGGAGTTGGGTCTTGGGATTTTGGGTGTGTTCTGGACTCTTGAATATTTGGTTTTTAGGTATTGTTTGTTTTTGCCCAAATTGCATATTCTGTTATCTCATGGTTTGGGGGCAATACGAAGTATTTCGAAGTCGCTATTTTTAACACCGTTTAAAAGTTTTCAGTACATACATTACTATCTGCGATCATGAATGTCATTAGAGCGGTACAACCCGACTAGTTGCTATATGTTCTATTAGACGGGTTTGTGAACATGTCATTCATGTTGATATTCTGTGTTGTGCTGAGGTCGTGGTTGGATTGTCGTGGTGGATAGCCAGTTGTGCAATGATAGTTGTACAATTCAGATTCATTTGTACATTTGATATTGCGGGGCGAGCGTCCGACATGTGAACCGCCGTTTCTGCCAGTTTGTATATTATTTGTTTGGGGTACGACTGGGTTGAGGTCGATGTCACCCTTATACATATTATTTTCATTTTCTATACTAGGATTACCCCGCGGAGGAGTGCTCGAATAGCCG
Source organism: Agapanthus africanus (assembly GCA_030015575.1). Classification (NCBI taxonomy): domain Eukaryota; kingdom Viridiplantae; phylum Streptophyta; class Magnoliopsida; order Asparagales; family Amaryllidaceae; genus Agapanthus; species Agapanthus africanus. The sequence continues at coordinate 811,379,325 of JASDDO010000019.1, read as the reverse complement.
GATTCTAGAGGGCAACGGGGCCGCATCTTATGGCGTTGACACGGAGAGGGCATTATTCTAAAATTGGCTGGCTATTCGTCGCACTCATAGGGGGAACAGGATGACCTACGGAGGGGTGCTCAAGTTACCGGATTCCGTGAAGTGTTGGGTGACCCACACTTTGTTGATTGAGGTTGCTTCACTTCTAGGATTGGCGGGTAACTGGCCGCGCTGTAGGGATCCAGGTTTTCATTGTACATGCTATCCACACGACAGGGAATGTCGGGTCTCATTTGCGGCTCAAATGAAACCCGAGGCTCCAATGATTATCTATCATTCTGTATTGCTTGCTGAGATCCTCTGATGCTGCTTATATCATGCTTGGGACGAATGTTATATATATTTATATATATACTAGTAGATGTTATATATGATTTGCATCCGCGCTAGTCCATCCCCCGCTCTGTCGTCAGTTAAGTAACCTAACGGTGCATGACGGGACTCTGTGGCGAGTGCTGATGGCATATACGTACATTGTATTTTCGTTCTTTTTTGATGTGATATGGATTAATTGACGGGACTGTATTAATTCTGATTAATGCAAGGAAAACAAACCTATATATGACGTTGTTGGAACCAAGTTTTTAAAAAACAGGCAATACAGACGTTTCCTTTTGTTTTGCATAGCGGTTTTCGGTTATGAATATCCAGCACCTCATTCGACAAGGCAAGAGCCGAGATCCCTTTATCGGGAGTGACCTCTTGAGCAAAAGTTTGCGTGTAATAACTTTACTATAGTCGATTCTTTTGCTTTGCATCGTGGTATTCAGTTTGGAATATCCTGCACCTTATTCGATGAGGAAAGAGCCGAGATCCCTTCACAGGGAGTGACCTCTTTAGCAAAAGTTTTCGCCACTATATATTTGAAAAACCACTCGGTTCCTTCAACGATATCAAGTTCTTTACTTTAAAGGTTTTTCGCCAAAAACCAGCCGTAGCCCTCCGTCATTTCAGATTAGTATTGCTTAGTATTCGTGCTACGTATATCATACTTAGCCGAGGCGTAGTGTTCGGTAGCTATGTAGTGCTTTTCTGTTGTATGGTGATGCGATTGGTTAGGACAGTCGTACGGTCATTTTGGCTCAGTCAAGGACTCGTGCGGGTGGGTCTAATGCAATCAAGATAATGACGGGTTGAACTTGACTAGGACCCTTTGATATGTTGGCTCAGTCAAGGTCACTTGGCTCCTAGGGGTAAAAAGCACATCGGGAGTTTCAAACATACAGGAAACTTGCCAGACATGCGCATACCTTCTGGAGTGTGGTGACTTGAGTGGATTCCATCAAATTATCATGCGATGATAGTTGGATCCTGATTCCCATTGATGAGTAGGTGTTACTCCTCTGGTGGTTTTAGATGATCCCGACTAATTCTCCTTGTAGGGTTTGATGAAGAATTCGAGAAAACAGTGGGAGTCATCTTGATTAGATAAAGTAATTAACCAATCTAATTTAGGTTAGAGTGCACGCCGAGTGTTTTTTCTCTCTTTGGCAGCGAACATGGCCTGACCTTAAAAACTCATGAACCAAATTAACTGAACCTTCTTAAAAACACTGGCTTTTGGATTGTCATTTAGTCGCATATATCATTGCCTCTCCTACATCCCTTTTGCATTTCTCCAGAACAATCTATCGTATAGTTACATACGAACTCGAAGGAACTTGTTCCAATTCGCGGATGGTTTCTGGTTCTGGAGAAATTGAATAGGATATTCAGTTGTCTTTTATCTTTACCTTTTCTCAGGTTGCCAGGGCTCCTGGTATTAGGAAAGTACACCTATTGCGCTTATTGGATAGTCTTCTTCCAAATCATAGGCGAGTGCCGAAAGGTAGGAAAGAAAGAAAACCATTTAGCTTAAGTGTGGTGTACAGAAGATAATAAGTAAAGACATATAAAGGGATTAAATTAAGGGCAAAGGAAATTGCGACTGCCATCATTCACGACGAAACAACGTATACCCCTGCCACTCCTATATGACCTTTGCATTTTCTCCGAAACAATCCATATCACTACGAAGATCCATACTGCTTGGGTATGCCATCGTATAGTTACATACGAACTCGAAAGAACTTTTTCCAGTTCGAGTATGGTTTCTGGTTCGGGAGAAATTGAATAGGATTATTCGCTTGTCTTTTGTCTTTACCTTTTCTCAGTCCTCGAGAGCTCCTAGTATTAGGAGAGTACACTTATTGCGCTTATTGGAGAGTCTTCTTTCAAACCTTAGGCTGGTACCGAAAAGTACGGAAGGAAGAAAACCTGGTGTACAGAAGGTAATAAGTAAAGACATATAAAGGGATTGAAGTTAGGGCAAGAAAATATACGGTTACAGTCATGAATCGGGATAGTGGAAGAGACATTACTAGAAATACTTGGCTACCCTTTCAAAACATTTTCATGTTTCAGTTATACTGTGCGGTGTTAATTGAAAACTATTTTCCCAATTAGATTCTAACTCCAGAGTATGTATTTACCAGTTTTGATTCTCACATCTGTATGGCATTACATATGGTGAGTGGGAGTAAGATATTGGGAATTGGGTGATTAGATCCTCTATATATATCAGAAATCTTTATAATTGGTGATATTTGAGGAAATCGCCTTGATTTTGCCTGACGGTAAATATTTGGTTTTGAATATTCGTTATGCGCCAATTTCAAACCGATATATCTGTACGTTTATTTTATAAAGTGAGTTATAACTTTTTGAAATTATGTGTATGACATTTACCTATAACAGTTGATGGTTAGGTAAGGTGCATTCAACAACGATGTAATTCTTCTTAAACATAGCACAGTTTTCAACCTTCGACGCACAGGGTTTGAGTTGTTAAACTCAGCGGACTTATACTAGGTATTGTATGTTGTCCGATATCCGTTAGGACAAAGGGGTTGGTACTCGTACTATATTCTGTTTACTCATGACTTCTCCGGTTCTTGACAAGTATTTCGTTGAAATACAAGGTCCAGATATTAAGAAGATATAGGTATAAGAATAAAGTAGAGAACCATATGTTGCAAGTATCAGGATTCTTCAAGGTGATTGAAGATATAAATACTTGTGTTTGGTATTCCATTATAACTAATAGTTTTGAGAACTTGCTTCTCTTTCAGGTTATTCATAAGTGCATGTATTCCTGGATGAGTAATGCTGCATAGCCTTTTTCCATTTGATCGATATGCACTGGAAACAGCTGCATGATTTTTGAATCTGGTTCTAATTAAATTAGTGCCTTTTTTCTATATTGGATATATAGAATGGATTCATATTTTAACGATGCTAAGGTATATGGAGTTGCCCGGCTGATGCTTAAAACCAGAATCTGGATAAACTCAAGGCACATTTTAGTAATGGCAGTTTGTGGGTTACCCCGGGTTTTGACGAGGGATAACATTCTACCATCTGGAAGATCAATAATTATATTGTTCTTGACTCGCCACAGTTTTAGTAAAATGGATTCTTTTCAGAAAACATTAGTGGAAGTATGGTAGAACTGGAATTGATTCCAGAACCATAAACGATTACTGAAAATTTAGAACCTAAAGATTCAAATTGTTTCGACGATCCATTAGCCACTCCGCAGATTTGGTGGGTAACCTCAGGTACCTGAGAGGTATTTCGGTCTTTTCAAAGACGGTTGCAGGGAGGTTTATGATTGCCCAAACTTGCCACTACTGCTGTTCTAGACTATGAGATCTGGCAGGAGGATGAGTATAACGTCGTTCTAAGTTAGCTTTAGAAGTGTACGTGTATATGACTTTGCCAGATGGCAGCGGAAGCATAATGGGCAAGTAGTTTATGTCTATTTATAGACTGAAGCAGGCATAGAGGAGATAGATAATTTATTTTTGATGTGACAATCATAGAGTTTGACTTCATCAGAATAAGAGATGGATCTGGTAAGAAAGTAGTAGGGAGTGATGTCCTGGTATTTGGATGACATGCACTTAATAGGAAGAGATCTTCCTATACTACGATTGGTTATATTGTGGTTGTTACAAGGTGGTTTCTCCAAATAGGATATGGATATAATATCAGGAATTCTGGTGACTAGATCTATGGTTTTAGATCTAGATTTGGGAAGTGTCCCAATTCGGGTACTTTGACATTATTCTAAAGTATTTTAGAATGGACGACTCCTGGCGTGGTGGTCTACACGCACATGATGGAGTCACCCTCTCTTAAAAGATGTCTTTTAGACCGATGAGGAGAGGGATTTGCATGATTGACATATCACTTGCTTAGGCAATTGAGTCAATCATGAGATGTCAAGTACAACACCAGATATTGATTTTGCACAGGCTTCAATAAGTATATATTAATCCAATCCTGGAGAAACATTGAGAAGCAGTTATAAACATAAGTGGATGTTCTTGGTAAATGGTAACGACAGTCTCCTTCGGGAGGCGGTTATCATTTCAGGCTTCCAAGATGACCTGGATGACAGAGTGATTGTCAGAGTTATAGTTTTCCCTCTTTTGAGGGGCAGTATGCTGGACATGTGGTCCAAGCGGATACTGAGAATGCTATTGCGCATGATACTGATTAAATTCAGTGGATGATACAGTCTAAGAAGTTTGTTGGATTTGGAGTTCATTTGTGTACCGGGTCCCATCAGATATCCAGACAAATTTTAAGACATGCATTGCTTATTTCGGGAGATGGTCTTTCTCCATGAAGTTGAGATATAAGAAAGATAAAGATAGAAACACTGGAGCGGATCTACTCATTGAGGCTATTTCTTAAACACAATAGTTTCACAAACGAGTTTTGTGAGACTGGTTACTAGAGAAGTGTGTTCGGTATCATACGGGTTGTGAGTACGCGACACCGCAATAATTAGCCTTAAGATCAAGTGGAAGATTGTTGGCTGTAGTGTCCTCAAGGCAATTATTGTAATCACGGGCAGGCGATTATGATAATTGAGGGAGGACCTATACAGATAGAAAAATCTTACTCAAAATGATAGTATGCTATATGTTTTGTTTTTATCATCATGTATATGCATTATGTGGTATTACAGATTATTATTACATGTTGATAGAGCCTATTAGGATTCTTGCTTGACTACCAGTATTATGATGACGATCATATACGCGTGGAGTTGGATGGTCTATAAGCATATCTTTAAATGTCCCTAGTCGAGAGAGTATCGAGACTGGGTATTGATACTCCAAAGTAGACTAGTGTATACTTATCGAGACCCCGACGAGAGACGGTGGCCAATTTCACAAGCCATTGGTGTCAGTTTGTTATCTAAGATAGTATACATGTGCTCATTAGGTTATGAGTACACCGGATGGACTCGCCGGGAACATGCTAGTTGGTATTATACCTATTGTTGGATAACAATTTCCAGGTGACATGTGTACAGGTTAGTCTGTCGACTTGAGATCATCATTTGTCTTGTGTGGGTTACCATTGTGCTTTGATTACTATCCTACCACGGCTCAAAGGAGTCGTGCAAACAGGTTTTAGTTGGGTACAGTCCTGAGCCATATGGAGGCATTGAACAGATCGTCGGGATTCGTCTCTCCCGGTATTGGGGTTGATGTCGCGAGATGCACGGGTGGCCATCACCGGAAATCCTTAGCCATGGTAGACGAGAATTACTGATTTGGATCAATAGTTTCTCAGTTGGTGATGAGCTTCATACTGACATGAAATATCGCGTTATTAGGGGTCTGACTTTATTCACCCCCAGACTCGATATGCGATACTCTTAGACGAACAGACCGGACTGTACGGAGATTGTCACGGACAAGCTCAGTAGGGGTTCGGATGAGTTTGCTCGTCGGCCTTCCTTTCGCTCAATACTTGGGTAACCGTTGCGTACAGTTAGTGCCGCTGACGTGTGTGTGGTTAAGCCCACCGTCAGCGTATTGACGAGTCTTTAGAGTCCCACACAGAGGTTTTCCCTGCTTCAGACGAAACAATGTAGAGGCCGTATTGTTTTACGGCAGGGTTCGATTATATACGTGCACTTGTGCACGTATCATGATTCGGACGGATAATACTAGTGGGCTTTGGTTTAAGCCGGATTCTAGTATTATATTATTGGATTATTTTCGTCTCTTTGTATTCTTATTTTTCGGAATACGGATACGGGCATGTATATACGAATGGGGGTATTCTTGTAATTCATTACAAAATGCTTCTAGAAGATGCCACCTCATTTAGTTTTTAACCATTTAGGATAAACGGTTAATGAGGTGGAGGATGAGGTGTGACATGGCATTTATGGAAGCATGGCTCACTTAGTGACTCATGAGTTACTATTGTGGCATGCTTGATATTTGTTGGGGTGAGATATTTTTGTGAGGATTCATTCTTTGTTTACAACACTTGGCCATTTTTTCTATTGTCGCTTCACACTCTCATCTCTTCCAAGCTTTGCTTCTTCTACCTCCACTCTAAAAGTCTCATGTGTTGAGAAACCTAGGGTGTTTGGAGACAAATTAATCCATCATTAGACTCTACATCCTCAAGGCTATCTAGTTTAGCGAACTAGGTACCCTAGTTATCTCGTTATCTCGGCTATGAGGTTGGAGCTCGAACTACATATCCTCATGTGGATCATCTTCGATGGAGGGAGACCGGTGATCAATCTTGATCATGGTGGCCTCTAGGAGCTTAGCAAGATGGTAGAAGACCGAAGGACTCAGATCATTCGGTATAACCATTCTAAACTCCTTTATAGTTTGCTAACTTTAGGTTTATGGTAGATCCGGGTTATCGGGTTGTTCCAGCGCCAGTTTTGAAATTTTTTATTCCGCAAACGGTTACGGTAGATGGCCAGGGCACTGGCATATCCCAACAATGTTGCAATGGTTTGTCAAGATATGGTTTGCTATGGATGTATATCTTGGACATGCACCTCTGTTCTCTTCTTTTCGTTCGTTGTAGTACATCTGTGGTTAAAAATATAATGCAATCACAATCACTACATGTCTTAGCATTATCTTTATAACAAAATTTGTTTATAACGAAATACTATATCATGCTTGCTTGTTCATGCAGAAGTAACTTGCACCCATGTTATGTGCTTGTCAAAATCACTTGTTTTTGCCGTCAATCAATCATATCTAATTTCTATTTAAATGAACAGATGGCCTAAGGATTGATTTGGTTGCGAAGAAAATGACAAGGAAGATAATTTTTCTCCTTGGAAAAAGAAATTTATATTCCTATTTTGTTTTCCTGTTGGGTCAGTAGAATTTTATTTTTATTTTTTGGCCTTCTACAAGTGCTGGGAAAGGAAAATGAGAATGCTTAGATTTGGGGGGAAAATTATTAATTGGGGAAATTGTTATCTAACCTGATTAGGCCAATCAAAGACTCAAAGACGCAACACGTTTTGTGACCTCCATCATTAGATATAAGGTTTGGAAAAATACAGAAAAGTAAGAAATTAAACTAGTGGATTGGTCAGGTCTCTTTGTCTACTGGTTAAATTTTTTAAATAATCAACTTTGTCTTATTGCATCTCATTGATCGTATTCTGGCCGTCCACTGAGTCCTCTTTAGATTGAGCATCTCAAACGGATCAATTGTGATTAATAAGGTCAAATCAAAGTTAAGAAAATAGGGGATTTGGGGTGCGTCGGCAGATATGTGTACAATCACCGCACCATCGTGGCACATCAGATCTAGTATTAGCTTCCAATAAGAACACCCAAATCTTGTCTAAAATTTAGGATATAATGGAAAAGAAAATTAATTAAACCAACGAAGCCAGAGTCAGCAAAAAATTGTACGAGATAGCACAATAGCATATAGAATGGTAACAAAGAAAAAAGTTACCATAAAGCTGCTCTCTAGATCAGGGATTTCTTGAAACAGAACTTCCTTTCTGTTTGATGCTATGCTCCTTGATTTCTTCTACAGAACCCTTCTCTTATATTCTAGGTTTTCCCTTATTCCTCTCTATGCTACAGTACAACTGTACACGACACATCATAGTTGGATCAGGAGATCATCATCATGTATAACTGTTGTGACACATCTTTTATGGTTAGGTTGAGTGAATTTCTTTTCAATATATTTTCTCTCGACTTCTAGTAGAGCTTGCTATCATAGAGTCCATCTTATAAGATGGGAGTCTTATCTTTCATACTTAAGGATTTTGAATCTGCCTTTATACTGTTCTGGATGTCAATCAAAGTTTAATAAAACATCTTTGAAAACAGATGGCTTTTGTTAATTGTTGATCCTTGTCAGCAACACATTGGTTTATTGTTGATTTCTATTCCTGAATTTAGTAGCGAGACTGTTGGGGCAGGAAAGGTAGATTACCGGTTGATTCCCCCCCCCCCCCCCCCCAACACACAGAGAGAAATGTGTGAATATGCTAATTAGATTGACTGTAGTTGTATTCTGTTTGTTTTTGAAGTAAATTTTTCATGAGGTAGGAATTGGTTAAATTTCTCAATGGCCTCTCAAATTTATTTTGTGAAAGTTAAACATAGAAGTGGAACTGCATCCCTTTTAGAGTGTTTGACTATATTAAATATTTTGTATTTCTTTCTCTTGTATAAGAAATAGGCTGGTAGGTTTGATATGCACTGCGTTTTAGTTATGCTTAAAGACTGGTATTTTCATGTGATAGGTATCACTGGAGAGGGTTGAGCATTTTATTCAGTCAGTTGCGGCTTATGAAGAACAAATCTTTCAGAAGAGAGCTCGTATTCAACAGGTGACACCGTTGTGGGCATCTGACTTTGTCTAATTGCCCCATGTTTTAGTTTTTCGCTGCGAACTTCTTCCTTGCATGTCATATAAGCTTTGAATTGTCTTATTCATTCTTAGGTTGTTTATAGGTGTTGATGCGGCTCACCTTTTATGGGCATTTGATATTTGTCTAATTGCACCATGTTTTAGTTTTTCGCTGTTAATTTCTTCCTTGCATGTCATATAAGCTTTGAATTATCTTATTCATTCTTAGGTGGTTTATAGGTGTTGATGCCCTTCTTGGCTTTGGAGTTAGGCTAGCTGTAGTTGTTTGTAGGTGGAGGTATAGCTTCCATTCAAACTTCATTTTAGCAAGGTCTACACATGCTTAAAGATAACTGTTTATATAACCTTTTATTTTATGTGAGCCTTTTAGGACTTGAATTGGTGACCTCTCACAGCGGAAAGAATTACCACTAGGCTATTACCCTTTGGTCTGTTTATATAATAACTTGTAATTTACCTTTTTGTTATGGAGGAACTCTTCCATATCCGAACTTTCTGGATGCAGCAAATATGTATGCCGTCTTGCTGGTTGACATTTGGTTTTACATTTGTTATTTTATTCGCTTTTTTTGAATAACCCTATCTTCACATTTGTTAACTTACATGGTTATGGTTCACAGGCATATGAGAATAATGAAGAAATGAAGCTTAAAATGCAGGGTGAGGTCTCTGAAGATGCTCGACCTACGTCTGTAGACAAGGTATGAGTTGTCTTTCTGTCCTGGCTATGTACACATACACAGGACTTCCATGAATATCAAACTCTTGGAGTTCTTTTACCCGCTGAAACTTGATTGTTGCTATATTATTTCTCTGTTATCATTGTTATCATTTTCATCATCTGAGTTTTTTAAGAAATAGTTGCTTATTAGAGCATAACCTCATACCGAGAAAATTCCATGCAATTGGTCAAGCTTTTATGAATAGATGTGCTTGACATTATGTATTTTATATCGACATATCTTGCCCCAGACAATTGTTAGCAGAAGAGTGGCTTGCCACAAAATCCTTTTGGCAAGAGTCCTCCAGATTACCTTATTGGTAATTCTGTTAAATTTAAAGCAAACATGGTGTAAATCTTCAAAAAAAAATTCCTGGAAATAGGTTTGAGTGTTGAATTGGGACAAGATCCTAAGAGCTGCAACTGCTATAAAAAATAAATTGCTTGTTCCATGGCATGAGCTGAAAAGTCGATGGAAATTCCAATCATGAGTTATTTGAATGTTTGGAACTATTCAAATTTCGGAAGTTTCAGGCCTGGCGGAGCCTGTCCAATAAAAGCCTTAATAAAAAGTTCTTGCCTGAATTTTTGTATGAAATGGAAAAGGAACGAAGGAAAAAGGAGGAAGAAATGTGAGTTTAAAATTAAGTACTTCTCAGTGAATCTTAGTCGACAACCTAAATACTTCATTTAGGATCCACCATGTTCCTTGTTTTTGTCCCATACTCTTTCTCACACCACTTTTTGTGATAAAAAACTGTAGTAAAAAGTTTTTGCCCGAATTTATGTATGAAATGGAAAAAAAGAGGAAGAGGAAACAATGTGAAGACCTGTGAGTGAGAGAGAGAATTTTCTTCTCAGTGAATCCTAGCCTGCCATCTAAATACTCCTGGTTCCCTTTTTTCCCCCACGCTTCTTTTGTTGCTCTGTCTGCATCTAAGACGAGTCTTGTACCCTTGTTCGACTCACCTTTAATGCCTGTTGTCATCTAGTTATCTTGACTCATCGTCAGAGGAGTAGAAGACATCATGAAATGATAATTTAGTTGCGCGTTATTCTAAATGTTTTTCTACCACAACATATTTGCAATCATACTTCTCAGTAAGCCAATTATGCTCCTACATGATTGCTGAACCGTGATTTAAGCTAATTATTCTTTACACTTGTTCGCCAGACTAATCTGTAGGAAGTTCTGTTGGATGGGTTGCAGATGAGATTCTGGTGGGAGGTCATGAAAAATTGTCAACATTATTTGAAAATTTCCTAACAATTTAATGTGTTATCTCATACTCTGAACTGATACAGTTCACTTTCTGAGTTGTCACATTGAGCCTGCGTGGACATCTTTTTTAATAAAAAAAACCCTGTCAATATTTTTCCTCAACAACATTATCAATATTATTCCTCGACTACATTTTTGCTTATACTGGTTATGCTGACCCTCTTTTCAGGTAAAATTAGGTGAACCTGGATACAAAGAAAGGTACTACTTCGAGAAATTTAAAGATGAAGAATTGGAATCAATAGATGACATCAAGAAAGATGCTGTGAGTTACATTTTAATGCATTATACAAATTATATTCATAATGCCTGTAAATTAATTCCTGATTTTTCTTATGCATATTAATATCCTCAGCTCCTTTTTCTTTGTGCCTTTCCTTCCAATTGTTGCGGCTATTGAGTAATGGATAATGTGGGTAGCAACCACAATGGGCAATATAATGTGCAGCATCATATTAAACAAGCATGGCCTAGAAGTTGCTTGTAGGGTTCATGTTTATATTTTGTAATCTATTACTTTTGGATTATTTATATTTGAGATTGTCTTTTTGGTTGACAAATGAAATTGCTATCTTATTTAAGTTTCAATTTTGTGGATATGAAAGGTTTATGCTAATGTTGTGGCTAGCGTACATTTGTTGGCCTTGCCTTGTGATTATCCAAATTGTCCTTGTTTTGGTTAACTCCACATCTGAACCATTGCTTGCAGTACATGACAATGTAGATTTATATTTGCATTGTGGATTACTATTCATCTATAAAGGTTCTAAGTCATAATTTAATAGCCATCTGCATGATAACAGTCAAGTAAGAAGCAAATGGCAGCTTAATTATTCATGTCCGGTGCTTGCCAGGTCCAGAAATATGTGGAAGGCCTCTGCTGGATTATGCGATATTACTACCAAGGTGTTTGCTCTTGGCAATGGTGAGTTCAATTGACGTCTGGAAAAATAGAGTGCATTTCTTTCTCAACCAACTGTCCTTTTAAAATAATGAAAGATTTATATCTAATCCATATTAGCTCTATAGTTTGTAAATTTATTGAAGAACAACTTATTGGAGACAATAATTTGAGTGTTCTATGGTCTATAATCATTCAACACTTCCACAAATGTAAACTTTATCATTTCAGGTTTTACCCTTATCATTATGCCCCTTTTGCATCCGATCTCAAAGGTCTTACAGATATGGAGATCACATTTTTCCCAGGTCAGCCATTTAGGCCATTTGAGCAGCTAATGGGAACATTGCCAGCTGCAAGGTTGGTTTATACTGAATGATAGTACCATTATTATACTGCAAAATTCAATCTTGAGTGCAAGACCATCCTGTTTCCTGATGCATTTATAAACATGATTTTCTCCTGCTGCTGTCCAGCTCTAATGCGCTGCCTAAGCTGTATGGGTCATTGATGACTGATCGAAATTCGCCTTTAAAAGAATTTTACCCTGAAGGTAGTGTTGATTGTTATCAAATTTTTATCATCTCTTGTATCAGTTTTCCTTATTTCTTCATGGTTTGCATCTTCAGATTTTAAGATTGACATGAATGGAAAACGATTTGCATGGCAGGTATGGTTGCATCTCGCCTATAATTTTTGCTATTCTGATTTCTGGGCACCATTATTTCTGATATTGTTTTGTTAACTTAGGGTGTTGCCAAACTTCCTTTTATTGATGAAAGACTTCTGCTTTCTGCTACAAAAAGTCTTGAGGATACATTAACGGTATGGATGTTGAATCTTGTGCTAATTAAGCTTTTATTCTATATTAGCATGGATCTTACTTGCATCTGTTTCAAGTGCTAATCTTAGTTACCTTGTTTGCTCATACAGGAAGAAGAGAAGTCTCGCAATAGAACAATGTTTGACATACTTTATGTTTATGAAAGACATCCTTTAGCTGCACAATTTGCTTCATTATATCATATCTACTCTCAGCCACAAATGCAAGGAAAATCATTTTGTATACCAATCAATGCAGCATATAGGTGAGCATGACACTTCTAAAGATGGTGGATGCTCCTGGTTTTCTTTACCAATCATGATTTATTTGTCGTCATTGCAGTGAAGGAATGAACGGGTTCCTATGTTTGTCTGAAAGGAACCATTACAATTTATCAGTACCTTCTCCAGTTAAAGGGTTGAGAAACGCTGAAATCAACAGAGTTCTGTAAGTCTAGAGTTGATATCTTCTCAGCCATATTATCAGAAGATTGTTCCGACATAGTATTGTTCTATTCAGTTTTTAAATCTTCAGTTATTGTACTTATTAAATAATTATTTTGCAGGAATGTTACTTATCTCAATCCAAAACATCACCAACACATCCCAGAACCACCTGAAGGTGTGGTAATGCCAGTGAAGGTTGTACTCTCTTAATAGATATTTTATTGTGTTAGAATTAGTAATTTTACATGTCCGTCTTTGCTTTCTCTCCCTCTCCATCTCCCCCTCTCTCTCATAATCTATGAAGCTGGGTACATAACACCGATACGCCACAGATATAGTAACACAACAAATTCCTAACAAATAGCCTGCTGCAATAAAGAAATTTTAGTACATATAATATAGTTCTCAAAAAATAAATATGAAAGTGATTATCAAAGTATTACTATAGGTATAATTATTTATAACAGTTAACCAAAAAAATCAACTAAACTAACATTATAGAGGACCAAAAATTACACCCCGGTTGACCAAATCAAAATCAGTCAACCTCCAGCCAAGTGGGCCCGAGCCAAAGTCAAGACCAAGCATGGAAGGGGCCAGCAACATGCCAAAAAAAGGCAATAAATTAGTTTAAATGCAATTTTTAGAAATAAATGTATGAAAAATGGGCAAAAAGCCAAAATTTTGTAAACCCCATGGTTTATGTGCAAAAAGAAATAAGCACATGAGGCATAGGGAGGCACAAGTGCCATTTAGAAAAGCCCAAGGGGCTATTTGTAAAGTGTATATAAAATGCAAATATGATGAGAAAATCAAGAACAACTTTCATTCTTTCAAAAATTCTAGGGGTCTGTGCCTTCTTCCTCAAGCTTTTTAAATATTTAAAAAAAAAATTAAATCAAGAGTTTTAACTCTTTTTTTTCACCATCAAACCCTTGAAGGGGAGCTTAGATCTCTCATCAAATCTTTAAAAGGGGAGATTTTTAAGTCTCATCCCATTTTTCTCCAAAGATCCAGCCAACAGAGAGGAGGAAGAATACCCATCTCCAAAAATCCCATTTTGGAAAGATTCAAGGCTCAATCCAAGCGAACATTCCTGTGTGATTGGGGATAGATCCATGGCTCAAGGAAGAAGAAAGTGGTCTCCTTTCATCATCTCCGAAAATCTTTTGGGAGTTTTAACTCCGAACAAGAATCTTTTCTTTAGAAGTTTAACTTCAAACCAATTTTTGAGAAGCTTAACTCCAAGATCCATATTCTCGAAGGAGTTGAATCCCAAAAATCCAAATTTTCTAGGAGTTTAACTCCACAAAAAAATCCTTTTTTAGGAATTTAACTCCAAAAGTCACTCGGGAGTTCAACTCCCAGTCTAGGGGCTAGGCCTCTTTTTCCGTGGACGCTCACGTGCAGGGCGCGTGATCCATTGGCGCCCAGCACCCACGCACTATGTATGTGGACCGTCGGCGCCCAGCGCCCGAGTGCTAGGCACGTGACTGGTTGGCGTCCACGCGCTAGGCACGTGAGCGCCCGCATGCAGGACGTGTGACCTGCTTGCGTCCACGCGTTACGCACTCGGCCCGTTGACGCCCACGCACGCGGCCCGCTTGCTCCCCGCCCCCACGTGCCATTTCACGCGTCCTTAGGACGCTCCTCATCCCTCTTTTTCCCGACGCTCCACACTCAAAACACATCCCCGATAGAATTTTTTTTCTAACGGAGCGCTGTCCCGCACTCCGCAAGCTGCTGCTAGCCCCCTTGACTCCCAGCCCGTTATCTGGGTAGCGGGACCCCCGTAAACTCTACGAGGCCTCCGATATAACCAAAAACCCTCAAGACACATACGCACACTACACATTGAGTTCGCATGACCAGTTTGATCCGTCAATCAGAGATTCTCTCGCTCCAAAAGAAAGGGGTAATTAACGGCAGTTTAGTCCGTGGCTGCCGGAGATTCGGATCCTCACAATCAATAAACCCCGGCCTATCCTAGGCAGGGGAATCTGTAATACGCCTGACAAGCGTGCGCATTCCCATCTCAATGGGGTGACGAAAAACACTGTACAGATTCTGGTACGCCCGATAAGACCTTTTCTCTCCTCCCATATTTCGGGTTGAACGTTCATGCGAACTCAATCAATATATATATCGATTGCCTGTACTGAAGTCATATTTTTTTTGTGTATACAAGTTAACAGCATTCAGGCATAATCTCGAACTCAGCAATTATGTCTCTCAAGATGAGCTTCATTTTTGACGCGGTTCTGATTCCTCACGTGGTCAAGTTTAATGCCTGCGTGGTTCTCCCTGCAAGTCTCGGCCGGCAATGGGAGGAGCCATCCTGTCAATTTGGTTCCGTCGTCATCTACCCTGCTGGAAGCGCTTATCTGGCAGAGGTCGCGGCAAACTAAGCAGCCAAACCGACCTTAAGGGGCAGGAGGCCAAACATTGTGGTCGCCAAAGCATCCCATCCAAATGCAAATCCGTATTCGACTGGCTCTCCACTGTTTCGACTGGGGGCAAGGCCGTCAACACCTATGGAGCCACAAAGCATCTCCAGCAAGCTCAGACGGTGCTCTCGACAATCGCTCGAGTAGGCGTCTTCTCTGGACTCTCTGTCAATCAGTCTACGGCGTCTTTCCGAAGGGTCGAAGCCTGCCAAGTGCTCAAAACAGAAAAGTTGAGGCAGAAACGGCTCGGATATAGAGCCAACAAAAGAGTCGGGGCTCCGGCCAAGTTGAACCTTGTGAGGTTCCAATTACAGGGTTATCCCGCAACGACAGCTGAGTCGGTCGTAAAAGTCAGCAATTTCTTCAAACCTTTGAAGTGGGTTCAGAAAAACGCCATGAGCGTCAGAATCAAGAAGACATCAATTCGAACGATGCTATAAAGAGACGTGTCTCAGCCCCAACATAGAAAGCATGACACTGTCTTTTCAAGGTTCTATCAGGCACTCTGTGCCGCATGGAAGCAGTGAAGCAAAGCCAGAAAAGAAGCGGTAGCACCATTCAAGAACCGAGTCAGGCGAGCTGTTTTCAATCGATTGTCCCTTCCCGAAACAGAAGGGCCACAACAGCGATCCGCGAAATTAGCTGCCAATAATGGAAAGACGGCCGGACATGTTCTCTACACGATCTATATGGCGGGCACGCGTCCCAGCGGCAACCTTCGTCGCAAAAGCAAGGATGGAGCCACATCCCAAGCCCAATCTGGCTTGAATGTAGCTGTCACTTTCCAAGATTAGCCTCCTCATGACGATGAAAACCCTTTTGATGAGGCCGACAGGCAGAAAGACCCCTCAGTCCATATGAAGTCAAGCTTGGATAGCGAGAAAGCCGACTTTCCGTCCCAGGATCGCAGAGCAGGAGCTGCTTCAAGAGCTCCGAAAACAGCTTAGGAGCAAAGATAAAGAGATGGACAAGCTTTACTAAAAAATTGATGACCTGACAAACGTCGTGATGCAGCTCACGGCTCAAGTTGCTCGAGCGCCTTCCAATCAAGCGCAGGTTTCTACTCATGAGCCGGGCAATAATGATCCGAAGCAACCAATGCATGTCCCTTTGGGTCCAAGTTTGGGGGAGCCGCACGAAAGCCGGCCACATTCCGCTTCTGGGGACGCTTTGGCCCTAGGTGACACCATCCCGCTAACACAAGATCGGATAATGGATTTGGTCACCAGCAGAGTTAAAATATTGGTGGCCGAAGCCGAAGCTCAGAAAGAAATTGGCAATAATAGGCGGCCATATCCCGCACAGTACGATCTGATCGAGTTCCTCAGCGGCTACGTTATTCCTAAGTTCTGAAGATTTGACGAGACGGGAAACGCAAATCAGCACGTCATCCACTTTAAAGTGTCGTGCGGAAATACAAGGGGCAATGATGCATCCCTTCGTCAGTTTGTCAACAGCCTGATCGGTGTCGCTTTCGACTGGTAGTAAGCATACCAGACGGGTCCGTCACTATTGCCCAAATGGAGTCTGTTTCGGCAAAGGTTCATGAGTGTCAGTGATAAAATCTTCATTATTGACCTTGTGAGGACCAAATTGGGGAAGAACAAAAGCAACACGGATTTTATCGTCCGATGGCGTAATCTCACGGTCAAGTGCGAATCGCCACTGGAACAGGACCAGTCCGTCAGCCTTCTCATTGGGAACCTCAGCAATTTGATGGTCCCATTCTTATGTTCAGCAGGCCTTAAGACATTTCAAGAGCCGACCAAGAAAGTTCAAATGTTGGAACGTTCGAACCAAGAGTTTACCCCGGACTCTCAGAGTGACAAGTCTTGGAAGAGCAGAAAAGATAACCATAAAAGTGGGAGCTTCAACAAGACTAATCCCTTCAATGTATCTGACAATGAAGATAAGAGAAAAGCGGGTGGATCAAAAACAGACTGGGCTCGAAAGCCAGTGCTAGGAGGAGAAGGGCCTTCACTAGAGGAGAGAAAGAACAAAGTCTACTCTTTTAGAAGGGACAAAGTGCACAACACATTTAAAGATGCCTTGAATAACGGTCTACAATTGCCAGAGTTGAAAAGTCCTCATGAAGCAAAATGACCGACAATCTTCTATATTGTCCGTACCACCGAGCAATGAGCCATGCGATCGAGGATTGCTATATTTTCAAAGACTGGGTCGAAAAGCAGTACAAGACTGGGGAGATCGAGCTGTCCAAGAGTGTTGGTGAACAATCAAGCTGCAACCGTCAACTTTATATAGACACAAGCTGAAGCCTTCTGGGAGCAGCCAGCTGAACCTGCTATCCTGAGAAATGAAACCGACTCGCCGCAGTCTCAATGGAGCATGCACATGTCTAAAAAGATGAAGATGCTAAAGCTACTTCAGAAAGAGCCCAGAATGGAATGGGAAGGATAGTGGGAGCCCACTGTTCCAGTTACCAATTCGGCTCGATCAGGCTCAAAATCCAAAATGCTCAAGAAGAAAAGTGCAGCTCGGTGCAAAAAATAGTCCGCAGGAAGATCGACCATTCAAAAATATATCGATTCTCTCGAAGATTATGAACAAAAAGAAAGAACTCTAATTCAATTGAAGGAGTTCATTCTCGTAGAAGCTGCTGAGATTCTGGAGGAGCTAGAAGAAGACTTCGATGACGAGATCCTTATAGTGACCTGCTACATCGTCCACCTTGATAGAGACTCTGAGGAAGAACTCTGTTTTCCCGAGGAGGACGAGGAGCCTGCCACGAAAGCCAACCAAATCCAGCTCAGAACCGGCAAAGCTCTACCGCTAAATCAAGACAACGCCCCAAAAGGGAAGGAAAAACAAGTTGCTAATGAAGAAGATGGTGGAGAGCTTGCTCATGAAGACTTGAGTTCTTCCCGAGTAGACTATAATGTCTTGCTCATCTGCGTAATCTTCTGCGTCTCTTAAGCATCTATGATGCTATGGTCCTATCCAAGGAGCTCAAAGATGTTCTCATTCATTCCCTGCAAAACCCCGAGCAATATCAGGCTCGTTTCACGGAAATTAATATGAAAGATGCCCAATACACTCTGCATGTAAACGTAGTCACAATGTCCAATACACTCTGCATGTAACCGTAGTCACATTTAAAGATGAAGACCTGTTACTGGGAACAACTGAGCACAACCGACCGTTTTACGTGGCAGGGTACAACGATGGAGACCGAATTAATCGCATATTGATTGATCCGGGATCCTCAGTGAACATCATGAACTTGCGGACTTTAAAGATTTTGTCAATGGACGTCCGACACTTGCCAAGTGAAAGAATTGTCATTCAAGACTTCAATCAAAACTGCCAGCAAGTTCTGGGGTCTATAGCTCTGCCAATTAAATTTGGGGATTTGCAAACCGAAGCTAAAATATACGTGATCGACGCCGACACGTCCTATAAGATTCTCCTGGAAAGGCCGTGGCTTCAATTACAACATCGTTCCGTCAACTCTCCATTAGTTCATGAAGTATATCAAAAATGGAGAAGGACGCATTGACGGAGACATCCAGCCGTTCGGTATGCATGAACTCCGATATGAAGATTCTTGGTACTTTGTGAACCTTCAAAGTGCTGAGCCACAGTTGACCAAAGACGGAACGGCTTCGAAACCCAAAAGCAAATCTGAGACGGCCATCACTTTCAAAAGCAAAAACCCCTAAGCGCGTCCGCGTTTCGGCAGTGACACTGATGAGTTCGACGTTGGAAGTCCGTCCTTCCGTAAAACTTGCTCTCATTTCGGTAGTGATACGGACGAGTCTGATATTGAAGGCCCATCCGGCAGCAAAATTCGCTCGTTTAGACAGCGACACTGAAGAATCAGAGGAAGAGGACTCGTTTTGCAACAATTATGCATATTGGGCTCATGCAAAATGCAAAGCTAAGAAAGACCTTCAAAGTTACAGAAGAATCCCTAGCCGTCACAAGGGTGCCGGAGCATATGTGCAAAGAGCTCGATGCATTGTCAGTCTTCATCGTGGACCAGCTGAAAACTTTCTACGTTCCCGGAAGAAAGAGTGGAAAGAAAGGCATCCTGTTTTATGGGTTAAATCATGTCGTACACCCGGACGATTTGTCAGTCACGTGCCTTCTTTATGAAAAAGGCATAAGAGTCGTGTTAAAATGCGGGAATATTTTAAAAAGTGCGGATGTCGGTTTTATCAAACGTACTCCGAAGCGAAGTTTTATGAGGGACTTTGGCACCCGTCTCGGGTCTAAGCACTCATCGACAGACGAATCCCAGATAGACGGGGCATATGTTTCATTCAACCTGATGTCAAAGTATCCTACATGATCCATATTGGTGAAGCCAGCGAAGAGTCAAATGATGAAGATGAGCTAGCCGGGCCAGAAGAATCCCCTTAAGAGCTCGAAGATTGCAGACAAGCAATCTTTGACGAGCTAACCAAGGTTGATTTGGGAACACCCGATAATTCAAGACCGATCTCTTTTGTCAGAGGAAATGAAAGAGCAGATAATCGCCCTGCTGTATAAATTCGCCGACTGCTTCACATGGACGTATAAAGAAATGCCTGGTCTTTCCTCTAGAGTGGCCGTGCATAAGCTGACTATTTCTCCTGATGTCAAGCTAGTCAAATAAGCTCCTCGAAGAATGAGAAGGGAGCGGGAAGAAAAGGTCATCGAGGAAACCAAGAAACACATTGATGTCGGCTTCATCAGAGGAGAAATTTGTGGATTGGATCGCATGCATCGTCCCAGTGAAAAAGAATGGGCAGATCCGAGTGTATCGATTTTAGGGACCTGAACAAAGTATGTCCTAAAAATGACTTCCCGCTACCGGTAATGGAAATGATGGTCGACGATACCTTAAATTACGAGCTGCTCACCTTCATGTATGGTCCGTCTGTATATAATCAGAACAAGATGTCGCCCGAGAGTGAGAAACACAGCATTTCGAACCCTGATCGGGACATACTGCTACAAGGTGATACCGTTCGGACTGAAGAATGCGGGCGCCACATATCAAAGGGTAATAACCAAAATCTTTGATGACTTGATCCATAAAGTTGTCGAATGTTATGTTGATGATTTAGTCGTCAAGACTAAAGCCAAGGTCGATCACATCCGAGATCTCTGGACCGTTTTCACCCGGCTGAGGGAACACAATCTGAAAATGGATCCTTTGAAGTGCGCTTTTGGCGCGTCATCGGGAAAATTCTTGGGCTTCATAGTCCGACATCGGGGAATCAAAGTTGACCCATAAAAAATAAAGGTCATCATGGATATGCCTCCTCCAAAGAATCTGACACGGCTATGATCCTTTCAAGGCAAGCTTACTTACATACGGAGGTTCACCTTGAACCTATCTGGAAGATGCTGGCCCTTCTCGGAGCTCATGAAGAAAGGAGCTTCTTTCGTCTGGGATGCCGAATGTCAAGAAGCATTCGAAAATATCAAACAGTACATGTTGCACCCTCCAGTACTTGCTGCTTCCATCCCAAATAAACCGTTGATTCTTTATACTGACGCTCTAGATGAGTCACTCGGTGTGCTCCTTGCCCAGAACAACGAGGAAAAAGAAAATACCCTCTACTACCTCAGTCAAACTTTAGTCGGGGCGCAACACGACTATTCCCTGATCTAAAAGCAAAAGAGGCTCTGGTATTCGCTGTAAAGAAGCCGAGGCACTATCTGCTCGCTCATCAGGTTATGCTGATCTCCACGGTCGACTCGCTCAAACACGTAATAACCAAAGCAAGCCTAGTCCGTAGAATGGCAAGATGAGCTGTTATGTGTCGGTAGAGCTGTCACGACGCTTGAATTTGACATAATCTATACTCAGAAAGCAGTAAAAGGGTAAGCCCTCGTCGACTTCCTTGCTGCTCATCCTATACCAGAAAGGTCACCCGCCTAATTGCGAGTTATTCGACGAATAAGTGATGCACCTCGAAGATGACGAGCTATGTTGGGAGCTCTACTTCGATGGAACCTCATCAATAAGGACCTTTAGCAAATCAAGTGTCCCGGAGATAAAAGCAAGGATAGGATTGGTGTTCGTCGCGCCATCAGGAGGAACCCTACGGCGTTCCTTCGCTCTTACTGAGTCTCGCACAGACAGCGAGACTAAGTACGAAGCTCTGATAGCTGGTCTGGAGCTCGCCATAGAAATGGAAATCCTTCGGTTACGGGTTTACGGTGACTCCCAGTTTGTCATCAACCAAGTGAGCGGCGACTGCAAGATATATAAGCCCGAGTTAGCTCGATACAGAAGCCGGATGGTGGAACTCACGAAACAATTCACTCACATTGAATTAATGAGAGTCCTTAAGGCGTTGAACGGAAAAACCGACATACTCGCTCGCCTAGCCAAAAGGCTTGCCGATCCCGACTTGGATGAAATTCTGATCGCAGTTAGGAGCCGACAAATTCTGCCCTAGTCTCTTTACGAGAAGAGGAAAGCGCAGAACAAAATCGCAATTTTGCCGAAGAAGCTCTGATCATTCAAGACGAGCCCGATTGGAGCGAGCCCTTCATAGGGTTCCTCCGATACGACAAACCGCCTGAAAAAAATCTGCGAGGGTTCAGCTGAAGAAGAGAGCTCTCCGATACATGTTTGTAAATAATACGCTATACCGCAAATCATATGACCAACTCTGGCTCAGGTGTCTGTCCTCGGCCAAAACCCAAAAAGTCATGAAAGAAGTTCTTTCGGGTGTCTGCGGAGCTCACCAATCTTGTCCCAAAATGCAACTTCAAATTAAACGGTTTGGGTATTATTGGCCTGCCGTGATAAGGGATTGCGAAGAGCATGCGAAGAGGTGTCATCTCAACCAAATTCATGGTGACTTCATTCAAGTATCTCAATCCGCTGCATCCTACGGCGGCGTCGTAGCCCTTTGAAGTTTGGGACACCGATATAGTTGGTCCAATCGATCCTCCGTCATCCAAAGACCGTTGGTCCATATTGGCCGCAACTGACTACTTCTCCAGATGGGCTGAAACTGTCCCGCTAAAAGAAGTCAAGACAGAAGATATTCTAACGTTCTTCCGGCATAATATTCTATACCGTTTCGGTACATTTAGAAGAATCATTTTTGACAACGGGCCTTCATTTAAGAGCTTAAAAGTCTAAAAGTTCGCTATTCAGCCAAGATAGATTCCTCCATCTATAATCTAAAGAGCCAATGGGCTAGCCGAAGCCTTTAATAAAACTTTATGCAAGTTCTTGAGGAAAAATGGTTCAACCAACAAAAGATCGGAATCTTAAGCTTCACGAGGCGTTGTGGGCATATCGTACCACGCGCCGCATTCCAACTCAGTCCACTCCATACTCATTACTTTTCGGAGTGGAGGCAATTCTTCCTTTTGAAATTGAAGTTTCAAGCCTAAGAATGGTCATCCAGCACTAGTTGACGGAGGAGAAAAACGTTCTCTTTTAGCTCGAAGAGCTCAACACACTCGAAGAAAAGAGGCTCGCGATACAACAAAATCTGGAGCTGTACCGAGCTTGTGTCACAACCCGTAATTTAGCACGTGATCGACACTTAAATTACGCGACGTCTAAAGGCGTGACGTTAATCAAGTAAACCGAAGCCCAGAAAATCTAAACTTTTTTGCGGAAAATAGTGGGGGTGCAGTTTGAAATAAAGGTACAATGAAATCACGTTTTTTTTTCTTTAAATGCACATGAAAATGCAAGTGGGTTATACTAATTTGAAACATGTTTCTTCTTTTAAAAATTTGGGCAGCACCTCCCTTGTATATTTTGATCGAAAACCATATACACAACAATATATAAGCATCCCCAAGCGGGAGCTAGCTCTTCGCCAACTGGCAGAATCACAACCACGCAATAACATATATACGACGCCCAACGGCGAAGATCAACCCAGAAAGAACAAATAAAGAAACAAGACATCAAAACTCAAGAAGCGAACATAAACCCATCGCTATAAATCTCGCACAATACCCAAGTCTGACTAGGTCTACCAATATACAAATTCTAGTCTCTGATTTGATTTGATGGAGTTTATCTAGATACAACAGAATATAAAGTACGAGAGTGGGCACGATCCAACATGTGTCCTACCTACCAAAACAAACACCCTGGAAGAAGCTGTGTGCCAGCGATACCGCAACTGATCCCAAACGGTCAAACCTGCAAGAACTGTGGCACAATGGGGTGAGTTGCCAACTCGTGAATAGAAAACATCATCAGGTAGAAATCGAATAAAACAACGATTTCCTAGGTCACTATATCCTGAAGGTAATACTATGATATCTAGGGTGGTCACAAATGCATATATGTCAACAATCGATCAATACAATGACATATATAAATAAACATCCGGCATCATATGCCTATTTGCCTGTGGATATCATCCACGTGTCCATCAACGACACAAACAATACCTGTGTCCAGCATCGACACGTAAATCCTCATATCTCAGGCGCCGCATACTCAGATCGGCCCTTATATCTCTCATCTCAGGCGCCGCATACTTAGATCGGCCCTCATGTCCATCTCACGACTCCGGTCGGTATCCTCCGGATAACCATCGGGTCCAAAAATATCACCGGTAGGTAGTGTTCCCTTCGTCGGGCTCACCGCCTTTCTGTACGAGTCTTCTTGTCCCGGGGTACCTCACCAGATCCATCATGTACTCATAGACGGAGCCCGCCGCTTCTCGAATCGGGTATAATCATAGCTCAGAACCGAGAAAACTCATGGTGGATGCCTCGAAATATCATATCAAGAGAAGCCGCGTTTTTAAAGCAATACATAATTCCCTTTGGAACATAACTGCGGTACTTAAATCCAGAGATCTCATGAAAACAGCATCTCAAGCATATAACCATAAAGTACAATGTATGCAACATAGAGTAGTAATATGAGCATCTCGAGTATATCATGTAAGCATGTCAAGTGATTGTACTGAACAATGAATGTACTTGTACGGTTAAGAATAATATCATGATAGGCAGTTCTACTGTGTAAGTTGCATGGCAGTTACCGATGATGAATGTCTGTGAGCCGGTAAATCTGTGTAAGTGTAAGTAACATGTGCATTAACGGTAATTGTGCAGGTGTACTAGTAAATGATATCATATAACATTAAATACTGGAAACATGATAGGTATCACACGAGGAATAATCCAACATAAACATGAACTATAATAAGCTAGCATCTTTATGTCAACGATCCCGACTCATAGCATCAAGTGTCACAATATCCTCGATCATCATTCTCAATTCATGAGCGCGGATCAAACATTCGGTAAACGCATTGCGTACGGTAATCCATTGTACGGTGTCACAAACAGAATAGGGAATCTATCGTCCTATTCACCAACAAAGGTACGGATCTAAAGTCTCGTATGTCATACCTTATCAATCACATAACACATCTATATCAATATTATATCATGTCATCTTGCATACACGTCATATCTTGTTAATCACAAGTCATATTGATCTCGATCTCATATCATACCATTATCAATTTATACTTATTCTCTTTCATTTCATACTTATCATGATCTACTTTCTCATTTCATAGCCTCTTATATCAATCCGAGTCATCTATATCTATCATCTCACTATCCCATATCATGTTATCCTATATACCTATATAACATTCTTAAAGCTAATATATCCATTAATGTCAACTTTTATCATATCATATCTTACTAAATCCTATAATCATGTCTGTAAGTTCGTAGCATATCCTTTCTAAAATTTATAATTTATAAAACGATCTTCCATATCAATGGTTGCGGGGGTGTTATACGCCATCCACCCGACTTCTCCCCGTAGATATAAATCTACCCACCTGCCAAACTCCTCGCTTAGCCGAAATCAATGTGCTTCGTCGTCTCGGAAGTCCACGCGAAGGTACCTACAATCAATATACAATCGTAATACTATTAAAACCAATATCCAAAAACCGATACGGCATACAAAGTGCTCATAAGTTAGAACCTATAGCTTACGCATGCAAGATCAACCAAATAAACCCTCGTCCGTTGACGTACAAAGCTCCAACGATGGAATCCAAACTCAAATATAAAAACCAAGTTTCATAAATTGCATAACACGAAATCAGCACCTAAGAAAATCTATCCTAGATTTTACCCTTGGTCAAACTAGAAGATTTTGCGTATAGGGTTGGTTTAGATATAGGATAAGGGAACCATGATACAAAAATCACACAATTTCACCATGACCTGGCCGCAAATTTGCGGCCTGGAAGAATTAAATTATGGCTAAGAATAGGGTGTAGGGGCTCGGGTTTCAGGGGATGCTTCTAAGTTGCCTGCTCATCTCTCTGTCATGGGAACTTATTTTATGGTAGTTTCGGGTCATAGCAGATCTCAGTATCCCCTCACAAATTCCACAAAATACGATATCGGCCAATTCAAAGTTCGTGTTTTGGTTTCTAGTATCTAGTCTTAGCCAGTAAAAACATCACTCAAGTCTTACAAACACTCACTACACCTCAATTTACCACTAGACATCAACTTGGAAATTTCCAAGATCACAATACTCACTAAATCAAACTCAAAACTACAATAGGATATATTAAACACAAATACTTAACTAAAAGTGTAGCGATTACTTCATTTGGCAACTTATGAAAATTCTTGAGTTGCCATAAGTCTTCAAAATCCAAACTTGAATGGTTCAAAGGGTTTAGGATGAGGGTGTGCATCTTTTTAATGAAGGTGGCATGGGGTTTTGGAAAGGAATTAGAGATGATATATGGAGGTAGATGAGGTTGAAGGAGATGAAGAAAAACAATGGGGAAATGAAATGATGAAGGAAAAAAAGATGAAGGATTTGGTCAAGGGTTCCTCTCTCTCTCTTAGCCTCACTCTCAAGCTCACTCACTCTCTCTCTAAATATCTATTTTGTTTTATTCATCTCTCATCAACCATGGCATCTCTTTTCTTTTTCTTTTTTAAATAAAACCAAACATAATAAACAAACATGCAACAAAAATGCACATGACATGGTGCACTAACCATGGAAAAATGTAGAAATACGGATTTGGCCTAATCGTGATTAGTATTGCACTAATCAATTTAATTTAAACTTGCATATATTTAATTATAAAAATGCCAAAATCCGATAAATATCTTTTTAATAAATAAATCATTTTAATCTCCAATTATTGGTATATACTTATACCATTTTACGAAAAAACCCTATTCGCAAATCGAATAGTTTTCGCGAAATATATTATTTTAATATTTAATTTCCAAAATAATATTTTATATTTCTAAAATGTTACAGCTTGGATGTCACGAGCCTATGACAAGATGACCCGTCTCCATACTTTCAAGAAAGGCGAATTGGCGTTGGTCTTCAAAAGACCGATCGTCTCCAATCGACATGCAAGGGAAAATTCGAGTCAAATTGGGAAGGGTCATAATTAATCGAGAAAATGTTCGACGGAGGATCCTGCCAACTAAGAGAGGCCTATATCATCCATCAATGGCCGATATCTCAAGAAATATTACGCGTGAATGCTCCAAGTTGCAGATGAATTGAGCACACCGGCCCTACGGTCTGAATCATATATCCTATAAAACCGTATATAATCCACGGGCGCAAATGACCCTTGTCTCTTCTAAGTCCTACCGGCGAGACTACATCTGAAGTCCTACCGGCGATGAAGCATTAAAACAAGAGAAGGAAAAAAAGAAAAAAATGTATGTCCACAAGCAAAACGGGCACGGATGAAAACCCGAAAGGGCTTCGTGAGTAAAAACAGCAGGACTGCCGGCGAGTGTGTGAAAACCCAAAAGGACGTAAACTCGTGAAAAGAGATGAAATACACTCACAAAGTCCTCTCGACCTTGTGAGCAGAAAATCCCCGCGTGAGATCCTTACGACTCACAAAGAAGCAACACATTTAGTAATCCTCACGATTCCTAAGGGGAACATACACCCACGAGATCCTTTCTACTCGTAGGGAGAAAATGCTTTTATGAGATCCTTACGACTCTTAAAATTATAAAGCCTTAGGCGATAAAGATTTAAACTAGTCTTCTAAGCCATTGCTTCCCAACGGGTAACGGCAAATGATGAGTCGCTCCTGACACTACGCTTCAGTGTTAGCGGTGCTGTGTTAGCGGTGCTGATGCCCACCCAAAAACCAAATCCCAAGTACTCCTGGGGCAAATGATGAGTTGTTCTGGCATTATTCCAGTGCAGCAATGCCGATGCTAAACAAAAATCCAAATTCCAAGTTCTTCTCAAATTCAAAAGTTCTGCCAAATAAGGCAGAAATCAAACATATCAAATTAATGTCCCATCCGGCAGCGCTTCCAAGCTCAGAAGTCCCGCTAGACGGGTAGGGACTCCCAAAAGTCCTCAAGAGACAGAAGCGGGTGGTCTCTCGGCCACCCCCTACCGGGATCCAAGTGTAAGAGGGCAACTTCTGCATTAAGATGTCCTCGGGGCTATCTGTGGCCGACAGCTTGCTGGCGGACACGGAGAAGGCAGCCGGGCACAAGATTCCCCGTGGCACCATGAAGGCTCAGTAGCCGCAATAGCGCAGGAGGCGGTTCAGATCGATATCTAGCTTTCTTTGAAAATTCCTTGTTTTATTTTCTCTGTTTTAGCTTTTTAACACGCTTGTTGGTTTCCTCATGTCTTTCAGCACTGCACTCTCCTCGTCGCCATGGAGTCTGAGGAAATAGCCCCGGCGATGAAGAAAGCAGGCGAATCCTCCTCGTGGAAGGAAGAGCTTCACCTTCAATCTCAACAGGCGGAGGAGAAGGCGGCCCTCCTTGACTCGAGATTGGTCGTCGAGGGGCTGACGATCTCAAAACTGAAGGAGTCCCATCAGCTTCTAAACGAGTCCAACCGAGCTATCCAAGCCAAGATGGATGAGACGAACGGCATTTACAACGCTATGAAAAGGTCGAGGGACGCCATCAAGAAGGATGCGATGAAGCTTGTTGAGAGCCGTGCGGCAAAGACCATAGAGGAATACAAGACGTCTTATCAATTTTACCTTAATCTCGCTGAATCCGCGGCCGTCGGGTTATGCTCTCGACGCAGTCAAGGAATCTATGTCGAAGTTCGTTTACGGCAAGCTCCGCGGTAAGTTCCCCCTGCCGAGGAAGCGCTGCAGGGGGAGGCGCCGAGCTGGCTGTAGGAGGCGAGGCTGTCGGCGGAAGCGCCGACCCTGAGGTCGCCGTTTTGGCCCCCGATGGTGGCGTCGAGTAGGGTGAGATCCCGGCCGAGCGGGCGGTCAGAGCTATCCCCCTCCACGATTTTTTTCCTTCTTTTTTTAAAGAATTTTGTAAGTCTCCGGGCATTTTTGTAAGGCTGAGGAGCCCACAATACCTTTGTACATAATTTTGATCATAAATAAAGTATATATTTTCCTTTGCTCAAATGTCTGGTCATCCTGCAAGCACTTTAGCTCGTAAGTCTTTTCATCTTGCAAGTACTTTTAGCTCGTAAGTCTTTTTATCTTGCTAGTGTTAGGCCGGTGTCCACCCTTTCTAGGTGACGATCGTTTATTGAGTATGAGTCGAACAATTGCCAAGTGTAGAAAGGTCGGTATCCTCCCTTTTTCCGGAGTCGAGGTGGCGATCGCGCATCTAGTATGAGTCGAATGATAGCCAAGTGTAGGAAGGTCGGTATTCTCCATTTTCCCGGAGTCGAAGGGCGATCGCGCATCGAGTATGAGTCGAACGATAGTTAAGTTTGAATGGGTCGATATCACTCGATTCTACCAAGTAGGTAGCTATCCGGTCGCCTCGTGATGAGGGTGTTAGATCCACAACGTTTGTTGGGTAGGAAGCTATCCGCCGGGATGGGCCGGGCATGAATCTGCTTGGCGGCCTCGTGATGAGAGCTTTTGGATCCACAGCGTTTGTTGGGCATGAAGCTACCCGCTGCGGATGGGCCGAGCAAGAATCTACTTGGCAGCCTCACGATGAGGGATTTAGATCCACAGCGTTGTTGGACAGGAAGCTACCCGCTTGTGGATGGGTCGAGCAGGAAGCTACCAGGTCGCGTTTGTTGGGCAAGAAGCTACCCGCTGCGGATGGGCCGAGCAGGGGTAGGAAGCTACCCGCTACGGATGGGCCGAGCAGGAATCTGCCTGGTGGCCTCGTGATGAGGGCTTTGGATCCATGGCGTTGTTGGGCAGGAAGCTACCTGCTTGTGGATGGGCCGAGCAGGAAGCTGCCCGGCGGCTTCGTGATGAGGGCTTTGGATCCATTGTTGGGCAGGAAGCTACCTGCTGCGGATGGGGCCGAGCAGGAAGCTACTCCGCCGCCTCGCGATGACGGCTTTATTATTTCTCTAGTATCTCCTTAGGGTGTCGTTTAACCTTCCGTGACCCATACAGGCGGAATGACGACCGTCGCGGATGACACGTGGCAGTACTATATCGGGAAAGTGCGAAAATCCGTGATTTGCGTTGTGCGAGTAAATCTCGGCCGTTGGGAGACTTCTGTTGAGGCTATAAATACCAAGGGCATATTGGTTTCTTCCTAGTCTTGCATTCCTCGAAGATGACCGGTCGTGTGTATACCACCAGGGAGATCGTTTCTCATGACGATGTATACTTTTATAACCTCGATCGTTCCGATGAGACGTTCGAGGTGGTGATAGGCCGCCTAGAAGGCCTCTGTGGGCGCCTGCTTCTCCGGCGATCTCCTCTCCTTCAGGTACTAATTTATGCGATATGGAGGACTTTCCCGGGTCTGTACAACATCCTATCTCCGCAGTTGATGGACGAGGCGTTCGACAAAATGCACACTGTCCACGGGCTTGGTCTAATCTCAAAGAGTAGGCGGATCGCTCGGTGGACCTCCTCCTTGAGAGTTTCCAGCAAAGGTTGGTCGTTGCATCTTGCTCGGCGGACGGGTATCCCGGGCAGTTCGTGGCTTCTAGGGTCCGCAAGCACCGTTGAAAGGAGCGGGTTGAGGCTGCTTGGGCTCTGCTGGAGGAGCTTTCTTGGGTGTATCACCGACAATATTTCCTTAATCCTCGTCTCCTTTGTTGTAATTGTTGCAAGGCTGGAAAGCCCATAATACCTCTTAATAAATAAATTTCTCCTTTGTTGAGATGCATTGTCTCTTTTTATCCCCTCGGTACATTTTATATTTTTTCTTAAAAAATCTTGGAGTCTCGGAACCGAGAAAAAAAACAAAGGATTGGAGTCCCATGGCGGTATAAAAGGTCTCTTCTGTGAGATGACCTAGCTCAAGAGACTTTATTAAATGCCAATGGGAATTACATTATTTCGAAAGAGGGTTCATGTTTATTTATACAACTTAAGTTTTTCGGGCGTTAAAATTACGCCCCCTGGCGTCCTGCAGGTGGTATGCTCCACCGGGCAACGCTTCTGTTACGAGAAACGGTCCGTCCCACTTCGAGAAGAACTTATGTAGTCTTCCTTGGTCTACGGACTCGTTTCTTCGTAAGACCAGATCTCCCGTCTTGAAGGCCCAATATTTAACTCGGGCATTGTAATAGCGAGCGGTTTGCTGTTGATAGGCGTCCGCTCTGATTTGCACTCGATCCCGCTTTTCCAATAAGACGTCCAAGTTGCTTCGGAGTGCCGAGGTGTTAGCTTCATCGTCGAAGTGTTCGACCCTATAACTGGGCGGTCAGCTTCATCGTCGAAGTGTTCGACCCTATAACTGGGCGGTCCAATCTCTACAGGGACCATCACCTTGGTACCGTAGCAGAGGCTAAATGGGGTTTCTCCCTTGGGTGTTTTCTTAGATGTCCGCAACGTATATAGCACCCGCGGCAGTTCTTCGACCCAGCCGCCTTGCCTTCCTTCCAAGCGGGCTCTGGGACCG
Organism: Agapanthus africanus; assembly: GCA_030015575.1. Classification (NCBI taxonomy): domain Eukaryota; kingdom Viridiplantae; phylum Streptophyta; class Magnoliopsida; order Asparagales; family Amaryllidaceae; genus Agapanthus; species Agapanthus africanus. The sequence continues at coordinate 811,348,111 of JASDDO010000019.1, read as the reverse complement.
TGGATGACGCCTCGGTTCGCTACCTTGGCATGCCCGTTGCATTGAAGATGTGTGACTGCGGCAAACTTCATCAATATGTGGTAGTCGTTACAAAACTCTTTGACTTTATTGTTTTCGAAGTTGGTCGCATGGTCGGTAACTATACACCTCGGGATCCCAAATTGAGAAATTATGTTGTTCTGCAGGAACTTTATTGTAGAGGCAGCGTCCGGTTTCCTGATGAGTCCTCAATCCATTTCGTGAAGTAGCCCACAGGGATAAGGATGTATCTGTGCCCGCCCGTGCCGGTGGGGAGTTGGCCCACCATTTCCACCCCTAATTGTGCAAACGGCCAAGGGGAACTGGGTGGAGTTAGTTCGATGGCGGGGAGACGAGGTATGCTGCCGAAGAGTTGGCGGTTATTGCATCTTATGACCAGGTTCTCGGCATCCTGATGTATTCTTGGCCAATAGTATCCTTGCAGCAGTGCCTTTTGGACCAGGGTTCGGGCCCATTGATGTGCTCCCCCGACCCTTCATGTATCTCTTGCAGAACGTAGACAGCCTCGTGGGGGTCGATGCACCGGAGCAGAGGCTGGGTGTATGATTTCTTGTAAGGTTTCTGTTGCTCCAGAGGAAATGGCGTGCTTTAGCTCGAAGCCGGCGAGCTTCTCCTCGGTCTTTGGGAAGTACGCCGTCCTTTACGAACTCCACGAAGGGCTTTCTCCAATCTCGGCCTTCTTCCTGAGTTGTGTAGATCTGGAGTGTTACCTCTCCGTCTTCCACGCTGGGCCGTAGCAAGACTTCGAAGAGGATATTTCTTTTATGGTTGGCCGAATAGAAGAAGCGAGCTTGCTCAAGACGTTGGCTTGGGTATTCAAGTTCCTGGGAATCTGCTCCAATTAGACTTCGTCGAAAATTTTTCAAAGCCTTTTTACTTCGGCCAAGTATTTTATCATGAGTGGCTCCCGGGTTTCGAAATGCCCGGTTACTTGGCCAACGACCAGCGTGCAGTTGCTGCGAATCCTAATGGTCTTCAGCCCTACCCCGGAGGCGATTCGCAGTCCTACCAACAAAGCCTTGTATTCCGCGGCGTTGTTCGAAGCTCTAAACCCGAGCTTTAAAGAGTATTCCATTTTCGCTTCGTCCGGGCCGTGGATGATCAGGCCAGCCCCGATCCCCTCCTCGGTAGATGATCCGTCCACATAGAGCACCCAGTCTAGGATGGGGTCGGGTAACTCTTCGACCAAGGGACGTGGTTCGGGGCCCTGCGTTGCCGTTCTTTCTTTAGCATGAAATCTGTTGAGACCCGTACTTTGATGGCTTGTCTGGGGCGGTATTTGACACCTCCATTTCTCCAGACGACTCGGGGGAGGTGAGAATAGACCCTAAAGGTCGCTCGATGAGGACGAAGATTGTGTGCGCTTGGAAATAGTATCGAAGTTTTCTAGAGGAGACGACATGTGCCAGGACTATTTTCTCTATCCCCGTGAGGCGCATGATGTCGACATTGCTCTTGGGCATTGCCATGTTGAGGATGGCGCTGGTCTTTTCTGGGTTTGCTTCGATTCCTCGATGGGTAACCATGAACCCGAGCAACAAGAACTCCGTATTGCCACAACAAAGAATTAACAGTATAATCAATATTGGCAAATCAAACCACGCCTGAAACTATAAATCCAAGCAACAAGAACCCGGTACAAAATTCAAAGCATTTCCTCACATTAGAACCGGCCAAGCCGGTTTTATGGGGTGTTTGGCCGGCCAGATATGTGTGGAATTGTCTCGTTTTTGTTCTTTATTTATTTAACAACCAAAAGAGCACTCTGCAATTGTTTAAAAAAAATTTGGAGCCTCGAAAAATTTCAACAGAAACTTGGATCTATGGTTTCGTGTTTCGGAGTTATTTCGGTTTCGTAGTTTTACTTATCGTTAACTGGCGAAACAGCATCCCCCGGGGAAACAGCAGACATCGGAGTGGCATTAGCATTGGGAGGCACATGTCCTTTTCTGAGTCCGGGTTTTAATCTGTTAGTTATGGTTTAGTTGGCTCTGATACCACTGTAAGTCGATGCCACGCACCCCGCGGGTTCACGGGGAGGCGGAGTTTGCAAAAAACGATTTTTATATACTTCGCAACATCGACTAAACTCCAGGATCAATACTAAACCCTAACTAACAAGCTAACTAAAAGGTTTAACTACTATGTAAGAAAGTTATTCCTCAAGTTACTAGTCCTTGTTCTTGTTGTCCTCTTCGTGAGCTCCTTGGAGTGTGTATGAATCGCGCCTCCTCGTCGGCCTCCTCAAATCGAAGAAGATCCACCCGAGAGTGCCTACCTTGAGTTTCTATCTCTAAGATGAAGTAACTAGGTAACCTAAAGTGCCAATCTAAGTGACCTAGAGGATATAAAGAGTGATTAAGGATAAATAAGTCTCACTAATCTTAAGATTCTCAACATATGAGACAATTAGGGTTTGAGGAAGAAGAAGAGAGCTCTTGAGGTTAGAGAGTGTTTGAGATAATAATAAAATGAATATGGCTACTTGAGAAGACTATGAAGCATGCCAAAATATCTCGCCAAATATCTAAGCCCACTCTTGCTTCAATAGCCATCCATGATTCACCAAGTAGACATGCTTCATTTATCACAAAATAACACCTCATATCTCCACCTTATTTATCTTTTAATCAAAAGATAAATGCATAAATGAGGTCTCCTTCTTGAAGTATACTGGAGTAAATTACAAGAATACCCCTCATCGTATATACATACCCGTATCCGTATTTCAAAAAACACGAATATAATGAGACGAAACTAATCCAATAATCTAATACTAGGATCCTGTTTAAACCAAATCCCACTAGTATTATCCGTCCGAACATCCTACGTATACAAGTACACGTATGTGATCGAATCCTGTCATAAAACCATACGACCTTTACATCGTTTTGCCCGAAGCAGGGAAACCATCTGTGTGGGACTCTAAAGACTCGACAGTACGCTGGCAGTGGGTTTAACCGCAGACACGTCAGCAGTATTAGCTGCACATAACGGCTACCCAAATATCTGTCGATAAGAAGGCCGATGAGCAAACACATCCGAACTCCTACTGAATATATCTGTGACAATCTCCGTACAGTCCAGTCTATTCGTCTAAGAGTATCGCATATCAGGCCTAGGGGCGATAGCCGTCAGACCCCTGATAGCTCAATAAGTCGTACTGGAGTAGAGCCCAAAAATACCATGAGAAACTACTGGAGTACCTACCAGTAAATCTCGCTTGTCCTGGACAGGGACTTTGTGTAATGGCTTTCCGAACACAGCGCGACATCAACCCCCAATACCGGAAGAGACGAATCCTATCTAACCACCACTGTCTCCAAGTGCTTCGGGACACACCCAACTACTACCTGTTTGCACGACTCATCAGAGCTGCGGTAGGGTAGTAATTTAAGAACAGTGGGAACACACTCGAGACGAAGTAGCAGTGTCAAGTCAATGGACTATGCTGTACTCATGTCTCCTAGGAACTGCTACCCTGACTATAAGTATAGTACCAACCAACAGTTCCCCACGAGTCCGTCCAGTGTAACTCATAACCCAATGAGCACCTGCATACCATCTCCAGTACGACGTACTAATGGCTGTGGGACAGAATATATCCCTGCTGGGATGAGAAGCGTATACACTAGTCTACTCTGGAGTATCGATGCCCTGTCTCGATAATCCTACGATTAGGGACCTGTATAAGGATGTGCTTATAGACTACCCAGCCCCCACTAGTGTGACTGCCATCACAATGCTTGTAGTCAAGTAAAGATCCCAAGGGCTCTACCAATATGTATTAGCGATATACTAAAAGAAACATATACACATATTAAGATAGAAATAAACCAAGTAGCATACTACCATATTGAGCAAGACTGTCATAAAATCCGTGTATATCCCAAGCTTCCAAAATGTAATATACAAACTAGTACTATACAATAATGGTCTCTAGGGCATATATCACTAACAGGAAGTAGGGGTCTCGGTGTCCGTGTATATCCTAAGTTTCCAAAATGTAATATACAAACTAGTACTATACAATAATGGTCTTTAGGGCATATATCACTAACAGGGAGTGGGGGCCTCGGTCATGCCTGGAAGCAGACGAACTGACCGACGCCTTCTCAAGGGGTGTGAGCGCGCGGCGGGCATCGGGGAGACGGTCCGGTCTCCTCTGAGATCGGGGTGTGGAGCTGTTCGGCGCCCAGCAGGTCATGGAATCATTCACCGTGTGTGGGTCATGGTTGCCATAGTCGGCACGCCGGAGCTCAGCGACGCTGAGATGAGCGTGAGCGAGATCGAGGGCCTGAACTTGCTCATCTGTCCTTCTACGGACGTCGTTATCCCGGAGACGGAGAACTGTGGCTTGATGGGTAAGGCCCGCCGCTTGAACTCGGACGAGCGCATCCACCATAGCTGTAAATCTGTCGATCCGGACAGATAAGGCGCCGATGACATTAGGAGGGGAGGAGAACCGTTCCTGCCTCCGTCATGGAAGATGGGGTGGCTCGTATAGGGGTCGTCACGGTTGTCGCTCGCCATCGGGTCGAGGGCGGAAGATCAACTTTATGGGTGGAGAAGCTTCTGAAAGGGTTCCCACAGATGGTGCCAACTGATGGAGGCTGTTATCTCTCTCAGGTGTCCTCCGTCGATCTGGTAGCCAGTGGTTTTGAGCGGTTGGGATTTGGTTTGGGGGTTGTTGAGAGTGTGGATCTCAATTGGTTGTTAGAAGTTACTGAGGCCAAGCTACCTGCAAGGGAAGTCCCGGGATAGGAAATCACCGTAGGACCCTCCGACGATCAAGTTAGTACCGGAGAATTAAGCAGTATAGCGGCCTATTGGAATGAGTTCGAGTTACCTGAGTCGTCTGAAAGAAGGGTTTATATAGCGGTCGTGTGGAGCGAGCCGGCACAAGATCCTCGCCGTCAGTTACGCTCATGTGGTACCCCCTCATTAATAGCGGGATACGTCCATTAATGGAGGACGTGCCAGCGGGGGACGCGTCAGCGAGGAACGTGGGGGCGGCGGATATCTCGTCTTAGCGAGATACACGGAGCTGTTGCGGGGGCGTTTGGGCTCCGCGCGCTCGGTTGATCGGCCTGTCAGGAGGCTCGGACATGAGCCGGGAGGTCGAGGAAGCTCGACCTGTCAGATGGCTCGGAGACGAGCAGGGAGGCCGAGGAAACTCGGTTGTAGTATTGCTCGAAGGTGAGCTGATGGCTGTTTGTTAGGTGAGTATGGAAGGTACTTAGGGAGGTCTCCGAAAGATCGGATGCATCCTCGGAGACGAAGTCCCGAGGAACGTCCCCAATGCATCTTATTTATTCCACTTCCGTAGTCCCTGGGACACGTCATCCGCCACGTGTCGTAATAGGAGGAATTCCTGCTTGTGAGCATCATCACAGCCCTATTGGCTACGACAAGCCTCGTGATGTTCTGATACATTGTAGAAATATTATATTCTATATCTTGATATCTGTCTCATAAACTTGTTTCTTTAAACTTTTGATGAAACTTGTTATTTGTTTGCCTTTTGAAGTTTTTCCTTTTTTCCTATTTGCAGATAGTTAAATATGTGCTGGTTTTCCCTTTTTCGTTTGCAGATAATGGGGGGTCTTCAATAGTTTAAGGGTAATGCAGGGACCCTCCCCAAGTTTGGCAAATAGCAGGAAAAACCCCTTTAACTCAAAACAGCAGCTAGACTTTACCCCATGAACCTTAACGATGTTATTATTTTCCGTCCCATAAATGAATTTGACTTTTGTATGCCGAAAATATCCCTTGGTCAATCCTCATCGACCAACCAAGTTGCCCTCTCTATCTTCTTTTCCAAACCCATCTTTTCTTGAATCAAAAATCAGTCGGGAGGAGAGGAGAGGCCGTAGGTGGGGATGTAGAAATGATTTGGGGAAGAAAGGAAAGTTTTTTTTTTTGGAGAGTATTTTGTGGAGAAATAAGTCGTGTGCAAGGCATGTGATGATGATGGCCTTGAAATCATGGGGTAAAGTGTAGGTGATTGAAGTTAAAGGAGGTTTTGTGCTATTTATAAGCATGCCTGACGGGTGGTTTCTTGGATTGTAACCATAGTTTAATTTTTAAATCTGCACTTGTTTCTTTTACCCATTAAAAAGAAGAAAATATTATCTACTTTTATCATAGGGTAATAGAGCCCATAAAAATGTATGTGTCCATATACTTGAGTCGTCACTAGCGTTGGAAGTTGCCTTGGACGCCCCTTGGGGTTGCAATTTGACAATTCAAATGAGCCTTACCTTTGTAGACACCTGGCATTCATGTAAAGGATAGAGAAATGAAGAAGCATTTATGGAGTGCCACTTGGCATGCCAAGAAAGAATGAGAAAAATAATGTATTTAAAATATGCTAATAGAAGTTTCAAATTATGTGACCTGACTAACCAGATAGAAGTTTCAAATCATGTGACCCGAGATAACATAACTTTGTTACGTCTTCTCAATATCATTGTTCAGAAATGTCAACTTTTTTCTAGATCCAAACCCGTTCCATACAAATATTTTACATATAAAGCCCATCACAATAGATTACTTCCACCAAAAGAAAGTTAGAATTGCTTTTCAGGAAATATACGAATGTGAGGTTTACGTTGTAAATTTATAACTACGGAAAATTTACTTTTTCTTCCATAGATCAAAGTTTGATATAAAATGTATGTTTTGTGTATTTGACTTTTTCTAATACTGTGATTTATAATATATTTACATGTGTCTGCGTATGCAAAAAAATAAAATAAAATAAATGTCTGCATAACTTGCTAAGCAAGCTCTATTGCATTTCTTACAAAAATTACATGATTGTTGATGCATTATGCTTGTGAACTGAATAATTGCTCATTACCTTTCCCTGTCTATATTCTTTGACATGTTCTAGCTTAATGACCATACCCATTGCAACTTTTCCTTTTCAGACTGTTAGACCTCAAGACATCAAGCCCTTCCCCGTACTGTGGCATGAGGATAATTGCCGGCAACAAGCTAGAGGAAGGTATTACATTACAATTGCATGTGATATGGCTATATAAATAAGAAAATAGAGGAAAGAAGAAAATGAATGGGAAAAGAAATCAAGCCTCAAAACTCTGTTGTTTGTACAAATGAAAATTGAGAGAGATGGAAACATCAACCTCAATAGAGGAGAGTAGAAAGGAAAACAAGATGAGAGAAGTTATTAAAGAAATAAGGAATTATTTAGTTTAATTGTTTGTGTAGTTGGTCAAATGCAGTACGTGTTCGATATGGACAACATTTCAACCTTATCGCATAAAACAATGCTCGTATTGGCCTTTTTAGCTGACAATGGGATTGTACTGGCATAATGGACCATGCGGCTCAATTATATATGCTATGGGGGCGCATATAGTACATGCCTACGCATATGCACAGCATAATAAGCATTTTACAACAGTGGTTCTTTTCTTTAGGCAATTGCAGATTTCCCACATCTTGCTTTTACGGGACAGTTAAGTTTAAAATAAACACTGCATCCTGTTACCTGATTGTTTTCATGATCAATAAATTCTCAACGATTTCTAGAATTCAAGTTGAAAAATACTAGCGGACCAACTACAATTTGACAATCTGCTATGATGCTTCAAAAAAGTATACTGTTGATTTTCCTCTTTAACTTTACTATTCTAACGCAAATTCTGCATGCTTGCTATATCGGGATATCAATTTGTTTCTCATATTCTCTATTATGCCATGTGTCATCCTGGAAAAGGAAGAAGTTTGTCATGGAAAAAGAGAGAATAAATCGGATTAAGCTTTTTCTTTTTCCACAAAGTTTCCTGAATGAAAGAGTATGTGGTGTGGTTCATACTTTACTCTATTCCACTTTGCAAATAAGCCTCCAAAAATATAAATCTGCGATATGAAGATCTTATAGGAAACTAGGACTGTTTTTTATCTCTATGAAATGAATTCTGAAAATTGTTTGCTCCGCCAATGTGGTTAAACATTTTATTCTTTCACCACCTGTCCAAAGCCAAGATAGTAAGAGTTGTGCTAGGCAGCCAGCATAAAACATCACTGAATCCTGATGAAATTTATCCTCAAAATTTCTTTCCAAATTAAGCCCTAAAAATTATTAGAACTAATCAATTTGGAACTTTTATATTGCACTGCCACATTGTATAAAAAATGTCGAGTGCAAGGAGCATTTACGAAAATAGTTCGATTTAAAACTAATATTTTTGGTGGCAGGCCTCAGGTCCCAGGAGCTATTACTGGGTTCCGACTAGGAGAAGCAGCACACCGTTTGGTCAAAAACTCTCTACAAATTCAACCTGCCAATGGCAATACTGGATTCCAGAATAGGAACTACCCCCAATATATGGCTCAAAAGCCAAGGCCCGCTGGTCCTTCAGGATATGAGAGAGGTTTCCAAAACCCTAATAACAATTATCATTATTCCGGTCCTAACCCTCGAGCTCCTTCAGGATATGAAAGAGGTTTCTACGACTCTAATCATTATTATAATTATACTGGTCCTAATCCCCGAGCTCCTTTAAATTCTAGGCCAGTTTATTTGGACTCTGAGCCCCAGAGTAACAATAGCAGGCAAAACTTTAGAATAGAGGATAGATCGGATTCACTCAGAGCTGGGATCTCAAATTTGGCAATTCAAGGGAGAGAATCTGGGTTTTATTCAAATCTGCAGCAGCACATGCAGAGCCTGGGCCCACCATTGGCCATGCCTCCAGTGAACTGGATTAATAAGCAACATCCTATGATTGGCTATGCTGATGGATTGAACAGGCGGCAGCAGCAGGAAGCTAACAAGGTATATCGGATCAAAACACGGGCTTCTGCGGATTCAGGATGAGGACAATGAATTATTAGTTTTCCTTTCAAAATGTTGTCTTAGGGTTCCTTGTTCTTGCTTTGTGATCTTGTAAAGTATGTAATGGTTTCATATAGCATTGGGTTCATTGGAAAAGAGACGAGTTAGGTTATTGGTAATATTTGTGTGCCCAAAAGTGCTGCAAAGAGCAATGTTGGAGGTGTAATTTGCTTGCAATTCACGATGACAGGTTGCTTACTTGCATTCATCAACACGGCACATCATGTTATTTTATTTGAAACAGATCTGTGATGTACGCATTGTGTAATACTTTTAATGCTTACTGTATGAATACTGTTTACCTATTGCAAATGGGGTACAAGATGACACCTTTTTTATCTTTTGGTCATAGCAGAAGCTGAAGTTTTACTTTGGACGAGCCGAGAAGTGATGTTTAATTTAACTGCAAGTTATTTAGGGATTTCTAAACAAAAAATTCATTGTGCATTCTGAAATGCTTTGAAGAATAAGGTATTTAACGTGAAGTTTTACTATTAAGTGATGTTTAATAGTGTCCTAGCTGAATGGTTGCCCGACCCATGACAAGTTGCATTTAAACCCATGATAGACATTGGAGGTAGATGTATATACTGATGGTTGGATGTCATGGTGTGAAGCAAATTAAAGTGAAGGGGTTGGACATGGATTCTAGGCTTTCTCAAAGTAGTTCACTTTTCATAGGAAAGGGAGAACAGCGAAGGCGTGAGTGAGTGTGTATTGCGATGATAACAATGAGGATATGGAGAGGAGAGATTTGAGGGAGACTTGAGGGTGAAGCAAGTGGATTGTTTTCCAATCCTATCGATTGAATCTTAGCCTAACCCGGAAATTACTAGTTGAGGGGGGAAAAGAAATCTTTATCAAGAGATGGCTAGTTATACTAGGTAACCTGTATACCTTTGAGATTGTCATGTCTACAGGGAATAAGAGTAAAATTAAAAATCTTCATGCGGCTTTTTCTACTTCTATTTGTCCGTTCTAAGAAATTATATAAATGGAGTCATCGCATCATATTGCTCTTCTGTTCCAAGGGTCTGTTTAGTTGCAAAACAAAAATTTTTGGATTAGGAATGTGTTGGTAATCTAAATTTAAATTGTTTGTTTGGATGCAAGGAATAGCAATGTATTTGTAACTCGGTCTTTTGCTTGGTTTGTGTTTAATTGAAATGTGTTTAAAATATGAGTTATGGAGAGAGAGACTTATAAAATTTTTTATACAGCTAAAAGATGATGTGTTACAAAAGCCACTCAAATTCAACCCAAAAGGTTTGGACTTCGAAATTCATATATTATACAAATCCAAAGTGTTCCAAATCCTTACAAACAAACAAAAATTAAAAATTTTGTGCCTCCTACAGTGTTTTGTTCTCTCAAATCCATGGAATCCAACTAAACAGTCGCTTGGTACAATCCAAACCCATGTACTGTCCACGATCAATTCTTGGACCATTTAAAATCTGCGACGTTCAGGACTGCTAGGAGCTATATTTCCAGCATAACATTAGGCTTTCTTATTAAGAACTCAACGAATAAAGTAGCACTAAAATTATGCAGACCTTTTAGACAATAAATACAAGGACACACAAATATAGCATTCACAAATCACGACGCTCTAGCAAGTGAATGGTAATTTCTAATAAAATATGAAACCATAATGTAGCTCTGTATTACTTTTACAAAGGGGGAAACGACGAACTTCTCAAATAACCTGTGGTTATATGCATAAATACATATCTCTACTTCTGTACTACTAGAACTAGGTTAACCCAAGGGATGCCATTAGCATTCTGTGATATTAATTTTAATGAAATAACTCAAAAAAATGTTGAAATTTAATCAATTTTTTTACTAAATGATTGAGGCTGAAGGTAAGAGCAGTCTAAATGCTCTCTTAAAACACATGCATGCAGCAACTAAAAAGAGACATTCAAAGATAAAGCAATTGAGCGCATAAGATAAGTAACTTGGATCTGCTCATCTGAGGCAATCCTTGTATAATCCCTCATAAAAATACTTGCTTGTTTTCACTTTTGAGGTACAAAAAATTGGTAGCTGTAGATGTATAATTCAAAATGTCTGCTACCTCCTATTAAAAAGTGCCTATGTACAATTCAGAACTGGAGCTTTACGACATCCATCCTCCCATAAAATGACCCATTCTCCAAAAAAAACATTTATATCAAAAGAGGGGTAATTGAATTTCTTCGGTATCAAATTCGAAGTGTGCAATTTGGAAGAAACTGGTGTTTAATCTGATGCATCTCATCCAAACGCCAGGTATTCAGTAAGACGGAGAGGGGTGTATTTAAAAACCCACAAATCTTCTGCTGCCTCTTTTCATATGCCCTGGATGAGAGCGGACAAAAGCTCCTCCAAAACGCTATCTTCCAAAAGTAAGGTGTGCCATGCTTGAGAGTTTGGCACCCATCAAAAGCTTGAGTGACCTTGAATAAAATAACATCCGATATCAGTCACAAAAGCTAAGAGCATCCCAAATAAAAAATATAACGCGGTATAAATAATTTGCCAAGGGTAACATCATTTCGCTTGCTGAGGTTCCAAACATATACTTTTGAGAAATAGAGGAATGGATTTCCGATTCCATCTTTATGATAACTAGCAAAGTTCTAATGCTGCATGTCAAGTTAATGTTGGATGCCAGATATCGGGATATATCAAGAAGATTTAGTAAATATTGGCTATCATAGCTGATGAAAGTTGTGTTCTAAATGTGATCTTAACAAGTTCTTGCATTCGCCGAATATCCTAAGTTTCACCATCAAAGTTATATATATACATCAACGTTAGGATAGTCTTTTATATATGGTTATATACCTTGCATGAGCGTGCATGCATGTATATACAAAACTGGTCCTGGTCATGCCAAGTACAGGTTTTTGCATCAACAGTTGTCTTTCTAGTCAGATATTTCCTTCATATATGAATCCTAACATATCCCAGTACATCCGATCAAGTTGCGAGTCTTGCAATAGCTCCAATAACTTGACATCCCATTAATTTCGTGTTGAACACGATGCCAGCTCTATCCAAAATAATCAACTTATTATGCATCTCCTTGCATTGTCTACCCTTAAATCTATGTTGCAGGAGCAGATCAAAAGTAGGTTGAGAGGACAGTCATCCTACCTAGATCGAGTATAATGTGTTAAATGCGTACAAGAATATGCGACAATTAGCTTGATTAATATATCTTGCCTGACCTAAAGTTGGCACACTGCTTAACGCATAGGTCTGTCTTAGTTGAGGTTACAACCTCAATCTAACTGGATTGTTTTCTTCATATTTTTTTAATTGGCCTATTAAAATTCTTAATAACGGCAAACACATCTAAACTTTTACATTCTACTAAAATATTAAGTCATTCTCCGTATAATTTAGAATTATGTTCCTCCTAATGCAATGTTCCGTCAAATAAATTTATCTAAATTGTTTATTATTTATCCACTCAAAATAGAATTTCTATTAGAATACCATAAAATATAAAATGTACGTAAATTTGTTGATTTTTTTTGTTGTGTATCCATTAATTAGTTTTTTTTTTAATTTGTTGATTTCTTTGTTGCATATTCATTAATTATTTTTCTTACAAGTAAATTGTATGTAGATTTTTTGCTATTACTTTATACCCGACCAAAAGATACCATACTATTTAAAACCTAAACTGGTTTTTTTTATATTAGTTATCATTAACATTTATATTTATGTTAGATAAATATCATCTAATAAAAATAAGTACCATTAGGCCTCCAGATTTCGCAGCTAATTAATTGAAGTTTGCAGTCCCCGCCAGGAATAATATGGGGGCCGGGACCAGCATGTTTTAAGTTGTGCGGGTCAACCTCCACTTTTTCTCTTAGCATACAGCACCAAATGGGCCTTCGGTACACCGCAGGCTTACTATTGCCATAAAAATATTGCTTTCAAATTGTTCATAAAATAATTTAAAATTTTAGGTAATTTTTAAAAAAATATTAAATTTAACGTACATGATAACATCGTTAAAATTGAAGACGCAAAAATACAAGTTTCTAACAAAGGATGATTTTCTGCTAATATGATAAATGAGGGGTTTCATACAATACTTGCTCTAACTTGCTACACCGTCACTGTTTGGTTGTGTCAACTTCGCGGCTTCTTTCACTTGTCTAGCGTACATTAGCAATTAGCAAGATGTAGATATTGTGGTTTAATTGTTTTGTATATTTGTTCCTTCGTAGAGTTCATATCATACTACCAAAACTCAATATCTGTAGTGAGGTATGCCTATTCGAGAGAAATGTCTATTGTTCAACACTTTTTAACCTGTCGAGCACCTTTTTATGTAATGAAGCTTGGTTTGTTTTGCACAACAGAATTTATGCTTTTAATCGGCTTTCAAATATGGATATGCATTAGGTAAAATTTAAGCCTGGAAGCTAAGAAACAACCTTAAAGCCCTCCACACGGGACCAAATTCTCGAGTTTGGTAAGAGTTCAAGGAAACAATTTAATTCTCTGACATTCTTAAATTAAAATTTTGAGAATTTTCACTATGATGATACAAAAAAACAAGTCTTATAGAGGAAAAGATATCTGGAAAAACCAAAAAAGTTGAATATTTTGTTTCAAATTATTCCAATCCTCTTATTTTTATCTAGCATCTTATAAATTTAACACATGTTGCCATGATAGTTACGGGAGAAAAGTAACTATCTCCTTGTTATGAATATAATTAATTATTAGGTTTAGTCCCACATCAGTTATAATAGGAGAGGTGGTCTATTAACCCCCTATACATATGTGTATAAAATATAAAATGGGACGCACCTCAATAAGGCTTGAGTCTTATTGTTAGGACCCACTTATCATTAAAAGCCCATGTGTAAAAGGTCATCACTCCAACTCTTCTCTAACTTTATACTCTACTCTAGCTTAAAAAAAAATTTAATATGGTATCAGATGCTGACTTTGCTGGATCTATTGATGATCGTCGTTCCACTAGTGGCTATTATGTATTCTTGGGAAGAAACTTGGTTACATGAAGGAGCAAGAAGCAGAATATAATGGATCGTTCTTTTGCTGAGGCTGAGTATAGATCTATGGCGCATACAGTTGTTGAGTTGGTATGGCTTACCTCTCTCCTGACAGATCTTGAGGTCCTCTCTTCTCTTCCGATTACACTTTCATGTGATAATAAGGCCGCAGTCAACATTGTTGAAAATCTAGTTTTTCATGAACGGACCAAGCATATCGAAATAGATTGTCACTTCATTCGTGACAAGATGACAGATAAGGTGTTTGCACTCCAACATGTTTACTTTTCGATTCAACTAGCAGATATCCTTACCAAACCTTCTCAACCGGTTTTCACTCGTTTTCTGTCCAAGTTTGGCATGATTGACATCTATGCTTCAGTTTGCGGGGAGTATTATGAATATAATTAGTTGTTAGCTATTAGCTATTAGCTTTGGTCCCACATCGGCTATAATAGAAGAGGCGGTCTATTATCCTCTCTATATATATGTAGTATGTACTCATGAATTATTATGCCAATAAATTATTTTCCTCTTGGTTTTTCACTCCTTAACAAGAAAATCCCTACAATTATACAAATCTACACATTGTACCTTATCTTGAATTTAACTATCTTAAAAGGATAAAAGTTAAGAGGATAATTTGAAAGAATTATTTGAAGCCATACCAACTCCAGAATCGAAGCCATTGTTCCAATTGCCATCCACCTATTCCTTCACCGGCTGCTTCGCCTCTTTGTAACAAAGAAGACCCTTAACTTGACCTCATCATCAACATAACCATTGGATTGACATCGACTTAACATAGGCGTTTTTTTGGTAAAATCATCTTACAAGCTTAGCCATCCTTTACTTTTAATTTAGTTGCTCAATTGAGATCAATCACTAAGGGAATAAATATCTGTTTAAAGACTCGACTCTTGAGAGAATTATTTCCCTTTATTTATAGTCCCCATACAACATAGAATTCTCTAAATGTCCTCGGTACCCATTATGACAACTTATATTTACCAAATGTCATTGGCATCCCCATAAAAGATAGAATCCTCTAGGTTACATGAACCTGACATCGTATAATTATTGTATTGCTTCACTAGGCGGTCATTACTTTTTTCACAGAAATTTCTGAGCCATTACTCGTTATATACAACACAATTATGTTGTCCTTTAAAAAGAATAGGTTGCACGGGGCAGGGGGCAGATCGAGTCCTAAGAGATTTGCATCCAAAAAACACGGTGGGAAGCAGACCAACGTGAGGGGTGGATCCCACATTGGCCCAACTTTATAATTCAAAACAAACTTGTGTATACCAAATTTCTCACCGTGTTGAATAAATTGTGAAAATCAATTTTGTGGCAATATTCAAACCTTGAGTATAAGTGTTTGTGGCATACATCATGATTTTGGTTTCCTGTTTGTTCTATTTGCATGTAAAGTGTTATTAATGTTCAATAATTGACCAAGGAAATGCATTCAAATACCCAACTCCAAAGGTTTGGGATAAAGAATTTAATGTTGCTGTAGTAAATCAGATGAATGCCGATAACCAAGTATACCCAGCATTCGTTATTACCTATGGGCATTTGATGCAAGGACTTGTCGATTGAATCCATCCATTTCATTCAACTGGTGAAATAACTTGACAAGAAGAATGAGCAGTCTCATCCAGTGGCTCAAAGTTTGACTTGACACAAGCAGAAGCACTTCAACCAAAGATATATAAGTCTAACTATAATAATGTAGCAACAACATATCAGTTTGTTTTAAATCTTTGGGGCCAGAAACTTGAATACCTTTTCCTGTAGTATAAGCTTTATTAAGAGCCATTTGCTCAGTTAATTTATGTTTCACATATAATGTGACAAAATACAAATAGTTAAATTTAGCATTATTATGTCAATGTGAAAAAAAAGGCCCTTAAACAATAAAATAGTTCATTATCAGTTGACAAGCACAGTAGGTCTGCAGAAGAAGTTCCATTAACTACACCATATTATTAAAAATGTTTAATCATCAGAACTGATGGATTGTGCCAGCTGTTATTATCTGCATAATATTAGTTCATCATAAGTATTCATGTCCGTTGTAACCAAAAGAAAACAGGAATTGTCGTCACTGACAATCCTAATCAGCAGGAGCAAGTGATGTACTTTTGTAATTTTAAGGATGCCCAAAATTAAGTATAGAAGATATTCAAACTAAAATTGTGTTTAACATACTCACATAAACAAATTATTTAGTAGATCCCATGGGCACCTTTGAAGCACAGCATGCAGAACCTAAGCCGACAGAATGAACAGGGATGGCACCAGCTATACTATCTTTTGAAGTTGAAGTATCAGGCACACGATCAGCATAACAATGGTTGGGCTCAATAGAGACATCAGCAACAATCTCATTCGCTTCTTGTAAATTCTGTTGAACCACAACTTTGTTTGATGATCTTCCTGAAGTTTTCCCTATGCAAACAGATAGACCAAGAACACCACTAACAGCCTCAGACGAACAAACTTTTGGTGACTTGGCTAGAAAATCTTGATCGAGTGAATTTGTACCGTTTTCAGACTTTAAATAGGAAGTATCAATCAAAGTGCCATTTTCTTTATCACTATTAGTTTCAGCTTCATTAATGTCAGCGCATGTACCCTCACCAACTGAGACATTTGACGCTACTGAAGACACAAGGTTTTTCCTTTCCATTGAATCCACATGTTCTGCAACAGTTTCTGAATCGTAATGGCATAACTTTCCTCCTCCATGATTTGCATCCACGATATGCTCACATGCTTCCAGCAAGCCATGTTTTACCACAGCTAATGAGATAGTTTTACTAGTTGACTCAGAACTTTGGAGCTGATTAGCATCAGAACTGCAGTCATGAGGAAGAACTGGAACATGCATGCTACAGTCTTCATGATCTTGCTGTCTAGAGCAACCAATATCTGGTGAACTGCAGTGAACCACAGAATTGCACTGTGATGAAGTATCACCAATTGAAAGCAGGTTGCTTATGCTCCTTCTAGCCACTCGAGATGCATCCCCGTTTTCAGTAGCATGCCTTTCTGAAGAAGCATCAACAGGATGCAGTGAGGTAGTAGTAGCATCCTCATCCTTTACTTCATGATAACCAAGCATAATATCCTCATCCTTTACTTCATGATTGCCAAGCATAATATATTCACACAGCACTTTGACCTTAGCCTCATCAGAAGAACTAAATTGAACTGCATCTTCCCTCGTAGATTCATGGCGACAAGCTGCTTCAGGCTGATAATAAAGATTTAAATCAGCTGCAGTATATAAAGATTCGTACATAAAAGTGAAATTCTGAAGCACCAAAAGACATTACTAGGGAGAAAAAGTTTGGTGTCTCTTACTTTAAATATAGGATGGGCAACCTCCTCATCAGTACCATGTACTGGAGTGTCACCACAAGCATAATTGCCTGATGCAACTGTAGAAGCAGCATTGTCTGTTTCCTGATTGTGAAGAACAGTACCGTTGCATGACATTCCTATTTCAGACTTATTATCAGCCGTAGGTTCAGTTTGATCCTCCTTATGCTGAACAGAAAGGTCCACATCAGAAGCAGTCCCTGATGATTTATCTTGAAGGGTTTGGAAGTCAGATCTAGGAGGAGAAGCAGAGCTTTCGGTTTTTTTGAGACCGAGGTCAGCAACTTCCGCCTCATCTTTAGGAGAGAGCGGGGAATATTTTTTTCCTGCTTCAGGCATATGTTCAAGCCCACTTGCAGTTTCACTCGGTCCACCTATAAAAAAACATCAATACAATATTAAAAGAGACGATTTTGCCAAGTGCCAGCAAACATAACTCAGGAGTAAGATCATTTATCATATACTCGCCTCCCTCAGAAGTCTTCTCTTTACTTGAACCCTTATTCAGTATCAATTTATATAAAAGACCAGTTCCGGGAAAAACCAACATATTTGTGGATCGAACTTCCTGTCTTTGTGAAAGATCAAGATGCTCAAAACCAAAAACACCAGTCCATGTTTCCGTCAATTCAGATATAGCAGGTATTACCAATTTTTCAACATTAAGGGAGTAGAGAGCCTGAAATTAGAAAATCAAAACTTAATTCTCAAAGGAGGCAACAAAAGAAAAAAGGGGAGGGGTTGCTAAAAAGATAGTAAAAGAAAATGTGCTGCATGTTTTGCCAACCAAGCTGAAATCTCTGTAGTAAATACTAACATAAGAAGAAATATTTGTGAAGACAAATTTAACAAGCATTTGTGCCAAACTTTTTGGGTTGGCACGAATCCCTTTCTTTCATCCAGCACCAGAGGGTCATTTTTGCAGTGGAGACCCCCAACATTACTATTTTGAATCTATCCCAGAAGTTTGACCAAGTGTTATTTGAATTGTTGGGTACCTAGTGGAGCACTGCATTATTCAGTCTCGGGAAATTCCGACAAAGAATAAGCCATTATCATAACAGTAGCAGAATTCTCAAATACTCAGTTAATCTTAATCAATAATTTGTTGGGACAGAAAGAACACATGTCAGAAATTCATTTCTTGTCAGGAACTCAATAAATCTGAATTTGTGGGTGCTAAGAAAATATATATGCATGTTATTATCATTTTCCTGGATTCCAAGAGACCAACTTGGAACAAGGCCAAATTTGTTCTCTAGATTTTGCTTATTCTGAATTTAAACAACCAGATAAGCATTTTTGCGCTTTCTTTCCATCTTACAAAACCCGTTCAAAAATAGTGTCATCCTTGAGTGTGGTGGTAACAACTAAGCAGTCGGATATATAAAGCATTTCATTCCTTACCTCCAGATATTATTAAATATATACATGCTTTCTCAAGCAAAGCATATGATACAACTACATAACCATGGCAGAATCCTAAAGTTAGCTAAAAATTTCGCATTCATCCATCCATCATGTTGTCCACTGATGAGACTGATTTAATGTAGGCCGAAAAGAATATATATTCATTACAACCAGGAGAAAGAACATTTTGTACTTATCAGCAGAAAATATGTATTGCTCTTTGATACAGACCAGCCGAAATCTCTTCCTAAGGATTTGTATGACGTGGTCGGTCGTGAAAGGACACATATCACAATGGGAGCATAAATCAAAAAACACTCCAATCAGGGCCAGCACTGAATACAAGAAGTAGAAAGTCTAATAAAGAATACAAGAGACAAGGAGTGTGGAATAAGTCTGTAAACAAAAGGATCAAATATTCCCTCGAGCAAGAGGATAGTTTTGCTCCAAACTTTGACAGGAACTTCAATGCTCCTACAATGTCTCAAAGCAAGAAAACAAACAAACAAAAATTGAAACTGTGGTACAGGAATAGAATTCGGTAGCAAGGGACTGGACTAAAAAGTTTGTGGATTTCCTCTCAAATAAGATAAGACTTTTGTTCCCAGACCTCTAACAAGAATTTCAATGCCGCAACATGATTGAGAAACATATGATCACAACTTATCTTTACTTTTTTGTTAAAATTAACAATAATTCGGCAGCAGTATTGAAAACTATATCAACTTCTTCAATTGTCATGTGCATTCGTCAGATATTCTTAGTCGTATTATATGGAAATGATTATATATATAAATATATGAGAATAATGTAGAAAAGCGGGCATAGGAGGAAATTTCCTTCTCTGGCGTCAGAAAAAATACACTCCATTTTTTCCGGCGATCGGCACCAATCATCTAAAATGTGGATACACCAAATTTTATATGATTCTACCGCTTTTTCACCATTGATTTAGTCGGTGCAAAATTAACGGTTTACCGACAATAGAACTTTTTACATTGCTAATTCAACAGTGAAAAAGCGATGGAATCACATGAAATTCGGTGTATCCACATCTTAGATGATAAAGATGTAGATGATGGGTTCCGGTCGTCGGATAAAATCGTGGAGTGTGTATTTTTTGGATGCCATAGGAGGAAATTCCCTCCTATGACACCTTTCCTCCATTATTATCTCTCTCTCTCTCTCTCTCTCTCTCTCTATATATATATATATATATATATATATATATATATATTGAGCCCAGAATCAAGCTTTTTTGGCACTGTGTGGGAGTTTAGCCCGCAACACTTATTCTTTATGGATATTTGCATTTGGACCCTTCTAGCATTATATGAACACAGCTTAAAGTGTGGAAAATTAACTCTTGCCCCTATTTTTTGCTACAATTTCATTCGAGCCCTTCATAGTGTATCTTTTAGCCTTTTCAAGCTCATCTATACATAGCTAAAAGATCGAACATTTAATTTCTCGTGTTTTCTTCCTTCTCCTTGAAATTCAATTGAGTTTAGAGGCATTAATTTAGATGATATATATTTTGGAGTTATACAAATGTGCGGTCAATAGTAATAAACTCTTTTAGCCTTTTCTAGCTCATCTATACATAGCTAAAAGATCGAACATTTAGTTTCTCATGTTTTCTTCTTTCTCCATGAAAATAAATTGAGTTTAGAGGCATTAATTTAGATGATATATATTTTGGAGTAATACAAATTTGCGGTCAATAGTAGTAAACTCGCTGCGGTCCGCCGCACCCCAAAGGGAAAGACAATTGAACCATGTCTTTGTGGTTTATTGAAGTGGCACCCATCACCAGGGTTAGATCATACGATCATGATCATGGGGTTATAGTCGACCTTAACAATTTTGTCTATATTTTGAATAACTTCCAAATTAGAACATACATGACAGAATCATTTTATTTTACGACTTTGTTTCGCTAAAAAACATCTCAAACATGTTAATTACTACCGATTAATATATAGATGGCTTAATTATTACTTCAGATACATAAGACAGATTTTCAAGTTCATTATTTATTCCGCACAGCATCAATATATTGTAACATAACATCTTTCCTTAAAGCATCTTTTCCGTCAAAACCAGCCGTGCATAGCATGGCAGGCACTTGCTAGTTTGAATATAAAACTACAAAAGTAACAGAATGGTGTATTTCCATCAGGGCTTAAGAAACAATTCAATTAGGTAGGGAACCAAGAATTTTCTCATTCCTTATTCTTTGCTATCCAACGCTGCATTAATATCTCTGTGAATGTTTGTGGACTACGCCCATGCATCTAAAAGTATTAATCAGTCATTGACATTGGTATGAGCAGTTGATTGATGGTGGCGCATCAAGATCAAGAGTCAAGAAAGTACAAGGCACCAAAGTAAACAAAGGAGATATAAGTTATTAGTAAGATATGTATAAATCAAATGAACCAACGATTCCAACTAGCATGCTGATGATGATAGGCATTTCAAGATAATCAAACGGGCAAGTATGGTATGAATAGGAGAGATTGCTTGAATTGAAAAACTCCTTACTACATGGGCAAAATAAAAAAGATTAAAACCGCAACATACTGATTCAATTCCGGTTAAAAGTTGGCGGCACATCCCCTGGCGCCTGTACATGTCTCTGGTCCCAATAAAAGGCATTTCCGCCAGCCTAGTTCCATGAATTCTGCTTGACCGAAAGCAAAAGAGGGAAAAAATCAATTAAATCCAAGAGAAAATTTGATCTTTAGCCAGAATACTTAATGACACAGAAATACAGAACTAGAGAGTACAACTTTTTTATTGGACCAGTGTCCTTGTCTTGCATAAATTGAATCAGCAGAGATAAATTGAATAAGCAGAGATAAGAGAAGTTGAAAATCTCTGTCTCAACACACCCACACAGAAAAATTAAGTTTTATATTGTTGTGAGGTGCGGGTTGGTGTGTATGCATGCTCAAGGGTGGGGAGGGGACCAAAATACTTATCTTCGACTAATTAATGATGTTATCCCAAAACAATAAGAAGCTGATTAGGTTTTTCTTCACTTTCAAAAGCTAAAAGTGAACGTGGCAGAGTTTCAGGCAACTAGCCATCAAAATTCGAAATTCATGGCAGTTGCTGATTTGCTAGAACCAATCCAAGAACTCATAAGATTTCATTGTTCACATCATATACATTTCATGCTAAAGGACCCAAAATACTCACCTGACAGATGCTACAGCGATCATTTCATCCCCTCGCTCTAAAACAAAAGTATAAAAGCCGGTGTAACTTAGACGATTGATATTTGATCTGCAAAAGCAAACAGTATATTATTAGACCAAAGCAACCAATGAAATTCAAGTCTTGCATTAAAGCATAGACATGGTAGACTGAACAGATCAAATTATGAATGCTTGACTAAGGGCGGAACTACAAAGAATTTCATGACAAGAAAACATGTGCACTTGATAACCTGTCGATCAAGTGAATAATAAATAAACCAACCTTCAAAACTTTTCTATATATAGAAGGATGATATCAGCTAATTAATTCTATAATTAACAACTTACAAGCTTGCATGTTTTAATTTTGATGCACCAGGTAAAAAGATGTACAATAAATACATGATGACTTAGGCGGCAAGCCGTCAAAACTACCTAACTGTAGTGTTAAATTAGAATAAATTAGAGCAAATGTGAGCTTTCTGGTTAGAAATCTATCAATAATTGAGTCATAAATTTCTTTCTTTCTTTTTCCCCCTTTGCAAGGTTATCTTATGAATAAACATAGATGACGCCTAATGGAAACTATCAAAGAAAACAAATGGTTTCAACAAATTAGCTAACTGATATAAACTATTGATGATTGGTGCTAAGGTTGCAACACTTGCGGACCGCGGCGGAATAGCAAACAAAAATTTCTAAAGCATAGAACCAAATATATAACCCAAAATTATCCAAACACTAATAGTTGTCAAAACCATAAAGCTAATAATAGAGTTTAAGGATGCTACAATCTTTGTAGCATATCCATTCTCCTAGTGAAAGACCCAATCTAGACTCCATGTCGTAGGAACAAGCTTGCTTGCGGACCTCCTCACCGAAAATGATCCACCTCGAGAGAAACCCAACCCAAGCATCAAATTCACTAAAAGAACACTTTTGTGAAGTAACTTGCTCTCACAATTTGCAAGCAAATGATAGGAAGAAAATGTAGAATCTCACTCTCTCTTTTTCTCTCTTTTCTCTCTTTTAACTCTCCTTGAGAAAATGAGGAGAGTGAAAGAGCAGGAAAGAATGGAGTAGAGTGAAGAGAGGCTTCATGCAAGAATAGAAAAATTATATCAAATATAATATTTGCCCATTCCTTTGCAAACCATACCTCTACATGACTCATTTCTATATTATTATGAAGAAATGAGGTGTCCCTTCTAGAAATGTTGTGTATCATATACACAAAGTATTAGTATATGTATCATATACTTATACATGTATTCGTATCAAATACAAATAGCAAATTATTCTAGTAGGGTATGTGTGTAATATACACAAATATATTAGTGTATGTATCATACACATATACATGTATTTGTATCACATACAAATAGCAAATGAGAGAGTGAACATAATTCTAGAACACACACACAAATATATATATATATATATATATATATATATATATATTAAATCAACACTTGATTTAATAATCCGGCTTTATAATAAACCGGATAGTATTATCAAACGTCCGATTGGTGTATGTGTATCATATACACGTGTTAATCGAATTCCCGCACGTATCAACATACGCACACTACATTGTTTCTCCTGAGCGGGGAGAAGCTCTGTGTACGATTCTAAAAACTCGACAAGATGCTGGCAGTAGGTTAGGATCATATCTGATTGATTCTGAAACACTTTCATATCAATTCTCTCACGGGTTAACCCATAAGTACGTTAGCGGTACTAGCTGCACGTCACAGCTACCCAGGTATTGATCGAAAGGTAGGCCGACAAGTAAGGTCATCCAAACCCAAAAGAGTCTATTAGTAGCAATCACCGTACAGTCCGGTCTCTTCATCAGAGAGTCGCATACCGGGTCTGAGGGATGGATTCTATCAGACCCTCAATAACCCAATAAGTCGTGTCGATGTCACCCTCATAACTATCTGAGATACAACTGATAACATTTATCAGATTATCTCAACCGTCTTGACCAGAGACATGGTTATAGTCAATAAGGTAAAACACGACATCAACTTCATATACCGGGAGAGACGAATCCCTTTGATCGCTCACTGCCTCCATGTGTTTCATAACTGTACCCAATTAAAATCTGTATGCACGACTCTTGGTTGGGTAGTAATCAAAGTACATTGGGAACACACACAAGACACTGACGATCCCAGGTCAAAAAACTACTTGTATTTATATCACCAAAATACTGCTGCCTAACAATAGGTATAATACCATCTAGAAGTTCTTGGTGAGTCCGCTCAGTGCACTCATTCTCCAATGAGCACATGTATACAATCTTTAGTGTCAAACACCAATGACTGTAGGCCCAACCACCGTCCCGATCGGGGATCAAGAAACATATACACTAGTCTACTCTGGAGTACCGATACTCAGTCTTGATACTCCTACGATTATGAACATTTAAAGTTGTGCTTATGGACTATCCAGACCCCACTAGTATGATCCACATCATAATTATGGTGGTCAAGCAAAGATCTTATGAGCTTTATCATCATGTATTAACGATACATAATAACAAGTAAAGCATATACACATGAATGATAAAGACAAGCCAGATAGCACACTATCATGCCCAGCAAGAATGTTCTATCCATATAGGTCCATGTACAATTACAATAATTGCCTTCAGAGCACCTATATTCAATAATCTCCCACTTACACTAATTATTGCAGTACCACATGCCCAACTTCTCTAATAACAGTTTCATAAGCCATATTTGAGAAACAGGCTCGGTGAGTGGATCTGCTACAATGTCTCTAATTTCTTCCATCTTTATCTTAATCTCACGGAGATTAACTATCCCCCGAATTAAGTGATACATGCCTTAGAATTTGTCTGGATATATGATGTTACCAAGTTCAAAAATGAACTTATTTATCCAGACTTCTTAAGTTGCATCCTTTTCTGAGTCATACTCAACATCCGGCATCATGTCTACCTCAGTATCCTGTTTAGAACCCTTCTAATACACCGCTCCTCAAAAGCGAGAAAACTTATAATCCGTGACAGACTTTATGTTATCGATGTCACTTTGGAAGCTTGAATTAGTAACCGCCTCCATTTGGAGTTTGTCATTACCATACAACAAGAACATCCTTTTAGTGCTTCACAAGTACTTGAGAATGTTTTTCACTGGTATCCTTTGTTTCTCCAGAATTGGACTAATATCTACTTACTACAGTAAGTACATAAGCTTCATCTGGTCTAGTACATAACATCGCATGATTGACCCTACCGTCGAAACATAAGGCATGTCATTCATGGAGCCTCTCTCCTCATCAGTCTTGAAGATCTCTTAAGATAGGGTGACCCCATGATATGCAGATACACTACCGCGTTAGGAGCCATCCATTCTAAACCACTTTAGAATGATGTTAGAGTACTCGGATTAGGACAATCCCTAAATCCTTCTAGATCTATCTCTATAGATCTAGTCACCAGAATAATTGATATACACCGAGACCTTTTTATGGAGAAACAACCGTAACAACCATAATTTGACCGAATTGTAGCATATGAACATCATTTTCTATCAGGAGGATGCCATCCACATACAATATGAGGAACATGACAGTACTCCCTGCATCATTCTTACAAATACTTGGGTTCATCTCTAATCTTGATGAAGTCAAACTCTTTGACAATGACATCAAAACAGATGATCCAACTCCACGATATTTGTTTTAGTTCATAAATGGACTTCAGCTACTTACACACCTTTCCGCTGCTCCCACCGACTACAAGGCCCTCTGGCGGAGTCATATATACGTACATTTCTAAATCTCCATTTAAAAAGACATGATTGAGATCCACTTGCCAGATCTCATATTCATGAAAAGCAGCAATGACAAGTCATATCCGAATGGACTTCAACATAGACCTTGGAAAAAAGGTCTCTTCACAATTTACACCGGGTATTTAACGAAAACCTTTTGCCAGAAGTCTAGCTTTATTAGGTTACTACCTTTCTGTGCACATAGCTTCTTTTGGAAGATCTACTTGCTCCTAATGAGTTTTACCCTTTCATGAGGATTCAACAAGGTCCATACATTGTTGGAGTGCATGGAGTCCAACTTGAATATCTTGGCATTCAGCCATTAGTCGAAAGTCATTACCCATATGGCCTGCTAATAACTAATAGGGTCATCATCAATCATGATGCAAATCTCTCTATCACTGTCTATAAGAAAACCGTAGTATCTCTCTGATGGCTGAGATCGCCTACTAGATCTGCGGTGTGGGTAAGGTTTGTCGGATACAATTGAATTCTCAGGTTCTACTAAATTTTCAATAACCGTTTGTGGTTCTGAAAACTCTTCCAGCTTTAACATAGTCCCACAGATTTCTTTTTCTAGAAAAGGTGACGTGTCAAGAACAAAACTTTTGATCCTGAACATGATACAAGTTAAACCCTTACAAATGCTCGGGATAACTCACAAATTGTTCATTACTAAAACGTGCCTTTAGTTTGTCCGGATTCTACTTTCAACATAAGTCGGACAACCCCATATCTTAACAAACTTAAGACATGGTCTCTTTCCATTCTATATCACATATAGAATCTTAGGCACTGATTTAGACGGAACCTTATTCAATCAATACACAATTGTTTCCGGTGCATACCCCTAAAATTAAAAAAAGAAAACTCAACAATACTCATCATAAGACACATCATATCTCATAAGGTGTGAATCTTCCTCTCCGATACTCCATAATACTATGGTATATACGGAGGGGTAAGCTGAGAGAGAATCACATTCTCTATTAGACAACCACGGAATACCGAGATACTGAAGTATTCACTTTCTCGATAACATCGAAGAATCTTGATACTTCTGCTCGTATGGTTCTCTACTTCATTCTTACACTTTATGAACTTCTCAAAATTTTCGGACTTTGCATTTCAACAAGAACACGTGTCCAAAACTAGAGAACTCATAGGTAAACGGAATGAAGTATGAGTACCAACCCCATGTCTGTATAGACTTTAGGCCACATACATCAATATGTATAAGTCTTAAGAATTTAATAACTCTTACTTCATGTGTTGTAAATTGATAACTGTATTTTGGTTAAGAATGTTTATACCGTTATTCTATGCACCTTACCCATTCAACATTTGACGAAGATAAATATTCATAACATAATTTTCAAATTTTGAATATCGTTCTTTATCAAATAAAAAGACGGACATTCATTTTAAAAGTAAAGTTGGTGCGCGATAACAGTTATTCAAAACCGAAATGTTTGCCGTAGACAAAACCAGGCGATAGCCCCCAATAGCAACATTTGCTTCGATTTCCGACTTTGAGAATCAAATCACCATTTCCCATTACTCTACTACTTCTCAGCATCTGTAATACCTTACAGATGTAGGATCCTAATCCAGTATACTATACCCAGGAAGCAAAGTTGATTGAAAAACAGTTTTCAATTACACACACAAGATAAAGCATCATAATACTTCAAGAGGGTGGTCATATATTCCCAATAATGCCTCTTCTACTGCCCAGGCTCATGACAGTAGTTAAGCAATCTACTATCCCTTCAACTGCAACCCCTTTAAATGTCTACGTCTTACCTTCTGTACACCATACTTAGGCTGGTTGGTTTTTTTCTTTCCCTTCCTTTCAGCTTCAGCCTTTGGTTTGGAAGAAATCTATCCAACAAGCGTAACGAGTGTATTCTCCTTATTGAAGAAGCTCTCAACTTGAGAGAAGGTGGAAGGTAGAGACTGTTGGATTATATCACTATACAATTCAATTTCTCCAGAATTTGATTAAAGGTCATTCTCGTACTGAAACAATTTCTTCGAGTTCGTATTTAACTATACAAGATGGCCTTCCATGCGATATGGATCTCTGTATCTGATACAGAGGATTCTGGAGCAAGTAAATGGAAAGCAGGAGTGATAAGGACATATACGACTTTGTCGTGAATTAAGACAATCATGACATCTCAAAACCAATAATTATAAAAAGGTTTGATTAACTTGGTTTTACGGGTTTTAGTTTAAGATCAGTTATAGTCGCTGCCAGTAGGGAGAAAAGAAACACGCAACATGCGCTCTTACAAAATTAGATTGGTTTATTAATTTACCTAATCAGGATGGCTCCTACCGTTTCGTCGAATTCTCCTTCATTTGCCCCTAAAGAGAAACAGCCGGGATCATATACACCTCACAAGTTTGCTAACCGGTCGGCCAGACCAGTATAAGTACTTCCAGGGAGGCTTCCCGCGCTTTCGCACGGACCTAATTAAATAGCTTCGTTTGCTTAAACACGCAACTTCGTAAACACATTTCTAGGCACATAATGAGTCAGCTAATTGTGAAGTGAAAATCTTCCGGGAGTAATTATTACTAACAGTGGGAATCGGGACCCAACTATCACATAGAAGGTATGCAATCACATTGCAAGTCTCAACACTTGAAACTCCCGGTATGGTTTTACCATTTGGTGGTCTCGAGTTGGCAGCCAAACCCAAGAGCAATTATAACTCTCGGGTTTGCAGCCCCCACCTGGTGGTCTTAGGTAGGGGTCCAACCCTACCCCCGAAGTTGTCCTAAGGTCGCTCCCAAGCCCGCACAAGGGTCTTGGTCCGAACCAAAGACCCCCGGTGCTCGGGTACAATAAAAAATGAGACGTCTTTCATGCAATTTTTAAAACTAATTCTGAAAAAAATAGGTTTTTGAAATCTTTAGCCGCAAAAACAACTTCTAGTGGATGGATCGGGTCTGATACCATGTTAGTGATTGGTGCTAGGGTCGCAACACTTGCGGACCACGGCGGAATAGCAAACAAAAATTTTTAGAGCATAGCACCAAACATATAACCCAAAATCATCCAAATACTAATAGTGGTCAAAACTTGAAAGCTAATAATAGGGTTTAAGGATGCTACAACATTTGTAGCGTGTCCACTCACCTAGTGGAAGACCCAATCTAGACTCCACGTCGTAGGAACAAGCTTGCTTGCAGACCTCCTCGCCGAAGATGATCGACTTAGAGAGAAACCTAACCCAAGCTTCAATTTCACCAAAAGAACACTTTTGTGAAGTAACTTGCTCTCACAATTTACTAGAAAATGATAAGAAGAAGATGTAGAATCACACTCTATTTCTCTTTTAACTCTCCTTAAGAAAATGAGGAGAGAAAGAGCAAAGGAAAGAATGGAGTAGAGTGAAGAGAGGTTTCATATATCAAATATAATATTGCCCATTCCTTTGCAAACCATACCTTTACATGCCTCGTTTCTTTATTATTATAAAGCAATGAGGTGTCCCTTCTAAAAATCGTATATGTGTATCATATACATAAAGTATTAGTATAGGTATCATATACATATGCATGTATTCGTATCAATTACAAATAACAAATTAAAGAATGAGTATATGTATCATATACATATACATATACATGTATTTGTATCATATACAAATAGTAAATTATTCTAGAAGAGTGTGTATCATATACATAAATATATTAGTGTGTATCATATACATATACATGTATCACATACAAATAGCAAATGAGAGTAAACGTAATACTAGAATATATATATATATATATATTAAATCAACACTTGATTTAATAATCCGACTTTATAATAAACCGGCTAGTATTAACAAATGTCCGATTAATATACGTGTATCATATACACGTATATAATCGAACTCGCGCACGTATCACCATAAGCACACTACATCGTTTCGCCTGAACCGGGAAACCCTCTGTGGAACTCTAAAAACTCGGCAATACACTGGAAGTTAGGTTAAGATCATATCCGATTGTCTCTGAAACATCTTCAGATTAATCCACTCATGGGTTAACTCAAAAGCACGTCAACGGTACTAGCTGCACGTAACGGCTACTCGGGTATTTATCGAAAGGTAGGTCTACAAGCAAGCTCATCCGAACCCACCAGAGCATTCAGTGACAATCACCGTACAGTCTGTTCACTTCGTCAGAGAATGTCGTATACCGGGTCTAGGGGTGGATACTGTCAAATCCCCAATAACCCAATAAGTCATGTCGATGTCAGTTATAACCATCTGAGATACAACTAATAACACTTATCGGTTTATCTCAACTGTACTAGCCAGGGATTTATGATTATAGTCAATCCGGCACAACGCGGCATCAACTTCCTATACCGGGAGAGACAAATCCCTTCGACTGCTCACTGTCTACATGTGCTTCAGGACCGTACTCAACTAAAACATGTATGCACGACTCTTTAAAGCAGCGGTTAGATAGTAATCAAAATACAATGGGAACACACACAACACACTGTGACGATCTCAGGTCAAAAGACTACCTTTTACTCATAACACCTAAGAACTGCTACCTGACAATAGGTATAATACCATTTATGAGTTCTTGATAAGTCCGCTCAGTGTACTCATTTTCCAATGAACGCATGTATACAATCTTTGGTGTCAAACACCAATGGCCGGGGGACCAACCATCGTCCCGGTGGAGCTCAAGAAACGTATACACTAGTCTACTCTGGAGTGTCGATACCCAGTCTCGATACTCCTACGACTAGAAACATTTGAGGATATGCTTATGGACTATCCATGCCCCACTAGTATGCTCCCCATCATAATCATGGTAGTCAAACAAAGATCCTATGGGTTTTATCATTATGTATTAGCGATACATAATAACAAGTAAAACATATACACATGAATCATAAAGACAAACCAGATAACATACAATCATGTCGAGCAAGAATGCTCTATCCATATAGCTTCATGTACAATTATAATAATTGCCTCCATAACGCCTATATCCAACATAAACTTGCAACCAAATATCAAGCTTTTCAGAAAGGCTAAGTTCAAAAACCAACTTCCCAATATATGCTAAAACTCAAGTATATACATGTTAATTTGATGGCCATTTCACAAATGTGACAAATCAGAGTTATGGAAAAGGCCCAAGATCGAACCTATCTCAATAACCAACAAGTGTAACAAAGGCAAGCAGGGACACACATCCGATCATTGTCATCGTCAGCATTTTTTTTGACGCAGCGAAGGCTACCGGCCCCGCGTGCCCCTCTCAAAGCACTAAATGGGAGACCCGGGTTCGATCATGGGTCTCCCCCCCCCCCACACACACAAAAAATCCTATTGCCCACCAATAGGCTGTGGGCCCTTGCCCGTCATCATCAGCATGTTCCTGTTACTCTTGCAGCAAAACTATTTCATAACTTCTGTCATAAAGTTTTTGCTTACTCCTTCAGATTTATCTCAAATTCGCAGCAAGACCGAAGGAACAGTAATGTGGTAACCATCTATTCTTCACAAAGACAATTAGAATAACTAGACCCGGCTCACATTCTTGGCAAACTAAGAAGAGACAAGAACCTAAAATCAGAATCTCCTACCTTTCTAGGGACAGGTAACCTCCCCTCCCAAGCATCTGTTCATCCATATTTTTTGTAAGCATCCTTCCCCTCAAGCGAACATTTATGTAACAGTTGTTCTCAAATCCTTTTTCCTTTTTTATTAAATTTTAAGTGTTTATGAATGTCATTTTGGTAATAAGTTACATAGAAACAAGGAGTACTATGATATATTTGATCCTCTGTTCAAAATGTTGGGCAATACTTCAATGGGAAACTATAGCTGGAAGACATCATAATGGTGACACCTAAAATAGAAAGTACAATTGATGTCATGATACTCAATATAGTATGGCATCATACTCAAAAGGTGGTTTTTACAAATAAAAAAGACTGGCGCCAGACTAAGCCAAAAGAACAGAGTCTATGGGAACATTGAAACACATTTATATGGCATAAATACAGCTTGTTGCCCTGCAAAAAAAAAATTTAAGGAAACTACAAAATAATCATGAGGTAGTGGGAAAATCAGGAAAACAATGATGTCTTAAGCTGCTCTAGTCACAAAGTGCATTCTTTTCCTGAAACCAAGGATGTCATTGATGCTTACCCGCAGTTAAATACAACATTATGGATCAAATTGATGCCACTTCTGTGGTCTATTATAGGAAGAAAGCACTCATCCATAACGCCAAAAGCAACAGCAATCTTGGAGTTGCATTCAGCTTTTTGATGGGCACTACATGAATGCCCAGCTGAATCCTCACCAAAGCGACGTATTAGGCGCCATGATAAACCTGATTCCAAGTCATTCATGGTCCCAATAAGCTTCTGCAATCGTTTGAAGACCTGTACCAACGGTAAAAAATAGATAAAACACTAAGAAAAATCAACAGTCAATCTCTCTGTAGTTCAAAGAAGAATCAGAAGCTGTGCTTGAAAAATAATATTCAGGACTTGCATACACATATAAAGTATTTAAAAAGAATTGATAGGATCTTGATCTGAGCCCTCCATAAATTTCCAGTATATATTGTGCTCATTTCATATACACTTGGTGCATGCGTGTGCGTGTGCATGTGTGTGTGTGTGTGTGAGAGAGAGAGAGGTGCTTATAGCGAAGAATTTGTCAGTACAGATTATGGTCACATTTTCTCAGTTTATACGATGTTTCTGTTAGATTCAGAGTCGAAGAAAAGCGGAGTGCCGATAAGATATGGAGAAAAGCACATTCAAAGATGATAAGTAAAATTATGATGATTTTTCACAATAGATAATGAGTTGTTCTGTTCCTACTCTTTAGTTGAATTATAATTGCATCATAAGAGACGAAGAAATACCGATCTGCCTGGAAAAGCAACTCTAGTATTGCGACCACTGTCTAGCGTATAAAGTAGTTTCAAATTGATAAGTTGTATTTACTTTTAAACATAATTATTTTACTCTCAACCAATTTCCACAATTTTACATAGTTTTTTATCAGTACAAGAGACCAACTCTCCTTGTTAATTTCTACTTTCCGTCTAAACTAAAACAATTCATCTAGTTAATTATGAGGGTGAAAAAATAAGCAATTAAAAAAGTTCTCATAGCTACTTGTAAACTAAATTACTTACAAGACCAATTTACAAGTCTTTGGATGCCATTCCCAACCAGACGCATTAATAAAATTTATGATTTCATATTAAGGTTTGTGCTCAATCAGAGTCTGTCTCTCTGGGTCTAGGACAGCTATTTGCAAAACCATATATTCTCCTATACTTAATATAGGCAGGGTCTAGCATTTGTATGAAAGGTTTGTTGTTAGTAGACAACTTTAGAAATAATTTTTAAATCGAATGCAATACAATGGAAAAATAAGCTAGTTTTCACTTGGAAATATAGCCTAAGCTGCTGTGTACAGGAAAATAATAGGGACAGGGACTTCATGATGAACCAAGCAACCAATAGGTTCATCTACTTAATTCCATTGTATCAAAACTTTTATTAAAAAAAGGACTGGAGAAATTCCTAAACAGAGAAAGTAGGGTCTAGGCAAAGCCACAAACCAAAGTAACCATGTCTAAGATATTGTTCATTTTATTTGAAAGAAATTGCCAGCCAGCGTAACCACAAGCAGGATGAAGAAAACAAAATGGCATAAACAACTGAAAATGGAAATGTTACCTTTTTGCAACTTTTCCCACAAAAGGATATATCTGAATCATCTGAAAGAACAGAAATATCATCTGCTTCCGGGATACACTGGTGGTGATCTACAAAATTTAAATTTTAAATACCAATGAAGGGGAGAGTGAATAAAAAACAACGAGGATGCTCTTCAAATTCATCACAGCATAACTTATTAACTTACATTTTTTCTCACATTGAGAACACGTGAGTAATGCAGAAATATCCGGATCGCTTTCTTCAGGAACATCATCAGAAACCAGCCCACAATATTTACACGAACAGTTTGCACAGTGCCAATCATCAGGAGGAAGCATCTGTAGAAAGTAGATAGAAAGGATCTTGAGCACTATAAATATAGTACTACAAAGTCTAGGTTGCGACATGCATGGTTAAACAACAAGAGAGAGTGCAGAAACCAATGGCAAGCTTTTATATTCCACTAAAAAAAATTCTTTTATATTCCATTAAAAAAAAGTGGTAGGAAACTGATGAGAGAAAGCATTACTTGAGTTAATATATAATATTGCATACCTCAATGCCCAAACAATTCAGATGGAAAGTAGAAGGACAACCATCGCAGCAAATCAAGTCACCCCCATCTCCACAGATACCACAGGTATCATCATTGGGGTCATCACCTTCAATGTCTACACTGTAGAAGCCTTGTCGCTCAGATTCCGGTCGTTTTTCCCATGCATTTAGTTGGCACTGCAAAAGGGAAGTCCCTGTCTCCTCCACAAAAATATTTTGGTATGGCTGATGCAGTTTGCTACCAGCATGAATCTCAAATTTTGATATAGAGATAATCTTACTACAGCAGCCGCAACGAATACCGTCTCTTGTGAGAGAACCCTCAAGTAAAGCTTGTGTTTGCTTCTTGTTCATGTACTTCACCTTTCCATCTGCTCGCACAACACCCAAATCTATCATCCATGACGTAATTGTCCTTTTCCATTCATATGGTACATAGTCGTCATCGTCTTCATCGTCTTGGTTAGCTCCACGAACCAACAGAGCGCAACCTCTCCGCTTTCTTCGCGTATCACCGGTGTCTCTCCTAATAATTTTTCGACCACTGTTCTTGTAAACATTTGTATTGGAGCTTATCTTTCGTTCTTTTCGTGCTCCCAAGTCCTCGTTTTTTTCAAAGCCTTTACCGCTTCCTCTCTTCTTCGCTACATTCCTTGTCAGCATTTTAAGTTGGTTCGTTGGTACAGTTGCAAATGTAGAGCTTGTTCCTTCGTTGCTCTTCTTAGAACGTTCCAAATACACATTATATGCCTTTGTAATAGACCAAAAGCCGGCTCCTCCATGAGGAGGTATATAGACAGAATCTTCATAGGGTCTACCTCTTCTGGGTCTCAAATCAATCTTCCAACCGGCATCTAAGAGGATTCCCTTGATCTGTTCCCGGACTCTCTGTTTCACAGTCGCACGACTATTGTTCGCTTCTTCACATGCTTCATCTTTTGTGTTCAGCTTGGTCACAACAGATGCTTTTGATTTGGATTGAGTCTCCTCTTTAGCAATAGGATCACTAGTGGTGCTAGAAGAATCCGCTTTCGTCGACTTTACCCTTGGAGACGAAGCTTCTATATTTGTTTTTTCCTTGCAAGGTCTTCCACGCCTGGCAGAAGAAACTTTCCCTGGATCCAACTGATCTTTAACTAACTCGGTGGCTGAAATTGGTTTCTTGATTGTGTCTTCGGAAAGCAAAGAATGTTTTTCAGTGCTCTTCTTAGTTTCTTTGTCATCCCTTCGGACACGAACTCCTTCAATCATCCCGGCCCTTTCACCACTATCTTTACCTTGCGAAGAAGTGCTGTTATCTTTTAGCTTCCTGGGTGTTCTTGCAGTTGAGCGCTCGATCCACTTGCCATTTTCAGTTTCAGGCTTGTTTTTCTTTTTCAAATCCTCCTGCTTTCTTTTCTCGCCGGACCCATCCCTTTGTTTGTTAACAGAAGCTGCTGGTTTGGAACCTGGCAAATCTTCTGCATCAATGTCACAT
The DNA here is from genome assembly GCA_030015575.1 of Agapanthus africanus. Classification (NCBI taxonomy): domain Eukaryota; kingdom Viridiplantae; phylum Streptophyta; class Magnoliopsida; order Asparagales; family Amaryllidaceae; genus Agapanthus; species Agapanthus africanus. The sequence continues at coordinate 811,312,591 of JASDDO010000019.1, read as the reverse complement.
CCCTTGTATCCAGATTTCAAAAATTTTCCTTGAATACTCGGTTCTTGCCTGCGTTTCACTAGCTCTTCTCTGAGTCTCTTAATTTTGGTTTCATCAGCAAGTGAATCTCTACTTCTTTTCCTTTCTGAACCCAGTGTCCCCGAGTCAGATTCTCTCTTTTCCTTAAGTACTGTCGACCTCAAAACATTCTTTGATTCCACTTTTTTCTCTTTTTCGCTAGGCAGTGAATCACTGTTTTTCTTTTTCCTACTAGAAGATTCAATTCCTTTTTTATCAACCCCAGAAAACGCAGAAGACTTCTTGTTACTACCAATTTCTTCCCTCTTCTTCGTAACCTTTGATTTCAAAACTTTCGTCGCTTCAATCATCACATCCTCCTTGTTGCTTAGCTGATCTTCCCTACTCTTTTTCTTGGTCACAGAACCATTCCCATCCAAATCATCATCAAAGAAATTTGACGATTTCTTCTTATTGTCCGCTGCCTTAATTTCCTTGCCAACCTTTGGCTTTAAAACCTTCTTTGAATCATCTTTCACAGGACTTCTCACATCCTGAGGAGCTCCAGAAACATCATCTTTTTCCAATTTATTGGCTATTTCTGAACTTGAAACTGCCTCATGTTCCACATTTATGTTTTTCTCCTTGATGAACGAAGCATTCTCACCCTTCTTACTGTCGTCGACTTCCCTTTTCTCAAAAAGCTCTGAACTTGAATCTATTTTTGAGCCTGCCTTTGCTTCCTCCTTGCAAGTCGACCCATAAATGTCGCTCTTTTCCTTGATCGAAGAGCCACCTCCATTCTCATGAACTCCAGGAACAACCAATGCCTTTCTATTGCCCTCGCCTCTTTCTGGCTCAAAACCACTCTTTCCTTCCTCCTTAACCTGAGGAGAAGCTACAAAGCTGTCGTCGTCGGACTCAGAATCGGTCAGTATCAATCTCCTTCTCTTAGTCTCGATCTTAGACTCGAGAACCTTGCGCCCAGATCGCTCCCTCTTCGACATCTCGATCATCGAACCCTAATCGAGGTTCCTTCCTTCAAATACAAGCAAAGTCGTCTCCAATCGAAGAAGACAAGCATCCATAGATCCCTAAAAGAAACAAACAAGCAAACAAAACCCTAGATCCAGGAACAACAGAAGAAGAAAAAGAAAAAAGAAAAAAAACCGATGAATTAAGAAATTTGAAGCGGATCCGCAATCGTACCTCCAAATCGATCAGATCGAAGACGGAGAACGAGATAAAACTTTTATCTGTTGCTGTTGTTGATGATTTTGATTTGAAGAAGAAGAAGAGATTGGCTTAGAGGGGCTGGGTTTGGCGAACAGAGAGGTGATTGGGTTTTGGGGGCAGCTTTTAACTCGTTGTTTTTTTTGGCAAACTTTTTTCGTTTTTTATTTTATTTGAAGTTATCGTGAAATAATTTTTCCGGCCTCTTTTCGCGGTTTCCCTCCAGCGCTCCTAGGTCTTGTCGTGTCAATGAGCATTCCGCATTCGGATTCCGTTTTGTGTTTGAAATTTGCAAAGCTGATTTGAGCAAGACTAAGCTTTCAAGTTTTGGCCATTCAAGCCATGCTTGGAGACGGAGTTTAGATAACGGTTTATTTTTAAGGGATGGTATAGAGATGCAGGCTCTGATTTGCGGATCTGTAACTTCAAAAATGAAGTTATCAAAACTTTTATCGGATTGGATTTTAGATAACTGTAGTTTTCTGGTTTTTAAATGTGAAATGATTGTGGTAATCTCTACGCCAAGATGACTCCCAAACCGGACAAAGTTATGATTTTAGAGTTTTTTTCCTGTACGAATGATGGTTGTTTATTATTTATTGATGAGAATAAGCATCATTATTACAAACAATAGTCAACCAGTCAGGAAATGATGATTCCCAGCGAGTTCGACAGCGTGTTGACAAGGCGTGTTTCGCTACTCCATGAGCCGCCCAAATACACAAACGCTTACAAAATGACCACCTGCTAAATTCAAATTGCCCTATAATCATTTGGTATCAACAATATAGATCTCCATCTTTATCTCAGCTTGTTTGTTCTTTTGAAATGCCTCAACCACTTTTTTTCATCCTCTTCAAATATCACCTTTCTATCATCCATGCTTTTCACCATCAACATGGCTCTTCTTGCAGCGATTGCTTCAGCTTCGGTTGCCGATGTGATTGCATCCAAAGTATCTGCTTCGACTAAGATGATTTTTCCTTGTGCGCCCCTTATCACCACACCAATTGCGCCTCGACCTTTCTCTTTTAAAAAAGAACAATCAAAAAAATTGCTTTCACCAAACCTTCCGATGGAGCTTCCCATGTTGTTCCATGGTCAATGTCTCCCTTCTTCTTTTGACATGTTTCTTGATCCTTTCTCTTGTCCATGATCAATGACTTCTCCCGATCTTCAAAGTCCTTTACGATAAACCGACTCAAAATATCAAGCCTCCAAGCTTCTTGATCAAATACAACATTGTTGCGTGCTTTCCACCACCACCGCAAGTTAAACATAGCTGCCGCTTTAATCGATCGCCGGAATCTCCATTCCCGCATAAATTCATCAAATTTTTCCACCACGTCATAATAGAATTGCTTGTAATTTCATTAACCTTGCATCAAGGCGGAACAATAGATCTAAATTGAATAGATTTTGGACACCCGAAAAACAAATGAAGGGTTGTTTCTTCAACATCTCGACATAGTGGGCAAAGGCCATCAGTCTCAACCCTCTGTTTCTTCAAATTCATTGCCGGCAATACTTTCTATACACGTTTTCAATTTTATAGTTAGGTGTCTCTAATTTTTTGAAACCACGGTGTAGAAAAATTAACTCCGTTCCCAAACAGGGGCCAACAGGACGGCTCTTAGTCTTGATTTGATATACCAAAAAAAATATATGCGTGGATTACACATATATATCCTTAACTATTGGCGTTTCTTAGATAAACACCTTAAGCCTTATAAATTACAAATAAATACTTTTAACTATTGGTACACTGTGTATGTCCGCCGTTAACGGATTTAGCATTTTATCATTATCACTAAGTTCTCGGACCTTGAACAAGGTTAGTGATGGATCTCTGGATCTCCTTCAGATGTTATCTTCCGTTGATCTGCTGCGAGCGTTGATGGACGGCTGAGATTGAGTTAGAGGGTTGGCTCCTGGAGCGTGTGGATCTCAATGAGTTTTGTGTGGTTGAGGCCGAGCTACCTGCAAAAAAGTCCCGGGGTGGTTGTGCCACCGAAGACCCTCCGACGATCAAGTTAGACGGGGTATTTTGGCAGAGTAACGGCCTAGTGGAGTAAAAATGGCTTACCTCAATCGTATGAGAGAGGGGTTTATATAGCGGCAGCAATGGGCAGGCAGGCGCGAGAATCACGCCGGCCGTTACGCCCCTGGCGTCACTCCCGTGTGATAGGCGGGACCTCGCATTAATGACGAGACATGCTCGTTAATGGGGAATCGTGATGGCGTGAAACACGGGATCGTGGGCGGCGGATATCTCGTGCATGGCGAGATTCGCGGAGCCGTGGCGGAGGCGCCTGCGATCAGCGCTGCGGGTCAGTCAGTGAGACCGAGGAAGATGAGCTCGGCGGGAGGCCGAGGCATCTTGGTTCTGTGATAGCTCGAAGGAGAGTCGGGGGCGGTCTGGAAGGCCACCGAAGGTCGGGAAACTCCTCGGGCCAGAGGGGCGATCCCAACTGAAGTTCTTGATCCTTTTTTGTAGGTTCTGGGACACGTCATCTGCAACGTGTCAGCATCTGGAGAGTCACCGATATCGAGCCTCATCAGTAGCCTCCTGCTCTCATCTCGACCCGTTCCTGGGTCGGGTCGAGAGTGGTATGACCGATCACCCAGGGTGAGCAGATATCGTCGGCGCGCATTCCCGGGTAAAAAGTAGTATTTTCTTGATGACATCAGCGGATCAGGGAAAAGATCTCGCATTTAAAGGGGAAGCGCCGGATCGTGCGTACGTTCATCGAAGCGACAGCCCACGTGTCTGGCACTGGTTGGCTGGTAAGACGTGCCGCAGGAATTCCCGCGCTCGAAGGGACACGCTCAATGTGAGTGCGACAGGTGGAACATTGTCGGCCGTTGGTTGCGAAACGTTGTTTTGGCGGGAGGCGATCGGAGCCGTAGGATGCGTACGCCGGCAGCTATAAATAGAGGTGGGATCCCCAACAGGGCCCATACATCTTCATAATTTCCTCGTCCCTAGTCGTGTTAGCTCGACGCTCTTCTTCTCAGGTCGGATTCCTTGCATTTGATCTCCCGAAGACACCTCCCTTTAATCAGGTTAGATGTCTTCTTCCGAGAAGTCTGTAGATGTTGTAGCAATCTAGTTCATTTATACCATTTCCAGTTCCCGTATTTACTTATCTGTAGTATTTTCTTGATTTATTGTGTTTTGGGTGCGAATGGTATTTTACATTTTACATTGCATTCGACCCGACCCGTTTGCTTGAACCGGTTTGATTCATAATTATTAATTAACTTGACTTGTTACATAGATACGTGCATCTCTTATATACTGCATGTTGGCATTTCATCTGACATCGCACATTTTTACCATATAACAGTTTAGGTCGTGTAAAATAAATTAAAATTGCATTTCATAGCCTGCATGATACCCCTAACCCTGTGGTAGCATCCGCGCATCTTGTTCTCGTCCCGTTCAGTGAAACGGACGTGTTTGGATGGCTACGCGCACGTACGTGTATCCGTTCTTAGGGGTATGCATTTTCGTTACCTGAGCACTGGTTTTGAAATTTGAAAGTCGCATATATTTTTCGTATTTTAAATCTGAATTTTTAGACCAGACCCGGGCGTATTTTGGAATGTTTTATATCCCGTCAAAATTCAAATTTATTTAATATAATAATATATTTAAAATTTTCTTAACAGCTTCAAAGTTTTACTTGACCAACGAAATCTTTTTTAAATCAAATCGTAATTTTTAAAACAACCATATATCCCTTTTTCCCTCTGGCCCCACCGCACTCAACCTCTCTTTTCTTCTCTTTCTCTTTCTCTCTCTCTCGCCGTCTCTTTCCTCTTTCTTTCTCTTTCTCTCTCCCCCGCTCTCTCTCTCTTCTTTCTCTCTTCTATCGGAGTTACTGTGCGTTCCTCGAGTGTGGTCACCACGCCGCGCTATCGTCACCTCCCTTCTTCACGTTTCCTCTTCTCCTTCGTTTAAACCCCCACGAGAACCCATACTGCCGCCACGAGAAAGCCCTAGCCCCATCGCGCTCACCTCGTCGCCGTCACTGCCCTCTCACCCTTGTCTCCACACCTTCTCCTCCTCTTTTACTCCTCCTCCTCCCTGCTCCAACCACCACCTCCGTTCACCGTCATGTCGTTGAGAACCCACATCTCACCATTCTGGTCGCCGACCCTGTCTCCACCGCCATTCATCTCCTCGACCTCGCCTCACCGTCGTCTTCTCCTCCTCGACCACCTCACCTCTCTCCTCTCCCCTACAAACCTTGTCTCCGACAAACCCGACCACTTCGACCCAGAAACCCCTGCACCCATCTTCACCTCACCGCCGGCGACCCTTCATCGCCATCACCCTCGTCCTCACTTCCACCTCTTCAGCATCACCATCCTCATCTCTCCTCTTTCCTCTCTTCGTTGAAACCCGACTTCAAGAAACCCTAGAACCCTACCCAAGCTTCATCACCTGCACACCTTGTCTCCGTTCCCTCACCTCCGGCGACCCTGACTTCATCATCACCCCCTCATTTCCTTATCCCTTCTCCTGCACACAACTCTAAATCCCGACTCTACTCCCCTGCTAACCCATTCACCACAACAATCAAAAACCGATGAAACCGCTGCCATTGCCGATCACCACCGCCGGAGCTCCGACCCCGTCGCCTCCGCGACTTGTCATCACCATCTCTTTCCTTGCCTCTGTCCCAAACCCCAGAGCACCAAATCCCAGCTTCTTCTTCTTCTTTTTCTTCTTTTCTCCTTCGTCTTCTTTTCGTGATTTCTTGGATTCACGTGTTTCCGATCACCGCCGGAGCCGTGCTCGCCGCCGCTGATCCGGGCGACCCAGTGGACGTTCCCTACCTACGCGGTTACATTCTTGCATTGCCTGATTCTGTCCTGTATTTTGTGCGCGCAAAATGTTCGACGCAATGCCCCAATGGAGATTTCCGTCGTTTTCTCGCATTCTTGCCGCGTGCCGTGCATCTGTGGATCCCCGAGGCAAGTTTATCTTGCTACATGCTACATTACATTTTATGCATCTATTTTAATGAATATAATATTTGAATTTCAAACTGTGCATCCAAAATACTTGTTTCACAGTGTTACAATGACCGTATGCATCCATTCTTATCATTTCATATCTAACATATGCAAACATATCTTGTCACATATCATACTATAGTATACCGCATCAAATTGAATATAACCATTCACATTGTTTAATTGAATATCGTGCATTAACTAGTTGTCATTTAAAGGTTATATGATATCCATCCGCATCCATATCGAATAGAATACATATAGCTGCATTCACAGATATCATAAATAACCCAATATTATTGTTTTAATACCCCATGTTTAATAAAGTGTAATCTAATTAGTTTTAGAACTATTAAATGTAACCATAATCGATAGTGTGCATCCATGTCGTTGTCTTGCTATCTATGTGCATACCATTCATGCTAGTTCATTTCTTTAGTACTCGATACTTGTTTTGTGTACCCACGCTTACTATAGTTTAATTATGAGTACCCACATGACAATTGTGCACCCCTGACATGACTTAATACACTACTAATTGATACGACTTGATACCGTGCACTTCTTGACATGATTGGATTTATATACACTACCTGACTTGACTTGTTGTACCACAGCTTGACACATTACCTGATCTTGTTACTAATGCCAACTACCTTGACATGTTGTCCCTACGGACATTTCCTGTTGTCTATCCAGACAAACCTGTACCTGCTTGATCCTGTGTTGGCCTTAGCTCCAGATTTATTAATACCTGACTTGAACATATAACTTAGGGGTATGGGGAAATCAATGATAAAACCTGACTTGTAACTCGACAGTTCGATACCTTTACTGATCAGTCTTACGGGCTAGGCCAGCCCCGGGATGCTGCTGCTGACATCACTCGTCATTACATATTACCCTTTTTACTGCCTTGCGGCGCGTCTCGGATTCAGCCCGAGAGTCTTAGACCGTAATCCCGGGCACGCACAGGATACTATTGAGTTACATCGATGATTTATCAAATTGATTTCAAAGACTTGAGAGTAGTTAACCCAATAGAAACAGTCTAGATTACTCACTACACATTACCCTCACTGTCCTCATTTATATTACTGTTATACCTGTTTTACTATTCATACACATACATGTATGTCTTGTTACCCCTGTTTATATTATTGCTTGATGTTATGACGCACTGACGTCTGGGTTTTGCATGGCCCAGATCCTCTACCTTTGTCGCGGCTGATGGGGAGTACTGCCGCTGTTAGACCGAGCGGTGAGGATCCTGTTAGTATCCAGTTAGTTTAGTTACTTCCGTACTTTCCAGGTTATTATTGTTTATTGGATCTATTGCATCCGCATATTATTTCTTGACTCGTTTATTCTGGCTCATGGACATGTACTAGATAGTTTATTTACTTTTCTGTTATTGATATCTCTTCAGCCGTAATGTGACTGTGGAGGGATTTTTCCTATCCACAGGTAGCATGGTTGGCTCTGTCACGTGCCTATCTTAGCGCACTCTGGGAAGCGGGGCGTGACAGATGTAGTCCGGGTAGAGTCTAGGGAGTCTTCCGAAGCTTCCTCTTCTACTTCTTCCTCTTCCTCCTCTGAGTCGGAGCCCCCCGGGGAGTTAGGATTAGTAATGCTTCCCGGGATCGTGCGACGGGGGCGGTCCCCAGAGCGCAGGTCGCGGGTGTTCTTGGCGTGTGATCCACGCTGTGGCATGCGGAGGAGCTCGACAACATCCGGACTCGTTTCCTCATTCCTCCCAGCTATTCGCTTCGTCTGGCTGAGGAGGGGGAGAGGGCAGACCAGGTACGGGGTAAGGAGATTGCCTTATACCTGGAAGCCTTTTGGGTCGGGATGTGTATGCCCTTCTCTCCCGAGGTGAGTGCGGCGTTGAATTGTTTTGGGTTAGCCCCGGGCCAGCTAGTGCCGAACTCTTGGAGGATCCTCCTCGGGTTCCTGGTCCGGTTGAGATTGAGTGCGATCCCTTTGCTACAAAAACCACCCTGGCGCTCGTAGGGGCTGTTCTCCGCCGAAATACAGAGACGGAACTGCGTAGGCCGTCTTGCCTGAATTTGGGGGCAGATGCTATTTGGTTTTATCTGTCCACCACTCCGAAAATGCCAAGTTGATTTATGGCCCCGTGTATCGGAGGTTTAGACAGATATGGCCGTTGTAGCAAACTTTGTCAGATTCCCCCTCGTTTGAGGGTTTTTTTGATTGTGGGGACGCTCCTCCCTGCAGGCGCAAGCTGTTAGTTATATGTATGCCGTAGAGGCCATTACTGTACATGAGATGTATATTGTAGTGGATGCTGGGACATATATAGGTAGGACTTTCTTGCTCGACATGATAGTAGGCTATCTGGTTGCTCTTTATCTTAACATGTATACTTGCTGTCTCTCTATTACATGTTGATAAAGCCCTTAGGATGTGTGCTCGACTTCCAGGACTATGATGTAGATCATACTAGTGGGGCCTGGGTAGTCAATGAGTACATCCTTCAATGTTCCTAGTCGTGGGAATAACGAGACGGGGCATCGATATTTCAGAGTAGACTAGCGTATATCTTCTCGATCCATGTGATGGGCGATGGATGATCCCATATCCATTGGTGTTTGACATCAGAGACGGTATGCGGGTGCTCAGTGGAGACTGGGTACACTGAACGGACTCGCCGAGAACTCCCAAATGGTATTATACCTCACGTCAGATGGCAGTTCTCTGGTGACACTGGTAAAGCTTAGTCTGTTGACCCGAGATCGTCATAGAGTCTTGTGTGTCTCCCACTGTGCTTTGATTTCCACCCTACCACGGCTCTACTGAGACGTGCAAACAGGTGGTTTTTGGGTACAGTTCCGATTCACATGGAGGCAATGAGCGATAGGAGGGGATTCGTCTCTCCCGGTATTGGGGGTTGATGTTGCGCTATGCTCGACTGGCCATAACTGGAAATCCCTGGCCAGGGTTGCACTGATTTACTGGTAAGTGTTATCAGTAGTTTCATGCTTGTTTTGGACCTTGCATCGGCATGACTTATTGATCTACTGGGGTTTGACGTTTACCACCCCTAGGCGAGATATGCGACATATCAGACGAACAGACCGGACTGTGCGGTAAGTGTTACTGATTGGATTCGCAGGAGTGTGAGCAGGCTTTCTCGTTGATCTTCTGATCGCTCAATACCCGGATGGCCGTTACGTTTAGCAGACCGCTTGCGGCTTGTGGGTGATTGATATGATCACCACCTACTGCCGGCGTATTGACGAGTCTTTAGAGTCCTACACAGAGGTTTCTTGGCTCAAGCGAAACGAAATACGAGCGCATATGAGATATGTGCGGGACCGAGAATAATACCAGTATGTGATACTGTGTTCTATTCTCACGATTTGTATCATCGGACGGTTATATGAGATATAGCCGGGTTACCGAATCAAGTGTTGATTCGATATATTGATACACTTGATATTAGTCGGTTATATACGATATGACTGGATCATTAAATCAAGTATCGATTTAATGATTTAATGTATAATTATATATTTGATATACTACCTTACATTAACTAGTATTTGTTCACTTAAGATTGATTTTCTCACTTGATGTGCACAAGTTGTATATATGATATATGTTTGTGCACTAGTTTGTATCATGATTGATGATACATGCAAACTTGGGTGTGTGTATGACTTACACCATGTTTAGGTTAATGGTAAAGGTTTTTAATTATTTAGTAATTCAAAAATGGTGGTTATTTTTGTCTTTGCTTGAAGCTTCATGAAGCTTTCAAGCATCTTTGACAAAGTCCACCATTTTTGTTTTGCATGACATTTTCACTAACCTAACCATTAACATAAACTCTAGTTTAGTCTCTACAATGGTTAACTCACCCATGGTTGCATCATGATAGACTTCACTTGATTATTCATTTTGGTTTTATTCTATTATTCATATTCTTTTCTTTTTCTTCTTCTTCAAGAAGAAGAAAGCTTGTTAGAAAAATTTCAAGTGAAGAAAAAGAGTGAGAAATCCAAATCCAAAGTGAACCCACTTCCTATTTCTTCATCCTCTACCACTTGCCATGTAGTATAGGGTGTTCTTTTCATAAAGTTCATGACCAAGTGAAGATGGAGCTTGAGCTTGAGTCTCCTCGACGTAGATCGTCTTCGACCTCGAACTCAACGACCTAGCCCGCTCATTTCTTCAAAGAAACCATCGCTAGGGTCCGGGATCCCGATGATCGCAGCGAAGGGACGTCAACATGGAGCTTTAGAAGTGAAGGACCGGATCTACAAAGGTTGTAATCCCTTTCACTTAGTAGCAAAGTAGTTTGCTTGCTTTTACTTTCGCCTTACCTCTAGTATACGATCTTGCTTAGGGTTGTTCGGCACATAAAAATTTGATTTTGGCATGGTTGATGCCTTGTGGAACCTCATGAGTGTGCTTAGGAACCCCACAGCGGTATCAGAGCCTAGCTAGAGCTTTAGGCGATGGGTAGACGAAGTTAGAAACCCGATCGAACCCTACATTTTGAACACTTGAATCTGTCGTTTCATGCTTGTTAATCTGTGTACATTTTTTAAAACTGTGTATTTTTCCTAATTAAAAATGCTCAGAAAATAGAGCAGGGAATTATAAGGAAGACTGCAGAAAACGACAACCTAACGCTACAGTAGAGCCGCGGAACCGCGGCCCTTCCCTACTTGTTGCGGCGGTTCCGCGGCCGTATGTGATGATTAGGCACTTCTTTTTCTGCAGTTATCTCCGTAGGTGTTTCCTATTTCTTCTGGGAATTTTTAATTTATACTCAAGAGTTGAGTTTTCTGGGTTGTATTGGGGACTCGATGATTCGATCGGATTATTTAACTTTGTTTATTTTGTTTTTCCGGGTATTTTAGAAAGTGTTAAAAAGTTCGACCGGATATCAATAACTCACTTTTTCCCGACCCGGAAAATTTCCAAGTATTGGATTTTTCCGTAGTTTAAGAACGTCTAAGTAGTGCAAGTAACGCGATGGACCCTCTAGAAGACAAAAAACCTTAACTCGATTATGTGACCGTCTTGAACTGCCTTTTGAACCTTAGGGTTTGGGGCAGTACGGCGTGCCACATGTGAGGCATTGGCTTGACCCTTCTACGGCTGGACCGTTGGAACTGTGGCATGAAATGGATGCTTTTAAACTCCCCTCAAGTGTTGAACTATTTGGGAAAACTTGGGTGTTTGATTGTTCGATCGGAAAGTTTAACATTGCCTATTTATCTGGAATGTGATACAATATTTGGAATTCACAAGTAGTTATGAGATAACTAATTTGAATGTTATAAATCTAGCAGTTTAGTCTCAAATGATCGGTTGCCACGGGATTTTGATGTGATCAAAAGTCCGTCGCAATCACGTAGCGTACGTGGATACTCGCCGGTAAACTTAATAGATAGCCACGCTCCATAGCCCCGACCAAGTGACTGTAGGAGAACCCCGTCGCCAAAAGCATCCGTTCGGGTGCTCGCGCAGCGGTGTTCCGCCTTAGTGCACTTCGTTGACGGCATTCGGGGGTGTGGCTGTCTACTAAAGTTTGCGACGAGCATTCGATCAGAATGTCGGGAATCTTGTTGAATTGCCCGACTTGATATTGAAAACAGTTTTCGATTTTGAGACTAAAATGCGGGATTTATAATTGTTAGGCATGCGATGTCTAAGGAATTCATTTGGTTAGGCATGCGATGTCTATGTAGGTTGCGGAGTCCAACTGTTGTAGTTTTACACTTTCTTTTCTGCGACCGTAAGTGTAATATGTGATATCGCCGGTTTCGTTGCTATATGTCAACGACAATTGGGATGGGTATATTTACTTACGTTGATGACATGTGATGTTATGTGTTGCTGGATATGTTATATTGGATCGTCGTGTTTGAATAGCCGGGTTTTTTTTTATGTGAGATGAGTGTTTTTCATTTTCATTCATGTAAAAAAAAACTTGTATGTAATATTCTTTTATTGGGGCACTTCCAGGTTGAGGATGATGTCACCATTGTATATTATTTACTTTTCCGCATTAGGATAGACCCAAGGAGGGGAGTACAAGTAACCGGGTTCTAGGGTCCAGTGGGAGACCATCTCGAGCAGTCGAGTCCGGGTCTCCTAACTCTAGAATTGGTAGGGTTGCTTGCCGCTCTCGTAGGGGTCTAGGGGTGTGGGATTGGCTATTCATCACGACCGTGGAATCCGTGTTTTATAGGGGCTCAAAATAAAACACGGACGTCTTAGTATATCCAATATTTCATATGATATTTTCTGCTGCGTTATCTGTGATGTGATCATGTGATATGTTCAGATTGATACTGTATATAGTATATATGATATATTATATAGACGTTGCTTATGTTTTACACCCGCGCTAGCCCTGCCCCGCTCTGCCGTTAGTTACCTAACCTAACGGTGCGGACGGGACATCGAGGCGAATGCGGATGGCATAAGCGTACGTTGTATTTATCTGTGATGTTTAGGTGGACTTAAATGATGGGACATTCATTAATGAGATTAATGAAAGAAAATAAACCTAAAAGATATTGTGGAATCGAATTTCAAAAATAAAATTAGGTAGCTCTAGTTGTTGCTTTACATAGCGGTGTTCCTTGTAGAACATCCAGCACCTTATTCGACAAGGAAAGAGCCGACGATCCCTTCACCGGGAGTGCCCTCTTTAGCAATAATTAGCAGATGCTACAACCTTCGGTTTGTCTTTTGACTGCTTTTCTAGTTCTTGCTTTGCATAGTGGTATTGTGAATATCCTGCACCTCATTCGACGAGAAAAGAGCAGAGATCTCTTCACCGGGAGTGACCTCTTTAGCGAAACTAGCAAAATCCTCAAAAACACTCCATTTAAAACCATTTGATTCCGCAACGAGATCAAGTTCAAAGCGTTAAAGGTTTTCTTAAAAACCATCCGCAACCCTACGTCATTTAGGAAGTAGAGTACTTAGTATTCGTGTTGTGTTTGTTGACCATAGTCAAGGCACGGTGTATGGTAGCTAAGTGATGTCTTCGTACACCGCATATGATGCGATTAGTTAGGACAGTCGCGTGACTTTGTTGATGTGGGTGGGTCTAATTAATCACGAAATGACGGGTAGAACTTGACTAGTGCTTATGATTCGTTGACCATAGTTAAGGTCATAAATGCTAGGGGTAAAAACCTTTATTGGGAGTTTCAAGTGTTGAAATTTGCAATGAAATTGCATACCTTATATGAGATAGTTGGATCCCGATACCCACTGCGAGTAATTGTTACTTCTGGGAGAGTTTTGCACTTTACAATTAGCCGATCAAATAGGTGTCTAGAAAGGTGTCAACGGGGTTACGCCCCTGGGAAAATAAGGTTTATTTTAATTAGGTCCGTGCGAAAGCACGGGGAACCTCCCTCAAAGTACCGGCACTGGCCTGGCTGAAAGATTGGCGAACTTGTAGAGTGTAATTAATCCCGGCTAGTCTTTCCTTTTAGAGTTTGAAGGAAGATTTGATAAAAACAGTGGGAGTCATCCTGATTAGATAAAATAAATAACTAATCTAATCTTGCAAGAGCGCACGCAAAGTGTTTTCTTCTCTCTCTCTCCAGGTACCGGCCATGTCACGCCATAATCAAGATAATAATATGAATGTATTGACCGAACCCGCTTGTTATACTGAGCTGGGGAACGTTGGTCCCGCTCCAACTTATAATTGTTATAAGACCGAGTAGGAAATAGGGGAATACCAGGATTCCCATGCCGCCCAAACGAAGAAAGTGCATGAGATGCATCTCCTTCAGGTGCGTTCATTACAAAGAACTGTTTCTCAGTATCCTCTGCGTCCTGGGTATTTGATACCGGATCAGGATCCCAGATATGTAATCTGTTACATGGGCTACAGAAAGGTAGAGAACTGAGAACGGGTGATAAGTTTCATGAGACAGAAAACGGTGCAAGTGTTGCAGCCAAGTCTGTTGGTCACTATCACCCTGTATTACCAGAATACATTGATTCTGAACGAATGTTATTAGATACCGAACCTGATATACAACATCATATCAGTATCTTTATTACTAAAGAAGGATATAATTTTGTATTATTGGATAATGTTTTGAACATTTCCTATATCAATAGTTGATCGGTTCAGGCACGTTATCTAAAAGCGTATACATTCTAAATCAAACTACAGTTCCTTATGTACAGAACACATATAAGAATAAGAGTTCAGAAATGAACGAATCCTTTTTAAGGTATTGTAGACTAGGTCATATCAATGTGACCCGACTAGCTAAAGTTACATTTAGATGCATATTTAAATCAGTTTGAATTTACATCTTGTGAAACTTGCCAGTCATGTCACAAAGATAAGATGACCATAGCTCTGTTTACTTGAAACAGAGAAAGAGTTAGTGAACTCTTGGGACCGATATATAGTGATGTATAAAGGTCCCCAGTCTACATATACCAGTACTGGTTCTTTGTACTTCATTACATTCACTGATGATCTCTCTAGATTCAGACATATGTTCCTGTTGAAACACAAGTCCGAAACTTTTGAGATAATCACCGAATATAAGCCAGAAGTAGAGAACCAATACAGGTATAAGTATTATGTCCTATGATGAGATCAGGGAGGAGAATACTTGTGCATGGAATTATTGGACTATTCTAAAGGAGAATGAGATTCTCTCTCAGCATTACTCCTCCGTATACACCACAGCACGTCGGTGTGTCGGGGAGGAGCAATCACACCCTATGTGATATGATGCGCTCTATGATGAGTACTACTGAGTTACCTATTTCCTTTTGGGGGTTGTGCACTTGAGAAGCTGCATACCTATTGAATTAGATTCCAATCAAATCAATGTCTACCACTCCATATGAGATATGGTATGGGAAGAGCCCATCTCTTAAGTAAATTAAGATTTGGGATTGTCCGGCCTATGTCAAAAGCAAAATCCGGACAAGATCTAGGTAAGGTCAATTCTGTAAAACTGGAAGGAGTTCCAGCTATACAAACTACAGCAGATAATTTGGTAGAACCAAAGGATTCAATAGATTCCGACGAACCTCAGCCTCTCCGCCGATCTAGCAGGGTTCCTCATCCGCCTGAGAGATACTCCGGTTTCTCGATGACAGTGGGAGCGAGGAATGCATCATGAGATGATGACCCAACTAGTTTCGCGCAGGCCATCGAGAGTAGGGACTCTGTAAGAATGGTTGGATGCTTAGCGATCTGAGATGGAATCCATGTACACCAATGAAGTATGGACTTTGGTTGCAATATCTGAAGGGTTAAATTCCCATCAGGAGCAAGTATATCTTGAGAAGATTACTTGGTGTAGATGGAAAAGTTGAGACTTTCAAAGCTAGACTTGTTAAAGGTTTTAGTCATCGACCAGGCGTGGATAATGATAAAACCTTTTTCCAGTGCCTATGCTTAAGTCCATCCGGATCCTACTTGCCATTGCTACATGCTATGACTACGATATCTGGTGGTTGGGTGTCATGACTGCTTTTCTAAATATAGATTTAGAAGAGAACGTCTATAAGTACACAGCCAGAGGGCTTCGTAAACAGTGGGAGCAGCGGAAACGTGTGCAAGTTGCTTTACAGAATAAAGCAGGCATCGCGGAGTTGGAACATCTGTTTTGATGTGGCAGTCAAAGAGTTTGACTTTATCAAAATGGTAGATGAACCTTGTATATACAAAAGGGTAGTAGAGAGTAAGGTGGTCATCCTCGTATTGTACGTGGACAACATACTCTTGATAGGAAAAGAGTTTCCTATGCTACGCTCGGTCAATCTCCTCTTATCACATAGATTCTCCATATAGGATCAAAATGATACCTCCTAAATCCTGGGTTTTGGATCAATAAGATAGATCTAAATGGATGTTAGGATTCTCACTAGTTGTAGTGAGATGGTTTCAGTTGATCCTGGGGAGAATCACTGGAAAGGTTCCAGGGTGATAAGGACAACCGAATGTCAGTCGCAGGCATTGTCTTTACCCTCAGTGGAGGGACGGTATGTTGGAAGAGTTCCAAGCTAGATACTGTGGCAGACTAGACGATAAAGGAGGGTGACATCGCTATCAAAGATATTACCAAAGAGGCAGTTTGGGTGTATATTAGTTCATGAGATGAACTAGGTTCCTACCATTGTATGACAATGGTGTTGAGGCTTTGGCCATGGAACCCCGGTCCCATCAGTGACCCAGACATATTCCTAGGCAGTATCACCTGATCATTGATTGAAAGAATTAAAGTTAACCGCAATCAAGACGGTGTCGCTATGCAGCTAGCCGGTTGAGCACGGGTCGATCCACAGGGAGATGGTTGTATGTCCGTTCTTGTCTTAGACGAGTCAATAAAGAATTTGTGTATGTTTGTTCAGTCTAACCTATGTGTATTATTTGCAAGTATAAAGTTGTTAAGAAAAAGATACGAGATTGTAAGCTAAAGAAATCCGTACTCAAAACCTTTGAGCCGAGTCTTAACCAATTGAAGCTAGAGCAATCGGCAACAACGTGGATTAGGGGATTTAAGCGCGGTATTCGTGGAATACGGCTTATTTACCCTTGTCCTTCCGTTCTTGTCTCTTGCTTTCGCCTCCGGCCAAACCGAACGCAACCGGTCGCGGTTAGGAATCACCGTTACCTTGTTAGGGTAGGGTGCCTAACGGAGCGCTTGCGTATGGTTTGGGCGGAGTTCAATGGAAAATAACGGGAAAAGGAAATGAGAAAGAAGATATTAACTTACAATACCGTATTTCATCTTAACAACAATAATTACAACCATTCACAAAATGAACAAAAGAGAGCAAAAGAAAAGAACAAAGAAAAGAAAAGATTACAAGTAATTAAGTGCATGAATAAAATTGCAAGAAAGTAAAGCAAGATAATAATAAGCAAGTAATAAAAAGCGATAAAAAGAACAAGAAACTAGAACTCAAGACAAGCATGGGTTCAATAGCCAACCCTTAAACTTGCAAGCTCAATCAAGAGGTTGCAAGATCAAGAGAAGGGTAGAGAACGCATGTGAAATGAAGCGCTAATTCCATAAGAAAATACGACCTTTGAGATCAATAACTAACCCTTAACCATTCAAGCTCAATGAAGAGGTTGAATGATCAAGAGAAAGCAAGAATCTCAAGGGAAAGTTAAACAAAAGAGAATGATACAAAAGCCCTCATCTTCATTGATCTTCCACTCAAAAAGCTCTCACTACAATTTTCATGGAAAAAGAATGAAGAAGAAGAAGAACTACACAAAAAACCACAAAAGAGGAACAAAGAATGAACACCTAAAGCTTGGCAAGTTCTGGGGTATTTATAGGAGGTGAACTGAAAACCTAGGGCAACAATCTGCCTCAATATGAAGTCCCCAAACTGCCCCTGAAATTCGACAGAGAGAGGACCCCACATGGCCGCGGATCCGCGGCCTAAGCCTGCTTAGGCCGCGGTTCCGCGGCCGTCTTGATGAGTTGGGCCACCATCTTTTGTGTGCTCCCCTGGTTCTCTGTCCTATGTTATTGTACATATACCAAATTGCAGTATGCTTCCACAGTTGCATCAGATTTGCAATGGTCCAAAGTGGCAACAAAAATAATACTTTTGACCTTTTCTCCCTCGAGCTCCGCGCACCCATTGATTCTTGTGCTGCCCCTCTCGTGCTCTGTGCTTGTCCGAGACACGAATGACCGCTGTCATATGTCTTGTCTCTGGAACCGGTATGCAGCACTGGATGGATATGGATGACCGGAACCCGGCTTTTATCTGTTGTCAACAGATGTTCTGTATTTGGTGTAACTGTGGAGATTTTGTCTTGATTTGCAATATTTGTACTGGAAACCTGTAATCTGTAAATATGTAACAAACACGAATTAAAAGCACCTACCTATAAACACACGAGCATAAGAATGGGCGGTATAAAATGCAGTATTCTGTTATGAACAAATACCCCCAAACTTAACTTTTGCTCGTCCCGAGCAAAACCAATTATTCACAAAAATATAATGATAACCGCACTTTCGCAGGGAACGCGATTGCACTGAGCGCGTGCAACAAGCCGTTAAACCTCTAGGTGTCCCTAGTAGGAGGAGTGTTGTCTCCTGAGGGTTTTCAGCGGATTACACCCACAAAATCCCGTCAAGCTAGTGTCATAAGTTAACATCGATTCTACTCCTACAGTTTAGTATTTACGTTAGAAACTCTATCATCCTAAGTTAGAAATATCCAACCCTTATTTTTCACACCTCCTATCTATTTAACCTTAGGTCATATACGTTCCAAAAAAGTTTAGAAAGATATCGGTTCTCCTGAGTTTTCCTTCTAAAGTGCGGCCTTAAATCAAGGATTTTTATCAACTTTACAGAAAACACAAGTCTTATTCTTTATCTCTATCTTTTATCCAAACATCGATTGTATACCCCTACGTGTGTGTATATTTGCACCCCTACACTTGAGAATTCAATTCAAGCTATAATACCCTTGCCCTAATACCTAATACTACTTCTTTTTATTAAGGATGGACGGATTTGCTCACACATCTTTCATGCGACTATTAATGCTTCTTGAGGCACTAACGACCGATTACTGAATGTGTGAACTTTAAAGCGTAAATAGCAGTTTCCAGGTCTTGACTCTATTCTTTTTTTCTTTTTCTTTTTCTTTTTCTTTTTCAAGACCGGATATATTTTTCAATATGCTCTTTTGGTGTTTAGCTTTAAATACCGTTTTTTCTTTCATACTAGACTTTCAGGCAAGAATATTTCTAGGTATCCTCTACTATCCCAAGTTTCAAGGTGCGTGTAAGTGTAGTTTGTAGGGTATATACTTTCTAAATTTGAACTCAAGAAAAGAAACTATTTTTCAGACTTATCCTTCAGCAAAGCTTCAATACTCTCCCTTCATCTTGACTTAACTCAAGAACTGAACTCAAAATTACCTATTTCTCAAAAAAACTATAAGGACGTATAATCACCAAGTTTAAACGAGGGTTATTTTTAGGGTTTTCAATTCCTAAGCCTAGAATTTAGTTATTTCTATCATATCAACTAAACTTTCGGAATAAAGATCTAAGTTACCCTATTAGCTAACTTGACGACAAAGTTTTTTTTTATATTTTTTGGAAAATTTTCAATTTTTGTGGGTTTTTAATGAGGTATGCAAATGCAAAATATACAAATGAATGCGAAGGAAGAAAGCTTTACCGAGCACACCCCCAAACTTAAACTTGACAGTGCCCTCACTGTCAGGCTACACCAAGAAGGTCAAAATTGTCGGCGCTCCCTAGAAGCAAATTATATACAAAACAAAAAGGAAAACAAAAAATATATACAAAAAAGGAGTCCCCCCAAACTTAAGTAAAACAGTGTTTCCACTGTTAAGCGTTGAAGTTCAGGATTTAGGGGGGAAAGAGAATAGTATCAAGCTATACAAGGCCTTACGAAGGCCAAAAGTTAACACCAACCATTCAAAAATTCTATCTCTGTAAGATGCGGGTTGGTGAAAGAAGGAGAAGAGGAAAGAAATGGAGAATACGCGAGACCGTATGGAGATAGAAGCGGGATACGGTCTCGGTATATGCGAAGAAGAATGGTGGAAGGGAAAAGAAAGTGGAATACGAACTTGAGGGTGGAAATGGAGTGAATAGATTAGCACAATTTGTGATGACTGATGTGTAAGAAGCGTTTGTGCTAATCTATTAATCCGTCGAGTAATGGGGTCAAATCCCTCAAGATTCGTAAGAAACCATGGGTACGCTGAACTTGGTAAACCAGACATATAAAATGAAAGTGAAACGGGTTCTTGCAAGGTCGGAACGATGGAAAGGATGGAGGTAGGTGATTGAGGAAGGTTATCGGTTAAAGGTTCAGGAGGGTGTACACAGTCAATGAAAGGAACAGGATGAATTGGAAAATCCGACTCATCAATTAAAACTGGTTCATCCTCAAAGCTATCCTCAAAAGTTTCCTCAAAATTCAGCCTATCCATGCAAATTTCATCAAAATCAAGACGCATATGGGGTTCGGGAAAAACAGTTAATGACTCGGGATGATGAATTGGAGAGAAAAATTCTGCCAAATCTATGGGTTCATCATCCAAAATATTCCCAGCGTCAATATCCTCAATCAAGTGAAAATCAATTTTCTCAGACACCTCATCAAAAGCATGGATTTCAATCGATTCTGGTTCTAAGATGGAGGTGTAGAGGTCAAAAGGATTGGGTGTGGTTTCACTCAAAAGGGTCCCTTCACAATCTGGCAAATCAAATACTACAAAGTCGCACAACTCATTAAACATTCTATCTTTAACTGATAATTCATTTGGGACACTTGATAGACTTTCAACACAGGAGTTGTGGGATTCAATTTGAGATGGGTAGGTTTGATTTGGAAGGGTATATAGCTCACTTTCTCCACTCAAATTCTCAGCCTGTCCTACCGCCTCATCATACATTGGAAAATTTGAAGCTAGCTGGAAATTAGCTACCGGGTCAGTAGGTTGTATGAGAGCGGCCATGGACGCATTCAAATCCATCATCTGTTGGCTTGACGCTACCCTAAAGTCTTCCAACGACTGTTCTAGACTAGACATTGGTTGTGAAGGGGTTTCAGTAAAAGATTCAAAGTTGTTTGGATACTGAAAACTCCCAAATGGCGGTTCTGATGCAATGTCTAGGGAAGGTGCAAAAGTAGGGTAGGATTGGTAGGAATTGAATGGCTGGACAGGAGCAGGATCAACATTTGGATAGGAAGGTGAATGGAATTGTTGATCCCAAGAATTTGAAGCGGTGAAAGGAGTGAAAGATCGGCTACGGGATAGTTCAATTCGTTCAGCAAGAGACATTGGTCTCGGGGCTACAACTGGATTTTCAAAAGGTGTATCAACGCAAGAAGGGGTGAATGTTTGAAATGGATGATACGAAGTGGATTGCGGGGTCCAGTTTTCGTCCTAGACGTGTCTATCCGATCTTTCAAAGAAATTTTTGGCATGGATGGATCGTTCGAAGTTCGGCCAAAGCAAGAACCGTAAGAAGTAAAGTCTGGTTGTGGGTACCAAAGTTCAGCAAGAGTTTTACGAGGTGGGGTACCCATGATATGAAGAGAGAAAGAAAGAAAGGAAGAGAAAAGGAGGGGGAAAAGAATGTGATTTTTTTTTAGGTTAGATATTAACAGAAGAAGGAAATATACACACAAAAAGAATATGGACAAAAACAATCACGACACAAAAATACCACACACCTAATCGTTCTAGGGTTCACCTAGGTCAACTAGACCTGCTCCAGAACTTGATTGTCGAAGTAAAACTGTGTCGAGAAACAGGCTCAAGATACACTGATCACGAGGCCAGGTAAGTGCAGAGATAAGGGGAGGTTTTCCAACGCTTTCGCGAAGTTCCTTAATTAAATAACCCTTTCTCTTTTGGCGGTTTCGCCGTTAACACTTTCCTAGACACCCCGTAAACAATATACCGTTAAGCAAGGTTCTAAACACAGTTAACTTCTCCTAGTGAGCGCGAAGTCCTTAAGGCTTAAAGTATAGTTTCTTTTAAATTTTGTGCGGGTAAACGTTATGCTCAAGTTCGTGATTTGTGGGCCACGGAAAAGGTGATGAAATCCTTTACCGTATGTTGTGGGGTTCGCTTGCCCTTAAGTCCGTATTAATTGATGCAATGCGCAATTCAATAAAAATTCTATAAAGAATCAAAAAATCGTTTTTTAGTTTAAGCGCGGCACTGCAACAAATACGGGTTAGTCAATTTTTAGCGTTTGTTAGCGAACTTGCAAAGAATCCTGCAAAGAATAGTATATTGGACGCGTCGGATTTGAGAAGAAGGTGTTAGTAAAGTACGTACCGTTAAGTTTTTGGGTTAGGAAACCCCCGTTGAATCAAATCCGGTAAGCTTGAAAAGTTCGCTTGCGCGGGTCAAACTATCCGGATCTTTGGCACTGTACTATGCAATCACCTTAGCCTTGAATGTACACTTTGCTCCCCACAATCGCAGTTTGCAAATTTGCAAAAATCTGCACTCTTGCCCACAAAATTGATCAAAAAAAAAACAAAAAGATTTTTATTTATTTATAAATATATAGAAAAAGAATATTAACCCGAATAACAAGAAAGAAAATATGCTACCGTTTCCCCGGCAACGACGCCATTTAATTGAAAGAATTAAAGTTAACCGCAATCAAGACGGTGTCGCTATGCAGCTAGCCGGTTGAGCACGGGTCGATCCACAGGGAGATGGTTGTATGTCCGTTCTTGTCTTAGACGAGTCAATAAAGAATTTGTGTATGTTTGTTCAGTCTAACCTATGTGTATTATTTGCAAGTATAAAGTTGTTAAGAAAAAGATACGAGATTGTAAGCTAAAGAAATCCGTACTCAAAACCTTTGAGCCGAGTCTTAACCAATTGAAGCTAGAGCAATCGGCAACAACGTGGATTAGGGGATTTAAGCGCGGTATTCGTGGAATACGGCTTATTTACCCTTGTCCTTCCGTTCTTGTCTCTTGCTTTCGCCTCCGGCCAAACCGAACGCAACCGGTCGCGGTTAGGAATCACCGTTACCTTGTTAGGGTAGGGTGCCTAACGGAGCGCTTGCGTATGGTTTGGGCGGAGTTCAATGGAAAATAACGGGAAAAGGAAATGAGAAAGAAGATATTAACTTACAATACCGTATTTCATCTTAACAACAATAATTACAACCATTCACAAAATGAACAAAAGAGAGCAAAAGAAAAGAACAAAGAAAAGAAAAGATTACAAGTAATTAAGTGCATGAATAAAATTGCAAGAAAGTAAAGCAAGATAATAATAAGCAAGTAATAAAAAGCGATAAAAAGAACAAGAAACTAGAACTCAAGACAAGCATGGGTTCAATAGCCAACCCTTAAACTTGCAAGCTCAATCAAGAGGTTGCAAGATCAAGAGAAGGGTAGAGAACGCATGTGAAATGAAGCGCTAATTCCATAAGAAAATACGACCTTTGAGATCAATAACTAACCCTTAACCATTCAAGCTCAATGAAGAGGTTGAATGATCAAGAGAAAGCAAGAATCTCAAGGGAAAGTTAAACAAAAGAGAATGATATAAAAGCCCTCATCTTCATTGATCTTCCACTCAAAAAGCTCTCACTACAATTTTCATGGAAAAAGAATGAAGAAGAAGAAGAAGAACTATACAAAAAACCACAAAAGAGGAACAAAGAATGAACACCTAAAGCTTGGCAAGTTCTGGGGTATTTATAGGAGGTGAACTGAAAACCTAGGGCAACAATCTGCCTCAATATGAAGTCCCCAAACTGCCCCTGAAATTCGACAGAGAGAGGACCCCACATGGCCGCGGATCCGCGGCCGTCTTGATGAGTTGGGCCACCATCTTTTGTGTGCTACCCTGGTTCTCTGTCCTATGTTATTGTACATATAC
Organism: Agapanthus africanus; assembly: GCA_030015575.1. NCBI lineage: Eukaryota > Viridiplantae > Streptophyta > Magnoliopsida > Asparagales > Amaryllidaceae > Agapanthus > Agapanthus africanus. Next base: position 811,288,903 of record JASDDO010000019.1, on the reverse strand, counting down.
CAAATTGCAGTATGCTTCCACAGTTGCATCAGATTTGCAATGGTCCAAAGTGGCAACAAAAATAATACTTTTGACCTTTTCTCCCTCGAGCTCCGCGCACCCATTGATTCTTGTGCTGCCCCTCTCGTGCTCTGTGCTTGTCCGAGACACGAATGACCGCTGTCATATGTCTTGTCTCTGGAACCGGTATGCAGCACTGGACGGATATGGATGACCGGAACCCGGCTTTTATCTGTTGTCAACAGATGTTCTGTATTTGGTGTAACTGTGGAGATTTTGTCTTGATTTGCAATATTTGTACTGGAAACCTGTAATCTGTAAATATGTAACAAACACGAATTAAAAGCACCTACCTATAAACACACGAGCATAAGAATGGGCGGTATAAAATGCAGTATTCTGTTATGAACAAACATGGAGATAGTTGATCTCCAGGGAGATCATGGTTAGGAGAGTAGACTCAGAGGAAAACATGGCGGATCCACTCACAAAGGCCTTTTCTCAGAGAGAGACTTTTATGGGATGGTTGAGTATGAGATACTACGACCACTGCTACAGATGGCCCTAGTGCAAGTGGGAGATTGTTAGTTATATGTATGCCCTAGAGGCCATTACTGTACATGAGATGTATATTGTAGTGGATGCTGAGACATATATAGGTAGGACTTTCTTGCTCGACATGATAGTAGGCTATCTGGTTGCTCTTTATCTTAACATGTATACTTGCTGTCTCTCTATTACATGTTGATAAAGCCCTTAGAATGTGTGCTCGACTTCCAGGACTATGATGTAGATTATACTAGTGGGGCGTGGATAGTCAATGAGTACATCCTTCAATGTTCCTAGTCGTGGGAATATCGAGACGGGGCATCGATATTCCAGAGTAGACTAGCATATATCTTCTCGATCCATGTGATGGGCGATGGATGGTCCCATATCCATTGGTGTTTGATATCAGAGACGGTATGCGGGTGCTCAGTGGAGACTGGGTACACTGAACGGACTCGCCGAGAACTCCCAGATGGTATTATACCTCACGTCAGATGGCAGTTCTCTGGTGACACTGGTACAGCTTAGTCTGTTGACCCGAGATCGTCATAGAGTCTTGTGTGTCTCCCACCGTGCTTTGATTTCCACCCTACCACGGCTCTACTGAGTCGTGCAAACAGGTGGTTTTTGGGTACAGTCCCGATTCACATGGAGGCAATGAGCGATAGGAGGGGATTCTTCTCTCCCGGTATTGGGGGTTGATGTTGCGCTATGCTCGACTGGCCATAACTGGAAATCCCTGGCCAGGGTTGCACTGATTTACTGGTAAGTGTTATCAGTAGTTTCATGCTTGTTATGGACCTTGCATCGGCATGACTTATCGAGCTACTGGGGTCTGACGTTTACCACCCCTAGGCGAGATATGCGACATATCAGATGAACAGACCGGACTGTGCGGTAAGTGTTACTGATTGGATTTGCAGGAGTGTGAGCAGGCTTGCTCTTTGATCTTCTGATCGCTCAATACCCGGATGGCCGTTACGTTTAGCAGACCGCTTGCGGCTTGTGGGTGATTGATATGATCACCACCTACTGCCGGCGTATTGACGAGTCTTTAGAGTCCTACACAGAGGTTTCCTGGCTCAAGCGAAACGAAATAGGAGCGCATATGAGATATGTGCAGGACCGAGAATAATACCAGTATGTGATACTGTGTTCTATTCTTGCGATTTGTATTATCGGACGGTTATATGAGATATAGCCGGGTTACCGAATCAAGTGTTGATTCGATATATTGATACACTTGATATTAGTCGGTTATATGCGATATGACCGGATCATTAAATCAAGTATCGATTTAATGATTTAATGTATAATTATATATTTGATATATAACCTTACATTAACTAGTATTTGTTCACTTAAGATTGATTTTCTCACTTGATGTGCACAAGTTGTATATATGATATATGTTTGTGCACTAGTTTGTATCATGATTGATGATACATGCAAACTTGGGTGTGCGTATGACTTACACCATGTTTAGGTTAATGGTAAAGGTTTTTAATTATTTAGTAATTCAAAAATGGTGGTTATTTTTGTCTTTGCTTGAAGCTTCATGAAGCTTTCAAGCATCTTTGACAAAGTCCACCATTTTTGTTTTGCATGACATTTTCACTAACCTAACCATTAACATAAACTCTAGTTTAGTCTCTACAATGGTTAACTCACCCATGGTTGCATCATGGTAGACTTCACTTGATTATTCATTTTGGTTTTATTCTATTATTCATATTCTTTTCTTCTTCTTCTTCTTCTTCTTCAAAAAGAAGAAAGCTTGCTAGAAAAATTTCAAGTGAAGAAAAAGAGTGAGAAATCCAAATCCAAAGTGAACCTACTTCCTATTTCTTCATCCTCTACCACTTGCCATGTAGTATAGGGTGTTCTCTTCACAAAGTTCATGACCAAGTGAAGATGGAGCTTGAGTTTGAGTCTCCTCGACATAGATCGTCTTCGGCCTCGAAGTCAACGACCTAGCCAGCTCATTTCTCCGAAGAAACCATCGCTAGGGTCCGGGATCCCGATGATCGCAGCGAAGGGACATCAACACGGAGCTTTAGAAGTGAAGGACCGGATTTACAAAGGTTGTAATCCCTTTCCCTTAGTAGCAAAGTAGTTTGCTTGCTTTTACTTTCGCCTTACCTCTAGTATACGATCTTGCTTAGGGTTGTTCGGCACATAAAAATTTGATTTTGGCATGGTTGATGCCTTGTGGAACCTCATGAGTGTGCATAGGAACCCTACACAAGCCCCTGCAATTAATTACGCTACTGCGTCGCGGTAACCACTTTCTCCTTCTCCAGATGGTCACTTCGTGTCGTGTGCGTTTGTTTTATTTTTGGTTGCCTGTGGATTGTATACGGAGACTAATTTATATTGTCGCCCGTAGTGCGTGGATTAGTCCAAATCCGTATTTTCTTAGATTTGGTTTTGGGTTGGGTTTAAGGATCGTTAATCTCATTTGAGACTAAGATCAACTTAAACGTTTGTTAAGGATACGTTAGTCTAATTTTAGACTAAGATCTACTTAACAGGACCATTTAGATCCAACAAAAGAGCATTCGGGCTCTATTATTTTAGTTTAGGGACGTTGCGGTCCAAAAGTTTAAGAACATCATAGTCCATGACAGTTTAAAGACGTCATAGTCTGTAAAGTTTAAAGACGTCATAGTCTATGAGTTTAAGGACCTCACAGTCCATAAAGTTTAAGGACATCATAATCCATGAGTTTAAGGACTCCACAGTCCGTAAAGTTTAAGGACATTATAGTCCAGTTTAAAGACGTCATAGTCTGTATGGTTTTGATTCAACCGTTTGGGGATGTACCAAAAGTTATTGGTTATTGGGACCCTCTATCTCTCTGAAGACGTTGAAGAATTACAACGACATATATCAGAGGTATGAAGAGATATACGCTTGAACCAATGTTGGTTGGGAGATCTATAGTCATGTTTGGGACTAAGATCAGTTAAAAGATTTATGAGCATATGGGCTCAATTAATCTAAATGAGGGATCTGTGGCCAATTTGGGCTCGGCCCACTCAGTTAAAATGTTGGATATTTAATTAGGCTCGGTCCTTTTTTATTTAACAATGCTGATCATTGGTTTGGGTTCTGACAACATTTTTGTCTTTTATTGAGTGCTGAGCACTCATTATAGCTCTCGGGCTTTTATTTAAAGAACAGTTTATGTTCTCTCAGCGCACACGTGAGGAGCACGTGGCGCGCTTGGAGCTGAACGCCAGATTTAGAGCGCTAAGGCGCTTCCTGTGAGATAGCGCACACGTGAGGAGCACGTGGCGCGTGTGGCGCTGAGCGCCAGTTCATGAGTGCAGAGCGCTCCTTGTGAAATAGCGTACACGTGAGGAGCACGTGGTGCGCGCCTGGCGCTGAGCGCCAACCTTGAAGCGCTGGGCGCTTCTTTGAATTGGAGCGCCAGGAGCGCTGCAGCGCTTCTTTAATTTGGAGCACTAAGAGCGCTGCGGCGCTGTGCGTCAGTCTTGGAGCGCTAAGGCACTTCTTTTTAATTTGGAGCGCTAAGGCTCTTTTTTTAGGCAACTTTGATCAGTTTTGCGTTCTGAGAATTAAATTCTCATTTATAAGAGACCTTATCTCGTGGGCCTAAGAACAAAGTTCTTATTTTTATAGGAGATGTTACAATCTCTTATTTTTTTGTGAAAAGCTTTGCCTTTATGGATCCGTGATCTTAAGAGAATTGAATTCTTCTTCCCCCTTTTTATGATGAGATGTTATGATCTTTTTTGTGAAAGACGTCTGTCTCATAGATCTATGATCTAGAAAAAGAAACTAAGTTCCTCTTCATTTGATGAGATGTTTTGATCTCTCTATTTTATTTACCTTGAAGAAAATCTTCTTCTTCCGAGAGCTTGCTCTTCTCTCTAAAATTTCTCAAAGTTTGTGGGGGGGGTTCCTCTATGCAAGACTTGAAGTCTTGGGTCCTTTATATAGTGGAGGCTGATCAGTTAGGGCAATCTTTTCTGATTGATTTGGGGATATTTCCCCACCATTGGATCTTTAATCTTAGGGTTTCTGTTTTATAGAAGACATTTTTCTTGTTATTAACAAGATTTGGAAATTATTTTCCCATACAGAGATTACTCTGTATCTTGGTGATTTTTAATCACCATTGGATCTTTGATCCAACGGTGCTCTGATTTACAGAGCACAATCTTTCCTGTTTGGAAAGATTCTGAGGAGTATTTCCTTAACAAAATTTTATTCTGGTAATTTGATAATTTTTAATCATTTTTGTTGGATTTTTGATCTAAGGGTGGGAAACATTTAGTTCTAGCGCTAGCGCTCTCGTGCTTTGCACGTGAGCGCTACATCAAAGTCTTTGATTCTTGGTGCTAGCGCACTTAGCGCTAGCGCTCTCGTGCTTTGCACGTGAGCGCGGCATCAGAGTCTTTGACTCTTAGCGCTGGTGCTGTTAGCGCTTGCGCTGCTAGCACTAGCGCTCTCGTGCTTTGCACGCGAGCGCTACATCAGAGTCTTTGACTCTTAACGCTGGCGCATTTAGTGCTGACGCCTTTATGAAGCGCTGCTTCATTTCAAATTTCAAAATTTGAATGGAGTTTTGCTCTGATTGGGGGAAGCAAATGCCCCCCCACCGTTGCGCTCACGTGGCTTACACGTGAGTGCAGCGGTGGCAACATCTGCACCATTAGATCAACTTAGAAGTTGAAACGGCTCTCAGTGCCTATAAATAGGGCCTTTGGCCATTGAGATGACCTCTGTTCGTCTTCTTTCTTGTTTTTCTAAGAATTAATTCTCTTTTAGAGAATAGCTCTCTGCCTCAAAAACTCCTTTAGAGTTAAGACTCTGTCAATTTTTTTTGTAAGATTTGAACCCATTAACAGAGTTTTGCTCTACTTAGATCATAGATCTTTAAAGATTTTTAGGGTTTCTTAACCTGTTAATTAAAAAAACAGAGCTTTGCTCTCTCTAGATCATGGATCAGAAAAAGAAATCCTTTTTAGGGTTCTTTTAACCCATTAACGAAGAACTCTTAGAGTTCGCTTTGCAGATCTTAAAGATCCTGAAGTTTTTACTTCTGTAGAAAGCTTTGCTTTTAGGGTTTTTTGATAGATTATTCCATTTTCTTCACAGAGCATTGCTCTTTAGAAATTTTGGGGGAATTTTATTCCCTTCATGATTAATTATGACAGATGTCATATCTGTTGCAGTGCATTGCTCTCAAGGGAGATTTACTCCTTGGCCCAAGGGGCCCTCATTAAATGAGAATCCTTTTTCTTTTAGGATTTCCTCATTTAATGACTGTCTCATCAAATGATGAGACTGTTTTATTAATGATGAGCCATCATCTAGATTGTGTGGGTCCCCCTTGGTCCCTTTCCACTGCATTGCAGTGTGGCACGAATTTAAAGTACCAATTGCCAGAACTTAAATTGTAGCATTGACGGCTAATTTTTTTTTGTTCTTTTTCGCGCAGGTACTATGTCTTTCGATACTTCGTTCCCCTTTGTTCGTTCGTAGAGTGCATTTGCTGTCGCGCCAGTGGACCGGGAAGTTTTCACACTGATCAAGGATCACGACCCAGAGCGGAAGAATCTTCATTTATGGGGAACGTGGTACAATCAGATCATCAGGGGTCGGCGTAGCTTTTCTTGCGCAGCACCTTCGGAGCCCATTTTGGCGATCCATTATACTGACGCACCTCCGGTGAACTATGCCATGGAGGAGGTCAACTGGACCTCAGAGGGTTGTCTTCAGCCCTCTATGGCTGCGATACCCGTACAGCCCTCATCGGCTTTGGATACTCTGGGGCGGCGTATATATCAGGGCGAGTCACGTCCGTGGGGACAGTCGTACATGATAGGCCTAACTCCTCGCCATCCAGCCGGGTATTTGCAGTGGGCCCGCTACATTTTATCGGCCAAGAAGTCGCATATGCTGAAGCTCGGGTTGTATCCCGCGATTTACGCTTCTCTCTTTCAATATTCCGCGCCTCCTGCATGGTGGATCAAGGCTTTTCTGGAGCAATGGAATATTCCGACCCACACCTTCCTTCTGTCGGATCGAGAATTCTCAGTATCTTTGGAGGAGTTTGCAGAAATCTCTGGCTTACCCGTTAGGGGAGAACACTACAAGGAGTTGCTTCCTCCGGACGAGTACGTCTTTGCCACCAAATCAGTGGTAATGGGTTTTACCATGGAGAACTCCATTCAACACCAATTCCCGAGCTTGATCAAGGTGTTGAATATATACGAAAGTCCATTTCTGGAGTCCGGAGGGCATGGAGTTAGCTACGCAGAGTTCATCGCTCGCTTTCTTCGTCCGGAAGCCTTATCGACGGAAGCCGCGCATTTCGCCAAACTTGACGATCCGTTTGGTTTTGGTTTGGCTAGTCAACCGACGGCGGAGGCGGATTTAAAAAGTTTCTTTATTCCGGATACTCCTGTTGTTCCCTTCGCGGAGCTTGCTGCTCCGGACGTCGATGAAGAGACGTTCGTGCTGGGGTTCATTGGCTTGTGGCTAAACTGGTTCGTGCTTCCGATGCACCCTCGTTACATGAGGCCATCAATCTTTTACCCGGCCCATCGCATGGTCACGGGAATGCGAGTGGCTATAGGGATTGCTGGGTTGGCACACCTGTACCATAGTCTCAGCTTAGCGGCGGACACCACCGAGCCGGGGGTACAGCCAGTCACTTTCTCGCTGCACTATTTTATGTCATGGATTGAGCTGCACATACTTGGCGCTTTTGGTGCTCACAAACGGCCTCGTTTCTATGACAGTTACAACTTCCCTCGGATTATGCGCCTAATTAACGCTTCCGTTTTAACTCCGACAAAGCGGGAGGCTAGGGGTGTGCTCCTTCGTTCGCGTATGGTTGGAGATGGCATGACCTTTGTCGATAAGGTTTTAACCATCGGCAAAGAATCCGCAAAAACGGTGCAGCCTCTGCGCGATACTTTTAAAGATGGGGCCTCTACCTTGAAAGCTCGGAAGATTCTTCATTTATACTCCATCAGGCCGGGCTTTCTCGTGTTTAGGCAGAATGATTCGGCGTTATTCATGAGGTACAACCCGTACCGTTTCGCCCAACAATTAAGCTATAATCAAGGTGTCCCGCTCGAAGCCTTCTTAGCTGAGCCTACTGCCACAGAAGAAAGTATTCGGAACGCATTGCACCATTTTATGCGGTTGAACACCGGTTCCAATTTCTTTATCAGTGAGCTGAGTTGCGTTCCGCGAATCTTGAACGCATATGTGGCGTGGTATCAACATTCGAGGGGTGCCGTTATTAGGGAAGAAAAGCGATTATTGCTTGATCGCAAGGGCAGCGCCCCCGCTGGTAATCCAGCCGTTCCTTTGAAGCGACGGACCATCGTCCGTCCTCATTTGAGAGAAGCTGCTGCGGCTGTGATACCATGTGTTATGCCCGAGCTGCCCCTACCCCGCGTGCCTGTAGAAGCGGTAGCTGTGGCGTCTCCCGAGTCTGGCGTGGGTGCAGAAATCGGGACTCGTCGTCCCAAATTACTCGCCAAGCGCAAGCTCGTGTTATCGGCTGCCGGTACTCGCTCACATAAGAAAAAGACGTCAATACTTTCTGCAGACGTCGTATTCGGCCAGGAGCCTCATGCTCCTTACAGCGAGGGCTAAGTAAGTACGGGACCAACGAGGGTTTATTTATGGCGCCGGATGATACCGATCTAGAGACTGCTATCGCGGTTTCAAAGCAGCTAGCTCGCGATGAAGCATCATTAATCACCATCGCACAATCAGGTATACTTCGGTCATATCTTTGCGCGACTATTTTAATTATTATGCTTTGACTGACGCTTTCTTCTTCAACAGGTATTTCCGCTGAAGAGGCTCTCGCAGCTTCCCTCAAGACTTTTGAAGAGGAAGATAGGTTTCGTGCTTCCTTGGGCCTTGGTATACTTCGACTCACTGTGCCTTCATTCCCTTTTCCTTCATAAGTAGTCTGACCGTTCTTTTCATCTTATTACAGGGACTACTTCGACTCAGGTTATCTCGAGTGCAGTGCCAATCCCACATGGTGGCGCAGCGACGCTTCCAGGATCGACTGCCGAAATCCCAGCTCCCCTAGTATTGCCAAAAAAAGGCTTCGCTTAAGCAGCTGATGACAGACGCCGTAACGGCTCCAGAGGTATCTCCTGGCTCGGATGATGACGTCGCTTTGACGGAAGTCTTGGGGAGGTCTTTTCTCACTGCCAAGGCTGACAAGAAGCGCAGAAAGCGTGCGGCGAGGGAACGTGAAGTCAGCTTGGCCATGGGTGCAGGTTCAAGCGCCGTTCCATCCGTCACTATTTCTTCCGAAGACGCTCCAGCTGCCCTGTCTACCGTCCATAGACAAATGGTGCGCGCGGCTGGGGAAGAAGCCATAAAGCCATCCTAAGGTAACATAACATTGAGTCTTTTCTTGGAATTTGATCTTCAAGTTCTTATATACCATATCTTGCAGGGCCAAGTCCTAACGATGAGGCGGCAGGTGAGATGACGGCAACCACAGAGCCTGAAGCGGCTACTCTCTCTCGGGAGTCCGGGACTGTCCAAATCGCCGCTCTTTTCCTCTGCGGTTCCCCGCCCTCGCCTGGCATTGCGAGTGTTACGACGGCTCTTGTAGAATCAGGGGATGAAGCCACTGGTGCTGAAACCATTCCACTGAAGGAGAGCGAAGAAACCGCAATGCCGAGTGATGCTTCCGTTGCAATTTTGGCTGATGACCGATCAGGTGGGTTTCGGGTCATTGTTTATTGTAACACCCTAGTTCATTTATACCAGTTCCAGTTATCGTATTTACTTATTTTGGTACTTTCTTGATTTATCATGTCTTGGGTACGAATGGTATTTTACATTTTACATTGCATTCGACCCGACCCGCTTGCTTGAAACTTGTTTGATTCATATTTATTAATTATCTTGACTTGTTACATAGACATGTGCATTTTCATGAATACTGCATACCGACATTTTATCTGGCATTGCATTTTTTACCATATAATATTTTAAGCCATATAAAATAATTTAAAATTACATAACATGGCCTGCATGATACCCCAACCCCGTGGTAGCATCCGCGCACCTTGTTCTCGTCCCGTTCAGTGAAATGGACGTGGTTGGATGGCTACCCGTACGTACGTGCATCCAATTTTGGGGTATGCATTTTCGTTACCTGAGCATTCATTTTGAAATTTGGACCTTGCATATATTTTTCATATTTTAAAACTGAAATTTTAGACCCGACCCGGGCGTGTTTTGGAATATTTCGTATACTGCCAAAATTAATTTATTTAATATAATATTAAATTTTAGTCGACAGTTTAAATTTCCTTAACTATTCAAATCTTTTAAAAACTAACAAATATCTTTTTCAAATTAAAATATAAACCGCATAACAAACTCTCTCTCTCTTCTTTCTATCTTCTCTCCTCTCTCCTCTCCCTATCTCTCTCCTCTCGCGAGCCCTCTCTCACTCCTCTCGCAATCACTGTAGGTTCCTCGGGTGTGGTCACCTCCCCGCATCAATCGTCACCTCCCTTCACTAAACTTCTTCTAATTCTCATCTTCTTCTCCTTTTTAACCTGAGCCCCACGAGAGAACCCATCAACCCTCTGCTTTCTCAAACCCTAACCCTAATCTCATTCAACTCCCTCAAAGCCTCACCTCTCTTCCTCCTCTACTATCTTCTTCCTTCTCCCTGCACCCCGAGCCCCCTGCACACACACCCTGCACCCACAGAACCCTCATCTCGTCACCGTTCCCTCGCCTCCGACGACCCCAGCTTCACACCACCACCACCATCATCTCCTCCTCCTCCTCTCATCTGCATTCTCCCTCTACACCAACCCATGCAACACTCCAGCCAACACCAAACCGACCCAAACCCTAACCTAACCCCAAAACACAGAACCCTAGATCGTCGGAGCTTCGTTCACCGCCGTTGACACCATCTCATCTCTCTATAAACCACAGAGCGGAACCTTTGTAAGCCTTCTCTTCTTCTTCTTCCTCCTTCTTTCTTTCTTTCTTTTCTTTTCTTTCTTTAAATTCTTGAATCTTACATTTCATAATTCGCCGGAGTCAGGATCGACGCCGACGATCCAGACGACGTACCTTACCTGTGTGATCACCCTCGTGCGTTATTTGGACCCGTTCTGTGTGTCGTGCGTGCGTCGCGATATTTTGCCGACGTCGGACGTACCGTACATATCCGTTTCTTGATCCGTCTAGGCAAGTATATCTTGCTACATGCTACATTACTTTATATATATCTATTTTAATAAATATAATACTGGTATTTCAAATTATGCATCCCATGTTTACTTTTACAGTTTTTCGACATCCGTCTGCATCCGTACGTGTTACTTTACATGTAGCGCATGCAAACCTATCTTGTTACATACTATATTACAATTTACCGCATCCAATGGAATATTTACATCTCATATTGCTTAGTTGTACATCCCACATTACTATTTTACAGTTTTACTGTTTTCGGATACCCGTTTGCATCCATCTCATTTAAAATATATATAACTGCATCTATAGATCACATTAATACATAATATTATGATATTAACACCCCATGTTTAATAAAGTGCATCCTAATTAATATTGGAATTATAAATATAACCCTAATCAATAATTGTGCATCCATATCATTGATTTTATATCTATTTGCATACCATGTCACATTATTTCATTTTATTGTTATATTAGTACTCCATACTTGATTTTGTGCACCCATACTTATTATAGTTGATTATGAGCACCCGCTTGATACTCGTGCACTACCTGACATGACCTAATACACTACTTGACATAGCTTGATACACGTGCACTACCTGACATGACCTAATACACTACTTGATATAACTTGATACACGTGCACTACTTGACATGGCCTGATGTACCACAGCTTGACTTGATACCCGATCTTGTTACTAATGCCGACAAATCTTGACCTGTTGTCCCTACGGACATTTCCTGTTGTCTATACAGACAAACTTATACCTACTTGATCCTGCGTTGGCATTAGCTCCAGATTTATCAATACCTGACTTACACACATAACTTGGGGGTATGGGGAAATCAAGAATGTAGCCGAACGTAACTCAAAGGGCTATTAGCCGAACGTAACTCAAAGAACTTTAGAGTAGATAACCCTATAGCACAGTTTGGACTACTCACTGCACTTCACCCGTTTATATCCTGTTCACTGATCTTTATTCATGTTACTATTTATTTCCTAATAACTTGTTTATACTTCAAGCCTGCATATTTCATTTCATCCTACTTGCTTAAAATTATTGATTTTATGGCGCACTAACGTCTGGGTTTTGCATGGCCCAGATCCATTATCTTTGTCGCAGGCAGTCTAGGAGTATTTTGATCAACAGGCTGAGCAGTGGGGACCTGTTATTAGTTTAGTTGAGTTTCCTTTCAGTATTTTCGTTCCTGATGTGAGCCTGCGTTATGGGATGTACATTCCAGTTTATTATTGTACTTGGATCTTTTGCTTGCATTATTTTATTTCATGACTCGTTTATTCTGGCTTATGGACATGTGTTAGATAGTTTATTTCTGTTCTTGATATCTCTACAGCCGTAATGTGACTGCGGAGGGATATTTCCTATCCACAGGTAGCATGGTTGGCTCTGTCACGTGCCTATCTTAGCGCACTCTGGGAAGCGGGGCGTGACATTTATTTTCTATCTCACAATCATTTTTAGCTTTTTCTGACGGTATTTTATTTGTAGGTGTAGCGAACATCGAGATTGTGTCATCTGAAACACTTGCGGTTGCTGCCATGACGGTTGCTCCCTCGCCTTCTCCTATGTCCTCCAAGATGCTGGAAGGTATAGATTTGCGATCCATTTAATTGAACTATGATCACCGTCTTTCTTGTACTGACCATGTATCATCGCAACCTTGCAGGAGTTCTCTTTGATCATCTGTATCAAGTGCTGAACCCTCATTTCTCCTTCCAGTCGGAAGTCACTTTGCCTGCTGGTGCCGGTGAGTATAGTTTTCTTAACCGACGTCCTTTCCTTTCTTTGATGGACGACCCTGCCATTGTTAATTTTAAATTGATTGCAGCACTACAAATTGAAGGAGGGGACAAGAGAATCGTCGCACCACCAGTATTCCCAACTCTGCCCCCTGTCGCAGCCGGTATAATAGACTCTATTGTTCGTGCATTTTCTTTATCTCTTGAGCCGACGTTTGATCATAATTCGTTTTGCAGCAATCGTACTGGCTCCTGCTCCGTTCAAGTCTTGCATCCTAATACCGGCAGGGCCCTTTTCTAGACGTCCATCTTCCAAAGGCGCCGTGAACAGCCTGCGTATGTTGAGTGAATACGTCGAGGAGCTTGACACGGAGGCCCCTACACTCGCTGCAGATTTTGCTGTCGAGGTTAATCCAATGTTGGCGACGCTTGTGAACTTCCATAACGAAAGCGTCGTTGAGTCTTGGGTTAATCACTGCAGGAAGATTGAGGCCTGTCTGTATGAGATTGAGCCCAGGCGTCCTGCTCCGGAGGTGTTGGCTTCGAACTCCTGGCGGGCTGCATGGGTTGAGCAAAGTGCCATTTTCCTTCGCCATTTTGAACAAGAGGCGACCCTCAAGCAAAAGGAACGTGAGGTGACTTCCGCTGAGTCTGTCCAACTGCGTGCCCAGGTCGAAGCAAATGCTGTGCAGCTGAACTCTATCTTTGAAAGCCTTCAACGATGTATTTCCGATGGGCTGGTGCTAAGGAAAAAGCTTGACTTTACTGAGCAGGCCGCGCAGAGTCAGGAGGCTGTTCAGCAGGAAATTGAAGAAAAACTTTCATCCTGTCTGCAGCAATGGGCCCAAGTCGAAACGGAGCTGGCCGCGGTGGCTGATCGCGAAAAGGAGCTGAGAGGAGTGTGCGAGCAACTGGCTGATTTACTGAAAACGCCTCCTTCTCAGTAGCTGCCTTTGTATCGATTGTACATTTGTAAATAACACGTATTCATTTCATTCATTTTTTTTATTCCATTCATTTTTATATGATGTAACTTGTATCCAATTAAATTTATGAATAAAGGACACATTTCTTTTCTATCTTGTGTTATCGCCTTCTTTTCTTTACTTTGCTTTCATGTGATTTTAGCAAATTTGGCCTGTAAATGATAGATAATAGTTCATCTTGAACTCTTAGCAAGGTAGTGATGGCTTAGGAAACATGTTTAGATCTGCCGCCTAAGACTTTTCAATTTTATGAGCCACGAAGGTCTCATAAAGATTTTTCTCCCTACGAGTCGTGAGGATCTCGTAGGTGTATTTTCTCTTTAGGAGTCGTGAGGACTCCTAAGTGCATTTTTTCTTGAGAGTCGTAAGGATCTCACAAGAGAATTTTCTTCTTTACAAGTCGAGAGGACTCGCAAGTGGTTGGTGAGTTAACTTGTTCCCGAGTCAAAGCGTTGCTTCGACGGGGAGGTTGAGGGTTGAATTTCTCCGTTTTCTACGGTGTCGGGATCGACTTTCTCCGTTTTTTATGGCGTCGGGGGGTGGACTTTCTTTGTTTTCTACGGTGTCGGGGATCGACTTTCTCCGTTTTCTACGGTGTCGGGATCGACTTTCTCCGTTTTTTACGGTGTCGGGGGATCGACTTTCTCCGTTTTGTACGGTGTCGGGGATCGACTTTCTCCGTTTTCTACGGTGTCGGGGGATCGACTTTCTCCGTTTTCTACGATGTCAGGGATCGACTTTCTCCGTTTTCTACGGTGTCGGGGATCGACTTTCTCCGTTTTCTACAGTGTCGGGTGATCGACTTTCTCCGTTTTCTACGGTGTCGGGAATCGACTTTCTCCGTTTTCTACGGTGTCGGGGATCGACTTTCTCCATTTTCTACGGAGTCGGAAATTGACTTTCTCCGTTTTCTATGGTGTCGGGAATGACTTTCTCCGTTTTCTACGGTGTCGGGAATCGACTTTCTCTTTTTTCTACGGTGTCGGGAATCGACTTTCGGTTGTCTGTTAACTGCAGAGTCTTGGAACTAGGGACTTTGCCGTGGCTCCGATTGGTGGTGTTGCGTCCGTATCCTGCTGGAATGAGGGGGGAACGCCGTTGATGATCTCTAGGCTGTAGATGTCGCCGTCGAGATTTGACTCTCCATTTAAAAGAGCCTGGTGGGGGAAATGTGGTTCCCTTTTTGTTTATGCCCATGGATTGTATACAGGGATCGGTATGGACTCACCTGTACGGCAAAAGTTTCATTTCATATATATTTTTTTGTTTTCTTTCCGCGATGCTCTATCATTTCAGCTTTTTGTATCGCGAAAGTCGCGATTGCCCAATCATTTCGGCTATTTTTCGCGGTGCCCAATCATTTCGGCTTTTTTTACTCGCTGCTTTTTATTGCGAGTTGCCCAATCATTTCGTCTATTTTTGTATGCATATATTTTACTTGCTGATTTTGTTGCAAGTTGCCCCATCATTTCGGCTATTTTACATTTTTTCCGAGTACGGAACTCAAGATCTGATACCGATACCAATATCAGCATCAGCATCGTTGCGACTGGAATATTGCCAGGAGCGAATCATCATTTGCCGTGAAAGGACTTAGAACTTGATACCGATGTAGGCATCAACATCACTACAACTGGGACATTGCCAGGAGAGAATCATCATTTGCCTTTGTCAATTTAAACAAAGATGGCTTAGCAAACAGGGTTAGAACCCTGTCGACTAAGGCTTTTGACTTCATGAGCCGTAAGGGTCTCATAAAGGTGTTTCTCCCTACGAGTCGTGAGGATCTCGTAGGTGCATTTTTTCCTTAGGTTTCGTGAGGATTCCTAAGTGTGTGTTCTCTTATAAGTCGTAAGGATCTTACAAGAGTGTTTTCTCCTTATAAGACGAGAGGACTTACAAGTGTTTGTTCATCAAATGAGGGCATTCCTTGTCGTTAGTGGGACTCGGAAAGGAAATGATTATTTGCGCCCGTGGATTGTATACGAGGGTCAGTATTGAACCGCTTGTAGGGCTTTATGGGAAAGATGATGGCTTAAGAACAGGTTCAGATCCCTGTAGCTTAAGGCTTTTGAATCTTATGAGCCGCGAGGGTCTCATAAGAGGGTTCTCCTTATGAGTCGTGAGGATCTCGTAACTGTAATTTCTCCTTAGGAATCGTTGGGATCCCTAAGTTTGTCGCTCCTTTGTGAGTCGTAAGGATCTCACGCAGGTAGTTTTCTCCTTACAAGGTTGAGAGAACCTTGCAGGTGCCTTTTAACGAGATTGCGCCCTTTCGGGTTTTCACAAGCTCGCCGGTAGCCCTGCTGATTTTACTCATGGAGCCCTTTCGGGTTTACATCCGTGCCCATTTTGCTTGTGGATGTACCATTTTTTTTACTCGCCAGCCCAAGGATGCTGCGAGTCTGTAGTAGTTTAAAGACGTTTCGGTCAGACGTAGTATTTTTTTCAAGAACCGACCGTTTATTAGCCTAAAGGGTCTTTCGTCATGCATATTCATGACCAAGTAAGCCCCACCTTGGTAGACCTTGTCTATGATATACGGTCCCTTATAGTTTGGCTCAAATTTCCCTTGTTTGGCACGATTAGGGATCATAGGTCTTTTTACGACTAGCACGAGTTCGCTTTGGCTGAATGTTCTCGGTCTAGTCAATCTTTCGTACGAGCGCGTCATCCTTGCTTTGTAAGCCTCCAGGTTTTGCTGCGCCATGAGCCGGGCTTCATCGAGGGCGTCGAGCTCCTCGAGCCGAAGATGGGCATTCTCTTCATCTGTTAACTCGTAATGAACCGCCACTCGTAGAGAGGGTAACTCTATCTCCAAGGAGAGTACTGCTTCAGTGCCGAACACCAATGCGTATGGCGTTGTATTTGTGGCCGTTTTGAATGTGGTCCGGTACGTCCAGAGAGCTTCATGCAGTCTTTCGTGCCAGTCCTTTTTAATTCTGGACACCGTCTTCTTTATGATCTTCGTCAAGGTCTTGTTGAAAGCCTCGGCTAGACCATTAGCTCGGGGATTATAGACTGAAGAATATCTCCAGTCTATATTATGTTGTTGCGCTAAGCGGTTGATTCTGTGACTTCTGTAGGCTGGCCCGTTATCAGAGATAATCCGTCGCGGAGTGCCGAACCGATAGATGACGTGTGTCTTGAAGAAATGGAAGATATTCTCCATCTTCACTTCTCTCACCGGTACCGCTTCTGCCCACTTAGAGAAGTAATCGGTTGTTGCCAATATGAACCGATGTCCTCTAGATGATGCTGGTTCGATAGGCCCGATTATGTCAGTTCCTCACATTTCAAACAACCAGCTAGCTACCATTGGGTGTAGCGGATTTAGATGCTGGTGGATGAAGTCCCCATGAATCTGGCACGAGTGGCACTGCTTCGCGTATTCAAGGCAGTCCTGAATCATCGTGGGCCAATAGTAGCCCATTCTTTTAATCTTCAGCTTCATCTTTGGCCCGACTTGATGAGAACCGCAAAGTCTGTCGTGAGTCTCATGGATGACTCTCCTTGCTTCTTCTGTCCCCAGGCACCTCAGCCATAGAGAGTCGAATGATCTCTTATACAGCGTGTCATTGACGAAGGCAAAAGACAAAGCTCGTTTCATGAGATGATGTCTCGATGATGCATTGTTCCCCTCCGAAAGGCGGCCGAGACGCGAGGACATCTAGGCACGAGATTCGGGGCAAATGCTATATGGTTTTATCCGTCCACCTCTCCGAAGATGCCAAGTTGATTTATAGCACCGTGTATCGGAGGTTTAGACGGATGCGGCCGATGTAGCATACTTCGTCAGATTCCCCCTCGCTTGAGGGGTTTTTGATTGTGGGGACGCTCTTCTCTGCAGGCGTAAGCCCCTGCAGTTAATTATGCTACCGCATCGCGGTAACAACTTTCTCCTTCTCCAGAATTTTACTTCGTGTCGTGTGTGTTTGTTTTGTTTGTGGTTGCCCGTGGATTGTATACGGAGACTGAGTAATGCCGTCGCCCATAGGACGTGGATTAGTCCAAATCCGTATTTACTTAGATTTGGGTTTGGTGTTTTAGTTTAAGGATACGTTAGTCGTGTTAAGGCTAAGATCAACTTAAACGTTCGCTAAGGATACGTTAGTCCTGTTTGAAACTAAGATCAACTTAACGTGATGATCTATTTGATATATGGCCGTTGGGACTCATCACCTCTCTGACGCCGTTGAAGGATTACAACGATAGGTGTCAGAGGAGCTCAGAGATGTACCCTCGAACCAGAGTTGATTTGGAATTTTATGACCCATTTGTATGTTTAAGGATACGTTAGCCGTGTTTGGGGCTAAGATCGACTTAAACGGGATCGTTTAGATCCGGCAAAAGAGCATTTGGAGGCTCCATTGTTCCAGTTTAGGGACGTGGTGGTCCATGTTCCAGTTTAGAGACGTGGTGGTCTGTATTCCAGTTTAGGGACGTGGTGGTCTATGTTCCAGTTTAGGGACGTGATGGTCCGTATTCCAGTTTAGGGACGTGGTGGTCTATATTCCAGTTTAGGGACATGGTGGTCCGTATTCCAGTTTAGGGACGTGGTGGTCCATATTCCAGTTTAGGGATGTGGTGGTCCGTATTCCAGTTTAGGGACGTGGTGGTCCAATATTAGTTTAAGAACGTTTCGGTCCAACATTAGTTTAAGGACGTTTCGGTCCATGAGTTTAAGGACCCCATAGTCCATCTTGATGTGTGGTCGTCGGGACCCATCACCTCTCTGACGTCGTTGAAGGATTACAACGATAGGTGTCAGAGGAGTTCAGAGATGTACCCTTGAACCGGTCGTAAATTGATTTAGGAGAGCAGTCTTGCTCAGTCAATTTAATTTGAGGACTTATGGCCATGATTGGGCTAAGTCCAGTTGAAAAATATTCAACGTTTTTATTTATCTTTGGCCTATTAGGCTTGTGCTAGGGATTTGCCCCTGCTAGGCCTTTTTTATTTGGGCTCTGTCCCTTTATAAATGATGCAGAGCATCTGTTTTGGTTTGGGCTCTGCCCCTTTTAAAATAATGCATTGCATTTTATTAGGCCTGTTAGGCCTTCTTTAATTGGGCTTGGCCCTTCTCTTAATAATGCAGAGCATTAGATACTTTTGTGCACAGAATCTTTTGTGCTCGGGTCTATATATAGTTTAAGGCCGAGCCTTTTCTCCTCTCCTCTTCAGAGAACTTCTTCTATCATGGCTTGCAACCGCCCTCACGACCGCCGTCAACCATGGGAAGTGCCGATCTGGGACATTGTTTCCCGTTTTGCTGCGCGCCTGGTGAACCCTTCTCTTACGGACGAGCAATGCGATGCTGCAATGCACGAACTTTTGACTCGTGTGGGGTCTCCTCTTTCTCCGCATTCCGTTTGGCTTCGGATGATCCTTGCCTCGGTGCTCGCCGACATTCCCCCTCCTCCGGCGGAGATGTCCTCGGCAATGCTTGATGCGGCCGAGGATAAGATCGAGAGCTTTTTCGAAGCGCTCTTGATCACTAAAACCCTGAGGGACTGCTTTTTCCACTTGCTGAGCCAGATACGGGCTCGCCGGGTTGTCATCGCCACCTTTTCTAATGAATGTGGCGACGATCGTTGGATGTCTTCCTCTCGAGAGGATCGCCGTTTCGACGTGGTGGAGAAGACAGAAAGGGAGCTGGGGAATCTTCTTTTTATCTTTGCGAACCCTTGTCTTTCCGATCCCATATTTGGTGATCTTTTTTGAATGTAATAATAAATAAATAAATGTTTTAATTAAGTATTTTATTATCTGTTAAGTGTTCTTTTTATTTTAGCTCTCCGTTGTGTTTGTGCATCGTATGATTTAATTTGCTATCATTAAGTGCATGCGATTCTTGCACGGGTAAATTGCCTTTGGTGTTCAGTCTTTTTTTTTCTTATGAAGCAGTGCTTTACTTTTCAGTTTTAGAAGTAGAGTTTCGTTGTGATTGGGGGAAACAAATGCCCTCCCACCGTTGCACCTGCATGGTTCCGAATGCGAGCGCAACGGTGGCAGAATTCCAACCGTTATGGCAACCTTTGGAAGTTGAAAGGGCACTTGATGCCTATAAATAGGACCTTTGGTCCTGCACAGATGATTATTATCTTTAAAATTTTCATTTTCAGAAACGTGACGCGCAGCGCAGCGCTTGCGCAGCTGTACTTGCGCAGCTGTGCTTGTGCAACTGCGCAGACACGCGTCGTGCGGCGTGCTTGCGCAGCTGTGCTTGCGCAACTGCGCAGACACGTGTCGCGCAGCGCGGCGCTTGCGCAGCTGTGCCTGTACAGACACGTGTCGCGCAGTGCAGCGCTTGCGCAATTGGAGCGTTGCTGCCTTTAATTTTTGCTTTAAATAGAGCTTTGCTCTGATTGGGTGTGCTGCTTTGGGCGCTGCGTTGATGTGTCTGCGCCTGACACGTGGCGCGTTGCGCGCAGCGCAGAGGATCTGAAGCGTTGCTTCATTTATTAAAACTTAGATTTTCAAAGTAGAGCTTTGCTCTGATTGGGGGGAAGATGAAGCGTTGCTTCATCTCCCGCTTTGGAATTTGAACAGAGTTTTGCTCTGATTGGGGTAAACAAATGCCCCTCCACCGTTGCGGTAGCTTTTGGAAGTTGAAAGGGCACTTGATGCCTATAAATAGGACCTTTGGTCCTTCACA
This sequence comes from Agapanthus africanus, assembly GCA_030015575.1. Taxonomy (NCBI): domain Eukaryota; kingdom Viridiplantae; phylum Streptophyta; class Magnoliopsida; order Asparagales; family Amaryllidaceae; genus Agapanthus; species Agapanthus africanus. The sequence goes on along the minus strand of JASDDO010000019.1, from coordinate 811,268,688 downwards.
GATGATCATCATCTCCAAAAAAATTTTATTTTCAGAGTCTCAGAGCCCTGCTCTTGTTTAAGAACTTTTAGAGCCTTGCTCTTGTTTCTGTTTAAGAACTTTCAAAGTTCAGAACCCAGCACCCTTTTAGGTAAAAATTTAAATTAAATTAAATTAAGTTTAATTAACAGAGCCTTGTTCTCATAGATCTTTTGATCTAAAGAAAATTCTTTTGGGGTTTCACCAAATAGAGCTTTGTTCTCAGGAATCTGTTTCAGGGTTTCTCAACCCAGGAACAGAACCTTGCATCTTTGGCAAAACATAGATCTCTTTGATCTAAAAAAAAAAGAACTCTTAAGAGTGTTTCATTGATCTTAGAGTTTGAAGATGACATTTTATTCCTCAGTGCATTATATCGTTTTGCTTAATCAGTCTTTCTGATAATTCTGTTGATCCTCTTTCACAGGAACAATGGACGCCCACATGTATGCCCTTAACGAGATCATCTCTTACGGGGACATCCGCCGACTTGGCCGCTCTCAAAATCGAGAGTTCACCAACGAGGAGTGTGCTGAAATAATGAGCCGCTTCGACGCGTACAATGGTCCATTGCTTCCCCGACGTTCCTCACTCCTTAAGCTTATCGTGGGAGTCATCTGGGAAGCGCTTCCCTTATTCTGTTCCGGTGTGCCACTTAGGGCGTTGGATGACGCTGAGGATAAGGTGCACTCGGTGTACCTTTTGAACTTTATCTCGAAGAGACGGCGAGACAGTCTTATCGATCTCTTGCACGAGGTCTTTCAATAGTCCGCCATACTCGCTGCTTATCGGAGGGTGGAAGACATCAGGGGGGACCCTGACGCTTGTGCTCGCGAAAGAAAGCACACTAGGATGGTCCGCGATGCTTGGAAAGTCATAGATAGGGTCGCTTTCGAGTTCCTCAACCCATGTTCTGGGTTCGAGGTTATTCCCTTGTAACTTTCGTTTATTGCTTTTATGATTGTAAGAACTTCTGGCAATATTAATGGAATTTTTTTTTATCCCAACTTGTCTTTATTATATATTTTTTTTTCTGAGTCTTTTTCCCATGCATGAATGAATGTGTCTTGAATGCTTGATCAAATGTAAATCGGATGCCCTTTCTGCTGCTTTTCTTCTTTCTCACCATGTTGTCACAATTAGCATATAGTAGAGTAGGCCTCTTGATTTCTTCATAGGATAGCGATGGCTTAGGCCGCAGGTTTAGATCTGCTGCCTAAGACTTTTCAACTTTATGAGCCGTGAGGGTCTCATAGAGACTTTTCTCCCTACGGATCGAGAGGATCTCGTAGGTGGGTTTTCTCATTAGGAATCGTGAGGATTCCTAAGTGTGTTTTCTCTTGTAAGTCGCAAGGATCCTATAAGAGAATTTTTCCCTCTTACGAGTCGAGAGGACCCGTAAGCGGTTGTTTCCCTCCTTGTCGAAACTCGACTTTGGAGAGTGAGACCCGTGAATAGTATGCAAGAGACCGTTTTAGATCGACTTGCAGGGTCCCATTGTTCAGGAAGCAAGTTTTTTAGTCCCTGCTGCCTGAGGCTTCATCTTGCAAGTTGAGACGAATCGGGAATTTTCCGCGGAGGCACTGGTTGCCCTGCGAGCCGACACGAATTAGGAGGCTCTTGTCAAGGATTGTTTGTTTCCCTGAGTTGAGGTATTTGCCAGGGATTATTTGTTTCCCTAGCGCCAAGGATTATTTGTTTCCCTGGTGTTGAAACGGATCGAGAATTTCCCACGGAGGCACTGGTTGCTCTGCGAGTCGACGCGAATCAGGAGGCTCTCGTCAAGGATTGTTTGTTTCCCTGAGTTGAGGTGTTTGCTAAGGATTATTTATTTCCCTAGCGCTAAGGATTATTTGTTTCCTTGGTGTTGAAACGGATCGAGAATTTCCCACGGAGGCACTGGTTGCTCTGCGAGTCGACGCGAATCAGGAGTCTCTCGTCAAGGATTGTTTGTTTCCTTGAGTTGAGGTATTTGCCAGGGATTATTTGTTTCCCTAGCGACAAGGATTATTTGTTTCCTTGATGTTGAAACGGATCGAGAATTTCCCACGGAGGCACTGGTTGCCCTGCGAGTCGACGCGAATCAGGAGGCTCTCGTCAAGGAGTGTTTGTTTCCTTGAGTTGAGGTATTTGCTAAGGATTATTTGTTCCCCTAGCGCCAAGGATTATTTGTTTCCTTGGTGTTGAAACGGATCGAGAATTTCCCACGGAGGCACTGGTTGCTCTGCGAGTCGACGCGAATCAGGAGGCTCTCGTCAAGGAGTGTTTGTTTCCTTGAGTTGAGGTATTTGCTAGGGATTATTTGTTTCCCTAGCGCCAAGGATTATTTGTTTCCTTGGTGTTGAAACGGATCAAGAATTTCCCACGGAGGCACTAGTTGCTCTGCGAGTCGACGCGGATCAGGAGGCTCTCGTCAAGGATTATTTGTTTCCCTGAGTTGAGGTATTTGCTAAGGGTTATTTGTTCCCCTAGCGCCAAGGATTATTTGTTTCCTTGGTGTTGAAACGGATCGAGAATTTCCCACGGAAGCACTGGTTGCACTGCGAGTCGACGCGAATCAGGAGGCTCTCGTCAAGGATTGTTTGTTTCCTTGAGTTGAGGTATTTGCTAAGGGTTATTTGTTCCCCTAGCGCCAAGGATTATTTGTTTTCTTGGTGTTGAAACGGATCGAGAATTTCCTACGGAGGCACTGGTTGCCCTGCGAGTCGACGCGAATCAGGAGGCTCTCGTCAAGGAGTGTTTGTTTCCTTGAGTTGAGGTATTTGCTGAGGATTATTTGTTTCCCTAGCGCCAAGGATTATTTGTTTCCTTGGTATTGAAACGGATCGAGAATTTCCCACGGAGGCACTGGTTGCTCTGCGAGTCGACGCGGATCAGGAGGCTCTCGTCAAGAATTGTTTGTTTCCTTGAGTTGAGGTATTTGCTAAGGGTTATTTGTTCCCCTAGCGCTAAGGATTATTTATTTCCTTGGTGTTGAAACGGATCGAGAATTTCCCACGAAGGCACTGGTTGCCCTGCGAGTCGACGCGAATCAGGAGGCTCTCGTCAAGGAGTGTTTGTTTCCTTGAGTTGAGGTATTTGCTAAGGATTATTTGTTTCCCTAGCGCCAAGGATTATTTGTTTCCTTGGTGTTGAAACGGATCGAGAATTTCCCACGGAGGCACTGGTTGCTCTGCGAGTCGACGCGAATCAGGAGGCTCTCGTCAAGGAGTGTTTGTTTCCTTGAGTTGAGCTATTTGCTAAGGATTATTTGTTTCCCTAGCGCCAAGGATTATTTGTTTCCTTGGGGTTGAAACGAATCGAGAATTTCCCTCGGAGGCACTGGTTGCTCTGCGAGTCGACGCGGATCAGGAGGCTCTCGTCAAGGATTGTTTGTTTCCCTGAGCTGAGGTATTTGCTAAGGATTATTTGTTTCCCTAGCGCCAAGGATTATTTGTTTCCTTGGGTTTGAAACGAGTCGACAATTTCCCACGGAGGCACTGGTTGCTCTGCGAGTCGACGCGGATCAGGAGGCTCTCGTCAAGGATTGTTTGTTTCCCTGAGTTGAGGTATTTGCCGAATACACTGGTTTCTTCGGAGTTGGGATGAACCGTTGAGATTTGGCTTCGTTTTCTGGCGGAGCCTGTTGGGAAAGTATGGTTCCCTCTTTGTTTACGCCCTTGGATTGTATACAGGGATCGATGTGATCTTAACTGTAGGGCCAAAGTTTTATCATCATTTTTTTGTTTTATTTCCGCGATGCTCTATCATTTCAGCTTTTATATCACGAAGGTTGCGATTGCCCAATCATTTCGGCTATTTTTCGCGGTGCCCAATCATTTCGGCTATTTATTTTATTTTCACTCGCTGCTTTTTATTTCGAGTTGCCCAATCATTTCGGCTATTTTGCATGCATACATTTTACTTGCTGTTTTTTTTGTTGCAAGTTGCCCCATCATCTCGGCTATTTCGTATGCATGTGCGGCCTACTGGCTTTTTGCTGTAAACCTGAAATTAAACACCGATTTCGGTATCAACACCGCTATAACTGGGATATTGCCAGTAGCGAATCATCATTTGCCTCCGTCGATGTTGAACAAAGGTGGCTTAGCGAACAGGGTTAAGGTCCTGTCGACTAAGGCTTTTAACTTCATGAGCCGTAAGGGTCTCACAAAGGTATTTCTCCCTACAAGTCGTGAGGATCTTGTAGGTGTATTTTCTCCTTAGGAATCGTGAGGGTTCCTAAGCGCGTTTTCTCTTATAAGTCGTAAGGATCCTATAAGAGGGTTTTCTCCTTGTAAGCCGAGAGGACCTACAAGGGTCGTTCATCATATGCATATATCCCCAGTCACGGATGGGACCTGGTTAGGGAAATGTTTATTCGTGCTCGTGGATTGTATATAAGAGTCAGTATTGAACCACTTGCAGGGCAATATTGGAAGTTGTGGGGGTCGCTTAAGCACAGGTTTAGGTCTCTATAACTTGAGACTTTCAAATCTTATGAGCCGTGAGGGTCCCATAAGAGAGTTCTCCTTACGAGTCGTGAGGATCTCGCAAGTGTATTTTCTCCTTAGGAATCGTGGGGATCCCTAAGTGTGTTGTTCCCTTGTGAGTCGTAAGGATCTCACGCATGTGGTTTCTCCTTACAAGGTCGAGAGGATCTTGTAAGTGTCCTTTTAACGAGGTTGCGCCCTTTCGGGTTTTCACAAACACTCGCCGGTAGTCCTGCTGTTTTTACTCACGGAGCCCTTTCGGGTTTTCATCCGTGCCCTTTTTGCTTATGGACCTATCCTTTTTTTTTATTCTTTTTTATTTTTCCTCTTTTTTTTACGAGGTCGCGCCCTTTCGGGTTTTCACGAACACTCGCCGGTAGCCCTGTTGTTTTTACTCACGGAGCCCTTTCGGGTTTTCATCCGTACCCATTTTGCTTATGGACATACCGTTTTTATCATCATTTTTTATTATTTTCTTTTTCTTTTTTCTTCTTCTTCTTTTTTTTTATTCATCTCGTCAGCCTAAGGACGCTGCGGTAGTAGTTTTAACGACGTTTCGGTCCGTCATTAAGAAGGCCGGCTACTGCTTACAAAGCTTGGGCTTAGGAAGATGGCGAGCGGACATAGTCGTTGTCATCTACTATTGACCTAGGCTGCGGCCCCTTAAGCGTAGTATCTCTTTAGGAAGCGACCGTTTATTGGCCTGAAAGGCCTTTCACCGTGCATATATATGAGTAGATAGGCTCCACCCTGGTAGACCTCATCTATGATGTACGGGCCTTCATAGTTTGGCTCGAATTTTCCCTGCTTGGCGCGATTGGGGATCATAGGCCTTTTGACCACTAGCACGAGTTCGCCTTGGCGGAATGTCCTTGGTCGGGTCAATCTTTCATATGAGCGCGTCATCTTTGCTTTATAGGCCTCCAGATTTTGTTGCGCTATGAGTCGGGTTTCATCAAGGGCATCGAGCTCCTCAAGTTGAAAGTGAGCATTTTCTTCATCTGTTAGCTCGCAGTGGACTGCCACTCTTAGAGAGGGTAACTCTATCTCGAGGGAGAGTACTGCTTCTGTATCGAATACCAGCGCATATGGCGTTGTGTTTGTGGCTGTCTTGAACGTAGTTCGATACGCCCAATGAGCTTCTTGCAGCTTCTCGTGCCAGTCCTTCTTATTTTGGGACACCGTTTTCTTCATGATCTTTATCAAGGTCTTGTTGAAGGCCTCGGCTAGACCGTTTGCTCGCGGATTATAAACTGAGGAATATCTCCAGTCTATATTATGTTGTTGCGCGAAGCGACTGATCTTGTGGCTTTTGTAAACTGGTCCGTTATCGGAGATGATCCGTCGTGGAGTTCCAAACCGATATAGGACGTGTGTCTTGAAGAAATGGAGGATATTCTCCGTCTTCACTTCCCTCAACGGTACTGCTTCTGCCCATTTGCAGAAATAGTCAGTCGTTGCCAGGATGAAACGATGTCCTCTAGACGATGCTGGTTCGATGGGGCCAACTATGTCAGTCCCCCATATTTCGAATGGCCAGCTAGCCACCGTCGGGTGTAGCGGATTTGGATGTTGGTGGATGAAATCCCCATGAATTTGGCATGAGTGGCATTGCTTCTCATATTCGAGGCAGTCCTGGATCATCATGGGCCAGTAGTAACCCATCCGTTTAATTTTTAGCTTCATCTTCGGGCCTGCTTGATGAGAACCACAGATTCCGTCATGCACTTCCTGGACGGCCCTTTTCGCTTCGTCAGGTCCTAAGCATCTCAGCCACAGAGAATCAAATGACCTCTTGTACAGAGTATCATTGACGAAGGCGAAAGACAGAGCTCGTTTTATGAGCTGATGTCTTGTGGACGCTCCTTCAGGCATTCGTTGGGACTTAAAGTAGTCTATAAAGACTTCTCTCCAATCCTCAGCCTTTTCTCGTTCTTTTATTTGTAAGGTCGTCTGTTCAGTCGCTCCCTTTTCCTCGGATGATTCCGGAGGTACTTCTGCTGGGGCAAGCACTCGACAGCTTTGTACTACGATTCTAACGTCATCGAGGTTCTCATCAGCCAGTTCCTTAGTGAGTTTGGCCAATGCGTCCGCTTTGCTGTTTTCCGCGCGCGGTATGCTTTCCAAAGTATAGGAGAGAATTTGGGTCAACAGTTGCTGCACCTTTTCGCCGTACTTCATCAACTCCGGTTTGCACGTTTGGTAGTCACCGTTTACTTGACTAACGACCAGTTGGGAGTCTCCATATATGAGGAGGTTTTCAATCCCCATGTCGATGGCGATCTCGAGGCCTGCTATCAAAGCTTCGTATTCGGCTTCGTTATTTGTCCTCGGCTCTGTTAAGGAGAAAGCGAAGCGCATTATCCCTCCTTGTGGAGTCACGAAGATGAGGCCTACCCCCGATTTGATTATAGGGGTACTTTTTTTGCGCTTTTTCATGGAAGATGCTCCATCGAAATAAAGTTCCCATTAGGTATCACCACCGTCGATCGCGTCAAACGCATGTTCGTCTGGCAAATCGCAATTCAGAGGAGGATCGGCAGGTATCGGGTGCTCAGCGAGGAAGTCGGCGATGGCCTGGCCTTTCACTGCCTTGAGAGGTTGATACGTTATCGAAAACTCCATCAAGAGTAGGGCCCATTTAGTGAGTCGTCTCGTCAATATGGCCTTTGACATTAAATACTTAAGAGGGTCTACCTTTGAAATGAGACGGACCTCATGCGCCAACGCATAGTGCCTGAGCTTTGTTATCGTGAAGATCAACGCCAGGCAGTGTTTTTCAATAGGGGAGTAGTTGCTTTCTGCCCCCAGCAGAACTCGACTTAAGTAGTAGAGTGCTCTTTCCTTCCCTTGATCGTTTTCTTGTGCCCATAATGCGCCTAAGGAGCCTTCGAGAGCGGTTGTATAAAGAATGAGGGGCTTTCCCTTGACCGGAGCAGTCAGCACTGGCGAGTTCTGCAGGTATTGTTTGATCTCATCTAGCGCGCTTTGGCATTTTTGGTCCCAGACGAACGGGGTTCCCTTCTTCATCAGGTGGCTGTAAGGACGGCACTTTCCTGAAAGGTTGGCTATAAATCGCCGTATATACGCGAGCTTCCCTTGGAGAGACCGCAGCTGTTTGAGGGTCCTTGGCGGAGGCATTTCTATGATCGCTTTGATCTTTGACGGATCTATCTTAAAACCTCGGTGTCGGACGATGAACCCCAGGAATTTGCCCGAGGAAACTCCGAATGCACACTTGAGAGGGTTCATCTTCAAGTTGTATTGTCGAAGGCGTTGAAATACGGTCTTCAAATGCTCGAGATGTTCCTCGTATGATTTGCTTTTAACCACGAGATCGTCGATATAGCATTCGATGACTTCGTGTATAAGGTCATCGAAGATCTTCGTCATGGCCCTTTGGTAGGTGGCACCGGCATTCTTTAAACCGAAGGGCATCATCTTGTAGCAGAATATACCCAAAGGAGTCCTGAAGGCGGTGTGCTTCTGGTCTTCGGGATGCATTTTTATCTGATTATATCCTGACGAGCCGTCCATGAAGGAGAAAACCTTGTGAGTGGACGTATTGTCTATCATCAGTTCGGTAACTGGCACTGGAAAATCGTCCTTCGGGCAAGCTTTATTAAGATCCCGGAAGTCTACGCATATGCGCACTGTCCCATTTTTCTTCATCACCGGGACGATGTTGGCGATCCATTCAGGGTATTGAACTTCCTGGATGAAGCTAGAGTCGATCAGCTTCTTGACCTCAGCATTGATATTCATCTCAAGCTCGAGCCGCATTCTTCTCGGCGCCTGTTTGACTGGCTTGACGTCCGGAGATATCGCCAATCTATGCACAACGATTTCTGGATCTAGTCCCGGCATCTCGGAGTAGTTCCATGTGAAGCAATCTCTATGCTGTAGAAGCACGTCCTTTAACGCAGCCACCCTTTCTTCAGATAGCAGCTCGCTGATGAATGTCGGTCGCGAGTCATCCGCCGTTCCCAACTCAATTTTCTTAAGGTTGTCTGCAGTGGTATGAATTCCATCTTCTAGCTCTTTTGGCGCAGGTGGGAATTCTGAGATTACCTCGTCGTTGTTGTTTTCGAAGCACCAGGGAAGGTCATCCATGTTCTCGGGCTCTTCTTTTGATATCGTTATCACGTGACAAGTACGAATTCGCTTCCAATCCCAATGTGGAACTGGTTCTTCTTCCCTGGCCTTGGGCTCGTGCTTCTGTGGCGGCGCTACCCTCCAGTTATTGGATAGAGCGAACCTGCCAAGCTGATACTGATCTTCGACCCAATTCTTGAAAGTGAAGCAGTTTTCAAGAGGGTGCCCTATCACTCGGTGATAAAAGCAATAGTCCAGGTGTGAGACCTCGCCTGCTTGTTCGGGCTGTTTAGACTCCGGCAATGTAAGCATCTGATGTTTTAGAGCGAGGTCAAGTATCTTCTTCGTCTTGTCCCGAGGAAACGAGTACGCTCGACCCATTTTCTTCATGAGGGATAGATCAATAACGCTCGACTCCCGTTTGCGTGGCTTCTTAGCTTTGCTTTGTTGCTGTTGAGCGCTTTTTTGGCCTTTCGACTTATTTCTGCCTTTGCGTCGAGCATTCTTTACAACAGTTTGACAAGGAGCGGCATTTTCATCTTTCACGGCCTGCTGGAGAAGGCGTTGCGTTTTGGCTTTCTCGTAGATGACCATTTCGCGGTTATGGCCGTCTCGGACTTTTTGACCCGCTCCCCTTATAAGTTTGTCCATTTGTTCTTCGAACGACGGACTGGGCACTTTTGCATCTGGAACTTTCACCGTCTCATGATTAGCGTCCTCCCATTGAGCATCCGCTTCTTCATCGAAGTCATACATGACATAGCAGCTGTTTAATAACTCTCGTTTCTTTGGCCGGATGTATCCAAGCCCGATTGTCTCCATTTTCTCATTAGGCAGTTTGCGTTGAGTCCCGGGAACGTTCCAGACTTTGTCATAGAACTTGGCTTTTCGAACGGTCTGCTTGAAAGATATCCCCTGGCGTTTCAGCAGCTTTTTCAAACCTTCCGTATAATATCTGGGAAGACGGATAGGCTGAAGCCTGTCGAGCGTAGGATCCGCGCCATGCCAGATTTCTTTTTCCACCTTGGTTTCTTCAGAGTGGTAGAACAGAATTGCTTTTTCGCTTTCTCGCCTGGGAGGGATATAGAACGTTTGCAGCTCTTCTACATTGTAAATATTAAGTGCATCCAGTTCTTTATGGTGTTTAAGCGGCACTATGGCGACTTGTAGATTTTGCTCTTCGTCAGCGGACGTTCGTATTGAAGGTCGAGCAGAGAATACAGCATGGATCTCATCTTCCGAGTCGCTACCAAAGATCAACGTAGGAGCGAACAGCCCTGGCTTGTTATGTTGGGGCGGACCTGAATAAACTATCTCCTCTTCCTCCTCGGTATCACTGCCGAAGACAGGGATGGTGGCATTAGCTTTATTCTCCGGCTTGTGACACTTCTCCGTATCTTCGAAATCCGGTAAGAAGTATTTGGCATCTTCGTATTTGCGGACCTCGTTCATAGAGAACGGGTTCAGTTCTCCCGTCACGGTATACTCGAAACCATCCTTAAAATACTTCAAACACTGATGTTGTGTAGAAGGGATGATGTTGTACTCGTGTAACCATGGTCGGCCGAGCAAAGTGTTGTAGCATGTCTTGGCGTCTATGACGTGGAACTTAATGTCCGTGACGAGTAGCCCGAAGCGTAGCGTTAGTATTACAGACCCAAGAGTTCTTGATGACTGGGAGTCGAACCCGGAAATGGTAATCTTGTCCCGAGCAAGGTGCTGGACGCTCATGCAGATTTCTTTTAAGACCCGCACATTGAGGAGATTAACGGAGGATCCATTGTCGATCAGGATTTTGCCTATCTTTATATCGTGATAGTATCCTGAGACATAGAGGGGGCGATTGTGTTCGCACGTCCCAAGAAGAAGGTCCTCGTCGCCGAAAGTGACATCAGCCGTGTGCACTTCCTCCAATTCATCCTTCATCTTTTCCTCGGCCAGGCAAGCTTGGAATTGTTCCGGATCTTGTAGTGCCTTAATCAACGAATCTCTCACCACCTTTGATAGCAAAAGGGCGTGGAGAATGCTGAGCTGTGAGGGTAGTTTCCTCAGGTGCGTTAGAACGTTGTAATCCACCTTATTTTTCTTTGGCGGGTCCTTGGCGGCTAGTTCTTCCACCACTTGGTCATCTAAGACGATATCTTCAGAGACCTTTTCTTTCCCTTTATCTTTTCTGTTTGAGGGTCTGAGATTCTTTTCAGGCAGCGTCCGATTCCGCAGCCGAATATTTTCGCAAACCTTCGGCTCTTCTTCTTTTCCCGAAGTGGACTCTTTAAAGAGAGGGGCAAGTTCCAGCTCCTCATCAGAATCGCTCCCGAATGTAGGCACTTGTGACCTGCCGGTGCTAACCATGCGACAATCGCCGATGGTTCTTTTAAGCTCTTCGGTCATATTTTTCCGCTCCCGACGAGTTTTGCGCTTTTCCCGCTTAAAGCGTTGTTGATGAGCAACGTATCCTTACCACCATCTATCGAAAGCTTTACACTCTTGAGTGGGGTGCGAAACCTTCTGATGATATAAGCAATAGGAGGGGTGCATTTCTATTTCACCAGTAATTTTTCCTTCGGAGGATGGTAGCTTCATGCCCATTGATATGGCCTTAGCGACCCTTTTCCTCATCTTGAATTGGCTTTTGTCAGTAGTGGAGGTATTTTGTTCCAGCGGGATCATTTCAGCTCTTTCATCAAGTCGTTGGCGCTTGGCCCTTTCAAAGATGGCCGTCTCGCGTTCTCGATCAGCTTTACTTTTCAATCGAGCTTCATTAAGGAATGCGTCAATTACTTCATCTGATGACCCCAGAATTTTTGGTTTAGGATCTGCCCCCAGCGTTTTAGTACAAGAAGTCTCCTCATTGTTCGTGAGCGAATGGGAAATCATATGACAGCTCGCCACGCATTCTTCAGATTCATCTGACGAACTTTCTCCCTCACCTTCCTCTTGAAAGATGTGGTTGAGAAACTCTTGGAGTGTAATGGGAGTCCGTGCTTTCTGGTTGTATTCCTCCAGCGCGTCAATTTGTTTTTGCAAGTCCGTGCGCTTGTCGCTAGGCTTCACGGGCTTCTTTGATTTCTTCTTCTTCTTTTTCGAAGATTTTGACGGCTGGTTGCGAGTGCTTGGGCCACCACCATCGGTCTTTGGAGTTGTATGTGGCTTCAACATCCCCTCAATGACCTGCGGTTCCAACGGGTTCTTCAATCTAATCGCTGGACATGTCTGAAGATCGTTTAGCATTCTTTTTGTCTTGGCTGATAATACCACCTCCCAAGGAGCTTCTTCAACGACGGAGCATGTTGCCCCCGGCGTATTCGTCCCCTTAGAGGTGTGGGGCTGCGGGGGATTCACCTTCCATTTGTCAGATAACGCGAAGTTGCCCTGTCGGTACTGGTTTTCAAGCCAATTTTTGAAAACGTAGCAATCCTCGATCGGATAACCCAGTACTCGATGATAAGGACAGTAGTTGGGCTCGTTGACGTCACTTGGTTGTAACGGGAGTTTCGGATCCGGCAGATTTATGAGTCGGTTGCGCAACGCCAGCTCGAATAACCTTATCGTTTTATTGCGGGGTAAAGAGTAAGAACGTCTTAGCCTCTCCTCAAGGGCTACGTACGGGCGCATATTATTTTGACGAGCAACCGGCTTCGAGTCGCTCGGTTGTTGTTGAGCATTAGCGACAACGATTGCCTTTCCTTTCCCTTTGTCATTTCGGGAGTCCGGCTTTGGAAGAAGGGGTTTATGGCCCATCTGATCCATTTGCGGTAGTTTGTCAATCAAGGCCTGGAAGGTAGTCGGCTTGAAAAACATCATAAATTGCGAGATGGTTGCTTGCGGATCAAGGGTTCCCACAAACATACCCACCGCAGGAGCTTCTTCAATGCGCTGCTCGCACTTCGACCATAAGTTCCGCCATCGTATAGCGTACTGAACCCACGTCTCGCCTGGCTTTACCCTGGCGTTAATCAGTGCCGTCATCGGGGTGCATTCACTGGCGCTTGCAAAACGCTGAGTAAACAGCAGCTCCATCTCCGCGAAGGTTTTAATAGAGTCGTTCGGGAGCTCAGAGTACCACTCGAACGCCGTATCTGATAAGCTTCCAACAAACTGGCGAAGCAACAGCTTTTCGTCACCGCCGGTGTTGCCGCAGAGTGCCCTAAACTGGGCAACGTGCTGGTGAGGATTGCCTGTCCCCTTGTAGACATAGAACTTGGGAATTGTATAACCTGGCGGGTACTTAATTTGATCGTACCAACTTGGATATGGCCGCCCTGTTTTTACGACCTGGCCGGCTGCTTCGGTTGTATGATGAACCCGTATTTGTTGGGCTATGTATTCGTCCAAATCAGCTTTGGAGATTGTATCCTCCTTAGCCGTCGATAGAGCTGGCGGAGGATTTGACGTCTCTCCCCTATCATCTCCAAGGACGATCGGGGGCTCTTCGGCCGGAGGATCTTGTTGTATCATCATCCCTATCATGTCTTGGAAGAGGAGGCCCATACGCTATATGTTGGCTGCTTGTTCAGCAGCCTCTTTGTCCTTCTTCTCCAATGTCCGACGAAGGAATTCGGCGTCGGTTTCTTCCTCTTGGCGTTCATCCGAGGACGTTTCAGGGTTTTCTTTTGGCCTGTAAGTGCGGCCATAGCGTTCATCATCTCTTGGAGCTTCTGCTGCTGCTCCTGCGTCGTCACTGATCGCGTAAGCGGTCGATGACCCGTAGATATGCGACTGTCCTCTTTACCAGATGCCACATAGACGGTATGAACTACAATGCCCCCTGACGTAGGGTGTTTGGGTTCACCACCTCTGATATTTGTCGCCGGCGCGGGGGTTTTCTCCGGCCTCCTTTTGTGGGCCGTTGAAGTTGAAGGGGCCGTTGCAGTGGGCGCCCTAGCAATCGTTGTCCCTTGCTGTTTAATTGGACGGTCTTTTTCTTTTTGTACCTTCGTCTTCTTTTGTTGACGAGAGTGATCTGGGTTGATCACGGAGTCTTGAACCCTTCGCCAAACTTTTTATATTTTTGAGGATAGCCGTTGAGGGGGCTGTTCCTGTTTTGTTTCCGGAACTCTCTCCGCAGGTGGAGGAGATCTTTTCAATGTAGCGGTTGGAGAGTTCTTACGTACCCTCCTCAGCAGTTCAAAGCTGTTCCCAGTTAGAACAGCAGCGTTGACTTCCACCACTGGAGCCGGTGGAGTTAGCCCTGAGGGGAAGTTGCCCCCTGCCTTCCTCACTCGTTGCCAATGGCGACGTCGAGCACGACAAGCCGTTGGGACTGGCTCGGAGATAGAGATAGCTTCTTTTTGCCCCCTGTCTGAATGAGGCGCTGCCGGTGTTAACCTCTTAAAGACTGAAGTTGTCTTTTGAGGGATGATATTCAACCTGTCGAAGACAGATCCTCGAGCAGGGGCAGGAGCAGGAATCGTCAGTCTTGAAAAGACTGACTCTTTGTCAGGGGAAGCCGCCTTGACGACTTCTGGAGCAGCAGTTATTGCCTTCCTTGGGACAGCCAATTTAGAGTTCTGATCCAGCCTGGCGAAAACAGAGGCTGTTGGTTTGGTAGTGGGCGACCCGTTGATAGGGGCCGTTGTGGCAGTGAGCCGGTCGAAGACCGACTTCTTGTTCACTTCCGGTGCAGGTATTGGCATAGAGAAGCTTGTAGGCGGGATCATGGTCCCGAAAAACAGGCCGGTGGTGGCCTGGGTCACCTGGTCTTCCGGCAGAGCGAGGAAGGAAGCCGCTTGGGGCCCATATACTACACCTCTGGGGGAGGTGGAGCGTCCGTTGCAGTGGCACTTCGAGCAGTTGATGCAGTTAGAGGCCATTGATGCTTGAGTTCTGTGCCAGGCAAAACACCAAATCTTAGTAACTTGAAATCCGAAGGCAACCATTTAATAAAACCGCGATTGGTTCGCGAGGACGACACACGAAATGTGGAGTGCAAAGCAGAAAAGGTCCCACCGGGCGTGCCAGAATCTGTTCCCTTCCGAAAGGCGGCCGAGACGCTAGGACGTCTAGGCACGAGATTCGAGGCAGATGCTATATGGTTTTATCCGTCCACCTCTCCGAAGATGCCAAGTTGATTTATGGCACTGTGTATCGGAGGTTTAGACGGATGCGGCCGATATAGCAGACTTCGTCAGATTCCCCCTCGCTTGAAGGGTTTTTGATTGTGGAGACGCTCTTCCCTACAGGCGCAAGCCCCTGCAGTTAATTACGCTACCGCATCGCGGTAACAACTTTCTCCTTCTCCAGAATTTTACTTTGTGTCGTGTGTGTTTGTTTTGTTTGTGGTTGCCCGTGGATTGTATACGGAGACTGAGTAATGCCGTCGCCCGTAGGCCGTGGATTAGTCCAAATCCGTATTTACTTAGATTTGGGTTTAGTGTTTTAGTTTAAGGATACGTTAGCCGTGTTGAGGCTAAGATCAACCTAAACATTCGCTAAGGATACGTTAGTCCTGTTTGAGACTAAGATCAACTTAACGTGATGATCAATTTGATATATGGCCGTTGGGACTCATCGCCTCTCTGACGTCGTTGAAGGATTACAACGATAGGTGTCAGAGGAGCTCAGAGATGTACCCTCGAACCAGAGTTGATTTGGAATTTTATGATCCATTTGAATGTTTAAGGATACGTTAGCTGTGTTTGGGGCTAAGATCGACTTAAACGGGATCGTTTAGATCCGGCAAAAGAGCATTTGGAGGCTCCATTGTTCCAGTTTAGGGACGTGGTGGTCCATGTTCCAGTTTAGAGACGTGGTGGTCCGTATTTCAGTTTAGGGACGTGGTGGTCTATGTTCCAGTTTAGGGACGTGATGGTCCGTATTCCAGTTTAGGGACGTGGTGGTCCGTATTCCAGTTTAGGGACATGGTGGTCCAATATTAGTTTAAGGACGTTTCGGTCCAACATTAGTTTAAGGACGTTTCGGTCCACGTGTTTAAGGACCCCGCAGTCCATCTTGATGTGTGGTCGTCGGGACCCATCACCTCTCTGACGTCGTTGAAGGATTACAACGATAGGTGTTAGAGGAGTTCAGAGATGTACCCTTGAACCGGTCGTAAATTGATTTAGGAGATCAGTCTTGCTCACTCAATTTAATTTGAGAACTTATGGCCATGATTGGGCTAAGTCCAGTTGAAAAATGTTCAATGTTTTTATTTATCTTTGGCCTATTAGGCTTGTGCTAGGGCTTTGCCCCTGCTGGGCCTTTTTTATTTGGGCTCTGTCCCTTTATAAATGATGCAGAGCATCTGTTTTGGTTTGGGCTCTGCCCCTTTTAAAATAATGCATTGCATTTTATTAGGCCTGTTAGGTCTTCTTTAATTGGGCTTGGCCCTTCTCTTAATAATGCAGAGCATTAGATACTCTGACAGTGCCCCACATAGCCTGTCAGGCGCTTTGCGCAATTAATGAGCACAAGCGCTCTTGGAGGTGACACGTGTCACGCTCTGGTGAGCGCAAGCGTAACAGCGCAGTGCGCTGCGTCAATGCGCTGCGCTGTTGCACTGCTGACACGTGGCGCTTTCTAGCGGTTTGCGCAATAGTGCAGTTTTGACAAGTGCTGGGCACTGTTCTTATTCTTTTGGATCAATTTCAGATAAAAAAAACAAGTTTTTTCTTGGTTTTTTAAAGAAATAGTTGTTCATAAAATGTGCAATGCACTGTTATCTTGAGAATCTTTTAGATTCAGAACTAATGGTTCATAAAAAGAAGTGCAAGGCACTGTTTTTTTTATTTGTTTATTTTCCTTTTCATTAGAGGTCCTTGATCTTGTTCTCAGATCAATGATCTGTTCATGAGAGAATTTTCTCTTTTTCTAAAGGTTTTTACCTTTTTCTTTGTTCTTGAGGATTCCACTCCAATTCTTCAGAGTTCTCTCTGTTTAATTTTTCACCAAATGTTCATCCCTTTGAATTGGGGTCTGGGGTCCTTTTTATAGTGCCCATAAATTAGTTAAATTTGTTAAGGAGATCTTTCTCTGAGTGATTTGGGGAATTTTCCCCACCGTTGGATCATTGATCCAAAGGCCTCTGTTTTACAGAAGAAAATCTTCTTGTTTTAACAAGAACAGAAAACATTTCTTTAAAATTTCAATTCTGTTTTGCGCAAACGCCTCAGCGCGTGACACGTGTCGCGCAGCGTAACGCTTGTGCAGCTGTGCTTGCGCAATTGCGCAGACACGTGTCGTACAACGCAGCGCTTGCGCAGCTGTGCGTGCGCAGTTGTGCTTGCGCAACTGCGCAGACACGTGTCGCACAGCGCAGCTGTGCAGCGCCGCGCTTGCGCAACTGAAGCGTTGCTTCCTTTACTTTTACTTTTAAAGAGCCTTGCTCTGATTGGACGCACTGCCTCGGGCGCTGTGCTGACGCATCAACTTCTGACACGTGGCGCTTTGCGCGCAGAGCAGAGGATCTGAAGCGTTGCTTCATTTATTAAAACTTAGATTTTCAAGGTAGAGCTTTGCTCTGATTGGGGGAATCGGAAGCGTTGCTTCACCTGAGATATCTTTTCATCTCCTTTTTTCAAGCCAAACTTGTATTTCCAAAATCTTGATTTCCCGGGTCCATTGTGCACAGAATCTTTTGTGCTTGGGTCTATATATAGTTCAAGGCCGAGCCTTTTCTCCTCTCATCTTCAGAGAACTTCTTCTATCATGGCTTGCAACCGCCCTCACGCCCGCCGTCAACCATGGGAAGTGCCGATCCGGTACATTGTTCCCCGTTTTGCTGCGCGCCTGGTGGACCCTTCTCTTACGGACGAGCAATGCGATGCTGCAATGCACGAACTTTTGACTCGTGTGGGGTCTCCTCTCTCTCCGCATTCCGTTTGGCTTCGGATGATCCTTGCTTCGGTGCTCGCCGACATTCCCCCTCCTCCGGCGGAGATGTCCTCGGCAATGCTTGATGCGGCCGAGGATAAGATCGAGAGCTTTTTCGAAGCGCTCTTGATCACTAAAGCCCTGAGGGACTGCTTTTTCCACTTGCTGAGCCAGATACGGGCTCGCCGGGTTGTCATCGCCACCTTTTCCAATGAATGTGGCGACGATCGTTGGATGTCTTCCTCTCGAGAGGATCGCTGCTTCGACGTGGTGGAGAAGACAGAAAGGGAGCTGGGGAATCTTCTTTTTATCTTTGCGAACCCTTGCCTTTCCGATCCCATATTTGGTGATCTTTTTTGAATGTAATAATAAATAAATAAATGTTTTAATTAAGTATTTTATTATCTGTTAAGTGTTCTTTTTATTTTAGCTCTCCGTTGTGCTTGTGCATCGTATGATTTAATTTGCTATCATTAAGTGCATGTGATTCTTGCACGGGTAAATTGCCTTTGGTGTTCAGTCTTTTTTTTTATGAAACAGTGCTTTACTTTTCTGTTTTAGAAGTAGAGTTTCGTTGTGATTGGGGGAAACATGCATCTTCAGGTGTTCGACGGGATTTGAAGTAGTCTATAAAGACTTCTCTCCAATCCTTAGTCCTTTCCTGATCTTTTATTTGTAGAACCGTTTGCTCGGTCGCTCCCTTTTCTTCGAATGTCTCTGGAGATATTTTTGCCGGTGCAAGAACCCGACGGTTTTGCATAACGATTCTTACGTCATCGAGGTTTTCGTCAGCCGGTTCTTTGCAAGTTTGGCTAACGCATCTGCTTTGCTATTTTCCGTACGTGGTATGCTTTCCAGAATGTAGGAAGGAATTTAGGTCAGCGATTGCTGCACTCTCTCACCGTACTTTACCAACTCCGGTTTGCACGTTTGATAGTCACCATTTACTTGACTAATGACCTGCTGGGAGTCTCCGTATATGAGGAGGTTTTCGATTCCCATGTCGACAGCGATCTCAAGACCTGCTATCAAAGCCTTATATTTGGCTTCATTGTTTGTCCTCGGCTCTGTTAAGGAGAAGGCAAAGCGCATTATCCCTCATTGCGGAGTCACGAAGATAAGGCCTACCCCAGATTTGATTATGGGGGAGCTGTGCTTTCGCTTCTTCATGGAGGATGCCCCATCGAAGTAGAGTTTCCATCGGGTATCACTCTCTCTTCTCCCCCCGTCGATCGTGTCAAACGCGTGCTCGTCTGGCAATTCGCAATTTAGGGGTGAATCGGCAAGTATCGGATGCTCGGCGAGGAAGTCGGCGATGGCCTGACCTTTCACTGCCTTGAGGGGTCGGTATGCTATCGAGAACTCTATTAAGAGTAGGGCCCATTTAACGAGCCGTCCTGTTAGTATGGCTCTTGACATCAAATATTTGAGAGGATCCACTTTTGATATTAGGTGGACCTCATGTGCCAAAGCATAATGCCGGAACTTCGTTATCGCGAAAATTAACGCCAGGCAGTGTTTTTCAATGGGGGAGTAGTTGTTTTCTGCCCCCAGGAGAACTCGACTCAAAAAGTAAAGGGCTCTCTCCTTCCCTTGGTCGTTCTCCTGTGCCCATAGCGCGTCTAAGGAATCTTCAAGGGCTGTTGTGTACAGGATGAGAGGCTTTCCTTTGACCGGAGCGGTTAGTACCGGTGGATTCTGCAAGTATTGCTTGATTTCATCGAGTGCACTCTGGCATTTGCAATCCCAGACGAAAGGGGTCCCCTTCTTCATTAAATGTCTATAGGGACGGCATTTGCCGGAAAGATTGGCTATGAACCGCCGGATATATGCGAGCTTTCCTTGGAGGGACCGCAGTTGCTTGAGAGTTCTTGGCGGAGGCATTTCCATGATCTCCTTGATCTTTGATTGGTCTATTTCGATGCCCCGATGTCGTATGATGAACCCTAGAAATTTGCCCGAGGAAACTCCGAACGCGCATTTGAGAGGGTTCATCTTCAGGTTGTATTTCCGAAGACGTTGGAATGCTACCTTCAGATTCTCCCAATGCTCCTCGTGTGATTTGCTTTTTACCACGAGGTCATCAATATAGCATTCGACGATTTCATGTATGATGTCATCGAAAATCTTCGTCATGGCTTTCTGATATGTAGCGTCGGCGTTCTTCAGGCCGAAAGGCATTACTTTGTAGCAGAATATACCCAGAGGAGTTCGAAAAGCAGTATGCTTCTGGTCTTCAGGATGCATCTTTATTTGGTTGTACCCCGATGAGCCGTCCATGAAGAAGAAGACTTTGTGAGTAGACGTGTTGTCTATCATCAGCTCGGTAACCGATACGGGAAAGTCATCCTTCGGACATGCTTTGTTGAGGCCTCGAAAGTCCACGTAGATGCGCACCGTCCCATTTTTTTCATCACTGGGACGATATTGGCGATCTAGTCAGGGTATTGAACTTCTTGGATAAAGCCAGAGTCGATTAGCTTCTTGACTTCGGCGTTGATGCTCATTTCAAGTTAGATCCGCATTCTTCTTGATGCCAGTTTGACTGGCTTGATGTCCGGCGATATCGCCAATTTATGGACGGCTATTTCTGGATCTAATCCTGGCATCTCGGAATAGTTCCATGCGAAGCAGTCTTTATACTGCATGAGCACATCTCTTAGTGTAGCTACATGTTCGTCGGACAGCAGCTTACTGACGAACGTAGGCCTCGGGTCGTTTGCTGTTCCCAAGTCGATTTTTCTGAGGTTATCTGCAGTAGTATGTATCCCATCTTCTAGCTCTTTTGGCGCTGGTGGAAACTCTGAGATCACCTCGTCAATATCGTTTTCGAAGCACCAGGGGAGGTCAGCCATACCCTCACGTACTCCTTCTCCTGACAGTGTTATCGCGTGACAGGTACGAGATCGCTTCTAAGACCGATGTTGATCCGTCTCTACTCTCGCTGCATATGTGGTTTTTGGTTCATGCTTCTGTGGTGGAGTTACCCTCCAACTGCTAGATAAAGCGAACCTGCCTTGCTGATACCGGTCTTCTACCCAGTCTTTGAATGTGAAGCAGTCTTCGAGAGGATGTCCTATCGCTCGGTGATAGGAGCAATAATCCGGATGAGAGACCTTGTCTGCTTGTTCGGGGTGTTTGGACTCCGGGAGCGTAATCATTTGATGTTTCATGACAAGATCGAATATATTCCTTGTCTTGTCTTGGGAAAAAGAATATGTTCGACCTATCTTCTTTATAAGAGACGGATCCCGGCTGCTCAATTCTCGATCGCGTGGCTTCTTAGACCCGCTTTGTCGCTGTCGAACATTTTTTCCATTCTTTAGCTTGTTTCTACCTCTGCGTCGGGACTTTTGTATGACGGGATGGCGACGAAGGGCATCGTCATTCTTCACAGCCTGCTGAAGGAGGCGCTGTGTCATGGCTTTCTCATAAATGGCCATTTCGCGGTTGTGATCATCCCGGACTTTTTGACCCGCTTCCCTTATTTGTCCATCTGTTCTTCGAACAATGGACTTGGCACTTTCATGGCGGGACCTCGTTTTAGTTCACGGTTAGCGTCTTCTAACAGAGCATCTCCTACTTTATCAAAGTCATGTATAAGTAGCAACCATGGAATCGCTCCCGTTTCTTGGATTGAACATATCCAAGCCAGATCGTTTCCATTCTCCCGTTGGGCAATTTTTGCTGAGTTCTAGGGACGTTCCAGATTCTGTTGTAGAACTGAGCCTGTCGAGCAGTATGCTTGTAGGGTACGCCTTGGCGCCTTAACAGCCTTTTTAATCCTTCCGTGTAGTATCTGGGCAGACGGATGGGCTGGAGCCTGTCAAGTGCAGAATCGGCACCATGCCAGATTTCTTTCTCTATTTTGGTTTCCGTGGATCGATAAAAGAGGATCGCCTTTTCATCTCTTCGCCTGGGTGGGACGTAGAACGTTTGCAGTTCCTGCACATTATATGTTTCGAGCATATCAAGCTCTCTGTAGTGCTGAAGCGGAACCATAGCGATTTGCAAACTCTGTTCATCGCTAGTGAAGGCTTGTATTGATGGCCGAACAGAAAATACTGTATTGACCTCATCTTCAGAGTCGCTGCCGAAGACCAACATAGGGGTGACGGTTCGGGCTTGTGGTATTGGAGCGGCCCTGTTTCCCCCATTCAGAGCAAAACTCTGTTCAAATTTTAAAAGTTGAAATGAAGCAGCGCTCACGTGCAAAGCACGAGTGCGCTAGCGCCAAGAGAGCCAACGCTCTGAAGCAGCGCTCACGTGCAAAGCACGAGTGTGCTAGCGCCAAGTGTCTGAGGCAGCGCTCACGTGTAAGGCACAAGAGCGCCAAGCGCTGGAACTAAATATTCTCCACCGTTGGATCAAAGATCCAACGAATATGATAAATCATCAAATTACCAGAATAAAATTCTGTTAAGGAAATACTCCTCAGAATCTTTCCAAACAGGAAAGATTGTGCTCTGTAAATTAGAGCACCATTGGATCAAAGATCCAATGGTGATTAAAAAAATCACCAAGATACAGAATAAGTTCTGTATGGGAAAAGATTTTCCCAATCTTGTTAAAAACAAGAAGATCGTCTTCTGTAAAACAGAAGCCCTTAGATCAAAGATCCAACGGTGGGAAACATTCCCAAATCAATTAGAGAAAAGATCTCTTCAACTGATTCAACAAATCAGCCTCCCCTATATAAAGGACCCAAGACTTCAAGTCTTGCAGAGAGGAACCCCCCCACAAGCTTTGAGGAATTTCAAAGAAGAGAGCAAGCTCTGAGAAGAAGAACTTTTCTTCAAGGTAAAAACAGAGGGATAAAAAATATCTCATCCAGGAAAAAGAACATAGTTCTTTTTCAGATCATAAGTCTATAAGACAGAGGCCTTTCACAAAAAAGAGATCATAGTATCTCATCATAAAAAGGGGGAGAAGAATTTCATTCCCTTCAGATCATAGATCTACAATGACAAAGTCTTTCACAAAAGAAAAATAGAAGAAATTGTAACATCTCCTATAAAAATAAGAACTTTGTTCTTAAAACCATGAGACAAAGTCTCTTATAAGCGAGAACTTATTTCTCAGATCACAAAATTGATCAGAAACGCTCTGCGCTCATTATCTGGCGCTCAGCGCCAAGCGCGCCACGTGCTCCTCACGTGTGCGCTACTTCATAAGAAGCGCCTTAGCGCTCCAAACTTGGTGACCAGCGCCAAAGCGCGCCACGTTCTCCTCACGTGTGCGCTACTTAACAGAAGCGCTCTGTGCTCATTGACCGGCGCTCAGTGCCAAGCGTGCCACGTGCTCCTCACGTGTGCGCTACTTAACAGAAGCGCTCTGCGCTCATTGACTGGCGCTCAGCGCCAAGCGCGCCACGTGCTCCTCACGTGTGCGCTACTTAACAGAAGCACTTTGCGCTCTTTGACTGGCGCTCAGCGCCAAGCGCACCACGTGCTCCTCACGTGTGCGCTGAGAGAACATAAACCGTTCTTTAAATAAAACCTTAGAGCTATAATGAGTGTTCAACATTCAGTAAAAGACAAAAACGGCTGTCAGAACCCAAACTAATGCTCAGTATTGTTAAATGAAAAAGGACTGAGCCTAATTAAATGTCCAACATTTTAACCGAATAGGCCAAGCCCAAGTTGGCCACAGATCCCTAATTCAGATTAATTGAGCCAATATGCTTATAAATCTTTGATCTTAGTCCCAAATTTGACTACAGATCTCCCAAACAATATTGGTTCACTGGTACATCTCTTCACTCCTCTGATATGTGTCGTTGTAATCCTTCAACGTCTTCAGAGAGGTGACGGGTCCCGACAACCAGACATTCCACGGACTGTGGGGTCCTTAAACTCATGGACTATGATGTCCTTAAACTTTATGGACTGTGAGGTCCTTAAACTCATAGACTATGACGTCTTTAAACTTTACAGACTATGATGTCTATAAACTCTATGGACTATGATGTCCTTAAACCCAATGGACCGCAAAGTCCCTAAACTAAAACAATAGAGTCCAAATGCTCTTTTGTTGGATCTAAATGTTCCTGTTAAGTAGATCTTAGTAAAAAATTAGACTAACGTATCCTTAACAAACGTTTAAGTTGATCTTAGTCTCCAGTGAGATTAACGATCCTTAAACCCAAGCCAAAACCAAATCTAAGAAAATACGGATTTGGACTAATCCACGCCTTACGGGCAACAGCATAAATTAGTCTCCATAAACAATCCACGGGCAACCAAAAAAACAAAACAAACACACACGACACGAAGTGACCATCTGGAGCAGGAGAAAGTGGTTACCGCGATGCGGTAGCGTAATTAACCGCAGGGGCTTGCGCTTGCAGGGAAGAGCGTCCCCACAATCAAAAACCTCTCACAATGAGGGGGAATCTGATGAAGTCTGCTACAACGGCCGCATCCGTCCAAACCTCCGATGCACGGTGTCATAAATCAACTTGGCATCTTCGGAGAGGTGGACGGATAACACCAAATAGCATTTGCCCCCAAATTCTGGCAAGACGTTTATCTTCCCGGTCTTTCAGCGGAGAACAGATTCTGGCACGCCCGGTGGGACCTTTTCCTCTTTCCACTCCACACTTCGTGTGTCGTGTTTCGCGAACGAATCGCGGTTTACTACGGTTGCCCCTGGATTTAAGGTACTAAGATTTGGTGTCTTGCTCCGTGCAGAAAAAGAAGATCAATGGCTTTCAACTACAACAACTGCAACAATTCCCACTCTGTCCTTACTGGAGGAGTGACTTATGGGCCTCAAGCGGCCTCCATTTTCAAGATGCCAGTTGAACAAGTGACGCAAGCCACCACTGGGCTGTTCTTCGGGACTATGCTCCCGCCAATGAGCTTCAATGCTTCGATGCCGATGCAGGAAGCTCCAAAGAAGTCGGTCTTTGATCGGCTTACAACCACCACGGCCCCTCTCAACAGGTTGTCCAAGTCCAATGCCTCGGTCTTTAACAGACTAGGCCAAAGCTCAAGCGGGCCCGTGAAGAATCCTGCAATACCTGAACGAGTCATCCCGAAGTGGATTGCCATTCCAACTCCAATAGAAGAAGTCGCCAAAAGGGCTTCTCTTGCTAAAGGATCGGTCTTCACAAGACTGTCCGTTCCAACTCCCACTTCAGGCGAAGTCACTAAAGCTGCTTCCCCTGCCCAAGGGTCAGTCTTCGACAACTTGGACGTTTCTTCTCAGCGAACGTCAGTCTTTAATAGGCTGGCACCAACAGCCACCCTTCACCAAAACAGAGGGCATGATGAAGCCGCCCTAGTAACTGAGCCAGTCCCATCTGCAAGACATGCTCGACGTCTCCACTGGCGCCGAGTGAGAAAAGCTGGGGGCAGTTCTCCCTCTGGATTGACTCCACCAGCTCCAATGGTGAAAATCGATGCTGCTGTTCCAACTGGGAACAGTTTTGAACCACTTAACAGGGTACGCAGGAATTCGCCAACTGTCGTGCTAAAAAGATCTCCTCCCCCTACAGAGAATGTTACAAAGGTGAAGCCAGAGCAGCCCCCTCAGCGGCTGTCCTCTAAAATTCACAAGGTCTGGCAACGGTTCCGAGACTCTGTGATTGATCAAGACTACCCCCGCCGACGAAAGAAAATGAAGGTTCAGCAAGAGAATGACCAACATGTCAAGCCATGAAAGGTGTCTTCCACTCGGGTGCCCGCTGCAATGGTCCCCTCAACTTTGATCGCTCACAAAAGGAGAAGGTTGGAGAAAACCCCCGTGTCTGCGACAAATCTAAAGGGCATTAAACCTAAACGCCCCAAGTCTGGGGGCATGGTAGTGCATACTGTTTATATGGCATCCGGGAAAGAGGATAGCCATATTTCTACGGGCTACCGACCGCTCACACGATCTGTGACAAAGGCTCAGGAGCAACAACAACAAAAACTCCAGGTGATGCTGACACAGATGGCCGCACTCACTGGGCTAAAAGAAATCCCGGAGACGTCGTCGGAGCAGCGTCAAGAACAGGAAACCGATACTGAGTTTCTCCGCAGAATCCTCTAGAAGAGAGACAGAGAGGCCGCGGAACAAGCGGCTAACATAAAACAAATGGCGCTCCTGTTCCAAGATATTGTCGGAATGATGATACAGCCGGATCCTCCAGCTGAAGACCCACTGATTGTCTTTGAAGACAACAAAGGGGAGACATCGAACCCTCTTCCGGCTCTATCAACGGCCAAAGAAGAGACCATTTCCAAAGCCTCTCTCGATGATTATATAGCTCAACAGATACGAGCTCATCAGGCGAGCGAGGCGGCCGGCCAAATCGTCAAGACTGGACGACCATATCCGGGTTGGTACGATCAAATAAAGTACCCGCCAGGATATACGATCCCTAAGTTCCACGTATACAAGGGGATAGGCAACCCCCATCAGCATGTCACTCAGTTCAGGGCTCTCTGTGGCAATACCGGAGGTGACGACAAATTGCTACTTCGCCAATTTGTTGGTAGCTTGTCGGAGACAGCGTTTGAATGGTACTCTGAGCTTCTGAACGACTCCGTTAAGATATTTGCAGAAATGGAGGTACTGTTTACACAAAGGTTCGCAAGCGCCAGCTAACGCACCCCGATCACCGCACTAATTAACGCCGGGGTGAAGCCGGGCGAAACATGGGTTCAGTATGCGATACGGTGGCGGAATCTATGGCCAAAGTGCGAACAACGCATAGAAGAGGATCCTGCAGTAGGCATGTTTGTTGGTACCCATGATCCGCAGCGACCATATCCCAGTTCATGATGCTTTTTAGGCCGACTACCTTCCAGGCCTTGATTGACAAACTGGCCCAAATGGATCAGATGGGCCATAGACCGTCTTCCTAAAAAATGGAGCCTCGAAATGAGAAGGGGAAGGGGAAAGCAACCTTCGTTGCCAATGCTCATCAGCAGCCTAGTGGTCCGAAACCATTTGATCGCCAAAGTGATAGACAACGACTCTTCAACAAGAGGCTAAAACGCCCTTATTCGTTTCCTCACGATAAGACGAGAAGACTGTTCGAGTTGGCGGTGCGCAACAGGCTCATCACCCAACCGGATCCTAAACACCCACTGCAGCCCGGTGACGTCAACAGTCCTAACTACTTCCCCTACCATCGAATAATGGGCCATCCAATCGAAGATTGCTTTGTCTTCAAAAACTGGATTGAGGACCAGTACCAGCAAGGCAAATTCGCGTTGTCTGAAAACTGGAGGGTAAACCCGCCACAACCACACGCTCCGAAAAAGATGGACACGCCGGGGGCATCATGCTCATTTATAGAGAAAGCTCCATGGGAAGTCGTTCTTTCGACAAAAACTAAAAGAATGCTGAAGGACCTTCAAACATGTCTGGCGATTAGGTGGAAGAGCTCGCTGGAGCCCGAGATTATTGAGGAGATGCTGAAGCCGCGACCAACACTGAAAGTTGGTGATGGTGAACAAAACATTCAAGCCAAGCCTCCAAAGTCTTTAAAGAAAAAGAAGAAGGCCTAGAAGCCCATACAAACCGACGATAGCCATACAGGTCTGCAAAAATATATCGATGCACTAGATGAATATAACCAGAAGGCACGGACCCCAATCACGTTGGACGAATTCTTTAAGCATGTTCTTGAAAATGAAGACGCTGACGCTGACGAAGGAGGCGATTCTTCAGAAGGGCCTGAAAACTATGTGGCGAGCTGCCACATGATCTCTCACTCGATAAATGGTAAAGAAGCTCCTGATGCAGAGAAACTGGGGGCAGATCTCGCACCGGAACTCCTAGAACCATCAGACAAGATGATTGACGTATTCCTGAATGAGGCGCTTCAGAAAAGCAAAACTGATCGAGAGCGCGAAATGGCCATATTTGAAAAAGCCAAACGCCGGCAGCTGGACAAAAGGGTTGAAGTACCCCAACCGGATGGAAGCACTTTTGCCACCAGCAAAAGCAGGTTTAAGACAAGGAAGCAATTCGCTAAAGCCCTGTCGATGGGAATGAAGTTGCCACCTTCCAAAGAAGACACTTCAGAAAATACGTTCCCCGACGGACTAGATGCACATCCAAACTACTGCTTATACCATCGGAGGATCACACACCCTACCGAGGAATGCATGGCCTTCAAGAATTGGTGGCGGGGATGCGTTGCTCATCGGCAGCATTTCAAGCGAATGAAGCGCAAAACGCATCGAGAGCAGAAGAGCACAACAGATGACCACAAAAGAACTGCCGGCAACTGTCACATGGTTGATTCCGGGAGATCGCAAGTTCTCACCTTCGAGAGTGATTCTGATGAAGAAATAGCTCTCGACCCTCTCTTCAAAGAATCCATCTCCGAAACAGAAGAGATGAAGACCTGCGAAAACATTCAGCTGCATAATCACACGTTACCCGAAAAGAATCTTGGACCCACAAACAAGGGATCGAACAGAAAAGATAAAGGGAAAGAAAAAGTCCCTGAAGATATCGCCATCAATGACTGAGTCGTCGAAGAGCTGGAAGCCAAGGACCCGCTCAAGAAAAACAAGGTGGATTACAACGTTCTGGCACACCTGAGGAAGATACCCTCATAGCTAAGCATTCTCGATGCCCTTCTGCTATCTAAAGAGGCGAGAGATTTTTTGATCAAGGCACTACAAGAGCCCGAGCAGTTCCAAGCTTTTCTTGCCGAAGAAAAGATGAAGGACGGGCTGGAAGAAGTGCACACTGCTGACGTCACTTTCGGCGACGAAGATCTCCTCCTCGGGACATGCGAGCACAACCATCCCTTGTACGTCACCGGATACTGCCATGGCATCAAGATAGGGAAGATCCTAATTGATAACGGGTCCTCTGTCAACCTCCTAAATGTGAGGGTGTTAAAAGAAATCTGCATGAGCGTTCAACACCTCGCTCGAGATAAAATCACTATCTCCGGATTCGACTCTCAGTCATCACGGACGCTCAGGTCTGTGATACTGACATTACGCTTTGGGCTGCTCGTCACTGACATCAAATTTCACGTCATTGATACCAAGACTTGCTACAATGTTTTGCTCGGCAGGCCTTGGCTACGCGAATACAACATCATCTCTTCCACACAACATCAGCGTATGAAGTATTTCAAGGATGGTCTTGAGTACACCGTAACGGGGGAGCTAAACCCATTCTCCGTGAATGAAGTCCGTAAATACGAGGACGCAAAGTACTTTCTGCCAGGAGGAAGAGATAGTCTATTCAGAACCGCCCCAATGCAACAAGCCGGGACTGTCCACCCCTATTCTGATCTTCGACAGCGACTCTGAAGATGAGGTTAATGCAGTATTTTCTGTTTGGCCATCGATACAAACCCTCACTGAAGAAGATCAAAGCTTGAAAATCGCTATGGTTCCGCGACAGCATTACCGAGAGCTCGACACACTTGATAGCTATAGTGTGCAAGAACTGCAGACGTTCTACGTCCCTTCCAGGTGAAAAGATGAAAAAGCGATCCTCTTTTATCGATCCGCGGAAACCAAAGTGGAGAAAGAAATCTGGCATGGTGCCGATTCTACGCTTGACAGGCTCCAGCCCATCCGTCTGCCCAGATACTACACGGAAGGATTGAAAAGGTTATTGAGGCACCAAGACGTACCCTTCAAACAGACGGCTCGACAAGCTCAGCTCTACAACATGATCTGGAACGTCCCCGGGACTCAGCAAAAATTACCTAACGGGAGAATGGAAACGATCGGGCTTGGATATGTTCAATCCAAGAAACGAGAACGATTCCATGGCTGCTACGTTATACATGACTTTGATGTAGAAGGAGATGCTCTGTTAGAAGACGCTAACCCTGAACCAAAACGAGGTCCCGCCATGAAAGTGCCAAGTCCGTCGTTCGAAGAACAGATGGACAAGCTAATAAGGGAAGCGATTCAAAAGGTCCGGGATGACCATAGCCGCGAAATGGCCATTTAAGAGAATGCCAGGACGCAGTGCCTCCTTCAGCAGGCTATGGAGAATGACGATGCCCTTCATCGCCAGCCCGTCATACGGAAGAATCGACGCGGAGGCAAAAACAAACTGAAGAACGGAAAAAACGTTTGACAACAGCAAAGCGGGTCCAAGAATCCACGCGATCAAGAATTGGGCAGCCGGGATCCGTCTCTTATAGAGAAGATGGGTCGAGTATATTCTTTTTCCCAAGACAAGACAAGGAAGATATTTGATCTTGTCATGAAACATCAAATGATTACGCTCCCAGAGTCCAAACACCCTGAACAAGTAGACGAGGTCTCTCATCCGGATTATTGCTCCTATCATCGAGCGATAGGACATCCTCTCGAAGACTGCTTCATATTCAAAAAGGGTTGAAGACCAATATCAGCAAGACAGGTTCGCTCTATCCAGCAGTTGGAGGGTAACCCCACCACAGAAGCATGCTCCAAAAGCAACGTACATAGCGAGAGTAGAACCATATCAACATCAGCCTTGGAAACGATCTCGTACCTGTCACGCGATAACGCTGTCAGAAGAAGGAGTGCCCGAGAATATGGATGACCTCTCCTGGTGCTTCGAAAATGAGGATGAAGAGGAATTGATCTCAGAATTTCCATCGGCGCCAAAAGAGTTGGAAGACAGGATACACACCACTGCGGACAACCTGAGAAAAGTCGACTTAGGGATGACAAATGACCCGCGGCCAACGTTCGTCAGTGAGGTGCTGTCTGAGAAACAAGTGGCTACACTAAAAGACATGCTCATGCAGTATAAAGACTGCTTTGCATGGAACTATTTCGAGATGCCGAGGCTAGATCCAGAGATAGCTGTGCATAAATTGACGATATCTCCGGACGTCAAACCAGTCAAGCAAGCACCAAGAAGAATACGGCTCGAACTTGTATTGAGCATCAACGCCGAAGTCAAGAAGTTAATCGACTCCGGCTTCATCCAAGAAGTTCAGTACCCTGACTGGATCGCCAATATCGTCCCAGTGATGAAGAGGAATGGGACGGTGCGCATCTGCGTAGACTTTCGGGACCTCAACAAAGCTTGTCCGAAGGATGACTTTCCCATACCGGTTACCGAGCTGATGATAAATAACACGTCCACCCACGAAGTCTTCTTCTTCATGGACGGCTCATCAGGGTAGAATCAAATAAAGATGCATCCTGAAGACCAGAAGCATACTGCTTTCCGGACTCCTTTGGGCATATTCTGCTACAAAGTGATGCCTTTCGGTCTGAAGAACGCCGGCGCTACCTACCAGAGGGCCATGAAGAAGATCTTCGATGACCTCCTACATTAGATTGTCGAATGTTACATCGATGACCTCGTGGTGAAAAGTGTAGGGTTCCTAGGCACACTCATGAGGTTCTACAAGATCGTTTACTAGAGGTAAGGCGAAACTAAAAGCAAGCAAACTACTTTGCTACTAAGTGAAAGGGATTACAACCTTTGTAGATTCGGTCTTTCACTTCTAAAGCTCCGTGTTGACGTCCCTTCGCTGCGATCATCGGGATTCCGGACTCTAGCGATGGTTTCTTCGGAGAAATGAGTGGGCTAGGTCGTTGACTTCGAGGCCGAAGATGATCTACTTCGGGGAGACTCAAACTCAAGTTATTCCTTCACTTGGTCAAGAACTTTGTGAAGAGAACACCCTATACTACATGGCAAGTAGTAGAGGATGATGAAATAGGAAGTGGGCTCACTTTAGAATTGTTTTTCTCACACTTTTTCTCATGGCACCATTGGAGTTAGCAAGCTTTTGATGGAGCTTGATGATGAAGAAGAAGAAGAAAGAATAATGAATAATAAATAACCAAATGAAAACTTATCCTTTTAATTATGGCACCATGGTTGAGTTAAGCCCTCATGCTTAACTCATGTAGAGAATTAACCAAAGTATTAGGTTAAGGGTTGGGTTAACTAATATCCTAAGGAAATGACAAAAGAGTTGACTTTGTCAATGTTTCTTCAAGCTTCATGAAGCTTGATAACTTTGACAAAAGTCTCATCTCTTTTGTTATTTATTAGGAAATTAGTAAACCCTAATTTAACTTTGATTTGGTTTAAGTCTCATACACACATCTTGTATGTATCATCAAACATGATACAAACATGTACACTTGCATATATCACATATAAACAATGTGCACAATCTAGTGAGAAAATCAATCTTAACTGAACCAATACTAGTTAATGTAAAGTAATATATCAAATATATAATTATACATAAAATCATTAAATCAACACTTGATTTAACGATCCGGTCATAACCGACTAATATCATGTGTAACAACTTATCGAATCAATACTTGATCCGATAACCCGGCTATATCGCATACAACCGATCAATGTCACGAATCGCGAGAATAGAATACGGTATCTCATATCGTATTAATCTCGGTCCCGCACATATCACATATGTGCTCCTACTCCGTTTCGCTTGAGCCAGGAAACCCCTGTGTAGGACTCTAAAGACTCGTCAATACGCCGGCAGTAGGTGATGATCATATCAAACACCCACAAGCCGCAAGCGGTCTGCTAAACGTAACGGCCACCCGGGTATTGAGCGATCAGAAGATCAACGAGCAAGCCTGCTCACACTCCTGCGAATCCAATCAGTAACACTTACCGCACAGTCCGGTCTGTTCATCTGATATGTCGCATATCTCGCCTAGGGGTGGTAAACGTCAGACCCCAATAGCTTGATAAGTCATGCCGATGTAAGGTCTATAACAAGCATGAAACTACTGATAACACTTACCAGTAAATCAGTGCAACCCTGGCCAGGGATTTCCAGTTATGGCCAGTCGAGCATAGCGCAACATCAACCCCAAATACCGGGAGAGACGAATTCCCTCCTATCGCTCATTGCCTCCATGTGAATCGGGACTGTACCCAAAAACCACCTGTTTGCACGACTCAGTAGAGCCGTGGTAGGGTGGAAATCAAAGCACAGTGGGAGACACACAAGACTTTATGACGATCTCGGGTCAACAGACTAAGCTGTACCGGTGTCACCAGAGAACTGCCATCTGACGTGAGGTATAATACCATCTGGAAGTTCTCGGCGAGTCCGTTCAGTGTACCCAGTCACCACTGAGCACCCGCATAGCATCTCTGATGTCAAACACCAATGGATATGGGATCATCCATCGCCTATCACATGGGTTGAGAAGATATACGCTAGTCTACACTGGAATATCGATGCCCCGTCTCGATATTCCCACGACTAGGAACATTGAAGGATGTACTCATAGACTACCTATGCCCCACTAGTATGATCTAAATCATTGTCCTGGAAGTCGAGTACACATCCTAAGGGCTTTATCAACATGTAATAGAGAGATAGCAAGTATACATGTTAAGATAAAGAGCAACCAGATAGCCTACTATCATGTCGAGCAAGAAAGTCCTACCTATATATGTCCCAGCATCCACTGCAATATACAACTCATGTACAGTAATGGCCTCTAGGGCATATATATAACTAACAATCTTCCACTTGCACTAGAGCCATCTGTAGCAGTGGTTGTAGTATCTCATACTCAACCATCCCATAAAAGTCTCTCTCTGGGAAAAGGCCTTTGTGAGTAGATCCGCCGTGTTTTCCTCTGAGTCTACTCTCCTAACCTTGATCTCCCTGGAGATCAACTATCTCCATGATTAGGTAATGCTGCCTCAGAATATGTCTGGGTCACTGATGGGACCGGGGTTCCTGGGCCAAGGCCTTACCTCCATTGTCACACAATGGTAGGAACCTAGTTCAACTCATGAACTAATATACACCCAAACTGCCTCTTTGGTAGTATCTTTGATAGCGATGTCACCAGGCTTTATCGTCTAGTCTGCCACGGTATCTAGCTTGGAACTCTTCCAACATACCGTCCCTCCACTGAGGGTAAAGACAATGTCTGCGACTGACATTCAGTCGTCCTTATCACCCTGGAACCTTTCCAGTGATTCTCCCCAGGATCAACTGATACCATCTCACTACAACTAGTGAGAATCCTAACATCCATTTAGATCTATCTTATAGATCCAAAACCCAGGATTTAGGAGGTATCATTTTGATCCTATATGGAGAATCCATGTGATAAGAGGAGATTGACCGAGCGTAGCATAGGAAACTCTTTTCCTATCAAGAGTATGTTGTCCACGTACAATACGAGGATGACCACCTTACTCTCTACTACCCTTTTGTATATACAAGGTTCATCTACCACTTTGATGAAGTCAAACTCTTTGACTACCACATCAAAACAGATGTTCCAACTCCGTGATGCCTGCTTTATTCTGTAAAGCAACTTACACACGTTTCTGCCGCTCCCACTGTTTACGAAGTCCTCTGGCTGTGTACTTATAGACGTTCTCTTCTAAATCTATATTTAGAAAAGCAGTCATGACACCCAACCACCAGATATCGTAGTCATGGTATGTAGCAATGGCAAGTAGGATCCGGATGGACTTAAGCATAGGCACTGGAAAAAGGTTTTATCATTATCCACGCCTGGTCGATGACTAAAACCTTTAACAAGTCTAGCTTTGAAAGTCTCAACTTTTCCTTCTACACCAAGTAATCTTCTCAAGATATACTTGCTCCTGATGGGGATTTAACCCTTCAGATATAGCATCCAAAGTCCATACTTTGTTGGTGTACATGGATTCCATCTCAGATCGCTAAGCATCCAGCCATTCTTACAGAGTCCCTACTCTCGATGGCCTGCTCGAAACTAGTTGGGTCATCATCTCATGATGCATTCCTCGCTCCCACTGTCATCGAGAAACCGGAGTATCTCTCAGGCGGATGAGGAACCCTGCTAGATCGGCGGAGAGGCTGAGGTTCGTCGGAATCTATTGAATCCTTTGGTTCTACCAAATCATCAGCTGTAGTTTGTATAGCTGGAACTCCTTCCAGTTCTACAGAACTGACCTTGCCTTGATCTTGTCCGGATTTTGCTTTTGACATAGGCCGGACAATCCCAAATCTTAACTTACTTAAGAGATGGGCTCTTCCCATACCATATCTCATATGGAGTGGTAGGCATTGATTTGATTGGAATCTAATTCAATAGGTATGCAGCTTCTGAAGTGCACAACCCCCAAAAGGAAATAAGTAACTCAGTAGTACTCATCATAGAGCGCACCATATCTCATAGGGTGCGATTGCTCCACCCCGATACACCGTTGTGCTGTAGTGTATTCAGAGGAGTAAAATCGAGAGAGAATCTCATTCTCCTTTAGAATAGTCCAAGAATTCCATGCACAAGTATTCTCCTCCCTGATCTCATCATAGGACATAATACTTATACCCGGTTTAGGTTCTCTACTTCTAACTTATATTCGGTGATTATCTCAAAAGTTTCGGGCTTGTGTTTCAACGGGAACATGTGTCCGAATCTTGAGAGATCGTCAGTGAATGTAAGGAAGTACAAAGAACCAGTCCTAGCATATGTAGACTGGGGACCTTTATACATCACTATGTATCAGTCCCAAGAGTTCACTAACTCTTTCTCTGTTTCAAGTAAACAAAGCTATGGTCATCTTATCTTTGTGACATGACTGGCAAGTTTCACAAGATGTAAATTCAAACTGATTTAAATATGCATCTAAATGTAACTTTAGCTAGTCGGGTCACATTGATATGACCTAGTCTACAATACCTCAAGAAGAAATCGTTCATTTCTGAACTCTTCCTCTTGTGTGTGTTCTGTACGTTAAGAACTGTGGTCTGATTTAGAATGTATATGCTTTTAGATAACGTGCCTGAACCGATCAACTCTTGATATAGGATATGTACAAAACATTATCTAACAATACAAAATTATATCCTTCTTTAGTAAATAAAGAGACTGATATGATGTTGTATATCAGGTTCGGTATCTAATAACATTCATTCAGAATCAGTGTATTCTGGTAATACAGGGTGATAGTGATCAACAGATTTGGCTGCAACACTTGCACCGTTTTCTGTCTCATGAAACTTATCACCCGTTCTCAGTTCTCTACCTTTCTGTAGCCCATGTAACAGATTACATATCTGGGATCCTGATCCGGTATCAAATACCCAGGACGCAGAGGATACTGAGAAACAGTTCTTTATAATGAACGCACCCGAAGGAGATGCATCTCATGCACTTTCTTCGTTTGGGCGGCATGGGAATCCTGGTATTCCCCTATTTCCTGCTCGGTCTTATAACAATTATAAGTTGGAGTGGGACCAACGTTCCCCAGCTCAGTATAACAAGCGGGTTCGATCAATACATCCATATTATTATCTTGATTAAGGCGTGACATGGTCGCTACCTGGAGAGAGAGAGAAGAAAACACTCTGCGTGCGCTCTTGCAAGATTAGATTGGTTATATATTTTATCTAATCAGGATAGCTCCCACTGTTTTTATCAAATCTTCTTTCAAACCCTAAAAGGAAAGACTAGCCGGGATTAATTACACTCTACAAGTTCGCCAATCTTTCAGCCAGGCCAGTGCCGGTACTTTGAGGGAGGTTCCCCGTGCTTTCGCACGGATCTAATTAAAGTAAACCTCATTTTCCCATGGGCGTAACCCCGTTGACACCTTTCTAGACACCTACTTGATCGGCTAATTGTAAAGTGCAAAACTCTCCCAGGAGTAACAATTACTCGCAGTGGGTATCGGGATCCAACTATCATATAGAAGGTATGCAATCTCATTGCAAATTTCAACATTTGAAACTCCCGATAAAGGTTTTTACCACTAGTACTTATGACCTTAACTATGGGTCAACAAATCATAAGCACTAGTCAAGTTCTACCCGTCATTTCGTGATTAATTAGACCCACCCACTTGACCCTTAACTAAGGTCAACAAAGTCACGCGACTGTCCTAACTAATCGCATCATATGCGGTGTAGGAAGACATCACTTAGCTACCGTACATTGTACCTTGACTATGGTCAACAAACACAGCACGAATACTAAGTACTCTACTTCCTAAAATGACGGAGGGTTGCGGATGGTTTTTAATAAAACCTTTAACTCTTTGAACTTGATCTCGTTGCAGAATCAAATGGTTTTTGAAATGGAGTGCTTTTGAGGCTTTTGCTAGTTTCGCTAAAGAGGTCACTCCCGGTGAAGGGATCTCGGCTCTTTCCTCGTCGAATGAGGTGCAGGATATTCATAATACCACTATGCAAAGCAAGAACTAGAAAAGCAATCAAAAGACAAACCGAAGGTTGTAGCATCTGCTAGTTATCACTAAAGAGGTCACTCCCGGTGAAGGGATCGTCGGCTCTTTCCTTATCGAATAAGGTGTTGGATGTTCTACAAGGAACACCGCTATGCAAAGCAACAACTAGAGCTATCTAAATTTTTGAAATTCGATTCCACAACATCTTTTAGGTTTATTTTCTTTCATTAATCTCATTAATGAATGTCCCATCATTTAAGTCCACCTAAACATCACAGATAAATACAACGTACACTTATGCCATCCGCATTCGCCTCGATATCCCGTCTGCACCGTTAGGTTAGGTAACTAACGGCAGAGCGGGGTAGGGCTAGCGCGGGTGTAAAACATAAGCAACATCTATATAATATATCATATATACTATATACAGTATCTATCTGAACATATCACATGATCACATCATAGATAATGTTGGAGATAGTGCCCTCAGAGTCAATTATTAGATCACAAGCACGTGATTGCAATGATTGAGGGAGGACCTATCCCGATAGGACAGTCTTACTCGAGATGATAGTATGCTATCTGGTTTAATTTTATCATCGTGTACTGCTTAGGTGACCTGACAGGTCGCTATTACACGTTGATAGAGCCTCTAGAATTCTTGCTTGACCACCAGCAGTATGAGGGCGATCATATAAGTGGGAGCTGGGGGTCTATAAGCACATCCTTAAAAGGTCCCTAGTCGTGCGAGTTTCGAGACAGGGCATCGATACTCCAGAGTAGACTAGTGTATACAGTCGAGACCCCGACGGGGGGCGGTGGCCGGTCTCACAAGCCATTGGTGTCAGTTGGATCACCTAAGATGTATACAGGTGCTCATTGGGTTATGAGTACACCGGACAGGACTCGCCGGGAACATGCTAGTTGGTCATATACCAGACGTCAGATGGCAGTTCCCTGGTGACATGTGTACAGGTTAGTTCATCGACCTGGGGATCGTCATTTGTCTCGTGTGAGTTCCCACTGTACTTTGATTACTACCCTACCACGGCTCAAAGGAGTCGTGCAAACAGGTTTTAGTTGGGTACAGTCCCGAGCCACATGGAGGCAGTGAGCGTATCTTCAAGGGTTCGTCTCTCCCGGTATTGGGGGTGAGGTCGCGCTGTGTCTAGGAGAGCCATTACACAAAGCCCTCGGCCGAGGCAGGAGATTTACTGGTAGGTATTCCAGTAGTATCTCAGGGTGTTCTGGGCTACACTCCGACACGACTTGTACCGCTTTTGGGGGTCTGACTTTTACCAACCCCCTAGGCCCGCCATGCGATGCTCATAGACGAACGGACCGGACTGTATGGATATTGTCACTGACAGGCTCAGTAGGGTGTTAGGCTGAGTTCGCTCACAGACGTCCCTTTTTGTCAATACCTGGTAGCCCGTTACGTATTGGCTTATACCTCTGACGTGCTAGTGGTTAAATCCACAACCAAGGTGTTGACGAGTCTTTAGAGTCCCCCACATTCAGTTACTCAAGCTTTCGGGCGAAAAGTTGTAGAGGCCGTATGGAGATATGGCAAGGTCCGATCAGATATGTGCGGTATTGTACGGATCAGGATCGGACGGTTGGTACTAAAGGCCGTATGGATATATGGCAGGGTTCGATCAGATACGTGCGGTATTGCACGGATCAGGATCGAACGGATATTACTAGCCGGCTTTGGTTTAAGCCGGATCCTAGTATAGTACAGTGTAGAGTTTGTCTCATTGCATTTGTATTCCGGTCGGAATACAGATGCTGGTGTGTATGCACAGTTGTGGGGTTTTCCTGTAATTTATTACGGGACCAGTTTTCCGGAGTTGCCAGTTTGCTTTCCGTTTCGGCCATATTTCTTGTATCGTTCATTGGCCGAAGATTGGTGGAGGAGGGCTTATTTGCATTTGTGCAAATAAGCATTTGTGGAGGGGGTCTTTGCACTTTGTGACATCATGATTATTGCACCATACCTTGACTTTCTTTAGTTGATCATGGCTTGACTTTTGGCTCATCATGGTTGTTGATGATTTGGTTGTTGGAGTGAGGTTATTTACTTGTAATCATTTCTTGATATCATGACCTTTCTATCTCTCCCTCACTCTCTCACTCTCTTGCATTTGCAAGGGCCGGCCACTTAAGGGGAGGGCTGCCCAATTTTGTATGGGTGGGTTTTTGCTTCATTTCATGCTCCAAAAATCCCTAAGTCCCTCTACATAGTTCTTGTATCATCCCTCCACCACAAAGGCAAACTCCATAACCCCAAATGAGACATGATTCTTCACTACACATTCTACAGCAAACCTTGGGCACGTCGACTAGCCAGCTTCGTGCCCGAGTTGCCTCGGCATTGAGGTGGGAGCCCGTAAAAGACGTAGGCGATGTGGTGCACTTCCGGCGACGAGGTGGAGACAGGACAATCCGCGGGAGATCGGGACGACGACGAGAAGACCGGAGGACTCGGATCAGTCGGTATATCTCTATTCCCTATCTTGTAGTTAGCTAGGACTAGTTAATGGTTCGATCCGGGTGTTTAGTGTGCGGTGGTGCCGGTTTGCTAGTTTGCAAAATTAAAGTTTATCACCGCTTCCGCATTTGGCCATCGGATTGACGGCCGGGGCGCCGCCGTGCACTTACAGTGGTATCAGAGCCTTGCCATTAACCTAGTCTAGCTTTGTGTAATGTGTTTACATTTCCGATCGACCAAAATTCCATAACCCGCATTTTGTTTGCATCAGTTTTCTGTTGAAATTTTTTGGAGTCGAAATTTTTTTCAGGTTACAGAAAAGTGATGTACTGGAAAATATAAGGCTACTGTAGAAATTCGACAGAGTAATTCCATAGTGGGAGCGCGGAACCGCGGCCAAACCCCTCTTTGGGCCGCGGTTCCGCCGCACTATGATCAGATCACTGTGTCAATTTTCTTCAGTTACTTTCTGGGATTATAATAGGGGTTTTGGAATATTAATTTTGGGCCCAGAATTTCTTGATGTGCTACAGTAGTACTTTGGGGCCCACTTGTTAAAAATTTGATCGATCGGATATTTAAAACACATTATTTCACAGTATTTACATTATATCTGCGACCGTGAATGTCACTCGATCGGTAAATCCTGTCTAGCTGCTATAGCCCGGTTAGACGGATTTGCGAACGTGACTTTCACGTTGATGTTTTGTGATTTTGCTGTGATGTTGCGGATCGGTCGTGGGGGATAGCCTGGATGCAATGCTAGTACAGTTTTGTTGTATTATGTACATTTGATATTGCGGGGCGAGCGTCCGACATGTGGACTGCCGTCACTGCCTGTTTGTATTATTATTTTGGGGCACGACCAGGTTGCGGTCGTTGTACCCGTTGTATGTATATTTTACTTTCTGTACTAGGATTGCCCCGCGGAGGGGTGCACGGATAGCCGGGTTCTAGAGGGCAACAAGCCCGCATCTCATGGCATTGAGACGGAGGGGGCTTCACTCTAGAATTGGCGGGCTATTCGCCGCACTCGTAGGGGGTACAGGTTGACCCAGGAGGGGTGCCCAAGTTACCGGATTCCGTGAAGTGCTGGGTGGTCCATTCACGTTGCTGAAGGGGGCTGCCTCGCTTCAGGTTTTGGCGGGTAACTTGCCGCGCCCGTAGGGGTCTAGGATTTCATTGCACAGGCTATCCACACGACCAGGGGAACGTCGGGTTTCAGCGGCTCTGTGAAACCCGGGGATCCCAGATATCTGTATTGTTTCTGTGATGCCGTACATTTCTGTGATGTTGCATTTTATCACGCCTTGAGCGAATATAA
Organism: Agapanthus africanus; assembly: GCA_030015575.1. NCBI lineage: Eukaryota > Viridiplantae > Streptophyta > Magnoliopsida > Asparagales > Amaryllidaceae > Agapanthus > Agapanthus africanus. Next base: position 811,228,349 of record JASDDO010000019.1, on the reverse strand, counting down.
TATATTGGTATATATATTAGTAGATGTTGTATATGTTTTGCATCCGCGCTAGTCCAGTCCCCGCTCTGTCATTAGTTAGCTAACCTAACAGGTAATGACGGGACCCAGTGGCGAATGCGGATGGCATATACGTACGTCATATTATTTTCGTTCTTTGTGGTGTGATCAATTGATGGGACTGCGTTGATTCGGATCAATGCAAGTTAAAAACAAACCTAATCTGATGTTGTTGGAACACTTTTCAAAAAGCTGTTATTGCAAGGACGTTCACTTTTGTTTTGCATCGTGGTATTCAGTTGGAATATCCTGCTCCTCAGTCGACGAGGCAAGGGCCGAGATCCCTTCACCGGGAATGACCCCTTGGACAAAAGGTTTGCGTCAGGGCATTAACTTCACTATAGCCGATTACTTTTGCTTTGCATCGTGGTATTCAGTTGGAATATCCTGCACCTCATTCTACGGGGAAAGAGCCGAGATCCCTTCACCGGGAGTGACCTCTTTAGCGAAGGCTTTCGTTACTATATTTTTAAAAAGCTATCCGGTTCCTTCAACGATATCAAGTTCATTACGTTAAAGGTTTTCGCCAGAAACCATTCGTAGCCCTCCATCATTTCAGTTAAATATTCGGTAGTATTCAAGCTATGTATTTTGACCTCACGCCAAGGCATAGTGTTTGGTAGCTGCCGGGTATTTATCTGTTGCATAGATAGATGCGTTGGTTTGGGACAGTCGTACTACTATTTTGGCCTACGTCAAGGGTATGTACGGGTGGATTCAAATTAACCTGGATAATGATGGGTAGAACTTGACATGTGACTTATGATATTTTGACCTCACGCCAAGGTTATAAGAGCATGGGGCAAAAATCACATCGGGAGTTTCAAAAGAACTGAAACTTGCCACATATGCGCATACCTTCTGGAGTGTGACACCGTGAGCGGATTCCGTCACGTTATCATGCGATGATAGTTGGATCCCGATTCCCACTGATGAGTTAGTTTACTCCTCGGGTGACCCCGACTAATTCTTCTTTCAGGTTTGGAGGAGAATTTGACGGTACAGTGGGAGGTTTCCAGATTAGATAAATTGGTAACCATTCTGATCTAGGTTAGAGTGCACGCTGAGTGTTTCTTTTCTCTCTCTCTTCGGCAGCGACCATTGACCCGACCCTAAGACTATGACTCAGTGACCAAGTTGACCGAGCCTTCTTAAACACTGGCTTTTGGATTGTCAGAGTTGCAGACCTCATTGCCACTCCTACTTTTACCCTTTTCTCCAGGACACCCCGTATTACTACGAACGTCCACTTCCATTGGACAAAACCATCGTATGGTTATTGTTAGTTATATGTATGCCCTAGAGGCCATTACTGTACATTGGATGTATATTGTAGTGGATGCTGGGACATATATAGGGAGGACTTTCTTGCTCGACATGATAGTATGCTATCTGGTTACTCTTTACCTTAACGTGTACACTGATTGTCTCTCTGTTACATGTTGGTAAAGCCCTTAGGATGTGTACTTGATTACCTGGACTATGATGCGGATCATACTAGTGGGGACATGGTAGTCCATAAGTACATCCTTCAAAGTCCCTAGTCGAGGGTGTATCGAGACGGGGCATCGATATACCAGAGTAGACTAGCATATACCTTCTCGACCCATACAGATGGGCGATGGATGATCCCATATCCATTGGTGTTTGACATCAGAGATGATATACGGGTGCTCAGTGGAGACTGGGTACATTGGACGGACTCGCCGAGAACTCCCAGATGGTATTATATCTTACGTCAGATGGCAGTTCTCTGATGACACTGGTACAGAGTAGTCTGTTGACCCGAGATCGTCATAGAGTCTTGTGTGGTTCCCACCGTGCTTTGATTTCCATCTTACCACGTCCAAGAGGGCGTGCAAAACGGTGGTTTTTGGGTACAGTCCCGAGTCACATGGAGGCAATGAGCGATAGGAGGGGATTCGTCTCTCCCGGTATAGGGAGTTGATGTTGCGCTGTGTTCGATTGGCTATAACAGGAAATCCCTGGCCAGGGTTGCTGAGATTTACTGGTAAGTGTTACCAGCAGTTTCTCGAATTGTTATAGACCTCATATCGACACGACTTATCGAGCTATTTGGGTCTGACGTTTACCACCCCTAGGCGAGATATGCGACATATCAGACGAACAGACCGGACTGTACGGTAAGTGTTACTGGTTGGATTCACTGGAGTGTGAGCGGGCTTGCTCGTCGATCTTCTGATCGCTCAATACCCGGGTGGCCGTTACGTTTAGCAGACCGCTTGCGGTTTGTGGATGTTTGATATGATCATCATCTGCTGCCGGCGTATTGACTAGTCTTTAGAGTCCTACACAGAGGTTTCCTGGCTCAAGCGAAACGAAATAGGAGCGCATATGAGATATGTGCGGGACCGAGAATAATGCGTGTATGTGATACCGTATTTCATTCTCGCGAACAATGTGTCGAATGGTTGTATGCGATATAACCTAGTTATCGAATCGAAGATTGATTCGATAAGCCGATACATTTGATACTAGTCGGTTATATGCGATATGACCGGATCGTTAAATCAAGTGTTGATTTAATGATTTAATGTATAATTATATATTTGATATATTACTTTGCATTAACTAGTATCGGTTCACTTTAAATGGATTTTCTCGCTCGGATGTGCGCATTATATATGTGATATGATTTTGTGCACATGCTTGTATCATGTTTGATGGTGCATGTAAAATTGGTTAAGTATAAAGAATTAAACCTTGGTTAATGAAATGGTTAGGGTTTATTATTTGCTTATTCATTTTATTCATTTATTTATTTTTTTGGAAAAAGAAAAGGAAATGATAAAATGGTGGCATTCTTTGTTCTTTCATGAAGCTTCATGAATACTTTGACTTTGTGACCACTTTGTCTCATCCTTAACCCTAACCATTCCACTTAACCCTAATTAATTCTCTACACCTAACCATGGTTCTATTATGATAAGAATTCATTATTCTTTTCATTTTAGGATTAACTTATGATATTCATTATCTTCTTCTTCTTCTTCATCTTCAAAGAAGAAAGCTTCACTTCATCAATGGTGATTGATGAAAATGAGTGAGAAATCCAATTCTAAAGTGAACCCACTTCCTATTTCTTCATCCTCTACCTCTTGCCAAGTAGTAGAGTGTGTTTCCTTCACAAGTTTTCAAGGCTTGATGAAGGTGGAGCTTGATCTAGTGATGCCTCGACGTAGATCATCTTCGGCACGTCGTCGATGACCTAGCCCGCTCTTTTTCCGATGAAGCCGACGCTAGAGCCCGGGATTTGATTTGGACAGCAGAGAGGACTTCATCACGGAGCCGTGGAGGTGGAGGACCGGATCTACAAAGGTTGTATTTCCGTATTCTAGTAGTTAAGTGTTAACTAGTTTGTTTTATCGCCTAGACATCTAGCCAACGATCCGTTCTAGGGTTTCTCGGCACCGTTAAATTTTGAAATTGGCATGGTTGATGCCTTGTGAGACCTCATCAGAGTGCCTAGGAACCCTACAGTTATATACGAACTCGAAGGGATTTATTCGAGGATGGTTTCCGGTTCTGGAGAAAACGGATAGAATTATTCAGTTGTCTTTTCCTTTTACCTTCTCTCGAGTTGTGAGTACTCCTTGGTTTAGGAGATAGTACACCTATTACGCAAATTGGATAGTCTTATTCTAAACCATAGGCAGGTGCTGACCGGTAGGGAATGAAGAAAACCAATTAGCCTAACGATGGTGTACAGAAGGTATTATGTAAAGACAAAGAAAGGGATCAGTAAGAGGGCAAAGTAAATTGCGACTGATATTCACGACCAAGCCAAGTATTTCATTACCACTCCCACTTCACCTTTGTATTTCTCCAGGACACTCCGTATCACTACGAAGATCCACAGTTTATTGGATACTCCATCGTATGGTTATATACGAACTCGAAGGGAACTTGTTCCAGTTCGGGGATGGATTCTAGTTCAGGAGAAATAGGAATAAGGTTTATTCAGGTGTCTTTTATCTTCACCTTCTCTCGCATTGCGAGTGTTCCTAGGATTGGGACAGTACACCCATTATGCTTATTGGATAGTCTTCTTCCAAACCATAGGCTGGTGCCGAACGGTAGGGAAGGAAGAAAACCATTTGGCCTAAAGGGGTGTTCAGAAGGTAATGACTAAAGACATATAAAGGGATTTGGAGAGGTGGCAAAGAATTATACGGTTGCAGTCGTGAATCTGGAAGAGGCATTACTAGGAATACCGGGATACCCCATTGAAACATTTCAATGTTTCAGTGCCACTGTGTACTGTTAAAAGAAAAACTGATTTCCCAATTAGTTCTTACTCCAGGGTATGTATTTACCAGGTACAATTCTCACATCTGTATGGTTTTACAGATGATGAGTGGGAGTAAGTTATTGGGAATTGGGTGATCGTCCTCATTATATCGGGATTCGTTGTAATCGGTGATATTTGAGGAAGTCATCTGGACTGTTTGCCGGTCGGCAAAATATTTGGTTTTGAATATCCGCTGTTGTGCACCAATTTCAAATTGATATATCTGTACGTCTATTTTCATAGAGTGAGATATACCTTTTTGAAATTATGTCTATGACATTTACCTATATCAGTGGATGGTTAGGTAAGGAGCATTGAACATCGGTGTAATTCTTCTTAACCATAAGTACAGTTTTCAACCTACGACACACAGTGAATGAGTTGTCAGACTCAAGGGACTTATACAAAGTATTGTATGTTGTCCAGGGTCCATCAGGACAGAGGGGTTGGTCCTCGTACTATATTCGGTTTACTTATGACTTATCTAGTTTTTAGACAGGTGTTTCGTGGAAACGCAGGGTCCGAATTTTGAGAAGTTATAAGTATTTGAATAAAGTAGAGAACCAAGCATTGCAAGTATCGGGATTCTTCAAGGTGATCGAAGATGTAGATACTTGTGTAGGGTATTCAGTTGATAGTAATGATTTAGAGAACTTGCTTCTCTTTCAGGTTACTCATAATTGGAAGCATTCCTAAGTTGAGTAACGCTGATTGGCCTCTCTCCATTTAGTTAACATGCGCTGGAGACAGCTGCATGATTTGAATCTGGTTCAATTAAATCAGTGCCTCTGGTTCTATATTGGATATAGAACAGTTCATATCTTAACGATGTTAAGGTATGGGGAGTTGTCCGGTTTATGATTAAAACCAGACACTGGACAACTCAAGGCACGTTTCTGAAATGGCTGTTTGTGGGTTGACCCAGGCTATGACGAGGGTTGATTTTCTACCATCTGGATGAACAATAGCGATATTGTTCTAGACTCGCCACAGTTTTATTAAAAATGGATTTTTTAAGAAAACAGCAGTGGGAGTATGGTAGAACTGGAAGTGATTCCAGAACCACAAACGATTACTGAAGATTTGATAGGAACCTAAAGATTCAATCTGGTTTGACATTCCATTGGCCACTCCGCAGATAAAGTGGGTAACCTCAGACACCCGAGAGGTACTTCGGTATGCTCAAGGACGGTGACAGGGAGGTTCTTGTTTACCCACACTTGCCATTGCTGTTGTTCCAGGCTGCGAGACCCGGCAGGAGGATGAGTATAGCGTCGTTCTGAACTAGCTTTAGAAGTGTACGTCTATATGACTCTGCCAGAGGGTTGTCGTAGTCAGTGGGAGCAGCGGAAGCATTGGTGGACAGGTGGCTTATGTCTATTTATAGACTAAAGCACATATAGCGGAGATAGATCATCAATTTCTGATGTGACAGTCATAGGTTTGACTTCATCAGAATAGGGGATGGATCTGTTGAGAAGGTAGTAGGGTATGATATCCTGGTATTTGGATGACATACACAGAGTAGGAAAAGAAACTCCTATACTACGATCGATTATACTTTGGTCGTCACACAGTGGTTTCTCCACACAGGACTTGGATATTATATCAGACATACTGGTTACTAGATCTATGGTTTTAGATCTAGATTTGGGTGGTTTCCCAATCAGGATACTTTGACAACATTCTAAGAGTATTTAGAATGGACGACTCCTGGCACGGTAGTGTACCTGCAGGTGATGGAGTTACCCTCTCTAAAGCTGTCTTACAGACTAAAGAGGAGAGGGGTGTGCATGATTGGCAGATCACTTGCTTAGGCAATTGAGTCAATCATGAGATGTCAAGTACCACACCAGATGTTGTTCTTGCACTAGATGCAATAAATTGATATTGATCCAATCCTGGAGAAACAGTCGGAAGCAGTTTTAGAACATAAGTGGATGTTCTAGGGATATGATAACGACGGCCTCATTCAAGAGACAGTTATCATTCCAGGCTTCTAAGGTGACCTGGACGACAGGGAGGTTGTCAGAGTTATAGTTTTCCTTCTGACGAGGGACAGTATTTTGGACAGGTGATCCAAGGCAATGCTGAGGGAGGCATGGCGCAGGATACTGATTAAGTTCAGTTGACGATACAGTCTAAGAAGTTTGGATTTGAAGTTCATTTATGAGCTAGGTCCCATCAGACATCCAGACATATTCTAAGACAGGTATTGCTCATTTCGGGAGATGTCTTTCTCCGCGAACTTAAGATATAGAGAGACATAGAAAGGAACATCCAGGCGGGTCCACTCACTGAGGCTATTCCTCGAACGCAATAGTTTCGCAAACGAGATTTGTGAGACTGACTAGTAGAGGAGTTGGGTGTTCGGTATCACACGGGCTGTGAGTATGCGACATCGCAATAATTAGCCTTGAGTGCAAGTGGGAGATTGTTGGAGATAGTGCCCTCAGAGTCAATTATTAGATCACAAGCACGTGATTGCAATGATTGAGGGAGGACCTATCCCGATAGGACAGTCTTACTCGAGATGATAGTATGCTATCTGGTTTAACTTTATCATCGTGTACTGCTTAGGTGACCTGACAGGTCGCTATTACACGTTGATAGAGCCCCTAGGATTCTTGCTTGACCACCAGCAGTATGAGGGCGATCATATAAGTGGGAGCTGGGGGTCTATAAGCACATCCTTAAAAGGTCCCTAGTCGTGCGAGTTTCGAGACAGGGCATCGATACTCCAGAGTAGACTAGTGTATACAGTCGAGACCCCGACGAAGGGCGGTGGCCGGTCTCACAAGCCATTGGTGTCAGTTGGATCACCTAAGATGTATACAGGTGCTCATTGGGTTATGAGTACACCGAACAGGACTCGCCGGGAACATGCTAGTTGGTCATATACCAGACGTCAGATGGCAGTTCCCTGGTGACATGTGTACAGGTTAGTTCATCGACCTGGGGATCGTCATTTGTCTCGTGTGAGTTCCCACTGTACTTTGATTACTACCCTACCACGGCTCAAAGGAGTCGTGCAAACAGGTTTTAGTTGGGTACAGTCCCAAGCCACATGGAGGCAGTGAGCGTATCTTCAGGGGTTCGTCTCTCCCGGTATTGGGGGTGAGGTCACGCTGTGTCTAGGAGAGCCATTACACAAAGCCCTCGGCCGAGGCAGGAGATTTACTGGTAGGTATTCCAGTAGTATCTCAGGGTGTTCTGGGCTACACTCCGACACGACTTGTACCGCTTTTAGGGGTCTGACTTTTACCAACCCCCTAGGCCCGCCATGCGATGCTCATAGACGAACGGACCGGACTGTATGGATATTGTCACTGACAGGCTCAGTAGGGTGTCAGGCTGAGTTCGCTCACAGACGTCCCTTTTTGTCAATACCTGGTAGCCCGTTACGTATTGGCTTATACCTCTGACGTGCTAGTGGTTAAATCCACAACCAAGGTGTTGACGAGTCTTTAGAGTCCCCCACATTCAGTTACTCAAGCTTTCGGGCGAAAAGTTGTAGAGGCCGTATGGAGATATGGCAAGGTCCGATCAGATATGTGCGGTATTGCACGGATCAGGATCGGACGGTTAGTACTAAAGGCCGTATGGATATATGGCAGGGTTCGATCAGATACGTGCGGTATTGCACGGATCAGGATCGAACGGATATTACTAGCCGGCTTTGGTTTAAGCCGGATCCTAGTATAGTACAGTGTAGAGTTTGTCTCATTGCATTTGTATTCCGGTCGGAATACAGATGCGGGTGTGTATGCACAGTTGTGGGGTTTTCCTGTAATTTATTACGGGACCAGTTTTCCGGAGTTGCCAGTTTGCTTTCCGTTTCGGCCATATTTCTTTGTATCATTCATTGGCCGAAAATTGGTGGAGGAGGGCTTATTTGCATTTGTGCAAATAAGCATTTGTGGAGGGGGTCTTTGCACTTTGTGACATCATGATTATTGCACCATACCTTGACTTTCTTTAGTTGATCATGGCTTGACTTTTGGCTCATCATGGTTGTTGATGATTTGGTTGTTGGAGTGAGGTTATTTACTTGTAATCATTTCTTGATATCATGACCTTTCTATCTCTCCCTCACTCTCTCACTCTCTTGCATTTGCAAGGGCCGGCCACTTAAGGGGAGGGCTGCCCAATTTTGTATGGGTGGGTTTTTGCTTCATTTCATGCTCCAAAAATCCCCAAGTCCCTCTATATAGTTCTTGTATCATCCCTCCACCACAAAGGCAAACTCCATAACCCCAAATGAGACATGATTCTTCACTACACATTCTACAGCAAACCTTGGGCACGTCGACTAGCCAGCTTCGTGCCCGAGTTGCCTCGGCATTGAGGTGGGAGCCCGTAAAAGACGTAGGCGATGTGGTGCACTTCCGGCGACGAGGTGGAGACAGGACAATCCGCGGGAGATCGGGACGACGACAAGAAGACCGGAGGACTCGGATCAGTCGGTATATCTCTATTCCCTATCTTGTAGTTAGCTAGGACTAGTTAATGGTTCGATCCGGGTGTTTAGTGCGCGGTGGTGCCGGTTTGCTAGTTTGCAAAATTAAAGTTTATCACCGCTTCCGCATTTAGCCGTCGGATTGACGGCCGGGGCGTCGCCGTGCACTTACAGATAACGCAGCAGAAAACATCATATGAAATATTGGATATACTAGGACGTCCGTGTTTTATTTTGAGCCTATATAAAACACGGATTCCACGGTCGTAATGAATAACCAATCCTACACCCCTAGACCCCTACGAGAGCGGCAAGCAACCCTACCAATTCTAGAGTTAGGAGACCCGGACTCGACTGCTCGAGATGGTCTCCCACTGGACCCTAGAACCCGGTTACTTGTGCTCCCCTCCCTGGGTCTATCCTAATGCCGAAAAGTAAATAATATACAATGGTGACATCAACCTCAACCCGGAAGTGCCCCAATAAAAGAATATTACATACAAGTTTTTACATGAATGAAAATGGAAAACACTCATCTCACATAAAAAAACCCGGCTTTTCAAACACGACGATCCAATATAACATATCCAGTAACACATAACATCACATGTCATCAACGTAAGTAAATATGCCCATCCCAATTGTCGTTGACATATAGCAACGAAACCGGCGATATCACATATTACACTTACGGTCGCAGAAAAGAAAGTGTAAAACCACAACAGTTGGAATCCGCAACCTCCTTAGATATTGCATGCCTAATCAAATGAATTCCTTAGACATCGCATGCCTAACAATTATAAACCCCGCATTTTAGTCTCATTATCGAAAACACTTTTCAATATCAAGTCGGGCAATTCAACAAGATTCCCGACATCCTGATCGAATGCTCGTCGCAAACTTTAGTAGACGGCCGCACCCCCGGATGCTGTCGACGAAGTGCACTAAGGTGGAACACCGCTGCCGCGAACACCCGAACGGATGCTTTTGGCGACGGGGTTCTCCTACAGTCACTTGGTCGAGGCTATGGGGCATGGCTATCTATTAAGTTTACCCGGCAAGTATCCGTGTACACAACATGATTGCGACGGACTTTTGATCACATCAAAATCTCGTGGCAACCGATCAAGTGAGACTAAACTGCTAGATTTATAACATTCAAATTAGTTATCTCATAACTACTTGTGGATTCCAAATATTGTATCACATTCCAGATAAATAGACAATGTTAAACTTTCCGATCGAATAATCAAACACCCAAGTTTTCCCGAATAGCTCAACACTTGAAATAAGTTTAAAAACATCCATTTCATGCCACGGTACCAACGGTCCAGCCGTAGAAGGGTCAAGCCAACGCCTCACATGTAGCACGCCGTACTGCCCCAAACCCTAAGATTCAAAAGGCAGTTCAAGACGGTCACATAATCGAGTTAAGGTTTGTTGTCTTCTAGAGGGTCCATCGCGTTACTTGCACTACTTAGACGTTCTTAAACTACGGAAAAATCCAACACTTGGAAATTTCCCGGGTCGAGAAAAAGTGAGTTATTGATATCCGGTCGAACTTTTTAACACTTTCTAAAATTACCCGGACAAAAATAAACAAAGTTAAATAATCCGATCGAATCATCGAGTCCCCAATACAACCCAGAAAACTCAACTCTTGAGTATAAATTAAAAATTCCCAGAAAACACAGGAAATTCAGATTAACATTACTGTGCAAACCACGTGCCATAATACCCCTTTTTGGCCGCGGAACCGCCGCGCAAGCCAGGGTGGGGCCGCGGTTCCGCGGCGCATTTATAAATTTGGGGGCACGTGCTGCACAGTAACTCCTAGAAAACCCTGCTAAATTTTTTGGATATTTTTAATTAGGAAAAATCCACAGTTTTAAAAAATGTACAGAGAAGAGTTTTGATTAGGGTTTCGGAGTTCGACCGAGTTTCTAACTTTGTCTACACTTCGCCTAAAGCTCTAGCTAGGCTCTGATACCACTGTAGGGTTCTTAGGCACACTCATGAGGTTCTACAAGGCATCAACCATGCCAAAATCAAATTTTTATATGCCGAACAACCCTATGCAAGATCGTTTACTAGATGTAAGGCGAAACTAAAAGCAAGCAAACTACTTTGCTACTAAGTGAAAGGGATTACAACCTTTGTAGATTCGGTCTTTCACTTCTAAAGTTCCGTGTTGACGTCCCTTCGCTGCGATCATCGGGATTCCGGACTCTAGCGATGGTTTCTTCGGAGAAATGAGTGGGCTAGGTCGTTGACTTCGAGGCCGAAGATGATCTACGTCGGGGAGACTCAAACTCAAGTTATTCCTTCACTTGGTCAAGAACTTTGTGAAGAGAACACCCTATACTACATGGCAAGTAGTAGAGGATGAAGAAATAGGAAGTGGGTTCACTTTAGAATTATTTTTCTCACACTTTTTCTCATGGCACCATTGGAGTTAGCAAGCTTTTGATGGAGCTTGATGATGAAGAAGAAGAAGAAAGAATAATGAATAATAAATAACCAAATGAAAACTTATCCTTTTAATTATGGCACCATGGTTGAGTTAAGCCCTCATGCTTAACTCATGTAGAGAATTAACCAAAGTATTAGGTTAAGGGTTGGGTTAACTAATATCCTAAGGAAATGACAATAGAGTTGACTTTGTCAATGTTTCTTCAAGCTTCATGAAGCTTGATAACTTTGACAAAAGTCTCATCTCTTTTGTTATTTATTAGGAAATTAGTAAACCCTAATTTAACCTTGATTTGGTTTAAGTCTCATACACACATCTTGTATGTATCATCAAACATGATACAAACATGTACACTTGCATATATCACATATAAACAATGTGCACAATCTAGTGAGAAAATCAATCTTAACTGAACCAATAATAGTTAATGTAAAGTAATATATCAAATATATAATTATACATTAAATCATTAAATCAACACTTGATTTAACGATCCGGTCATAACCGACTAATATCATGTGTAACAACTTATCGAATCAACACTTGATCCGATAACCCGGCTATATCGCATACAACCGATCAATGTCACGAATCGCGAGAATAGAATACGGTATCTCATATCGTATTAATCTCGGTCCCGCACATATCACATATGTGCTCCTACTCCGTTTCGCTTGAGCCAGGAAACCCCTGTGTAGGACTCTAAAGACTCGTCAATACGCCGGCAGTAGGTGATGATCATATCAAACACCCACAAGCCGCAAGCGGTCTTCTAAACGTAACGGCCACCCGGGTATTGAGCGATCAGAAGATCAACGAGCAAGCCTGCTCACACTCCTGTGAATCCAACCAGTAACACTTACCGCACAGTCCGGTCTGTTCGTCTGATATGTCGCATATCTCGCCTAGGGGTGGTAAACGTCAGACCCCAATAGCTTGATAAGTCATGCCGATGTAAGGTCTATAACAAGCATGAAACTACTGATAACACTTACCAGTAAATCAGTGCAACCCTGGCCAGGGATTTCCAGTTATGGCCAGTCGAGCATAGCGCAACATCAACCCCAAATACCGGGAGAGACGAATTCCCTCCTATCGCTCATTACCTCCATGTGAATCAGGATTGTACCCAAAAACCACCTGTTTGCACGACTCAGTAGAGCCGTGGTAGGGTGGAAATCAAAGCACAGTGGGAGACACACAAGACTTTATGACGATCTCGGGTCAACAGACTAAGCTGTACCAGTGTCACCAGAGAACTGCCATCTGACGTGAGGTATAATACCATCTGGGAGTTCTCGGCGAGTCCGTTCAGTGTACCCAGTCACCACTGAGCACCCGCATAGCATCTCTGATGTCAAACACCAATGGATATGGGATCATCCATCGCCCATCACATGGGTCGAGAAGATATACGCTAGTCTACACTGGAATATCGATGCCCCGTCTCGATATTCCCACGACTAGGAACATTGAAGGATGTACTTATAGACTACCCAGGCCCCACTAGTATGATCTACATCATAGTCCTGGAAGTCGAGTACACATCCTAAGGGCTTTATCAACATGTAATAGAGAGATAGAAAGTATACATGTTAAGATAAAGAGCAACCAGATAGCCTACTATCATGTCGAGCAAGAAAGTCCTACCTATATATGTCCCAGCATCCACTACAATATACATCTCATGTACAGTAATGGCCTCTAGGGCATACATATAACTAACACAAAGCAAGTCATACGAGGAGCATCGGGAGCATTTGAAGATCGTGTTTCATCACTTTCGGAAATATAACCTGAAGATGAACCCTCTGAAATGCGCGTTCGGTGTTTCCTCAGGTAAATTCCTAGGATTCATCGTATGACACCGAGGCATCGAGATAGACCCGTCGAAGATCAAGGCGATCATGGAAATGCCTCCTCCAGGAACTCTCAAGCAACTGCAGTCTCTCCAAGGAAAGCTCGCATATATCCGACGGTTCATAGCCAACCTCTCCGGCAAATGTCGCCCCTACAGCCATCTAATGAAGAAGGGGACCCCTTTCGTCTGGGATCGTAAATGCCAGAGCGCAGTAGAAGAAATCAAGCAATACCTGCAGAATCCTCCGGTGCTGACCGCTCCAGTCAAGGGGAAGCCTCTCATCCTGTACACAACCATCCTTGAAGGTTCCTTAGGCGCACTATAGGCACAGGAAAATGACCAAAGGAAAGAGAGTGCCCTCTACTATTTGAGCCGAGTTCTTCCGTGGGCAGAAAACAATTACTCCCCTATCAAAAAACATTGCCTGGCGTTAATCTTCGCTATAACGAAGCTTCAGCATTATGCTTTGGCGCATGAGGTCTATCTCATATCAAAAGTGGATCCTCTCAAATATTTGATGTCGAGAGCCATACTAACGGGATGGCTCGTTAAATGGGCCCTCCTCTTAATGGAGTTCTCGATAATATACCAACCTCTCAAGGCAGTGAAGGGCCAGGCCATTGCCGACTTCCTCGCTGAGCATCCAATACCTGCCGATTCACCCCTAAATTGCGAATTTCCAGACGAGCACACGTTTGACACGATCGACAGGGAGAAAGGAGAGAGTGACGCTCAATGGGAACTTTACTTCGATGGGGCATCTTCCATGAAGAAGCGACAACACAACACCCCTATAATCAAATCTGGGGTAGGCCTTATCTTCGTGACTCCACAAGGAGGGATAATGCTCTTTTCCTTCTCCTTAACAGAGCCGAGGACGAACAATGAGGCCGAATATGAAGCTTTGATAGAAGTTCTTGAGTTCGCTGTCGACATGGGAATCGAAAACCTCCTCATATACGGAGACTCCCAGTTGGTCGTTAGTCAAGTAAATGACGACTATCAAACGTGCAAACTAGAGTTGGTAAAGTACGGTGAGAGAGTGCAACAATTGCTAGCTCAAATTCCCACCTACACCCTGGAAAGCATACCGCGTACGGAAAATAGCAAAGCGGATGCGTTAGCCAAACTTGCTAAAGAACTGGCTGACGAAGACCTCGATGACGTGAGGATCATGGTACAAAGCCGTCGGGTTCTTGCACCGGCACAAATATCTCCAGAGTACTCCGAAGAAAAGGGAGCGACCAATCAGACGACCCTACAAATAAAAGACTAGGAAAAGGCTAAGGATTGGAGAGAAGTCTTTATAGACTACTTCAAATCTCGTCGAGCACCTGAAGATGCGTCCTCAAGACATCAGCTCATGAAACGAGCTCTGTATTTTGCCTTCGTCAATGACACGCTGTATAAGAGGTCATTCGACTCTCTATGGCTGAGATGCCTGGGACCAGAAGAAGCATGGAAAGTTGTAACACCCGAGTTCATTTATACCAATTCCAGATTTCGTATTTACCTATCCATGGTCTTTTCTTATTTTAGCGTGTTTGGGTGCGAATGGTATTTTACATATTACTTTGCATTCGACCCGACCCGCTCGATTGAACCTGTTTGATTCTTATTTATGAATTTATCTTGACTTATTGCATGGACGCGTGCATCTCATGTTTAGCACATACTGGCATTTCATCTAGCATCGCACTTTTACATATAACATTTTTTTAGGTCACATAAAATATTTTAAATTTGCATTTCATAACCTGCATGATACCCCTAACCCCGTGGTAGCATCCGCGCATCTTGTTCTCGTCCCGTTCAGTGAAACGGACGTGTTAGGATGGCTACGCGTACGTACGTGCGTCCGTTCTTGGGGGTATGCATTTTTGTTACAAAATCCTTTATTTTAATTTGTGGAGGTTGCCCATAATTTTCATATTTCAAATCCAAATTTTTGGGCCCGATCCGGACGCAATTCTGAAATATTTTGTATTCCGCCAAATCCTAATTATTCTAAATCTTTTTAATATCAGTTTAAAATATTCTACAGCCTATCATAAAATATTTTTAACCGGTAAAATTACAATTGCTTAAACGATAAAAATCTTTTCTATTCCTTTCCTAAACAAATTCCTTTTTCCCCACCAATCAAAATCCTTTTCTTTAGTAGGCATTGGGCCCCACCGTCTCTCCCTTTCTTTCTTTCTCCTTCTCTTTCTCTCTCCCCCGAGCGCACTCTCTCTCTCTCTCCCCTTCTCTTTCTCTCTCCTCTCGCGCCCATGCTCTCACCTCTCGCGAACACTATTCATTCCTCGACTCTGGTCACCACTCGCGCGGTCGCGTCACCTCCCTCCTATTTCTTCTCCTCTCTTTTCTTTTAAACCCCGCGCCATGAGAACCCATACATCCTCTGCTTTCCTCGAACCCTAACCCTAGAAACCCTTCACCTCATCTCCAATCCCCTTCAGCCAAGCCTCCTCCCCTCCTCGCCATCTTCTTCTTCTTCTTCTTTTTTCTTCTCCTCGAGTCTCCCCCTGCATAACCCCTGCGCACACCCAACTCGAACCCAACGCCACCTTCCTTCGCCGCCGACTCCCTCTTCTCGTCGTCACCACCTCTCTCTCCCTTTGCTCCTTCCCTCCACCGTTCCCGAGCACCAGAACCCTAGCAGAAACCCTATCACCCGAGGCCTTACCCTATACCCTTGGACGATGCTGCCTTGCCGTCGTCTGGCCGGAGATCCTTTGCCGACGACTTCCAAACCTTGCAACCACAACCTAGCAACCCCCAGTGAGCAACCCCATCTCTCTCAGTCTTTTATTCTTCTTCTTCCTATGCTTCTCTCTCTTAAGTTTTTCTTTCTGTTTTTTTTAAAAATAAGAAAGAGAGGGAAATACCTCTGTAGATCGCCGGAGTTCCGTCGACGCCGTCGACACCTCACAACTGTGTTGGACACCACAGTGAGTTCCTCCCTCCTCTCCTTCTCCTTCCATGCTTCCTTTCTCTGGTTCCATGCATCTTTCCATTATTGTATGTTTACTGTTTTCGTGATTCCCCGGAATCCGGTCGTGCCGTCGACGATCTCGATGATCCAGCGAGGACATCTGACCCGTGTGATCCCACTGTTCGTTGTTTGGACTCATTCCGTGTACCGTGCGCGCGTCACGACTATTCCCGCCGACGCGTGACGTTCCGTTTACCGCTTCGCGATCCGTCGAGGCAAGTTAATCTTGCTACATGCTATTAAAACTACTACTTATGCTATTTAAATTACTATGTACCTACTAGAGTGCACGTTAAACCTGTAGTTCCATTTAATGCCAGAATTCCATTTTTAACATGTCGACGTCCCATTATATCATTTTAGAATCATGGTTCGAAACATACCGGTTTACTTTTAGTTCTGTTATACATAGTACCCGCATTCATATTTAAATCTTATAACACTTATTTGCATGACCCACAGTACTTTTTTTTATTTTATACCTTGTCGGACGACCGTGTGCATACAACTCGCCTGATTTATATTCAATTATATCTGTAGATTAGTTAGTACACTTTAATATGAATTTAACATCTATAACGGTCATACTGTATGCATGTAATGATGAACTATCTCTTAAACTCAAACTGATAACCGCACGTCTAATAATTTAACCTGTACCTATTTGCATGTCATATTACATATGCCAGTTTATTGTTCTGATAGTATCCATGCTTGTTTATTTATAACCATGATTATTCTAGTTGATTATGAGCACCCACATGATATCTTGTATACCCTGACATGACTTGCTATACATATCGCCTGACCCGACATGGTACCGTACGACTCTTGATATGACATAACACTTATATACACTACTTGACTTGACCTGACGTACCATGGCTTTACCTGTTACCTGATCTTGCGTCTAATGCCAACAAACCTATCCTGTAGTCCTCACGGACCGTTCCTGTTGTCTATCCAGACAAACCTGTACTTGCCTGATCATGTGTTGGCATTAGTGCTAGATTATCTAATACTTGACTTGAATACATATAACTTGGGGTATGGGGAAATCAATGTTGTACTCGAACGTAACTCAAAGGGCCATCCCATTGTTTGCCGTTTTTCCGGGCGTTACGGAATACCCATTGTTTGCCGTTTTTCCGGGCGTTACGGAATACCCATTGTTTGCCGTTTTTCCGGGCGTTACAGAATAATCACCAATGAGTTACAATAAGGATTACATTACTTGGTTTCGAAGACTTTAGAATAGATAACCCCGTACCACAGTTTAGAAACCTCTGCACGTCACTGACACATTCACTGTTATATAACCTCATTATGTTCTTGTTCATACTCTTACCTGCATGCTTTATTACCCCTGTTAATATTATTGCTTGATATTATGACGCACTGACGTCTGGATTTTGCATGGCCCAGATTCCTTACCTTTGCTACAGTCCGAGCAGGAGTACTTCAGTCAGCAGGCTGATCAGTGAGGACTCGTTAATAGTTAGTTCTTTATTTTTCCGTACTTTCATTTCTGATGTGAGCCCGCATTATGGGACATACATTCCAGTTATTCATGTATTGGATCTTTTGCTTCCGCATATTTATTCTTAACTCATTTTAATTTGGCTTATGGACATGTGCTAGATAGTCTTATTTTTGTTCTTGATATCTCTACAACCGTAATGTGACTGTGGAAGGATAATTCCTATCCACAGGTAGCATGGTTGGCTATATCATGTGCCTACTTTAGCGTACTCTGGGAAGCGGGGCGTGACATGGTTCTTTTGGTATTAGAGACATAGGTTAATTGGGTTTGATTCTTTTGTAGTTGGGTATTGTACCCAGTACACGAATCAGAATACCCGTGTTTAGGAAACATGTCCTGCCACCTTGCCGTTTTACCGTTCTTGAATCTAACCTCCTCCTGATTATATCTTTTACGGTATGCAAACTTTCTTTGTATATCGACTCGAAACCTGATTCCTTGTTATCTCTAGAACTTAGGTGACTTGGGTGGAGTTATGCAATTGTAGCTATGATACCGCGGCATAGTTACAATGCGGTACTCTATTTAAGTAACTTGGAGTTCTATCCTTGATCTACATTTTGAATCCGTTATCATGCTAATTCTTGGGTGTTTTGATTTCAGGAATATGGCAGACAAGAATCTGAAGACGTACCAAAGGCGTGTTGACGAAGCCGCTATGCTTGGAGTAATACGTAGGATGTTGGAAAACCAAAAGCGACAGACCGAGCTGATTCAGCAGTAAGCTGAATCTTTTCAGGAAGGTTTGTGGACCGTTCAGCAGTCCATGAGCAATGTTGTGGCCAGACCAGTGGATCGTGTGGGTACCGTGGCAGATTTCAGGAGACTGGGTTCGTCTGTCTTTACTGGCCTGGAGGAGCCGTTGCCAGCGGAGTAGTGGCTAGTTGACACAGAGAACTTACTCATTGCGGCACAGATCCCAGATGATAAGAGGGTGGATGTAGTACGCATCCATTTGGTGGACTACGCCCGTGAATGGTGGCTTTTGGAAGAGACCCGCTTGCCCAAGCCGATCAGTTGGGCGGATTTCTCGAAGAGTTTCTTGGAGAAGTTCTTCCCGCGGACTGCACGGGAGGAAATGGAGGAAAAATTCGTCAGCTTGAAACAGAACGGCGCACCTGTAGATGTACATGCAGCTGAGTGGACGTGGCTCAGTAGATTCGTGGGACCTTTGGTTGCTAGCAATGCTGATAGGGCAAGAAGGTTCATGCGCAGTTTGGATGTGGACATCCAGAGGCAGATTGTCTTCCTGGGTTTGACTACTTTCTCACAAGTACTTACAGCAGCCCGAGAGCAGCAGAGTCTAACTATGAAGACCGGGGGTACATCGCAGCCAGCAGTTACAGCACGGAAGCTAGCATTTGCACCAAACCGAGCACATGGACGCAAGGGTATTCCGGTGGACAGGCGTGGCGTTGTACCAATGAAGAAGCCAGTTTTGCCCAAGCAAAAGGGAAGGATGGTGTGCGATTACTGCCAATGACCGGGTCATTATCGAAGAGATTGTCGTAAGAGGCTTAGACTTTGTCTTATTTGCGAATCAGCGGATCACACCATTGATACTTGTCCGTCAAAGCTACGGTTGAAGGAAAATACTCAGAAGCCACCACGGAGACAGTTTTAGGAGCAGAAGCTGATAACTCAGGGACCCAATCAAGCTCGAGCCTTTACCCTGACGGCTGAAGAGGCTAAAGCTTCAGAGGAAGTCGTTTCAGGTACCCTACTTGTTAATGGTTTTCTCGCATTAGCGTTTTTCAATTCTAGTGTATCCCATTGATTTATGTCGTCCAAGTTTATTACTATACACTCGGAGACTTGCACGACCCTGTTTAGTTTTTGGGACATACACACTGGGAATGGGAAAATCATAACTAATAAAGGGTGTAAGGATTGTTCTGTTGTTGTTGGCGGACGGGAGTTAATTGCAGATTCCTTGGTGATTGTTACCAGCAATTGTGAAGTCGTCTTGGGAATGGATTTCTCGGCACTTTCCACGCTCACATTGAGTGTAGAGTAAAGAAAGAGAATTTCCAGATTCCTGGACATCCAGAGGTTGTCTAGAGGAAGCAGTTCTGTCGGGCCAGTCGAGTTTAGGGCTAGGCCGACAACTAATGTTCTTTCGTCGATGAATGTTGTTAACGAGGAAGCGCCAGCTGTAGTTGGAGAGCTCATGGACGTGTTCAAGGACATCCAGGGTTTATCGCCAAAACGAGAAGTGGAGTTCGCAATTGATCTTTTTCCTGGCGCAACGCCAGTCTCTAAAGCATATTATCCAATGGCAGAAGTCAAGAAGCAGGTTACTGAATTACTTGAGAAGGGTTGGATTCGAAGCAGTAACTCGCCTTGGGGAGCTCCAGTTCTTCTAGTAAAGAAGAAGGATGGCACAAGGAGGATGTGCATCGACTATCGAGAATTAGACCGGGTGACTATTAA
This sequence comes from Agapanthus africanus, assembly GCA_030015575.1. Classification (NCBI taxonomy): domain Eukaryota; kingdom Viridiplantae; phylum Streptophyta; class Magnoliopsida; order Asparagales; family Amaryllidaceae; genus Agapanthus; species Agapanthus africanus. Next base: position 811,208,213 of record JASDDO010000019.1, on the reverse strand, counting down.
GAACAAGTACCCGATCCTTCGCATTGGCGCGAGGGTATTCTCAAAGCTGGATCTACGATCCGGATATCATCAGGTTCGAGTTAAACTAGAAAATATTTGCAAGACTGTGTTCCGAACTCGGTATGGACATTACGAGTATTTAGTGATGCCCTTCGGAGTAACGAATGCACCGGCGATATTCATGGACTTGATGAACTGAATCTTTTCACCATTCTTGGACCAGTTTATAGTGGTATTTATTGATAATATTCTGGTCTACCCCAAGAGCAGTGAAGAGCATGCAGAATATTGGTGATCGCACTGCGGACAGTGAGGTAAGAAAGATTGCATGCAAAGATGAGCAAGCGCGAGTTTTGGCTGGAAGAAATGAAGTTTTGGGGCATATCGTAGATGGAGGTGGAATCGCCGTTTATCCAAGAAAGATTGCAGCAGTTCAAGATTGGCCGATTCCGAAGTATGTTGTAGAGATCAGAAGTTTTCTTGGACTTTCCGGGTATTGCAGATATTCGCGAAGAACTTATGAAGAAGGCGCATAGTTCAGCATGTTCCGTACATCCAGGAGGCACGAAGATGTACCGAGATTTATGACAGCATTTCTGGTGGGAAGGCATGAAATGGGAGATTGCCCGCTTTGTGGCAAAGTGCTTGGTGTGTCAGCAAGTTGAGGCTGAACATCAAAGGGTTGATGGTTTATTGCAGCCACTTCCGATCCCTCAATGGAAGTGAGAACATATAACCATGGGTTCCGTGACGGCTCTACCGCGGAGTCCAAAAGGGCAACAGTGCAGTTTGGGTAAATGTTGATCGTTTGACCAAGGCAACTCATTTCATTCCTTTTCGGGTTGGTCGATCGACAGAAACCTTGGCAGAACGGCACATGCGGGAGATGGTAAGATTGCACGGAGTACCGGTGAGCATCGTGTCCGACCGTGACACTCGGTTCTTATCACACTTTCGGAGGAGCTTACAAGAAAGTTTGGGGACTCGATTGAAGTTTAGCACAGCTTATCATCCTCAAATAGATGGCCAATCGGAGAGAACGATCCAAACTCTTGAGGATATGTTGAGAGCTTGCATGTTGTACTTCAAGGGTTCATGGGAGGATCATCTACATTTGGTGGAGTTTTCTTACAACAACAATTTCCAGGCAACTATTCAGATGACTCCATTCGAAGCTTTGTATGGTCGCCAGTGTCGTTCACCTGTTTGTTGGGACGATGTCGGTGAATGAAGATTGTTGGGACCAGATTTGGTTGTGCAGACAGTTGTGAAAGTTAATGCAAATCAGAGATCATATGAAAACAACACAAGACAGACAGAAGAGTTGGGCAGATACGTCGAGAAGACCTCTAGAGTTCGCCATGGGAGGTTTAGTATTCTTGAAGATATCACCGACTAGAGGGGTGATTCCTTCGTAAGTCGAGGGAAGCTCAGTCCTCGATTCGTCAGACCCTTTGAAATCTTGGAGCGTGTTGGTGAGGTAGCGTATCGTTTGGCGTTACCGCAATCCTTGGCGAATGTTCTTGATGTGTTTCACGTATCTCAACTCCGTAAGTATGTTCGAGATGAAACACATGTGTTGGATCATTCGGAGCCGACTGTACGAGAGGACTTGACTTTTGAGGAGCGACTAATTGCAATTGTGGATCGAAGGGAAAAGGTTCTTAAGAACAAGCTTATCCCTCTTATACTTGTTTCTTGGAGTAATCGCTCGCATGGAGAACCAGGTTGGGAACGAGATGATGAAATTCGACAGAAGTTTCCACATCTATTCTTGAAATTTCTTGGTTGTTTACCCTTTCTTATTCTTGGAATTTCGAGGACGAAATTCTTTTGTAGTTGGGTATAATGTAACACCCGAGTTCATTTATACCAATTCCAGATTTCGTATTTACCTATCCATGGTCTTTCCTTGTTTTAGCGTGTTTGGGTGCGAATGGTATTTTACATATTACTTTGCATTCGACCCGACCCGCTCGATTGAACCTGTTTGATTCTTATTTATGAATTTATCTTGACTTGTTGCATGGACACGTGCATCTCATATTTAGCACATACTGGCATTTCATCTAGCATCGCACTTTTACATATAACATTTTTTTAGGTCACATAAAATATTTTAAATTTGCATTTCATAACCTGCATGATACCCCTAACCCCGTGGTAGCGTCTGCGCATCTTGTTCTCGTCCCGTTCAGTGAAACGGACGTGTTTGGATGGCTACGCGTACGTACGTGCGTCCGTTCTTGAGGGTATGCATTTCTGTTACAAAATCCTTTATTTTAATTTGTGGAGGTTGCCCATAATTTTCATATTTCAAATCCAAATTTTTGGGCCCGACCCAGGCACAATTCTGAAATATTTTGTATTCCGCCAAATCCTAATTATTCTAAATCTTTTTAATATCAGTTTAAAATATTCTACAGCCTATCATAAAATATTTTTAACCGGTAAAATTACAATTGCTTAAACGATAAAAATCTTTTCTATTCCTTTCCTAAACAAATTCCTTTTTCCCCACCAATCAAAATCCTTTTCTTTAGTTGGCACTGGGCCCCACCGTCTCTCCCTCTCTTTCTTTCTCCTTCTCTTTCTCTCTCCCCTGAGCGCAGTTTCTCTCTCTCTCTCTTTCCCTTCTCTTTCTCTTTCCTCTCGTGCCCATTCTCTCACCTCTCGCTAACACTATTCATTCCTCGACTCTGGTCACTGCTCGCGCGGTCGCATCACCTCCCTCCTATTTCTTCTCCTCTCTTTTCTTTTAAACCCCGCGCCACGAGAACCCATACATCCTCTGCTTTCCTCGAACCCTAACCCTAGAAACCCTTCACCTCATCACCAATCCCCTTCAGCCAAGCCTCCTCCCCTCCTCGCCATCTTCTTCTTCTTCTTCTTCTTCTTCTTTTTTCTTCTCCCCGAGTCTCCCCCTGCACAGCCCCTGCACACACCCAACTCGAACCCAGCGTCACCTTCCTTCGCCGCCGACTCCCTCTTCTCGTCGTCACCACCTCTCTCTCCCTCTGCTCCTTCCCTCTGCCGTTCCCGAGCACCAGAACCCTAGCAGAAACCCTATCACCCGAGGCTTTACCTTATACCCTTGGACGCTGCTGCCTTGCCGTCGTCTGGCCGGAGATCCTTTGCCAACGACTTCCAAACCTTGCAACCACAACCTAGCAACCCCCAGTGAGCAACCCCTTCTCTCTCGGTCTTTTATTCTTCTTCTTCCTATGCTTCTCTCTCTTAAGTTTTTCTTTCTGTTTTTTTTAAAAAATAAGAAAGAGAGGGAAATACCTCTGTAGATCACCGGAGTTCCGTCGACGCCGTCGACACCTCACAACTGTGTTGGACACTACAGTGAGTTCCTCCCTCCTCTCCTTCTCTTTCCATGCTTCCTTTCTCTGGTTCCATGCATCTTTCCATTATTGTATGTTTACTGTTTTCTTGATTCGCCGGAATCCGGTCGTGCCGTCGACGATCTCGACGACCCAGCGAGGACATCTGACCCGTGTGATCCCACTATTCGTTGTTTGGACTCATTCCGTGTACCGTGCGCGCGTCACGACTTTTCCTGCCGACGCGTGACGTTCCGTTTACCGCTTCGCGATCCGTCGAGGCAAGTTCATCTTGCTACATGCTATTAAAACTACTACTTATGCTATTTAAATTACTATGTACCTACTAGAGTGCACGTTAAACCTGTAGTTCCATTTAATGCCAGAATTCCATTTTTAACATGTCGACGTCCCATTATATCATTTTAGAATCATGGCTCGAAACATACCGGTTTACTTTTAGTTCTGTTATACATAGTACCCGCATTCATATTTAAATCTTATAACACTTATTTGCATGACCCACAGTACTTTTTTTTATTTTATACCCTGTCGGACGACCGTGTGCATACAACTCGCCTGATTTATATTCAATTATATCTGTAGATTAGTTAGTACACTTTAATATGAATTTAACATCTATAACGTTCATACTGTATGCATGTAATGTTGAACTATCTCTTAAACTCAAACTGATAACCGTACGTCTAATAATTTAACCTGTACCTATTTGCATGTCATATTACATATGCCAGTTTATTGTTCTGATAGTATCCATGCTTGTTTATTTATAACCATGATTATTCTAGTTGATTATGAGCACCCACATGATATCTTGTATACCCTGACATGACTTGCTATACATATTGCCTGACCCGACATGGTACCGTACGACTCTTGATATGACATAACACTTATATACACTACTTGACTTGACCTGACGTACCATGGCTTTACCTGTTACCTGATCTTACGTCAAATGCCAACAAACCTATCCTGTAGTCCTCACGGACCGTTCCTGTTGTCTATCCAGACAAATCTGTACTTGCCTGATCATGTGTTGGCATTAGTGCTAGATTATCTAATACTTGACTTGAATACATATAACTTGGGGTATGGGGAAATCAATGTTGTAATCGAACGTAACTCAAAGGGTCATCCCATTGTTTGCCGTTTTTCCGGGCGTTACGGAATACCCATTGTTTGCCTTTTTCCGGGCGTTACGGAATACCCATTGTTTGCCGTTTTTCCGGGCGATACGGAATACCCATTGTTTGCCGTTTTTCCAGGCGTTCCGGAATAATCACCAACGAGTTACAATAAGGATTACATTACTTGGTTTCGAAGACTTTAGAATAGATAACCCCGTAGCACAGTTTAGAAACCTCTGCACGTCACTGACACATTCACTGTTATATAACCTCATTATGTTCTTGCTCATACTCATACCTGCATGCTTTATTACCCCTGTTAATATTATTGCTTGATATTATGACGCACTGACGTCTGGGTTTTGCATGGCCCAGATTCCTTACCTTTGCTACAGTCCGAGCAAGAGTACTTCAGTCGGCAGGCTGATCAGTGAGGACTCGTTAGTAGTTAGTTCTTTATTTTTCCGTACTTTCATTTCTGATGTGAGCCCGCATTATGGGACATACATTCCAGTTATTCATGTATTGGATCTTTTGCTTTCGCATATTTATTCTTGACTCATTTTAATTTGGCTTATGGACATGTGCTAGATAGTCTTATTTTTGTTCTTGATATCTCTACAACCGTAATGTGACTGTGGAAGGATAATTCCTATCCACAGGTAGCATGGTTGGCTATGTCACGTGCCTACCTTAGCGTACTCTGGGAAGCGGGGCGTGACAAAATTCGTCCAAGAAACTCACGACGGACTCTGTGGATCTCATCAAGCCGGCCCAAAGATGAAGCTGAAGATCAAATGGATGGGCTACTATTGGCCCACGATGATTCAAGACCGCCTCGAATACGCGAAGTAGTGCCCCTCGTGCCAGATTCATGGGGACTTCATCCACCAGCATCCGAGTCCGCTACACCCAACGGTGGCCAGCTGGCCGTTTGAAATATAGGGAACCGACATAGTTGTTCATACCATAATATTGCATTATTATATTCCCCATTCTTATTCGTTTTACAAATAAACAGGTGCTTTTGACGCATGTCTGCTACATATTACAGGTTACAGGTTCTTGGATCTAAAACAGTGAAAACGATGAAAAGACGATGCAAAAGTGGACTTTGACCAACAAACAGAAGACTCTTGATCAAGCCTACATCAAAGATAAAATTCACAAAGTACAAGGCAATACAAGGTCCAAGATTATAAAGCAAACGGTTATAAGTCCACCGTAATTATTCACTGAAGATCTGGAAGAAACATAGAAGCTATTTTAATAAAAAGAACCAAATAATAAGGAAGCCCAAAAACAGAAGAGCCAACAAAGGAAATTTCAAGGCCCAATACTTCCTTTTAAAGAGACAGAGACATAAAATTTTACCAAAGCTTGGAAGTCTACTTTGACTAGGTCTTCCTAAGGATATTTTGGTAAATGTAGACGTGCGAATCAATTGTAACCTAGGGTTTCCTATCCTCTATAAATAGGAACTCTAAATCATTGTAAAGGCTATGCCTCCCTATGCCTCTTTCTATGAATAAAATTTAGAATTCTTTTGGAGAGCATCGGTGCCTCTTTTCATTTCATGAATTCAGATCTGACAACCTTGCGTTGATGTTTGGAGAGAGCCATCTGTAAAGTAAGTAGATTTATTTAATTGCCCTAGTTTAGATTCAATTCTTACCCTAGGTAATTTCAATTCCTGCCCTAGATAAATGCCTTTCAATTCCCTAATGAGCGAGTAGTCTCATCGCTTGTTAGGGTTAGCTTTGGGGAAGGATTTTGAGAGATGAGATCTCTCAGCCCTTTCTTGCCCGTTATATATTTTTCATAGGACTCCATGCATACATGCACATACCGCTCCCTACGGCATCCTATCCCTCGAGATAGCGGTGATACCATAGTATAAATGCCCGGTTGTGATGTTTTCCATGGAGGTTAGGGTAAGGATTAATAAAGGAAGGACAAGAAACTAGAGGAAGAAAACATCTTCCCGATGATTCTAATCCCTTTTGTTAATAATTACCATAACTCCTATTAGATCCTAACATGGGTGTAGAAAGCGTTGAGATTTATTTACATTTCCAAACCATTCCTAAATCTAACCCTAGCAAGACTTAGATCTAGATAATCTTAGTATAGATAGATTTAGTTTTTAGATTTAATAATCAATCCGATCACCCTTCGTAATTAACTCGTAAAAGCGATTAGGAGATTCACAACATCCCTGTGGACCGACCCGTACTCACCGGCTAGCTGCAAAGCGACGCCGTTCTTAATTGCGGTAATAGATAGTTTTTGAGATTAATCAATAGTCGGGCCCATCGAACCAGCATCATCCAGAGGACATCGATTCATATTGGTGACAACCGATTACTTCTCTAAGTGAGCAGAAGCAGTACCGCTAAGAGAAGTGAAGACGGAGACTATTCTCCATTTCTTCAAGACACACGTCATCTATCGGTTCGGCAATCCGCAGCGGATTATCTCCGATAACGGGCTGCAGTGGGCGTTATCGATGGGCTGCAGTGGGCGTTTTCGGACAGCGCGAATTTGCCCTGTTGGTATTGGTCCTCAATCCATCCTTTGAAGATGAAGCAATCTTCTATTGGATGGCCCATTATTCGATGGTAGGGGTAATAATTGGGACTGTTGACGTCGCCGGGCTGTAGTGGGCGTTTTGGATCCGGCAAGGTGATGAGCCTGTTATGCACCGCCAGCTCGAACAATCTCCTCGTTTTATCCCGGGGAAATGAATAAGGGCGCTTCAGCTTCTCATTAAAGAATCGATGTTTATCGTCTTGGCGATCAGTTGGTTTTGGACTACTGGGTTGTTGTTGAGCATTGGCGACGAAGGTCGCTTTCCTTTTTCCCTTTTCGTTTCGAGGCTCCATCTTCGAAGAAGACGGTCTATGACCCATCTGATCCATTTAGGCCATCTTGTCAATCAAGGACTGGAAGGTAGTCGGCTTGAAAAACATCAAGAACTGGGATATGGTCGCCTGCGGATCAAGAATACCCACGAACATGCCTACCGCAGGAGCTTCCTCTATGCGCTGTTCGCATTTCGACCATAGATTCCGCCACCGTATCGCGTACTGAACCCATGTTTCGCCTGGCTTCACCCTGGCGTTAATTAGTGCCGTGATTGGGGTGAGTTCATTAGCGCTTGCGAACCTTTGTGTAAATAGTAACTCCATTTCTGCAAATGTCTTAACGGAGTCGTTCGGGAGCTCGGAGTACCATTCAAACGCTGTCTCCGACAAGATGCCAACAAACTGGCGAAGCAGCAGTTTGTCGTCACCCCCAGTGTTGCCGCACAGAGCCCTGAATTGCGCAACGTGCTGGTGTGTGTTCCCCGTCCCCTTATATATATGGAATTTAGGGATCGTATATCCCGGCAGGTACTTTATTTAGTCATACCAACCCGGATAGGGTCGTCCAGTCTTAACAATTTGGCCGGCCGCTTCGCTCGCCTGATGGGCTCGTATTTATTGAGCGATATAGTCATCCAGGGCGGCTTTGGAGATCGTCTCCTCTTTGGCTGCTGATAGAGCCGGAAGAGGGTTCGATGTCTCCCCTCTGTCATCTTCAAGGATAATCGGGGGGTCTTCAGCTGGAGGACCTGCTGTATTATCCTCCTGACCATATCTTGGAATAAAAGCGCCATTCTTTTTATGTTGGCCGCTTGTTTCGCGGCCTCTCTGTCTCTCTTTTCGAGTATTCTGCGGAGGAACTCAGCATCGGTTTCCTGTTCTTGACGCTGCTCTGACGACGTCTCCGGGCTTTCTTTTGGCCCAGTGAGTGCGGCCATTTGTGTTAGCATCTCCTGGAGTTTTTGCTGTTGTTGCTCCTGAGCCTTTGTCACTGATCTGGTGAGAGGTCGATTGCCTGTGGAGATACAGCTGTCCTCTTTCCCGGAAGCCATGTAAACGGTGTGCACTATCACGCCCCCAGACTTAGGGCATTTGGATTCATCATGCCTAGAGTTTCTCTGCGATGGTGGTTGATTCTATGGCCTTCTCTTTTTACAGGAGGTCGGAATTGAGGGGGCCGTTGCAGCGGGCACCCAAGTAGATGATGCCTTCTGTGGCTTGACAGGGTGATCCTTCTCTTGCCGAACCTTCATTTTCTTTTGTCAGCGGGAGTAGTCTTGGTTGATCACCGAGTCTTGGACCTGTCGCTAGACCTTGTGAATTTTAGAGGACAGCCACTGAGGGGGTTGTTCTGGCTTCGCCCCCGTGACGTTCTCCAGAGGTGGAGGAGATCTTTTTAGCACAGCAGTCGGAGAGTTCTTGCGGACCCTCCTAAGTGGTTCAAATCTGTTCCCAGTTGGAACAACAACATCAACTTCCACCGTTGGAGTCGACAGAGTCAATCCAGAAGGGGAACTGCCCCCAGCCTTCCTCACTCGGCTCCAGTGGAGACATCGAGCATGTCTTGAAGATGGCATCTGCTCAGTTATGGGGGTGACTTCGTCATGCCCCCTGTTCTGGTCAAGGGCTGTTATTGGCGCCAGCCTATTGAAAACGGACGTCCGCTGAGAGGGGATAGCCAACATGTCGAAGGCAGACTTTCGCGCAGGGGGAGCAGTTTTGATGACTTCGCCTGGGACGGGAGCTGAAACGACCAGTCTTATGAAGACCGACCCCTTAGTAAGAGAAACCGCTTTGACGACTTCAGGAGTAGAAATGGCTATCCGCTTCAGGATAACCCCTTCAGGTAATGCGAGTTTCTTTACGGGACCACATGAGCTTTAGCCCAGTCTGTTGAAAACCGAAGCGCTGGATTTGGACAACCCATTGAGAGGGGCCGCGGTAGCTGTAAGCCGATCAAAGACCGACTTCTTCAGAGCTTCTTGCAACGGGAGTGGGGCATTGAAGCTCATGGGTGGGAGCATGGTCCCAAAGAACAGCCCAGTGGTGGCTTGCATCACCTGTTCTACTGGAATCATGAAAATGGAGGCCGCTTGAGGCCCATAGGTCACTCCTCCAACAAGGACAGAGTGGGAGTTATTGCCGTTGTTGCAGTTGGTGCAGTTGAAAGCCATTGATCTTCTGTTTTCTTGACGGAGCAAGACACCAAATCTTAGTACCTCGAATCCAAGGGCAACCATATCAAACCGCGATTCATTCGCGAACACGACACACGAAGTGTGGAGTGGAAAGAGGAAAAGGTCCCACCGGGCGGCCAGAATCTGTTCTCCGCCGAAATACAGAGACGGAACCGCGTAGGTCATCTTGCCTGAATTTGGGGGCAGATGCTATTTGGTTTTATCCATCCACCTCTCCAAAAATACCAAGTTGATTTATGGCACCGTGTATCGGAGGTTTAGACAGATGCGGCCGTTGTAGCAAACATCGTCAGATCCCCTCTCGTTTGAGGGTTTTTTTTTATTGTGGGGACACTCTTCCCTGCAGGCGCAAGCCCCTGCAGTTAATTATACTACCGCGTCGCGGTAACCACTTTCTCCTTCTCCAGATGGTCACTTCGTATCGTGTGTATTTGTTTTATTTTTGGTTGCCTGTGGATTGTATACGGAGACTAATTTATGTTGTCGCCCGTAGGGCGTGGATTAGTCCAAATCCGTATTTTCTTAGATTTGGTTTTGGGTTGGGTTTAAGGATCGTTAATCTCATTTGAGACTAAGATCAACTTAAACGCTTGTTAAGGATACGTTAGTCTAATTTTAGACTAAGATCTACTTAACAGGACCATTTAGATCCAACAAAAGAGCATTCGGGCTCTATTGTTTTAGTTTAGGGACGTTGCGGTCCAAAAGTTTAAGGACATCATAGTCCATGACAGTTTAAAAACGTCATAGTCTGTAAAGTATAAAGACATCATAGTCTATGAGTTTAAGGACCTCACAGTCCATAAAGTTTAAGGACATCATAGTCCATGAGTTTAAGGACCCCACAGTCCGTAAAGTTTAAGGACATCATAGTCCAGTTTAAAGACGTCATAGTCTGTGTGGTTTTGATTCAACTGTTTGGGGATGTACCAAAAGTTATTGGTTATTGGGACCCTCCATCTCTCTGAAGACGTTGAAGAATTACAAAGACATATATCAGAGGTATGAAGAGATATACCCTTGAACCAATGTTGGTTGGGAGATCTGTAGTCATGTTTGGGACTAAGATCAGTTAAAAGATTTATGTGCATATGGGCTCAATTAATCTAATGAGGGATCTGTGGCCAATTTGGGCCCGGCCCACTCAGTTAAAATATTAGACATTTAATTAGGCTCAGTCCTTTTTCATTTAACAATGCTAAGCATTGGTTTGGGTTCTGACAACATTTTTGTCTTTTATTGAGTGCTGAGCACTCATTATAGCTCTGGGGCTTTTATTTAAAGAACAATTTATGTTCCCTCAGCGCACACGTAAGGAGCACGTGGCGTGCTTGGCGCTGAACGCCAGATTTAGAGCGCTAAGGCGCTTCCTGTGAAATAGCGCACACGTGAGGAGAACGTGGCGCGTGTGGCGTTGAGCGCCAGTTCATGAGTGTAGAGCGCTCCTTGTGAAATAGCGCACACGTGAGGAGCACGTGATGCGCTTGGCGCTGAGCACGAACCTTGAAGTGTTGGGCGCTTCTTTGAATTGGAAAGCTAGGAGCGCTGTGGAGCTTCTTTAAATTGGAGCACTAGGAGCGCTGCGGCGCTGTGCGCCAGTCTTGGAACGCTAAGGCACTTCTTTTTAATTTGGAGCGCTAAGACTCTTTTTTTTGGCAACTTTGATCAGTTCTGCGCTCTGAGAATTAAATTCTCGTTTATAAGTGACCTTATCTCATGGGTCTAAGAACAAAGTTCTTATTTTTATAGGAGATGTTACAATCTCTTATTTTTTTGTGAAAGACTTTGCATTTATGGATTTGTGATTTTAAGAGAATTGAATTCTTCTTCCCTCCTTTTTATGATGAGATGTTATGATCTCTTTTATGAAAGACGTATGTCTCATAGATCTATGATCTAGAAAAAGAAACTAAGTTCCTCTTCATTTGATGAGATACTTTGATCTCTCTATTTTATTTACCTTGAAGAAATTCTTCTTCTTCCGAGAGCTTGCTCTTCTCTCTGAAATTTCTCAAAGTTTGTGTGTGGGGGGGGTTCCTCTATGCAAGACTTGAAGTCTTGGGTCCTTTATATAGTGGAGGCTGATCAGTTAGGGCAATCTTTTTCTGATTGATTTGGAGATATTTCCCCACCATTGGATTTTTGATCCCAGAGCTTCTGTTTTATAGAAGACATTTTTCTTGTTATTAACAAGATTGGGAAATTATTTTCCCTTACAAAGATTACTCTGTATCTTGGTAATTTTTAATCACCATTGGATCTTTGATCTAACGGTGCTCTGATTTACAGAGCGCAATCTTTCCTGTTTGGAAAGATTCTGAGGAGTATTTCCTTAACAGAATTTTATTCTGGTAATTTGATGATTTTTAATCATTTTTGTTGGATCTTTGATCCAAGGGTGGGGAACATTTAGTTCCAGTGCTAGCGCTCTCGTGCTTTGCATGTGAGTGCTGCATCAGAGTTTTTGACTCTTGGCGCTAGCGCTCTCGTGCTTTGCACGTGAGCGCTGCATCAGAGTCTTTGACTGTTAGCGTTTGCGCTGATAGCGCTAGTGCTTTCGTGCTTTGCACGTGAGCGCTACATCAGAGTCTTTGACTCTTAGCGTTGGCACTTTTATGAAGCGCTGCTTCATTTCAAATTTCAAAATTTGAACAGAGCTTTGCTCTGATTGGGGGAAACAGGGGCGAGCCGAACTGGGTATACCTCTCTTTTAGAAAATAACGGGGGGGACACTGCCGGGTCGGGTATCATCGTAGTATCTTCTTCCATTCACGATTGGAAGAAGAAGTTTTTCTTTATTGCGCCGCCCGAGTGTGAGGATTGGCCTGTGCCCACCCAGTGGCAAGGGTCCAGCTGTTCGCGGGTGAGTCGGTCGAATGATCCCGACACGGTGGCGGTGTCGAAGTGTGAGCCCCTCCCTCGGACCGATGTGCTGCTGTCTGAGCAGGCCCTCAGTTGGGCCGGGCTCAGCCCCGCCTATTACGCGGGTAAATTAGGAGCTTTCAGGCGACCTGTTTAGACTTGTGCATTCTTTCATTTTTCCTGGCTTTGTTGACTCCTTGTATTTTTGTTTTATGCAGGACCCATGGACCTAGGCATGTTTCGGGCAGCAGTGGTTGACGCGAAGAAGGGGAAGAGGACTGGAGGCGCCGGCCCTTCTCGCTCGTCGTCGGGTCCGGCTCTACCGGCGGCCGCTCCATCCAGGCGCCCAAGCATGCCTCGGGCCCCCGAGTCCAGCCATGCGCCGGTCCGAAAGCGTGCTCGGGAGCAAGAGCCCCGGGCTCCCGATGTGGGAGTCGAGATTGGTTCTCCCGCGTCGCTCCCCCGGCTTCCCCGATCCTCGTGGACGATGGGGAGCTTTGCTTCGAGGTGCCCTCGAGGCTTTCCGTCGCTGACAGCCTGCTCTCGGAGATGGAGATGTCGGCCGAGGGCAGAATCCCTCGGGGGACCCTCCGGGACCAAATGGCGGCCATAGCTCAAGAGGCCATGCAGGTTAGTGTTCGCACCCTTCTTCATTCAGCATTTTTGTTCGCGTGATCGGGTGTCTCCCTTTCCTTTTTAACCCTCTTTCTTTTCTTTAAGTCCTTCAGCACATTGCCCTCATCGTCAATATGGAGGACAAGGAAATTGCCCCAGCGATGCGGGCAACGGCGAGCTCTCCTCACGGGAGGAGAGCTCAAGGCTGGAGCTGGAGGCAGCGATGGACAGGATCGCTGCCCTTGAAGACCGGGTGGCGGCCGCGAATCGGGAGACCGCCAGGTGCCGAAAGGCCGCCCGAGCCGCCGAGTCCCAGTTAGAGGATTCTAAGGTGCTCGTCGCCACCATGAAGAAGACGGCGAGCACCCTCCGGAGGGAGAATGAGGCGACGAAGGATCGGGCGTTGAAGGCGGTGGAAAACTATAAGAAGTCGGATCAGTTTTACGCCGACCTCGCTGGAGCCACTGCTGTCATTTGGCACGACGCCCTTGACGTTGTCAAGGCCCAGATGCCAGAGTTCCCCGACGGCAAGCTCGGGGCCGAGTACCCTCTCGAGGATGACGCACAGGGGAATGCCCCTGGAAATGCTGCAGGAGAAGAGGCCCCCGGTGGGAGCGTAGGGGATAAGTCGGTCGCCCCGGCTACTGGCACCGAGGTTCCTGCCGTGGGTGCCGACCCTGAAGATGCCGCCCTGGTGGTCGTAGTGGACGCGCGGCTCATCGAGGTTCTCCCCGGCCTTGAGGCCTGAGCTTCCTCGTATCCTTTTCTTTTTGCGCTAAAGTTTTGCAAGCCTCCGGGCGTTTTTGTAAGGCCGGGGAGCCCATAATACCTTTGTAAAGACTTCCGACTTTTTATGAATAAAAAATCTTTTTGCAGTTTCTTTGCGTGCGCATTTTCCTTTTGTTTGTGGTAAACATTTGTATTTGCATGGTACTGCTTTCATGTTAGGTCGGTTTTTCGTCTAGCGATCGCACGTCGAGTTGCATTCGACCATTTGCCAAGTGTGCAAAAACCGGTGAAAGGACGGTATCTCTATGGCCCCGAAGTCGAGGCGGATATCACTTAGACATGGATGGATCGAGCAGGATAGCTGCGCGGTAGCCTCTTGGTGAGGGCTTAAATCCTTGGCGTCGTTGGGTAAGTAATTACCAGCCAAGGATGGACCGAGCAGGGTAGCTGCTCGGTGGCCTCTTGGTGAGGGCTTTGATCCTTGGCGTTTACCAGCCAAGGATGGACCGAGCATGGTAGCTGCTCGGTGGCTTCTTGGTGAGGGCTTTGATCCTTGGCGTCATGGGGTAAGAAATTACCAGCCAAGGATGGACCGAGCAGGGTAGCTACTCGGTGGCTTCTTGGTGAGGGCTTGGATCCTTGGCGTCGTGGGGTAAGAAGTTACCAGCCAAGGATGGACCGAGCAGGGTTGCCGCCCGGTTTCCTCTTAGTGAGGGCTTCGATCCTTAGCGCGGGACGGCATTGGGAGGCCTGCTAAGGATGGACCAAGCAGGGTTGCTGCTCTGTGGCCTCTTGGCGAGGGCTTTGATCCTTGGCGTCGGTGGGTAAGAAATTACCAACCAAGGATAGACCGAGCAGGGTAACTGCTCGGCGGCCTCTTGGTGAGGGCTTAGATCCTTGGCGTCATGGGGTAAGAAGTTACCAGCCAAGGATGTACCGAGCAGGGTTGCCGCCCGGTTGCCTCTTGGTGAGGGCTTCGATCCTTAGCACGGGAGGGCATTGGGGGGCCTGCTAAGGATAGACCAAGCAGGGTTGCTGCTCGGTGGCCTCTTAGTGAGGGCTTTGATCCTTGGCGTCGATGGGTAAGAAATTACCAGCCAAGGATGGACCGAGCAGGGTTGCTACTCGCTTGCCTCTTGGTGAGGGCTTTGATCTTTAGCGCGGGAGGGCATTGGGAGGCCTGCTAAGGATGGACCGAGCAGGGTAGCTACTCGGTGTCCTCTTGGTGAGGGCTTAGATCCTTGACGTCGTGGGGTAAGAAGTTACCAGCCAAGGATGGACCGAGAAGGGGTTGCCGCCCGGTTGTCTCTTAGTGAGGGCTTCGATCCTTAGCGCGGGAGGGCATTGGGAGGCCTGCTAAGGATGGATCGAGTAGGGTTGCTGCTCGGTGGCCTCTTTGTGAGGGCTTTGATCCTTGGCGTCGGTGGGTAAGAAATTACCAGCCAAGGATGGACCGAGCAGGGTTGCTGCTCGGTTGCCTCTTGGTGAGGGCTTCGATCCTTAGCGCGGGAGGGCATTGGGAGGCCTGCTAAGGATGGACCAAGTAGGGTAGCTTCTCGGTGGACTCTTAGTGAGGGCTTTGATCCTTGGGGTCGGTGGGTAAGAAATTACCACCCAAGAATGGACCGAGCAGGGTAGCTGCTCGGTGGCCTCTTGGTGAGGGCTTTGATCCTTAGCGTCGGTGGGTAAGGAATTACCAGCCAAGGATGGACCGAGCAGGATAGCTGCCTGGTTGCCTCTTGGTGAGGGCTTCGATCCTTAGCGCGGGAGGGCATTGGGAGGCCTGCTAAGGATGGGCCGAGCAGGGTTGCTGCTCGGTGGCCTCTTGGTGAGGTCTTTGATCCTTGGCATCGGTGGGTAAGAAATTACCAACCAAGGATGGACCGAGCAGGGTTGCTGCTCGGTTGCCTCTTGGTGAGAGCTTCGATCCTTAGCGCGGGGAGGGGGGGCATTGGGAGGCCTTATAAGGATGGACCGAGCAGGGCAGCTGCTCGGTGGATCCTGAGGTTCAGTCCGACCTTCCTTGGTTCGTGAACATTGGGAGGGGCGATCGTCGCAGGCGGCATATGCCAAGAATTCTTGGGGGAGGCATTACATTTCAGGAAGTTGCGTCAGTTCTTGCTACGTGGCGGCGCGGTATTGGATTAATCTTGGCGGATCCCAGGATTCGCGCGCGAATCTGGGCCCTTAAGGATTCTGTCTGGGATTATAAATAGAGAAGGAGGTGGCAGCCCCTTCAACAACGTTTTCTTTTGAAATGACTGGGCGCCTGTATTTGATCGAAGGGATCATCACCTTTGCCGATGTCTCCTTGTATGACCAATCCTTTGCTAAGGATGGGTACCGGGGTGTGGTTTAGTGCCTCGAGGATCACGTCGGCCGGCTTCTCCCTCGGAGGTCGTCCTTGCTTCAGTTGCTAATGTACGCAATTTGGAGGAGGTCCCCAAAGGACGTAGTCGGCTTCGTAGGGGTCGACGCACCGGAGGAGAGGCTGAGTGAAGGACTTCTTGTAGAGGTTCCCCTTGCTCCAGACGAAATGGTGAGCTTTGGCTTGGAGACGGCGGGTTTCTCCCCGATCTTCCGGGAGCGTACCTTCCCTCAGGAATTCCACGAGGGGCTTTCTCCAGTCCCGGTCTTCTTCCCGGGCTGTATACACTTGAAGTATTGTTGCCCCGTCTTCCATGCTGGGCCATGGCAAGACCTCGAAAGGGATGCTCCTCTTGTTGTTGGCCGAATAGGATGAAGCCAGCTTACTCAAGGCGTCGACTTGGGCGTTGAGCTGTCTGGGGATCTGCTCTACCTGGACTTCGTTGAAGTCCTTTCACAGTCTTCTTACCTCAGCCAGGTACTTCACCATCAGAGGCTCCCGTGCCTCGAATCGGCCGGTCACTTGGCCAACGACCAGGGCGGAGTCGCTGCGGATCCGAATCGTTTTCAGCCCTAGTCCGAAGTCTATGTGAAGTCTGGCCAGCAAGGCCTCGTATTCTGCCATGTTATTTGAGACCTTGAACCCGAGCTTCAGAGAATACTCCATTTCTGCCTCATTCGGGCTCCGAATGATGAGGCCGGCGCCACAGCCTTCATCGGTCGAGGACCCATCGACGTAAAGGATCCAATCAGGGACTGAGTCGGTCTTCCCATCGACCGAGGGTTAAGCTGCGGGGGCCGGCGTTGATTCCGGCTCCTTGCTGGGGATGGTGCACTCGACGATAAAATCGAACAGGGTTTGTGCTTTGATGGCCTGCGTCGGGCGGTATTTTATGTCGAACTGGGACAACTCCCACCTCCACTTCTCCAAGCGGCCAGAGGACTCGGGTGAGGCGAGGATAGCCCCTAAAGGGCGCTTGGTAAGAACGAGGATGGTGTGCACCTGAAAATAGTGTCATAGGTTCCTCGAGGCCACGATGAGTGCCAAGATGATCTTCTCTATGGCCGGGTACCTCGTTTCTATGTCTTTGAAGACGTGGCTCACATAGTATACCGACTTTTGGACTCCGTCGACCTCTCGGACGAGCACTGAGCCCACTGCTTGGTCGGATACCGCCAGATATAGCGATAGCTCATCCCCTTCAACTGGTCGAGTGAGCAGCGGTGGAGTCGCAAGGTGCCTTTTTAATTGGTCAAAGGCGGTCTAGTACTCCTCCGACCACTCGAACCTTGGAATCTTCCTTAGAGCCTTGAAGAACAGGAGGCACTTCTCCCCAGACTTTGACATGAAATGTGACAGAGTGGCTACCCGCCTGTCAGCTGCATGATCTCGACGTTAGTTTTGGGCGCGGCCATGTTGAGGATGGCATTGATTTTCTCCGGGTTAGCTTCGATTCCACGGTGGGTGACCATGAAACCGAGGAAATTTTCTCCGGTGACCCCAAATGCGAGGACGTCGAAGGCCTCACCTAGATCCTTAGCATGGTCGACCGATCAAATCGACTTGACGAGCATGTCGTCGACATAAACTTCCATGTTCCTGCCGATCCGCGGTTTGAACATGTGATTGACCAAGCGTTGGTATGTAGCTCCGGTGTTCTTGAGGCCGAAAGGCATTACCTTGTAGCAGTATACCCCCGGTCCGTTGTGAATGCGGTGAGATCCTCGTCTGCCGGATTCATACGGATCTGGTTGTAGCCGGAGAAGGCATCCATGAAGTTAAGTAGTCCGTGGCCTGCCGAGCTGTCGACGAGATGATCTATCCGAGAGAGGGGATAGTTGTATTTTGGGCAAGCCTTGTTGAGGTCGGTGAAGTCGACGCACATGCGCCACTTCCCGCTTGACTTTCTGACTATGACTACGTGCGCCAGCCATTCTGAGTAAGGCACATTTTGAATGAAGTTGGCGGAGAGGAGCCTATCTACCTCGTCCTCGATCGCCTTCTGTTTGATCGGGGCGAAGCTTCGCTTTTTCTGCCTGACGGGTCGGGCCGTAGGATCTACCCCGAGCTTGTGAGATATGATTTTGAGGTCGATCCCAGGCATGTCAGCAGGTACCCAGGTGAACACGTCAGAGTTGTTTCTGAGGAAATGAACCAGGTCGTCTCGCTGAGTGATTGGTTGTCAAAAATATGAGTTTACCGCAATCAGAAACGGCGTCGCTTCGCAGCTAGCCGGTGAGTACGGGTCGATCCACAGAGACGGGTAAATTCCTTTTATGTGTTTTAACGAGTTGATTCTATTTGTAGTTTTGGGTTGGTTTATAACAATCTAAAATATTGGATCTAATTAATCTAATTAAGAATCTTGCTAGGGTTAGGCTTAGGGGAAGTTTTGGAGATTAAAGTTTTTCCTCACCGCTTTCAATGCCATCTTTTGTTTTAGATCTATTAGATGTTAAGTTAATTATCAATAAAGTGGATACAAATCTTTTGGGAAGATGTTTCTTCCTCTAGATTTGTACCCTACCTTTGTTGATAATTATCCTAACCCTCACGGAAAACGCGCGGAACCGGCCCTTTATACTACGGTTCATCGTTACCTCGAAGGGTAGGATGCCGCAGGGAGCGGTTGTGCTCGTATGCGTGAAGTTCTAATTCATTAGGTGAAGGTGGCATTGAAAGGGGCGAGAGATTTCATCTCTCAACCCTTTCCCTAAGGCTAACCCTAACAAGCGAAGAGACTACTCGCTCATTAGGGGATGAGAAGACATTATAATTAAAAGAAATAAAAGACTTACTAGGTTGAAGGCTCCCTCCAAACAAGAAGAACAGATCTGAAATTTACTCCCAGAAATTCTGAATTTTATTGATTGAAAAGAGGCATAGGGTTTTACAGATCTAAAATTACAATTTATAGGAAAATAGGAAACCTAGGGCTACAGACTCTCGCACATGCAAAATTACAGATTTGCCCACGTAAAATCCTAACATCTGCACCGACGCGCCGCCTCAGAAAATATGCACCGACACGGGCCTTGTATGGCCGCGGATCCGCGGCTCCAGGCTGGGTTTGGCCGCGGATCCGCGGCCAATTAAGGGAGTTGGGCTCTGAGCTTTTGTGGGCTTTCTTCTGGGCTTCTTGGCTTTCTGTTTCTATGTGTATTTTCTCTGTTGGGCTTCGAAGTCTTTTCCAGATCTTTCAGTGAACATTTGTAGCGATCTTTTAATCGTTCACTTGACTTTTTGGACCTTGCACTGTTCTTCGACTAGGCTTGACTAGGATCCGTCTAATAGTTGGTCAAAAATCCCTTTTTCTGTTGTTTTGTGTCTTTTTCACTGTATTTGCTCCAGAAACCTGTATCCTGTAATATGCAACAAACGTGCGTCAAGAGTACCTGTTTATTTATAAAAAAGATAAGAATAGGGGAATGATAAATGCAATATTATAGTCTGAACAAATACCCCCAAACTTATCTTTTGCTCGTCCTCGAGCAAACTTAATTTTTTTTTATTCACTACAAAAAACCTAACCGCACTTTCGCAGGGAAACGCGATTGCACTGAGCTCGTGCAACAAGCCGTTAAACCTCTAGGTGTCCCTGGTAGGAGGAGTGTTGTCTCCTGAGGGTTTTCAGCGGATACTACCCACAAAATCCTATCAACTCAACCCATTGACTTTTGTTCTCCAATTAGGTTTTCTAACAAGGAATTCTATTATCTTCTACCTGTAAATTATCCACCCATATTCTTCACGCTTCCTCATTATTTAACTTAAGATTATATATGTTATGTAGACCTACTTAGCTTTCGGCATTTCCTAAGTTTTCCTTCTAGGGTTCCATCTCCACTTAGGACTTTTTATCAACTCTACTAAAGATACAAGTTCTATTCTTCATTCCTTTTTCTCATCTAAATTCCAATCACATATCCCTACGTGTGTGTATATATCACCCCTACACTTGGAAATTCAAATCAAGCAATCGTACTCTCATCCATTGTCCAAAGTACTAATTAGTTGGTGAATGAAATTTGCTTACACATCCTTCATGCGACCGTTAATACTTCTTGAGGTACCAAACGACCGATTACAAAATGCGTTTGCACTTTAAAGCGTACTTCCTAGTCTTTGCAACACCCAAGGCTTTAGCAGTGACTCCCAAACCAGTTGGTCTAAGGCACTAGGTGATGAAGCACCCTCGCTAAATATTTTTCTATTTTTGCAGCCTTAAATAATCACAAAAACCAGTGTCCATTTTGTTTTTCTCTTTATTCACACTTTTTCATACTACGGACTTTTAGACAAGAGCATTTCAAGGTCTCTTCTACTATTCCAAGTTTCAAGGTGCGTGAATGTGCAATTTGTAGGGTATACATTTTCAGAATTTAGACTTAAGCTAGGAACTATTTTTCAAACTTATACTCTAATAAGAACATCAATACTCTTCCCTCATTTTGACTTAGCCCAAGAAGTGAACCCAAAATTTGCCTATTTCTAAATAAACTACAAGCCATATACTTTCTACTGTTAAACTTTAAGGAAGGTTATTTTTAGGGTTTTTAATTTACTAAGTCTAAGATCTAGTTGTTCCTAACCAGTTAACCTATTTGTCAAACTCAAGTCAATTAGCCAAAATTGAATACATTAATTTTTATAATTTTTGAAATTTTTCAAATTTTTATGGGTTTTCAAATAAGTATGCAAATGCAAAAATATGTACAAATGAATGCGAAGGAAGAAGACGTACCGAGCATACCCCCAAACTTGAACTTGACAGTGTCCTCACTGTCATGCTAAACCAAGAGGGTCAAAACACCGATACTCCCCTGTTTATTTATTTATAGTTTTTTTTTTTTTTTTAAGAAAAAACAAAAATATGTACAAAAAGACCCTCCCCCAAACTTCAATTAAACTATGTTAGACAATACTGCCCAACTTTGCATCGGCCAAAAGTCAACACCAACCATTTGAAAAATTTATCAGTAAAGAATATTGGTGGGTGAAAAAATAAGTTGTGGTGGTCCGCAAAGAATTGGGGAAGATAGAAGTAGTGGTATGGGAGGTGTGGAGGTAAATATACAGGTGATGGTGATGCATCGAAACGAGAATGTAAATGATCAGCATTCAGTGGAGTGTTGGCATTCTCGTACCTTATTAAAAGAAATGAGGGTATTTCAACTTCTAAGGGAGGAGGTTGACTCACCACAATACCCCCAAGATGTTCCTGTGGGTCCTCTATTGACATGGCATCATCCATCAATTGTGTATGATATTCACTTATGAGGGAACTTATCTCCTCGATGTCCGCCATAGTCCAACTGAAAACTTGCCGCCTATCTTGTAAGACTTTTAAAATAGCGTTCTCTTGCTCGAAGGCTAGAGAGGCTGATATGATAATGGGAAAAGTCTCATTCTCACCTATGTAAGCATATCTACGGTGAGACGGCAAGGGCATGAGTTCGAATTTCTGAGGCGAAAGAACCATTGCGGAATCTACCTCGAACTCAAAGGACTCTAACACAGGTTCGAAATCACTGCAAACAACCGATTCGGATGGTTCGACTGACTCATCCAAAAATTCAAACGACTCATATTCGGGCTGTGAGTCGTCATCATCCAAAAAAGTGAAACATTCATAATCAACATCGGTTGTGTCAACAGTAGTAGGCTCAAGGAGGGACGCACTAGTGACGTCAAAACTGTTTTCATCAAATAGAAATCTTTCAAGCTCGCAGTCCTCCTGCGTGATTTCGTGAATAGAGCAAACTTCTCGTGTACTAGTTTTAGGCACGGGGGGCAGACTTCCCATCTTATAAATATTGAACTCACTAGACCTCTTTCCGAAGGATAGAGTCATGGAGCCATTGCGACAATTTATTACGGCATTGGAAGTGGCCAAAAATGGTCGACCAAGAATCACCGGAATTTGGTTTCTTGGGTTAGCAACAGGTTGTGTATCCATAACGATAAAATCAACGGGGAATATGAATTCCCCGACTTTGATCAACACATCCTCTAGTTGACCCCTTGGATAGGTGATCGATCGATCAGCCATTTGGAGAGTGCAACGAGTGGGTTTCAACTCTCCAACCCCTAATTGTTCGTACACGGAGTAAGGAATCAGGTTAACACTAGACCCAAGATCTAAAAGTGCTCGATTAATTTTCTTATCCCCAATTGTGATTGAAATAGTAGGACAGCCGGGGTCCTTTCGTTTTTGGGGTAAGGTTTGATGGTGGTTAATAGCATTGCTCACTGCACTAGCCACTAGCACTTTCTTGGGTACTTGAGATGCTTTTCTCTTTGAAGTGCATAATCCCTTTAAGATTTTTGCATATGAAGGGACTTGTTGGATAGCATCCAAGAGAGGTATATTTATGCTAACCTGCTTAAATATCTCCACAATCTTCTCCACTTGTGTATTTGGTTTATTAGGACTCAACCTGTTTAGAAATGGTGCATTTTGAAAATTAGTTGAGTCAAATGTTTGTGGAGCAGACTGTGGATTAGGAACGGATCCCGGTGTAGATGTGTTCGTGTTGTGAGAAATGGGTCCGTTAGAGCTAGAAGAAGTAGAGCCGTGTGAAGGGTGGAGAATAGGCTCTAAAGAAAAAGGTGAAGAAGGAAGTGAAGAAAATGAAGAAGGGGAAGAAGAACCACCGGCGGGGATGTCATCACTAGTTTCCACATTATTTTGCAACTCTCTTCCGGATCTCAACGAGGTCACCGCATTTACATTGTGATTGTGATATGCGTTTTGTGCGTGACCGGGATTGGGCAATGGTTGAGATGGAAGCTTTCCCTTTTCTCTCTCGCTCAACGCAGCAGTTAATTGTGCAATCTGTGCCTCAATAGATTTAATACTTTGATCGTGTGAGGCATTGTTATTCATTAAAGATTGCACATAACTTTCAAATCTTGCTGCGGATTCTGTAGTTTGCTTAAGAAACGCTTCTAGACTTTTCTCGAGCGAGCTAGCCTTATCATCATTTGGTTGAACTAAATTGTTCGTTTGATTTGTATAAGGTTGTTGTTGGAAAGGTTGCTGGTTTTGAGTTTGTAAGGGTGCTTGTTGTTGTTGTGGAGGAGGTCTTTGAAAATTATTGTTCCCTTGGACTTGTTGATTTTGGTTCCAACCGAAATTTGGGTGACTCCTCCACCCCTGATTGTATGTCGAAGAGTACGGATCATTTCTTTGTCGTTGCTGAAATGCAGCGTTGACTTGATCCTGTCCTTGAATGGGTGCATTATAAGGACACTCTTCGGTTAGGTGCGACGGGTTCGAACAACAAGCACAAACAGTTCGTGTGGGTAGAGTAGGGGCAGGAGAAGACGATGAGATTTTTGTCTCAATGGCTTCTAGCTTTTTCATAAATGAGGCCATCTCGGCCTTCATAGCTATCGACATATCTATTTGATGTATGCCTGCCCTAGATTGACCAACTGAAGAAGATGATGTGGTCTTGGTACTCTCCCACTGAATTGTTTGCTCACTTAGGTCCTCAAGAAACTGCCAAGCTTCATCGCTAGACTTGGAGAGAAAATGACCTTGACATATTGTTTCTAGCAACTGCTTCGTTGCTGTGTTCAATCCCTCGTATAATGTTTGGCAAAGTTGCCAATTTTCTATCCCATGATGAGGGCATTGAACAAGTAGGTCTTTAAATCTCTCGAAGCACTTCCAAAATGGTTCGGAAGGAAGCTGTGAAAATTGTATAATTTCGTTTCGGATTCTAGCAGTTTTGTGATGAGGATAGAACTTTTTCAGAAAAGCTCTCACAAACTCGTCCCAATTTCTAATGGAATGTGATGCGGTGCTGTATAGCCACTTCTCGGCTAGGTCACATAAGGTGAAAGGAATGACCCTTAGCCTTATTGCGTCATCACTTAATTGGGTTGTCTTCATCATGGCGCAAACGTTTTGGAATTTATTAATGAAAATATATGCATCTTCGGATTCCAAACCATGAAACTTAGGCAGCATGTTGATGAAGTGTGGTTTTATTTCAAAATTATCCCCATTCGCCGGTGGGGGGGAAAGACATGTGGGTAAAGAAGTGCGGACGGGGTAGAAGAGATCCTGGAGTGCGACTCGTGCGGGCGCTACAACAGGCGGAAGATTCGGGTTATTTGCACCTGGCGGAGGTGGAATCATTCCCGTCGGTAAGGTATCGTTGGGGTTGAATCCCGACATACCTTCGAAAGAAGAATTTAAAGGTGGAGGTAAGGAAATGGACGGAGTGTCGACGAAGGGTTCGCCGAAGGGTTCGTTGGTCGGTACCAACGAAACACGGACTAATCGGGCGTTAGTATCCCTAGTCCAAAGTGACATACACTAAAGGAGTAGTGTAGTCAGAAAAAAAAAAAATAGAAAAACAGAATGTGGGGGTAAGATAACGTCAGTGAGAAGAAGTGGTGGAAGTGAGTTTTAAGTTTCTTCACGACAAGTTGCAAGTTTGAAAAGATTTTTCTTTATTTTTTTTTTTATGTGTGAGTTTTGCAAGGAGGTTTGAGAAACGGGACTCGTGACACAAATGTATCAACCACACATGCACAATCAGACCTAGATCTAGGGTTGCCTAGGTCTGCTAGACAGCTCCTAACTAGGGCTAGAAATAGGACCTCAAACCGCCTCTTCACGGACAAATACGGCCAGGTAAGTGGGAAGGAACCACCACTACAGTGGGCCTAATTAAAAACCACTAGCCTAGACACCGCAATGTCGGTTAGGATAAACGGCCGATGCCTACCCTAGTCCTTTTCCTATTGAGCTCGCTGTCCTTAGGTCTGAGTCTAATCTTTTTTAATTAAAGGTGGTCGATGCAAAATGCTTATGTGTTTTCTGGGGTCCTGGGAAGGGTGATGAAATCCCCACCCAATCTGAGTTTGGTCAATTAGCCCCTTAAAGTCCGGTTAAATTATGCAAAACAATACAATTTCACTTGCAATTAATATTTTTTAGCGCGGCGCAAAGAAACCTGCAGTAAATCTGTTATTTAGAAGGGGGAGAAAGACTCTTTACGCAAAGAAATCCTGCAGAAAGTTTGTACAGAGAAATATATGGGAGGTTGCAGAGGGGAGAGAGAAAAATCAAACCAGAAAAAATTTGGTGCGCTGACGTGGCACAGAGAGCGCGGAAACGCGGCAGATTGCCCCCCTATGCGGCGGAAACGCGGTCGGCTTGTGGGATCGCACTCTGAGAAAATTTCTGTGGTTCTGTACTTTGAATTCCTCTCTGTTCTTATGCTCCAAATTTTGATTTGCCCTCTGTAAAATTCCAGATCCGTGATTCTTCGCTGTTCCTGCAAGATTCAAAAGATACACCCTTCGAACAGATCAAATTTGATAAATTTTTTTTTTTATTTTTATATTTTCAGATTTTTATAATTTTTAAAATTTATATCAACCCGAAAATTCACAAAAAGAAAGATTACGCCGTCCCCGGCAACGGCGCCATTTGATTGGTTGTCAAAAATATGAGTTTACCGCAATCAGAAACGGCGTCGCTTCGCAGCTAGCCGGTGAGTACGGGTCGATCCACAGAGACGGGTAAATTCCTTTTATGTGTTTTAACGAGTTGATTCTATTTGTAGTTTTGGGTTGGTTTATAACAATCTAAAATATTGGATCTAATTAATCTAATTAAGAATCTTGCTAGGGTTAGGCTTAGGGGAAGTTTTGGAGATTAAAGTTTTTCATCACCGCTTTCAATGCCATCTTTTGTTTTAGATCTATTAGATGTTAAGTTAATTATCAATAAAGCGGATACAAATCTTTTGGGAAGATGTTTCTTCCTCTAGATTTGTACCCTACCTTTGTTGATAATTATCCTAACCCTCACGGAAAACGCGCGGAACCGGCCCTTTATTCTACGGTTCATCGTTACCTCGAAGGGTAGGATGCCGCAGGGAGCGGTTGTGCTCGTATGCGTGAAGTTCTAATTCATTAGGTGAAGGTGGCATTGAAAGGGGCGAGAGATTTCATCTCTCAACCCTTTCCCTAAGGCTAACCCTAACAAGCGAAGAGACTACTCGCTCATTAGGGGATGAGAAGACATTATAATTAAAAGAAATAAAAGACTTACTAGGTTGAAGGCTCCCTCCAAACAAGAAGAACAGATCTGAAATTTACTCCCAGAAATTCTGAATTTTATTGATTGAAAAGAGGCATAGGGTTTTACAGATCTAAAATTACAATTTATAGGAAAATAGGAAACCTAGGGCTACAGACTCTCGCACATGCAAAATTACAGATTTGCCCACGTAAAATCCTAACATCTGCACCGACGCGCCGCCTCAGAAAATATGCACCGACACGGGCCTTGTATGGCCGCGGATCCGCGGCTCCAGGCTGGGTTTGGCCGCGGATCCGCGGCCAATTAAGGGAGTTGGGCTCTGAGCTTTTGTGGGCTTTCTTCTGGGCTTCTTGGCTTTCTGTTTCTATATGTATTTTCTCTGTTGGGCTTCGAAGTCTTTTCCAGATCTTTCAGTGAACATTTGTAGCGATCTTTTAACCGTTCACTTGACTTTTTGGACCTTGCACTGTTCTTCGACTAGGCTTGACTAGGATCCGTCTAATAGTTGGTCAAAAATCCCTTTTTCTGTTGTTTTGTGTCTTTTTCACTGTATTTGCTCCAGAAACCTGTATCCTGTAATCTGCAACAAACGTGCGTCAAGAGTACCTGTTTATTTATAAAAAGGATAAGAATAGGGGAATGATAAATGCAATATTATAGTCTGAACACAGAGTCCCTGTCAGAAGCGACCCGATCTGAACGGTTCGTTCGTCGTTCCCTTATACGAGGGGGACTTCTATCAGTGGCTCCACCGGGGTCCCTCGGACCTCTTTTTGCTCGTCTCGAGTGTCCAGAGAACCTCTGATGTCACCCTCGCCCTCAACATCGTTTGGCCACTCAGATGAAGATGTTGCGGTGAAGCAAACCTTTGTAGTCCATTGGTCTCCGTAGGCCCGACCTATCCCGCCTTGGTCGAGCGGGAATTTCATCGCTAAGTGGAAGGTCGATATTTGGGCCCTGAGGGAGTTCAGTGTAGGGCGACCGAGAGGATGTTGTAGGCCGACGGGATTCTCGCTACGATGAATTCCACAGGCACGGTGCGCGTACGGCCGACCTTCCCTATGTTAAATTGGAGAGTGATTACCTCTTCCGTCGGGATGGAATGGTTGGTGAACCCTGACAGGACGTGGGTGGTCGGCCTTAGGTCCGACGGGGTGAGTCCCATACGTTGGAAGCAGTCATAAAATAGAATGTCTGCCGAGCTTCTAGAGTCGACCAGTATCCTCTACACCTCATAGCGGTGGACCCAAGTTATGATCACCAGCGGGTCGTTGTGGGGTAGGGATATACCGTGGAGGTCCTCGTCGTTAAAAACGATCGGCTCAGCTGCCCTGGCCTTCTTCCTCGGGTGGCCGTCAGTCCCCTCGATCGGTGAAGGGTGCTGAGCCTCGTAGGTATTCGACGTGCCCTCACTGACATGACCATGATTTGGCCGATTGTTAATTCACCGGGGGGACGTTGCTCTTGCTCACGGTCAGCTTGCCGCTTGTCCCGCAAGTACGCTGCCAGGTGCCCCGAGCGGATTAGCTCCTCGATATAGTCTCGGAGCTACTTGCAGTTCTCCGTGGAGTGGCCCTGCGATCGATGGAAGCCGTAGTAGGGGCCCCGGTGCGCTTTGCCACCCTGTTCGAGACTGGAGAGAGCTTGAAGAACCTCTCGCCCTTAGCCTCCTCCAGTAGCACCGTCTGGGAGACGTTGAGCGGGGTGTACTCCTGAAACTTCGGGGAGTAGGGCTTCGGCCGCTCAATCTTCTTTTTCTCTTCCCGGGGCCTTTTCTTGTGATCAGTTTGTTCTGTCCAGGGAAGATTGGCGTTCACCTTGGATTCAAGCCGGATCTCACGTTTGGTCCAGGCCTTTACCTCGGCCATGGTCTTAGGTTGCGCTAATGCAAAGGAGCGTAACTACTCCTTGTGCCTAAGACCTGGCCTAAGTGCCATAATGACCGTCTCATCCCGGTGTTCTGGGACTTCGAGAAGGACGTTGTAGAAGCGGGTGACGTAGCCTTTGAAGGTTTCTTTGTCTCCGCTTTTTATTGTGAAGAGATGGTCGACGGTCCGCTTCTGCTGTCTGTCTCCGACGAAGTGGCCGAGGAATTGGGTGGACAGCTCATCGAAGGTTGAGATTGAGCGTAGCGCGAGTCCTCGGAACCAATCTCGGCCGGAGTGGATGAGAGTGGCCGGGAAAGCGCGGCATTGGGCGGCGTCGGAACAGTCCTGTAAACTCATCCCGGCTGTGAACGCGTCCAAATGGTCCTTTGGGTCGGACTTCCTGTCGAATAGTGAGACCTTCGGGGGCTTGTTCCGGGATGAGACATGGACGGCGAGTAGCTCTTCGGTGAAGGGCTTCGTGAGCGAGTTGGCGGCGTATTTAACCCCGTCGCTCGAATGCCGACCTTCCCGATGCATACCTTCGATCTTCTTTTCGAGGGCGTCGAGTCGGCCGTGGTATCCCGATGAGTCGGCATACTCTGATTATTGGCCTCTGCTGCCGGAGACCTCTGCCTGGCCATGACCCCGATTTCGTTCGATGACGTTCCTCAGGTCTCCTGGCGAGGTCGTTTTCGAGCTGCCGTGGCGAGTCCTGTGCGCGTGACCCCATCGAGGGAGGGGGTGCCGGTCATGCCTGGGTGCAGGCGAGCTGACCGACACTTCCTCGGGAGGGACAAGGGCGCGATGGGGCTCGGGGAGAGACACTCTGGCGTAAGACCTCGGAGTTAAACTGTGTGGCGCCCACCGGGTCATTGAATATGTCGGCCCGGGGGATCTGCGGCCGCCGGAGACAGTGGGTGGTGATTGGTCGTGCTAACGCGGGCAGAATCTTCTCTCCCTCTGTAGGGGTCCCAGTCCCGCAGAGGGGGAGCGGCGACCTGGGGAGCTTGTCCGGCTGCTTGGACACGGACGAGCGCATCCACGACGGATGTGGGTTAATCTATCCAAGCGGATAGGGCGTGAATGGCGTTCGGTGGAGGAGGGGATTCTCCCTCGTCTCCACTGTGGGGAGGCCGACGCCTGGTGCTTGGATCGTCGTGGTGGCCGCTTGCCATGTAGTCGAGATCAGAAGATGAACTTTTGGTTGAGTGGAACTTGATTCCCACAGACGACGCCAACTGATGGATCTCTAGATCTCCTTCAGATGTTATTTTCCGTTGATCTGCTGCGAGCGCTGATGGACGGCTGAGATTGAGTTGGAGGGTTGACTCTTTGAGCGTGTGGATCTCAATGGTTTTTGTGTGGTTAAGGCCGAGCTACCTGCAAAGAAGTCCCGGGGTGGTTGTGCCACCGAGGACCCTCCGACGATCAAGTTAGACGGGGTATTTTGGCAGAGTAACGGCCTAGTGGAGTAAAAATGGCTTACCTCAATCGTCTGAGAGATGGGTTTATATAGCGGCAGCAATGGGCAGGCGGGCGCGAGAATCACGCCGGCCGTTACGCCCCTGGCTTCACGCCCGCGTGATAGGCGGGACCCTGCATTAATGACGAGACATGCTCGTTAATGGGGAATTGTGATGGCGTGGAAAGCGAGATCATGGGCGACGGATATCTCGCGCATGGTGAGACTCGCGGAGCTGTGGCGGAGGCGTCTGCGATCAGCACTGCAGGTCGGTTGGTGAAACCGAGGAAGATGAGCTCGGCTGGAGGCTCGGGCATGAGCGGCAGGCCGAGGCATCTTGGTTCTGTGATAGCTTGGAGGAGAGCCCGGGGGTGGTCTAGAAGGCCACCGAAGGTCGGGAGACTCCTCGGGCAACGTGTCAGCATATGGAGAGTCACCGATATCGAGCCTCATCAGTTAGAAAAGAGGCTTTCTTTACTTTAAAGCATGGGTGCTTTACAGATCTTGACATTGAACTCTTATCGCTCTGCCCTCAAGTTGTTTTAAAGTGAAGCCCCTTTTCTAGATAAAATACTTAAATCCATTAACGCACCATGGACCTATATGGTAAAACCAATAGTTAAAGGTATTAACCCCTAACTTCTAAAGTTTAAGTTTAAGGTATTTTTCTGAAAAACTTCAATTATTAAGTCAATTATTAAGGGTATATATCGCTTCAGTAGAACTTTTATCTTCCAATTAAGATGCCTTCGCATGTTATTGATTAAAGAAAGAGCTTTGTTGTTTTCACACCCATAAATACGTGGCATTTCTTAAAAACATATCCAATGCTTCATCAGTCTAAGAAGCTTATCTGATTGTTCCACGTTGGCCGAAAAACTTCATGAGTCCAAGAAGCTTATCTAATTCTTCGACGTTGACTGAAAAAACATAGTTATGTTGGTTTTGGAGTAGTTTGGTTGTTTGATTAAGTTACTTCGTTTTGTCGTTTATATCTTCCTCTTCTCTCATTCTATTTGCATATTTAACCAAACCTCTGCATCTCTGCAGATTATTCTTTAACATTTTTAAAAGCAAATTGAAGTTTGGTCCTAGCTAATTTCCTATCCTAACTAATATTCAAATTTTTTGTAGAAAAATCTTTGCAGTTATTAAAATAAATCATGTCTGAGCTATGACATCGAGACTGCTGTAAAACAAAATTCAAAACCAGACTTCATTTAAGTACTAAAGTAGTTTATTTATATATAAACTAAGTTAGTTGAGATACTTATTTATTATTTTGACTACAAACTATATATACTAAGTAAGCAAATATTTAAGAATAATTTTTTAAAAACATATATTTTTAATAAGGGTAAATTTTACCAAAGCTCATCCATCTTTTGGGGTTTTTGAGATAACTCAATTGAACTTTAAAATTGCTATAAAACCTCATTGAAGTTGAAGGGCATTTTCGTACAAAATTCGAAAGGTCTTTTGTTAACAAAAAATATTATATTCCGTCATTTTGAGTCTATTCAATTTATCCGTAAGACATTTTGGGGTAATTCAGTCCAATTGTAGTTTGCATGAGTTAATCAAACTAACGACTTCAAATAATATTGGTAGTTCAATGGGGGGTTTTATAGTATTTTTAAAATTCAATGGGTTATCTCAAATGTCTCAGGATGAGGATCAGTAAAATTTACCCTTTTAATAATTAATTAAAATAATATACCTCTCTAAAATTTATACACGCTACTTTTATAAGTAAATTAATGAAATTTTCTGTCGGTCATATTTTAACTGATTTTTATCTCTTATAAATTAATTTTTAAAAAAGAATATACGATCTATTTTAAATAATCATATGGAAACTATCATATCAACCATTTTGATTTAAAATTTAAAATCAAACTTTAATTTTGCAGAGTAGATTATTAAAATACAAACCGAGTTGGTTGAAATTTCTATTTAGGTTTTTTTATATCCTCATTAAATTCCCTCTTATTTTAAAAATTTTCTCTTCGCATTTTCTATTTTCCCCTCAAATCTATTAGATATTTCATATCTCTCCTTATGAAAATTTTTATCCAAAAGTTAATCTGATTTTATATTCACCGGTGTTATTTTCTATCAAGCTGTTATCATTATTTATCTATCTATATCTATACTGCACTTAAAAACAAATTCATAAAAAATTTCACCCTCACCCAATTTGAAGGCTTCTTATCTCTCCGCGATCTCACCCTCTGGCTTTCTCAACTTCTTCTCCTTTGCTCTATTTATTAAAAGCCAAAACCTGAGTGAAGGGAGAAGTTCTAGCGGCGATCGTTGTTTAAGGGCGGCGATATTGTCAAATCCTTACTTAATAAATACACACAAAACTTGTGTATAGACAAAATTAACTCCAAATGCATTAGCTTTTAATTCCCTCCCCCAAATTGCATCCCATCGCCGCGTCGCCGCCCTCGACCTCTCCTCCAACCTCACTGGCCGCATCGACTCCTTCTCAATCTCCTTTCTCACTCACCTCTGTCTCCTCAACCTCTCCAAACCATAATAGAACCGCTGGCCAAGATCGGCGGCGTGTTCGAAAGTGAGATCAGCACCGTCAAGTACCAGTTTCCTGATGAGAATCTCGACGCCCTCATGTCGATCTCTTCTTAGGAGAATCTTAGCAACATGATGAAGGTGCTCGATCGTGTTGTCGACGAGCCCGTGACGCTGCGGATCTTCGTGATCCTGCTGACGACGACCATCATGTGATCGACACTGGACAGTGCTGCATTGACGCCGTGAACGAAATTCGAGAATCGCGATCAAGAGGAAGGACAACATAAAAAGGCAAAAGTTAAAGGTTGATACAGTTGGGATTGATTTTGTCCATACACAAGTTTTGATGTGAGTTTATCGAATGGATGTTTGGTAATATCGCGGCCCTTTTTTATTGGAGTACCACCCTCTCGGCGCTCCTTCTGTGGCCCCCCTTTTCCTCCTTCCAAGTGAAGAAGAAAGATCCGCTGAGGTTAGTTGCTGATTTGTGGTTCTCTTTCTAGGATTAGTTTTTTTTTCTTTATTCGAAATTAAGGTTTCTATACGAGATGAATAGATAGTTTGTTTGAAGATAAATGTTTTATCTTTATATTGCAAGTTTTTTGCTGCAATTGTATTAGATTGATGTTGTGTTGCAAAAATCGTAAGTTGAGTGGTGCATTGATTTTTGGGCTTGTACCTGTCCTTTGTTGGAAGATGAATTGGTGATATTAGGGATTGCTCTGGTAGTTATTATGTAGAATAGCTTTCTAGGGATTTGATCTGCTACCAATCAAGGGTTGATTCTGGAATTATTAGATTAAATTGATTAGGATATTCTGAATTGTCTCCGGAGTGACTTTCTTTTGCTCTTTAGTCTAAATTTCTGATTTTTAGGTTCTCGAATTTTAATTTTGTCCGTCTTAAAAATGGTTTGAACTTTGTGGCAGGAATTTGATCGGAGTCTGATCTCATGGCAAAAATGAGAATATTCTCAATTGTCTTCAGATATACTTCTTTTGTCCTTTACTTTAAATTTCTGATCAATAGGTTCTTAAAAATTTAATTTTGCACTAGAAAAAAGCTTGAACTTTGTGGCAGGAATTTGATCGGAGTCCGATCTCATGGCAAAAATGAGAATTTATCGGATTGATCAAAACCCTATCTGATAAGAATTTCTTACGTTTAGGTTCTCCAATTTTAATTTTACCTTAAATATAAGGTTCAAACTATGTTGTAAGAATTCATCGGAGTCTGATCTCATGGCAAAGATGAGGATTTATTGGATTGATCAAACTCATATATGATAAGGATATCCTCAATTGTCTCTGAAGGTATTTCTTTTGCCTTTTGCTCTCTAAATTTCTGATCTTTATGTTCTCATACTTTTATTTTGCATTACAAAAAATGTTCGAACTTTGTGGCAGGAATTCTAAGAATCTAAATCATGAGATTAAGACGATATATTTATTTATTTTGTACTTAGCTATTGGATTTTCTATTTAAATATGATAGCGCTGATGATTTAACTAAGGTACTGATTCTGTCGATTTTGAAACTTGTAAAACGAGACTGATAAATTACATCTGACCTTTTTTTTGTAACAAAACCCTTTTGAATTGAAAAATATGAAAATATGTAATGTACTTTAATTATTATTGATTAGATGACTGAATACTTTGCATCTTGTAGTAGATGGATAATTGTATGCAGCCCACAAACAACAAAAAATAAATAAAAAATCAAACGATAAACAAAATGCTGATCAATATTTTCGGCCTTAATGTGTTGGCTATATTTCAACTATAAGGAAAACTATGATAAACCAAATAAAATTGGAACATACATTGAGCATAATTTGTTTAGGAAATAATGCATACTAAGGTATCAAATCTCGACTAATCCCGATCCCACCCGATCTCGTTAGTCAAGTAAATGGCAAGGATATTTGTTAAATTATAATTCTGAAATGTCAAGGAAATGGTTATCAGTATCCACCCTATTTTATATGCAGGAAGCTGATGAAATACACAAGTGATACGAAGGAATTTGTTACTTCAAAAAGACCATTTCTTACTCACAAAAAAGCATTGACATGGATATGGACAGACACGATATGGTTCGAAACAACTATTCATAGGCGCACATCTCAGTTTTTGCTTTCTGGTTGATTCGTATCCTTCCTTCCCACTAAATACTATCAATTATAACGTGCGTAATGATTCAACATAAGGATAGATGAACATCTCCCAGTTCTTTAAGACTATAATACTTATTTTCCCATTGTTTCATATCGATCCTTTCTCAGTTCACAATAAACATCAACTATATATATTATGATTTTTTTTTAATTTAAAAATCTCTCTGTCTATTTACTTGTTTCCTGGGGAGGGGAAATACTCATTTCCTGTGGTGATTTTTTTTTTGTTCTTTGCCATATTGGTAACCAATGTCTTAATTCATCTATTTATTATGATGGGTAAAAATAGATCATATTAAACTAAATAGCACGATATAGTTCCACTATGAAATTACAGTTGAAAATACTTATCTAAATCAACCCTGGATTTTGTGGAGCACTAGGCACTCAAAAGTTTCATCCAAGGAATTATTCTGATTCATGGTGTTTCCAATACTAGCTACCTCTCATGTATAATTCATCAAATAAGCTCTCTCTTTTAGGATGGAGTTCAAAATTCATAGTCCTGGCCTGCATCTAGCTATGGATTCCTGTGTAACTGCAGCAGTCACTGTTTCACTAGTAACACCTCTTCCTCAAATTGGAAAATCGCTCTCAAGATTCAAAACTGTTCGTATGAGATCCCAAATAAAAGTCTCTCAAAATGGCATAACGATCATCAACGATGTACAATGCTAGCCTCACAAGCATTGTTGCTGTTGTGAAAATAGCTCTAAAGTACCCAATGGATAATCGATACACGTAAATCAGAACTAATGAAAAAGATCAAACGCGACAACTACATAAAAACAATAAGTAATAAAAGAAAAAACACATTAAGCAAATGACACAAGATATTACCCAGGTTCAGTACACAGTTGCATCTAATCTTGCAAACCGATGACGAATTACTTTCACTATTCAACTAAGAATGACAAGAGATAATTTCCGCCCTCTCGATCTCATCCAAATACACTCTTGATCTCACCCAAATACAAAGCACAATCTCTCTCTCTCTCTCCCCCCTCTTGGACTCTAAGAATTTTTTCTTGGTCGCAGCCACTCTATTTAAGGTTCTGTGGATTTATTTTGAATGGCCACAGGAAATAATTCTTCACCGTTGAATTTATTAGACAGGGCTTTGATTAATTTACTCTAATTAATCACAAAACAAGTACACATAGGAATAGGATTTTAACATAACTCTAGATTTAAACTTCACCTTAAAATAGAGTTAAAATAGAGATAAGTTTGAAAATTGAATTAATTAGATTAATTAAATCTTTTCCAAGCATATTCCTACTCAAAACCCTGTAATTGTCTCTTGTACACGTCTAACCACACGTATCGCATTCCGCACGTGC
This sequence comes from Agapanthus africanus, assembly GCA_030015575.1. Classification (NCBI taxonomy): domain Eukaryota; kingdom Viridiplantae; phylum Streptophyta; class Magnoliopsida; order Asparagales; family Amaryllidaceae; genus Agapanthus; species Agapanthus africanus. The sequence goes on along the minus strand of JASDDO010000019.1, from coordinate 811,172,632 downwards.
TGCACTTACACGCATGATGCACGTGCCTCCGTGTCTTGGGGTTTTGGGCCCTTAATTTGCAATCAATTTCAATAATCTCCACCTTGATTCAAATTCGCAAAATCTCTACACTTCTATGAAAAAACTTAGAATTCAGCAATTCGTCTTCTCTAGCCTTTATCGAGCAACTAGGCAAATCAAGTCCAAGCAAAGCTTGCACTTGGAAACCGGGATCACTTTTGTTAATGCGTCCGCCGAATTTTCCTGAGTACCAATCTTCGTAAGCAAAATAAACTTCTTCTCGTTCTCCAAAAAGAAATCTTTCACTTCGATATACTTAGTTCTTGAACTATAAGCCTGATGCCCCGCCAAGTGAATCGCGTTCTGATTGTCACAAAACACCTACGTGAAATCCTGCAGAACACCCATACCATCCATCAATCCATACAAATATATGGTCTCCTTGACAGCCTCTGTAGCAGCTATCAACTCTGCCTCTGTTGTCGATAATGCAACAATGGATTATAACGTCGATCTCCGTAACACTGCGCCAATGCCCAACATTAATACGTAACCCGTCATCGGTCTTCGTCTGTCTCTATCATCAGCAAAATCCTAGTCATAATACCCTGTTATGATACAATCAGCTGTACTGCCTCTACTGAATAACAAGCCGAAGCTCGTAGTACCCTTCAAGTACATCACAATCTACTTTACAGCCTGCCAATGCTCCTTGCATGGATTATTCATGTATCGGCTGACCATCCGTACTGAACGTACAATGTCTGGACATGTGCAAACTGTTGGATATAGGTGCCCTTAAGGCAATTATCGTAATTGAAAGAAGGGGATTACTGAATTCAAGGATGACTTATATGAAGAATAGTCTTACTCGAGATAATAGTATGCTATCTGGTTTGTCTTTATCTTTTGTGTGTATACATTTTGCTCATTATCATGTATCGCTAATACATGAAATAAATCCCATATGATATTTTCTTGACCACTAGGATTATGATAGGGATCACACTAGTGGGGCCTGGCAATCCATAAGCACATCCTTAAAAGTGCCCAGTCGTAGGAGTATCGAGACCGGGTATCGGTATTCCAGTTTAGACTAGTGTATACATTTCTTGATCCCGACCGAGGCGATAGTTGATCCCATAACCATTGATGTTTGACACCAAAGATAGTATTCAGGTGCTCATTAAGAATGAGTTTCACTGGACGGACCCACCGAGAACTTCTAGTTGGAATTATACCAATTCTCAAATAGCAGTTCTCTGGTGACATGAGTACATGGTAGTCTTTAGATCTGAGATCGCCATAGTATCTTGTGTATATTCCTACTATACTTTGATTACTACCCTACCGCGGCTATATTGAGTCGTGTAAATAGATTTTAGTTGGGTATAGTCCCGAAACACATGGAGGCAGTGAGCGTTCGAGGTGATTCGTCTCTCTCGGTATAGAGAGTCGATGTCGCGCTATGCAGGACATGACTATAACCAGAAGTCCATGGTCATGGCAGTTGAGATAAACTGATAAGTGTTATCAGTTGTATCTCTGGTGGTTATGAGTCCCTTGTCAGCACGACTTATCGAGTTATTGGGGGTCTGAAAAATTCCCCCCAGACCTGGTATGCGACACTTTTGTTGGTTCCTAATGCCCCCGCCGCTAATCCGTGGCCAATGCGAAATTCAAAAACAAAAACTTTTATGGCACTAGAAACCTACACCCAAGAATCTAACCAAACACAAAAAGATAGAATTCATAACTTTTATAGCGTCTTCATTTGCCCAAATTTGGTTGGACTTTGGTATGCTCTCAAGAGCTCCGGATCGCGTTTGCAAGCCGGTCTTCCTCCTCCGAAAATGATCCATCCGAGAGAATCGATCCAAGCTTCAGCTTCACCTAGTGAAGCAAACGAAGCTCCAAGCTCGCTTGGAATGGAGAGTGGGGATGTAGGAATTTTTCACTATCTTTTTCTCTCATATCTAAAGCTCAAGAGAGTATCTAAAGAAGAATGAGGATGAGGAGAGGAAAACATAGCTATGAGGAAGTAAAGAAAGTATGAGAGAATGATAGAAAGAATAATAGATAAGAATGGCTTCATAATTTTTTGCAACCATACAAAATAAAATCTCACAACATAATGTAATAAAATAATGAAGCCCATTTCTCTCTACATATTTTCAACCATATTCAATGCCACCTCACCCTCCGCCCTATTACATGAATATTTATAAATGAATATTCACAAACGAAGTGGCCTTCTTCTAGAACAAATTCCGTATAAATACGGAATATAACCCGGTATACATATCGAAATATATATACGCGTATTCGTATAAGAATATGAATAGCCAGGAGAGAAAATGAGTTGTGAACAATAATATATATATATATATATATATATATATATATATATATATATATATATATATATATATATATAACGACTCTAAAATTTTTATACGGAAATTTTCTGTTAATATACAAGAAATGGGTTTTACAACTCGAGTTTGAGTTATAAGTCACTTTTGTGAAATAACAGTAAGAAACAACTTGTAGCTCACTGGTAAAGCTCTTGCACTGCTGTGACGTAGCCCCTGTGTTTGATTCCTTTCAGACACGATTATTTTATTCTGATTTTTAAAAACTTTTTGGAAGCCCAAAAGATTGCACGTACAATACACGGGAAAATGCAAAGTTTAAAAAAATCAAACATGTGGAAAATGGAGTAAACGCTGAATAATCCACGTGGCACGAATCTCGAGACCTAAAGCCCTAAATCGACCGGCGAAAAATACCCATGGGCCGGCGCCGACGGTCAGATGTTGGCCAATGAAGCCCGTGCTCTGCACACATGACCCTTCAGCTATCCCTAACCCCTCTGCACTGTTTGATTTCCCCGCAATCAAACAGAGATCTTTCATTTCACAATTCATCACAATTAATGTTATTTAATTCACAATTTTAATTCCTAAACCCTAATTCTCCACTATAAATACCACCCTACACTTTAGCTCAGTACAATTCTGAAAATTCTAGCCAAAACTCTCTAAAAAGTTCCTAGCACAAGTGAAATAAAGTTGTAACAACTCTGTTTCAATATATAGAAAATTTGTTTAAAAGTTATTGTACAAATGGAGTATTTGAAATCCTGTGTATACTATAAATATTTGATTTGCTTTTGAACAGCAAGAAAGCACTTATAGCTCATTGGTAAAACCTTGCACTGCTGTGTCATGACCCCTATGTTCGAATCCCATCAGCCATATATATTTTTTTTGATTTTTCTTTTAAACTTTTAGAAGCCCAAATATTTGCACGTGCACTGCACGTAAAATGAAAAGTCACAACAAAATCAAACATGTGCACTGAGATATATGAGACGACTAGGACACATGGTAGCAATCTAAGCATCAACCCACCGGTTTGGACCGGTGAGATTTGATGAAGGGGCTGGCGCTGCCGGTTTGGGTAAGGGGAAATGCAATTTTTTGTTGTTTCCCTAACACCCCTTGGATTCCCCCATTAACCCCGATCTGTTTGATTTCCCTGCACATTAATAGAGAAATTAAAATGATGCATTAATCCAAATTTTAATGCATTTTTAATTCTCTCTTCACTCACAAAACCCTAATCCTACCCTATAAATACAACCCTGCACTTTGGCCTTCATCATTATAAAATCTAGTGCCAAAACTCTCTAAAAATTTCAAGTCCAAAAAGTTGTACAAGTGGAGTTAGCTTAAAGCCAAGTTCCGACGATATTTCGGGACAAATCCGGCGACGAAACGACTCGCCGATGATTCCAATAGCTTCCTTTATCTCTCCTCTTTATTTCCAATTAGTAAGTCTCACTGTCCCTCTTCTCCTTCTATTAAAATGAAGTTCATTTTCAAAACTCATCGGAAGCGGAGTTAATCCGACTTCCGATTCTAATTTTCATTCAAAACGCAATTTTTCTTAATAACAAATTTACCATCTTTTTGTATATTGTTTAGAAATCATAAAAACATACTTTAGAACAAGTTTCATTTCAAAATAACATGTTAAACAACTTTTATTTAATTTTTACGGTAAAATACCATCTAGTTACATACGACATTACTTTATAGCTTTTGCTCATATTACCTTTAGAAAACTCATGAGGTAATGACCTACCTCATCACAACACTCATTCTTGACATAGCACGATGGTTTTTGGGATATTAGTTTGTGAGATAAATACGAGTTTACATTTAAATACCATAAACTTTCAAAAACCGTTTTCTTTAAAAGTGTATTATTTAATTCCTTGCAAATGCGCCTCTACAATCTGTTTTGGGGACCCCGATCAGGATGGTGCGGATTATCGCACATTCTCGGGCCTAGTAGAGCGAGATGCAGACCTCCTCATGGAGCATCCAATCTCGATGGAATTTTTAATGCAATTTTTAAGAAAAATGAAATTTCTACTTAATAAATAAATTCTATTTTTAATATATATATATATATATATATATATATATTATCAAAACATCTACTTTAAATATATTATATATATTCCATGTTATCTACATCAAAAGAATTCACAAATTTCATGAAACTATCATTACAATTCAATACAATTCCAATATTACATTAAAATACCATATATAATGCAAACTAGGTTCTATTCACTAGAAAACATTATATTTTAAAATATACATTCATGAAAATCCTAAAGACGATAAATAAATACTTGAGGTTTATTTTGAAAATATATCAAAACCATTTTTCATAAAACCCTCTCAAGTTATATTAAATTACAATAAGGACTCTAATAAATATAGGTTTAAGCGGGACCAGTTCTCTTAAGCCTCAAAGAGCCGGAAAATTTGGGTGCTTGCCTATCTAAGGTAGACAAACTAAAAACGGTGTTATCAATACGGTAATATTTTGGAAAAACACACAAATCCTGCCATCCATGTGCAGCAGTTACCGATAACACCTTAATTCAGGACTTCAATTCTGTCTAAAAGTTCTGACCCAGTCTGAGTCTCAGTCTAATCTGAAATCAATCTATCATTGAATATGATTCAAGATAACTTCAATACAATATGAATCCATTTAAACTAGATACAATCTATATCAACTTGGCTTGAACTACCCGAACCATGGATACACTCTGATTATATGACTATCCATTTATATCCATTTTCGGTTACATGATATCATGGTTTTGGCAAGTCTTACATCCATTAAACAAAACAATACAAAATACATTACGAGGGTTTAAAGGGGTTGACTAGTACGGAATGTGTTAGAAGTGGTACGAGACGGTCACTTTAATACACCTAACATGAATATCCATTGCTGTTGTACCGTGGCTTAACGGTTCCTTGTGCTCCGTATATCGTAGTCCATGGAATAGTTGGACTCCTCTCATATACACCGGCATATTCTGTACCAAGCTACAAACAACTGCATTAATATTATAATCAAACATTACCAGTTATATTCTCTATCTGTCTACTCTATTTCTATCTCTCTTTGGGACTTACCGAACGATTGTTCGCTGACGATATTCTTTCTCTCTTCTTTTTTTGGAATGTTGTCAGGTGGATCTGACTCACTGGAGATCGAGCCCAGCACAAAGGACTTGGATCAGTTCAGCGAGGACCCCGAGCTCTAGACTCTTGTATATACTTTACTTTCATGTTCATACCATTGTTTAGGCATTGCTTTCATCATTGTATTTACATTTCCAGTTGTATTGTAAAGAAATGTTTAATAAATAAAAGTTGTTGTTCAGTTACATCTCTTGTCATTTTTCTTGTTTACATTTATTATATTGTTTGTTATGCTTAGCGTGTTTACTTCTGAGTAAATACGTAGCGGGTCTCGTCGTGTCCCCTTACTGTACACCAGGAAGCGGGGCGTGACAAAAGTGGAGTCAGTAAGCAAGTTGGTTCCGGCGAAAATCGAAACCAATTTCGGAGCTCCCGCGACGCTACCTTTTCCTTCCTAACCCGTTCTTTGAAGTTTTTAAACTGTAAATCCCTCCCAAACTCTCTTTCTCTTTCTTAAAATTCAACCTTAAAACTTATATCGGTAAGTGGATTTATTACCGATATTCTTTTTCTAAACCCAAGAAACTCCATTTTCTTTTAACATTTGGTCAAACCAATTTTACCACTTCACTTGTAATCTTAATACTAATGTTTAGAATCAATTTTACCCAAGAATCTCTTGGGAAACAACTCTAATTAAACTTTAACATTAAAATACCTTGAACTTTGTTATCACATCTTTTCGACAAAATTGCTTAACAATACTTTTAGGAAAACTTCACGGGATAACGACCTACCCCACACGCACACTTGGTTTCATACCACGATTCTTAGTTGTATGTGTTTTTGGTTCGAAGAATAGTATTTACAATAAAATACCACCTAATTCTAAAACCGGATTTCTTTTAAAGCGGTATTTCATTTTCTCTACAATTATGCATCTACAACCCTCTTTAGGGGACCCGCTAATGGATGGTGCATATTATCGCACATCCTTAGACTAGTAGAGCGAGATGCAGAGCTCCTCACAGAGCATTCGATCTCAAAAGGATTTAAATACATTTTTAAGAAATACGAATTTTCTAAACAAAATAAAATTATTTTTAAAATTAAAATTATATAAATTATGAATCCATATTTTCAGAATATAATAAATCTATATTTTTCCAAAAAAATGAAAGATTAACAAATGTGTCACGACCCAAATATTTCGACTCGTGACCGGCACTTAACCACGCTACGTCTACAGGCGTAACGCGACTAAGTAAGCCGAACCCAGAAATCAAAACCATTTAAAAATAGTGAGTGTTGAAAACATTTAGTTAAAGCATTTAGAAAACCTTAAATAATTCAATAAGTTCTTTTAAAGTTACTTAATCATTTTAATAATTTTGGCAGCATTTCCTTTGTAAAAGTAGCCCCGAGACCGGGTATAAAAGAGGATATGAGTGAAAATGAGATATAATGAAACAAAACATTCCCAAACGGGAGCAATCACGCCCAACGGCGGAAACCATCATCACAAGAGAAATATACGACGCCGTAGCGAAGAATGAGCAATAAGTAAACATCACAGAATATAAACTGCATATAAAAACAGTCGGCTCCCACGAGATCGACACCAGAATACAAAATATACATCATCGTCCTTACACAGTATCTAAGTCCAGTACATAAATGGTAGATGGAGAATACTACATACAAAAGGAGTACAATAAAAGTAATCAGATACCACAACCCACCTAAAATGCAAAACAGCTCTCACACCAACTGTAGTGGTAATTGTAGCCAAAAGATGCAAAAGGCAGCCTGCCGCGACTACTCTGAAGGGCAACCTGCAAATACTGTGGCACAACGGGGGTGAGTTGCCAACTCGTGAATAGAGATAACATATAAAGGTAATCGCGGGCATGCACGTACTGCGCTACTCTATCAAATGCCAGCAAGTAATATCTATATACGACAAGCAGTAGGTGCAATAATCATGCAAATGCTCTGTCAGGTAAAATAACTACAGGATGAGATATATGATAAGCAATACTGAGCAGGGGATAAACAACATCTACATGGAAATATCAACATGGAAAAATAGTCGATGCCTCAAACTGCACCCAAATCCCAAATAAACTCAGGCGCCGGCACTCCCATCGGCCCTCAAATCTTGTAAATCTCTGAGAATCACGAGTGCCCAACATCGGCACTCAAATATCATAAAATACTCGTGTCCAGCATCGACACGCAAATCCTCATATACTGGGCTCCGTCAGTCCGGATCAGCCCACGGGGCCCGTCTGCGGTATCGGCCCTCGGCCCCGGCAGTACGGATCATCCCGCATCCATCTCTCGACTCTGGTCAGTATCCTCCGGATAACCGCCAGGTCCAACCAATCACCGGTAGGTAGTAGTCCCTCTGCCGGGCTCACCGTCTACTGCACAGCGAAACCGTTCTCGCCCCGGGGTACCATACTGGGTCCACCACGAACCCGCAAACTGATCATCCATCTTCTCGAATCGGGTTTCAAGCACACGTCTCAGCACCGAGAAAACGCGTGGTGGACGCACCAAAATATCATATCACGAGGAACCGGGTTTTCAAATATTGCATCTTTTCTTAAAAATCCCACGGTCCTCAAAACCAGAAATCACATGAAAATCCAACACCAAGAAGTAAATCCAACGCGATGTGCTATGTACATCAATCCATGATATAGGTATAAGGGAAAACCGCTTTTAAAAATAGTTTCCGTTTTTAAAGATATCATGCGGCTCCCAATTTCCATGAAAAACATATCGAATCATATGTGAAATGAACTACAACAATATAATCATGGCAGTTCTACAGTGAGTGTGTCATGGCAATTACTAACGGTGTGTGTGTAACATGCAGATTAGTGCTCGTGCAACATGAACCGTTAGTAATAGTGTGGTGTTCTATCAATTCTAAGTTTAAATGCAGCAGGGGATGCAATATGCAATGACAGTCCATGAGGTAAAAGCAATATATAACAATAAGGTCCTATCAGCCCTGACGCATAACGCCATGCGGGCGATATCCCCGTAGATGTTAAATCTACTCACTGAAGTCTCGCGCTAAGTGTAGCCGACGACTTGCTTTCCCTTCTTCGCCGCGTTCGTCTCACTCGCCTGCGAACCTAGAATCACACAATATATCATACATAAGCTCAAATCCACGAAAACGTGATATTAGGGTCAACCTAGAGACCCGTGTCGCAAACCAATCGCGCGTGTGCGCGATACGCTAAAACGTGTGATTACGCGCCTGAAACTACCCCGACGCGTCGCGATACGCAGAAACCCCAAACCCACACGCGTATCACGCGTGTCGCGAAGGTTTAAAATACGAGAAATAGGTATATAGTTCCAGATTTTTCTGCAGCAAGAATCAAATAAAATTATACATGCCAGGAGTCTAAGGGTTGTAGCAGACACCTATAGGACCAAACCCCAACCCAAACCCTCCCTATCTGGCCGCAAATTGCGGCCAGATCGAATTTTTCGGCGGCCACTGTACGGAATTTGGGGGTCGGGTTCTACCTGGGGGATCAGCACCTAACCAACATACTGCAGTCTTCTCAAAATTATTCTGAACTCATCGGGTCGATAGCAGTTTACAGAAACACAAAAATTTGCCTTAAAACGACGAATCTGCTTCAAAAAGAAATCTGGTGGTATTTCAGTGCAATTGGGGGCTAAGCTGGGTTAAAATGGCCATAACAACACTCTATCAACCTATTAAAACCAAATCATACATCACTTGCTCAAGATTCCCACTAATCACCACATATCGCACTAAATCGCACCAATAAACACTAACCGAAGCAAAACTACACTAAACAAGTAAACTAGGGAGTAAGTTCAGGAAATATACCCTACACTCGACCCTAGTGAGCTGGAGGAAGAAGAAGAAGTGGAGGGAAGGAGCTGCAGTTGAAGTTGCTGCTGCTGCTGCTCACTGCTGCTGCTGCTCTCACTGTTGCTGCTGCTTGCTGCTGCTGTATTGCTTGCTGCTGCTGCTGTGGAGAGGTAAGTGTGTGTGTGTGTGTGTGAGTGAGGTAGAGAGAAAAAGAACAAAAGAATGAGAGGAATCATAACCCCAAATTGTCAACCCCTCCACTCTCTCTCTTCATTAAATGCAAGCATGGCTTAAGCCATGATGCATTCTCTCTCTCTCTCATTCTCACCAAGTCAACACCCAAAGAAAAATTCAAATTAAAGCAACCATTAAATAACTAATTAAAACCCAAAAGACTTAATCCCCATGATTAACCCACCATGGTTACTAATCATGGTATTACCTCATTTAAAAACCCTAGTTTACATGCACATGTGTGTGCAAGCCTAGGAAAATTCTAGAAAAATATTTATTAAATTAGGAAAAATATTTGAAACACAATTTGGTAAACTTTTATTAAAAACCCTTTATTTAAATATAAATAGTCACTAAACACATCCTAAGGTGTTACAGTCTCTCCTCCTTAAAGAAATTCGTCCCCGAATTTCAAAATCTAACTATACGTACCTTCGAAAAGACGGGGATACTTCTTCCTCATCTCGCTTTCGGTCTCCTAAGTGACCTCCTCACAGCCCTGACCACGCCAAAGTACCTTGACTGATGGAATGTTCTTCGATCTCAATTTCTTCACTTGTCGATCCAAGATAATCACCGGCTGTTCTGCATAGGAAAGGTCGCGCTCAAGCTGGATCGTCGGGTGCTGAATCGCATGCGAGGGATCATGAAGATATCTACGGAGCATCGAAACGTGAAATACGGGGTGCACATCTGGAAAACTGGGCGGAAGGGCTAACCGGTACGCAACTGCACCAACACGCTCGAGGATCTCGAAGGGGCCCACATATCTGGGACTGAGCTTCCCCTTCTTCCCAAACCTCATCACACCTTTCATTGGGGAGACCCTCAAGAAAACATGATCACCAACAGAAAACTCAAGTCTGCGCCGCCGACGGTCCGCATAAGATCTCTGCCTACTCTGCGCCGCTCTCATTCTATCGCGAATCAACTGGATCTTCGCGGTCGTCTCCTCAACAATCTGTGGCCCTAAGATATTGCTCTCACTGAGCTCTGTCCAACAGGCGGGCGATCTGCATCTCCTCCCATAAAGAGCCTCAAATGGTGCTATCTGAATGGTCTCCTGGTAGCTGTTATTGTAGGAGAACTCTACTAAGGGCAAGTGATGATCCCAGCTACCTTCGAAATCTAATACACAAGCTCTGAGCATGTCCTCGAGAGTCTGAATAGTCCGCTCTGACTGTCTGTCGGTCTGCGGATGAAATGCTGTGCTGAAACTCAAGCGTGTGCCCAAAGCCTCCTGAAGCCTCTGCCATAGTCGACTGGTAAACTGGGTGCCTCTGTCGGACACGATACATGTCGGGACTCCGTGCAGTCGTACTATCTCGTCGATGTAAATCTGGGAGTACTGAGCAAATCCGAAAGTCGTCTTCACTGGTAGGAAGTGAGCCGCTTTCGTCAAACGATCCACGATCACCCAAATGGAGTCATACCCTCGCCTAGTTCTGGGTAGACCCACAACGAAATCCATCGAAATCCGCTCCCATTTCCACTCCGGAATGGGTAACGGCTGTAGCTCTCCTGCGGGCCTCTGGTGCTCAGCCTCTTGCTGACAAGTCAGGCATCTCGACACGAAGTCTGCGATGTCCCTCTTCATTCCGTCCCACCAGTAAACATCTCTCATATCATGATACATCTTGGTGGAACCGGGATGGACGCTGTACACCGATCGATGTGCCTCCTCAAGAATCTCGCGCCGCAGTTCCTCAGCATCTGGTATGCACAGTCTAAATCCAAATCGTAGTACCCCCTGATCATCGATCACGAACTTAGAAAATCTGCCCTGTCCAATCTGTGCTATGATCTCCGAACATCGGTCATCACTGCGTTGTGCCTCATGTATGCGGTCAAGCAACTGTGGGCGTGCACGAACATGCGCGATCTGTCCTCCAATCGGCGTGAACTCGAACTGTATCCGGCTGTCGCATAATATCTGCCAATCTGCCGACGACTGCCCCTGTACTGCGCTCAAACACGATAGACTACCCCCGGGCCTCCTGCTCAAAGCATCTGCCACCACATTCGCTTTGCCCGGGTGATACAAGATCTCGCAGTACTAATCCTTCACTAACTCCATCCATCGACGCTGTCTAAGGTTCAGGTCTCGCTGTTGAAATATATACTTTAAACTCTTGTGATCAGTGAATATCTGGCACGACTCGCCATATAGGTAATGTCGCCAGATATTAAGTGCAAAGACCACTGCAGCCATCTCCAAATCATGAGTGGGGTAGTTCTGTTCATATTTCTTCAATTGTCGCGAAGCATACGCGATCACCCTGTCATGCTGCATCAAAACGCACCCTAGCCCTACTCGAGAAGCATCACAATAGACCACAAATCCGCCTGATCCTGAAGGTAATGATAATACCGGTGCCGTAGTCAGCCGAGTCCGTAGTTGCTGACAATTGTGCTCGCACTCCTCCGTCCAATCGAAAGGAACTCCCTTCCGGGTCAACCCGGTCAAAGGTGTAGCAATACTGGAGAAGTCCTGCACAAATCTCCTGTAGTAACCGGCCAACCCCAAAAAGCTGCGAATCTCCATAACCGATGTGGGTCTGGGCCAACACTGAACGACCTCAATCTTCCTCGGGTCTACACATATACCGTCTCGTGAAATCACGTGCCCCAAGAAGTCTACGTTGTCCAGCCAGAAAGCACACTTGGAGAATTTCGCGTAAAGCTGGTGCTCCCTCAAAGTCTGCAGTGTAATCCGCAGGTGCTGCTCGTGCTCCTCACTACTCCGGGAATACACCAAGATATCGTCAATGAACACTATAATGAACAGATCCAAATATGGCCGGAAAATACGGTTCATCAAGTCCATGAATGCTGCTGGCGCATTGGTGAGTCCGAACGACATCACCAAAAACTTATAATGGTCGTAGCGCGTACGAAAAGCTGTCCTAGGAATGTCCTCCTGTCGAACCCGCAGCTGATGATAGCCCGATCGTAAATCGATCCTCGAAAAGTATCCTTCCCCCTGAAGCTGGTCGAACAAATTGTCGATACATGGCAAGGGATATCTGTTCCACACTGTCACCCTGTTCAGCTGGCGGTAGTCGATACATAGACGCAAACTGCCGTCCTTCTTCTTGACGAACAGAACTGAAGCACCCCAAGGAGAAAACTGGGTCGAATAAGTCTCTTATCCAGCAAATCTTGCAACTGACCCTTCAGCTCTCGAAGTTCCGCCGGGGCCATCCGATAAGGCGGTATGGAAATAGGCCCCATGCCAGGAACCAGATCAATACAGAAAGAAATGTCACGCTCGGGCGGTAGCCCAGGAAGCTCGTCAGGGAACACATCAGGAAACTCGCTAACAACCGGAACCTGATCCAATGGAACCTCTGTAGCACTAGCATCGCAAACATAAGCGAGAAATCCCTGACATCCCTTCCTCAAAAGCTGTCCAGCGCGAAAAGAAGAAATCACACTGTGAGGGGCGGCACCACGGTCCCCCAACACAACAAAAACCGACTCGCCGGGAAAGCAGAATCTAACTGTCTTCTCACGGCAGTCCACAGAAGCATAGCACGTGGCTAACCAATCCATGCCCAAAAGAACGTCGAAGTCCAACATCTCGAGAAGGATCAAGTCGACAGGAAACTCTCTCTCGCCAATACAGACGGTACAGGATCGGAACACGTGCCTAGCAGCAAACGACTCTTCCACAGGAGTGGTCACCACAAGCGGCTGATCAAGCAAACCGGACTCTCTACCCAAACTCGGCACGAAGTGTGTGGATACGTACAAGTGCGTAGATCCGGGATCGAACAATACGCGTGCATCAACTGAACATACTGGAAGGATACCTGAAACCACCGCATTGGACGCCTGAGCGTCCCGATGCGTCAAAGCAAAAACCCGCGCCTGTCCTCCACCGGTGACTGACTGCCCTCTGCCTCGGTCATCTCGCCTTCTCTGAGCAACTCCTCCATGCCCACGACCTCTCTGTGTATGAGTCTGGCGCGGAGCAACGGTAGGTACAACAGGCAACGCCCTCTGGGGTGGTGAAGGTGGTAAGGTAACATGCGGTGCTGCCGCCTCCCTCCGGTGGGTCTCGGGACAATCTCGCACACGATGATAGGAACTCCCGCAACAGAAACATCCTGATGATGGTCGCTGACCCTCCTGGGGATAGGAGCTGAACAACCGGCCTCGCCTCGAATCTCTGCCACCTGCAAGGTGCCTGTCACGGCGCCAAAAAGGCTGTCTCAGCACCGATGTATCTGCACGAACTCTTTTCGGCTCTGGGACTGTCGAAGTCTCAGCAAGGCGCTCCTCGACCAATAAGGCTGCATCTACAGCTGCTGCGTAGGTCTCGTAGTGCTGCGCGCTGATCGCAAGGAACAGTGGTGTAAGCAGGACTCGAACAAATCTTTTGACTCGCAACTCCTCGGTAGCCACTAAATACGGGGCATAAACTGCTAGCTCTGTAAACAGCACGTCATACTCTGCCACTGTAATCTCTGGCGTCTGGCGCAAAGACTCAAATCTGCGGGCTCGGGCATCCCTAACACTCTGGGGAAGGAAATGGGCTAGAAATACTGTCACAAACTCCGTCCAGGTCATAGGAGGAAGACCTGCCGCTCTGCCCTTCTCAACTGAATCACACCACTTCTGCGCAAGACCTTCCAGGCGAAAGCTCGCGAACTCGACCCATCTCGCATCTGCGCATCTGAGGGAACGGCATATCCGGGCCATCCTATCAATGAAGGACTGTGGGTCCTCGGCTGTATTGGTGCCTGTGAAGACCGGAGGCTTCAGCCTCATAAACTCTGATAACGATACAGTAATCACCTCCGTGGCTGCAGGGGCAACTGGCTATTCGGTCGGTACCATCGCGGTACCTGCGGTGGGTGGAGCTACCTCTGGTCGCTGTGCTCGAAGTGTCTCAACTTGCGATCCTATCATCTGGCGCATCTCCTGCATACCAGCCCCTAGCGTGGCAATCTGATCTGTCATAGGAGGGACAGTCTGCTCGGGTACAACGGGTGCACTGCCCGGATCAGTCCTCGTCTCGGACGAGTCCACTCGAATCTCGGCCCTCGCGGCCGCTCTCTGTGCCCTCGTAGTCTTTGGCGGCATAATGGCTGAAAGGAAATTAGGATTCGATAAGAATACGGAAATCGAATCACAAGAATATATATACTCAAGAAGGAATTAAATCAATAAGTCCTAAGGTCGCTTAGGCGGAGTACCGTGTCGTGAGTATGCCGCGGAACATACGCACACTACGCCACTCTGCTGCAGCTACCTACTCCATCATACCAGGGTCATCCTACATTCCGAAGGTAAAACCTACGCTCTGATACCAACTTTGTCACGACCCAAATATTTCGACTCGTGACCGGCACTTAACCACGCTACGTCTACAGGCGTAACGCGACTAAGTAAGCCGAACCTAGAAATCAAAACCATTTAAAAATAGTGAGTGTTGAAAACATTTAGTTAAAGCATTTAGAAAACCTTAAATAATTCAATAAGTTCTTTTAAAGTTACTTAATCATTTTAATAATTTTGGCAGCATTTTCTTTATAAAAGTAGCCCCGAGACCGGGTATAAAAGAGGATATGAGTGAAAATGAGATATAATGAAACAAAACATTCCCAAACGGGAGCAATCACGCCCAACGGAGAAAACCATCATCACAAGAGTAATATACGACGCCGTAGCGAAGAATGAGCAATAAGTAAACATCACAGAATATAAACTGCATATAAAAACAGTCGGCTCCCACGAGCTCGACACCAGAATACAAAATATACATCATCGTCCTCACACAGTATCTAAGTCCAGTACATAAATGGTAGATGGAGAATACTAGATACAAAAGGAGTACAATAAAAGTAATCAGATACCACAACTCACCTAAAATGCAAAACAGCTCTCACACCAACTGTAGTGGTATCTGTAGCCAAAAGATGTAAAAGGCAGCCTGCCGCGACTACTCTGAAGGGCAACCTGCAAATACTGTGGCACAACGGGGGTGAGTTGCCAACTCGTGAATAGAGATAACATATAAAGGTAATCGCGGGCATGCACGCACTGCGCTACTCTATCAAATGCCAGCAAGTAATATCTATATGCGACAAGCAGTAGGTGCAATAATCATGCAAATGCTCTGTCAGGTAAAATAACTACAGGATGAGATATATGATAAGCAATACTGAGCAGGGGATAAACAACATCTACATGGAAATATCAACATGGAAAAATAGTCGGTGCCTCAAACTGCACCCAAATCCCAAATAAACTCAGGCGCCGGCACTCCCATCGGCCCTCAAATCATGTAAATCTCTGAGAATCACGAGTGCCCAACATCGGCACTCAAATATCATAAAATACTCGTGTCCAGCATCGACACGCAAATCCTCATATACCGGGCTCCGTCAGTTCGGATCAGCCCACGGGGCCCGTCTGCGGTATCGGCCCTCGGCCCCGGCAGTACGGATCATCCCGCATCCATCTCTCGACTCTGGTCAGTATCCTTCGGATAACCGCCAGGTCCAACCAATCACCGGTAGGTAGTAGTCCCTCTGCCGGGCTCACCGTCTACTGCACAGCGAAACCGTTCTCGTCCCGGGGTACCATACCGGATCCACCACGAACCCGCAAATGGATCATCCATCTCCTCGAATCGGGTTTCAAGCACACGTCTCAGCACCGAGAAAACGCGTGGTGGACGCACTAAAATATCATATCACGAGGAACCGGGTTTTCAAATATTGCATCTTTTCTTAAAAATCCCACGGTCCTCAAAACCAGAAATCACATGAAAATCCAACACCAAGAAGTAAATCCAATACGATGTGCTATGTACATCAATCCATGATATAGGTATAAGGGAAAACCGCTTTTAAAAATAGTTTCCGTTTTTAAAGATATCATGCGGCTCCCAATTTCCATGAAAAACATATCGAATCATATGTGAAATGAACTACAACAATATAATCATGGCAGTTCTACAGTGAGTGTGTCATGGCAATTACTAACGGTGTGTGTGTAACAGGCAGATTAGTGCTCGTGCAACATGAACCGTTAGTAATAGTGCGGTGTTCTATCAATTCTAAGTTTACATGCAGCAGGGGATGCAATATGCAATGACAGTCCATGAGTTAAAAGCAATATATAACAATAAGGTCCTATCAGCCCTGACGCATAACGCCATGCGGGCGATATCCCCGTAGATGTTAAATCTACTCACTGAAGTCTCGCGCTAAGTGTAGCCGACGACTTGCTTTCCCTTCTTCGCCGAGTCCGTCTCACTCGCCTGCGAACCTAGAATCACACAATATATCATACATAAGCTCAAATCCACGAAAACGTGATATTAGGGTCAACCTAGAGACCCGTGTCGCAAACCAATCGCGCGTGTGCGCGATACGCTAAAACGTGTGATTACGCGCCTGAAACTACCCCGACGCGTCGCGATACGCAGAAACCCCAAACCCACACGCGTATCACGCGTGTCGCGAAGGTTTAAAATACGAGAAATAGGTATATAGTTCCAGATTTTTCTGCAGCAAGAATCAAATAAAATTATACATGCCAGGAGTCTAAGGGTTGTAGCAGACACCTATAGGACCAAACCCCAACCCAAACCCTCCCTATCTGGCCGCAAATTGCGGCCAGATCGAATTTTTCGGCGGCCACTGTACGGAATTTGGGGGTTGGGTTCTACCTGGGGGATCAGCACCTAACCAACATACTGCAGTCTTCTCAAAATTATTCTGAACTCATCGGGTCGATAGCAGTTTACAGAAACACAAAAATTTGCCTTAAAACGACGAATCTGCTTCAAAAAGAAATCTGGTGGTATTTCAGTGCAATTGGGGGCTAAGCTGGGTTAAAATGGCCCTAACAACACTCTATCAACCTATTAAAACCAAATCATACATCACTTGCTCAAGATTCCCACTAATCACCACATATCGCACTAAATCGCACCAATAAACACTAACCGAAGCAAAACTACACTAAACAAGTAAACTATGGAGTAAGTTCAGGAAATATACCCTACACTCGACCCTAGTGAGCTGGAGGAAGAAGAAGAAGTGGAGGGAAGGAGCTGCAGTTGAAGTTGCTGCTGCTGCTGCTGCTCACTGCTGCTGCTGCTCTCACTGTTGCTACTGCTGTTTTCTGCTGCTTGCTGTTGCTGTGTTGCTTGCTGCTGCTGTGCTGCTTGCTTCTGCTGCTGCTGCTGTGGAGAGGTAAGTGTGTGTGTGTGTGTGAGTGAGGTAGAGAGAAAAAGAACAAAAGTAATGAGAGGAATCATAACCCCAAATTGTCAACCCCTCCACTCTCTCTCTTCATTAAATGCAAGCATGGCTTAAGCCATGATGCATTCTCTCTCTCTCTCTCTCATTCTCATTAAGTCAACACCTAAAGAAAAATTCAAATTAAAGCAACTATTAAATAACTAATTAAACTTAATTAAAACCCAAAAGACTTAATCCCCATGATTAACCCACCATGGTTACTAATCATGGTATTACCTCATTTAAAAACCCTAGTTTACATGCACATGTGTGTGCAAGCCTAGGAAAATTCTAGAAAAATATTTATTAAATTAGGAAAAATATTTGAAACACAATTTGGTAAACTTTTATTAAAAACCCTTTATTTAAATATAAATAGTCACTAAACACATCCTAAGGTGTTACAAAATGCCAATTAAATGTCATCAAGATATCAAAAAGGACAAGTTTTTCAGTAAAATATTTTTCAGTAAAATATCATGAACTTTTAAATGCTAATTGTTTATCATTAAAATACCACAATACTTAAAATCCATGCCCATGAAAACCCTAAATAATATTAATCACCCTCGAGATTTACTTTTTAAGTATATTAAAATATTTTTCATAAAACCCCCCCGAGTTATATAAAAACAATATTTAAGGATTTTAGTAAATATGGGTTTAAGCGGGATCAATTTTCTTGAGCCACAGGGAGCCGGAGAAAGTGAGTGCTTGCTTATTCAGGTTAGAAAACTTAACAGGAGTTATCAATGACAATTGTTTTGGAAAAATACACAAATCCGCCGTTCATGTGCAGCAGTTACCGATGACTCCCGAACCTAAGAATTCCAGAGTTAAATCAGTACAAGTGTCTGATTCAGTCTGATTCCAACCTCAAACCTAAATCTAAATTCAAACACGAATACTTGATCATAAACTTGAATACATGAAGACTCCCCAGCCTTTTTCATCGCCGGGGCCACCTCCTTGGACTCTATAGCGGCAAGGAGGGTGCAATGCTGAAGGACCTGCGGGAAAAACACGAGCAATTTTCGTCAGAAGCCAAACTGAGATAAAAGCACTTGGAATTTCTTTAGAGGATTACTAACTTGGACGGCCTCCTGAGCTATTGCCGCGACTTGGGTCTGAAAGTGTACGCTAGCACCCCCACTGGGTTTTTGTAGCATCAAGCATGCCAATTTTAAAAATTTTGGGGTGCTAACTAACACTAACTTAGATCGTTAACTAGATGATTAGGGTTTAGGTTTGATATCTAGTAAACTATAAGAAGTGAAAGAAATTATACCCTAGTAGATCGAGTCCTTCACTTCTTAAGCTCCATGTAGTAGTCCGCGCGACTCCACTAGGCTCCACTTTAGAGTTTGGACGAGCTTCCTCCGATGACCTTCGTGCCGAAGTGTTGGCTATAGTGCCCTCAAGTCAATTATTGGATCGCAGGCACGTGATTGCAATGATTGAGGGAGGACCTATACCGGTAGAATAGTCTTACTCGAGATGATAGTATGCTATCTGGTTTGTCTTTATCATCGTGTACATGCTTTAGGTGACACTACAGATCACTATTACATGTTGATAGAGCCTATAGGATTCTTGCTTGACTACCAGCAGTATGATGGCGATCATATATGTGAGAGCTGGGTAGTCTATAAGCACATTCTTAAAATGTCCCTAGTCGTGGGAGTTTCGAGACTGGGCATCGACACTCCAAGAGTAGACTAGAGTATACTGATCGAGACCCCGACAAGGGCCGCCGGCCGGTCTCACAAGCCATTGGTGTCAGTTGGTTCACTTAAGATGTATACAGGTGCTCATTGGGTTATGAGTACACCGGACGGACTCGCCGGAAACATACTAGTTGGTATTATATCTATTGTCAGATAGCAGTTCCCAGGTGACATGTGTACATATTAGTCTATCGACCTGAGATCGTCATTTGTCTCATGTGAGTTCCCACTGTGCTTTGATTACTACCCTACCACGTCTCAAAGGAGTCGTGCAAACAGGTTTTAGTTGGGTACAGTCTCGAGCCACATGGAGGCAGTGAGCAGATCGTCAGGGGATTCGTCTCTCCCGGTATTGGGGGTTGATGTCGCGGTGTGCACGGGTGGCCATCACCAGAAATCTTTGGCCAAGGTAGTCGAGAAATACTGATCCAGGATCGGAAGTTTCTCAGGTGGTGATAGGTTTCATGCCGACACTAAATGTCAAATTATTAGGGGTCTGACTTTATCCACCCCCCAAGACTCGATATGCGATACTCATAGACGAACGGACCGGACTGTACGGATATTGTCACTATCAGGCTCAGTAGGGGTTTCAGGATGAGTTTGCTCATCGGCCTCCCTTTCACTCAATATCTGGGTAGCCGTTACGTACAGCTAGTGCCACTGGCGTGCTTATAGTTAAACCCACCGCCAGCGTATTGACGAGTCTTTAGAGTCCCACACAGTGGGTTTCCCTGCTTCTGGTGAAACGTTGTAGAGGTCGTATAGTTTTATGGCAGGGTTCGATCACATACGTGTACTTGTGCACGGATGATGTTCAGACGGATATTACTAGCGGGCTTTGGTTTAAGCCGGATCCTAGTATTATATTGTTGGATTATTTTCGTCTCATTGTATTCATATTCAGTCGGAATACGGATGCAGGTATGTATATACGGATGAGGGGTATTCTTGTAATTCGTTATAAGATTACTTTAGTAGATGCCATTTCTTTTCTATTAAACATTTTGGTTTAAATGTTTATTTGGTGGAAAGTGTGAGTGTAAGTTTTGGCATTGATTCTTTCATGCATGCACTTGGTGACTCGTGGTGTTGAGTCATGAGATGAGTCATAGTGGCATGATGGATTTTTGTAGGGTTGTGAGATATTTAGTTGTGAGATGGTAGATATTTTAGAGAGAGGATTTTCTTTAGTTGCTCACAACTAAATAAAACACAACACTCAAAAAAGGGAAAAAAGCAGCAACAATTTTCTTCACTTGCTTTTTCTTTAGCTCACACTTTCACCCATTGGCATCTTCTTCAATCTCCACCCTACATGTATCATGTGTTGAGAAACTTAGGGTGTATTGAGACAAAGTAATCACAAACTCTCTCTACTTCATCTTGGCTATCTAGGTTAGCAAACTAGATACTCGAGTTGCTTCGGTTTTTGAGGTCGGAGCCCGTATAACAAACTCTCGAGGTGGATCATCTTCGATGGGGGAGATCGGAGATCAAACATGATCGAGGAAGCCACAAGGATCTTGGGACAGAGGTTGAATACTGAAGGACACGGATCATTCGGTATAACCTTTCTAAACTCCTTTACATACAACTAGTTTAGGGTTAATGGTATGATCCGGGAATTGGGTTCTGTTAGCATCGGTTTCTAAAAGATTTTGTTTCGCATTTGTCCACGGATTGATGGCCGGGGCGCTGGCGTAATCCAACATGGTATCAGAGCTAACCCATTAACCATATACTAGTTGTTTTAGACGATGTTAAAGTATCAAAATCGAAACAATTCCGAAACAATACCAACACATATTCTAGTTTCTGTCAAATTTTTCTGTGTCTTCAAATTTTTTAAGCAATTGCAGAAGATTACCTGTATAACCACTAGAACACACCCCAAACACGAACCCCAGATTCATAAAATGGACCGGCCAGATCACGAAAATTCTCGAGGTGGCCGGTTTTGTGAAGGTTTCTGGACTTGATTTTTGTGGTGTTTTCTAGTCTCTGGAATATTGGTTCAGTGGTATTGCTTGTTTAGCCCAGTTTGGATATGGTTTTATCATTTGTTTAGGGGCTATTCGGGGTGTTTTCGAAGTCGATATTTCTAATATTGTTTAAAGTTTTACAGACATACATTACTATCTGTGACCGTGAATGTCATTAGAGCGGTACAACTTGTCTAATTGCTATAGTTCTTTTAGACGGGTTTGCGAACGTGACATTCACGTTGATGTTCTGTGTTGTGCTGTGTTGTGGCTGAATCGTCATGGTGGATAGCTTGGGTGCAATATTAGTACAGTTTAGTTTCATTTGTACATTTGATATCGCGGGGCGAGCGTCCGATATGTAGACTGCCGTCACTGCCTGCTTGTATATTATTTTTTTGGGGCACGACCGAGTTGAGGTCGATATCACCATTGTACATATTTTCTTTTCTGTACTAGGATTACCCCACGATGGAGTGCACGGATAGCCGGGTTCTAGAAGGCAACGGGCCCGTATCTTATGGCGTTGAGACGGAGGGGGCCTCACTCTAGAATTTGCGGGCTATTCACTGCACTCGTAGGGGTTACAGGTTGACCCAAGGAGGGGTGCTCAAGTTACCAGATTCCGTGAAGTGCCGGGTGGCCCATTCACTTTGATGAAGGGGGTTACCTCACTTCTGGTTTTGGTGGGTATCTTTCCGCGCCTGTAGGGGTCTAGATTTTTATTGCACAGGCTATCCACACGACCCGGGGAACGTCGGGTTTCACTTGCGGCTCAAAGGAAACCCGGGGCTCCCAAATTATCAGTATTGTTCTGTGATGCTTATCGCTTATCTGTGATGCTGTATATATCATGCCTAGAACGATTATTATATATTATTATATATATACTAGTAGATGTTGTATATGTTTTACACCCGCGCTAGTCCAGCCCCCGCTCTGTCGTTAGTTAAGTAACCTAACGGGTGATGACGGGGCCCCGTGGCGAATGCGGATGGCATATACGTACATCATATTTTCGTTCTTTTATGGTGTGATTAATTGATGGGACTATCTTGATTCTGATCAATGCAAGGAAAACGAACTTATTTGATATTGTTGGAACAAATTTTCAAAAGCTGTTATTACAAGGGCGTTTTCTTTTGTTTTGTACAGCGGTATTCGGTTATGAATATCCAACACCTCATTCGACGAGGCAAGAGCCGAGATCCCTTCACCGGGAGTGACCTTTTGGGCAGAAGTTTGCATCAGGGTAATAATTTCACTATAGTCGATTACTTTTTGCTTTGCATCGAGGTATTCAGTTGAGAATATCCTGCACCTCATTCCATGAGGAAGAGCCGAGATCCCTTCACCGGGAATGACCTCTTTAGCAAAAGTTTTCGCCACTATATATTTGTAAAGCTATCTGGTTCCTTCAACGATATCAGGTTCATTACGTTAAAGGTTTTTCGCCAAAAACCATTCGCAGCCCTCCGTCATTTCAGACGGGTAGCACTTAGTATTCATGCTATGTTTGTTGATCTTCGTCAAGGCATAGTGTATGGTAGCTGTTTGTTACCTTTCTGTTGCATAGATAGATGTGTTGGTTTAGGACAGTCGTACAACCTTATTGACCTTCGTCAAGGGAGAGTACCGGTGGGTTCAAATTAACCTGGACAATGACGGATAGAACTTGACATGTGACTTATGATTTGTTGACCTTCGTCAAGGTCATAAGAGCATGGGGTAAAAATCACATCGGGAGTTTCAAACAGGAAACTTGCTAGGCATGCGCATACCTTCTGGAGTAGGATAACTTGAGTGGATTTCATCAAGTTATCATGCGATGATAGTTGGATCCCGATTCCCACTGATGAGTTGGTTTACTCCTCGGATGATTTTAGATGATCCCGACTAATTCTTCTTTCAGGTTTGGAGGAGAATTTGAGGACACAGCGGGAGACATCCTGATTAGATAAAGTGATTAACCATTCTGATTAAGGTTAGAGTACACGTTGAGTGTTTCTTTTCTCTCTCTCTTTGGCAGCGACCATGGCCCGTCCCTAGACTAAAACTCATAAACCAAGTTAACCGAACCTTCTTAAAACGTACTTGCTTTTGGATTGTCAGAGTTGCATACTTCATCACCACTCCTACTTTTACCCTTTGATTTTCTCCAGAACATTCCATATCACTACGAAGATCTACGCTTATTGGATATAACCATCATATAGTTACATATGAACTCGAAGAAACTTGTTTCAGATTCGAGAATGGTTTCCGGTTCTGGAGAAATGGAATTTGACTATTCAGTTGTCTTTTCCTTTTACCTTCTCTCAGGTTGTGAGGGCTCCTAGGATTAGGAGAGGGTACACCTATTGCGCTTATTGGATAGTCTTCTTCCAAACCATAAGCAGGTGCCGAAAGGCGGGGAAGGAAGAAAACCAATTAGCCTAAGTGTGGTGTACAGGAGGTAATAAGTAAAGACAAATAAAAAGGATTAGAAAGAGGGCAAAGTAAATTGCGACTGCTATTATTCATGACGAAACCGTGTATATCATCGCCACTCCTACTTCACCTTTGAATTTCTCTAGAACACCCCGTATCACTACGAAGATCCACATTTATTGGATAATCCATCGTATAGTTATATACGAACTCGAAGGAACTTGTTCCAATTCGAGAATGGATTCTGGTTCAGGAGAAATAGAATAAGGATTATTCAATTGTCTTTTATCTTTACCTTCTCTCAGGTGTCGAGGGCTCCTAGGATTAGGAGAGTACACCTATTACGCTTATTGGATAGTCTTCTTCCAAACCATAGGCTGGTGCCGAACGGTAGAGAAGGAAGAAAACCATTTAGCCTAAGGGGATGCACAAAAGGTAATGAGTAAAGACAAATAAAGGGATTGGAGAGATGGCAAGGAAATATACGGTTACAGTCATGAATCTAGATAATGGAAGAGGCATTACTAAGAATACCCGGCTACCCTTTCGAAACATTTTCATGTTTCAGTTTCACTATGCGTTGTTAATTGAAAACTAATTTCCCAATTAGATCCTTACTCCAGGGTATGTATTTACCAGGTTTGATTCTCACATCTGTATGGTTTTACAGATGATGAGTGAGAGTAAGTTATTGGGAATTAGGTGATTATATCCTCATTATATCGGAATTCGTTGTAATTGGTGATATTTGAGGAAATCACCTGGGGTTTTGCCTGATGGCAAATATTTGGTTTTGAATATCCGCTGTCATGCACCAATTTCAAACTGATATATCTGTAGGTTTATTTTATAAAGCGAGATATAAATTTTTGAAATTATGTCCATGACATTTACCTATATCAGTTGATGATTAGGTAAGGAGTATTAAACAGCGGTGTAATTCTTCTTAACCATAGTACAGTTTTCAACCTACGACGCACAGGGTTTGAGTTAATCAACTCAGGGGACTTATACAAAGTGTATGTTGTTCAGTGTCCATTAGGACAAAGGGGTTGGTGCTCATACTATATTCTGTTTACTTGTGACTTCTCCAGTTTTAGACAAGTATTTCGTAGAAATACAAGGTCCAAGATTTGAGAAGTTATATGTACAAGAATAAAGTAGATAACCATGTGCTGCAAGTATCAGGATTCTTCAAGGTGATCGAAGATGTAGATACTTGTATTTGGTATTCATTTGATAGTAATGGTTTTGAGAACTTGCTTCTCTTTCAGATTACTCATATCTGGATGCACTCCTAGTTGAGTAATGCTGATCGGCTTCTCTCCATTTAGTTGACATGTACTGGAGACAACTGCATGATTTGAATCTGATTCCAATTAATTCAGTACCTTTTTTTCTATATAGTATATAGAATGGTTCATATCTTAATGATGTTAAGGTATATGGAGTTGTCCGGCTTATGCTTAAAACCAGACTCTGGATAACTCAAGGCACGTTTCAGTAATGGCAGTTTGTGGGTTATCCCGGGCTACGACGATGGTTAACTTTCTACCATCTGGAAGATCAATAGTGATATTGTTCTTGACTCTCCACAGTTTTAGTAAAATGGACTTTTTCAGAAAACAATAGTGGGAGTATGGTAGAACTGGAAGTGATTCCAGAACCACAAACGATTACTAAAAATTTAATAGAACCTAAAGATTCTATCGGGTTTGACATTCTATTGGCCACTCCGCAGATATGGTGGGCAACCTCAGGTACCCGAGAGGTGCTTCGGTATCATTAAAGACGGTGACAGGGAGGTTCTTGTTTACCCAAACTTGCCATTATTGCTGTTCTAGACTATGATACCCAGCAGGAGGATGAGTATAGCGTCGTTCTAAACTATCTTTAGAAATGCACGTATATATGACTCTGCCAGAGGGTTGTTGTAGTCAGTGGGAGCAGCGGAAGTATAGTGGACAAGTAGCTTATGTCTATTTATAAACTAAAGTAGGTATAGCGAAAATAGATCATCTATTTTTGATGTGACAGTCATAGGCTTTGACTTGATCAGAATAGGAGATGGATCTGTTAAGAAGGTGATGGGGTGTGATGTCCTGGTATTTGGATGACATACACTTTGTAGGAAGTGAAATTCCTACACTACGATCGGTTATATTGTGCTTGTCACACAGTGGTTTCTCTAAATAGAATATGGATATTATATCAGGCATTCTGGTTACTAGATCTATTATTTTAGATCTAGATTTGGGTAGTTTCCCAATCTGGGTACTTAGACACTATTCTAAAGGTGTTTTAGAATGGACGACTCCTGGCATGGTGGTGTACCTGCAGGTGATGGAGTCACCCTCTCTAAAGGTGTCTTACAGACTAAAAGGAAGAGGGATGTGCATGGTCGGCATATCACTTGCTTAGGCAATTGAGTCAATCATGAGATATCAAGTACCACACCAGATGTTGTTTTTGCACTAGTTGCAATAAGTTTATATATTAATCCAATCCTGGAGAAATGTTCAGAAGCAGTTTATGAACATAAGTGGATGTTCTAGGGATATGGTAATGGCTGCCTCCTTCGGGAAACGATTATCATTCCAGGATTCCAAGATGACCTGGATGACAAAGTGACTGTCAGAGTTATAGTCTTCCCTCTTGACAAGGGGCAGTAGTTTGGACAGGTGGTCAAGTGGATACTGAGGGAGGCATGGCGCAGGATACTGATTAAATTCAGTGGACGATACGGTCTAAGAAGTTTGCTAGATTTGGAGTTCATCTGTGAACTGGGTCCCATCAGATATCCATATATATTCTGAGACAGGTATTGCTCATTTCGGGAGATGTTTTTCTCCGCGAACTTGAGATAAAGAGAGACATAGAAAGAAAACATTAGAGCGGATCCACTCACTAAGCCTATTTCTCGAACGCAATAGTTTTACAAACGAGTTTTGTGAACTGATTAGTAGAGAATTGGGTTTTCGGTATCACACGGGCTGTGAGTATGAGACACTGCAATAATTAGCCTTAAGTGCAAGTGGGTGATTGTTAGCTATAGTGCCTTCAAGTCAATTATTGGATCGCAGGTACGTGATTGCAATGATTGAGGGAGGACCTATACCGGTAGAACAGTCTTACTCGAGATGATAGTATGCTATCTGGTTTGTCTTTATCATCGTATACATGCTTCAGGTGACATTATATATCACTATTACATGTTGATAGAGCCCATAGGATTCATGCTTAACTACCAGCAGTATGATGGCGATCATATACGTAAGAGTTGGGTGGTCTGTAAGCACATCCTTAAAGTGTCCCTAGTCGTAGGAGTTTCGAGACTAGGCATCGATACTCCAAGAGTAGACTAGTGTATACTGATCGAGACCCCGACGAGGGTCGGTGGCCGGTCTCACAAGCCATTGGTGTCAGTTGGTTCACCTAAGATGTATACAGGTGCTCATTGGGTTATGAGTACACTGGACGGACTCGGCGGGAACATGCTAGTAGGTATTATACTTATTGTCAGATAGCAGTTCCCAGGTGACATGTGTACAGGTTAGTCTATCGATCTGAGATCGTCATTTGTCTCGTATGAGTTTTCACTGTGCTTTGATTGCTTCCCTACCACGGCTCAAAGGAGTCGTGCAAACATGTTTTAGTTGGGTACAGTCCCGAGCCACATGGAGACAGTGAGCGGATTGTCAGAGGATTCATCTCTTCCGGTATTGGGGATTGATGTCGCAGTGTGCACGGGTGGCCATCACCAGAAATCCTTGGCAAACATGTTTTAGTTGGGTACAGTCCCGAGCCACATGGAGACAGTGAGCGGATTGACGAGTCTTTAGAGTCCCACACAGAGGGTTTCCCTGCTTCGAACGAAACGTTGTAGATGCCGTATGGTTTTATGGCAGGTGTCACGCCCCGCTTCCCGGTATACGGGCAGAGGACGCAACCGGTCTGCTATGTATTTACTGTGAAGTAAATACGCTAAGCGTATCTAAGCAATATAAAAGTAAGGAACAAGAGACAAGATATAATAAAAACAGCAACTTTATTTATTCACATTCTTTCTGTACAGTACATGAAAATGAAATTCAACTGAAATAAAAGCGATGCCTAAACAATGGCATGACAGGAAATTAAAGGTACTGAATAGAAAATGTACAATGTCTAGAGCTCAGGGTCTTCGCTGTACTGATCCAAATCTTCTGCAGTTGGCTCGATCTCTGACGGGTCCAAACCACCTGACGACATTCAAAGAAGAAAGAAATAGAATGTCGTCAGTGAACAGGTCGCTCAGTAAGTCCCAAAGATAAGAGGAAGGTAGAATAGACAGAATAAGAAAGTATTTTTTAAATTTGTATTATATTGTTGTAATATTGTGTTAACGTTGTTGTTTGTACTTTGGTACAGAAAGATGCCAGTGTATATGAGGGGGGTCCTTAGATGCTAGGGACCAGGGCAAACGGAATGTATAAGGAACCGTTAAGCCACGATACAACAACAACGGAATATAGGTTAGATGTCTTAATCTTACTGTCTCGTGCCACTTTTAACACCTTCCGTACCAATCTACCCCTTAAACCCCGTAGTGTTTTGATTGTATTATTGTATTGTATGGTATAGGTTGTATAATTGGATGACTGACCAAAACCATGATATCAGTAATGGATGTAACTCTATAATCATGTGAATGGAATGTATATCCATGGTTCGGTTCAGTCAAATTGTATAGATTGGTAGATTGAATATATGAAATAATGGATTCATAGATTCATGTTGAATTGTAATATTGTGGATTGTAGGTTGTGATTGTAGATTGTACTTGAATCATATTCAAGTCAGATTATAATGAGACTCAAGAGATTGGTCCCGCTTAAACCTAAATTTACTAGGGTCTTTAGGGTAAATTATAGAACTTGAGGGGGTTTTATGTAAAAATACTTTTATATATTTTTCAAAATACACCCCAATTATTTATTAATCGTCTTTAGAGTTGTAATGAATGTAGATTTTATATTGTGATATTTCTAGTGGAAATATCTTAATTTCATGATAAATGGTATTTATAATATTGGTTTTGTATGGAATTCGTGGTATTTTAGTGTAAGATTGATTCTCGTGATTTTTGAAAAAGGTGGAATATTTATATCATAACAAAATAGGTATTTTAATGATAAATATACATATATTTATACAAAAATAATTTTAATATATATTTTATATTCTAAAAATCTCATTTTCTTAAGATGTCGTATTTTAAATCTTTTGAGACCGAATGCTCCTTGCGGAGGTCTGACTCTCGCACTACTAAGCCCGAGGATGTGCGATAATCCACACCATTCCGAACGGGTTCCCCAAAATGGGTTGTAGTGGCGCTTTGCAAAGATTTGTATAAATACTAAATCCTTAGAAAACGGTTTTATTAAGTAAATGGTATTTATTTGTAAAGATGTCGATTTCCCGTATTCTATGTTCTAGGATCTCCTGCTCCTAACTGGTCCAAAACGACACGTTGTGAGGTATCTCAAATCGCCTCTTCACCGCCAATTGTGGCAAGGTAAGTACAAGTGAAGAAATGAGAGATCCGCTCACGAATCACCATGAGACGGGCCTTTTAAAGTTACCTTTCTCACTTGTCTAGCCTAGACACCACAAAATTAGGTTTAGATAAACGACTGATGCCCACAACCTTATCCTATTTTCATAATAAGTGGTATTTATTTATCAAGATGTATCAATACTAAATCTTTTAGAAATGGTTTTATTAAGTAAAGGGTATTTAAATGAAAATGTTTGTTTTCCGTATTCTAAGTTCTCGAGGGTATCGTGTTATGTTGCATATAAGTGTGTGAGGAGATATGTCGTTACCTCGTGATCTACTTAAAGGTATAGCAAGTTTAATGGAGTTAAATATAGAATTGAAACAATGTGGTATTTAAGTGAAAAATACAATAAATTGAAATAGCCATCATTTTATGAAATGAAACTTGATCAATTTGGTTGATTAATATTTAATAGTCAACATGAGAGAGTTTAAGCATAATTGTAATAACGAGAAGTGAAGTTTTATAAGAAACCGAATCGGAAATCGGATTTGTTCCGATTCCGTCGGGTTTTTAAATCCGTATTTTTTGAGTAGAAAAGAGAGATAGAAAATGGGACTTACGGGTTTTGGACAACCAAGGGAGTAAGATGTAAGGAGAGGAATCGCTGGTGCGTAGCTTCGTCGCCGAGAGCTCCTAGAACGATCGCTGGAAGTTCGCCGGGAATTTCGCCGTAGGTTCGCTTCGTGCTCGTTTTCATAGTACACAAGTTTCTTGGAAATTTTTAGAGAGTTGGCTCAGAGTTTTAGGGTGAGAGGGTAGGGGTGTATTTATAGGGTTAGGCTAGGGTTAGGCTAGGTGTAGGGTTTTTAATTAAAAATGTAAAAAAATATAGGAAATTCATTAAAAATTGGAGTAATTAGGTGTTAATGGGCTCTCTGAAGGTGGCCTATAGAAATAAAGTATGCAGTGGAGGTGGGGAGATCAAAAGTCACTTTTTCCCAGTTGGAGACTCGGCCGTCCGGTCGGCGGCGTCGGCCCGAGTCGGGCCGAGTCACGGCCTAGGGAGGTGGGGGGTCTCATGTGGTAGGCATTGGTACTTTCAATTTTTCAGGTTCATTTCAAAGTTTGGGAGTTATCTCAGGTGGACTGTTGGGCTTCTATAAAATTTAAAACAATTAAATATTAAAAATAATGTTGGGCAGGGGATTTGAACTCTGGTGGCTTTGTTCAGCAGTGCAAGATATTACCAATGAGCTACAAGCTCCTTCTTGTAATTATGGTGTGAATTAATTACTTAAAGAGATATCAGCAATATTAAATACTCCAAATATACTTTGAATTTAAATCAATTCTTTGTACCTTAAAACTGGAGTTGTTACAGTCTACCCTCCTTACAAAAATTTCGTTCTTGAAATTTACAACTTTTATTTGAGGACTAATTTACAAAGAGGTGTGGATATCTTGCACGCATTTCATCTTTCCTTTCCCAAGTGGACTCTCCTGGAGTGGCTTTCCTCCACATCACACGGACCGAGTTAACTTCCTTGTTCCAAAGTGTCTTCACTTTTCTGTCCAGGATCTCCACAGGCTGTTGCTCACAAGATAAGTCGGGCTGTATAGTGAGCTCGGAATGATCAAGAACATGGCTGGGGTCACTCATATACCTTCTGAGTTAAGATATGTGGAACACATTATGCACTTCTTCCAATGAGGGTAGAAGCGCTAAGCGGTATACCACTTCACCGACTCGTTCGAGTATGTCGAATGGTCCAATATATCTCGGACCTAGCTTACCCCGTCTTCCAAAACGGATCACTCCGCGGTTCGGAGATATCTTTAAGAATACGTGATCTCCTGGCTGGAACTCCAAGTGTCGTCTCTTTGCATCAGCCCAGTGCTTCTGTCAATCTTGGACTATGCGCATCCTTTCCCTGAATGTACGAACCACATCAACAGTCGCTACTATCATCTCTGGTCCAAGAAGTTCCCTATCTCCGATGTCGTCCCAACTTAATGGCGATCGACACTTCCTTCCATACAATGCTGTAAAAGATGCCATTCCTATGCTTGCTTGGTAGCTGTTGTTGTACAAGAACTCTACAAGGTATAGGTGATCTTCCCACGATCATTTGAAGTCTAACATACATGCTCTGAGCATATCCTCCAAGATCTGAATAGTTCGCTCAGACTGACCATCTTTTTGTGGATGATAAGCTGTGCTGAAGTTCAGACTTGTTCCCAAGCTTGCTTGCAGACTCTGCCAAAATTGCGATCGGAACCTGGTGTCACGATCGGAGACAATGCAGACCGGTACTCCATGAAGTCTCACAATTTCCTGTATGAGTTCATGGGAATCAGAGATAGTACATTATGAAGAGTTTAAATCTTTAAGTAGATTATTACCTCCATGTACTTCTTTGCTAGTGTCTCAGTTGATTGGCCAACTCGAAATGGGATGAAGTGAGCCGACTTTGTGAGTCGATCCACAATGACCCATACGGCATCGTTACCCTTTGTGCTGCGAGAAAGAGCAGTCACAAAATTCATAGTGATGTGTTGCCACTTCCATTCTGGGATTGGTAACGGTTGAAGTAGTCCAGCTGTCCGGTGATGTTCAGCCTTTACTTGCTGACACACCAAGCATTTTGCGATGCTTCTGCCTACTTCACGCTTCATTCCATGCCACCAATAATTCTGTCGTAGATCTTTGTATATTTTGGTACCTCCAGGGTGTACTGAATAGGGAGAGCTGTGAGCTTTTTTCATTAACTTTTCTCGAACAGGACCTTTTGGTACACACAATCTGCTGCCGTATCTCAAAGATCCGTCTTCATGGATGATGAAGTCCGTTCTGAGTCCATTCTTCACTTGTTCTCTGATCTTTTGCAACTTAGCATCACTTACTTGAGCTGCCTTGATCTGATTGACAATGGTTGATTGAACTTGTAAATTCATCAAACTTGAAGCATTACCTGGCATGACTACTTCAATCTCCATCTGATGCAAATCTTGTTGAAGCTTCCACTGAGCGGTGAGATTCATCGGTAATGGTTGACGACTAAGAGCATCAGGTACCACATTCACCTTCCCTGGGTGATATTGTAAATTGATGTCAAAGTCAGCCATGAGTTCTAACCATCTTCTCTGCCGCATATTCAACTCCTTCTGAGTAAACACGTACTTCAAAATCTTATGATCTGTGTAGATGTTCACTCGTTCACCAAGTAGATAATGGCGCCAAATCTTGAGAGCAAAGATGACGGCTGCCAACTCCAGATCATGCGTCGGATAATTGCGCTCATGAATCTTCAGTTGTCTTGAAGCATAAGCCACAACTTTACCGTGCTGATGTAGAACACATCCTAATCCCTTACCGGATGCATCACAATGCACTTTGAATCCTCCAGATTGATCCGGTATGACGAGAATAGGTGCTGATGTCAACCTTGACTTGAGTTCTACGAAAGCTTGTTCGCATGCTTCTGACCATACAAAATCTTCATCTTTACGTGTAAGCTTGGTCAGGGGTGTTACTATATTTGAAAAGCCTTCAATAAACTTTCTGTAATATCCAGCTAAATCCAAGAAACTCCGAATGTCCTTCTGACTTTGGTGTAGGCCATTCGCTAACTGCTGAAACTTTCGCTGGATCCACAGAGATTCCTTCTCCTGATACGATATGTCCAAGAAAACCAATTTGCTTTAGCCAAAACTCGCACTTGCTGTACTTGGCATAGAGCTGATGTTGTCGAAGAGTTTCCAGGACAATTCATAGGTGCTCGGCATACTCTTTCCGACTCTTAGAATACACCAGGATGTCGTCGATGAAGATGACAACAGACCTATCTAAGTACTCCCGGAAAACTTGATTCATTAGGTTCATGAATATTGCTGGTGCGTTGGTCACTCCAAATGGCATCACTAGAAATTCGTAATGTCCATAGCAAGTTCTGAAAGCTGTTTTATGAATATCAGCTTCTTTGACCTTCACTTGATGATAACCTGAACGAAGATCCAATTTAGAGAAAACACAAGATCTACTTAGCTAATCGAATAAATCATCGATGCGTGGGAGTGGATACCTGTTCTTTATAGTGACTTCGTTCAAGGCTCTGTAATCGATGCACATTCTGTATGAACCTTCCTTCTTCTTCACAAGTAGTACAAGTGATCCCCAACTTGAAGTGCTGGGACGAATCCATTCTTTCGCCAGTAATTCGTCCAACTGTGTTCGGACTTCCTTCAAACCTTCCAGACTTAATCGATAAGGTGCTTTGATCACCGGTTGTGCTCCTGGTACTAAATCAATGCTGAATTCAAGAGCTCGATTGGGAGGCAAACCTGATATATCGTCAGGAAACACGTCGTTGAACTCTCGAACCACATCTGGCCTTGATTCTTCCTCCGCTTGAGCTGCTACAACTACTGCTTCCCTTGGCTTCGCTTTGTAGGTACTTGGCTCCAGGGTACGGTCTCCGCTTTTGAAATAGAAGACCGGGTGGTCTGGAATCTCGAACACTACTCTCCTTTGACGACAGTCGATGGTAGCATAAAAAGTTCCAAGCCAGTCCATACCTAGAACCACATCGAAGTTCAGTATGTCCAGCACTTTGAAGTGCACTTTGAAGTCAGCATAAAATTCTCTGCTGCAGATGACTACTGGACACAAGCTGTATCCCATAGTTGCCTTTAGAATGCCATTTCCTGAACTGACATTCCAGCTGGATACAAGCGGTGAGACTGGAATCGCATGGGTTCGGACGGACCGTTGTGATATACAGCAGTAAGATGCTCCAGTATCAAACAGTGCTACTGCAGGTATCGAGGATACTAAGATTGTATGTCTTAGGTATGTAGGATAAATATCAAGACTGAAAGAAATTTTGAGAAAGAAAGGGTTACCGGTGATAACTTGGCCAGTGGCCTCAGCTTCTTCCGCTGTCATCGTGAAAGCCTGGCGCCTTGGTGCATTCCTTCTGGCCTAATGAGCATTCCTTTGAACGTTCCTTTGAGCTTGATGGAACTGACGAGGAGGTGGTGCAGCTTGTGGTCCTCTGGTTGGTGCAGGTAGTGCAAGTCTTGGAGCAGGGGCTTGGATGGCTGGACGCTGTGGGTAAGTGATTGCTAGCCTGGGTACAGCAACTGGGTTTTGTCTTTGGGGACAAGACCCAATATCATGAGCAGCTGAGCCACAGACTATGCAAAGACGATTGGCTCGCCGGCAGTCTTTCATCATATGTCTAGTTCTCTTGCAGTAGGTACAAAAGGCTGGGCTGGGACGATGGTTTGGTACTCTGGGTCGCCTTGGCACAAAAGGTGGCCTGGACGAGGCTCCTCCTGCCATCTGGTTAGCAGGGCACTTAAATCCAATAGATTGAGGTCTTCCTCTCGCCTTTACCACTGCCTCATAATGGCGGACAGCTTTCAGAGCCGACTCATGAGTCAGAAAATCTCCTGTGGCCAGTGCAGCATGTATCTCCGAATCCAAACCTTGTTGAAATCGACGGGCTCTGATCTCATCCGTCGGTATCAAGTGTGCCGCGAATCGACTGAGCATGGTGAACTCAGCGTCATACTCATCTACTGACTTGGTCCATATTGAACCTTGTTGCAGATGGATGAACTACTGTTCCATGTCGAACCTGGCAGTCTCAGGGAAGTACTTAGCGTCGAACATGTCGTGGAAAGTCTTCCATTCGATGGGTTGTTCAAGACGGCTTTCTTCCGCCTTCTACCAATTTCGTGCATTGTCCGTGAGCTGTAATTTTGCAACATGAACCCAAGCTAATTCTGGCACTTGTGCCGCTGCCAGATCATCTTCGATACACAGAGCCTATTTCTCAGCCTCCAGTGGGCTCTCCTTTCCTGCAAACTGTTTGGGGTGCAAAGCCCTGAATTGCTTCACTCCAGGTGCTTCTGCCTCGGGACGGTTCATTAAGAGAGCAGTTTGCTGTTGCTGTCCCTCTAGGAGGCTGCGGATTGCCTCTAGCAGAACCGTTTGCTCGTTGAGTGGAGCAGGGACGGCAGGTGTGAGTGGTAGTGGTGGAGCTGTGTTGTTGACATTGGTGCTGGTGTTGTTCGGGAAATCCATAACCTTGAAGAAAAATTTGGATTAGGATAGATTTAAAGTATATGAAATGATAAGATTCAATGAACATGAATTGTAAAGAATGTTTTAGTTGCTGGTTCTTATGTTATATTGCTTAGGTTGTTCACGTAGAATAGAACTGCATAGTATGGTTCTATACAGCTCTGACCTGCATGGGCCACCAACAAAACCTGTCATGCCCCGCTTCCCGGAATACGGGCAGAGGACGTGACTGGCCCGCTACGTATTTACTGTGAAGTAAATACGCTAAGCGTATCTAAGCAATATAAAAGTAAGGCACAAGAGACAAGATATAATAAAAACAACAACTTTATTTATTCACATTTTTTCTGTACAATACATGAAAAGGAAATACAACTGAAATAAAAGCGATGCCTAACCAATGCCATGACAGGAAATTAAAGGTACTGAATAGAAAATGTACAATGTCTAGAGCTCAGGGTCTTCGCTGTACTGATCTAAGTCTTCTGCAGTTGGCTCGATCTCTGACGGGTCCAAACCACCTGACGACATTCAAAGAAGAAAGAAATAGAATGTCGTCAGCGAACAGGTCGCTCGGTAAGTCCCAAAGATAAGAGGAAGGTAGAATAGACAGAATAAGAAAGTATCTTTTAAAGTTGTATTATATTGTTGTAATATTGTGTTAACGTTGTTGTTTGTAGCTTGGTACAGAAGGATACCAGTGTATACGAGAGGGGTCCCTATATGCTAGGGACCAGGGCAAACGAATGTACAAGGAACCGTTAAGCCACGGTACAACAGCAACGGAATATAGGTTAGGTGTCTTAATCTTACTGTTTCGTGCCACTTTTAACACCTTCCGTACCAATCTGCCCCTTAAACCCCGAAGTGTTTTGATTGTATTATTGTATTGTATGGTATAGGTTGTATAATTGGATGACTGACCAAAACCATGATATCAGTAACGGATGTAACTGTATAATCATGTGAATGGAATGTATATCTATGGTTCGGTTCAGTCAAATTGTATAGATTGGTAGATTGAATATATGGAATAATGGATTCATGGATTCACGTTGAATTGTAATATTGTGGATTGTAGATTGTTGATTGTACTTGAATCATATTCAAGTCAGATTATAATGAGACTCAAGAGATTGGTCCCACTTAAACCTATATTTACTAGGGTCCTTAGGGTAAATTATAGAACTTGAGGGGTTTTTATGTAAAAATGCTTTTATATACTTTTCAAAATACACCCCAAGTATTTATTAATCGTCTTTAGAGTTGTAATGAATGTAGATTTTATATTGTGATATTTCTAGTGGAAATATCCTAATTTCATGATAAATGGTATTTATTTGTAATATTGGTTTTGTATGGAATTCATGGTATTTTAGTGTAAGATTGATTCTCGTGATTTTTGAAAAAGGTGGAATATTTATATCATAACAAAATAGGTATTTTAATGATAAATATACATATATTTATACAAAAATAATTTTAATATATATTTTATATTCTAAAAATCTCATTTTCTTAAGATGTCGTATTTTAAATCTTTCAAGATCGAATCCTCCTTGTGGAGGTCTGAATCTCGCACTACTAAGCCCGAGGATGTGCGATAATCCGCACCATCCCGAACGGGTTCCCCAAAATGGGTTGTAGTGGCGCTTTGCAAAGATTTGTATAAATACTAAATCCTTTAGAAAACGGTTTTATTAAGTAAATGGTATTTATTTGTAAATATGTCGATTTCTCGTATTCTATGTTCTAGGGTCTCCTGCTCCTAACTGGTCTAAAGCGACACGTTGTGAGGTACCTCAAATCGTCTCTTCACCGCCAATTGTGGCCAGGTAAGTACAAGTGAAGAAAGGAGGGATCCGCTCACGAATCACCGTGAGACGGGCCTTTTAAAGTTACCTTTCTCACTTGTCTAGCCTAGACACCACAAAGTCAGGTTTAGATAAATGACTGATGCCCATAACCTTATCCTATTTTCATAATAAGTGGTATTTATTTATAAAGATGTATCAATACTAAATCTTTTAGAAATGGTTTTATTAAGTAAAGGGTATTTAAATGAAAATATTTGTTTTCCATATTCTAAGTTCTTGAGAGTATCGTGTTATATTGCATATGAGTGTGTGAGGAGGTAGGTCGTTACCTCGTGATTTACTTAAAGGTATAGCAAGTTTAATGGAGTTAAATGTAGAATTGAAAAAATGTGGTATTTAAGTGAAAAATACGATAAATTGAAATAGCCATCATTTTATGAAATGAAACTTGATCAATTTGGTTGATTAGTGTTTAATAGTCAACATGAGAGAGTTTAAGCATAATTGTATTAATGAGAAGTGAAGTTTTATAAGAAACCGAATCGAAAATCGGATTTGTTCCGATTCCGTCGGGTTTGTAAATCCATATTTTTTTGAGTAGAAAAGAGAGATAGAAAATGGGACTTACGGGTTTTGGACAACCAAGGGAGTAAGATGTAAGGAGAGGAATCGCCAGTGCGTAGCTTCATCGCCGAGAGCTCCTAGAACGATCGCCGGAAGTTCGCTGGGAATTTCGCCATAGCTTCGCTTCGTGCTCGTTTTCAAAATACACAAGTTTCTTGGAAATTTTTAGAGAGTTGGCTCAGAGTTTTGGGGTGAGAGGGTAGAGAGTAGGGGTGTATTTATAGGGTTAGGCTAGGGTTAGGGTATGTGTAGGGTTTTTAATTAAAAATGTAAAAAAAATATAGGAAATTCATTAAAAATTGGAGTAATTAGGTGTTAATGGGCTCTCTGGAGGTGGTCTACAGAAATAAAGTATGCAGTGGAGGTGGGGAGATCAAAAGTCACTTTTTCCTAGTTGGAGACTCGGCCGTCCGGCCGAGTCCGGCCAGCGGCGCCGGCCCGAGTCGGGCCGAGTCACGGCCTAGGGAGGTGGGGTGTCTCATATGGTAGGCAATGGTATTTTCAGTTTTTCAGGTTCAGTTCAAAGTTTGGGAGTTATCTCAGGTGGACTGTAGGGCTTCTATAAAATTTAAAACATTAAATATTAAAAATAATGTTGGGCAGGAGATTTGAACTCTAGTTGCTTGGTTCAGCAGTGCAAGGTATTACCAATGAGCTACAAGCTCTTTCTTGTAATTATGGTGTGAATTAATTACTTAAAGAGATATCAGCAACATTAAATACTCCAAGTATACTTTGAATTTAAATCAATTCTTTATACCATAAAAATGGAGTTGTTACAGCAGGGTTCGATCACATACGTGTACTTGTGCACGGATGATGTTCGGACGAATAATACTAGTGGGCTTGGTTTAAGCCGGATCCTAGTATTATATTGTTGGATTATTTTCGTCTCGTTGTATTCGTATTCAGTCGGAATACGGATGCAGGTATGTATATACGGATGAGGGGTATTCTTGTAATTCGTTACAAGATTACTTTTGTAGATGCCATTTCTTTTTTATTAAACATTTTGGTTTAAATGTTTATTTGGTGGAAAGTGTGAGTGCAAGTTTTGGCATTGATTCTTTCATGCATGCACTTGGTGACTCGTGGTGTTGAGTCATGAGATGAGTCATGGTGGCATGATGGATTTTTGTAGGGTTGTGAGATATTTAGTTGTGAGATGGCAGATATTTTAGAGAGAGGATTTTCTTTAGTTGTTCACAACTAAATAAAACACAACACTCGAAAAGGAAAAAAAGGCAGCAACAATTTTCTTCACTTGCTTTTTCTTTAGCTCACACTTTCACCTATTGGCATCATCTTCAACCTCTACCCTACATGTCTCATTTGTTGAGAAACCTAGGGTGTATTGAGACAAAGTAATCACAAAATCTCTCTACTTCATCTTGGCTATCTAGGTTAGCAAACTAGATACTCGAGTTGCTTCGGTTTTTGAGGTTGGAGCCCGTATAACAAACTCTCGAGGTGGATCGTCTTCGATGGGGGAGACCAGAGATCAAATATGATCGAGGAAGCCACGAGGAGCTTGGGACAGAGGTTGAATACTAAAGGACACGGATCATTCGGTATAACCTTTCTAAACTCCTTTACATACAATTAATTTAGGGTTAATGGTACGATCCGGGAATCGGGTTCCGTTAGCACCGGTTTCTAAAAGTTTTTGTTCCGCATTTGGCCACGGATTGATGGTCAGGATGCTGGCGTAACCCAACATGAATATGATCCACGTGAAGCCTACTAGCTCAAGCTACCTCTTCACTAATCTCCTGTTAGTGAAGTAAACACGCCACATCAAAGTGCTAGTTTGGTGTGGGATGGTGAAGTAGGGGATTTGAGGCTCACTAGTTTGTGTTCAAGCTTCATGTTTCACATCATATGTGAAGGGTTGAAGCTTGAAGCATGATGAGGAGGAAGAAGAAAGTGTAGAATGGCTTCTTCACTACATTATTGAAGCATAAAAATAAAATCCCATATAATAATAGCACCATGCTTCAATAGTAGAAAGAGATGAATAAAATAATGAAAAAAGCCATGCCACACCATACCTTCCATGTCTTCTTATTTTCCATCTCATATCTATTTTTCTCAAAAATAGAAAATAAGCCATGCTTCATATACATATTTATATATATATATATATCATATAAATATATATATCATATATATATTATTATATATAAGAAAATATTTAGTAAACTAATGATATTAGTTAAGATATAATTATATCAAATATAATACATATCACATTATTAAATCAACACTTGATTTAATAATCCGGTTATATCACATATAACAAACTAATATCATTTATCTGTGTATCATATTATCAAATCAACACTTGATTCGATAATCTGGTTATATCACATATAACCTAACTCGATAACAGATAACTGCCAGATTACAATACGGTATTACATACACGCATTTAATCAGGCCCACGCACATATCACATATGTGCCGTACTTCGTTTCGCTTGAACCATAAAACTTCTTTGTAGGACTCTAAAGACTCGTCAATATGCCAGCAGTAGGTGATGATCACATCAGTCACCTATAAGCCGTCAGCGGTACTAGCTGGACGTAACGGCTATCCGGGTATTGAGTGATATGAAGATCAACAAGCAAGCTTGTCCATACTCTCTATGAAGCCTAGCAGTAATACTTACCGTACAGTCCGGTCTCTTCATCTGATATGTCACATATCATGTCTAGGGGTGGTAAACGTCAGACCCCAGTAACGTAATAAGTCATGCCGATGTCTGGACTATAAAAGTTCGAGAAACTATTGATAACTCTTATCAGTAAATCTCAGCAGCAGCCCTGGCCAGAGACTTCTAATTATAGCCAATCGAGCATAGCGCAACATCAACCCCCAATACCGGAAAAGAAAAAACCCCTCCTATCGCTCATTGCCTCCATATGATTTGGGACTGTACCCAAAATCCACCTGTTTGCACAACTCCTCTTGAGCGTGGTAGGGAGAAAATCAAAGCACAGTGGGAGACACACAAGACTTTATGACGATTTCGGGTCTACAGACTAACCTGTACCAGTGTTATCAGAGAAATGCTGTTCCCGCCAAAAATTTCTGCGCAAAAGGGCCCAAGGTATTCAATAGCAGCGATACGCTTAAGAAAATACAAACCAGTATTTTCCAGGCCATATTTTGATAAACTCCCGAATGAGAACCAGCTAAATTCTGATGGTGTCAAAAGAGTTTCGAAAAATCATTCAATTTTATATATTATGGGCCTCATAATTCATCCGGAATAAAAATTTATGAGCAAATGTGATGTGCACGTGTAATCTAAGTAATGCTCTACTACATGGGGGATACTTTTTTAGTCCTACATCGGAAAAAGGAGAAACCCTTTCTCTACCACTCCGATATAAATAAGAGGGGATACTTCTTAGAAAAAATAGTATTCAATCCTCAAAGGAGCTTAGTTCTTCATAGGAGCTTAGTTCTCCAAGTTAGGGCTTTAGCTTCCCCCCATAACGCGTATATGCGCATGCGCCCACACGTGCGCCCGCTACGTGCAACGTTCCATTCCTCAAAGGAGCTTAGTTCTCCATAGGAGGGCCTTAGCCGCCCCTCTCATAATATGCATATGTGCAAGCGCCATGTGCGCCACGTGCAACGCATGTGTGCCCGCCATGTGAAACGCATGTGCGCCCACCGTGCGAGGATTCAATCCTCAAAGGAGCTTAGTTCTTCATAAGAGCTTAGTTCTCCAAGTTAGGGCCTTAGCTGCCCCCCATAACGCGCATATGCGCAAGCGCCATGTGCACTACGTGCAATGCACGTGCGCCCGCCGTGTGAGAATTCAATCCTCAAAGGAGCTTAGTTCTCCAAGTTAGGGCCTTAGCTGCCCCCCATAATGCGCACGTGCGCCCGCCATGTGCACCCGCCGTGCGAGGATTCAATCCTTAAAGGAGCTTAGTTCTCCAAGCTAGGGTCTTAGCTGTCCCCTATGATGCACATATGCACAAACGCCACGTGTGACGCACGTATGCCCGCCAAGTACGCAACACGTGCGACGCACGTGCACCTGCCAAGTGCGCAACATGTGCGATGCATGTGTGCCAGCCAAGTGCGCAACATGTGCGACGCATGTGCACCCAACACGTAGGACCACGTGCACCCAACACGTGCGACGCGCGTGCTCGAACACAAAGAAGCCTTTTTTAGTAGCTAGGAGTTTAAGCTCCAACCTGTTCTTCCCTCTAATGAGTGGGAAATGGTTCAAAGGGTACATCTCTCCACACCTTCGATACATGGCACTGTAATCTCTCAGCGTCATCGGAGAGGTGGTGGATCTCAACGACCAAGGATCTCTCTTTCTAAATATAGGGAGGAACCCCCCATAAGCTTCGAGAAAAACAAAGCAGAAAGCTTCAAAAAGGAAAAAAGAAGAAGATCTCCCTTCTCAGAAAAAAGCTCTAGGTAAATAAAAAAGAAGAGAGATCAAAGCATCTCGTTTACCTATTGAAGGGTTTAACCCTTTTAAAAAGAAGAACTTAGTTCTTTCTATGGATCTGAGATCCACAAGACAAGTCTTCCACAAGTTAAGAATTTAATTCTCATCAGGACGAACTTGTTCTTGGAGATCAAAGATTCAGAAAAGAACAAGGAAATTGAACTCCTCAGAACAAAATATACAAGGAAAACTCAGCGTCCAGCGCCTCACGTGGGCGCCACAAAATAAGGAGTGCTTAGCACTCAGTGACTGGCGCTCAGTGCCCAGCGCTTCACGTGCCTCTCACGTGGGCGCTACAAAATAAAGGAGTGTTTAGCACTCAGTGGGCGGCGCCCAGCGCTCAGTGCCCAGCACCCAGCGCTCACGTGCCTTTCACATGGGCGCTACAAAATAAAGGAGCGCTTAGCACTCAGTGGGCGGCGCCCAGCGCCCGGCGCCTTACGTGTCCCTCACGTGGGCGCTATACAACATAAAAATGCTTGGCACTCACCAGGCAGCGCCTAGCACCTCACGTTCTTTGAGCGTGGGCGCCATAAAGAGTGCTCAACACTCCATAAAGAAAAAAAGAAGTAAAGTATGAGCGTCAGAACTTACATAAGTGCTCAGCACTTTTTGCACAAAAAAGGGGACTGAGCCCAAACCAGTGCTTAGCACTTCTTTTCAAATAAAAATGAAAACTGAGTGGACCAAGCCCAAGTTGGCTAGGTCCCTAATTCAGATCAACCGAGCCCATGTGATCACTACTTTCCAAATTGAACTTAGTCCCAAAAACGACTATCGATCTTTCAACTGATGATATCCCAAGACGATATTCATCCCACATTCCCCCGAGGAAATCTTAGTCTTAAAATACGACTAATGATTCCCAGGTTTACCATTAATCTCTTTTCCTTCAAATACGGGAATTGGTTCAAGGGTACATCTCTCTACACCTCTGATACATATCGTTGAAATTCCTCAACGTCTTCAGAAAGGGGGCGGGCCCGATAGCCAACTGCTTTTTAGCACACTTCCCAAGCTGATGTGCACGCCCAAGATCAAACCACATCCCAAACTGGATGTGTCCCATATGATCCTTGCTCATCCTGACACGTAACAGATACACGTGCACGCAAGGTGATCTACGGACCGTAACGTCCTTAAACTAAAACCTCACCTCAAAAATGGTGATCTACAGACCGAAATGTCCTCAAACTACAACTTCGCCTCCATAATGGCGATAAGGGACCGTAACGTCCTTAAAATTGAAACAACAGAGCCCAAATGCTCTCTTGTTAGATCTGAAACAAAAATGATCCTGACACCGTGTTAAGTAGATCTTAGTCTCAAATTGGAATAACGTATCCTTAACAAAAAACCAACCGAGCCCCCAACTGCTCGTATACATTTAAGTCGATCTTGATCTCAAAACGGATCAACGATCCTTAAATCAACCCAAACCCAAATATAAAAATATACGGATTTGGACTAATCCACGTCCTACGGGCGATAACATAAATTAGTCTCCTTATACGATCCACGGGCAACCAAAAAATAAAACACACACACGACACGAAGTGGACTTCTAGAGCAGGAGAAAGTGGTTATCGCGACGCGATAACGTAATTAACTGCAGGGGCTTGCGCCTGTAGGGAAGTGCGTCCCCACAATTAAAACCCCTCGCAAATGAAGGGGAATCTGGCGAAGTCTGCTACAACGGCCGCATCCGTCCAAACCTCCGATACATGGTGCCATAAATCAACTTGGCATCTTCGGAGATGTGGACGGATAAACCCAAACAGCATCTGCCCCTAAATTCAGGCAAGATGATCCATCCCGGTTCGTCTCTGTTTTCGGCGGTGAACAGATTCTGGCATGCTCGGTGGGACCTTTTCCTCTTTCCACTCCACACTTTGTGTGTCGTGTTCGTGAACAAATCGCGGTTTACTATGGTTGCCCCTGGATTCGAGGTTCTAAGATTTGGTGTCTTGCTCTTGTCTAGAGAAAAGAAGATCAATGGATTCTAAGTGTGTACCTGCAACAGCAACTCCCGCTCCGTCCCCGTTGGAGGAGTGACATTCGGGACAAATGCGGCATGCATCTTTTCAATGCCAGTAGAGCAGGTGACTCAGGCCACCACTGGATTGTTCTTCGGGACCATGCTCCCGCCAGCAAGCTTCAGCGCCCCAGTG
Organism: Agapanthus africanus; assembly: GCA_030015575.1. NCBI lineage: Eukaryota > Viridiplantae > Streptophyta > Magnoliopsida > Asparagales > Amaryllidaceae > Agapanthus > Agapanthus africanus. The sequence goes on along the minus strand of JASDDO010000019.1, from coordinate 811,127,861 downwards.
CCATCACAGGTGTAAGTCCACGTTACCCGTCCCCAGTTCTTTGGGGTTGCGGAAATGGTAAAAAATGATTTTTCTTTTGGGGGTAACATGGACTCAAAATTCGGATCTTTGTTAAACAACTATCTAACAACCTAACTAGGAGTTTTACCTACTCGGTTAGGGGGTTATACCTTAACTTGAACTCCTTCTCTTCGACTCCTTGTGGTGGTCGGATGGTTCTCTCCTCGTCGTCTCCTTGTGCCGAAGATGGATCCATCTGAAAGCTTCTACCTTTGGCTCCAACCTCAATCTAGAGGAAACTAGAACACTTGGTTTGCTAGACCTTGTATACTAGGATGAGTAGAGAAGTGTTTTGGGTTTTATCTCTAAGGAAATGGTTCTCAACTCATGAGAGGGAGTTTCCTTGAGCTAGAGAGAGAGAGCAAGAGGAAGAGGGAGAGCTTGAGGATGAAAGAGAATGAGAATGATCGAATGAGCAAGACTTTTCTCACCCTTGCTCTCATAATCCAAAATCATCATAACAAATAATAATAATTGAGTATTATGTGATGGTTGTTATCATATCAAATGACAATATCATTTCATGCATTAAATGCAATTTGTGAACAAACAAGCAAGCAAAGGTCAATGCCAAGAAATGATAGCTATTGTCATGATGATAGTCAACAAGTCCAACCTAGTCAACCGGTCAACTAAGTCAACAAGTCAACAAAGTCAACCTTTCAACCCAACCATGGCACAATAATACTTAATTAATATTATCATTAATCATATTTCTTATTCTCATTAGGGTTTAGCAAAAGTCAACAGTCAACAACCCTAATGAGAATCCTCTGCCTCTGTCTCTGTCAACCGTGCATACACACCCGCATCCGCATTCCGAGGAACACGAATACAAACGAAATAAAACCAATCCCAAAATGTACACTAGGATCTGGCTTAAACCAAAGCCCGCTAGTGATAACTGCCCGGACACTAAACGTGCACAAGTGCACGGATGTGACCGAACCCTGTCGCAAAACCATGCGACCTCTACTCTTTTGCCTAAAGGCGAATAGCTCTCTGTGTGGGACTCTAAAGACTCGACACTACGCTGGCAGTGGGTTTAACTACAGACCGCAAGCGGCACTAGCTGTGCATAACGGCCCCCAGGTAGATGCCGATAAGAAAACGGACGAGGTGAAACCCATCTGAACTCCTACTGAGCCTGAATGTGACAATCTCCGTACAGTCAGCTTTGTTCGTCTGAGAATATCGCATGGCGGGCCTAGGGGGCGGTAAACGTCAGTCCCTTAATAGCGGTACAAGTAGTGTCGGAGTGTAGCCCAGAACACCCTGAGATAACACTGGAAACCTACCAGTATATCTCGCTTGCCCTGGCCAGGGACGACTATGTGTAATGGCTCTCTATGACACAGAGCGATATCAACTCCCAATACCGGGAGAGACGAATCCTGTCTAACCGTCACTGCCTCCAAGTGCTTCGGGACTGCACCCAACTACTACCTGTTTGCACGAATCCTTTGAGCCGTGGTAGGGTAGTAATCAAAGTATAGTGGGAACACACTCGAGGCGAAGTGACAGTGTCAAGTCAGCGGACTAAGCTGTACTCATGTCACCTGGGAACTGATAACTGACGATAGGTATAGTACCAATCAATCAGTTCCCGACGAGTCCTGTCCAGTGTACTCGTAACCTAACGAGCACCCGCATACTATCTCAAGTACGACGTACTGACGGCTGTGGGACAGACCGTCTCCCCAGCTGGGATGAGAAGCGCATACGCTAGTCTACTCCGGAGTATCGATGCCCTGTCTCGATAGTCCTATGACTAGGGACCTGTATAAGGATGTGCTTGTGGATTACCCAGCCCCCACGAGTGTGATTGCCATCACAACGCTGGTAATCAAGCAAAGATCCTAAGGGATCCACTAATGTGTATAGGTGATATACTAAAAGAAACACATGTACACATTAAAGTAGAAACAAACCAAGTAGCATACTACCATTTTGAGCAAGATTGTCTATACAACTGTGAATATCCCAAGCTTCCATTAAGTAATATACAAACTAGTATGATACAGTAATGGCCTCTAGGGCATATACACTAACAATTTCCCACTTGCACTAAGGCCATGTACTGGCGTATCGAAGACCTATCATCTCGATCAGCCGCTCGAACTGAGTCTGGGGTAAGGCCTTCATGAGTGGATCAGCAGTGTTATCTTCCGTAGCAACTCTCCGAACCTCGATCTCCTGGCGACCCACGATCTCCCTGATCAGGTGATACCGCCTCAAGATGTGTCTGGACTTCTGATGGGACCTGGGTTCCTTCGCTAAAGCTATAGCCCCGTTGTTGTCGCAATACAGAGGTATTGGATCAACAATGGACGGAACCACCTGAAGTTCCGTTAAGAACTTCCTCATCCAGATGGCTTCTTTTGCGGCATCAGCAGTAGCGATATATTCCGCTTCCATCGTCGAGTCAGCAACGGTTTCCTGTTTGGAACTCTTCCAAAACACCGCCCTTCCATTGAGGGTAAAGACATAACCCGACATGGACTTGGAATCATCCTTGTCACTCTGGAAGCTGGAGTCAGCAAAGGCCTCGATCTGGAGGTCTTTTCCGCCATACACCAAGACCATCTCCTTAGTCCTTCTCAGGTACTTGAGATTGTTCTTTACCGCTATCCAGTGCTTCTCCCTAGGGTTTGACTGATACCGGCTTACCACATTTAGTGTATAAGCTACATCGGTCTGGTACACAATATCGCATACCTTATAGAGCCTATCGCAGAAGCGTAGGGTATAATAGACATGCGATCCCTTTCCAAATCAGTCTTGGGAGACATCTCTTTGAAGAGGGTGATCCCGTGACATACCGCGCTTGGAATCTTCCATACTGAATCTTTTCAGTATGGTGTCGATGTACCTGGACTGTGAAAGTCTTAATATCCTCTTGGATCTGTCACGATAGATCCGGATCCCCAGAATGTAAGAGGCATCACCCAGGTCTTTCATGGAGAACCTGTGTGACAAGAACCCTTTGACAGATTGTAGCATAGGAATGTCATTTCCTATCAAGAGAATGTCATCCACCTATAAAACGAGGAATACGACAGTTCTTGCTACAAATCTACTATAGATGCATGGTTCATCTGGATTTTTGATAAAGCCAAATTCTTTGACCGTTTCATCAAAACAGATGTTCCAACTCCGCGATGCCTACTTTAGTCCATAGATGGACTTAAGCAACTTGCACACCTTTCCGCTGCTCCCACTCTGAATGAAACCCTCTGGCTGGTCCATATAGACACACTCCTCTAAATTTCCATTTAGAAAAGCAGTCTTTACATCCATCTGCCAAATCTCATAATCGTGGAAGGTAGCAATGGCAAGAAGGATCCAAATGGATTTCAGCATAGCCACTGGAGAAAAGGTTTCGTCATAGTCCAAACCAGGTCTTTGACGAAAACCCTTTGCAACAAGTCTAGCCTTATAGGTCTCAACCTGTCCATCTACACCAATCTTCCTCTTGAAGATCCATTTGCATCCTACAGGTTTTACCCTATCTGGAGCAACGTCCAACGTCCATACTTTGTTGGTGTACATGGACTCCATTTCAGTCCGCATTGCATCCAGCCATTTTACCGAGTTAACGCTTTGAATGGCCTGCTGGAAGCTAGTCGGCTCATCATAATCAATGATGCAATCCTCTCTATCCCCGTCTATGAGAAAACCGTAGTATCTCTCGGGCGGATGAGACTGCCTACTACTCCTGCGGAGCGGCGTAGGAATGTCCTGTTCTTTTGAACCCTCTGGTTCTACTAAGCTTTCAGTAATAGTCTGTGGTTCTGGAATTTCTTCCAGTTCTATTGCGCTCCCACTTATTTCCTTTTCTAAGAACTGGTGTTCCAGAAAGTGGGCATTATGAGAAACAAAGATCTTTTGTTCCTCTGCGTAATAGAAGAGATACCCCCTGGAGTTCTTTGGGTATCCCACAAACTTGCACAGTACTGAGCGTGCCTCGAGTTTGTCCGCATGCTGCTTTTTGACAAAAGCTGTACATCCTCAGATCTTCAGATATTGAAAATAGGGTTTCTTCCCACTCCATATCTCATATGGTGCGGTAGGCACAGTCTTAGTTGGAACTCGGTTCAAAATGTATGCAGCTGATTCTAGCGCATATCCCCAGAATGATCGCGGCAACTCAGCGTTACTCATCATGGACCGTACCGTATCCAATAGGGTTCGATTCCGTCTCTCCGATACACCGTTATGTTGTGGAGTGTACGGAGGAGTAAGCTAAGAGAGAATTCCATTCTCTTTTAAGTAATCCAGGAACTCGGCGCTTAAGTATTCACCACCTCGATCAGATCTCAGGGTCTTGATATTTTTGCCTGTTTGTTTTTCTACTTCATTCTTATATTCCTGGAATTTTCCAAAGGCTTCGGATTTATGTTTCATTAAGAAGACATATCCATACCTTGAAAGGTCATCCGTAAAAGTAATGAAGTAAGAATAACCGCTTCGCGCATGCGTAGACATTGGACCGCACACGTCGCTGTGCACGAGTCCCAAGAGCTCGCTCGCTCTTACTCCGTGTCCAGTGAACGGAGTCTTTGTCATCTTTCCTTTGAGACATGATTGACAAGTTGCATATGATTGATATTCGAACGGATCCAAATATCCTTCTGTATGTAACTTCGTCAACCTTCTCTCATTGATGTGACCCAGTCTACAATGCCATAAGAAAGCCTGATTTGTTTCCGGAGACTTTCTTTTGTGTGTATTCTGGACATTGAAAATCTGTGGTTGGTTTAATACGTATATACCATTGTTTAATGTACCTGATCCAATCAAAACTTGATTAAGGTGAATGTTCACAATATTACTTACAAATGCAAATTCATAACCTTCTTTAGATAATAAAGATACAGATATGATATTACAGGTTGCATTGGGTACAAAATAACAATCACGCAAAACCAAAACATGTCCATCTGACATTCCCAGGTGATAGTCCCCCACGGACTCAGCATCTATGCCAGCTTCGTTTGCAACTCTGAGGGTCATATCACCTGCCTTCAAAACCCTACGCCTTCTCAGTGCCTGTAAAGAATTACAGATATGAGATCCTGATCCGGTATCCAATACCCAGGATGTAGAGTTTATTGATAGACAGTTTTCAATAACATACACACCTAAAGCTGAAGCCGCAACTTGCTTCAGATCCTGGTTTCTGGCCTTCCAAGCCCTGCAATCCTTTTTCCAGTGTCCACTCTTGTGACAGTAAAAGCATTCTTCCTTTTCCACAAGCTTTCCCGCTATCTTTGTTGCCTTTGTCTTTCCCTTCGTATCCACTTTACTAACATCGCCCCTTGGTTTGGCAGGGGCTTTCTTCTTCTTTCCCTTGGCTTTCGCCTTGGACCTAGAAGAGGAAGATCCTCCTATAAACAAAGTGGATGTTTCCCTACCTTTCTGTAGGGTGCCCTCTGCACTCCTCAGCATGTTGAGGAGTTCTGAAAGTTCAACTTCTTTTTCTTGCAAGTTGAAGTTCAGGATAAACTGGACGTAAGTGGAAGGAAGGGACTGGAGAATCAAGTCCGTGTAGAGCTCGTTCTCTAACATGGTCCCAAGGTCCGCGAGCACCTCAATGAAGCCGATCATCTTAAGCACGTGTTCTGCTACCGATGATCCGACGGCCAATCTCGCCGAAAACAGCTTTTTCGAGACTTCGTATCTGGCGATACGGGATTGCTCTCCATACAGTTCTTTTGTATGGAGAAATATGGATTCAAGGTCCATATTCTCGTGCCTCTTCTGATGTTCATTGTCCATAGAGGCAAGCACGGGGCACTTGGCCTTCGCGCAGTCGATTTCCCAGGTCTTACGGATTTCCTTATCCGCGAGGCTGGTTTTGGGACCTGGGACAGGGGGAGCTTTGGTGGTAAGGAGATACCCCAACTTGTCATAAGTGATTGCCATTTTGACATTCCTGAGCCAATCTTTGTAGTTTGTCCCTGTCAGTATATTTTTATATAGTAGTAACTTAAGTCCAGTCATGATGTTTGGTCGCTGCAATTAGGAGAGAGAGAAGAAACATTTTAGCATGATGCTCTTGCAAGTTTAGAGTGGTTTTTAGTTTGTCTAAACAGGATGGCTCCCACTGTCTCTCGAATCCCTCCTCAAACCAAAAAGGAAGAATTAGTCGAGATCAATCTCACCGTACAATACTTGCTTAACCGTTTAGCCAGGCCAGTGTTGGTACTTCGAGGGAGGTTTTCCAACGCTTTCGCGAAGTTTCTTAATTAAATAACCTCTTTTCCCTGTGGGCGTAGCCCCGCTAACACCTTTCTAGACACCTACTTGGTTTATAGCATTGATCGTTAAGTGAGAAAGTTCCGGAGGAGTAGCATATACTCACAGTAGGATCGGGATCCAAATATCATCGTGTGACAAAACTGAAGGAATCCTACCAGAATCATCACACTCCAAATGGTATGCAGCGCTAGCAAGTTTCAGTTTCTTTTGAAACTCCCGATGTTGATTTTTGCCCCATGCTCTTATGACCTTGGCGTGAGGTCAAAATGTCATAAGTCACATGTCAAGTTCTACCCATCATTATCCAGGTTAATTTGAACCCACCCGTACCTACCCTTGACATAGGCCAAAATGGCAGTACGACTGTCTCAAACCAACGCATTCTATCTATGCAACAGATAAATATCCGGCAGCTACCAATCACTATGCCTTGGCGTGAGGTCAAAATACATAGCTTGAATACTACCGAATATTTAACTGAAATGATGGAGGGCTACGAATGGTTTTGGCAAAACCGTGAACATAGTGAACTTGATATAATCGATGGAACGAGATAGCTTTTAAAAGGAGTGGCTTAACCTCCGCGTTTAAAAGTTGTTTTTGAAAAGAAACTGAGTGGTTTTGAAAGTGTTCCAACGACTCTACTTTGGTTTATTTTCTTGCATTAATTTAATGCGTCCCATCATTTAATCCTACCATTGCAGAAAACAACGAAAATATGACGCACGCTTATGCCATCCACATTCGCCACGGGGCCCCGTCATTACCCGTTAGGTTACTTAACTAACGACAGAGCGGGGGCTGGACTAGCGCGGATGCAAAACATAAGCAACGCCTAAATAGATATCATATATAGATATATACATTCGTCACATGCAATGATAGCCATTCCAGATCACAGATGAACACATTGGATATACTAGGAATCCGCATTCCGTACGAGCCTGTAACGAAGAGCGGATTACACGGTCGCGATGAATAGCCAAGACCCCACCCTAGACCCCTACGGGTGCGGCAAACTACCCGCCAAGTACCCGAAGCGAAGCAACTTCCCTCAACACCGTGAGTAGGCCACTCGGCACTTCGAGGTACCCGGTAGTTTGTGCACCCCACTTTGGGTCAATCCTAGGAGCAAAAACAGTAAAAGAAATTATACAATGACGGCTACAACCCCATCCCGGTTGTGTGGCCATATAAATAATATTACATCAATTACAAATTACGTGAATTGAAAGAAAAAGAAAACTCTCATCTCACAACTCCCCGGCTATTCATCCGCGACAATCCAATGAATTCAGATACACATACCATCAACATTACAGATCATAGATATGTATAACCCCCACTAATCGACGTATAGCGATCAGCAGACGTTCAATACATATATCACATCACAGATATAAACCCGTTAGCTAAAGTCTTTAGATGTTCGATCAAAATACGGATTTTTAAACCCCAAAAACAAATTTTGCTTTCTGGAAAATCTGGGCAGAAAAATTATATTCAAAAAATAACAAAATACCCCAGTAAATACACTGCAGCAAAGCCGATCCACGGCCGAGTCAACTCGGCCGCGGATCCGCGGCAAGAAGCTGTTCTTGCCGCGTTTCCGCGGTGCGTTGGTCGGTTCCGTGGATCGTTTTTCTGCAGTGTACACTAAAAACCCTGAGTCGATTTTTGGTATATGTTAAATAATTTTTACAGTAGTTTAAAAATCGACAGAAAGTTTGAATTCCGGGCATGTTTCGTGACTTTTTCTCCGATCGAACTTCTAGTTACTTTGCTAACATGTTAGATAGTGTTTAACTAGGCTCTGATACCACTGTAAGTCCACGTTACCCGTCCCCGGTTCTTTGGGGTTGCGGAAATGGTAAAAAACGATTTTTCTTTTGGGGGTAACATGGACTCAAAATACGGATCTTTGTTAAACAACTATCTAACAACCTAACTAGGAGTTTTACCTACTCGGTCAGGGGGTTATACCTTAACTTGAACTCCTTCTCTTCGACTCCTTGTGGTGGTCGGATGGTTCTCTCCTCGTCGTCTCCTTGTGCCGAAGATGGATCCACCTGAAAGCTTCTACCTTTGGCTCCAACCTCAATCTAGAGAAAACTAGAACACTTGGTTTGCTAGACCTTGTATACTAGAATGAGTAGAGAAGTGTTTTGGGTTTTATCTCTAAGGAAATGGTTCTCAACTCATGAGAGGGAGTTTCCTTGAGCTAGAGAGAGAGCAAGAGGAAGAGGGAGAGCTTGAGGATGAGAGAGAATGAGAATGATCGAATGAGCAAGACTTTTCTCACCCTTGCTCTCATAATCCAAAATCATCATAACAAATAATAATAATTGAGTATTATGTGATGGTTGTTATCATATCAAATGGCAATATCATTTTATGCATTAAATGCAATTTGTGAACAAACAAGCAAGCAAAGGTCAATGCCAAGAAATGATAGCCATTGTCATGATGATGGTCAACAAGTCCAACCTACTCAACCGGTCAACTAAGTCAACAAGTCAACAAAGTCAACCTTTCAACCCAACCATGGCACAATAATACTTAATTAATATTATCATTAATCATATTTCTTATTCTCATTAGGGTTTAGCAAAAGTCAACAGTCAACAACCCTAATGAGAATCCTCTGCCTCTGTCTCTGTCAACCGTGCATACACACCCGCATCCGCGTTCCGAGGAACACGAATACAAACGAGATAAAACCAATCCTAAAACGTACACTAGGATCTGGCTTAAACCAAAGCCCGCCAGTGATAACTGCCCGGATACTAAACGTGCATAAGTGCACGGATGTGACCGAACCCTGTCGCAAAACCATGCGACCTCTACTCTTTTGCCTAAAGGCGAATAGCTCTCTGTGTGGGACTCTAAAGACTCGACACTACGCTGGCAGTGGATTTAACCACAGACCGCAAGCGGCACTAGCTGTGCATAACGGCCCCCAGGTAGATGCCGATAAGAAGACGGACGGGGTGAAACCCATCTGAACTCCTACTGAGCCTGAATGTGACAATCTCCGTACAGTCTGGTCTGTTCGTCTAAGAATATTGTGTAGGGTTCCTAGGCACACTAATGAGGTCTCACAAGGCATCAACCATGCCAAATTCAAAATTTTTCCGGTGCCGAGAAACCCTAAATTAGATCGTTAACTAGAGAATAGGCAAAACTTCAAGCTAGTAAACAACTTTACTGCTAAGTGAAAGAGACTAAAACCTTTGTAGATCCTGTCCTCCACTTCCTTAGCTCCGTGATGATGTCCCTTCGCTGCGATCATCGGATCCCGGACTCTAGCGATGGTTTCGTCGAAGAAATGATCGGGCTAGGTCGTCGACTTCGATGCCGAAGATGATCTACGTCGAGGCAACTCAAGATCAAGCTCCAACTTCACCAAGTCATGAAACTTGTGAAGAAAACACCCTATACTACTTGGCAAGTGGTAGAGGATGAAGAAATAGGAAGTGGGTTCACTTTGGATTTGGATTTCTCACTTGGAATCATCACTCAGACATTTTCAAGAAAAGGTTTTCTTTCTTCTTGAAGAAGAAGAAGAAGAAAGAATAAGAATGAATTAAAATCCAAAAAGAAAATGAAGTGATGGTTATCATTTAGCAACCATGGGTGAGTTAACAAATGTAGAGAATAAACTAGGGTTAAAGTAAATGGTTAGGGTTAAGGAAAGAAATAAAATGGTCAAACCTTTTTCAAAGCTTCATGAAGCTTCAAGTGAAAACAAAAGAAGCAACCATTTTCTATCTTGCTAAAATGAATAAATGAAATAAATAATCAAGAAATGATAACAAAACCCTAACCATTCACTTAAACATGGTTTAAAGTAAACATACACCCAAGTTTGCTTGTATCATCAAACATGATACAAACTAGTGCACAAAACTATATCATATATACAATGTGCAAATCAAGTGAGAAAATCCATCTTAAGTGAACCGATACTAGTTAATACAAAGTAATATATCAAATATATAATTATACATTAAATCATTAAATCAACACTTGATTTAACGATCCGGTCATATCGCATATGACCGAGTAATATCCAATGTATCGACTTATCGAATCAATCCTTGATTCGATAACTAGGTTATATCGCATACAACCAATCGATACATTCATCGCGGGAATAGAATACGGTATCACATACACGCATTATTCTCGGTCCCGCACATATCTCATATGCGCTCCTATTTCGTTTTGCTTGAGCCAGGAAACCTCTGTGTAGGACTCTAAAGACTCGTCAATACGCCGGCAGCAGGTGATGATCATATCAAACACCCACAAGCCGCAAGCGGTCTGCTAAACGTAACGGCCACCCGGGTATTGAGCGATCAGAAGATCAACGAGCAAGCCCGCTCACACTTCTGTGAATCCAACCAGTAACACTTACCGTACAGTCCGGTCTGATCGTCTGATATGTCGCATATCTCGCCTAGGGGTGGTAAACGTCAGACCCCAATAGCTCAATAAGTCATGTCGATATGAGGTCTATAACAGTTCGAGAAACTACTGGTAACACTTACCAGTAAATCTTAGCAACCCTGGCCAGGGATTTCCGGTTATAGCCAATCGAACACAGCGCAACATCAACCCCCAATACCGGGAGAGACGAATCCCCTCCTATCACTCATTGCCTCCATGTGAATCGGGACTGTACCCAAAAACCACTTGTTTGCATGACTCAGTAGAGCCGTGGTAGGGTGGAAATCAAAGCACAGTGGGAGACACACAAGACTCTATGACGATCTCGGGTCAACAGACTAAGCTGTACCAGTGTCACCAGAGAACTGCCATCTGACGTAAGCTAAAATACCATCTGGGAGTTCTCGGCGAGTCCGTCCAGTGTACCCAGTCTCCACTGAGCACCTGTATATCATCTCTGATGTCAAACACCAATGGATATGGGATCATCCATCGCCCATCTGTATGGGTCGAGAAGGTATACGCTAGTCTACTCTGGTATATCGATGCCCCGTCTCGATACACCCACGACTAAGGACCTGGAAGGATGTACTTATGGACTACCATGTCCCCACTAGTATGATCCGCATCATAGTCCAGGTAGTCAAGTACACATTCTAAGAGATTTACCAACATGTAACAGAGAGACAATCAGCGTACACGTTAAGGTAAAGAGTAACCAGATAGCATACTATCGTGTCGAGCAAGAAAGTCCTCCCTATATATGTCCAAGCATCCACTAAAATATACATCCTATGTATAGTAATGGCCTCTAGGGCATACATATAACTAACAATCTCCCACTTGCACTAGGGCCATCTGTAACAGTGGTTGTAGTATCTCATACTCAACCATCCCATAAAAGTCTCCTTCTGGGAAAAGGCCTTTGTGAGTGGATCCGCCATGTTGTCCTCTGAGTCTTCTCTTCTAACCTCGATCCCCTGGAGATCAACCATCTCCATGATCAGGTGATACTGCCTTAGAATATGTCTGGATCACTGATGGGACGGGCGTTTCTTGGCATAAGCCACAACTCCATTGTCACACAATGGGAGGAACGAAGTTCATCTCATGAACTAATATACACCCAGACAGCCTCTTTGGTAGCATCTTAAGTAGCGATGTATCCAGCCTTTATCGTCTAGTAAGCCACGGTATCTAGCTTGGAACTCTTCCAACATACCGTCCCTTTACTTAGGGTAAAGACAATGCCTGTGACTGACATTCAGTCGTCCTTATCACCCTGGAACACTTCCAGTGATTCACCCCAGAATCGATTGATACCATCTCACTACAACTAGTGAGAATCCTAACATCTAATTACTTCTATCTCATAGATCAAAACTCAGGATTTAGGAGGTATCACTTTGATCCTATATGGAGAATCTTTGTGATAAGCGGAGATTGACCGAGCGTAGCATAGGAAACTCCTTCCCCATCAAGAGTATGTCATCCATGTACTCTACGAGGATCACCACCATACTCCCTACCACCTTTTTGTATATACAAGGTTCATCTATCATTTTGATGATGTCAAACTCTTTGACTATCTCATCAAAACAGATGTTCCAACTCCGCGATGCCTGCTCTAATCTTATAAAGCATCTTATACACGTTTCCGCTGCTTCCACTGTCTACGAAGCCCTCTGGCTGTGTACTTACAGACGCTTTCTTCTAAAATATCATTTCAGAAAAGCAGTCATGACACCCAACCGCCAGATATCGTAGTCATGGTATGTAGCCGTGGCAAGTAGGATCTGGATGGACTTTAGTATAGCCACTAAAAAAGGTTTCATCATTATCCACGCCTGGTCGATGATGAAAACCTTTAACATGTCTAGCTTTAAAAGTCTCAACTTTTCTAAATACACCAAGTAATCTTCTCAAGATATACTTGCTCCTGATGGGGATTTAACCCTTCAGATAAAGCAACCAAAGTCCATACTTTGTTGGTGTATATGGATTCCATCTCCGATCGATAAACATCCAGCCATTCTTACAGAGTCTCACTCCTGATGGCCAGCTCGAAACTAGTTGGGTCATCATCTCATGATGCAATCCTGGCTCCCACTGTCATAGAGAAACAGAAGTATCTCTCAGGTGGGTGAGAAACCCTACTAGATCGGCGGAGAGGCTGAGGTTCGTTGGTATCTACTGAATCCTTTGGTTCTACTAAATCATCTGCTGTAGTTTGTATAGCTGGAACCTTTCCAGTTTTACATAACTGACCTTGCTTCAAGCTTGTCCGGATTTTGCTTTTAGACATAGGCCGGACAACCCTAAATCTTAACAAACTTAAGATATGGACTCTTCCCTTTCCATATCACATATGAAGTGGTAGGCATTTGATTTGATTGGAACCCTATTCAATAGGTATGCAGCTTCTCAAGCGCATAACTCCCAAAAGGAAATAGGTAACTCAGTAGTACTCATCATAGAGCACACCTTATCATATAGGGTATGATTGCTCCGCCCCGATACACCAACGTGCTATGGTGTATACGGAGGAGTAATGCTGAGAGAGAATCTCATTCTCCTTTAGAATAGTCCAGGAATTCCGTGCTCAAGTATTCTCCTCCTTGATCACATTAAAGGACATAATACTTATACCCGTATTTTGGTTCTCTACTTCTAACTTATATTCTGTGAATATCTCAAAAGGTTCGGACTTGTGTTTCAACAGGAACATATGTCTGAATCTAAAGAGATTATCAGAGAATGTAATGAAATACAAAGAACCGGTCTTGGCATATGCAGACAGGGGACCTTACATACATCATCATGTATCGGTCCCAAGAGTTTACCAACTCTTTCTCTGTTTCCAGTAAACAGAGCTATGGTCATCTTATCTCTGTGACATGACTGGCAAGTTTCACAAGATGTAAATTCAAACTAATTTAAATATACATCTAAATGTAACTTCAGCTAGTCGGGTCGCATTGATATGACTTAGTCTACAATGCCTCAAGAAGGATTCGTTCATTTCTGAACTCTTCCTCTTGTGTGTGTTCCGTATACTAAGAACTGTAGTTTGATTTAGAACATCAATGCTTTTAGTTAACATGCATGAACCGATCAGCTTTTGATATAGGAAACGTTCAAAACAATATCCAACAATACAAAATTATATCCTTTCTTTACTAAATAAAGAGATTGATATGGTTTTGTATATCAGGTTCGGTATCTAATAACATTCGTTCAGAATCAATGTATTTGGAATACAGGGTGACAGTGACCAACAGACTTGGCTGCAACACTTGCACCGTTTTCTGTCTCATGAAACTTATCACTCGTTCTCAGTTCTCTACCTTTTTGTAGCCCTATGTAACGGATTACATTTGCGGGATCCTGATCCGGTATCAAATACCCAGGATGTAGAGGACTTGAGAAACAGTTCTTTATAATGAACACACCCGAAGGAGATGCATCTCATGCACTTTCTTCGTTTGGGCGGCATGGGAATCCTGGTATTCCCCTATTTCCTGCTCGGTCTTATAACAATTATAAGTTGGAGCGGGACCAACGTTCCCCAACTCAGTATAACAAGCGGGTTCGGTCAATACATCCGTATTATTATCTTGATTAAGGCGTGATATGGTCGCTACCTGGAGAGAGAGAAAAGAAAACACTCAGCGTATGCTCTTGCAAGATCAGATTGGTTTTTATTTTATCTAATCAGGATGGCTCCCACTGTTTTTATCAAATCTTCCTTCAAACCCTAAAAGGAAAGACTAGCCGGGATTAATTACACACTACAAGTTCGCCAATCTTTCAGCCAGGCCAGTGTCGGTACTTTGAGGGAGGTCCCCCGTGCTTTCGCACGAACCTAATTAATGTAAACCTCGTTTTCCCAGAGGCGTAATCTCATTAACACCTTTCTAGACACCTACTTGATCGGCTAATTGTAATGTGTAAAACTCTCCCAGGAGTAACTCTTACTCGCAGCGGGTATCGGGATCCAACTATCTCATAGAAGGTATGCAATCTCATTGCAAATTTCAACACTTGAAATTCCCGATAATATTTTGCCCCTAATGTGCTATGACCTTGACGAAAGCCAACAAACCATAGCCCGCTAGTCAAGTTTAACCCGTACATTTCTTGATTGAATTAAACCCACACGCACGACCCTTGACGAAAGCCAACAAAGCCGTACGACTGGCCTAATCCAATCGCATCATATGCAGCAGATAAGCAGCACATAGCTACCGCACACTGCACCTTGACGAAAGCCAACAAATGCAGCACGAATACTATATACAACTTATCTGAAATGACGGAGGGCTACGACAGGTTTTTCTGAAAACCTATTGCGTAATGAACTTGATATCGTTGAGGAATCAAATGGTTTTAAAATGGAGTGTTTTTGAGGCTTTTCTAGTTTTGCTAAAGGGGTCACTCCCGGTGAAGGGATCGTCGGCCCTTTCCTAGTCGAATGAGGTGCGGGATATATCATATATATCATTGTGCAAAGCAAAAACTATAGAAGCAATCAAAAGACAAACCGAGGGTTGTAGCATCTGCCAGTTATTGCTAAAGGAGTCACTCCCGGTGAAGGGATCTCGGTCCTTTCCTTATCGAATAAGGTGCAGGATGTTCTACAAGGAACACCGCGATGCAAAGCAAGAACTGTAGGTACCTGTTTTATTTAGAAATTCGATTCCACAACATCTTAGGTTTCTTTTCTTTCATTAATCACATTAATGAAGTCCCATCATTTAAGTACCTAAACATCACAGATAAATACGACGTACACTTATGCCATCCGCATTCGCCTCGATGTCCCCTCGTGCACCGTTAGGTTAGGTAACTATCGGCAGAGCGGGGCAGGGCTAGCGCGGATGTAAAACATAAGTAACGTCTATATAATATATCATATATACTATATACAGTATCTATCATAGTATATCGAATGATCACATCACAGATATCGCAGCAGAAGAAACATATGAAACATTGGATATACTAGGACGTCCGTGTTTTCAATACGAGCCAGTATAAAACACGGATTCCACGGTCGTGATGAATAGGAAAACCCACACCCCTAGACCCCTACGAGAGCGGCAAGCAACCCTACCAATTCTAGAGTTAGGAGACCCGGACTCGACTCCTCGAGTTGGTCGCCCGCTGGACTCCAGAACCCGGTTACTTGTGCCCTCCTCCTTGGGTCTATCCTAGTGCGGAAAAGTAAATAATAGACAAAAGGTGACATCTTCCGCAACCTGGAAGTGCCCCAATAAAAGAATATTACATACAAGTTTTTACATGAATGAAAATGAAAAACACTCATCTCACATAAAACCCCCGGCTATTCAAACGCGATGATCCAATATAACATATCCAGCAACACATAACATCACATGTTATCAACGTAAGTAAATATGCCCATCCCAATTGTCGTTGACATATATCAACGAAACCGGCGATATTACATATTACACTTACGGTCACAGAAAAGAAAGTGTAAAACTACAACAGTTGGAATCCGCAAACTCTTTAGACATCGCATGCCTAACCAAATGAATTCCTTAGACATCGCATGCCTAACAATTATAAACCCTGCATTTTAGTCTCATTATTGAAAACACTTTTCAATATCAAGTCGGGCAATTCAACAGGATTCCCGACATACTGATCGAATGCTCGTCGCAAACTTTAGTAGACGGCTGCACCCCCGATACCATCGACGAAGTGCACCAAGGCGGAACACCGCTACCGCGAGCACCCAAACGGATGCTTTCGGCGACGGGGTTCTCCTACAGTCACTTGGTCGGGGCTAAGGGGTGTAGCTGTCTATTAAGTTTATCCGGCGAGTATCCGCGTACGCTACGTGATTGCGACGGACTTTTGATCGCATCAAAATTCCGTGGCAACCGATCAAGTGAGACTAAAGTGCTATGTTTATAACATTCAAATCAGTTATCTCATAACTACTTGTGGATTTCAAATATTGTATCACATTCCAGATAAATAGAAAATGTTAAACTTTCCGATCGAACATTCAAACACCTAAGTTTTCCCAAAACAGCTCAACACATGAAATAAGTTCAAAAACATCCACTTCATGCCTCGGTACCAACGGTCCAGCCGTAGAAGGGTCAAGCCAACGCCTCACATGTGGCACGCCGTACTGCCCCAAACCCTAAGGTTCAAAGGGCAGTTCAAGACGGTTACAAAATCGAGTTAAGGTTTGTTGTCTTCTAGAGGGTCCATCGCGTTACTTGCACTACTTAGAACATTCTTAAACTACGGAAAAATCCAACACTTGGAAATTTCCCGGCAGGGGAAAAAGTGGGTATTTATATCCGGTCGAACTTTTTAACAGTTTCTAAAATATCCGGAAAAACATAAACGAAGTTAAATTATCCGATCAAATTAACGAGTGCCCAATAAAACCTTAGAAAACTCAACACTTGAGTGGAATTAAAAAATTCCCATAAAAAATTGCCAAGAAAGGACCTAAGAATAAATATATGAAATTTCAGGGACTAAGTCCAAATTTTGGCCGCGGAACCACCGCCAAACCCTTGGTTTAGCCGCGGTTCCGCGGTAAAATTATTGACTTAGTGGACCGTACTTCACAGTAATTCTTAGTTTTTCCTGCTTGTTTTTCTGAGCATTTTTAATTCACAAAATTCCACTGTTTTGAAAAATGTACAGAGAAGGGTTTTGTCGGGGTTTACGGGTTCGATCGGACTTGTAACTTCTTCTACACTTCGCCTAAGGCTCTAGCTAGGCTCTGATACCACTGTAGGGTTCCTAGGCACACTAATGAGGTCTCACAAGGTATCAACCATGCCAAATTCAAAATTTTTCCGGTGCCGAGAAACCCTAAACTAGATCGTTAACTAGAGAATAGGCGAAACTTCAAGCTAGTAAACAACTTTACTGCTAAGTGAAAGAGACTACAACCTTTGTAGATCCGGTCCTCCACTTCCTTAGCTCCGTGATGATGTCCCTCCGCTGCGATCATCGGATCCCGGACTCTAGCGATGGTTTCGTCGAAGAAATGATCGGGCTAGGTCGTCGACTTCGATGCCGACAACTCAAGATCAAGCTCCAACTTCACCAAGTCATGAAACTTGTGAAGAAAACACCCTATACTACTTAGCAAGTGGTAGAGGATGAAGAAATAGGAAGTGGGTTCACTTTGGATTTGGATTTCTCACTTGGAATCATCACTTAGACATTTTCAAGAAAAGGTTTTCTTTCTTCTTGAAGAAGAAGAAGAAGAAAGAATAAGAATGAATTAAAATCCAAAAAGAAAATGAAGTGATGGTTATCATTTAGCAACCATGGGTGAGTTAACAAGTGTAGAGAATAAACTAGGGTTAAAGTAAATGGTTAGGGTTAAGGAAAGAAACAAAATGGTCAAACCTTTTTCAAAGCTTCATGAAGCTTCAAGTGAAAACAAAAGAAGCAACCATTTTCTTTCTTGGTAAAATGAATAAATAAAATAAATAATCAAGAAATGATAACAAAACCCTAACCATTCACTTAAACATGGTTTAAAGTAAACATACACCCAAGTTTGCATGTATCATCAAACATGATACAAACTAGTGCACAAAACTATATCATATATACAATGTGCAAATCAAGTGAGAAAATCCATCTTAAGTGAACCAATACTAGTTAATGCAAAGTAATATATCAAATATATAATTATACATTAAATCATTAAATCAACACTTGATTTAACGATCCGGTCATATAGCATATGACCGACTAATATCCAATGTATCGACTTCTCGAATCAATCCTTGATTCGATAACTAGGTTATATCGCATACAACCAATCGATACATTCATCGCGAGAATAGAATACGGTATCACATACATGCATTATTCTCGGTCCCGCACATATCTCATATGCGCTCCTATTTCGTTTTGCTTGAGCCAGGAAACCTCTGTGTAGGACTCTAAAGACTCGTCAATACGCCGGCAGCAGGTGATGATCATATCAAACACCCACAAGCCGCAAGCGGTCTGCTAAACGTAACGGCCACCCGGGTATTGAGCGATCAGAAGATCAACGAGCAAGCCCGCTTACACTCCTGTGAATCCAACCAGTAACACTTACCGTACAGTCCGGTCTGATCGTCTGATATGTCGCATATCTCGCCTAGGGGTGGTAAACGTCAGACCCCAATAGCTCGATAAGTCATGTCGATATGAGGTCTATAACAGTTCGAGAAACTACTGGTAACACTTACCAGTAAATCTCAGCAACCCTGGCCAGGGATTTCCGGTTATAGCCAATCGAACACAGCGCAACATCAACTCCCTATACCGGGAGAGACGAATCCCCTCCTATCGCTCATTGCCTCGATGTGATTCGGGACTGTACCCAAAAACCACCATTTTGCACGCCCTCTTGGACGTGGTAAGGTGGAAATCAAAGCACAGTAGGAATCACACAAGACTCTATGACGATCTCGGGTCTACAGACTAACCTGTACCAGTGTCACCTGAGAACTGCCATCTGACGTAAGGTATAATACCATCTGGGAGTTCTCGGCGAGTCCGTCCAGTGTACCCAGTCTCCACTGAGCACCCATATATCATCTCTGATGTCAAACTCCAATGGATATGGGATCATCCATTGCCCATCTGTATGGGTCGAGAAGGTATACGCTAGTCTACTCTGGTATATCGATGCCCCGTCTCGATACACCCACGACTAAGGACCTGGAAGGATGTACTTATGGACTACCATGTCCCTACTAGTATGATCCGCATCATAGTCCAGGTAGTCAAGTACACATCCTAAGAGATTTACCAACATGTAACAGAGAGACAATCAGTGTACACGTTAAGGTAAAGAGTAACCAGATAGCATACTATCATGTCGAGCAAGAAAGTCCTCCCTATATGTCCAAGCATCCACTACAATATACATCCTATGTATAGTAATGGCCTCTAGGGCATACATATAACTAACATATCGCATGGTGGGCCTAGGGGGGCGGTAAACGTCAGTCCCCTAATAGCGGTACAAGTCGTGTCGGAGTGTAGCCCAGAACACCCTGAGATAACACTGGAAACCTACCAGTATATCTCGCTTGCCCTGGCCAGGGACGACTATGTGTAATGGCTCTCCATGACACAGCGCGATATCAACTCCCAATACTGGGAGAGACGGATCCTGTCTAACCGTCACTGCCTCCAAGTGCTTCGGGACTGCACCCAACTACTACCTGTTTGCACGACTCCTTTGAGCCGTGGTAGGATAGTAATCAAAGTATAGTGGGAACACACTCGAGGTGAAGTGACAGTGTCAAGTCAGCGGACTAAGCTGTACTCATGTCACCTGGGAACTGATAACTAACGATAGGTATAGTACCAACCAATCAGTTCCCGACGACTCCTGTTCAGTGTATTCGTAACCTAATGAGCACCTGCATACTATCTCAAGTACGACGTACTGACGGCTGTGGGACAGACCGTCTCCCCAGCTGGGATGAGAAGCGCATACGCCAGTCTACTCCAGAGTATCGATGCCCTGTCTCGATAGTCCTACGACTAGGGACCTATATAAGGATGTGCTTGTGGATTACCCAGCCCCCACGAGTGTGACTGCCATCACAACGCTGGTAATCAAGCAAAGATCCTAAGGGCTCCACTAATGTGTATAGGTGATATACTAAAAGAAACACATGTACACATTAAAGTAGAAACAAACCAAGTAGCATACTACCATTTTGAGCAAGATTGTCTATACAACTGTGAATATCCCAAGCTTCCATTAAGTAATATACAAACTAGTATGATACAGTAATGGCCTCTAGGGCATATACCCTAACAACAGGAAGCTCCAAAGAAGTCGGTCTTTGATCGATTTGCAACCACCACGGCCCCTCACAACGGGTCGTCCAAGTCTGCCACCTCAGTCTTCAACAGGCCGAGCCAAAGCTCAAGTTGGCCTACAATACCCGAAGGGGTTATCCCGAAGCGGATAGCCATTCCAGTTCTGGCAGGTGAAGTCGTCAAAGGGGCTTCTTCTATTGAAGGATCGGTCTTCGCAAGATTGGCCGTTCCAACTCCTACTATGGGCGAAGTCATTAAAAGAGCTTCCCTTACCAGAAAGTGAGCCTTCGTAAGATTGGCCGTCCCCTCTCAACGGACGTCGGTCTTCAACAGGCTGGCACCAGCAGTAGCCCTTCATCAGAGCAGGGGGCATGACGAAGCCACTATCACACCTGAGTCAATCCCGTCTGCAAGACATGCTCGACGTCGCCATTGGCGCCGAGTGAGAAAAGCTGGGGGTAACTCTCCCTCTGGACTTACTCCACTAGCTCCAATAGTGGAAGTGGACGCTGCTGTTCTAACTGGGAACAACTTTGAACCACTTAGGAGGGTGTGGAAGAACTCCTCAATCGCAGTGTTGAAGAAATCTCCACCACCTGTTGAAAACATGATACAGACAAAGCCGGAACAACCCCCTCAATGGCTGTCCTCCCAAGTCCACAGGGTCTGGCAGAAGGTCCAAGATTCTGTGATCAATAAAGACCACTCTCGCCGACTAAAGAAAACAAAGGCTCGGCAAGAGGAGGACCATCCCTCCACCATGCAACAAGGGACTTCTTTCACGAAGGCACCTGTTACAATGGCTCCTTTAACTTCGACTTCTCACAAAAAGAGAAGGCCGAAGAATCTCCTACCGCCGGCGGCAAATTCCAAGGGTGATGGATCCAAATGCCCTAAGTCTGGGGGCATGATCGTGCACACGGTGTACATGGCTTCCGGAAAAGAGGAGAGCCGTGCTTCCATGGCTCATCGACCGTAAACTCGGTCGTTGACGAAAGCTCAAGAGCAGCAGCAAAAGATCCAGAAGATGCTGACAAAAATGGCAGCACTCACCGGGAAAAAAGAAAGTCTGGAAGCAGCGTCTGAACAACGCGAATAGCAGGAGACAGATACAGAGTTCTTGCGAAGGGTGCTGGAGAGAAAGGATAAGGAGGCCACAGAACAAGCGGCTAATATAAAACAGATGACGCTCCTATTCCAAGACATGGTTGGAATGATGATCCAACCAGAACCTCCAGTAAGATCCACCGATAATCATTGAGGATGACAGAGGGGAAAATCAAACCCTCTCCCGGCTCTATCAGTGGCCAGGGAGGAAACAATCTCTAATGCTGCTCTTGATGACTATATAGCTCAACAAATATGAGCTCATTAGGCAAACGAAGCGGCTGGCCAAGTCGTCAGAACTGGGCGACCGTATCCGGGCTGGTATGACCAAATCAAGTACCCACCGGGATATACGATCCCCAAGTTCCACGTATACAAGGGAACATGCAACCCGCATCAGCATGTCACCCAGTTCAGAGCATTATCTGGAAATACTGGAGGCAACGACAAATTACTACTTCGCCAGTTCGTTGGCAGCTTATCAGAGACGACGTTTGAATAGTACTCGGAGCTCCCTAATGACCCCGTCAAAACAGTCACAGAAATGGATCTGCTATTCACACAGCGGTCCGCTAGTGCAAGCGAGTGCACCCCGATCATGACATTAATCAAAGATAAGGTGAAGCCAGGAAAGACCTGGGTTCAATACGCAATTAGGTGGCGAAACCTATGGTCAAAACGCAAACAACGCATAGAGGAAGCCCCGGCCATGGGCATGTTCATAGGGACTCTCGATCCTCAGGCGACTGTATCCCAGTTTATGATGTTCTTCAAGCCGACTACCTTCCATACCTTGATCGACAAGTTGGCCCAAATGGATCAAATAGGCTATAGGTCGTCCTCTTCGAAAACGGATCCTCGAAACGAAAAGAGCAAAGGGAAAGCGGCCTTCGTTGCCAACACTCAACAACAACCGAGCAACTGGAAACCGGTTGTTCGCCAATGTGCGCCCGCGCCAATCCCTTGAGGAGAAATTAGGACGTACTTACTTGTTTCTCCGTGATAAAATGAGGAGACTGTTCGAACTGGCAATGCGCAACAAACTCATCACACTGCCGGATCCAAGACGCCCACTGCAGCCCGGTAACGTCAACAGCCCCAACTACTGCTTCTACCACAGAGTAGTGGGCCACCCAGTTGAGGATTTTTACGTCTTCAAAAACTGGGTCGAGGACCAATACCAACAAAAGAAGTTTGCGCTGTCCGAAAACTGGAGGGTGAACCCACCATAGAAGCACGCTTCTTAAAAAGGTGGACACGCCGGGGGCATCATGCTCGTTTGTAGAAGAAGCTCCGTGGGAAGTTGTCCTTTCAGCTAAAACTAAAAGAATGCTGAAGGACCTTCAAGCATGTCCGGCGATTAGGTGGAAAAGTCCGCTGGAGCCCGAGATCATTGAGGGGATACTTAAACCGCGCCTAACACCGAAAGCTGGTAACGATGGGCAAAACGCCCATGTCAAGCCTTCAAAGTCTTCGAAGGGAAAGAAGAAGACCAAGAAGCCCATACAGTTCGACGATAAGCATACAGACCTGCAAAATACATCGATGCGCTGGAGGAATACAACCAGAAGGCATGGACCTCAGTCACACTCGAAGAGTTTCTTAACCATATCCTTAAGAACAGAGATAGTGACGATGATGAGGAAAACGAATCGTCAGAAGAACCTGAGAAACATGTAGCAAGTTACCACATGGTCTCTGATTCATCGTTAAATGACGAAAAAACTCCCTCAGTGTCGGAAAGAAACGTAAAGTAACTGGGGGCAGGATCGGCGCCGAAATCCCTGAAGCTTCCAGAAGACCCAATTGATAGGCTGCTAAATGAAGCTTTTCAAAAGGGCAGAGCTGACCGAGAGTGTGAAACGGCCATATACGAAAAGGCCAAGCGTTGGCGTCAGGATGAAGAAGATACGGCGAGGAAGAGTCACAAAGTACTCCAACCAGATCGAAGCACACCTGCGGCAAACAAAATCAAGTTTAAGACGGAGAAGCGGTTCACCAAAGCCCTGTCAATGGGAATGAAGCTGCCATCTCTCAGGGGAAGTATTCCCGGGGCCACATGCCTCAATGGAGAGGTTGTTAGTTATGTATATGCCCTAGAGGCCATTATTGTATATATGATGTATATTATAATGGATGCTTGGACATATATAGAGAGGACTTTCTTGCTCGACATGATAGTATGTTATCTGGTTGCTTTTTATCTTAACTTGTAGACTTGTATTGTGATACTGTTCTGCTCTCACATGTTGATAAAGCCCTTAGGATGTGTACTTGACTACCAAAACTATGATGGAGATCATACTAGTGGGGCTAGGGTAGTCCACAAGTACATCCTTTAATTGTTCATAGTCGAGGGTGTATCAAGACAGGGCATCGATACTCCAGAGTAGACTAGCGTATACGCTTCTTGACCCATATGATGGGCGATGGATGATCCTACATCTGTTGGTGTTTGACATCAAAGATGGTATACGGGTGCTCAGTGGAGACTGGGTACACTGAACGGACTTGCCGAGAACTCCTAGTTAGTATTATACCTATTGTCAGATAGCAGTTCTCTGGTGACACTGGTACATGTTAGTCTGTAGATCCAAAATCGTCATAGAGTCTTGTGTGATTCCCACTGTGCTTTGATTTCCACTTTACCACGTTCAAGAGAACGTGCAAAACAGTGTCTTTTCGGTACAATCCCGAATCACATGGAGGCAATGAGCGAAAGGAGGGGTTTCGTCTCTCCCGGTATTGGGGGTTGATGTTGCGCTGTGTCCGATTGGCTATAACTGGAAGTCCCTAGTCAGGGCTGATATGGAGATCTACTGGTAAGCGTTATCAGTAGTTTCTCAACCCGTTATGAGCTTCACATCGGCATGACTTATCAGTTACTGGGGTCTGACGTTTACCACCCCTAGACTGGATATGTGACATATCAGATAAAGAGACCGGACTGTACGGTAGTGTTACTAACGGGCTTTACAGGAGTATGAGCAGGCTTCCTTGTTGATCTTCTGATCGCTCAATACCCGGGTAGCCGTTACGTCCAGCTAGTACCGCTGACGGCTTGTGGGTGCTTGATATGATCACCACCTACTACCGGCGTATTGACGCGTCTTTAGAGTCCTACACAGAGGTTTACTGGCTCAGGCAAAACGGAGTAGGAGCACATATGTGATATGTGCGGGACCGAGATTAATACGCGTATGTGATACCGTATTCTATTCTCGCGATATGTGATATCGGCCGGTTATATGTGATATAGCCGGGTTATCGGATCAAGTGTTGATTCGATAAAATAATACATATTATATTAGTCGGTTATATGTGATATAGCCGGATTATTAAATCAAGTGTTGATTTAATAATTTAATGTATAATTATATATTTGATGTATTAAATTACATTAACTAATATATGCTCACTTAAGTATTTCTTTTTCTCATATTTGATACATTTGACATATATGTGATATATGTTTATTGTATTGTTTTCTTTTGTTACATAAATAATGTGATATATATTATTATTGTGACATGCTAGGTTATATATGCAACATGGGTGTATGAGACTTACACCATACATGAGATAATATCTAGGTTTTTATTTATATAAGTAATTCAAAAATGTGTGGAATTTGTCATGGTTGCAAGCTATGGATAACCATTGACTTAGTCCACCATTTTTGTTTTGCCTTAGATATTTATAAACCTAACCATTATCTTTAACTATGGTCAATTCTCTACATGGGTTAGTGCATAACATATACTCACCATGGTTGCATTTCTAACCTCACCCTCTCTCATTTTTCATTTGCTTCATCTTCTTCAAGCTCAAGTGAGAGCTCTCTAGCTTTTGAGCAAGTGAGGAAAATTAGCGAGAAAAATAATTCTAAAGTGAGCAAAATTCCTACTCCATCATTCTCTACTAGATTAGCCATTTAGTTTAGGGTGTTAGCTTCACTAATCCCTAATTAGTGAAGAGGTAGCTTGGGTTTGTGTCTCCTCGAAGTAGATCATCTTCGGCTTTGAAGACTTCAAGTAAGTTTGCATCTTTCACCTTGTAGAGCCTCTCAAGAGTTTGGGAGATCGTTACTCACAGCGAAGGGACTTCTACACGGAGCATTTGAAGTGAAGGACTGGTCTATAAAGGTTGTATTCCGCATTCACTTAGTTGTAAAGTTGTTTACATATCATATTGTCTAAATCTTTAGTTAAGATTCTAGGGTTAGGGTTAAGTAGCATGGCAAAAATTTGAAAATGGCATGGACAATGCCCCCCAAAACCTTGCTGTTGTGCTAAATAACCCTATAGTGGTATCAGAGCCAAGCTAGAGATTTAGATGATATTTTTTAGATTACGAAACCGAAACTACTCCGAAACTTGAATGCTATAACCCAGTTTCTGTTAAATTTTTAAAGTCGTCGGAAATTTTTTTTAGCAACTGCAGAATGTTATATGAGATGTAACATGAACACAGAAGAAAAACGAACACATTTGGCCGATTTTCACCCGAGCACATGCCACTAAAATCCGAGCAGGCCGGCCAAACAGTGTCTGTTGGGGTTCGTTTTTGTTCTGTGGTCTGGTCTCTGGGTTTTGGTGTTTCAGGTGTTGCTAGTTTTTTCTAAAATTGCATGAGATATTATTTTTCTATAAAGGCAACGGAGTGTTTCGTAATCGTAATTCTAACAATATTTCGGGTTCTTTTAGACGGCGTTAAAAAGTCCGAACGGATATCAAATACCCACTTTAACCCTCGCTGGAAATTTTCCAAGAGTTGGATTTTTTTTTCAAGTTTAAAACATTCAAATATCATGCATGTGATTTGATGGACCCTCTAGAAGAACGAAATCCTAACTCGATTCTGTGACCGTAAGAACCGTCGCTAAACCCTAGGGTTTGCGGTAGTTCCGCGGCGCCATAGGTGTGGCAAGGGTTGATCCTTCTACGGTTGGTCTATAGGTATTGTGGCATGTGATGGGTACTTTTAAACTATGCTCAAGTGTTGAGCTTTTTGGGAAATTTTGGGTGTTTGTTGATTCGATCGGAATATTTAACATCGTCTAACTGTTTGTGGAATGTGATACAATATGTGGAATTCATATAGTTAGGCATGAAATCCGAAGTATGTGATATTTCGGGTTTATGATATCTAAGGTGATTGTGGATTCCAAATGTAGTAGTTTAACATTTTCTTTTCTACGACCGTAAGTGTAATATGTGGTGTATCGCCGGTTTCGTTGCTATATGTCAATGACAATTGGGATATGCATATTTACTTACGTTGATGACATGTGATGTTATGTGTTGCTATGATATGTTATATTGGATCGTCGTGTTTTGAATAGCCGGGGGTTTTATGTGAGATGAGAGTTTTTATTTTCGTTCATGTAAAATTTATTGTATATAATTTTCTTTTATTGGGACACTTTCGGGTTGAGGATGATGTCACCATTGTTGTATATTATTTACTTTTCCGCATTAGGATAGACCCAAGGTGGGGAGCACAAGTAACCGGGTTCTAGAGTCCAGTGGGAGGCCATCTCGAGGAGTCGAGTTCGGGTCTCCTAACTCTAGAATTGGCAGGGTTGTTTGCTGCTCTCGTAGGGGTCTAAGGATGTGGGTTTGGCTATTCGTTGCGACCGTGAAATCCGTATTTTCTATTGTTGGCTAAATACAAAATATGGACCTCTTAGTATATCCAATATTTAATTTGTTATCTTCTGCTGCTGATATTCTGTGATGTGATCACTTTGTATGCTGAGACGAATGCTTTATTATTATATATATGATATATAATAAACGTTGCTTATGTTTTGCACCCGTGCTAGTCCCGCCCCGCTATGCCGTTAGTTAAGTAACCTAATGGTGTATAACGGGACACTGTAGCGAATGCGGATGGAATAAGCGTACGTTGTATTTTCATTTCTTCTATGATGCTTAGGAAGCATAAATGATGGGACTTCATTAATGAGATTAATGAAAGAAAAGAAACCTAAAAGATATTGTAGAATCAAATTTTCAAAAAGGATAGCTCTACTTTATGCTTTGCATAGCGGTATTCCTTGTAGAATATCCAACACCTTATTCAATAAGGAAAGAGCCGAGATCCCTTCACCGGGAGTGACCTCTTTAGCGAAACTAGCAGATGATACAACTCACTCGGTTTTGTTTTTGATTGCTTCTATAGTTCTTGCTTTGCATAGTGGTATTTGTGAAATATCCTGCACCTTATTCGATAAGGAAAGAGCCGAGATCCCTTCATCGAGAGTGACCTCTTTAACGAAACTAGTAAAAGCCTCAAAAACACTCCTTTTCAAAAATCACTTGTTTCTACAACGATATCAAGCTCATTACGCTCATGGTTTTCTTAAAACCTGCGTAGCCCTCCGTCATTTCAGATAAGTACTGCTTAGTATTCGTGCCGCGTTTGTTAACCTTAGCCAAGGCGTAGTGTGCGGTAGCTAATTAGTGTTTATCTGCTGCATATGATGCGATTGAGTTAGAGTAGTCGTACGACTTTGTTGACCTTAGCCAAGGGTCGTACGGGTGGGTTTAATTCAATCAGGAAATGACAGGTTGAACTTGACTAGCGCTTATGATTTGTTGACCGTAGCCAAGGTCATAAGTTGCTAGGGGCAAAAGTATTATCGGGAATTTCAAGTGTTGAAATTTGCAATAAGATTGCATACCTTCTATGAGATAGTTGGATACCGATACCCACTGCGAGTAAGAGTTACTCCTGGGAAAGTTTTACACATGACAATTAGCCGATCAAGTAGGTGTCTAGAAAGGTGTTAACGGGGTTACGACCCTGGGAAAACGAGATTTATTTTAATTAGGTCCGTGTGAAAGCACGAGGAACCTCCCTCAAAGTACCAACACTGGCCTGGCTGAAATATTGGCGAACTTATAAGGTGTAATTAATCCCGGCTAGTCTTACCTTTTAGGGTTTGAAGGAAGATTTGATAAAAACAGTGGGAGCCATCCTGACTAGATAAGATAATAACCAATCTAATCTTGCAAGAGCATACGCTAAGTGTTTTCTTCTCTCTCTCTCTCCAAGTAGCGACCATGTCAGGCCTTAATCAAGATAATAATATGGATGTATTAACCGAACCCGCTTGTTATACTGAGCAGGGGAACGTTGGTTCCGTTCTTTCTTATAATTGTTATAAGACCGAGCAGGAAATGGGAGAATATCCGGATTCTTACGCCACCCAAACGAAAAATAAGCATGTTGATGCATCTTCTTCGGGTGTATTAGTTACCAAGTATTGTTTCTCAGTTCACTCTACGTCCCGGACATTAGATACCGGATCAGTATCCCACATATGTAATATGTTGCATGGGCTAAGAAAAGGTAGAGAACTGAGAATGGGTGATCATTCTGTAAGAGTAGGGAATGGTACAAATGTGTCAGCCAAATCAGTTGGCGAATATCACCTTGTATTACCAAATGGTAATACATTGATTCTGAACGAATGCTATTACATACCGACCTTGATATGCAATCTTATATCAGTTCTTTATTAAGTAAAGAAGGATATAATTTTGTAGTACAGGATGATATTATGAACATCTTCCTGAATCAAAAGTTGATTGGATCAGGCTCGTTAAATAATGGCATATACGTTCTACATCAAACCACAGTTCTTAATGTACAAAACACACACAAGAGGAAGAGTTCAAAAATGAACGAATCCTTCTTGTAGCATTATAGACTAGGTCATATCAATACGACACGACTAGCTAAGTTACATAAGGATGGATATTTGAATCCGTTCGAATTTTCATCTTATGACACTTGTCAGTCATGTCTCAAAGGCAAGATGACCAAAACTCCATTTACTGGACACGGAGAAAGAGTTACGAAACTCTTGGGACTGATACATAGTGATGTATGTGGTCCCATTTCTACACATGCCAGGAATGGTTCCTCGTACTTCATTACATTCACTGACGATCCCTCAAGATACGGATATGTGTTCCTATTGAAACACAAGTCTGAAGCTTTTGAGAAATTCACAGAATATAAGCATGAAGTCGAGAACCAAACGGGTAAAAGTATTAAAATCCTTCGATCTGATCGAGGTGGAGAATACTTGAGCAATGAATTCCGGGACTATCTAAAAGAGAATGGGATTCTCTCTCAGCTTACTCCTCCGTATACACCACAACACAACGGTGTATCGGAAAGGAGGAATCGCACCCTATTAGATATGGTGCGCTCTATGATGAGCACCGCTGAGTTATCTATTTCCTTTTGGGGTTATGCGCTGGAGACAGCCGCATACCTATTGAATAGAGTTCCAACCAAATCAGTACCTACCACTCCATATGAGATATGGAATCGGAAGAGACCATCTCTTAAACGAGTTAAGATATGGGGTTGTCCAGCCTATGTTAAAAAGCAAAATCCGGATAAGCTCGAGGCAAGATTAGTTCTTTGCAAGTTTGTGGGATATCCAAACAATTCGTATGGATATCTTTTCTACCTCAGTGAGGAACAAAAGGTGTTTGTTGCTCAACATGCCACCTTTTTAGAAAAGGAATTTCTTGTAAAAGAGATTAGTGGCAAGGAGGTAGAACTGGAAGAAGTTCCAACCACACAAACTACAGAAGAAGATTTGGTGGAACCAGAGGATTCAGTAGTTCCCGACGAATCTCAACCGCTCCACCGATCTAGTAGGGTTCCTCATCCACCAGAGAGATACTACGGTTATCTCATTGATGGTGGGAGTGAGGATTGCATCATGGAAGATGAGGACCCAACTAGCTTCGAGCAGGCCATCACGAGTGGGGACTCTGTGAAATGGCTGGATGCAATGCTATGAGATGGAATCCATGTACACCAACAAAGTATGGACTTTGGAAGTTGCTCCTGAAGGGGTAAACCCATTGGGAGCAAATGGATCTTTAATAAGAAACTTGGTGTAGATGAAAAAGTTGAGATTTTCAAAGCTAGACTTGTTGCAAAAGGTTTTCGTCAATGACCAGGTGTGGATTACGATGAAACCTTTTCTCCAGTGGCTATGCTTAAGTCCATCCGGCTCCTACTTGCCATTGCCGCATACCATGACTATGAAATCTGGAAAATGGATGTTAAGACCGCCTTTCTAAATGGTGATTTAGAAGAGTGCATGTACATGACTCAGCCAGAGGGCTTCGTGGACAGTGGGAGCAGCGGAAAGGTGTGCAAGCTGCTTAAATCCATCTATGGATTGAAGAAGGCATCGCGGAGTTGGAACATCTGTTTTGATGTAGTAGTCAAAGAGTTTGACTTCATCAAAAACGTAGATGAACCTTGTATATACAAGAAGGTGGCAGAGAGTAAGATTATCTTCCTCGTATTGTACGTGGATGACATACTCTTGATAGGAAATGATGTTCCTATGCTGCACTCGGTCAAGCTCTTCTTATCACAAAGATTCTCAATGAAAGATCTAGGTGATGCCTCTTACATCTTGGGGATTAAGATCTATAGAGATAGATCTAAACGGATACTGGGATTGTTCCAATCCAGGTACATTGACACCATACTAAAAAGGTTTAGTATGGACAAATCCAAGCGTGGGTTTTTACCCACGATCTCAGGACTCACTCTCTCCAAAGAGATGTTTCCCAAGACTGATTTGGAGAGAGCTCGCATGCAAGAGATACCCCATGCTTCGGCAGTAGGCTCTATCATGTACGCGATGCTAAGTACCAGACCCGATGTAGCATACTCACTAAGTGTAGTGAGTAGGTATCAAGCAGATCCAGGAGAGAGTCACTGGACAGCTGTGAAGAACATTCTCAAGTGCTTGAGAAGGACTAAAGAGATGTTCTTGGTGTACGGTAACGGAGAACTCCAAGTGGAGTCCTTTACCGATTCGAGCTTCCAGAGTGATAAGGACGACTCTAAGTCGATCTCGGGATTTGTCTTTACCCTTAATGGAGGGGCGGTTTGTTGGAAGAGTTCCAAACAGGAAACTGTGGCAGACTCGACGATGGAGGCTGAATACATCGCTGCCAATGATGCTGCCAAAGAGACTGTCTGGATGAAGAAGTTCATAAACGAACCTAGAGTGGTTCCTTCCATCGAGCATCCAATACCTTTGTATTGTGATAACAATGGAGCTGTGGCTTTGGCCAAGAAACCCAGTTCCCATCAGCGATCCAGGCATATTCTGAGGCGGTATCACCTGATCCGGGAGATAGTTGATCGCCGGGAGATCGAGGTCAGGAGAGTTGATACGAAGAACAACACATCGGATCCATTCATGAAGGCCATACCCCAGATACAATTTGAGAGACTCTTCGGGATGATGGGTATGAGATACTACAACAACTGGCCTTAGTGCAAGTGGGAGATTGTTAGTTATGTATATGCCCTAGAGGCCATTATTGTACATATGATGTATATTATAGTGGATGCTTGGACATATATAGAGAGGACTTTCTTGCTCGACATGATAGTATGCTATCTGGTTGCTCTTTATCTTAACTTGTAGACTTGTATTGTGGTATTGTCCTGTTCTCACATGTTGATAAAACCTTCAGGATGTGTACTTTACTACAAGGACTATGATGGAGATCATACTAGTGGGGCCAGGGTAGTCCACAACTACATCCTTTAATTGTTCCTAGTCGAGGGTGTATCGAGACAGGGTATCGATACTCCAGAGTAGACTAGTGTATACGCTTCTTGACCCATATGATGGGCAATGGATGATCCCACGTCCATTGGTGTTTGATATCAAAGATGGTATACGGGTGCTCAGTGGTGACTGGGTACACTGAACGGACTCGCTGAGAACTTCTAGTTGGTATTATACCTATCGTCAGATAGCAGTTCTCTGGTGACACTAATACAGGTTAGTCTGTAGACCCGAGATCGTCATAGAGTCTTGTATGATTCCTACTGTGCTTTGATTTCCACCTTACCACGTTCAAGAGAACGTGCAAAACAGTGGCTTTTGGGTACAACCCCGAATTACATGGAGGCAATGAACGATAGGAAGGGTTTCTTCTCTCCCGGTATTGGGGGTTGATGTTGCGCTGTGCCCGATTGGCTATAACTGGAAGTCCCTGGCCAGGGCTGATATGGAGATCTACTGGTAAGTGTTATCAGTAGTTTCTCGACCCGTTATGAGCCTCACATCGGCACGACTTATCGGTTACTTGGGTCTGACGTTTACCACCCCTAGACTGGTATGCGACATATCAGACGAAGAGACCAGACTGTACGGTAGTGTTATTGACAGGCTTTACAGGAGTATGAGCATGCTTCCTTATTGATCTTCTGATCGCTTAATACCTGGGCAGCCGTTACGTCCAGCTAGTATCGCTGACGGTTTTTGGGTGCTTGATGCGATCATCACCTACTGTCGGCGTATTGATGAGTCTTTAGAGTCCTACACAGAGGTTTACTGGCTCAGGAAAAATGGAGTAGGAGCACATATGTGATATGTGCGGGACCGAGATTAATACATGTATGTGATACCGTATTCTATTCTCGCGATATGTGATATCGGCCGGTTATATATGATATAGCCGGGTTATCGGATCAAGTATTGATTCGATAAAATGATACATATTATATTAGTCGGTTATATGTGATATAGCCGGATTATTAAATCAAGTGTTGATTTAATAATTTAATGTATAATTATATATTTGATATATTAAATTACATTAACTAATATATGCTCACTTAAGTATTTCTTTTTCTCACTTTTGATACATTTGACATATATGTGATATATGTTTATTGTATTATTTTCTTTTGTTACATAAATAATATATATGTGATATATATTATTATTGTGACATGCTAGGTTATATATGCAACATGGGTGTATGAGACTTACACCATACATGAGATAATATCTAGGTTTTTATTTATTTAAGTAATTCAAAAATGGTTGCAAGCTATGGATAATCATTGATTTAGTCCACCATTTTTGTTTTGCCTTAGATATTTATAAACCTAACCATTATCTTTAACTATGGTCAATTCTCTACATGGGTCAATGCTCACCGATAACACTTCAAGAGGATGAAGCGCAAAGCTCATTGACAGCAAAGAAGCATGACAGATGAGCGTGAAGGAACGGCTGTCAATTGTCATATGGTTGGTATTAGTTTGACAAAAGGAAAATCCCAAGTTCTTACATTTGGGAGCGATTCTGAGGAAGAAATAAACCTCGGCCCTCTCTTCAAAGAATTCACCTCCGGAAAAGAGGAGGAGAAGAAGAACTGTGAGAATATTCAGCTGTATAATCGCACGCTGCCTGAGAAGAACCTCAGACCTACAAATAAAGATTCAAGAAAAAGAGACAAGGGGAAGGAAAAAGTTCTTGAGAAAATTGCCCTCGATTGTAGAGTCACCAAAGAGCTTGCATCCAAGGATCCGCCTGAGAAAAACAAGGTGGATTACAATGTCCTTGCATATTTGAGGAAGATACCCTCACAACTGAGTATACTGGATGCTCTCCTCCTGTCCAAAGAGGCACGAGATTCTCTGATCAAGGTATTATAAGAGCCTGAACAGTTCCAAGCTTTCCTTGTAGAAGAAAAGATGAAAGACGAGCTGGCAGAGGTTCATACAGCCGACATCAAATTCGGCGATGAAGATCTCCTCCTTGGAATATGCGAGCACAACCGTCCTTTATATGTCATCGGGTTCTACCACGACATTAAGATAGGGAAGATCTTGGTCGACAACGGGTCCTCCGTCAACCTTCTCAATGTGAAGGTGCTGAAGGAGATCTGCATAAACGTTCAGCACCTGGCCTGGGACAAAATTACCATCTCCGTCGTCGACTCGCAGTCATCACGGACGCTAGGGTCCGTAATATTGACATTACGCTTTGGGCTTCTTGTCACTGACATCAAATTTCACTGTATTGTATCACATACATCATTCTGCAACTGTTTGAAAAAATTTTTGACACTCTGAAAATATTTACAGAAACTAGGGTTTTTCGTCGGGTGTTTTGGAGTTGTTTTGGTTTCGTAATGCTACACTTATCCGTCTAATTCTCTAGCTAGGCTCTGATACCACTGTTGGGTTACCTACAACGGTAGCAAGGTTTCGGGTGGCATCTCCCATGCCAATTTCAACTTTTTTCCATTATAGATAACCCTAACACAAGATCTTAAGCTAAAGAATCAAACAAAAACTACATGTTAACAACTTAACCTCTACGAGTTAGGGATTACAACCTTTGTAGTCCGTTCCTTCACTTCATAAGCTCCGTGTTGAGGTCCCTTCGCTGCGATCATCAAGCTCCCAGACTCTAGAGAGACTACATAAGGTGAATGAGACATTCTTGCTTGAAGACTTCATAATTCAAGATGATCTACCTTGAGAAATCACAAACCCAAGCTCTCTCTTCACTAATGAGGTTTTAGTGAAGTGAACACCCTAATCTAAGTGGATAGAATAGATGAGGATGGTGAAGTAGGAATTTTTCTCTCTTTTGTTTTCTATTTCTCACTTTTATTCATCACAAAGGAAAATCAAGCAAGATCCTTTTGTTGAGCAAGAAGAAGATGAAGATAAAAGAGTGATGAAATGAATTATTGTTGAGCTTAGAAATACAACCAAGGATTAAGCATGGCATGCTTAACCCTTGTAGAGACTTAACCATGAGTTAGGGTTAGGGTTGGGTTAACAAATATCTAGCAAAATATCAAGAAGGGTTGACAAAGTCAACAAGGATAAATATCCACACAATTTAGAATTAACCCAAAATAAAACATTAAACCTAATCCAAACCCTAGCATGGTTTAATCTCAAAACCCTAGTTGCATTTGTAACCCTAACATGTTACAGTATTATATATCACATATATAATATATAATGTAACAAAAGAAAATAATACAATTAACATATATCATATATATATCAATGTATTATCATGTGAGAAAAAGAATCATTTAAGTGAGCTTATATTAGTTAATGTAATGTAATATATCATATATATAATTATACATTAAATTATCGAATCAACTTTTGATCCGATATCTGGCTATATCACATATAACCGACTAATATAACATGTATCATCTTATCGAATCAACACTTGATCCGATATCTCGGCTATATCACATATACCCGGCCGATATTACATATCGCGAGAATAGAATATGGTATCTCATATCATATTAATCTTGGCCCCGCACATATCACATATATGCTCCTACTCCGTTTTGCCTGAGCCAAGAAACCTCTGTGTAGGACTCTAAAGAATCGTCAATACACCGGCAGTAGGTGATGATCATATCAAACACCCACAAGCTGCAAGCGGTCAGCTAAACGTAACAGCTATCTGGGTATTGAGCGATCAGAAGATCAACAAGCAAGCCTGCACACACACTTCTGTGAATCCATTCAGTAACACTACCGTACAGTCCGGTCTCTTCGTCTGATATGTTGCATATCCAGTCTAGGGGTGGTAAACGTTAGACCCCAGTAACCGATAAATCGTGTCGATATGAGGCTCATAACGGGTCGAGAAACTACTGACAACACTTACCAGTAGCACTCCATATCAGCCCTGGCCAGGGACTTCCAGTTATAGCCAATCGAACACTGCGCAACATCAACTCCCAATACCGGGAGAGATGAAACCCTTCCTATCGCTCATTGCCTCCATGTGATTCGGGACTGTACCCAAAAGCCACCGTTTTGCACGTCCTCATGAACGCGGTAAGGTGGAAATCAAAGCACAGTGGGAATCACACAAGACTCTATGACGATCTCGGGTCTACAGACTAACCTGTACCAGTGTCACCAGAGAACTGCTATCTGACGATAGGTATATTACTATCTAGGAGTTCTCGGCGAGTCCATTTAGTGTACCCAGTCTCCACTGATCACCATATATCTTCTCTGATGTCAAACACCAATGGATATGGGATCATCCATCGCCCATCATATGGGTCGAGAAGCGTATACGCTAGTCTACTCTGGAGTATCGATGCCCTGTCTCGATATTGTTAGTTATATATATGCCCTAGAGGCCATTACTGTACATACGATGTATATTGTAGTGGATGCTTGGACATATATAGGGAGGAATTTCTTGCTCGACATGATAGTACGCTATCTGGTTGTACTTTATCTTAACATGTACTCTGATTGTCTCTATGTTACATATTGATAAAACCCTTAGGATATATACTCGACTACTGGGACTATGATGAGATCATACTAGTGGGGCCACGGTAGTCGACGAGTGCATCCTATAACTGTTCCTAGTCGAGGGTGTATCGAGACGGGGCATCGATACACCAGAGTAGACTAGCGTATATGCATCTTGACCTATATGATGGGCGATGGATGATCCCATATCCATCGGTGTTTGACATCATGGATGGTGTACGGGTGCTCAGTAGAGACTGGGTACACTGGACGGACTCGTCGAGAACTCCTAGATGGTATTATACCTCACGTCAGATGGCAGTTCTCCGGTGACACTGGTACAGAGTAGTCTGTTGACCCAAGATCGTCATAGAGTCTTGTGTGATTCCCACTGTGCTTTGATTTCCATCATACCACGTCTAAGAGGGCGTGCAAAAAGGTGGCTTTTGGGTACAGTCCCGAATCACATGGAGGCAATGAGCGATAGGAGGGGATTCGTCTCTATCGGTATAGGGAGTTGATGTTGTGCTGTGTTCGATTGGCTATAACTGGAAATCCCTGGCCAGGGTTGCTGAGATTTACTGGTAAATGTTATCAGTAGTTTCACGAACTGTTATAGACCTCATATCGACACGACTTATCGAGCTACTGGGGTCTGACGTTTACTACCCCTAGGCGAGATATGCGACATATCAGACGACGAGACCGGACTGTACGGGAGTGTTACTGATTGGATTCGCAGGAGAATGTACAGGCTTGCTTGTTGATCTTCTGATCGCTCAATACCTGGATGGCTGTTACGTTTAGCTGACCGCTTGCAGCTTGTGGGTGTTTGATATGATCATCACCTACTGCCGGCGTATTGAAGATTCTTTAGAGTCCTACACAGAGGTTTCTTGGTTCAGGCAAAACGGAGTAGGGGCACATATGTGATATGTGCAAGACCGAGGATAATGCGATATGAGATACCGTATTCTATTCTCGCGATGTCATCAGATCAAGTGTTGATTCGATGAATCGGTAAATGATTATATTAGTCGGTTATTTGTGAAATAGCAGGATTATCGGATCAAGTGTTGATTCGATAATTTAATGTATAATTATATATTTGATATATTAAATTACATTAACTGATATAAGCTCACTAAAAGATTCTTTTTCTCACTCGGGTAATACATTGATATATATGCGATATATGTTAATTGTATTATTTTATTTTGTTACAATAAATATTATATATGTGATATATAATATTGTAACATGATATTGTTATTAATACAACAGGTTTAGTGGAGATTAAACGAGGTTAGGGTTTGATTTGGGTTAATCTTTTCTAGAACCTTCTAGAAGGTTTTATTTTGTTTTGTGCAAAGATTTTTGTGTAGATATTTTGCAAGATATTCTTTAACCCAACCCAAACCCTTAACCCTAGTTCAATCTCTACAAAGGTTACATGACCATGGTTGCATTTCTAACCTTATCATAACTTTCATTATTCATCACAAATGGAATTGGATATTCTTCTTCTTCTTCTTCCTTGGAAAAAGCTTTCTAGCTTTTTGCTAAGTGATGATTATGAGTGAGTAATTGAAAACAAAAGAGAGCTAAATTCCTACTTCATCATCCTCATCTATCCTTGCCATTTAGATGAGGGTGTTCACTTCATTTAGTGAGTGAGAGCTTGTGTTAATGAAACTTCAAGGTAGATCATCTTTGTTATCGAAGATCGGAAGCAAGTTTGCATCATTCTCTTCGTGGAGCCTCTGTAGAGTCCGAATGCACGATGATCGCAGCGAAGGGACCTCAACATGGATCTTAAGAAGTGAAGGACCGGATCTACAAAGGTTGTAATCCCTCTCACTAAGTGTTAAAGTGTTTAACATGCTTGTTTTCGCCTAATCTCTAGTTTAAAGATCCGGCTTTGGGTTGTTCGGCACGACTAAATTTTAAATCGGGCATAGTTGATGCCTCGTAGACCCTTGTGCGTGTACCTAGCAACCCTACAGTGGTATCAGAGCCAAGCTAGAGCTTTAGGCGAAGTCTAGGCGAAGTTTAAAGTCCGATCGAACTCTGAAAACCCGATATACCCTAGTTTCTGAAAATGTTTTCAAAATGTGATTTTTTGTGAATTAAAAATACTCAAAAAAATCAGCAGGGAGTTCTATGGACCTCTGTGAAAAATGAGCCAGTAATTCCATTACATAGCCGCGGAACCGCGGCAATGACATGCCATTAGCGGCAGTTCCGCGGCGCAACAGTGGACTTAGGGTATCATTTTTACACAGTTACATCCGTAGGTACTTCCTGACAAGTCTGGGTATTTTTAATTATACTCAAGTGTTGAGTTTTCTGGGATGTATTGGGGACTCGTTGATTCGATTGGATAATTTAACTTCATTTAAGTTTTTCCGGATAATTTTAGAAACTGTTAAAAAGTTCGAACGGATATCAATAACTCACTTTTTCCCCTGTCGGAAATTTTTTCAAAAGTTGGATTTTTTTTTCTCGAGTTTGAAACTTCCGGAAAATCATGCAAGTAACGCGGTGGACCCTTTAGAAGGCAACAAACCTTAACTAGATTTTGTGACCGTCTGAACCGCCTCTGAACCTTAGGGTTTGGGGCAGTACGGCGTTGCCACATGTGAGGCATTGGCTTGACCCTTCTACGGCTGGACCATTGGTACTGTGGCATGTGATGGATATTTTTTGAACTCCGCTCAAGTGTTGAGCTATTAGGGAAATCTTGGGTGTTTGTTTATTCGATCGGAAAGTTTAACACTATCTATTTATCTGGAATGTGATACAATATTTGGAATCCACAAGTAGTTATGAGATAACTAATATGAATGTTATAAATCTAGCAGTTCAGTCTCAGATGATCGGTTGCCACGGGATTTTGATGCGATCAAAAGTCCGTCGCAATCACGTAGCATACGCGGATACTCGCTGGGTAAACTTAATAGATAGCCACGCCCCATAGCCCTGACCAAGTGACTGTAGGAGAACCCCGTCGACAAAAGCATCCGTTCGGGTGCTTGCGGCAGTGGTATTCCGCCTTAATGCACTTCGTCGACGGCATCCAGGGGTGCGGCCGTCTACTAAAGTTTGCGACGAGCATTCGATCAGGTTGTCGGGAATCTTGTTGAATTGCCCGACTTGATATTGAAAAGAGTTTTCGATAATTGAGACTAAAATGCGGGGTTTATAATTGTTAGGCATGCAATGTCTAAGGAATTCATTTGGTTAGGCATGCGATGTCTAAGAAGGTTGCGGATTCCAACTGTTGTAGTTTTACACTTTCTTTTCTGTGACCGTAAGCGTAGTATGTGGTGTATCGCCGGCTTCGTTGCTATATATCAACGACAATCGGGATACGCATACTTGGTTACGTCGATGATATGAGATATTATGTGTTGCTGTGATATGTTATATTGGATCATCGTGTTTTGAATAGCCGGGGGTTTTATGTGAGATGAGGGTTTTTATTTTCATTCATGTAAAATTCATTTGTATGTAATATTCTTTTATTGGGCCACTTCCGGGCTGAGGATGATGTCACCATTGTATATTATTTACTTTTCCGCATTAGGTAGACCCAAGGAGGGGAGCACAAATAATCGGGTTCTAGGGTCCAGTAGGAGACCATCTCGAGGAGTCGAGACCGGGTCTCCTAACCCTAGAATTGGCAGTGTTGCTTGCCTCTCTCGTAGGGGTCTAGGGATGTGGGTTTGGCTATTCATCGCGACCGTGGAATCCGTGTTTTATACAGGCTCGTATTAAAAACACGGACCTCCTAGTATATCCAATATTTCATATATGTTCTTCTGCTGCAATGTTCTGTGATAAGATCATATTACTGCCTGAGACGAATGTTTATATTATATATATGAGATATATGTTATATTGCAGATTTCGTTTCAAATGTGATGCTAGTGTAGCATAATAAAATGGGACTTCATT
Organism: Agapanthus africanus; assembly: GCA_030015575.1. NCBI lineage: Eukaryota > Viridiplantae > Streptophyta > Magnoliopsida > Asparagales > Amaryllidaceae > Agapanthus > Agapanthus africanus. The sequence goes on along the minus strand of JASDDO010000019.1, from coordinate 811,087,037 downwards.
AATGAGATTAATAAAATAAAAGAAACCTAAGATGTTGTAGAAACTTGTTTAAAAACTGGTAGCTCTAGTTATTGCTTTGCATAGCGGTGTTCCTTGTAGAACATCCAATACCTTATTCGATAAGAAAAGAGCCGAGATCCCTTCACCGGGAGTGACCTCTTTAGTGAAACTAGCAGATGCTACAAACTCGGTTTGTCTTTTGATTGCTTCTATAGTTTTTGCTTTGCACAACGGTATTTGTGAAATATCCTGCACCTTATTCGATGAGGAAAGAGCCGACGATCCCTTCACCGGGAGTGACCTCTTTAGCAAAACTAGAAAAGCCTAAAAAAACACTCCATTTAAAATCACTCGATTCTACGACGATATCAAGTTCATTACGCAAAGGGTTTTCTTAAAAAGCTGACGTAGCCCTCCGTCATTTTAGATAAGTCCTACATAATATTCGTGCTACGTTTGTTGACCTCCGTCAAGGCGTAGTGTGCGGTAGCTGACTAGTATTTATCTGTTTATGCATATGATGCAGATTGGATTAGGGTAGTCGTGCGGCCTTATTGACCTCCGTCAAGGGTCGTGCGGGTGGGTTTAATTCAATCAGGAAATGACGGGTTGAACTTGACTAATAGCCTATGGTTTGTTGACCTCCGTCAAGGTCATAGGACGCTAGGGGTAAAATACTATTGGGAATTTCAAGTGTTGAAATTTGCAATGAGATTGCATACCTTCTATGAGATAGTTGGATCCCGATACCCGCTGCGAGTAAGAGTTACTCTTGGGAGAGTTTTACACATTACAATTAGCCGATCAAGTAGGTGTCTAGAAAGGTGTTAACGGGGTTACGCCCCTGGGAAAACGAGGTTTACTTTAATTAGGTCCGTGCGAAAGCACGGGGAACCTCTCTCAAAGTACCGGCACTAGCCTGGCTGAAAGATTGGCGAACTTGTAGAGTGTAATTAATCCCGGCTAGTCTTTCCTTTTAGGGTTTGAAGGAAGATTGGACTAAAACAGTGGGAGACATCCTGATTAGATATATTAGATAACCAATCTAATCTTACAAGAGCATACGCTGAGTGTTTTCTTTTCTCTCTCTCCAGGTAGCGACTATATCACGCCTTAATCAAGATAATAATACGGAAGTATTGACCGAACCCGCTTGTTATACTGAGCTAGGGAACGTTGGTCCCGCTCCAACTTATAATTGTTATAAGACAGAGCAGGAAATAGGGGATTACCAGAATTCCCGTACCGCCCAAACGAAGAAAGTGCATGCTGATGCATCTTCTTCGGGTGTGTTCATCACACAGAACTGTTTCTCAATGTCCTTTACGTCCTGGGTATTTGATACCGGATCAGGATCGCACATATGTAATTTGTTGCATGGGCTACAGATAGGTAGAGAACTGAGAACGGGTGATAAATTTCATGAGATAGAAATGGTGCAAGTGTTGCAGCCAAGTCTGTTGGTAGTTATCACCCTGTATTATCAGAATACATTGATTCTGAATGAATGTTATTAGATACCGAACCTGATGTACAACATCATATCAGTCTCTTTATTAGTAAAGAAAGGATATAATTTTGTATTGTTGGATAATATTTTGAACATTTCCTATATCAAGAGTTGATCGGTTCATGCACGTTATCTAAAAGCATAGACGTTCCAAATCAAACCACAGTTCTTAACGTACAGAACACACACAAGAGGAAGAGTTCAGAAATGAACGAATCCTTCTTGAGGTATTGTAGACTAGGTCATATCAATATGACCCGACTAGCTGAAGTTACATTTAGATACATATTTAAATCTGTTTGAATTTGCATCTTGTGAAACTTGCCGGTCATGTCACAAAGATAAGATGACCACAGCTCTGTTTATTGGAAACAGAGAAAGAGTTAGTGAACACTTAGGATTGATACATGCTGATATATGAAGGTCCCCTGTCTACACATGCGAAGACCGGTTCTTAGTACTTCATTACATTCACTGATTATCTCTCAAGATCCGGACATATGTTCCTGTTGAAACACAAGTCTGGAACTTTTGAGAAATTCAATGAATATAAGTTAGAAGTAGAGAACCAAAAACGGGTATAAGTATTATGTCTTTTGATGAAATCAAGGAGGAGAATACTTGAGCACGGAATTCCTGGACTATTCTAAAAGAGAATGAGATTCTCTCTCAGCATTACTCCTCCTCACCACAGCACGTCGGTGTATCGGGCGGAGCAATAGCACCCTATGTGATATGGTGTGCTCTATGATGAGTACTACTGAGTTTCCTATTTTCTTTTGGGAGTTATGCACTTGAGAAGTTGCATACCTATTGAATTGGGTTCCAATCAAATCAGTTGCCTACCACTTCATATGTGATATGGAATGGGAAGAGCCCATATCTTAAGTATGTTAAGATTTGGGGTTGTCCAGCCTATGTCTAAAAGCATAATCCGGACAAGCTTGAGGCAAAGTCAGTTCTGTAGAAGTTTGTTGGATATCCCAAGCATTCGCAAGGGAATATCTTCTACCTAACCGAGGAACAAAAGTGTTTTGTTTCTCAGCATGCCACCTTTGTGAAAAGGAATTTCTTGTAAAGAAATTAGTGGTCATGAGGTAGAACTGGAAACAGTTCCAGCTATACAAACTGCAGCTGATGATTTGGTAGAACCAAAGGATTCAATAGTAACCAACGAACCTCAGCCTCTCCGCCGATCTAGTAGGGTTCCTCACCCACCTGAGAGATACTTCGGTTTCTCTATGACAGTGGGAGCGAGGATTGCATCATGAGATAATGACCCAACTATTTTCGAGCTGGCCATCAGGAGTGGGACTCTGTAAGAATGGCTGGATGCTTAGCGATCTGAGATGGAATCCTTATACACCAACAAAGTATGGACTTTGGTTGCTTTATCTGAAGGGTTAAATCCCCATCAGGAGCAAGTATATCTTGAGAAGATTACTTGGTGTACATGGAAAAGTTGAGACTTTCAAAGCTATGCTTAAGTCCATCCAGATCCTACTTGTTATGGCTACATACTATGACTACGATATCTGGCGGTTGGGTGTCATGACTGCTTTTCTAAATGATGTTTAGAAGAGAGCATCTATAAGTACATAGCCAGAGGGCTTCGTGGACAGTGGGAGCAGCGGAAACGTATGCAAGATGTTTTATGTGATAAAGCAGGCATCGCGGAGTTGGAACGTCTGTTTTGATGTGGTAGTCAAAGAGTTTGACTTTATCAAAATGGTAGATGAACCTTGTATATACAAAAAGGTAGTAGAGAGTATGGTGGTGATCTTCGTAGAGTACGTGGATGACATACTCTTGATAGGGAAGGAGTTTCCTATGCTATGCTCGGTCAATTTCCTCTTATCACAATGATTCTCCATATAGGATCAAGATAATACCTCCTAAAATCCTGGGTTTTGGATCTATGAGATAGATCTAATTGGATGTTAGGATTCTCACTAGTTGTAGTGAGATGGTATCGATCCTGGGGAGAATCACTGGAAAAGTTCCAGAGTGATAAGGATGACTGAATGTCAGTCGCAGGCATTGTCTTTACCCTCAGTGGAGGGACGGTATGTTGGAAGAGTTCCAGGGTACATACCGTGACTTACTAGACAATTAAAGGAAAGATACATCGTTACCAATGATGCTACCAAAGAGGCAGTCTGGATATATATAAGTTCATGAAATGAACTTCGTTCCTACCATTGTGTGACAATGGAGTTGTGGCTTTAGCCAAGGAACTACCGTCCCATCAGAAATCCAGATATAATTCTTAGGCAGTATCACCTGATCATGGAGATGGTTGATCTCCAGGGAGATCGAGATTAGGAGAGTAGACACAGAGGACAACTGCGCGGATCTACTCACAAAGGCCTTTTTCCCAGTAGAGACTTTTATGGGATGGTTGAGTATGAGATACTTCAACCACGGCTAATTGTTGGGTATGTGATACCACAACAGATGGCCCTAGTGAAAGTGGGAGATTGTTAGTTATATATATGCCCTAGAGGCCATTACTGTACATACGATATATATTGTAGTGGATGCTTGAACATATATAGGGAGGCCTTTCTTGCTCGACATGATAGTACGCTATCTGGTTGTACTTTATCTTAACATATACTTTGATTGTCTCTATGTTACATGTTGATAAAGCCCTTAGGATATATACTCGACTACTAGGACTATGATGAGATCATACTAGTGGGGCTACGGTAGTCGACGAGTACATCCTATAACTGTTCCTAATCGAGGGTGTATCGAGACGGGGCATCGATACACCAGAGTAGACTAGCGTATACGCATCTTGACCCATATGATGGACGATGGATGATCCCATATCCATCAGTGTTTGATATCAAGGATGGTGTACGGGTGCTCAGTAAAGACTGGGTATACTGGACGGACTCGCCGAGAACTCCCAGATGGTATTATACCTTACGTCAGATGGCAGTTCTCCGGTGACACTGGTACAGAGTAGTCTGTTGACCCAAGATCGTCATAGAGTCTTGTGTGATTCCCACTGTGCTTTGATTTCTATCATACCACGTCCAAGAGGGCGTTCAAAAAGGTGGCTTTTGGGTACAGTCCCGAATCACATGGAGGCAATGAGCGATAGGAGGGGATTCGTCTCTCCCGGTATAGGGAGTTGATGTTGTGCTGTGTTCGATTGGCTATAACTGGAAAACCCTGATCAGGGTTGCTGAGATTTACTGGTAAGTGTTATCAGTAGTTTATCAAACTGTTATAGTGTAAGTGCACGGCGGCGCCCCGGCCGTCAATCCGACGGCCAAATGCGGAAGCGGTGATAAACTTTAATTTTTCTTGAACTGGCAAACCGCCGCGCACTAATACCCGGATCGAACCATTAATTAGTCCTAGCTATCTACAAGAAAGGGAATAGAGATATACCGACGATCCAAGTCCTCCGGTCTTCTCGTCATCGTCCCGATCTCCTGCGGAATGTCCCGTCTCCTCCTCGTCGCCGGAAGTGCACCACATCGCCTACTTCTTTTACGGGCTCCCACCTCAATGCCGAGGCAACTCGGGCACGAAGCCGGCTACTCGACGTGCCCAAGATTTACTGTAGAATATAGTGTGGATTACATGTCTCACTTTGGGGTTGTGGAATTGCCTTTGTGGTGGAGGAAGAAGAACTTGAAGAGAGGTCAAGAAAAATGTGATATACAAAGAATGAGAGTATCATTTTTCTCCCCACCAAAAGAAAAGCCCCCACTCCCTCACTAGTGGCCGGCCATGCTCTCTTGTGGGAATAGGAATGAGAGGAGAGAGAGTGATAGCATAATGCAAGAGAGAGGGAAAAAGAAATCATGAAGGAACAAGATCACAATCACACCCATTCTCAACTACTCACCAACAACCATGATTGCACCAAAACCAATCACTCCAACAAGCTAATGATCACTTCCAAAAGTCATGCCATCATGATAGAAGAAGTCAAGGTCAAAAGAATGGTGCACCATCATGATCCAAGGAAATATGCAAAGACCCCCTCCTCAAACACTTATTTGCAACAATGCAAATAAGCCCTCCTCCACCAATCTTCGGCCAATGAACGATACAAAGGAAATCGGCCGAAACGAAAAGCAAACTGGCAACTCCATAAAACTGGTCCCGTAATAAATTACAGGAAAACCCCGATACTGTGCATACACACCCGCATCTGTATTTCGACCGAAATACAAAATGCAATGAGACAAAATCTACACTGTACTATACTAGGATCCGGCTTAAACCAAAGCCGGCTAGTAATATCCGTTCGATCCTGATCCGTGCAATACCGCACGTATCTGATCGAACCCTGCCATATATCCATACGGCCTATAGTACAAACTGTCCGATCCTGATCCGTGCAATACCGCACGTATCTGATCGGACCTTGCCATATCTCCATACGGCCTCTACAACTTTTCGCCCGAAAGCTGAGTAACTGAATGTGGGGGACTCTAAAGACTCATCAACACCTTGGTTGTGGATTTAACCACTAGCACGTTAGAGGTATAAGCCAATACATAACGGGCTACCAGGTATTGACCAAAAGGGACGTCTGTGAGCGAACTCAGCCTGACTCCCTACTGAGCCTGTCAGTGACAATATCCGTACAGTCCGGTCCGTTCGTCTATGAGCATCGCATGGCGGGCCTAGGGGGTTGGTAAAAGTCAGACCCCCAAAAGCGGTACAAGTCGTGTCGGAGTGTAGCCCAGAACACCCTGAGATACTACTGGAATACCTACCAGTAAATCTCCTTGCCTCGGCCGAGGGCTTCGTGTAATGGCTCTCCTAGACACAGCGCGACCTCACCCCCAATACCGGGAGAGACGAACCCCTGAAGATACGCTCACTGCCTCCATGCGGCTCGGGACTGTACCCAACTAAAACCTGTTTGCACGACTCCTTTGAGCCGTGGTAGGGGAGTAATCAAAGTACAGTGGGAACTCACACGAGACAAATGACGATCCCCAGGTCGATGAACTAACCTGTACACATGTCACCAGGGAACTGCCATCTGACGTCTGGTATATGACCAACTAGCATGTTCCCGGCGAGTCCTGTCCGGTGTACTCATAACCCAATGAGCACCTGTATACATCTTAGGTGAACCAACTGACACCAGTGTCTTGTGAGACCGGCCACCGCCCCTCGTCGGGGTCTCGACTGTATACACTAGTCTACTCTGGAGAAACGATGCCCTGTCTCGAATCTCCCACGACTAGGGACCTTTTAAGGATATGCTTATAGACTGCCAGCTCCCACGTATATGATCGCCCTCATACTGCTGGTGGTCAAGCAAGAATCCTAGGGGCTCTACCAACGTGTAATAGCGACCTGTCAGGTCACCTAAAGTAGTACACGATGATAAAGGTAAACCAGATAGCATACTATCATCTCGAGTAAGACTGTCCTACCGGGATAGGTCCTCCATCAATCATTGCAATCACGTACCTGTGACCTAATAATTGACTCTGAGGGCACTATCTCTAACATATAGACCTCATATCGACACGACTTATCGAGCTACTGGGGTCTGACGTTTACCACCCCTAGGCGAGATATGCGACATACCAGACGACGAGACCGGACTGTACGGGAGTGTTACTGATTGGATTCGCAAGAGAATGTACAGGCTTGCTTGTTGATCTTCTGATCGCTCAATACCTGGGTGGCTGTTACGTTTAGCTGACCGCTTGCAGCTTGTGGGTGTTTGATATGATCATCACCTACTGCCGGCGTATTGAAGATTCTTTAGAGTCCTACACAGAGGTTTCTTAGTTCAGGCAAAACGGAGTAGGGGCACATATATGATATGTGCAGGACCGAGGATAATGCGATATGAGATACCGTATTCTATTCTCGCGATGTCATCGAATCAAGTGTTGATTCGATGAATCGGTAAATGATTATATTAGTCGGTTATTTGTGAAATAGCCGGATTATCGGATCAAGTGTTGATTCAATAATTTAATGTATAATTATATATTTGATATATTAAATTACATTAACTGATATAAACTCACTAAAAGATTCTTTTTCTCACTCGGATAATACATTGATATATATACGATATATGTTAATTGTATTATTTTATTTTGTTACAATAAATATTATATATGTGATATATAATATTATAACATGATATGGTTATTAATGCAACAGCTTTAGTGGAGATTAAACGAGGTTAGGGTATGATTTGAGTTAATCTTTTCTAGAATCTTCTAGAAGGTTTTATTTTGTTTTGTGCAAAGATTTTTGTGTAGATATTCTTTAACCCAACCCAAACGCTTAACCCTCTTTCAATCTCTACAAAGGTTACATGACCATGGTTGCATTTCTAACCATATCATAACTTTCATTATTCATCACAAATGGAATTGGATATTCTTCTTCTTCTTCTTCCTTGGAAAAAGCTTTCTAGCTTTTTGCTAAGTGATGATTATGAGTGAGTAATTGAAAACAAAAGAGAGCTAAATTCCTACTTCATCATCCTCATCTATCCTTGCCATTTAGATGAGGGTGTTCACTTCATTTAGTAAGTGAGAGCTTGTGTAAATGAAACTTCAAGGTAGATCATCTTTGTTATCGAAGATCGGAAGAAAGTTTGCATCATTCTCTTCGTGGAGCCTCTCTAGAGTCCGGATGCACGATGATCGCAGCGAAGGGACCTCAACACGGAGCTTAAGAAGTGAAGGACCGGATCTACAAAGGTTGTAATCCCTCTCACTTAGTTTTAAAGTGTTTAACATGCTTGTTTTCGCCTAATCTTTAGTTTAAAGATCCGGCTTTGGATTGTTCGGCACGGCAAAATTTTAAATCGGATATGATTAATTCCTCGTAGACCCTTGTGCGTGTGCCTAGCAACCCTACAGATACTCTCTCGACTAGGAACAGTTATAGGATGTACTCTTGGACTACCCTGGCCCCACCAGTATGATCTGCATCATAGTCCTAGTAGTTGAGTACATATCCTAAGGGCTTTATCAACATGTGAGAGCAAAACAGTAAACCAATACAAGTCAACATGTTAAGACAAAGTAAAACCAGATAGTATACTATCATATCGAGCAAGAAAGTCCTCTCTATATATATCCAAGCATCCACTATAATATACATCATATGTACAACAATGGCCTCTAGGACATATATACAACTAACAATCTCCCACTTGCACTAAGGCCAGCTGTTGTAGTATCTCATACCCAACATCCTGAAGAGTCTCTCAAAGTGTATCTGGGGTTTGGCCTTCGTGAGTGGATCCGCAGTGTTTTTCTTCGTGTCAACTCTTTTGATCTCGATCTCGCGGCGATCAACTATCTCCTGGATCAGGTGATACCGCCTTAGAATATGTCTGGATCTCTGATGGGATCTGGGTTTCTTGGCCAAAGCCATAGCTCCATTATTATTACAATACAAAGGTATTAGATGTTCAATGGACGGAACCACACCAAGTTCAGTTATGAATTTCTTGATCCAGGCAGCCTCTTTGGCAGCATTGTTGGCAGCGATGTATTCAGCCTCCATCGTCGAGTCTGCCATGGTTTCCTGTTTGGAACTCTTCAAACACACCGCCCCTCCATTGAGGGTGAATACAAATCCCGAGTGCGACTTAGAGTCGTCCTTATCACTTTGGAAGCTCGAATCGGTAAAGGACTCCATCTGGCGTTTTCCGTTACCATACACCAAGAACATCTCCTTAGTCCTTCTCAAGTACTTGAGAATGTTCTTCACAACTGTCCAGTGACTCTCTCCTGGACCTGCTTGATACCAACTCACTACACTTAGTGAGTGTGCTACATCGGGTCTGATACATAGCATCGCGTACATGATAGAGCCTACTGCCGAAGCATAGGGTATCTCTTGCATGCGAGCTCTCTCCAAATCAGTCTTAGCAGACATCTCTTTGGAGAGAGTGAGTCCAGAGATCGTGGGTAAATACCCACGCTTGGATTCTTCTATACTAAACCTCTTTAGTATGGTGTCAATGTACCTGGATTGGGACAATCTCAGTATCCTCTTAGATCTATCTCTATAGATCTTAATCCCCAAAATGTAGGAGGCATCACCTAGATCTTTCATTGAGAATCTATGTTATAAGAAGAGCTTGACCGAGTGCATCATAGGGACATCATTTCCTTTCAAGAGTATGTCATCCACGTACAATACGAGGAAGACAACCTTACTCTCTGCAACCTTCTTGTATATACATGGTTCATCTACGTTCTTAATGAAGTCAAACTCTTTGACTACCACATCAAAGCAGATGTTCCAACTCCGCGATACTTGCTTTAACTCGTAGATGGATTTAAGCAGCTTGCACACCTTTCCGCTGCTCCCACTATCTACGAAGCCCTCTGGCTGAGTCATGTACACGTACTCCTCTAAATCACCATTTAGAAAGGTGGTCTTAACATCCATTTACCAAATTTCGTAGTGATGGTATGCAGCAATGGCAAGTAGGATCCAGATGGACTTAAGCATAGCTACTGGAGAAAATGTTTCGTCATAATCCACACCTGGTCGTTGACGAAAACCTTTTGCAACAAGTCTAGCTTTGAAAGTCTCAACTTTTCCATCTACACCAAGTTTCTTCTTAAAGATCCATTTGCTCCCAATGGGTTTTACCCCTTCAGGAGGAACTTCCAAAGCCCATACTTTATTTGTGTACATGGATTCCATATCAGATCGCATTGCATCCAGCCATTTCACAGAGTCTCCACTTGTGATGGCTTTCTCGAAACTAGTTGGGTCATCATCTTCCATAATGCAATCCTCGCTCCCACTATTGATGAGAAAACTGTAGTATCTCTCAGGTGGATGAGGAACCCTACTAGATCAGCGGAAAGGCTGGGGTTCGTTGGGAGCTATCGAATCCTCCGGTTCCACCAAATCTTCTATTGCAGTTTGTGTAGCTGGAACTTCTTCCTGTTCTACCTCATTGCCACTAATTTCTTTCATGAGAAAACCCTTTTCTAAAAAGGTGGCATGTCGAGAAACAAACACCTTTTGTTCCTCGGAGTGGTAGAAGATATACCATCGCGAATGTTTGGGATATCCAATAAACTTGCACAGAATAGACCTTGCCTCGAGCTTGTCCGGATTTTGTGTTTTTACATAGGCCGGACAACCCCATATCTGAATAAAATTAAGACATGGCCTCTTCCCATTCTATATCTCATATAGAGTGGTAGGCACTGATTTGGTAGGAACTCTATTCAATAGATATGCTGCTGTCTCCATTGCATATCCTCAAAAGGAAATAGGCAACTCAGCAGTGCTCATCATAGAGCGCACCATATCAATAGGGTGCGATTCCTCCGCTCCGATACACCATTGTGCTGTGGTTTATAGGGAGGAGTAAGCTGAGAGAGAATCCCATTTTCTTTTAGATAGTCCAGAAACTCATTGCTTAAGTATTCTCCTCCTCGATTAGATCGAAGGATTTTAATACTTTTACCCGTTTGGTTCTCGACTTTGTTATTATATTCTTTGAATTTCTCAAAAGCTTCAGACTTGTGTTTCAATAGGAACACATGTCCGTATATTGAGAGATCGTCAGTGAATGTAATGAAGTACGAGGAACCATTCCTGGCATGTGTAGACATGGGACCACATACATCACTATGTATCAGTCCCAAGAGTTCCGTAACTCTTTCTCCGTGTCCACTAAACGGAGTTTTGGTCATCTTGACTTTGAGACATGACTGGTAAGTGTCATAAGATGAAAATTCGAATGGATTCAAATATCCATCCTTATGTAACTTAGCCAGTCGTGTCGCATTTATGTGACCTAGTCTATAATGCCACAAGTAGGATTCGTTCATTTCTGAACTCTTCCTCTTGTGTGTGTTTTGTACATTAAGGACTGTAGTTTGATTCAGAATGTATATGCCATTATTTAAGGAGCCTGATCCAATCAAAATTTGATTCAGGAAAATGTTCATAACATTATCCTGTACTACAAAATTATATCCTTCTTTACTCAATAAAGAAACTGATATAAGATTGCATATCAGGGTCGGAATGTAATAGCATTTGTTCAGAATCAATGTATTACCATTTGGTAATACAAGGTGATATCCGCCAACTGCTTTGGCTGCAACATTTGCACCATTCCCTACTCTTATGGAATGATCACCCCTACCTTTCTGTAGCCCATGTAACATATTACATATGTGGGATCCCGATCCGGTATCTAATACCCAGGATGTAGAGTGAACTGAGAAACAGTTCTCGATACTAACACACCCGAAGAAGATGCATCAACATGCTTATTCTTCGTTTGAGTGGCGTGAGAATACAGATATTCTCCTATTCCCTGCTCGGACTTATAACAATTATAAGTAGGAGCGGGACCAACGTTCCCTTGCTCAGTATAACAAGCGGGTTCAGTCAATACATCCATATTATTATCTTGATTAAGGCCTGATATGGTCTCTACCTGGAGAGAGAGAGAAGAAAACATTTTAGCGTATGCTCTTACAAGATTAGATTGGTTATTATCTTATCTAATCAGGATGGCTCCCACTATTTTTATCAAATCTTCCTTCAAACCCTAAAGGGTAAGACTAGCTGGGATTAATTACACTTTACAAGTTCGCCAATCGTTCAGACATGCCAGTGTTGGTACTTTGAGGGAGGTTTCCCGTGCTTTCGCAAGGACCTAATTAAAATAGATCTCGTTTTCCCATAGGCATAACCCCGTTAACACCTTTCTAGACACCTACTTGATCGGCTAATTGTCATATGTAAAACTCTCTCAGGAGTAACTCTTACTCGCAGTGGGTATCAGAATCCAACTATCTCATAGAAGGTATGCAATCTCATTGCAAATTTCAACACCTGAAATTCCCGATAATACTTTTACCCCTATCGTCCTATGATCTTGACGGAAGCCAAACTACCCATAGGGCGCTAGTCAAGTTCAACCCGTTCATTTCATGATTGAATTAGACCCACCCGCACGACCCTTGACGGAGGCCAAACTACGCCGTATGAATATCCTAATCCAATCGCATCTCATGCTACAGATAAGTACTAATCAGCTACCATACACTATGTCTTGACGGAGGCCAAACTACCGTAGCACGAATACTAAATAATACTTATCTGAAATGACGGAGGGCTACGCAGGTTTTTCAGAAAACCATGAGCTTAATGAATTTGATATCGTTGTAGAAACAAGTGATTTTGAAAAGGAGTGTTTTTGAGGCTTTTACTAGTTTCGCTAAAGAGATCACTCCCGGTGAAGGGATCTCGGCTCTTTCCTTATCGAATAAGGTGCAGGATATTTCACAAATACCACTATGCAAAGCAAGAACCATAGAAGTAATCAAAAAACAAAACCGAGTGAGTTATAGCATCTGCTAGTATTGCTAAAGAGGTCACTCCTGGTGAAGGGATCTCGGCTTTTTCCTTATCGAATAAGGTGCTGGATATTCTACAAATACCACTATGCAAAGCAAAAACTAGAGTTACCCTTTTTATAAATTTGATTCTACAACATCTTTTAGGTTTCTTTTCTTTCATTAATCTCATTAATGAATCCCATCATTTAAGCTTCCTAATCATCACAGAAGAAACGAAAATATAATGTACGCTTATGCCATCCGCATTCGCCGCAGTGTCCCGTTATGCACCGTTAGGTTACTTAAGTAATGACATACCGGGATGGGACTAGCGCGGGTGCAAAACATAAGTAACGTTTATTATATATCATATACACAATAATAAAGCATTTGTCTCATGCATATAATATGATCACATCACACAATATCAGCAGCAGAAGATAACATATGAAATATTGGATATAGTAGGAGGTCTGTATTTTATTGTGAGTCTGTATAAAACACGGATTCCACGGTCGCGATGAATAGCCAAACCCACATTCCTAGACCCCTATGAGAGCGACAAGCAACCCTCCCAATTCTACGGTTAAGAGACCCGGTCTCGACTCCTCGAGATGGCCTCCCACTGGACCCTAGAACCCGGTTACTTGTGCTCCCCTCCTTGGGTCTATCCTAATGCGGAAAAGTAAATAATATACAATGGTGACATCATCCTCAACCCGGAAGTGCCCCAATAAAAGAATATTACATACAATGAATTTTACATGAATGAAAATAAAAACCCCCATCTCACATAAAACCCCCGGCTATTCAAAATACGACGATCCAATATAACATATCACAGCAATACATAACATCATATGTCATCAACGTAAGTAAATAAGCCTATCACAATTGTCTTTGACATATAGCAACAAAAACGGCGATATACTACATATTACACTTACGGTCGCAGAAAAGAAAGTGAAAAAACTACAACATTTGGAATCCACAATTATCTTAGACATCGTAAACCCGAAATATCACATATTACGGAATTCATGCCTAACTATCTGAATTCCACATATTGTATCACATTACAAGAAAAGCTAGACGATGTTAAACATTCCGATCGAATCAACAAACGCCCAAAATTTCCCAAAAGCTTAACACTTGAGCGTAGTTTAAAATTATCCATCACATGCCACAGTAGTAATGAAACAGCCGTAGAAGGGTCAACCAATGTCTCACTTGTGGCACCGCTAAACTACAACAAACCCTAGGGTTTAGTGGCGGTTTTGACGGTCACAAAATCGAGTTAAAGTTTTGTTCTTCTAGAGGGTTCACCGCATCACTTGCACGATATTTGAATATTCTTTAACTAAAGAAAAATCCAACACTTGGAAATTTTCCGGAAAGGGTTAAAGTGGGTATTTGATATCCGAACGAACTTTTTAATACCATCTAAAATAACCGAAACAAAAGCTAGAATTACGAATACGAAACACTCCGAATTTCTTTTGCTAAAAGATAACATCACATGAAAAATTAGTAAACACAAACAACATCTAAAGTATCAAAACCCAGAGCTTTAAACACTGTGCAAATTTCAGCCCCAAGGGGTCCGATCTGGCCGGTTTTGGGAGGAGTGATCTCGGCCAATTTCCGAAGGAATGGGCTAAAATTTGTACGGTGTTCATATTGTATCACATACATCATTCTGCAACTGTTTGAAATTTTTTTTTACACTCTGAAAAAATTTACAGAAACTAGGGTATTTCGTCAGGTGTTTCGAAGTTGTTTCGGTTTCATAATCCTACACTTATCCGTCTAATTCTCTAGCTAGGCTCTGATACCATTATTGGGTTACCTACAACGGCAGCAAGGTTTCGGGTGGTATCTCCCATGCCAATTTCAAATTTTTGCCATTATAGATAACCCTAACACAAGATCTTAAGCTAAAGAATCAAACAAAAACTACATGTTAACAACTTAACATCTAAGAGTTAGGGATTACAACCTTTGTAGTCCGTTCCTTCACTTCATAAGCTCTGTGTTGAGGTCCCTTCGCTGTGATCATCAAGCTCCCGAACTCTAGAGAGGTTCCATGATGTGAATGAGACATTCTTGCTTGAAGACTTCACAATCCAAGATGATCTACCTTGAGGAATCACAAACCCAAGCTCTCTCTTCACTAATGAGGTTTTAGTGAAGTGAACACCCTAATCTAAGTGGCTAGAATAGATGAGGATGATGAAGTAGGAATTTTGCTCTCTTTTGTTTTCTATTTCTCACTTTTATTCATCACAAAGGAAAATCAAGCAAGCTCCTTTTGTTGAGCAAGAAGAAGATGAAGATAAAAGAGTGATGAAATGAATTATTGTTGAGCTTAGAAATGCAACCAAAGGTTAAGCATGGCATTCTTAACCCTTGTAGAGACTTAACCATGAGTTAGGGTTAGAGTTGGGTTAATAAATATCTAGCAAAATATCGAGGGTTGACAAAGTCAACAAGGATAATCCACACAATTTAGAATTAACCCAAAACAAAATATTAACCCTAATCCAAACCCTAGCATGGTTTAATCTCAAAACCCTAGTTGCATTTGTATCCCTAACATGTTACAATATTATATATCACATATATAATATATAATGTAACAAAAGAAAATAATACAATTAACATATATCACATATATATCAATGTATTATCATGTGAGAAAAAGAATCATTTAAGTGAGGTTATATTAGTTAATGTAATGTAATATATCACATATATAATTATACATTAAATTATCAAATCAACTCTTGATTCGATAACTAATATAACATGTATCATCTTATCGAATCAACACTTGATCCGATATCCCGGCTATATCACATATACCCGTCCGATATCACAAATCGCGAGAATAGAATACGGTATCTCATATCGTATTAGTCTCGGTTCCGCACATATCACATATGTGCTCCTACTCCGTTTTGCCTGAGCCAGGAAACCTCTGTGTATGACTCTAAAGAATCGTCAATACGCCGGCAGTAGGTGATGATCATATCAAACAATCACAAGCTACAAGCGGTCAGCTAAACGTAATAGCCACCCGGGTATTGAGCGATCAGAAGATCAACAAGCAATCCTGCACACACACTCCTGTGAATCCATTCAATAACACTACCGTACAGTCCAGTCTCTTCGTCTGATATGTCGCATATCTAGTCTAGAAGTGGTAAACATCAGACCCTAGTAACCGATAAGTCGTGTCGATGTAAGGCTCATAAAGGGTCGAGAAACTACTGATAACACTTACCAGAAGCACTCTATATCGGCCCTGGCCAGGGACTTCCAGTTATAGCCAATCGAACACTGCGCAACATCAACTCCCAATACCGGGAGAGCCGAAACCCCTCCTATCGTTCATTGCCTCCATGTGATTCGGGACTGTACCTAAAAGCCACCGTTTTGCACATTCTCATGAACGTGGTAAGGTGGAAATCAAAGCACAGTGGGAATCACACAAGACTCTATGACGATCTCGGGTCTACAGACTAACCTGTACCAGTGTCATCAGAGAACTGCTATCTGACGATAGGTATAATACCATTTAGGAGTTCTCAGCGAGTCCGTTCAGTGTACCTAGTCTCCACTGAGCACCCATATACCTTCTCTGATGTCAAACACCAATGGATATGGGATCATCCATCGCCCATCATATAGGTCGAGAAGCGTATACGCTAGTCTACTCTGGAGTATCGATGCCCTGTCTCGATACTCCCTCGACTAGGAATAGTTATAGGATGTACTCTTGGACTACCCTGGCCCCACTAGTATGATCTGCATCATAGTCCTATAGTCGAGTACATATCCTAAGGGTTTCATTAACATATGTGAGCAAGACAATAAACCAATACAAGTCAACATGTTAAGACAAAGTAAAACCAGATAGCATACTATCATATCGAGCAAGAAAGTCCTCTCTATATATATCCAAGTATCCACTATAATATACATCATATGTACAACAATGGTCTCAAGGGCATATATACAACTAACAATCTCCCACTTGCACTAAGGCCAGCTGTTGTAGTATCTCATACCCAACATCCCGAAGAGTCTCTCAAAGTGTATCTGAGGTATGGCCTTCGTGAGTGGATCCGCAGTGTTGTCCTTCGTGTCAACTCTCCTGACATCGATCTCGCGGCGATCAACCATCTCCCGGATCAGGTGATACCGCCTCAGAATATGTCTGGATCTTGATGGGATCTGGGTTCCTTGCCCAAATCTATAGCTCCATTGTTATCACAATACAAAGGTATTGGATGCTCAATGGATGGAACCACACCAAGTTCAGTTATGAACTTCTTGATCCAGACAGCCTCTTTGGCAGCATCGTTGGTAGCGATATATTCAGCCTCCATCGTCGAGTCTGCCACGGTTTCCTGTTTGGAACTCTTCCAACACACCGCCCCTCCATTGAGGGTGAAGTCAAATCCCGAGTGTGACTTAGAGTCGTCCTTATCACTTTGGAAGCTCGAATCGGTAAAGGACTCCACCTGGAGTTCTCCGTTACCATACACCAAGAACATCTCCTTAGTCCTTCTCAAGTACTTGAGAATGTTCTTCACAGCTGTCCAGTGACTCTCTCCTAGATCTACTTGATACCTACTCACTACACTTAGTGAGCATGCTACATCGGGTCTGGTACATAGTATCGTGTACATGATAGAGCCTACTGCCGAAGTATAGGATATCCCTTGCATGCGAGCTCTCTCCAAATCAGTCTTAGGAGACATCTCTTTGGAGAGAGTGAGTCCAGTGATCATGGGTAAATACCCACGCTTGGATTCTTCCATACTAAACCTCTTTAGTATGGTGTCAATATACCTGGATTGGGACAATCCCAGTATCCTCTTAGATCTATCTCTATAGATCTTAATCCCCAAAATGCAGGAGGCATCACCTAGATCTTTCATTGAGAATCTATGTGATAAGAAGAGCCTGACCGAGTGCAGCACAGGAACATCATTTCCTATCAAGAGTATGTCATCTACGTACAATACGAGGAAGACAACCTTACTCTCTGCAATCTTCTTATACATACATGGTTCATCTACGTTCTTGATAAAGTCAAACTCTTTGACTACCACATCAAAGCAGATGTTCCAACTCCGCGATACTTGTTTTAACCTGTAGATGGATTTAAGCAGCTTGCACACCTTTCCGCTGCTCCCACTATCTATGAAGCCCTCTGGCTGAGTCGTGTACACGCACTCCTCTAAATCACCATTTAGAAAGACGGTCTTAACATCCATTTTCCAGATTTCGTAGTGATGGTATGCAGCAAAGGCAAGTAGGATCCGGATGGACTTAAGCATAGCTACTGGAGAAAAGGTTTCGTCATAATCCACACCTGGTCATTGACGAAAACCCTTGGCAACAAGTCTAGCTTTGAAAGTCTCAACTTTTCCATCTACACCAAGTTTCTTCTTAAAGATCCATTTGCTCCCATTGGGGTTTACCCCTTCAGGAGCAACTTCCAAAATCTATACTTTGTTGGTGTACATGGATTCCATCTCAGATCGCATTGCATCCAGCTATTTCATAGAGTCTCCACTTGTGATGGCCTGCTCGAAGCTAGTTGGGTCATCATCTTCCATGATGCAATCCTCGCTCCCACCATCGATGATAAAACCGTAGTATCTCTCAGGTGGATGAGGAACCCTACTAGATCGGTGGAGAGGCTTGGGTTCGTTGGGAAATCTTTATTCTTATCTTAGAAAAACCTCTGTGCAATAAACTGAAGTATCATCTATGAAATCAATAGAAAATCTGTGTCAAACTTTGACACAATATATATGTCTCAATATCTCAATGTCTTAATATCTCAATATCTCGGGCTCCGTCAGTCCGGATTGACCCAAATCATCAAATCTCATGACTACGGTCGGTATCCTCCGGATATGCATCGCACAAAACTTCACTGGTCGGTAGTACTCCCTTGCCGGGCTCAACGCCTTTCTATACGATCTTCTTGCCCCGAGGTACCGTACCGGGTCCACCATGTACCCACATACGGTGCACCCCTTCCTTGAATCGGGTATATGATACAGCTTAAGAACCGAGAAAACTCATGGTGGACGCCACATGTAGGGTGTTTTTCGTCACCCCATTGAGATGGGAATGCGCGCGCACTTGTCAGGTGCATTACAGATTCCCCCTGCCTAGAATAGGGTGGGGTTTATTGACTGTGGGGATCCGAATCTCCGGCAGCCGCGGACTAAGCTGCCGTTTCTCACCTTTGGAGCGAGGGAACCTCCGATTGACTGGTTAAACTGGTCATGCGAACTCAATGTGCAGCGTGCGTGTGTTGTGTTTTGAAAGGGTTTTTTTGGATATATCGGGAGCCACACAGAGTTTTTACGGGGGTCCGATAGCGGGCTGACGGTCAAGGGGGCTAGCCCCCTTGCGGGGTGCGGGGCAGTGCCCCGGCCCAAATTTTTTTTTGAGAGGGATAGTGTTGTAGAGTATGTGTGTGTGTGTGTATGTATATATATATATATAAAATAAAAATAAAAAAGGGAAAGGGCATCCAAAGGATGCGTGGGAAAAGCGCCAGCCCTTTGAGCGCTAGCGCACCACGTGTCAGCACGTGGGCGCTCGGGCGCTAGCGCTCTGGGCGCTAGCGCTCTGAGCGCAAGAGCGCTAGCGCTTTGAGCGCTAACATACCACGTGTCAGCATGTGGGTGCTCGGGCGCTAGCGCTCGGAGCGCAAGAGCGCTAGCGCTTTGAGCGCTAGCGCACCACGTGTCAGCACGTGGGTGCTCGGGCGCTAGCGCTTTGGGCGCTAGCGCTCTGAGTGCAAGAGCGCTAGTGCACCACGTGTCGGCACGTGGACGCTCGGGCACTAGCGCTTTGGGCGCTAGCGCTTTGAGCGCACCCCACGTGTCAGCACGTGGGCACTTGAGCGGCAAAAGGGACTTGGTTCCTGCAATGGGAGTTGTACTCATAGAAAGGAGCACTTATTATTCTTTGTATATATATATATAGATATATATATATATGAGGAGTTAAACTCCTAGGATGTTTTGAAGCTGATGAAGGGCTTCTCCCCTTGAGCCCTAGTTCTTCCCCAAAGTGGGGTCTCTGGAGACGGGTCTCCTTCTTCCTCCTCTGTTGGCAGGATCTTGAAGATCAACAGATGTGAGATTTTAAAAATCTCTTCTTTTTGAGATCTAATGGTGGATCCAAGTTCCCCTTTGTGGGTTTTGTGGTGAAAAACTATTTAGTATTGAAAAAGGAAGAGTAAAACTCTTGATTTAATTCAAAAAGAAAGAAGAAGGTTTTGGAACCTTGAGGAAGGAGGAAGAGGCACATGCCCAAATTTTTTTTGGGAATGATAAGGTATATTAGATATTTTCATCGTGTTGCCTCTTATAGGCTTACATTTTTACATATAGCCTATTGGGCTTTATAAAATGGCATTTTGCCCATCCCATGGCTCATGTGCCATTTCTTATTGCATATAAGCCATGGGCTTTACAAAAATTTGGTTTTATGCCCATTTTGCATACATTCATGCATAAAAAAATTACATAAAAATTATTTATTACATGATCTATATTTTGGTATGGAGGAGGTTGGCCGCGGGCTCGACTTGGGCATGGGCCCGCTTGACCTGGGCTTGGACCCACCTGGCTTGGGGTTGACCTTGACTTTGACTCGGTCAACCGGGGTGCAAATTTTGACCCCAACAAAGTGCCCCCATCAATGAATGCACTCCGCATGCATGAGTTGTGTGCATGAAATTGATGGAGCTTGAAGTTGGACTTCGTGGTGGAACATCGTTCCAGGGGCGGAGCATCATCCTGGGGAGCATGATTCCCGGGGATCGGAGCATCATTCTGATTCGCGGAGCATAATTCCAGGGTCGGAGTATCCTTCAGGGAGCATGATTCCCGGGGATCAGAGCATCATTCTGATTTGCGGAGCATAATTCCAAGGTCGGAGCATCATTCCGAAGAGTAGAGGCATGATTCTAAGGTTCGGAGCATCATTCTGAAGAGCGGAGCATGATTCCAAGGATCGGAGCATCATTCCGAAGCGTGGAGCATGATTCCAGGGATCGGAGCATCATTCCGAAGCGCGGAGCATGATTCCAGGGATCGGAGCATCATTCCGAAGCGCAGAGCATGATTCCAGGGATCAGAGCATCTTTCCAATGAGCGGAGCATGATTCCTGGAGATCGGAGCATCGTTCCGAAGAGCGGAGCAAGATTCCAGGGATCGGAGCATCATTCCGATGAGCGGAGCATGATTCCAGGGGATCGGAGCATCATTTCGAACATCGGAGCATGATTCTAGGGGATCGGAGCATTATTCCGAAGAGCGGAGCATCATTCCAGAGGGATCGGAGCATCATTCCAGAGAGCGGAGCATGATTCCAAGGATCGGAGCATCATTCCGAATAGTCGGAGCATAATTCCGTGGATCGGAGCATCATTCCGAAGGGCGGAGCATGATTCCAGGGATCGGAGCATCATTCCGAAGAGCGGAGCATGATTCCAGGGATCGGAGCATCATTCCGAAGCGCGGAGCATGATTCCAGGGATCGGAGCATCATTCCGATGAGCGGAGCATGATTCCAGGGGATCGGAGCATCATTCCGATGAGCGGAGCATGATTCCGGGGATCGGAGCATCATTCCGAAGAGCGGAGCATGATCCCAGGGGATCGGAGCATCATTCCGAAGAGCGGAGCATGATTCCAGGGGATCGGAGCATCATTCTGAAGAGCGGAGAATCATTCCAGAGGGATCGGAGCATCATTCCGAAGAGCGGAGCATGATTCCAGGGATCGGAGCATCATTCCGAAGAGTCGAAGCATAATTCTGTGGATCGGAGCATCATTCTGAAGGGCGGAGCATGATTCCAGGGATCGGAGCATCATTCCGAAGAGTCGGAGAATAATTCCGATTTGCGGAGCATAATTCCAGGGGATCGGAATATCATTCCGAAGAGCGGAGCATGATTCCAGGGGATCGGAGCATCATTCCGAAGAGCGGAGCATCATTCCAGAGGGATCAGAGCATCATTCCGAAGAGCGGAGCATGATTCCAGGGATCGGGGCATCATTCCGAAGAGTGGCAGACATTCTGACCGAAGCATCATTTCGATGCAGAGGTTGATTCCCAGACGAAGCATAATTCTGACGGGGAAGGAAAATACTCCGAGGTGAAGCATGATTTCGTCACGGGGTGCATTCTGAGATGGAGCATGATTCCGGCGTAGAGCTTATTGGCCGACTTGATTCTGAGACGAAGCATAATTTCGACAAGGAAGGCAGATACACCGAGACGAAGCATGATTTCGACACGGGGTGCACATTCTAAGACGAAGCATGATTCCGACGCAGAGCTTGCCGGTTGATTTGATTCCGAGGCGAAGCATAATTCCGATAGGGAAGGTAGATATCCCGAGGCGAAGCATGATTTCGACACGGGGTGAATTCTGGGACGGAGCATGATTCCGCCGCAGAGGTTGTTGGTTTGATTTGATTTAGGTTGACATCAGCATCGCTACACTGGAATATGGTACCAGAAGCGAATCATCATTTGTCATGAGAGGATTTGGGAATTGGTTTTTTTTTGTCGGCATCTGCATTGCTGCACTGGAATAATGCCAGGAGCAACTCATCATTTGCCCCGGGAGGATTTGGGGATTTTGGTTTTTGCTTGGCATCAGTATCGCTACACTGGAATATGGTACTAGGAGCGAATCATCATTTGCGCTTGCTCATCAGGAAGAGTGGCTTAGGAGACAGGTTTAGGTCTCTATCACCTAAGACTTTTCAATTTTGTGAGCCGTATGGGTCTCACAAAGCATTTTCTCCCTATGGATCGTAAGGATCCCGTAGGTGTATTTTCTCTTTAGGAGTCATGGGGACTCCTAAGTGTGTTGCTCCTTTGTGAGTTGTAAGGATCTCACGCGGGAATTTTCTCCCTACAAAGTCGAGAGGACTTTGTGAGTGCATTTCATCTCTTTTTTTTACGAGTTTGCGCCCTTTCGGGTTTTCACAAACTCGTCGGCAGTCCTGCTGTTTTTTTTACTCACAGAGCCCTTTCGGGTTTTCATCCGTGCCCATTTTTCTTGTGGACATACCGTTTTTTTTTGAATTTTCACCACCGGTGGGACTTTGAATGTGGTATCACCGGCAGGACTTGGAAGGGATTGGGATCGTTTTATGACCGTGGATTGTATACGGATTTGCAGGATGTATGATCCAGACCGTAGGGCCGGAAAAATTTTGGGACTTTGTCGGCGTCTGCATCGCTGCACTGGAATATGGTACCAGGAGCGACTCATCATTCGCCATTTAAGGTATGGGGTGTGAAATTTGGTTGGTGTCTGCATCGCTACACTGGAATATGGTACCAGGAGCGACTCATCATTCGCCATTTGGGGACTGGGGAGCGATGGCTTAGGAGACAGGTTTGGATCCCTGTCACCTAAGGCTTTTCAATTTTATAGGCCGTGAGGGTCCCATAAAAGCATTTCTCCCTACGAGTCGTAAGGATCCCGCAGGTGTATTTTCTCCTTAGGAGTCGTGTGGACTCCTGAGTGTGTTTTTCCTTTATGAGTCGTACGCGTAAGGATCCTACAAAGGTTTGTTCTCCTCATGTATCGTGAGGACACATGAGTGGGTCTTCTCAATGGAGCATAATTCCAAAGGCGGAGACCAGCCGCGTAACTGGTGATTACGGTGGAGCATGGGTATGCTGAGAATTATTTGAGCCCGTGGATTGTATACGATAGTCAAGTTGGGGACTAACCGTAGGGCTGGGAGAATTTTGAGAAATTGGATTTTGGTTGGCGTCTGCATCGCTGCACTGGAATATGGTACCAGGAGCGATCATCATTCGCCGTATTTTTTTACCGCGATTGCTCTATAATTTCAGCTTTTCTTATCGCGAAGATCGCGATCGCCCTATCATTTCGGCTTTTCTTTGCGGTTGCCCTATCATTTCGGCTTTATTTTCATCTTTATTTTACTCGCTGATTTTTATTGCGAGTTGCCCCATCATTTCGGCTTTTCTTTATTTTTCTCTTATTTACACATTTTTTTATTTATTTACATATATACATATATATTTTTTTACATTCCCAGTTTAACGACTTAGAGGTCGATTGTTTTCAGAGAAAGGCAGATGTCTAAGAGAATCAGTTTCACGAAGAACTTCGGTCTCCATTTGTATGAAATTGGCGGTCGCAGCTGTTTTCTGGGAAGCCACTGTGAGTCGATTAGCGGGGAGCTTAGAGAAGACACCCGATCGAGCAGTTGTCAGGGGCACCGCCGGAGCTTGCTCGAGATGCCTTGTTGCTTTGTTGGTGTTGATGGCCTTGCCCCCAGCTGGGGCTAAGGAGAGTTGTTCGAACACCGACTTGCGTTTGAGTTGGGGTACTTTCGAGACCACCACATTTGGCCTCTTGCCTTTCGAGAACGGTTTGTCTGCCACCGGGGCTTGAGGAGCTGGAATGGCGTTAGCTGGCACGAACAGAATAGAGCCGAACTGTAGCAGCGGCTCCTCCCACTATCGCCCAAGACTGGCCGGGAGGACCGTCCTGGAGTCCATCTTCATCGTGTATGAGATGGGAGCTGAGTTCATCTTTGGAGACATCGTTGAGAAGTGATTGCTTGAAAACCCTACATGAAAGGGTATTATTTTAGTATAAATATAGATATGTATATTGATTGAGTTCGCATGAATGTTTAACCCGAAATATGGGAGGAGAGATTGGTCCTACCGGGCGTGCCAGAATCTGTAGGGTGTTTTTCGTCACCCCATTGAGATGGGAATGCGCGCGCGCTTATCAGGCGCATTACAGATTCCCCTTGCTTAGAGTAGGTCGGGGTTTATTGACTGTGGGGATCCGAATCTCCGGCAGCCGCGGACTAAGCTGCCGTTAATTACCCCTCGCCTTTGGAGCGAGGGAACCTCCGATTGACGGGTTAAACTGGTCATGCGAACTCAATATGCAGCGTGCGTGTGTTGTGTTTTGAAAGGGGGTTTTGGATATATCGGGAGCCACACAGAGTTTTTACGGTGGTCCGATAGTGGGCTGGGGGTCAAGGGGGCTAGCAGCCCTCTTGCGGGGTGCGGGGCAGCGCCCCGGCCCCAAATTTTTTATTGAGAGGGATAGTGTTGTAGAATATGTGTGTGTATGTATGTATGTATGTATGTATATATATATAATAAAAACAATAAAAGGGAAAGGGCATCCAAAGGATGCGTGGGAAAAGCGCCAGCCCTTTGAGCGCTAGCGCACCACGTGTCAGCACGTGGGCGCTAGCGCTTTGGGCGCTAGCGCTCTGAGCGCAAGAGCGCTAGCGCACCACGTGTCAGCATGTGGACGCTCGGGCGCTAGCGCTTTGTGCGCTAGTGCTTTGAGCGCTAGCGCACCACGTGTCAGCACGTGGGCGCTCGGACGCTAACGCTTTGGGCGCTAGCGCTCTGAGCGCAAGAGCGCTAGCGCACCACGTGTCAGCACGTGGGCGCTCGGGCGCTAGCGCTTTGGGTGCTAGCGCTCTGAGCGCAAGAGCGCTAGCGGTCTGAGCGCTAGCGTCTCACATGTCAGCACGTAGGCGCTCGAGCGGCAAAAGGGACTTGGTCCCTGTAATGGGAGTTGTACTCCTAGAAAGGAGCACTTATTATTCTTTGTATATATATATATATATAAGGAGTTAAACTCCTAGGATGTTTTGAAGCTGATGAAGGACTTCTCCCCTTGAGCCCTAGTTCTTCCCCAAAGTGGGGTCTCTGGAGACGGGTCTCCTTCTTCCTCCTCTGTTGGCAGGATCTTGAAGATCAAGAGATGTGAGATTTTAAAAATCTCTTCTTTTTGAGATCTAATGGTGGATCCAAGTTCCCCTTTGTGGGTTTTATGGTGAAAAACTATTTAGTATTGAAAAAGGAAGAGTAAAACTCTTGATTTAATTCAAAAAGAAAGAAGAAAGTTTTGGAACCTTGAGGAAGGAGGAAGAGGGACAGACCCTAATTTTTTTTGGAAATGAAAAGGTATATTAGATATTTTCATCATGTTGTCTCTTATAGGCTTACATATTTACATATAGCCCCTTGGGCTTTACAAAATGGCATTTTGCCCATCTCATGGCTCATGTGCCATTTCTTTTTGCACATAAGCCATGGGCTTTACAAAAATTTGGCTTTATGCCCATTTTGCATACATTCATGCATAAAAAATTACATAAAAATTATTTATTACATGATCTATATTTTGGCATGGAGGAGGCTGGCCGCGGGCTCGACTTGGGCATAGACCCGCTTGACCTGGGCTTGGGCCCACCTGGCTTGGGGTTGACCTTGACTTTGACTCGGTCAACCAGGATGCAAATTTTAACCCCAACACCATACACATCATATCACGAGAAAACCGTAAATTTCTATTTTTAAAATGATAATAGGTTTAATAAATTCTTGTGGTTTTCTCCAAAATCCAGAAATCTCATCAATGCTGAAATCTCCAAGAAAAATCACAATATGTGAACATGTTGGAAATGAGGGATGTCTATGGTATCGATAACATGCGATGCGATGTCTGACTAGAAAACCATGTATGAATGATGATGCAATGAAATATATACATACGACTAGCAAACCTGCGTATCCATCCTGATGAAATGAACATACGACTACAAGTTATCTATCGTATATGATACAATTGCTCAGATACTGATTTAAACATGTTCTATAGTGTTCGTGGCATAGCAATTACCAAAGGGGTGTGTGTTTGCATGAATAGTGCAGGTGCAGTATGAACCAATGGTAATGGTGTAAGTGTCCTAGGTAGTGACATCATATGTAAAAAGACGCGATGCATGATGTGAATGGTTTGAGGTTACGTATATTGATGCAAGAACTACTAATAATCTTAACTAACGGGTGTCTTGCGCCATCCAGATGATCCCCCCATAAATGTGTACATCTACTCACCGGGACGCCTCGGCTAATTTGATCCGATCACAGCCTTGCCTTTCCGCGCCGCGTCTGACGTCTCCGCAATTGATCCTAGAATTGCACAAATACAATACATAAGGCTAAAACTCTGAGAAGACACGAGGATGAACGATACTAAAGAATGAACGTCCACAAGTTAGGCCTGTGTGTACTTGGTGTACAAAACGCGCGCGACATCGCCACAACCACAACTAGGGTCGCTATACGTGACAACCACCAAGCCTAGAACCCGATCGTACCGATAGCGCATTCACAATACATTATATAACATAGGAAATATGTTGTAGATCATCACAATCCCCAAACAAAATTGAAATCTATTTATTCTAAAAACCTAGTAAGCAAACAAATGGGATTTTGGTGCAAAACTTCATGGATTAGTGACGTAATGGCCACAATCACAAGTAAACATCCAAATTAAGCCACTAGATAGCAAACTACACTTAGCTAACTTAGTAAGGATGCGTAAAACCCTAACTCTAACTCAAACCCTTCACTTTAAAAACTCAAACTTGCAATTAGAACCATATTAATACCTAAATAAGTTAGATTAAAGTAATTAACCCACAAATTAACCATTAGGTTAAGATTTATATCTCAATAATTTATAGATCTAATTTGCAAACTTGGCCTCCCAAAATGCCTTCTTGCTCCAAGATCCAAGCTAGTTTAGACCAAGGAATTTTGGGTGAAGGTTTAATTAGGAATTAGTGAGGTTTTGCATGGATTTTTGATGGAAAAATGAGAGTTTTTTGTGATGAAATGAGATGGAGAAATGGGGATGAGGGGCTGCCTTGCTTTTGGCCAGCAGTGAGGGAGAGCGAGAAGTGAGTGAATGTGTGGTGTCAAGTCAAGAAACCCCCCATTATCTCATCTATCAACTCATTTCCTAATTATTTTATTTTCTAATTAAACTTTATCCTAGAATTCACTAGAACCACGGAGAAAATATAGGAAGAAAGAACATGTTACATACTGGATTTTGAGTTGTCATGGTGCACTAATGTGTGCTTAACAATTCTAATTTATAATTATCATTAATTAAATGTATAATTGTATGATTAGAATAATACTTAAAATAACTACTTAAGGAAAATAATTAAATATGTGACTAATTAAATACCAAATACTAGCAATTATATAACTAAAATAGGTATATTCAAGTTTATGCGGAAAAATAATTATAACTAAGTTTTTACGAAAAATACGAGTTGTATTATTAATTGTCGAAAAAATCACCTAAACGAATTTTCAAAACGTTACAATTTCCCCCCCTTAAAGAAATTCGGTCTCCGAATTTAAAATCTAACTACGTGTACCTTCAAAGAGATGGGTATATTTCTTCCTCATCTCGTCCTCAGCTTCCCACGTGACCTCTTCGCTGTTCGTGCCATGCCAAAGAACCTTTACGGTCGGTATGATCTTCGATCTCAATTTCTTCACTTGCCGATCCAGAATGACTATCGGCTGCTCGGTGAAGGAAAGATCGCGCTCTAGCTGGATCGTCTGATACTGAATCACGTGAGAGGGGTCATGAAGATACTTGCGAAGCATCGATATGTGGAACATGGGGTGAACACTTGGGAAGCTGGGTGGAAGAGCCAATCGATAAGCAATTGTGCCGATATGCTCGAGAATCTCGAAGGGACCCACATTTCTGGGACTAAGCTTCCCTTCCCTTCCAAATCTCAACACACCCTTTATCGGAGAAACCCTTAAGAAAATATGATCGCCTATTTTATACTCAAGTCTGCGCCGACGTCGGTCCGCATAAGATTTCTGCCTGCTCTGGGTCGCTCTCATCCTATCCCGAATCAATTGAATCTTTTCGGTCGTCTCCTGCACAATCTGCGGTCCCAAAATGCTGCTCTCACTGAGTTCTGTCCAACATACGGGAGATCGACAACTCTTCCCATATAACACCTCGAAGGGTGCCATCTAAATCGTTTCCTGGAAGCTGTTATTATAGGTGAACTTTATCAAGGGAAAATGACGATCCCAGCTGCCACCGAAATCTTGAACGAAAGCTCGGAGCATATCCTCAAGAGTCTGAATAGTCCGCTCTGACTGACCGTTGGTCTGCGGATGGAAAGCTGTACTAAAGCTCAATTGGGTGCCCAAAGCCTCCTGAAGTTTCTGCCATAGTCGGCTGGTGAACTGGGTGTCCCGGTCGGACATAATACAACTCGGGATGCCATGCAGTCGCACAATCTCATCAATGTATATCTGGACATATTGAGCAACTTCAAAAGTGGTCTTCACTGGCAGAAAGTGAGCAGCTTTCGTCAATCGGTCTACTATCACCCAAATAGAGTCATACCCTCGACTGGTCCTGGGCAGACCCACAATGAAGTCCATTGAGATCTGTTCCCACTTCCACTCCGGAATGGGCAAAGGCTGTAATTCCCCTGCTTGCCTCTGATGCTCAGCCTTGACTTGCTGACAAGTCAGGCATCTCGAAACAAAATCCATGACATCTCTCTTCATCCCTTCCCACCAGTAAACATCTCTCAAATCATGGTAATTTTGGTGGAACCCGGATGAATACTATATACCGATCGATGTGCCTCCTCCAGAATCTCACGCCTCAGTCCCTCAGAATCTGGTACGCACAGTCGAGTCCCAAATCGTAGTACCCCCTGATCATCGATCACGAACTAAGAATCTCTGCCCTGTCGAACCTGCTCCATGATCTCTGACAAACAGGTATCGCCGGACTGTGCCTCACGGATACGGTCAAGTAGCTATGGACATACACGGATATGCGCAAGCTGTCCCCCAATCGGAGTAAACTTGAACTGCACTCGGTTGTCACATAGAATCTGCCAATCTGCCGTCGACTGCTTCTGAACTGCGCTCAAACAAGATAATCTACCTCCGGGCCTCCGACTCAAAGCATCCGCCACAACATTCGCCTTGCCCG
This sequence comes from Agapanthus africanus, assembly GCA_030015575.1. NCBI lineage: Eukaryota > Viridiplantae > Streptophyta > Magnoliopsida > Asparagales > Amaryllidaceae > Agapanthus > Agapanthus africanus. Next base: position 811,057,239 of record JASDDO010000019.1, on the reverse strand, counting down.
GATGATAAAGAATCTCGCAGTCATAGTCTTTCACTAGCTCCATCCAACGGCGCCGTCTCAGATTTAGATCTCGCTGCTGAAAGATATACTTTAAGCTCTTGTGATCCGTGAATATCTGGCACGACTCGCCGTATAGGTAATGTTTCCAGAACTTGAGTGCAAAAACCACCGCAGCCATCTCTAAGTCATGAGTGGGATAGTTTTGCTCGTGCTTCTTCAGCTGCCGAGAAGCATAAGCGACGACCCTACCATACTGCATCAACACACAGCCTAGCCCCATTCGAGAAGCATCACAATAAACCACAAAACCGCCCGATCCCGAAGGCAATGATAAAACTGGTGCAGTCATCAAACAAATCTTCAACTGCTGAAAGCTCTACTCGCATACCTCGGTCCATAGGAAAGGAACTCCCTTCCAGGTCAACCCGGTCAACGGTGTAACTATACGAGAAAAATCCTATATGAAACGTCGATAGTATCCGGCCAAACCCAAAAAGCTGCGGACATCTGTAACAGATACTGGTCTGGGCCAATGCTGAATGGCCTCGATCTTCTTCGGGTCCATACGTATATCCTCTCTCGTAACCACGTGACCCAAGAAATTGACACTGTCAAGCCAGAATGCGCACTTGGAGAATTTCGCGAACAGCTGATGCTCTTTCAAAGTCTGCAATGTAATCCGCAAGTGCTGCTTGTGCTCTTCTCGACTCCGGGAAAATACTAAGATGTCATCAATGAATACGATGATGAACTGATCAAGTTATGGCCTGAAAATGCGGTTCATCAAGTCCATGAACGCTGCTGGGGTATTGGTGAGCCCGAACGACATCACCAAGAACTCATAATGCCCGTAACGCGTGCAAAAAGCAGTTTTCGGAATATCATCCTTCCGAACCCTCAACTGGTGATAACCTGACCGCAAGTCAATCTTCGAGAAATGCCCCGCACCCTGGAGCTGGTCGAACAAATCATCAATCCGATGTAAGGGATATCTGTTCCGCACAGTCACTCGATTCAACTGACGATAATCAATGCACAAGCGCAAACTGCCGTCCTTCTTCTTGACGAACAGAACAGGAGCACCCCAAGGTGACACACTCGGTCGAATAAGCCCTTTATCCAGCAAATCCTGCAACTGGTCCTTCAGCTCCTTAAGCTCCGCCGGGGCCATCCAATAAGGCGGTATAGAAATAGGCCCCGTGCCGGGAATCAAGTTAATGTAGAACTCAATATCGCGCTCATGCGGCAAACCTGGCGGCTCGTCAGGGAAGACATCAGGAAATTCTCTCACAATCGGGACCTGGTCCAACGGGACATCTGCAGCTCTAACATCACAAATATACGCCAAGAATCCCAGACATCCTTTCCTTAAGAGCTGACTAGCGCGAAGAGAAAAAATCAAACTGGGAAGGGTGACGCTACGGTCTCCCTGAATAACCAGAACTAGCTCACCCGGAAAACTAAATCTGACTGCTTTCTCACGACACTCCATGGATGCATAACAAGCGGCTAGCCAATCCATGCCCAGAAGAACGTCAAAGTCTAACATATTGAGGAGAATCAAATCAACCGAAGAATCCCTCTCCCCAATACGAACAAGACACGATCGGAACACATATCGAGCAACAAATGACTCGCCTACTGGAGTAATAACAATAAGCGGCTGATCTAGCGAAGATGACTCTCGGCCCAACATCGGTGCAAAGTGTGTAGATACATATGAATGTGTAGAACCCAGGTCAAATAATACCCGTACGTCGAAAGAACATACTGGAAGAGTACCTGTCACAATGGCTTTGGATGCCTGCGCATCCTGAAGAGTCAAAGCAAACACTCGGGCCTGTCCCCCACCAGTAGCTGGCTGTCCTTGGCCTCTGCCTCTGTCGCCTCGTCCTTTCTGAACAGGACCGCTATGCCCACGGCCTCTGGGAGCATCTGCCTGGCATAGAGCATCATCAGGGATAGGAAGTAGAGCTCTCTGAGGAGGTGGTGAAGGTGGTAAGGTCACCCATGGAACTGCCGCCTCACCCTGGCGCCTCACGGTACAATTTCTGACACGATGATACGGACTCCCACATTGATAACACCCTAGCGATGGCTGCTGACCTGGTAAATAAGAGCTAAACAACTGGCCCCGCATCATACCTCGATCACCACCACGTCCTAGAAAGAATCCGCCATGACCTCTGCCTGCCATGCCTCTGCCAAACCGCACTGGAGCTGATATATCTGTACGAATCCTCTTCGGTCCCGAAACGACCGAAGTCTCAGAAATGCGCTCCTCCAAAAGTAAGGCTGCATCCATCGCGGCTGCATAAGTGTCAAAATGCTGGGTGCCAATAGTAAGAAATAACTGCATGTCTAGTCCCCGCATGAACCTCTTTATGCGTTTCTCTTCCGTGTCCACCAGATAAGGAGCATATCGGGACAATTGAGTAAACTGGATATCATACTCGGACACTGTCATCCCAGTATACTTGCGCAAAACCTCGAAATTACGGGATCGAGCATCTCGGACGCTCTCCGGAAGGAAACGGGCAAGAAATACAGCTGTGAACTCATCCCAAGTCATAGGAGGTATACCTGCAGCTCGACTTCTCTCGACTGACTCGCACCACGTCTGAGCAAGACCCTCAAGACGAAAACTTGCAAGCTCCACCCATCTCTCATCAGAACATCTCAACGAACGGCAAATCCTAGCCATCCTATCATGGAATGTCTGCGGATCCTCCGCGGCATCTATGCCGGTAAAGACTGGAGGCCTCAGCCTCATAAACTCCTGTAAGGATATGGCGATAGTATCGGTAACAGTAGGAACAACTATCTGGGCAGCAGGTACAATCACAGTCTGTGTAGTGGGAAGAACTTCCTCGGATCTCTGTACCCGACTGGCCTCAACTAAAGATCCCATCATCTAACGTAACTCCTGCATTCCGGTCTCTAGCCTGGCAATACGGCCTGGAGAAGGCGGATCAATCTGTCCCTGAGGGGTAGGCATACCGCCCTGATCGGCCCTCGTCTCAGATGAGCCCGCTCGAATCTCATCTCTGGCGGCAGCCATCTGTGCCCTCGTAGTCTTCGGGGGCATAGTGACTAGAACAAGAAACAGGATTGATAAGAATATTGTAATCGAATCAAACATATATGGAATCAAGAAAGGAAATACAAGCAAATATGTCCTAAGGTCACTTAGGCGGAGTACCGTATCGTAAGTATGCCGCGGAACATACACACGCTACGTTACTCTGCATAAGTCACCTACTCCATCTACCAAGGGTCATCCTACACTCAGAAAGGTAAAACCTATCGCTCTGATACCAACTTTTCCACGACCCGAAAGTACGGAATGTGACCGACATTTAAACTACGAAACGTCTACATGCGTAACGTAATCTAAGTAAGCCAAAGCCCAGAAATCTAAACCGTTTAAAAGCAATAGAGTGAAGGAAAACTTAGCTTAAAAAGTAGTTTTAGTAAAATAAAGTTACATTAAAACATTTTAAAACATCAAATTTTCCCGAAAATTTCGGCAAAGTCTCCTTTGTAAATACTGGCCCCAAAACGGGGACAATACAAAATATGCATAAGTAATGAATAAAGGTATCCCCAAGCGGGAGCTAGCTCTTCGCCAATGGCGGAATCACAACCACACGTAATATATAAATCATAATAGTGCAAAATAAGCATGTAAAAGCACAAAAATAAGAAAGCATCGCGTCGGCCCAAGTGAGCTCGACACCAGAGAAACAACACATATAGTAATCTCACTGTCACACCTCTAGATCACATATACAATGGTAGAAGCGGTAAATACGGTAGATGGAGTATACTAGATACAATAATAATACAAAGTGGAAACAAAATATTCTCGCAACCCACCTACGAGCAATGCCGCAAGTCCAAGCAAAAGAAACAAAATGAGGAAGTACGCCCACCGCTACTGTGCTGACGGGTCGGACCTGAAAGATACTGTGGCATAACGGGGGTGAGTTGCCAACTCGTGAGTAGTAAGTAACATCTAATAAGGCTATTGTAAGCATGCACGCAAATGCGTCACAACCTACATATATCAATATGATATGATGTACTAGCATGAATGCAACATGAATGCATAATCAAACATGAAACCTGAACATGTCTGGTATGAGAAAATCTTTATTCTTATCTTAGAAAAACCTCTGTGCAATAAACTGAAATATCATCTATGAAATCAATAGAAAATCCGTGTCAAACATCGACACAATATATATGTCTCAATATCCCATTGTCTCAATATCTCAATGTCTCAATATCTCAATATCTCGAGCTCCGTCAGTCCGGATCGGCCCATATCATCAAATCTCATGATTACGGTCGGTATCCTCCAGATATCCGCCGCACCAAACATCACCGGTCGGTAGTGCTCCCCTGCCGGGCTCAACGCCTTTCTATACGATCTTCTTGCCCCGAGGTACCGTACCGGGTCCACCATGTATCTGCAGACGGTGCATCCCCCTCCTCTAATCGGGTATATTATACAGCTCAAGAACCGAGAAAACTCATGGTGGACGCCACACACATCATATCATGAGAAAACCGTAAATTTCTGTTTTTAAAATGATAATAGGTTTGATAAATTCTTGCGGTTTTCCCCAAAATCCAGAAATCTCATCAATACTGAAATCTCCAAGAAAAATCACAATATGTGAACATGTTGGAAATGAGGGATGTCTATGATATCAATAACATGCGATGCGATGTATGACTAGAAAACCATGTATGAATGATGATGCAATGAAATATATACATACGACTAGCAAACCTGCGTATCCATCCTGATGAAATGAACATACGACTACAAGTTATCTATCGTATATGATGCAATTGCTCAGATACTGATTTAAACAAGTTCTATATTGTTCGTGGCATAGAAATTACCAAAGCCGTGTGTGTTTGCATGAATAGTGCACGTGCAGTATGAACCAATGGTAATGGTGCAAGTGTTCTAGGTAGTGACATCATATGTAAAAAGACGTGATGCATGATGTGAATGGTTTGACGCTACGTATATAGATGCAAGAACTACTAATAATCCTAACTAACGGGCGTCTTGCGCCATCCAGACGATCCCCCCATAGATGTGTACATCTACTCACCGGGACACCTCAGCTAATCTGATACGATCACAGCCTTGCCTATCCGCGCCGCGTCCGACGTCTCCGCAACCGATCCTAAAATTGCACAAATACAATACATGAGGCTAAAACTCTGAGAAGACACGAGGACGAACGATACTAAAGAATGAACGTCCAAAAGTTAGGCTTGTGTGCACTTGGTTCATAAAACGCACGCGATATCGCCACAACCACAACTAGGGTCGCTATACGTGACAACTACTAAGCCTAGAGCCCGATCGTACAGATCGCGTATTCACAATACATTATATAACATAGGAAATATGTTGTAGATCATCACAATCCCCCAACTAAATTGAAATCTATTTATTCTAAAAATCTAGTAAGCAAACAAATGAGATTTTGGTGCAAAACTTCAGGGATTAGCGACTTAATGGCCACAATCGCAAGTAAACATCCAAATTAAGCCACCAGATAGCAAACTACAGTTAGCTAACTTAGTAATGATGAGTAAAACCCTAACTTTAACTCAAACCCTTCACTTTAAAAACTCAAACATGCAATTAGAACCATATTAATACCTAAATAAGTTAGATTAAAATAATTAACCCACAAATCAACCATTAGGTTAAGATTTATACCTCAATAATTTAGAGATCTAATTAGCAAACTTGGTCTCCCAAAATGCCTTCTTGCTCCAAGATCCAAGCTAGTTTAGGCCAAGGATTTTTGGGTGAAGGTTTAATTAGGAATTAGTGAGGTTTTGTGTGGATTTTTGATGGAAAAATGAGGGTTTTTTGTGATGAATTGAGATGGAGAAATGGGGATGAGGGGTTGCCTTGGTTTCGACCAGCAGTGAGGGAGAGTGAGAGGTGAGTGAATGTGTAGTGTCAAGTCATGGAACCCCCCCATTATCTCATCTATCAACTCATTTCCTAATTATTTTATTTTCTAATTAAAATTTATCCCAGAATTTATTAGAATCATAGAGAAAATATAGAAAGAAAGAACATGTTACATACTAGATTTTGAGTTGTCATGGTGCACTAATGTGTGATTAACCATTGTAATTTGTAATTATCACTAATTAAATGTATAATTGTATGATTATAATAATACTTAAAATAGCTACTTAAGGAAAATAATTAAATAAACTAGCAATTAAATAAGTGACTAATTAAAGACCAAATACTAGAAATTATATAGCTAAAATAGGTATATTCAAGTCTATGCAGAAAAATAATTATAACTAAGTTTTTACGGAAAATACGAGTTGTATTACCAATTATCGGATAATTCACCTTAACGAATTTTCAAAACGTTACAGTTCGACACAATCGAAGGGAAGACGGAGGAAAATAATGTCCAATGGAAACTCTACTTCGACAGAGCGTCCTCCTTGAAGAAGCGAAAGCAAAGCACCCCTATAATCAAAGCTGGCATGGGCCTTATCTTCGTTACTCCGCAAGGAGAGATAATGCGCTTCGTCCCATCCTTAACAGAGCCGGGGACAAACAATGAGGCTGGGTACGAAGGTTTGATAGCGGGTCTTGAGATTGCTGTTGACCTGGACATCGAAAATCTCCTCATAAATGGAGACTCCCAGCTAGTCGTTAGCCAAGTAAATAGCGACTATCAGACGTGTAAACCGAAATTGGTAAAATATAGTGAAAGAGTGCAGCAACTGCTGACTCAAATTCCCTCCTACATCCTGGAAAGTATGCCGTGGGCGGAAAATAGCAAGACGGATGCGTTAGCCAAGCCCCCTAAGGAGCTGGCTGATGAAAACCTCGATGATGTAAGGATCGTTGTGCAAAGCCGCGGGTTCTCGCACCAGCAGAAATATCTTCAGAGAATTCAATGGAGCCATTTGAAGGAAAAGAAGCGACCAGACAAGCAGTCCTCCAAATAGAAGACGAATAAAAGGTCAAGGATTGGAGGGAATCTTCATAGACTACTTCAAATCCCATCGAACACCCGAAAACGCGTCGTCAAGACATCAGCTCATGAAACAGGCTCTGTCTTTTTCCTTCGTCAATGATACTCTATATAAGAGATCGTTCAAGAGTTTGTGGCTCAGGTGCCTTGGACCAGAAGAAGCAAGTAGTGTCGTCCAAGAAACCCATGACGGACTCTGCGGTTCTCATCAAGCCGGGCCAAAGATGAATCTGAAGATCAAGAGAATGGGTTACTATTGGCCCACAATGATTCAGGACTGCCTCGAATATGCAAAGCAGTGTCACTCGTGCCAAATTCACAAGGACTTCATCCACCAACATCCAAATCCGCTACACCCAACATTAGCAAGCTGGCCGTTCGAAATGTGGGGAACCGATATAATTGGCCCCATTGAGCCGACATCATCCAAAGGACATCGGTTCATACTGGCAACGGCCGATTATTTCTCTAAGTAGGCAAAGGCAGTACCGCTAAAGGAAGTGAAGACAGAGAACATCCTCCATTTCTTCAGGACACATGTCATCTACCGGTTCGGCACTCTGCGACGGATCATCTCGGATCATGGGCCAACCTACATAATCCATAAGATCAGCCGCTTCGCACAGCAGTATAATATAGACTGGAGATACTCTTCAGTCTATAATCCCCAAGCTAACGGTCTAGCTGAGGCTTTTAACAAGACCTTGACGAAGATCATAAAGAAAACGATGTCCTGGAATAAAAAGGACTGGCACGAGAGACCGCATGATGCTCTCTGGGCGTATCGAACCACGTTCAAAACGGTCACGAATACAACGCCATTTGCGTTGGTATTCGGCACGGGAGCGGTACTTCCCTTGGAGATAGAGCTACCCTATCTACGAGTGGCAGTTCGATATGAGCCGACGAATGAAGAAAATGCCCATCTTCGGCTTGAGGAGCTCAATGCCCTCGATGAAACTCGTCTCATGGCGCAGCAAAACCTGGAAGCTTACAAAGCAAGGATGACACGCTCATACGAAAGACTAACCAGGACAAGAACATTCCGCCAAGGCGAGCTCGTGCTAGTTTTCAAAAGACCTATGATCCCCAACCGTGCAAAACGGGGGAAATTCGAGCCAAACTATGAAGGCCCGTACATCATAGACAAGGTCTACTAAGGTGGTGCCTATCTGCTCATGGATATGTATGGCGAAAGACCCGTCTGGCTAATAAGCGGCTGATTCCTTAAGAAATACTACGCTTGACAAGTCACGACTCAGGTTAATAATAGATGACGATGTTTGTATCCGCTCGCAATCTTCCTGAGTCAAATCTCTAAAAGTAATTTCCAACAGAATTTCCGCCCCCAGACATGGCGAAAACGGACCGTAATGTCCTTAAATTAAAATGTCGCCTCAAACACGGCGATGATGGACCGAAATTTTCCTAACTAGTGTTCCGCCTCAAACATGGCGCATCGCCCCAAATACGACGATATTTTCGCTTGGGATCTATGTTGCAATCAAAGCTCCAACGGCAAAGATTGCAACCCAAGTAAGTAAAAAAAAGGTACGTCCACAAGCGAAATGGGCACGGATGAAAACCCGAAAGGGCGCCGTGAGTTAAAACAGCATGGCTACCGGCGAGCCTGTGAAAACCTGAAAGGGCGCAATCTCGTTAAAAAAACGGTATGTCCACAAGCGAAATGGGCACGGATGAAAACCTGAAAAGGCGCTGTGAGTAAAAACAGCAGGGCTACCGGCGAGCTTGTGAAAACCTGAGAGGACGCAATCTCGTAAAATTTTCACTTGCGAGATCCTTTCGACTCGTAAGGGGAACTCCCCCTATGAGACCCTCATGGCTCATAGGATTCAAAGCCTTAAGCTACAGGGACCTGGACCTATTCTTAAGCCGTCGTATTCCCCAAGTTTCCCTATAGGCAGTACATTGCTGGCCCTTGTATACAATCCACGGGCACAAATAAACATTTCCCCCACCAGGTTCCACCAATCATGAGAAATGTCCTCATATGGTGAACGGCACTTGAAAGTCCTCTCGACTTATAAGAAGATAATACTCTTATGGGATCCCTACAACTTATAAGAGAAAACACCACTTAGAACTCCTCACGACTTCTAAGGAGAACATACACCTATGAGATCCTCACGACTCGTAGGGAGAAATACCTTTATGAGACCCTTACGGCTCATAAAGTCAAAAAGTCTTAGTCGGCAGGATCCTAACCCTGTTTGCGATGCTGATGCCTGAACAGGTGTCAATTTTCATGTCCATTCGCGGTAAATGATGATTCGCTCCTAGCAATATTCCGGTCGCAGCGGTGCTGATGTCAAGATTGGTATTGGATCTCAAGTTCCATACTCGTAACAAAAATCAACGAGCAAAAAAAGCATATGAAATAGCCAAAATGATGGGGCAACTCGCAATAAAAATCAGTGAGCAAAAATATATGCATATAAAAACAGCCGAAATATTTAGGCAACTCGTAATAAAAAGTAGCGAGTAAAAAAAAGAATAGCCGAAGTGATTGGGCACCTTGATAAAAAGCCGAAATAATCGGGCAATCGTGACTTTCACGATATAAAAAGCTAAAATGATAGAGCATCGTGGAAATAAAGAAAAAATGAATGATGAAACTTTTGCCTACAGGTGAGTCCATATCAACCCCTGTATACAATCCATGGGCACGAACGAAAACGGAACCATATTTTCCCACCAGGCTCCGTCAAAGGGCAAGCCAAGTCTCGATGGTTCATAAGCAACCTAGAGACCACCTCGATACTCGTCTCGTTATAGCAGACACTGTGTCACCAACGGCGTTTTTTTCACTCTAACAGGATGCAGACACGACGTCAACAAGCGACCCCAGGGTCAAAACAAAACGGAGCCATGGAAAAGTTCCCAGTTCCAAGCCTCGATGGTTCATAAGCAACCTAGAGACCACCTCGACTCTCATCTCGTTATAGCAGACACAGTGTCAAAAACGACGTTTCTTCTCACTCCAGCAGGATGCAGACGCGACGTCAACAATCGATCCCAGGGTCAAAACAAAGCGGAGCCATGGCAAAGTCCCTAGTTCTAAGTCTCGACGGTTCACAAACAACCTAGAGACCTCCTCGACACTTGTCTTGTTACAGCAGATACAGTGTCAACAACGTCGTTTCTTCTCACTCCAGCAGGATGCAGATGCGACATCAACAAAATGGAGCCATGGCAAAGTCCCTAGTTCCAAGTCTCGACGGTTCACAAACAACCTAGAGACCACCTCAACACTCGTCTCGTTACAGCAGATGTAGTTGTTCCCCGCCGAAAGACGCGGACGAAGACGCGGCGAACGTCTCGCCTGAATTTCGGGGCAGATGCTAATTAGTGCTATCTGTCCACCTCTCCGAAGATACCAAGTTGATTTATGGCACCACGTATCGAAGGTTCAAATGGATGCGGCCGATGTAGCAGACTTCATCAGATTCCCCCTCGTTTGAGGGGTTTTTGATTGTGGGGACGCTCTTCCCTGCAGGCGCAAGCCCCTGCAGTTAATTACGCTACCGCATCGCGGTAACAACTTTCTCCTTCTCCAGATGGTCACTTCGTATCGTGGGTGTTTGTTTTGTTTGTGGTTGCCCATGGATTGTATACAGAGACTAATTTATGTTGTCGCTCATAGGGCGTGGATTAGTCCAAATCCGTATCTTCTTAGATTTGGGTTTAGGGGTTGGGTTTAAGGATACGTTAGTCTCATTTGAGACTAAGATCAACTTAAACGTTTGTTAAGGATACGTTAGTCTAATTTTAGACTACGATCGACTCAACGTTTGTTAAGGACACGTTAGTCTAATTTTAGACTAAGATCAACTTAACATGATCATTTAGATCCAACAAAAGAGCATTTGGGCTCTGTTGTTTAGTTTAGGGATATTGTGGTCGATTACCAGTTTAAGGACATGATGGTCCAAAGTTAAGGACATCATAGTCCATGGGTTTACAGGGACCCCACAGTCCGAGGTTAAGGACATCATAGTCCGTGGGTTTAAAGGGACCCCACAGTCCGAGGTTAAGGACATCGTAGTCCGTGAGTTTAAGGACCCCACAGTCCGTAGAAATGTGTGGTTGTCGGGACCCGTCACCTCTCTGAAGACGTTGAAGGATTACAACGACAAATATCAGAGAAGTAAAGAGATGTACCTTCGAACCGGTGTGAGTTGGTTGAAAGATCTGTAGTCCAATTTGGGACTAAGATCTGTTAAATATTCATGAGCAGGTGGGCTCAGTTATCATAAGTTGAGGACTTATGGCCAATATTGGGCTAAGTCCAATAAGATTAAAATGTTTAACATTTTATTGTTCTGGGCTATTGAGCCTTTATTTGGGCTTGGCCTTTTTAATAATGCTGAGCATTAGATCCTGACACATTCTTTTTGTCTTGTAGTGAATGCATAGCATTCATCAGAACAATGTGTGTTCTGACAGCGCTCCACGTGGCGTGCCAGGCGCTTTGCACCAATTAAAGAGCGCATTGCAGTTCTGCCTAGTAGCGCACACGAAAAGGACACGTGTCGCGCTTGGCGCTAAGCACCAGATGATGGGCGCATTGCGCTTTCAATTTATGAGCGCGTTGCGCTAGTTTAGTAGCGCACAAGTGAGTGACACGTGGCACGCTGGGCGCTGAGCACCAGCCCATGAGCACAATGCGCTATTTCAGAAGCGCAAAGCGCAAGTGCATACGTGGTTAACACGTGGCATGTTTTGGCGCTGAGCGCCGGTCCCAGAAGCGCAGTTCAAGAGTGCAAGGCACTTTTCAATAGAGCAAAGCGCATTTGATCAAATTTATGATCAGAGAACAAGTTTATGTTCATTTTAAAGGAGGCTTTGTCTCAAGTTTCAAGAACAATAGTTCTTACTTTTGAAAGGGCTTTGCCTTTGTAGATCAATGATCTGTGAATGAAGTAAATACTTCTTTTGTTTCTATGATGAGATCTTTTGATCTCTTTTTATAAAAGACCTTGGTCTTTGTAGATCTATGATCTTTTAAGAAGATAATTCTTCTTTTCATGAGATGATTTCATCTCTTTGTTTAAGAATCATTCTTTACCTTGAAGAAATAATCTTCTTTTGCTAAGAGCTTGCTCTTTTTTCTTTTGAATTTTCTCAAAGTTTGTAGGGGGGTTTCTCTATATCAGACTTGAAGTCTTGGGGCCTTTATATAGGGCCGGCTGATTTGTTGAATCAGTTAAAGAGATATTTCTCTGATTGATTTGGAGATGTTTCCCCACCATTGGATCTTTGATCCTAGGGCTTTTATTTTACAGAAGGCAATCTTCTTGTTTTTAACAAGATTGAGAAAATCTATCCATAACAGAATTTATTGTCTTTGGTAATTTTTATTTACCATTGGATCATTGATCCAACGATGCTCTGATTTATAGAGTAAAATCTTGTCATTTGGAAAGATTTTGAGTAATCTTTCCTTAACAGAATTTAATTCTGATTAATTAATCATTTATCATTATTATTAGATCTTTAATCTGACAGTTGGGGAGCTTTTAGGTTCCAGCGCTGGCGCACCCGTGCTTTGCACATGGTGCGCTGCTTAAAAGGTATCGCACATTGCGCTAGCGCACACGTGTATAACACGTGGTGCGCTGCTTGGAGCACAGCACACCTAGCGCTAGCGCACACGTGCTTTGCATGTGGTGCGCTGTTTAGGGCGCAGTGCACTTGGCGTTGCATCTGAAGCGTTGCTTCACAATGTTTTAACTCTTGGCTTTGAGGCATTTGTTACATTCTTTGCATGTAGAGTTTTTCCCTTCATTTTTTATTTTATTATTATTTTTTATTTTATTATTTATTATTATTATTATTATTTTATATATAAGGGATCAGGTTGTGAGCCAAAATTTTGGCGGGAACAAATGCCCCTCACTACTTTGCCCACGTAAGTATGTACGTGGGTGAAGTAGTGCAGAGTTATGCATGGCCACAGAATTGAGGGCTTAGGAGACAAGTTTAGGGTCCTTGTTATCTAAGACTTTCTTCGTCTTCATGAGCTGTAAGGGTCTCAAGAAGGTTTTTCTCCCTACGAGTCGAGAGGATCTCGTAGGTGCAAATTCTCCCTAGAAATCGTGAGGATTTCTAAGTGTTCATTACCTCCGTGAGTCGTAAGGATCTTGCTCAAGTATTTTTCCTTACGAATTGTGAGGACCCATAAGTAGCTTCTTTACTTCAGCGGCGAATGTGGCTTTGGCAATGCTGACCCATGGATGGTAGATGATATTTCATCCTGAACTCTTTATAAGGTAGGGATGGCTTAGGAGACAGGTTCAGATCTGCCGCCTAAGGCTTTTCAACTTCATGAGCCGTGAGGGTCTCATGAAGACTTTTCTCCCTACGAGTTGAGGGGATCCCGCAGGTGTATTTTCTCCTTAGGAATCGTGAGGATTCCTAAGCGCGTTTTCTCTTGAGAGTCGTAAGGATCTCACAAGAGAATTTTTCCTCCTACAAGTCGAGAGGACTTGTAAGCGGTTGTTTCCCTCCTTGTCGAGATTCGACTTTGGAAAGTGTGGCCCGTGAATAGTATGCAAGAGTCCATTTTGGACCAACTTGCAGGGCCCCAGTGCTTAGGAAACCGGTTCTTATCCCCATTGCTTAAGGCTTTTCCCTACGAGTCGAGACGAATCGAGAAGTCCTCGCAAAGACACTAATTTCCTTACAAGTCGAGACGAATCGAGCAGTTATCGCAGGAATTTCCTAACATCACAGTTAACCTCTGCTCTTTACGACAGAGGTCCGTTAGGCTTTGTGGTACTAGGGTTTTGTCCGTCGTACCGTCACGTTGGCTGATGTATTCCTCGATAGGCAATCTTGCTGTTTGAGTAGCCTTGCGACTGTTGTGTCTCTGATCCCTTCGGGGGCTGGACAAGACGTCTTCAAGCAATCCTCCTAGGCAGTTTGGCCGTCGGAAGAGCAAGCATTAGGAATTTTGCTATGCCGCTTTTTACTTGAGGTTAGGCTCATTTTGGAGAGCCCCGATGAGTCATAACCACTCCGCGCTGGTGTGGGATGATCTCCGGTAGTCTTTCAGGTTTTATATGAGTTGCTGTCAAGACCCTGAAGCTAGGAATTTGGCCTTCGCTTCGTTTGCTGGCATTGTGTCTGCTGTATCGGGATGAATGTCGCGGTTGTCTCTAGGTGAACCGTCGAGGTTTGGAACTAGGGATTTTGCCGTGGCTCCGTTTGTTTGATTATCGCGTCTGAATCCTGCTGGAGGAAGAACGCTAAGGTGACATCTCGTCTGCTGTGTCGAGACGGACGTCGAGGTGGTGACCACTCCGCGCTGGTGTGGGATGATCTCCGATATTATTTCAGGTTTTATATGAGTTGCCGTCAAGACGCTGAAGCTAGGAATTTTGCCTTTGCTTCGTTTGCTTTGGCGTGTCCAAATCCGGTTGGAGGAAGGACGCTGTAGTGACATTTCGTCTGCTGTATCAAGACGAATGTCGAGGTGGTGACCACTCCGTGCTGGCGTGGGATGATTTCCGATAGTCTTTCAGGTTTTATATGAGTTGCTATCATGACCATGAAGCTAGGAATTTGTCCTTCGCTTCGTTTGCTTTGGCGTGTCCGAATCCTATTGGAGGAAGGACGCTGTAGTGACATATCGTCTGCTGTATCGAGGCGAACGTCGAGGTGGTGACCACTCCGCGTTGGTGTGGGATGATCTCCGATAGTCTTTGAGGTTTTATATAAATTGCCGTCAAGACCCTGAAACTAGGAATTTTGCCTTTGCTTCGTTTGCTGGCATTGCGTCTTTTGTATCAAGACGAATGTCGCAGTGGAGCTGGGATTTTGCCGCTACTCCGCTTTGTTTTGACCGTAAGGTCTTTCGTTGACGTTGCATCTGCATCATACTGGACTGCGAAGGAACGCCGTTGTGGGTCTCCGGGCTGTAGATGTGACCATCGAGACTTGGCTTTCTTTTTTATGGAGCATGGTGGGAAGGTATGATTCCTTCTTTGTTAGCGCCCCTGAATTGTATACAGGGATCGATGTGATCTCACTTGTAGGGCAAAAGGTTTTACTTTTTTCATTTTCTTTTTATTTCTTTCCGCGATGCTCCATCATTTCAGCTTTTTATATCGCGAAAATCGCGATTGCCCAATCATTTCGGCTATTTTTTCGCGGTGCCCAATCATTTCGGCTGTATATTTTATTTTTACTCGCTGCTTTTTATTGCGAGTTGCTCAATCATTTCGGCTATTTATTTTATTTTTACTCGCTGCTTTTTATTGCGAGTTGCCCAATCATTTCGGCTATTTTGCATGCATATATTTTTACTTGCTGATGTTGTTTGCAAGTTGCTCCATCATTTCGGCTATTTTGTATGCATGTGTGGCTCGCTAGCTCTTTTGCTGCAGGCTTGGAATTAGACACCGATTTCGGCATTAGCACCGCTACAACTGGGATATTGCCAGGATCAAATCATTATTTGCCTCCGTCGATGTCGAACAAAAGTGTCTTAGCGAACAGGGTTAGGATCCTGTCGACAAAGGCTTTTGACTTCATGAACCGTAAGGGTCTCATAAAGGTATTTCTCCCTGCGAGTCGTGAGGATCTCGTAGGTGCGTTTTCTCCTTAAGAATCGTGAAGATTCCTAAGTGCATGTTCTCTTATAAGTCATAAGGATCTTACAAGAGTATTTTCTCCTTACAAGTCGAGAGGACTTAAAAGGGCTATTCACCGTGTAAACATATCCTTAGTCACGGATGGGACTTTGTTAGGGAAATATTTATTCACGCCCGTGGATTGTATACAAGGGTCGATATTTGAGCCGCTTGTAGGGCTGTGTCGAATGTTGTGGTGGCTGCTTAAGAATAGGTTCAAATCCCTGTAGCTTAAGAATTTTGAATCTTATGAGCCGTGATGGTCTCATAAGAGGGTTCTCCTTACGAGTCGTGAGGATCTCGCAAGTGTAATTTCTCCCTAGGGATCGTGGGGATCCCTAAGTGTGTTGTTCCCTTGTGAGTCGTATGGATCTCACGCAGGTGGTTTCTCCTTACAAGATCGAGAGGACCTTGCAAGTGTCTTTTAACGAGATTGCGCCCTTTCGGGTTTTCACAAAACTCGCCGGTAGTCCAGCTGTTTTTACTCACGGAGCCCTTTCGGGTTTTCATCCGTGCCCTTTTTGCTTATGGACATACCGTTTTTCTCTCTTTCTTTTAACACGTCAGCCTGAGGATGCCACGGGTTGGTAGTAGTTTAACGACATTTCGGTCATAGCGAACGTACGATTACACAGCTAGATTTTGCCGCAAATCTTCGCATGCTTTGTGTCGAAGGTGGATTCCTTGAAGAGAGGGCTGAGGGCGATTTCTTCGTCAGAGTCGCTTCCAAAGGTCATAACTTGCGATCCCTTGGTGTCGGCTATGTGACAGTTGCCAGTAGCTCTTTCGCGCTCATCTGTCGTGCTTTTCTGTTCCCGACAAGCCTTGCGCTTTACTCGTTGAACGTGTCGTCGATGGGCAACATATCCCTGCTACAAGTTTTTAAAGGCTATACACTCCTCGGTAGGGTGTGCAATTCTCTGATGGTATAGGCAGAAGTTAGGATGTATGTCCGCCTTATCAAGACGTATATTGCCAGGGGAATTTCCTTTGAAAGAGGGCAACTTCATTCCTATTGCCAAGGCCCTAGCGAATCGTTTCCTTACCTTAAGGTTGCTTTTGCTTGTGTTAGGGATGCTTTGCTCCAGTTGGGGTGTCTCGACCTTTTCCTCCAGTCGTCAGCGTTTGGCTTTTTCGAATATGGCCATTTCACGCTTTCGATTGGCTTTGCTTTTCTGACGGGCTTCGTTCAATAGCAAGTCGATCATCTCGTCAGACGGTTCCAAGGGTTTTGGCTTCGATGTTGCCCCCGGCTCTTTTATGTTGTCTTCTATCGCCGAGTGCGTTTCAAAATTAGTTAATGCTGAATGAGAGATCATGTGGCAACTTGCCACATAGTCTCAGATTCTTTTGACGAGGCATCCCTGTCGTTATTGTCGTTATCTCCGTTCTCAAGGATATTGTTGAGAAATTCTTGGAGTGTGACCGGGGTCCGCGCCTTCTGGTTATATTCTTCCAGAGCGTCAATCTGTTTTTGCAGGTCTGTGCGTTTGTTATCAAGCTTCATGGGCTTTTGGGTCTTTTCCTTCTTCTTCGAAGACTTTGACGGCTGGGTGCGAGCGCTTCGACTATCACCACCAATTTTTGTAGTTGGGCACGGTTTTAGCATTCCCTCGACGATCTCGGGTTCCAGTGGATTTTTCCACCTGATTTCCGGACACGTTTGGAGATCATTCAGCATTCTTTTCGTCTTTGCCGAAAGAACAACTTCCCATAGGGCTTCCCTTATGAATGAGCACGATGCCTCCGGCACGTCCACTTTTTTAGGGGCGTGAGGATGTGGCGGGTTCACCTTCCAATTTTCGGATAATGCGAACTTGCCTTATTGGTATTGGTCTTCAATCCAGCCTTTGAAGATGAAGCAATCTTCGATTGGATGGCTTACTGCTTGGTGGTAAGGGCAGTAATTAGGATTGTTGACATCGTCTGGCTACAACGGACGTTTTGGATCTGGCAGATTGATGAGTCTGTTGCGCACTGCCAGCTCGAACAGTCTCCTCGTTTTATCTTGGGGAAACAAGTAAAAACGTCCTAGTCACTCCTCGAGGGATGGGTGTGGACGCATATTTTTTTGGCGAACAACCGGCTTTAAGTTGCTCGGCTGTTGTTGAGTGTTGGCGATGAAAGTTGCTTTTCCTTTCCCCTTTTCATTCCGAGGATCCGTCTTTGAAGGAGATGGTCTATGACCCATCTGATCCATTTGGGCCAGTTTGTCGATCAAGGCCTGGAAAGTAGTCGGTTTGAAGAACATCATGAATTGGGAAATGGTTGCATGAGGGTCCAGAGTGCCCATGAACATGCTCACGGCCAATGCTTCTTCGATGGGGTGTTCGCATTTCGACCATAGATTCCACCATCGTATTGCGTATTGAACCCATGTCTCTCCAGGTTTCACCCTGGCATTGATCAATGCCATTATTGGGATGCGTTCACTAGCACTCGCAAATCGCTGGGTGAATAATAGCTCCATTTCTACGAAAGTCTTGACGGAGTTGTTTGGAAGTTCAGAGTACCATTCAAACGCCGTCTCCGACAAGCTGACAACAAACTGACGGAGCAAAAGTTTATTATCATCCCCGGTGTTGCCGCAAAGAGCTCTGAACTGGGCGACATGCTGGTGGGGATTGCCCGTCCCTTTGTATACATGAAATTTAAGGATTGTGTATCCCGGCGGATACTTTATTTGATCATACCATCCTGGATATGGTCGCCCAGTTTTAACGACTTGGCCGGCCGCTTCATTCTTCTGGTGAGCTCATTTTTGTTGAACTATATAATCATCGAGCGTGGCTTTTGAGATGGTTTTCTCCTTGGCTGCTGAACAAGCCGGAAGAGGGTTTGACGTCTCTCCTCGGTCGTCTTCGAGGATAATCGGAGGATGTTCAGCTGGAGGATCCGGCTGTAACATCATCCCGACCATGTCTTGGAATAATAACGCCATTCGTTTTATGTTGGCAGCTTGTTCCGCTGCCTCTTTATCCTTCTTTTCGAGGATTCTGCGGAAGAACTCAGTATGAGTTTCTTGTTCTTGATGTTGCTCCGATGACGCCTACGGGCTTTCTTTTGGCCCGGTGAGTGCGTCCATTTGCGTCAGCATTTCTTGAAGCTTCTATTACTGTTCCTGGGATTTTGTCACAGATCGGGTGAGCGGTCGGTGACCAGTCGAAGCGCGGCTTTCCTCTTTTCCGGAAGCCATATAAACAGTATGCACTATTTTGCCCCCAGACTTGGGGCGTTTGGGCTCAGTGCCTTTGTGGTCTGCCGTAGTCATAGGGGATTTCTCTGGCCTCCTTCTCTTTTGAGAAGTTGACGTTGAGGGGGCCATTGCAGCAGGCACCCAGACGGATGACGTCTTCTGTGATACTACAAGATGGCTCCTTTCTTGCTGAGCTTTAATATTCTTTGGTTGGCGAGAGTAGTCCTGGTTAATCACCGATTTCTGGACCTGTTGCCAGACTTTGTAAATTTTGGAGGACAGCCGCTGAGGGGGCTGCTCCAGATTTTTCTTTGTAGCATTCTCCAGAGGTGGATGAGATCTCTTCAGCACAGCGGTTGGAGAGTTTTTGCGTACCTTCCTTAGCGGTTCAAAGCTGTTCCCAGTTAGAACAGCAGCATCCATTTCCACCGTTGGAGCTGGCGGAGTCAGTCCGGAAGGGGAGTTGCCTCCAGCCTTCCTTACTCGGCGCCAGTGACGACGGCGAGCATGTCGTGCAGATGGTGTTGGTTCGGCTATGGGGATGGCTTTTTTATGCCCCTTGTTTTGAGGAGAGGTTGTTATTGGTGATAGCCGGTCGAAGACTGACGTCCGTTGAGAGGGGATAGTCAGTCTTGCGAAGGCCGACTTTCGAACAGAAGAAACAACCTTCGTGTCTTTAGGAGCAGGAATGGCTATCCGCTTCGGGATGGCCGCTTCAGGTATCACGGGCTTCTTCATGGGCCCACTTGAGCTTTGGCCCAGTTTGCTGAAAACTGAGGCATTGGACTTGGGCGACCCATTGAGAGGGGCCGCGGTAGTTGTAAACCAATCAAAGACCGACTTCTTTGGAGCTTCTTGCGACGACATTGGGGCATTAAAGCTCATCGGTGGGAGCATAGTCCCGAAGAATAGCCCGATGGTGGCCTGAGTCACCTGTTCCACCGGCATAGCAAAGATGGAGGCCGCTTGGGGCCCGTAAGTCACTCCTCCGGACGGGAGGGAGTGAGAGTTGCAGTTGCAGTTAGTACAGGTTGAACCCATTGATCTTCTGTTTTCTACACAGAGCAAGACACCAAATCTAAGTACCTCGAATCCGCAGGAAACCATAGCAAACCGCGATTCGTTCGCGAAACACGACACACGAAGTGTGGAGTGGAAAGAGGAAGAAGTCACACCGGGCGTGCTAGAATCTGTTCCCCGCCGAAAGACGCGGACGAAGACGCGGCGAACGTCTCGCCTGAATTTCAGGGCAGATGCTAATTGGTGCTATCCGTCCACCTCTCCGAAGATGCCAAGTTGATTTATGGCACCATGTATCGAAGGTTTAAACTGAAGCGGCCGATATAGCAGACTTTGTCAGATTCCCCCTTGTTTGAAGGGTTTTTGATTGTGGGGACGCTCTTTCCTGCAGGCGCAAGCCCCTGCAGTTAATTACGCTACCGAATCGTGGTAACAACTTTCTCCTTCTCCAGATGGTCATTTCGTGTCGTGGGTGTTTGTTTTGTTTGTGGTTGCCCGTGGATTGTATACGGAGACTAATTTATGTTGTCGTCCGTAGGGCGTGGATTAGTCCAAATCCGTATCTTCTTAGATTTGGATTTGGGGGTTGGGTTTAAGGATACGTTAGTCTCATTTGAGACTAAGATCAATTTAAACATTTGTTAAGGGTACGTTAGTCTAATTTTAGACTAAGATCGACTCAACGTTTGTTAAGGACACGTTTGTCTAATTTTAGACTAAGATTAACTTAACAGGATCATTTAGATCCAACAAAAGAGCATTTGGGCTCTGTTGTTTAGTTTAGGAACATTGCGGTCGATTACCAGTTTAAGGACATGATGGTCCAAGGTTAAGGACAACATAGTCCGTGGGTTTAAAGGGACCCCACAGTCCGAGGTTAAGGATATCATAGTCCGTGGGTTTAAAGGGACCCCACAGTCCGAGGTTAAGGACATCATAGTCCGTGGGTTTAAAGGGACCCCACAGTCCGAGGTTAAGGACATCGTAGTCTGTGAGTTTAAGGACCCCACAGTCCAGGTTAAGGACATCATAGTCCATGATTTTAAGGACCCCACGGTCCGTAGAAATGTGTGGCTGTCGGGACCCGTCACCTCTCTAAAGACGTTGAAGGATTACAACGACAAATATCAAAGGAGTAAAGAGATATACCCTCGAACCGGTGTGAGTTGGTTGAAAGATCTGTAGTCCAATTTGGGACTAAGATCTGTTAAATATTCATGAGCAGGTGGGCTCAGTTAACATAAGTTGAAGACTTATGGCCAATATTGGGCTAAGTCCAATAATATTAAAATGTTTAACATTTTATTGTTCTGGGCTATTGAGCCTTTATTTGGGCTTGGCCTTTTGAATAATGCCGAGCATTAGATCCTGACACATTCTTTTTGTCTTGTATTGAATGCATAGCATTCATTAGAACAATGTGTGTTCTGACAGCGCGCCACGTGGCGCGCCAGGCGCTTTGCGCCAATTAAAGAGCGCATTGCGCTTCTGCCAAGTAGCGCACATGAAAAGGACATGTGTCGTGCTTGGCGCTAAGAGCCAAATGATGGGCGCATTGCGCTTTCAATTTATGAGCGTGTTGCGCTAGTTTAGTGGCGCACAAGTGAGTGACACGTGGCACGCTTGGCGCTGAGCGCCAGTCCATGAGCGCAGTGCGCTATTTCAGAAGCGCAAAGCGCAAGTGCATACATGGTTGACACGTGGCATGTTTTGGCGCTAAGTGCCGGTCCCAGGAGTGCAGAAGCGCAGTTCAAGAGTGCAAGGCACTTTTCAATAGCGCAAAACGCATTTGATCAAATTTATGATCAGAGAACAAGTTTATGTTCTTTTTAAAGGAGGCTTTGCCTCAAGTTTCAAGAACAATAGTTCTTACTTTTGAAAGGGCTTTGCCTTTGTAGATCAATGATCTATGAATGAAGTAAATACTTCTTTTGTTTCTATGATGAGATCTTTTGATCTCTTTTTATAAAAGACCTTGGTCTTTGTAGATCTATGATCTTTTAAGAAGATAATTCTTCTTTTCATGAGATGATTTCATCTCTTTGTTCAAGAATCATTCTTTACCTTGAAGAAATAATCTTCTTTTGCTAAGAGCTTGCTCTTTTTTCTTTTGAATTTTCTCAAAGTTTGTAGGGGGGTTTCTCTATATCAGACTTGAAGTCTTAGGGCCTTTATATAGGGCCAGCTGATTTGTTGAATCAGTTAAAGAGATTTTTCTCTGATTGATTTGGGGATGTTTCCCCACCATTGGATCTTTGATCCTAGGGCTTCTGTTTTACAGAAGGAAATCTTCTTGTTTTTAACAAGATTGAGAAAATCTATCCATAACAGAATTTATTGTCTTTGGTAATTTTTATTTACCATTGGATCATTGATCTAACGGTGCTCTGATTTACAGAGTAAAATCTTGTCATTTGGAAAGATTTTGAGGAATCTTTCATTAACAGAATTTAATTCTGATTAATTAATGATTTATCATTATTATTAGATCTTTGATCTGACGGTTTGGGAACTTTTAGGTTCCAGCGCTGGCGCACCCGTGCTTTGCACGTGGTGCACTGCTTAAAAGGCAGCGCACATTGCGCTAGCACACACGTGTATGACACGTGGTGCGCTGCTTGGAGCGCAGCGCACCTAGCGCTAGCGCACACGTGCTTTGCACGTGGTGCACTGTTTAGGGCGCAGCACACTTGGCGCTGCATCTGAAGCGTTGCTTCACAATATTTTAACTTTTGGCTTTGAGGCATTTGTTACATTCTTTGTATGTGGAGTTTTTCCCTTCATTTTTTATTTTATTATTATTTTTTATTTTATTATTTATTATTATTATTACTATTATTTTATATAAGGGAGCAGGTTGTGAGCTAAAATTTTGGCGGGAACAGTAGTGTTAACAACGGCATTTCTTCTCACTCCAGCAGTATGCAGATGCGACGTCAATAAAACGGAGCCATGGCAAAGTCCCTAGTTCCAAGTCTCGACGGTTCACAAACAACCTAGAGATCACCTTGACATTCACCTCATTACAGCAAACGCAGTGTCGACAAAAAGAGCGAAGGCCAAATTCCTAGCTTCAGGGTCTTGACGTTAACTCAAATAAAACCTGAAAGACTATCGGAGATCATCCCACACCAGCACGGAGTGGTTATGACTCATCGGGGCTCCCAAATTGAGCCCAGCCTCAAGTAAAAAGCGACATGGAAAAATTCCTACCGCTTGCTCTCTCAACGGTAATATGACCTAAGGAGATTACTTGAAGACATCTTGTCCAGCCCTGAAGGGATCAGAGACACGACAGTCGCGGGGCTACTCAAACAGCAGCGTAAAGTCTGCATATCGGGGAATGCATCAGCCAACGCGACGGTATGACGGATAAAAACCTAGTACCACAAACTCTAACGGACCTCTGTCGTAAAGAGCAGGGGTTAACTGTAACGTTAGGATAGGTTTGCCTACAAGCCTAAGGGAGGTAAACTAAATAAGCTCCGAAATGAGTCCATAAACTACAAGCTCCGAAATGAGTTCATAAATGAGAGGCTCCGGGATGAGTGAATAAACTACAAGCTCCGAAATGAGTTAATAAACTAGAGACTCGGGGATGAGTGAATAAACTAGAGACTCCGGGATGAGTGAATAAACTATAAACTTCGAAATGATTCCATAAACTAGAGACTCCGGAATTAGTGAATAAACTACAAACTCTGAAATGAGTACATAAACTATTTCGCGCCAAATCAAGACATAAAGAAACAGAAGGGTGCAGCTCATGGGCCTCAGGGTTTGGAACTATATCTCTTAAGAGTTGAGATTTGAGTTAATGATAGATGACGACGCTTGTGTCCGCTCGCTATCTTCTCAGATCGAGATTCTAAAAGTTATATACCAGCCCGAAACATGTCATATGTTATGTATTACTCTGTACTACTTAACCCACGTACATACTTACGTGGGCAAAGTAGTGGGGGGCATTTGTTCCCACCAAAAATTTCTGCGCAAAAGAGCTCAAGGTATTAAATGGCGGCGATACGCTTAAGAAAATGCAAACCAGTATTTTTCGGGCTGTATTTTGACAAACTCCCGAATGAGAATCAGCTAAATTCTAATGGTATCGAAAGAGTCTCGAAAAATCCTTCGATTTGAAATATTATGGGCCTCATAATTCATCTGGAATCAAAAGTTATGATCAAATAAGCTATGCACGTGTAATCTAAGTAATGCTCTACTACATGGGGATACTTTTTTAGTCCCACATCGGAAAAAAGAGAAATCCTTTTTCTACCACTCCCATATAAATAAGAAGGGATACTTCTTAAAAAACTATGATTCAATCCTCAAAGGAGCTTAGTTCTCCATATGAGCTTAGTTCTCCAAGTTAGGGCCTTAGCCGCCCCCCATAATGTGCATATGCGCAAATGCCAAGTGCGCCACGTGCAACGTGTTGGCTATAGTGTCCTCAAGTCAATTATTGGATCGTAGGAACGCGATTGCGATGATTGAGGGAGGACCTATACCGTTAGAACAGTCTTATTCTAGATGATAGTATGCTATCTGGTTTGTCTTTATTATCATGTACATGCTTCAGGTGACATTACAGATCACTATTACATATTGATAGAGCCCATAGAATTCATGCTTGACTACCAGCAGTATGATAGTGATCATATACGTGGGAGCTGGGTGGTCTATAAGCACGTCCTTAAAATATCCCTAATCGTGGGAGTTTCGAGACTGGGCATCGATACTCCAAGAATAGACTAGTGTATACTGATCGAGAGCCCGACGAGGGACGGTGGCCGGTCTCACAACCCATTGGTGTCAGTTGGTTCACCTAAGATGTATACTTGTGCTCATTGGGTTATGAGTACACCGGACGGACTCACCGGGAACCTGCTAGTGGGTATTATACCTATTGTCAGATAGCAGTTCCGTGGTGACATGTGTACAGGTTAGTCTATCGACCTGAGATCGTCGTTTTTCTCGTGTGAGTTCCCACTGTGCTTTGATTACTACCCTACCACGGCTCAAAGGAGTCGTGCAAATAGGTTTTAGTTGGGCACAGTCCCGAGCAACATGGAGGCAGTGAGCGGATCGTCAGGGGATTCGTCTCTCCCGGTATTGGGGGTTGATGTCGCGGTGTGCACGGGTGGCCATCACCAGAAATCCTTGGCCAAGGTAGTCGA
Organism: Agapanthus africanus; assembly: GCA_030015575.1. Lineage (NCBI taxonomy): Eukaryota > Viridiplantae > Streptophyta > Magnoliopsida > Asparagales > Amaryllidaceae > Agapanthus > Agapanthus africanus. Next base: position 811,032,134 of record JASDDO010000019.1, on the reverse strand, counting down.
GAATTACTAATCTAGGATCGGTAGTTTCTCAGGTGGTGATAGGTTTCATGCCGACACTAAATGTCAAGTTATTAGGGGTCTGACTTTATCCACCCTCTAAACTCGATATGCGATACTCATAGACAAATGGACCGGACTGTACGGATATTGTCACTGTCAGGCTCAGTAGGGGTTTCAGGATAAGTTTGCTTGTCGGCCTCCCTTTCGCTCAATACCTAGGTAGCCGTTACGTACAGCTAGTGCCACTGACGTGTTTGTAGTTAAACCCACTGCCAGCGTATTGACGAGTATTTAGAGTCCCACACAGAGGGTTTCCCTACTTCGGGCGAAACGTTGTAGAGGCCGTATGGTTTTATGGTAGGGTTCGATCATATACGTGCACTTATGAATGGATCATGATCGGACGGATAATACTAGTGTGCTTTGGTTTAAGCCGGATCTTAGTATTATATTGTTAGATTATTTTCGTCTCGTTGTATTTGTATTCAGTCGGAATACGGATGCAGGTATGTATATACGGATGAGGGGTATTCTTGTAATTCATTATAAGTTTACTTTTGAAGTTGCCATTTCTTTTCTATTAAACATTTTGGTCTAAATGTTTATTTGGTGGACAGTGTGAGTGTAAGTTTTGGCATTGATTCTTTCATGCATGCACTTGGTGACTCGTGGTGTTGAGTCATGAGATGAGTCATGGTGGCATGATGGATTTTTGTAGGGTTGTGAGATATTTAGTTGTGAGATGGCAGATATTTTAGAGAGAGGATTTTCTTTAGTTGCTCACAACTAAATAAAACACAACACTCAAAAAAGGAAAAAGGCAACAACAATTTTCTTCACTTGCTTTTTCTTTAGCTCACACTTTCACCCATTGGCATCTGCTTCAACCTCCACCCCACATGTCTCATGTGTTGAGAAACCTAAGGTGTATTGAGACAAAGTAATCATAAAATCTCTCTACTTCATCTTGGCTATCAAGGTTAGCAAACTAGATACTCGAGTTACTTCGGTTTCTGAGGTCGGAGCCCGTATAACAAACTCTCGAGGCAGATCGTCTTCGATGGGGGAGACCGGAGATCAAACATGATCGAGGAAGCCATGAGGAGCTTGGGACAGAGGTTGAATACTGAAGGACACGGATCATTCGGTATAACCTTTTTAAACTCCTTTACATACAACTAGTTTAGGGTTAATGGTACGATCAGGAATCGGGTTCCGTTAGCGCCGGTTTCTAAAAGTTCTTATAATTCGTTATAAGTTTACTTTTGAAGTTGCCATTTTCTTTTTGTGATAAACATTTATTTTAAATGTTTATGAGGTGGAAAGCTTGAGTGTGAGTTTTGGCATTGGTTTTTTGGTGCATGCACTTGGTGACCATAGCTATGAGTCATGAGATGAGTCATGGTGGCATGATTGTTTAATTGTTTTGTATTGAGATATTTTAGGTATGAGGCAGATATTTTTTGTGAATACTTTTTCTTTAGTTGCTCATTATATTTCTCACACACAAATACTCACAAGACAACAAAAGAAAACAACCAGCAACATTTATTTCTTCACTTGCCAAAGCACTTGCTCACACTCTTCACTCTCAATGGAATCTTCTTCTACCTCCACCCTTACATGTCTCATGTGTTGAGAAACCTAGGGTGTTTTGAGACAAATTAATCACACACTCTTTCTACTTCATCTTAGCTATCTAGGTTAGCAAACTAGATACTCGAGTTGCTTCGGTTTTGAGGTCGGCGCCCGTAATACAAACTCTCGAGGTGGATCGTCTTCGATGGAGGGAGACCGGAGATAAAACTTGATCAAGGAAGCCGCTAGGAGCTTGAGATAGAGGTTGAAGACCGAAGTACACGGATCATTCGGTATAATCACTCTAACTCTTTGCATGTTTTTGTTATTTAGGTCTTATGGGTCGATCCATAGACACGAGTTCTGTTAGCGTCGGTTTATTAAGTTTTTGTTCCGAATTTAGCCACGGATTGATGGTCGGGGCGCTGGCGTAACCCAACATGGTATCATATCCATCCCATAAGCCTTAGTTAACTCATTACGACATTAGAAATCCGCCGTTTTTGTCAGGAAAAAACTGCCGACAAAAACAGTTCCGAAAACTGCAAGTTTGAGATGTTTGCACACCCCGCGGGCTCACGGTTTGAACTGAAAAGCCACGGGGTGGTTCATAGGCACCTCGGGGAATCCTCGAGGGGGGAAAAATGGATAGGCCCACTCCTCAAGACCCCCACAAGGCGGTCTTGGCAGCGGGGACTCGAAACTGCCCCACCTTGGGCAGTTTCGGGTCTGCCTCACCTTGTGGCTATCTCGTGGTGGCCTCGAGGGTAGGGTACCCCCTTTAGGCACCCAGACTCAAAGTTAATTTTGTGATCTAACTCCCCGTGAAGGTTCGGGCGCGTTTTGTTTTGATTCGGACTTCCGAATTGGCTTTAAACGGTCGGTTTTTGGAACTTTAGCTCACTGTTTTTTCCCATGGTTTTGGAAATTGGTTTAGTTTGATAATTGCGTGCGGAATTCTAATGTCGTAGTTTTTAGTACATACATTACTATCTTCAACCGTGAATATCATTAGAGCGGTATAACTTATCTGATTGCTATAGTTCTTTTAGACCGCTTGGGCGAACGTGGCATTCACGTTGATATTTTGTGTTGTGCTGTGGTTGTGGTGGGATCGTCGTGGTGGACAGCTTGGGTGAAGTGGTAGTACAATTTGGATTTATTTGTACATTTGGTATGACTTATCTGATTGCTATAGTTCTTTTAGACGGGTTTGCGAACGTGGCATTCACGTTGATATTTTGTGTTGTGCTGTGGTTGTGGTGGGATCGTCGTGGTGGACAGCTTGGGTGAAGTGGTAGTACAATTTGGATTTATTTGTATATTTGATATCACAGGGCGAACTTCCGACATGTGGACTGCCGTCACCACCTGTTTGTATATTATTTATTTGGGGCACGACCGAGTTGAGGTCGATGTCACCGTTGTACATATTTTCTTTTTTATACTAGGATTACCCCACGATAGAGTGCATGGATAGCCGGGTTCTAGAGGGAAACGGGCCCGCATCTCATGGCTTTGAGACGGAAGGGGCCTCACTCTAGAATTGGCGGGCTATTCGCCGCACTCGTAGGGGGTACAGGTTGACTCAAGGAGGGGTGCTCAAGTTACCAGATTCCGTGAAGTGCCGGATGGCCCATTCACTTTGATGAAGGGGTTGCCTCACTTTTGGTTTTGGAGGGTAACTTGCCGCACTCGTAGGGGTCTAAGTTTTTATTGCACAGGCTATCCACATGACCAGGGGAACGTCGGGTTTCACTTGCGGCTCAAAGGAAACCCGGGGCTCCCAGATTATCAGTATTGTTCTGTGATGCTTATCGCTTATCTGTGATGTTGCATATATCATGCCTGGAACGATTTATATATATTATTATATATATACTAGTAGATTTTGTATTTGTTTTTCACCCGCGCTAGTCCAGCCCCCGCTCTGTCGTTAGTTAAGTAACCTAACGGCTGATGACGGGGCCCAGTGGCGAATGCGGATGGCATATACGTACATCATATTTTCGTTCTTTTCTGGTGTGATTAATTGATGGGACTGCGTTGATTTAGATCAATGCAAGGACCAGACCTATTCGATGTTGTTGGAATAAATTTCAAAAGCTGTTATTACAAGGACGTTTTCTTTTATTTTGCACAGAGATATTCGGTTATGAATATCCAGCACCTCATTAGACGAGACAAGGGCCGAGATCACTTCACCGGGAGTGACCTATTGGGTAGAAGTTTGCGTCAGGGTAATAACTTAATTATAGTCGATTACTTTTTTGCTTTGCACAGCGGTATTCGGTTATGAATATCCAGCACCTCATTCGACGAGGCAAGAGCCGAGATCCCTTCATCGGGAGTGACCTCTTTAGGAAAGGTTTTCGCCACTATATATTTATAAAACTATCCGGTTCCTTCAATGATATCAAGTTTATTACGTTAAAGGTTTTTCGCCAAAAACCATTCATAGCCCTCCGTCATTTCAGACAGGTAGCACTTAGTATTCATGCTATGTATGTTGGCCTTCGTCAAGGCATAGTGTGTGGTAGCTATTTGTTACTTTTCTGTTGCATAGATAGATGAATTGGTTTGGGACAGTCGTAATACTATGTTGGCCTTCGTCAAGGGTATGTACGGGTGGATTCAAATTAACCTGGACAATGACGGGTAGAACTTGACATGTGACTTATGATATGTTGGCCTTCGTCAAGGTCATAAGAGCATGGAGCAGAAATCACATCGGGAGTTTCAAACATACAGGAAACTTGCCAGGCATGCACATACCTTCTGAAGTGTGATAACTTGAGTGGATTTTATCAGGTTATCATGCGATGATAGTTGGATCCCGATTCCTACTGATGAGTTGGTTTAATTCTCGGGTGATTTTAGATGATCCCGACTAATTCTTCTTTTGGGTTTGGTGGAGAATTTGAGGATACAGTGGGAGACATCCTGTATAGATAAAGTGATTAACTATTCTGATCTAGGTTAGACTGTATGCTGAGTGTTTCTTCTCTCTCTTTGACAGCAACCACGGCCCGACCCTAGACTAGAACTCATAAACCAAGTTAACCTAACCATATTAAAACACACTAGTTTTTGGATTGTTAGAGTTGCATATTTCATTGCCACTCCTACTTTTACCCTTTGCTTTTCTCCGGAACATTTAGTATCACTACGAAAATCCACATTTATTGGATATAACCATCGTATAGTTACATACGAACTCGAAGAAACTTATTTCAGAATCGAGAATGGTTTCCGGTTTTGGAGAAATTGAATACGATTATTCAGATGTCTTTTCCTTTTTCCTTCTCTCAGATTGTGAGGGCTCTTAGGATTAGGAGAAGGTACACCTATTGCGCTTATTGGATAGTCTTCTTCCAAACTATAGGTAGGTGTCGAAAGGTGGGAAAGGAAGAAAACCAATTTTCCTAAGTGAGGTGTACAGAAAGTAATAAGTAAAGACAAATAAAGAGATTAGAAAGAAGGTAAAGTAAATTGCGACGGCTATCATTCACGACCAAACCACGTATATCATTGCCACTCCTACTTCACCATTGCATTTCTCCAGAACACCCCGTATCACTACGAAAATCCACATTTAATGGATAATCCATCGTATAGTTACATACGAACTCGAAGGAACTTGTTCCAGTTTGAGAATAGATTCTGGTTCAGGAGAAATAGAATAAGGATTATTTAGTTGGCTTTTCCCTTTACCTTCTCTCAGGTTGCGAGGGCTCCTAGGATTAGGAGAGTACACCTATTACGCTTATTGGATTGTCTTCTTCCAAACCATATGCTGGTGCCGAATGGTAGAGAAAGAAGGAAACCATTTAGCCTAAGGGTGGTGTACAAAAGGTAATGAGTAAAGACAAATAAAGGGATTTGGAGATATGGCAAGGAAATATAAGGTTACAGTCATGAATCTGGTTAATGGAAAAGGCATTACTAGGAATACCCGGATACCCCTTCGAAACTTTTTCATGTTTCAGTTTCACTGTGCATTGTTAATTGAAAACCGATTTCCCAATTAGATCCTTACTCCAGAGTATGTATTTACCAGGTTTGATTCTCACATCTGTATGGTTTTACAGATAATGAGTGAGAGTAAGTTATTGGGAATTAGGTGATCATATCCTCATAGTACAGTTTTTAACCTACGACACACAGAGTTTGAGTTATTAAACTCAGGGGACTTATACAAAGTATTGTATGTTGTCTAGTATCCATTAGGACAGAGGGGATGGTCCCCGTACTATATTCTGTTTACTTATGACTTCTCCAGTTTTAGACAAGTATTTCGAAGAAATACAAGGTCCAAGGTTTGAGAAGTTATAGGTACAAGAATAAAGTAAAGAACCATGTGTTGCAAGTAACGGATTCTTCAAGGTGATTGAAGATGTAGATACTTGTGTTTGGTATTCAGTTGATAGTAATGGTTTTGAGAACTTGCTTTTCTTTCAGGTTACTCATATTTGGATGCACTCCTAGTTGAGTAATGCTGATCGGCCTCCTTCCATTAGTTGACATGCACTAGAGACAACTGCATGATTTGAATTTGGTTCCAATTAAATCAGTGCCTCTGTATCTATATTGTAAATAGAATGGTTCATATCTTAACGATGTTAAGCTATATGGAGTTGTCCGGCTTATGCTTAAAACCAGATTCTGGACATACTCAAGGCACGTTTCAATAATGGCAGTTTGTGGGTTATCCCAGGCTATTACGAGGGGTAACTTTCTACCATCTGGAAGATCAATAGTGATATTGTTCTTGACTCGCCACAGTTTTAGCAAAATGGACTTTTTCAGAAAACAGTAGTGGGAGTATGGTTGAACTGGAAGTGATTCCAGAACCACAAACGATTACTGAAAATTTAATAGAACTTAAACATTCAATCGGGTTTGACATTCTATTAGCCACTCTGCAGATATGGTGGGTAACCTCAGGCACCCGAGAGGTACTTCGGTCTTCTCAGAAACGGTGAAGGGAGGTTCTTGTTTACCCAGAATTGCCATTACTGCTATTGTAGACTATAAGACCCGGCAGGAGGATGAGTATAGCGTCATTCTAAACTAGCTTTAGAAGTGCACGTGTATATGACTTTGCCAGAGAGTTGTTGTAATCAGTGGGACCAGCGGAAGCACAGTGGACAAGTAGTTTATGTCTATTTATAGACTAAAGCAGGTATATCGGAGATAGATCATCTATTTTTTATGTGACAGTCATAGGTTTTGACTTCATTAGAATAGGAGATGGATCTGTTAAGAAGGTAGTAGGGTGTGATGTTCTGCTATTTGGATGACATGCACTTTGTAGGAAGTGAAATTCTTATACTACGATCGGTTATACTGTGGTTGTCACATAGTTGTTTCTCCACATAAGATATGGATTTAATATCAGGCATTCTGGTTACTAGATCTATGGTTTTAGATCTAGATTTGGGTAATTTCCTAATCTGGGTACTTTGACACTATTCTAAAGGTGTTTTAGAATAGACGACTCTTGGCATGGTGGTGTACCTGCAGGTGATGGAGTCACCCTCTCTAAAGGTGTCTTACAGACTAAAGGGAGGGATGTGCATGATTGGCATATCACTTGCTTAGGCAATTGAGTCAATCATGAGATGTCAAGTACCACACCAGATATTTTTTTTGCACTATCTGCAATAAGTTTATATATTAATCCAATCCTGGAGAAACGTTCAAAAGCGGTTTATGAACATAAGAGGATGTTCTAGGGATTTGGTAACGACAGCCTCTTTCGGGAGACGGTTATCATTCCAGGCTTCCAAGGCGACCTGGATGGTAGAGTGACTATCAGAGTTATAGTTTTCCCTCTTTTGAGGGGAAGTAGTTTGGACAGGTGGTCCAAGCGGATACCGAGGAAGGCATGGTGCAGGATACTGATTAAATTCGTTGACGATACAGTCTAAGAAGTTTACTGGATTTGGAGTTCATTTATGAACTAGGGTCCCATCAGATATCCAGACATATTCTAAGACAGGTATTGCTCATTTCGGGAGATGGTTTTCTCGGTGAACTTGAGATAAAGAGAGATATAGAAAGAAACATTAGAGCGGATCCACTCATTGAGGCTATTTCTCGAAAACGATAGTTTTACAAATGAGCTTTGTGAAACTGATTAGTATAGAAGTTGGGTGTTCGGTATCACACGGGCCGCGAGTATGCGACACCGCAATAATTAGCCTTAAGTGCAAGTGGGAGATTGTTGGCTATAGTGCCCTCAAGTCAATTATTGGATCGCAGGCACGCGATTGCGATGATTGAGAGAGGACCTATACCGGTAGAACAGTCTTACTCGAGATAATAGTATGCTATCTGGTTTGTCTTTATCATCGTGTACATACTTCAGGTGACATTACAGATCACTATTACATGTTGATAGAGCTCATAGGATTCATACTTGACTACCAGCAGTATGATGGCGATCATATATGTGGGAGCTGGGTGGTCTATAAGCACATCCTTAAAATGTCCCTAGTCGTGGGAGTTTTGAGACTGGGCATTGATACTCCAAGAGTAGACTAGTGTATACTGATCGAGACCCCAACGAGGGACGGTGGCCGGTCTCACAACCCATTGGTGTCAGTTGGTTCACCTAAGATGTATACTTGTGCTCATTGGGTTATGAGTACACCGAACGGACTCACCGGGAACTTGCTAGTAGGTATTACACCTATTGTCAGATAGCAGTTCCCTGGTGACATGTGTACAAGTTAGTCTATCGACCTGAGATCGTCATTTGTCTCGTATGAGTTCCCACTGTGCTTTGATTACTATCCTACCACGGCTCAAAGGAGTCATGCAAACAAGTTTTAGTTGGGTACAGTCCCGAGCCACATGGAGGCAGTGAACGGATCGTCAGGGGAATCGTCTCTCCCGGTATTGGGGGTTGATGTCGCGGTGTGCACGGGTGGCCATCACCAGAAATCCTTGGCCAAGCTAGTCGAGAATTACTGATCTAGAATCAATAGTTTCTCAGGTGGTGATAGGTTTCATGCCGACACTAAATGTCAAGTTATTAGGGGTCTGACTTTATCCACCCCCTAGACTCGATATGCGATACTCATAGACGAACGGACTGGACTGTACGGATATTGTCACTGTCAGGCTCAGTAGGGGTTTCAGGATGAGTTTTCTCGTCGGCCTCCTTTTCGCTCAATACCTGGGTAGCCATTACGTATAGCTAGTGCCACTGACGTACTTGTGGTTAAACCCACTGCCAGTGTATTGACGAGTCTTTAGAGTCCCACACAGAGGGTTTCCCTGCTTCGGGCGAAACGTTGTAGAGGCCGTATGGTTTTATGGCAGGGTTTGATCATATACGTGCACTTATGCATGGATCATGATCGGACGGATAATACTAGTGGGCTTTGGTTAAGCGGGATCCTAGTATTATATTGCTGGATTATTTTCGTCTCGTTGTATTCGTATTCAGTCGGAATACAGTGTAGGGTTCCTAGGCACACTTGTGAAGGTTCATAAAGCATCAAACATGCCCGAATAAAATTTTACATGTGCCGAACAACCCAAAGATGGGATCTTTGCTAGATTATTAGGGTTTAGCATGCAAGATGATATCTTTAAAACTAAGTGTGAGGGATTACAACCTTTGTAGTCCGCTCCTTCGCTTCACAAGCTCCGAGTAGAAGTCCCTTCGCCGCGATCCACGATCTCCCGGACTCAAGAGAGGCTCCACGACTCGAACGATCCATGCTAGCTTGAAGTGTTCCGATTCTCCGATGATCTACGTCGAAGTTGCTATAACCCAAGCTTTCTCACTCTAAAGAGATGAACACCCTAATCTAATGGGCTAGATTAGATGAGGATGATGGAGTAGTATTTATGCTATCTTTTTATTTCACTTTCTCACAATAAATCATCACAAAAGGATTTTCTAGTGAGCTTTCTCTTTCAAAAACCAAAGAGAGAAGAAGATAAAGAATGAAAGAATAATCCTTTTATGATGAATAGAAGAAAAGAATATATGATTGATTATTGAACCATGGTCAAGGATGATAGGATAAAACTTGTAAAGAATAAACTAGAGTTAGGGTTTGGTTAGGTTTAGGATAAGTATCAACCATAATATCTTAACCAAGACAAAATAGAATCCTTCTAGAATGAACTTGAAAGAGTTAACCCTAATCAAACCCTAATCCCTTTTTATCATCCTTAAACATGTTTTATAATAAATCATATCATGTCACAATAATATATATCACATATATATTATATATTTGTAACAAAAGAAAATAATACAATTAACATATATCGCATATATATCAATGTATTAATCCGGTGAGAAAATGAAATAATAAAGCGAGCCAATATTAGATAATGTAATACAATATATCATATATATCATTATACATTAAATCATCAAATCAACACTTGATCTAACGATCCGGCTATATCGAATATAACCGACTAATATATCATGTACCGATTCATCGAATCAATACTTGATCCGATGTCCCGATTCATATCAAAATATCGCGAGAATATAATACGGTATCTTATATCGCATTATCCTCGGTCCTGCACATATCACATATGTGCCTCTACTTCGTTTTACCTGAGCCAAGAAACCTCTGTGTAGGACTCTAAAGAATCGTCAATACGCCGGTAGCAGGTGATGATCATATCAAACACCCACAAGCTGCAAGCGGTCAGCTAAACGTAACAGCCACCCAGGTATTGAGCGATCAGAAGATCAACAAGCTAGCCTGTCCGTTCTCCTCTGAATCCAATCAGTAACACTCCCGTACAGTCCGGTCTGTTCGTCTGATATGTCGCATATCAAGTCTAGGGGTGGTATACGTCAGACCCCAGTAACCGATAAGTCGTGTCGATGTGAGGCTCATAACAGGTCGAGAAACTACTGGTAACACTTACCAGTATATCTCTATATCATCCCTGGCCAGGGACTTCCAGTTATAGCCAATCGAACACTGCACGACATCAACTCCCTATACCGGGAGAGACGAATCCCCTCCTATCGCTCATTGCCTCCATGTGATTCGGGACTGTATCCAAAAGCCACCGTTTTGCACTCCCTCTTGGACGTGGTAAGGTGGAAATCAAAGCACAGTGGGAATCACACAAGACTCTATGACGATCTCGGGTCTATAGACTACCCTGTACCAGTGTCACTGGAGAACTGCCATCTGACATGTGGTATATCACCAACTGGGAGTTCTCGGCGAGTCCGTCCAGTGTACCCAGTCTCCACTGAGCACCCGTACACCATCCTTGATGTCAAACACCGATGGATATGGGATCGTCCATCGCCCATCATATGGGTCAAGATGCGTATACGCTAGTCTACTCCGGTGTATCAATGCCCTGTCTCAATATACCCTCGACTAGGAACAGTTATAGGATGTACTCATCGACTACCGTGGCCCCACTAGTATGATCTCATCATAATCCCAGTAGCCGAGTACATATCCTAAGGGCTTTATCAACATGTGAGAGAAAGACAGTAAACCAATACAAGTCATCATGTTAAGATAAAGTGAAACCAAATAGCATATTATCATGACGAGCAAGAAAGTCCTCTCTGTATATATCCAAGCATCCATTATAATATACATCAAATGTACAACAATGGCCTTTAGGGCATATACATAACTAACAATCTCCCACTAGCACTAAGGCCAGCTGCTGTAGTATCTCATACCTAGCATCCCGAATAATCTCTCAAACTGTATCTGGGGAATGGCCTTCGTGAGTAGATCCGCAGTGTTGTCCTTCGTATCTACTCTCTTAACCTCGATCTCCCGGCGATCAACAATCACCCTGATCAGGTGATACCGCCTCAGAATATGTCTGGATTTTTGATGGGATCTGGGTTCCTTGGCCAAAGCCACAGCTCCATTGTTATCGCAATACAAAGGTATTGGATGTTCAATGGATGGAACCACACCAAGTTCAGTGATGAACTTCTTCATCCAGACAGCCTCTTTGGCAGCATCGTTGGCAGCGATGTATACAGCCTCCATCTTCGAGTCTACAACGGTATCCTGTTTGGAACTCTTCCAACATATCGCCCCTCCATTAAGGGTAAAGACAAATCCCGAGTGCGACTTAGAGTCGTCCTTATCACTTTGGAAGCTGGAATCGGTAAAGGACTCCACCCGGAGTTCTCCGTTACCATACACCAAGAACATGTCTCTAGTCCTTCGCAAGTACTTGAGAATGTTCTTCACAGCTGTCCAGTGACTCTCTCCAGGATCTGCTTGATACCGACTCACTACACTTAGTGAGTATGCAACATCGGGTCTGGTACATAGCATCGCATACATGATAGAGCCTACTGCCGAAGCATAGGGTATCCCTTGCATGCGAGCTCTTTCCAAATCAGTCTTGGGAGACATCTCTTTGAAGAGAGTGAGTCCAGAGATCATGGGTTGGTTCCCACGCTTGGATTCTTCCATACTAAACCTTTTTAGTATGGTGTCAATGTACCTGGATTGGGACAATCCCATTATCCGTTTGGATCTATCTCTATAGATCCTTATCCCCAATATGCATGAGGCATCACTTAGATCTTTCATTGAGAATCTTTGTGATAAGAAGAGCTTGACTGATTGCAGCATAGGAATATCATTTCCTATCAAGAGTATGTCATCCACGTACAATACGAGGAAGACAACCTTACTCTCTGCTACCTTCTTATAGATACAAGGTTCATCTATGTTTTTGATGAAGTCAAACTCTTTGACTACAACATCAAAACAGATGTTCCAATTCCGCGATGCTTGCTTTAACCCATAAATGGATTTAAGCAGTTTGCACACCTTTCCGCTGCTCCCACTATCTACGAAGCCCTCTGGCTGAGTCATGTACACGCACTCTTCTAAATCACCATTTAGAAAGGCGGTCTTAACATCCATTTGCCAGATTTCATAGTCATGGTATGCAGCAATGGCAAGTAAGATCCGGATGGACTTATGCATAGCTACTGGAGAAAAGGTTTTGTCATAGTCCACACCTGGTCGTTGACGAAATCCCTTTGCTACAAGTCTAGCTTTGAAAGTCTCAACTTTTCCATCTACACCAAATTTCTTTTTAAAAATCCACTTGCTCCCAATGGGTTTTACCCCTTCAGGAGCATTTTCCAAAATCCATACTTTATTGGTGTACATGGATTCCATCTCAGATCGCATTGCATCCAGCCATTTCACAGAGTCACCACTCGTGATGGCCTGCTCGAAACTAGTTGGGTCATCATCTTCCATGATGCAATCCTCGCTTCCACCATCAATAAGAAAACCGTAGTATCTCTCAGGTGGACGAGAAACCCTACTAGATCGGCGGAGAGGCTGGGGTTTGTCGGGTACTACCGAATCCTCTGGTTCCACTAAATCTTCAGTTACAGTTTGTGTTGCTGGAACTTCTTCCAGTTCTACCTCAGAGCCACTAATATCTTTTTCAAGAAATTCCTTTTCTAAAAAGGTGGCATGTTGAGCAATAAACACTTTTTGTTGTTCACTGTGTTAGGAAAAATATCCATTTGAATGTTTAGGATATCCCACAAACTTACATAGAACTGACCGTGCCTCGAGTTTGTCTGGATTTTGCCTTTTGACATAGGCCAGACAACCCCATATCTTAACTCGTTTAAGACATGGTCTCTTCCCACTCCATATCTCATATGGTGTGGTAGGTACAGATTTAATTGGAACTTGAATCAATAGGTATGCTGCTTTCTCAAGCGCATACCCCCAGAAGGAAATAGGTAACTCAGTTGTACTCAACATAGAGCGCACCATATCTAATAGGGTGTGATTCCTCCGCTCCGATACACCGTTGTGCTGTGGTGTATAAGGAGGAGTAAGCTGAGAGAGAATCCCATTCTCTTTTAGATAATCTAGGAACTCATTGCTTAAGTATTCTCCTCCTCGATCAGATCGAAGGATCTTAATACTTTTGCCCGTTTGTTTTTCTACTTCGTGCTTATATTCTTTGAATTTCTCAAAAGCTTCAGACTTTTGTTTCATCAGGAACACATGTCCGAATCTAGAGAGATCGTCAGTGAATGTAATGAAGTAGGAAGAACCGTTCCTGGCATGCGTAGACATGGGACCGCATACATCACTATGTATCAGTCCTAAAAGTTCATTAACTCTTTCTCCGTGTCCACTAAATGGAGCTTTGGTCATTTTTCCTTTGAGACATGAATGGCAAGTATCATAAGATGATAATTCGAACGGATTCAAATAACCATCCTTATGTAACTTAGCCAGTCATGTCGCATTGATATGACCAAGTCTACAATGCCACAAGAAGGATTCATTCATTTCTGAACTTTTCCTCTTGTGTGTGTTTTGTATATTGAGAACTGTATTCTGATTTAGAATGAATATGCCATTATGTAACAAGCTTGATGCAATCAACTTTTGATCTAGGAATATGTTCATAACATTATCCTTTACTACAAAATTATATCCTTCTTTACTTAATAAAGAAACTGATATAATGTTGCACATCATGTTCGGTATATAATAGCACTCATTTAGAATCAATGTATTACGACTTGGCAATACTAGGTGATATTCGCCAACTGCTTTGGCTGCAATACTTGCACCGTTCCCTACTTGAACGGAATGATCACCTTTTTCCAGTTCTCTACCTTTACGTAGCCCATGTAACAATTTACATATGTGGGATCCTGATCCGGTATCCAATACCCAGGACGTAGGGTGAACTGAGAAACAGTTCTCAATAACTAACACACCTGAAGAAGATGCATCAACATGCATGTTCTTTTGGGCGGCTTGAGAATTCAGATATTCTTCTATTCCCTGTTCAGTCTTATAACTCTTATAAGAAAGAACGGGTCCAACGTTCCCCTGCTCAGTATAATAAGCGGGTTCAGTCAATACATCCATATTATTATCTTAATTATGGCCTGACATGGTCGCTACCTGGAGAGAGAGAGAAGAAAACACTTTAGCGTATGCTCTTGCAAGATTAGATTGGTTATTATCTTATCTAATCAGGATGTTTCCCACTGTTTTTATCAAATCTACCTTCAAACCCTAAAAGGTAAGATTAGCCGGGATTAATTACACCCTACAATTTCGTCAATCTTTCAGCCAGATCAGTGTCGGTACTTTGAGGGAGGTTCCCCGTGCCTTCGCACGGACCTAATTAAAGTAAACCTCGTTTTCCCAGAGGCGTAACCCCATTAACACTTTTCTAGACACCTACTTGATCGACTAATTGTCCTGTGTAAAACTCTCCCAGGAGTAACTCTTACTCGCAGTGGGTATCGGGATCCAACTATCTCATAGAAGGTATGCAATCTCATTGCAAATTTCAACACTTGAAATTCCCGATAATATTTTGCCCCTAGTGTGCCATGACCTTGACAGAGGTCAACAAACTATAGTGCACTAGTCAAGTTCAACCCGTCATTTCTTGATTGAATCAAACCCACTCGCACGACCCTTGACAGAGGTCAACAAGGTCGTACGACTACCCTAATCCAATCAAATCACATGCTTTACAGATAATTACTAGTTAGCTACCGCACACTACGCCTTGACAGAGGTCAACAAACGCAGCACGAATACTAACTAGTCTCTATCTGAAATGACGGAGGGCTACGACAGGTTTTTCTGAAAACCTATTGCGTAATGAACTTGATATCGTCGTAGAATCAAGTGAAGTTTTGAAATGGAGTGTTTTTTAGGCTTTCATTATTTTTGCTAAAGAGGTCACTCCCGGTGAAGGGATCTCGACTCTTTCCTCATCGAATAAGGTGCAGGACATATCATATATATCACTGTGCAAAGCAAAACTCTAAAAGCAATCAAAAGACAAACCGAGTTTTGTAGCATCTGCCAGTTTCGCTAAAGAGGTCACTCCCGGTGAAGGGATCTCGGCTCTTTCCTCATCGAATAAGGTGCAGGGTATATCATATATACCACTATGCAAAGCAAAACTGTAGCTACCCTTTTTATAAAGTTTTGATTCTACAACATCTTTTAGGTTTCTTTTCTTTTTATTAATCTCATTAATAAAAATCCCATCAGCTTATGCTTCCTAAGCATCACAGATAAATACGATGTACACTTATGCCATCCGCATTCGCCTCGATGTCCCCTCGTGCACCGTTAGGTTAGGTAACTAACGACAGAGCAGGGCAGGGCTAGTGCGGGTGTAAAACATAAGTAACGTCTATATAATATATCATATATACTATATACTGTATCCATCACAACATATCAAATGATCACATCACAGATATCGCAGCAGAAATATAGATATAATGCAGGATATACTAGGACGTCCGTATTTAGTATTTAGCCAACAATAGAAAATACGGATTCCACAGTCGCGATGAATAGCCAAGCCCACACCCTGGACCCCTACGAGAGCGGCAAGCGACCCTACCAATTCTGGAGTTTAGGAGACCCGGTCTCGACTCCTCGAAATGGCCTCCCACTGAACCCCAGAACCCGGTCACCTGTGCTCCCCTCCTTGGGTCCATCCTAATGCGGAAAAGTAAATAATATACAACACTGGTGGCATCAACCTCAACCTGGAAGTCCCCAAATAAAAGAATATTACATTACATTTGAATTTACATGAATGAAAATATAAAACTCTCATCTCACATAAAACCCCCCGGCTATTCAATCGCGACAATCCTACACATCATATCTCGGCAACACATAATATCTCATATCATCAACATAAGTAAGTATGCATACACTGATCGTCGTCGATGTATAGCAACGAAAACCGGCAATACAACTACATACTACACTTACGGTCACAGAAAAGAAACTGAAAAACTACAATATTTGGAATCCACATTCTCTTTAGACATCATAAATATGAAATATCACATACTTCGTATTTCATACCTAAACTATATGAATTCCACATATTGTATCACATTCCAGATAAATAGACAGTATTAAACTTTTCGAACAGATAATCAAATACCCAGAATTTCCTAAAGTGCTTAACACTTGAGCGGAGTTCAAACAATCCCAGAATATGTCACAGTACCAGTGATCCAGCCGTAGAAGGGTCAAGCCAACGCCTCACATGTGGCACGCCGTACTGCCCCAAACCCGAAGGTTCAAAAGGCAGTTCAAGACGGTCACATAATCGAGTTAAGGTTTGTTGTCTTCTAGAGGGTCCACCGTGTTACTTGCACATTTTTCCGAAAGATTTAAACTCGAGAAAAGATTCAATACTTGAAAAAATTTTTGTGTCGGGAAAAAGTGAGTTAATGATATCCGTTCGAACTTTTTAACAGTTTCTAAATATCCGGTAAAAAAATAACGAATTTGAAATTCCCGATCGAATCGACGATTACAAAATAAACCCCAGAATACTCAACACTTGAGTCAGATTAAAAATACCCATAAAATAGTAAATACAGATACAAGAATTACTGTGCACAAAACCGTACCTAATACTCTTATACTGCCGCGGAACCGCCGCCAATGGTGGGTCATTGCCGCGGTTCCGCGGCCATGTTGTCGAATTGGAGGCACGAATTTCACCATAATTCTTATATTATCCTACTGTATTTTTTAGGTATTTTTAATTCTGGAAAAACCCAGATTTTAAAAAATGTACAGAGAGGGGTTTGAAATTCCGTATTCGGGTTCGATCGGGGTTTTAACTTCGTTAACACATCGCCTAATGCTCTAGCTAGGCTCTGATACCACTGTAGGGTTCCTAGGCACACTTGTAAAGGTTCATAAAGCATCAAACATGCCCGACTAAAATTTTACATGTGCTGAACAACCCAAAGACGGGATCTTTGCTAGATTATTAGGGTTTAGCATGCAAGATGATATCTTTAAAACTAAGTGTGAGGGATTACAACCTTTGTAGTCCGCTCCTTCGCTTCACAAGCTCCGAGTAGAAGTCCCTTCACCGCGATCCACGATCTCCCGGACTCAAGAGAGGCTCCACGACTCGAACGATCCATGCTAGCTGGAAGTGTTCCGATTCTCCGATGATCTACGTCGAAGTTGCTATAACCCAAGCTTTCTCACTCTAAAGAGATGAACACCCTAATCTAATGGGCTAGATTAGATGAGGATGATGGAGTAGTATTTATTCTATCTTTTTATTTCACTTTCTCATAATAAATCATCACAAAAGGATTTTCTAGTGAGCTCTCTCTTTCAAAAACCAAAGAGAGAAGAAGATGAAGAATGAAAGAATAATCCATTTGTGATGAATAGAAGAAAAGAATATATGATTGATTATTGAACCATGGTCAAGGATGATAGGATAAAACTTGTAGAGAATAAACTAGAGTTAGGGTTTGGTTAGGTTTAGAATAAGTATCAACCATAATATCTTAACCAAGACAAAATAGAATCCTTCTAGAATGAACTTGAAAGAGTTAACCCTAATCAAACCCTAATCCCTTTTTATCATCCTTAAACATGTTTTATAATAAATCATATCTTGTCACAATAATATATATCACATATATATTATATATTTGTAACAAAAGAAAATAATACAATTAACATATATCGCGCATATATCAATGTATTAATCCGGTGAGAAAATGAAATAATAAAGCGAGCCAATATTAGATAATGTAATACAATATATCATATATATCATTATACATTAAATCATCAAATCAACACTTGATCTAACGATCCGGCTATATCGAATATAACCGACTAATATATCATGTACCGATTCATCGAATCAACACTTGATCCGATGTCCCGATTCATATCAAAATATCGCGAGAATATAATACGGTATCTCATATCGCATTATCCTCGGTCCTGCACATATCACATATGTGCCTCTACTCCGTTTTGCCTGAGCCAAGAAACCTCTGTGTAGGACTCTAAAGAATTGTCAATACGCCGGTAGCAGGTGATGATCATATCAAACACCCACAAGCTGCAAGCGGTCAGCTAAACGTAACATCCACCCAGGTATTGAGCGATCAGAAGATCAACAAGCTAGCCTGTCCGTTCTCCTGAGAATCCAATCAGTAACACTCCCATACAGTCCGGTCTGTTCGTCTGATATGCCGCATATCAAGTCTAGGGGTAGTATATGTCAGACCCCAGTAACCGATAAGTCATGTCGATGTGAGGCTCATAACAGGTCGAGAAACTACTGGTAACACTTACCAGTATATCTCTATATCAGCCCTGGCCAGGGACTTCCAGTTATAGCCAATCGAACACTGCACGACATCAACTCCGTATACTGGGAGAGACGAATCCCCTCCTATCGCTTATTGCCTCCATGTGATTCGGGACTGTACCCAAAAGACACCATTTTGCACGCCCTCTTGGACGTGGTAAGGTGGAAATCAAAGCATAGTAGGAATCACACAAGACTCTATGACGATCTCGGGTCTACAGACTATCCTGTACCAGTGTCACCGGAGAACTGCCATCTGACGTGTGGTATATCACCAACTGGGAGTTCTCGGCGAGTCCGTCTAGTATAACCAGTCTCCACTGAGCACCCGTACACCATCCTTGATGTCAAACACCGATGGATATGGGATCATCCATCGCCCATCATATGGGTCAAGATGCGTATACGCTAGTCTACTCTGGTGTATCGATGCCCTGTCTCGATATACCCTCGACTAGGAACAGTTATAGGATGTACTCATCGACTACCGTGGCCTCACTAGTATGATCTCATCATAATCCCAGTAGTCGAGTACATATCCTAAGGGCTTTATCAACATGTGAGAGAAAGACAGTAAACCAATACAAGTCAACATGTTAAGATAAAGTGAAACCAAATAGCATACTATCATGACGAGCAAGAAAGTCCTCTCTGTATATATCCAAGCATCCATTATAATATACATCAAATGTACAACAATGGTCTCTAGGGCATATACATAACTAGCATACAGATGCAAGTATGTATATACGGATGAGGGGTATTCTTGTAATTCATTACAAGTTTACTTTTGAAGTTGCCATTTTCTTTTTGTGATAAACATTTAGTTTAAATGTTTATGAGGTGGAAAGTGTGAGTGTGAGTTTTGGCATTGGTTTTTTGGTGCATGCACTTGGTGACTCATGGCTATGAGTCATGAGATAAGTTATGGTGGCATGATTGTTTAATTGTTTTGTGTTGAGATATTTTAGGTGTGAGGCAGATATTTTTTGTGAAGACTTTTTCTTTAGTTGCTTATTATATTTCTCACACACAAATACTCACAAGACAACAAAAGAAAACAGCCAGCAACATTTATTTCTTCACTTGCCAAAGCACTTGCTCACACTCTTCACTCTCCATAGCATCTTCTTCTACCTCCACCCTTACATGTCTCATGTGTTGAGAAACCTAGGGTGTATTGAGACAAATTAATCACACACACTCTCTACTTCATCTTGGCTATCTAGGTTAGCAAACTAGATACTCGAGTTGCTTTGGTTTTGAGGTCGGAGCCCGTAATACAAACTCTCGAGGTAGATCGTCTTCGATGGAGGGAGACCGGAGATCAAACTTGATCAAGGAAGCCGCGAGAAGCTTAGGATAGAGGTTAAAGACCGAAGGACATGGATCATTCGGTATAATCACTCTAACTCTTTGCATGTTTTTGTTATCTACGGGTTATGGGTCGATCCGTAGACTCGGGTTTTGTTAGCGCCGGTTTATTAAGTTTTTGTTCCGCATTTGGCCATGGATTAATGGCCGGGGTGCTGGCGTAACCCAACACAACGCACGTGCGCCCGCCGTGCGAGAATTCAATCCTCAAATGAGCTTAGTTCTTTATAGGAGCTTAGTTCTCCAAGTTAGGGCCTTAGCTGCCCCTATAATGCGCATAAGCGCAAGCGCCATGTGCACTACGTGCAACACACGTGCGCCCGCCGTGCGAGGATTCAATCCTTAAAGGAGCTTAGTTCTCCAAGTTAGGGCCTTAGCTGACCCCCTATAATGCGTATATGATCAAGCTCATGTGCGCCACGTGCAACGCACGTGCACCCGTCACATGCAACGCACGTGCGCCCACCGTGCGAGGATTCAATCCTCAAAGGAGCTTAGTTCTCCAAGTTAGGGCCTTAGCTGCTGTTTACCGCCGGAAACCCGGGAAGACAAACGTCTTGCCTGAATTTGGGGGCATATGCTATTTGGTTTTATCCGTTTACCTCTCCGAAGATGCTAAATTGATTTATGGCACCGTGCATCGGAGGTTTGGACGGATGCGGCCGTTGTAGCAGACTTCGTCAGATTCCCCCTCGTTTGCAAGGGGTTTTTGATTGTGGGGACGCTTTTCCCTGCAGGCGCAAGCCCCTGCAGTTAATTACGTTACTGCATAGCGATAACCACTTTCTCCTGCTCTAGAAGGTCACTTCGTGTCGTGTGTGTTTGTTTTATTTTTGGTTGCTTGAGGATTGTATACGGAGACTAATTTATGTTATCGCCCGTAGGGCGTAGATTATTCCAAATCCGTATATATTAGATTAAGGTCAACTTAAATGTTTGTTAAGGATACGTTAGTCCGATCTTAGACTAAGATCTTCTAAACGGGGTTTAGGATTGTTCTTGATCCAATAAAAGAGCATTTGGGCTCTATCATTTTAGTTTTGGGACGTTACGGTCCATAGATCACCATTTTTTGGGGTGATAGCTTAGTTTAAGGACGTTGCGGTCCATAGCTTAGTTTAAGGACATTGCGGTCCATAGCTAGTTTAAAGACGTTGCGGTCCGTTGTCGATGTGCCCGTCAATTTGGGAGTGCACCAAGGAGTTATTGGTTATCGGGACCCATCACCTCTCTGAAGACGCTGAAGAGTTACAACACATGTATCAGAGGTGTGAGGAGATGTACCCTTGAACCAATGTCCGTCTGAAGATCAGTAGTCATGTCTGGGACTAAGACCAATTTTGGAAAATGGTGAGCACATAGGCTCGGTTGATCTGAATTAGGGACTTTTGGTCAATTTGGACTCAGCCCATTCAGTCTTTAAATAAAATGTTAAACACTTGTTTGGGCTCAGTCCCTTTTCTGTGCAAACAGTGCTGAGTATTGATATGGGTTCTTACGCTCGCCCCTTCACTTTACCCTTTTTTTTATAGAGTGTTAAACACTCTTTATTGCGCCCATGTGCGGAGCATGTCAGGCGCTTGGCGTTGAGCGCCAACCACTGAGTGCTAGGCACTCTTTATTGAGCAGCGCCCACGTGAGGCGCTTGGCGCTGAGCGCTGAGCGCCGGCCTTTGAGTGCTAAGTGCTCTTTATTGAGCAGCGCCCACGTGAGGGACATGTGAGGCGCTTGACACTGGGTTTTCTTTGTATGCTCTGTTCTGAAGAGTTCAATTTTGTGTTCTTTTCTGGATTTTTGATCTCCAAGAACAAATTCATCCTCATGAGAATTAAATTCTCATTTCTGAGAGACTTGTCTCATGGATCTCAGATCCAAGAAAAGAACTATGTTCTTTTATGAGGGTTAAACGCTTGGACATGCAGATGTGATACTCTGATCTCTATTTTTTTATTTACCTCGAAAAAAGGTGTTCTTCTTTTTTTTCTTCTTAAAGCTTTCTGCTTTGTTTTTCTCGAAGCTTATGGGGGGTCTCTCTGTACAAGACTTGAAGTCTTCGGGCCTTTATATAGTGGAGGCAAGTTTGTTGATTTAGTTAAAGAAATCTCTCATTGATAGATCCTTAATTGATTTGGGGATTTTATCCGCTATTGGATCTTTGATCCAAAGACTTCTATTTTATAGAAGATATTTTTCTTGTTTTTAACAAGATTAGGGAAATATTTTCCTATACCGAATCTTTCTGTATATATAGGTGATTTTTAATCACCATTAGATTTTTTAATCCAACAGTGCTCTGTTTTACAGAGAGCAATCATTCTTGTTTAGAAAGATTTGAGGAATATTTCCTCAACAGAATTTAATTCTGTACTCTGATGATTTATCATCTCCGTTGGATTTTTTATCCAACGGCTTTGTTTAATAGAGAGATTTGGTTATGGCGCCGACGCCCTCGTGCGAGGCACGTGAGGCGCTGCCTCAGAGTTTTAAACTCTTGGCTCTGGAGTCCTCATGCAAGGCACGTGAGGCGCTGCCTCAGAGTTTTTAACCATTGGCGCCGCCTTTCAAATTTCAAACAGAGCTTTGCTCTTTTGTTGGGGAAACAAATTCCCCCCACCGTTGCGCTCACGTGGCTCACACATGAGTGCGGTGGTGGCCGTCTTTCCATCGTTGGATCTTCTTGGATGTTGGATCGACTTCCTGTGCTTATAAGTAGGGCCTTTGGCTCTTGAGATGACTGCTGTTCATCTTCACTTGTTCTTCTTTTTTTTCTGAGAATTTAATTCTTCTTTTAGAGCTTAGATCTCTACCCAAAGAAATCACTTTTAGAGTTAGAACTCTACCCAAAAATTTGGTAAGGATTATAATCGAACCCCTTAACAGAGCTTTTCTCTTCTGAGATCGTAGATCTTAAGATGTATTTTAGGGTTTCTTTAACCCGTTAATTAGAACACTGTTCATCTTCCATGAAGAACTCTTAGAGTTTGTTCTGCAGATCTTAAAGATCTTAAGGTTTTAGCTTGTAAAAAAAACTTTGCTTTTGGAGGTTTTGGTAGATTATACCATTGTTTTTTACAGAGTATAGCTCTTAGAAATTTTTGGGGGAATTTTATTCCCTCTTAATTAGAGTTGGCAGATGTGGAATCTGTTTGCAGAGCACAGCTCTCGAGGGAGTTTAACTCCTTAGCCCAATGAGATTTCTCATTAAATGAAAATAATCTTAGGATTTCATTCTTAATGAATGACTGCCCCATCAATGATGGGATGCCATCTTGATTTTGTGGGGCCCTCCTTTCCGCAGTTCTGATTTTGAGTGTCAAAGAACATTAAAGTTCTGATTTCTGAATCATAACACTGATAGTTGACCCTTCTCCTTTTATGTAGGTGCAATAGCCTTCGACTCTTCCTTCCCTTTCATACACTCAGAGAGTGCCTTTGCCGACGCGCCTGTGGATCGAGAAGTTTTCGCACTTATTAAAGATCATGACCCGGAGTAGAAATCACTTCACCTATGGGGGTCGTAGTACAACCAGATTATCCAGGGTCGGCGCAGTTTTTCTTATGCAATTCCCTCAGAGCCCATTTCAGCAATTCACTATGCCGACTCGCCTCAAGTGAATTATGCTGTAGAGGAGGTCAACTGGACCTCAGAAGGTCGCCTTCAGCCTTCTATGGCATCGATACCCGTACAGCCGCCGATGGCCTTGGATATTTTGGGTTGGTGCATATGTCAAGGAGAGTCGCGTCCTTGGGGACAAGTCTACATGATAGGGTTGACTCCTTGCCATTCAGTTGGATACCTGCAGTGGACTCGGTACATCCTGTCGGCCAAGAAGTCGCTGCTACTGAAACTCGGGTTATATCCTGTGATTTATGCGTTGATTTTTCAATATCCCGCGCCGCATGTATGGTGGTTCAAGGCTTTTCTGGAGCAATGAAACAACCTGACTCACACCTTTCTTCTATCGGATCAGGAAGTTTCAATTTCCTTGAAGAAGTTCACGGAAATTTCGGGCCTCCCCGTCAGAGGGGAACATTACAAGGAGATACTTCCCCCTGATGAGTACATCTTTACTACCAAATTAGTGGTAATGGGTCTCACCCTGTAGAATGCCGTTCAACATCGGTTTTCGAGCCTAATCAAGGTGTTGAACATTTACAAGAGTCTATTTTTAGAGTCTGGAGAGCACGGAGTCAGCTTCGCCGATTTCATCGCCCGCTTTCTTCCCCTGAAGTCTTATCAAAACAAGCCGCAAAATTCGCCAAGCTTGACAACCCATTTGGTTTCGGTCTGGATAACCAGCCAACGACAGAAGCGGATCAAAGTTTTTTTTATTCCAGGTACTCCGATAGTCCCTTTTGCAGAACTTGCTGCTTCAGACGTCGATGAAGAGGCGTTCTTTCTGGGGTTCATCAGCCTATTGTTGAGATGGTTCGTGCTTCCGATGCACCCTCGCTACATGAGGCCGTTTGTTTTTTATCCCGCCCACCGCGTGGTTGCAGGGACACGTATGGCCGTTGGGATAGCGGGGCTGGCTCATCTATATCACGACCTGAGCTTACCAGCAGAAACTACCCAGCCAGGGGTAAAACCTGTACATCTTCCGCTGCACTACTTCATGTCCTCGGTCGAGATGCACGTGCTGGGTGCTTTCGGAGTCCACAAGCGACCCCGCTTCTACGACAGCTACAACTTCCCCCGGTTCATGTTCCTAGTTGACGCTTCTTCCTTAGATCCGTCGCAGCGAAAGGCTCGACGTTTAGTCCTTTGCCCGCGTATGGTCGGGGATAGTATGACTTTTGTCGATAGAGTCTTAACTATCGGCAAGGAATCTACTAAGGCAGTGCAACCGCTGCGTGATACTTTCAAAGACGGAGCTCTTATGTTGAAGGCTCGGAAGATCCTGCACTTGTATTCAATTAGGCCAGGCTTTTTATTGTTCAGGAAAAATGCCTCGGCACTGTTCATGAGGTATAACCCATACCGTTTTGCTCAACAGTCAGGTTACAATCAGGGTGTCCCCCTTGAGGCATTCTTAGCCGAGCCGGCCACTACAGAAGAGGGTATTCGCAGCATACTGCACCACTTTATGCGGCTGAATACGGGGTCCAACTTTTTCATCAGCGAACCGAGCTACGTGCCAAAAGCTTCGAACGCTTACATAGCGTGTTATCAGCATGCGACGGGTGCTGTTATCCGGGAAGAGGGGCCGCTATTACTTGATCATAAGGATGTTGTCCCAGCCGGTAACCCAGCAGTTCCTTTGAAGCGACGGACCGCCGTTCGTCCCTCCTTAAGAGAAGTTACTACGGTCGTGGTCTCGCGCGCCTTCCCTAAGAAGCCTCAGCCCAGTGTTCCTGTAACTGCAATAGCCGCGGTGTCTCCGGAACCTAGTGTTGGTACTGAAATCGGAACCCGCCATCCGAAAATGCCTTTCAAGCGCAAAATCTTGTCGTCGGCCGCTGGTGTCCGCTCGCAGAAAATGAAGATGTCGCTATTTTATGCCGACGTCATATTTGGCCAGGAGCCACATGCTCCCTACAGCGATGGCTTATGCGAATATGGTACCAACGAGGGTTTGTTCGACACGCCTGTGACCGACACTGATCTTCAGTCTGCATTCGCAGCTTCCAAGTGACCGGCTCGTGAGGAAGCGGCGTTGATCACCATCGCAAAGTCAGGTATACTTCAGTTGTATTCCTCTGCTTCTATCCTTTTCTTATTATTATACTTTCACTAACGCTCTCTTCTTCAACAGGTATTTCTGCTGAAGAGGCTCTCGCGGCTTCCATCAAGACGTTCGAGGAGGAAGAGAGGCTCCGTACTTCTTTGGGCCTTGGTATAAGTTGCTTCATTACATCTTTATTCTTTTTACTCGTGCTCTGACCCTCTCTTTCACGTTATTGTAGGGATTACCTCAACTCAGGTTATTCCAAGTGCAGTGCCGATCCTGAGTGGCGATGCAGCAAAACTTTTAAAATCAGCTGCCGTGGCCACGGCCCTCCCAAAGTCGCCGCCGGAGGCTTTGCTAAAGCAACCGATGATAGACGTTGTAGCGGTTCCGGAGGCAGAGCTTGGTTCAGATGATGACGTCCCCTTGTTGGAAGTTTTGAGGAGATCATTTCTCATGGCTCAGACCGAAAAGAAGCACAGGAAGCATGCGGCGAAGGAGCACGATGCCGCTTTTGCCATAGGTGCAAGCTTGAGCAATATTCCGCCTGTTGATATTCCTTCGGCGGATGTTCCCTTTGCCCTGTCTACTGCCCATTGACAGGTTGCAAGCGCAGCTCGGGAAGGAACTGAAAAGCAGCTTCAAGGTAACATAACGTCCAGTCTTTTATTAGAACTTGATCCTCGAATTCTGACATACTCATTTTCTATAGGGCCAAGCCTTGGCGATGGGATGGCAGATGAAACGCTGGCGATTACAGAGCCTGAAGTGGCTGCTCGTTCTCGAGAATCTGGGACTGTCCAGACCGCTACTCTTTCTCCCTGTGGCTTCTTGGTATCGACGGGCGTCGCAAGCGTTAGGACGGCCCTCGTCGAGTCAGGGGATGAAGCTATAGGCGCGAAATCTATTCCTCAGAGAGACAGTGAAGAAGCCGTTACACCTGGTGACGCCTCCGTCATGGTTTTGGTCCATGATCTATCAGGTAGTCGCTGGGTCACTGTTTTCGAGTTTTTCAATCCTGTTCAGCACTTCTAATGATATTTTGTTTGTCTTGAGTATAGGCGCGGTGAACCCTGTGGCTGTGTTGTCTGAAGAAGTGTCGCCGGTCACTGCTCTGACGGTCGCTGTCCCTTCGCCTTCTTCTGTGCCCCCTCAAATATTGGAAGGTGTTGGTTTTTGACTTATTTGTTTCACTGTGGGTACTATCCTTCTTGTATTGACAATATATAGTCGCAACTCTACAGGAGTCTTTTTCAACCTTCTATACCAGGTGTTGAACTTGCATTTCTCTTTTCAGTCGGAAGTCGTTCCACCTTCTGGTATCAGTTAGTATATTCTTCAGCTAATGTCTGCCCCCTTTCTTTTATGGATAGACATATTGTTGCTAAGTCTTCTTCATATTGATCATGGCGTCATGGGTTGGAGGAGGAGACGAGAGAATAGCCGTGCCTCCAGTACTTCCCATCCCGCCGCCTATCGCAGCTGGTATAATAGACTCCATCCCTCGTGTATTTTCCTTATCTCCCGAGTCGATATTTGACCGTAATTCATTTTGTAGCAATTGCACCGGCTCCAGCTCCTTTCGAGTCTCGCATTCCTATGCCCGCAGGGCCCTTCGCTAAATGCATATCTTCCAGGGGTGCCACAAATAGCCGGCGAATGTTGAGCAAATTTATCGAAGATCTTGATACCGAGGCCCTCAGTTCTGCTTTGGATTTTGCCATTGAAGTCAATCTGATGCTGGTGATGTTTCCCCCAATCAGAGAGTAAAGCTCCATTAAAAATTTAAAATTTGAAATGAGGCAGCGCCTTATAAGAGCGTTAGCGCCAAGAGCGCCAACGCTAAGAGTCAAGACCCTGAGGCAGCGCTCACGTGCAAAGCACGAGAGCGCCAGCGTCAAGAGCGCCAGCGCTAATAGTTAAAGACTCTGAGGCAGCGCTCGCGTGCAAATCACGAGAGCGCTAGCGCCAAGAGCACCAACGCTAAAGACTCTGAGGCAGCGCTCATGTATAAAGCACGAGAGTGCTCGCGCCAAGAGCGCCAACGCTAAAAACTCTGAGGCAGCGTCCCACGTGCAAAGCACGAGAGCGCCAGCGCTAGAACTAAATGTTCTCTACCCTTGGATCAAAGATCCAACGAAGATAATAAATCATCAAATTACCAGAATAAAATTCTGTTGAGGAAATACTCCTCAAAATCTTTCCAAACAGGAAAGATTGTGCTCTGTAAATGAGAGCACTGTTGGATCAAAGATCCAATGGTGATTAAAAATCATCCAGATACAGAATAAGTTCTGTATGGGAAAATATTTTCCCGATCTTATTAAAAATAAGAAAAGCGTCTTCTGTAAGACAGATGCCCTTGGATCAAAGATCCAATGGTGGGGAACACCCCCAAATCATTGAGAAATCTCTCAATGAGAAATTTCCTTAACTGATTCAACAAATCAGCTTTCCCTATATAAAGGACCCAAGACATCAAGTCTTGGACGGAAGAACACCCCCATAAACTTCATATTCAATACAAAAAAAAGAAGAATCCTCCCCATAAACTTCAAGTTCTCAGAAAAGAAAAGGAGAAGAGCAAGCTCTAAGAAGAAGAATCTTCTTCAAGGTAAATAAAAAGAAGGGAGATCATAGCATCTCCTCTATATATTTGAAAGTTTAATTCTCATATCAGAAGAACTTAGTTCTTCTTCCAGATCTCAGATCTATAAGACAAAGGGAGAACCAAATTTCTCAGAGAATTGAATTGGGCAAAACAAAAAACTCAGTGCTTATCACTTAAATCTGGCATTCAGCGCCGAGCGCTCCACATGCTCCTCACATGGACGCTGCTCAATAAAGAGCGCTCAATACTCAAATGATGGCGCTCAGTGCCAAGCGCCCCATGTGCCCCTCACGTGGGTGCTACTTAACACAGAGCGCCCTCCACTCCTCAAGAAGCACCTTAGCGCTCCAAGTCTGGCGCTCAGCGCCAAGCGCTCCACGTGCTCCTCATGTGGGTGCTATTTTATAAGAAGTGCCTTAGTGCTCCAAGTCTGGCGCTCAGCGCCAAGCGCTCCACGCGCTCCTCATGTGGGCGCTATTTTATAAGAAGCGCCTTAGTGCTCCAAGTCTGGCGCTCCACGTGCTCCTCACGTGGGAGTTAAGGAATTACAAAGCGCTTTGTAAATAAAGCCCCAGCGTCATAAAAAGTGTTCAACACTCAATAAAAGACAAAAAGAAAAATGAGTGTCAGACCCCAAATCAATGCTCAACATTATTGAATAAAAAGGGGCTGAGCCTAAAAAATTGTTCAACATTTTATTCAAAATGAGTGGACTGAGTCCAAACAAGTGTTCAAACACTTTATTCAGAACTGAGTGGACTGAGCCCATGTTGGCCACAAGTCCCTAATTCAAATTAACCGAGCCCATGTGCTCACAATCTTTTTAATTGGTCTTAGCCCCAAACCTGACTATAGATCTCCCAACCAATATTGGTTCAAGGGTACATCTCTTCATACCTCTGATACTTGTCGTTGTAATTCTTCAACGTCTTTAGAGAGATGAGGGGTCCCAATAACCAATAACTTTTGGTACATTCCCAAACGGTTAAACCAAAAACCTTATAGACTATGATGTCTTTAAACCAGACTACGATGTCTTTAAACCATACAGACTATGATGTCTTTAAACCATATAGACTATGACGTCTTTAAACCGTACAGACTATGATGTCTTTAAACCGTACAGACTATGATGTCTTTAAACCAGACTATGATGTCTTTAAACCATATAGACTATGATGTCTGTAAACCGTACAGACTATTATGTCTTTAAACCAGACAGACTATGATGTCTTTAAACCAAATTACGATGTCTTTAAACCGTATAGACTATGATGTCTTTAAACCGTACAAACTATGGTGTCTTTAAACCAGACTATGATGTCTTTAAACCATACAAACTATGATGTCTTTAAACCTTACAGACTATAATGTCTTTACACCAGACTATGATGTCTTTAAACCATACAGACTATGATGTCTTTAAATCTTATAGACTATGATGCCTTTAAACCAGACTATGATGTCTTTAAACCGTACAGACTATGATGTCTTTAAACCAGACTATGATGACTTTAAACCTCACAGACTATGATGTCTTTAAACCAGACTATGATGTCTTTAAACCATACAGACTACAATGCCTCTAAACCTTACGGACTATGAGGTCCTTAAACTCATGGACTATGATGTCCTTAAACCCAATGGACCGCAATGTCCCTAAACTAAAACGATAGAGTCCAAATACTCTTTCTTGGATCTAAATGATCCTAAAACCTTGTTAAGTAGATGTTAGTCTAAAATTAGGCTAACGTATCCTTAACAAGCGTTTAAGTTAATCTTAATTTAAAACAAGATTAACGATCTTTAAACCAACCCAAACCCAAATCTAAGAAAATACGGATTTGGACTAATCCACGCCCTACGGGCGATAACATAAATTAGTCTCCGTATACAATCCACGGGCAACCAAAAACAAAACAAACACACACGACACAAAGTGACCATTTGGAGAAGGAGAAAGTGGTTACCGCGATGCGGTAGTGTAATTAACTGCAGGGGCTTGTGCCTGCAGGGAAGAGCGTCCCCATAATCAAAAAAACCTCTTGCAAGTGAGGGGGAATCTGACGAAGTCCGCTAAAATGGCCGCATCCGTCTGAACCACCGATACACGATGCCATAAATCAACTTGGTATCTTCGGAGAGGTGGACGGATAAAACCAAATAGCATCTGCCCCCAAAATTCAGGCCGGACGTCCCAACGTCCTAGTCGCGTCTTTCGGCGGAGAACAAGCGAGGACGTCCCAACGTCCCAGTCGCGTCTTTCGGCGGAGAACAAGCGACACTCGTGAACTTCCATGATGAAGATCTCGTCGACTCTTGGGTTGATTACTGCAGAAAGATCGAGGCTTGCCTGCACGAGATTGAGCTCAAGCATCTCGCTCCTAAGGTGTTGGCTTCAAACTCCCAAAGGGCTGTGTGGGACGAGAATAGCTTTCCTGTCATTTGCCACTTTGAACAAGAGGCGACTCTGAGACGAAAGGAACATGAGGTGGCTTCAAGCGAATCTGTCCGGTTGCGCGCCCAGGTTGAAGTGAATGCTGCGCAGTTGAAAGCTGTTTTCGACAACCTCCAACGATGTATCTCGGATAAGCTGAATGCTCGACCTCACCGAACAGGTCATGCAGGACTGCGAAGCTGCCATGCTAGAAACCAATGAAAAGCTTTCGTCCTGTTTGCGGCAACGGACTTAAGTTGAAGCGGAATTGGCCGCGGTGGCTAACCATGAGAAAGGATTGAGAGGAACGCGCGAGCAGCTGGCTGATTTGTTGAAGACACCTCCTCCTTGATAATCGTCTTTGTACCCCCCCTTTTTACTGACTGTAAACTTGTGATTTATGAATAACATGTGTTCATTTTGATTCCTTTATGAAATGTATCATGTATTCACTTGAATCCATAAATAAAAGACATATTTTATTTCATATTGGCATGTTACTTTTGGCAAACGTGTGGCACGTAAATAATCCATCTTGACCTCCTTGTAGGGCAGCGATGGCTTAGGAAACGGGTTCAGGTCTGCCGCTTAAGACTTTTCAACTTTATGGGCCGTGAGGGTCTCATAAAGACTTTTCTCTCTACGAGTCATGAGGATCCCGTATGTGTATTTTCTTCTTAGGAGTCGTAAGGACTCCTAAGTGCGTTTTCTCTTGAGAGTCGTAAAGATCTTACAAGAGAATTTTCCCCTTTTACAAGTCGAGAGTACTCGTAAGTGTTTTTTCCCTCCTTGTCGATATTCGATTTTAGAGAGTGTGGCCGGTGGATGGTACACAATAATCCATCATGGACTTAATTGTAAGGCCCTAGTGCTTAGGAAACGGATTGATATCCCCGTTGCCTAAGGCTTTTTCCCTACGAGTCGAGACAAGTCGAGAAGTTCTTGCAGGAACATTATTTTCCCTACGAGTCGAGACGAATCGAGAAGTTCTCGCAAGAATATCCTAATGTCACAGTTAACCTCTGCTAATAGAAGTCCGTTAGGTTCTGTGGTACTAGGTCTTTTATCTTTCATACCGTCGCGTTGGCCGATGTATTCCCCAATACGCAATCTTGCTGTTCGGGTAGCCCCCACGACTGTCGTGTCTCTGATCCCTTCGAAGGCTGGACAAGACGTCTTCAACTGACCTTCCAGGTGATATTACCGTCGGAAGAGCAAGCGTTAGGGATATTCCATATCGCTTTTTACATGAGGTTAGGCTCAGTTCGGGAGCCCCGATGAGTCATGACCACTCCACGCTGGTGTGGGATGATCTCCGATAGTCTTTCAGGTCTCATTTGAGTCGCCGTTAAGACCCTGAAGTTAGGGATCTTCCTTTGCTTTGTTTGTTGACATTGCGTCTGCAATATTGCGACGAATGTCGAGGTTATCTCTACGTTGTCAGTGAACCGTCGAGTCTTGGAACTAGGGACTTTTCCATTGCTCCGTTGTTTTGACCCTGGGGTCAGTTGTTGATGTTGCATTTGCATCCTGTTGGAGTGAGAAGGAACGCCGTTGTTGATCTCTAGGCTGTAGATGTTGCCGTCGAGACCCTGAAGCTAGGGATCTTCCTTTGCTTCGCTTGTTGACATTGTGTCTGCCATATTACGATGAATGTCGAGGTTGTCTCTAGGTTATTGGTGAATCGTCGAGGCTTGGAACTAGAGACTTTGCCATGGCTCCGTTGTTTTGACCCTGGGGTCGGTTGTTCACGTTGCATCTGCATCCTACTGGAGTGAGAAGGAGCGCCGTTGTTGATCTCTAGGCTGTAGATGTTACCGTCGAGACCCTGAAGCTAGGGATCTTCCTTTGCTTCGCTTGTTGACATTGTGTCCGCCATATTGCGATGAATGCCGAGGTTGTCTCTAGGTTGTTGGTGAACCGTCGAGGCTTGGAACTGGGGACTTTACCATGGCTCCGTTGTTTTGACCCTGGGGTCGGTTGTTGACGTTGCATCTGCATCTTGCTGGAGTGAGAAGGAGCGCCGTTGTTGATTTCTAGACTGTAGATGTTGCTGTCGAGATTTGGCTCTCTTTCTGATGGAGCCTGGTAGGAAAATGTGGTTCCCTTTTTTCGTTTGTGCCCATGGATTGTATAAGGAGTCGATGTGGACTCACCTGCAGGGCAGAAGTTTCATTTTTTATTCTTTCTTTCCGTGATGCTCTATCATTTCAGCTTTTTATATCGTGAAAGTTGCGATTGCCCAATCATTTTGGCTATTTTTGCGGTGCCCAATCATTTTGGCTGTTTTTCTTCTTACTCGCTGCTTTTTATTGCGAGTTGCCTAAACATTTTGGCTATTTTACATGCATACATTTTGCTCGCTGATTCTTACTGTGAGTTGCCCCATCATTTCGACTATTTCATATGCATTTTTTCTCGCCGATTTTTATGGAACTCGAGGTTTGATACTAATCTTAGCATCAGCATCGCTGGGACTGGAATATTGCCAGGAGCGAATCATCATTTACCTTGAAAGGACTTGGAATTTGATACCGATTTAGGCATCAGCATCGCTACAACTGGGATATTTCCAGGAGCGAATTATCATTTTCCTTTGTCGATTTGAACAAAGGTGGCTTAGCAAACAGGGTTAGGATCCTGTTGACTAAGGCTTTTCGACTTTACGAGTCGTAAGGATCTCATAAAGGTATTTCTCCCTACGAGTCATGAGGATCTCATAGGGGTATTTTCTCCTTAGGAGTCATGAGGATTCCTAAGTAATATCTTCTCTTGTAAGTCGTAAGGATCTCACAGGAGTATTTTCTCCTTGCAAGTCGAGAGGACCTATAAGTGTTGTTCACCAAATGGGGGCAATTTCGCGCCATTGGTGAAGTAGGTGAGGGAACGTTTATTTATGCCCGTGGATTGTATACAAGGGTCAATATTGGACTGCTTGTAGGGCAATTTGGGGAATGTGATGGCTTAAGAATAGGTTCAGATCCATGTAGCTCAAGGCTTTTGAATCCTATGAGCCGTGAGGGTCTTACAGGGGGAATTCTCCTTACGAGTCGTGAGGATCTTGTAAGTATAATTTCTCCTTAGGACTCGTGGGGATCCCTAAGTGTGCCGTTCCCTTGTGAGTCGTAAGGATCTCACGCGGGTGTTTTCTCCTCGTAAGGTCGAGAGGACCCTGCGGGTGTTTTTATTTTAACGAGATTGCGCCCTTTCGGGTTTTCACAAACTCGCTGGTAGTCCTGCTGTTTTTACTCACGGAGTCCTTTCAGGTTTTCATCTGTGCCCATTTCACTTGTGGACATGCCATTTTTTTTAAACAACGAGACTGCACCCTTTCCGGTTTTCACAAGCTCGCCGGTAGCCCTGCTGTTTTTACTCACGGCGCCCTTTCGGGTTTTCATCCGTGCCCATTTCGCTTGTGGACATACCCCTTTTTTTAGCGATGAAACTCTTGAAAATAGTTTCGCTACAGGTGGCCCATCTGTTTACCGGTGGGATTTTGATTTGCAGTCCTCACCGCTGGGGCCTATGGACTTGAATTCCACTGTCGCCGTGTTTGAGACGATGTACTTAGTTTAAGGATATTATGATCCACTGTTAGTTTAGGGACATCTCGGTCCATTGTTAGTTTAGAGACATCTCGGTCCACAGTTAGTTTTAAGGACGTTGCGGTCCGTGGAGATTTTAAGGTGGATTTTTGCTGGATACTACTTATAGAGTTTGGAATTAAAAAGACAGCGAGCGAACACGAGCGTCGTCATCCATCATTAACCTGAGCCATGACTTGTCAAGCGTAGTATTTCTTAAGGAACCGACCGTTTATTGGCCGGAAGGGTCTTTTGCCATGCATATCCATGAGTAAGTAGGCCTCACCTTGGTAGACCTTATCTATGATGTATGGGCCCTCATAGTTCGGATTGAATTTCCCTCATTTTGCACGGTTAGGGATCATAGGTCTTTTTACGACTAGCACGAGTTTGCCTTGGTGGTATGTTCTCGGCCTAGTCAGTCTTTCGTATGAGCGTGTCATCCTTGCTTTGTAAGCCTTCAGGTTTTGCCGCGCCATGAGACAAGTTTCATCGAGGGCATCGAGCTCATCAAGCCGAAGATGGGCATTTTCTTCATCTGTTAGATCATATCGGACTGCCACTCGTAGAGAAGGTTGTTCTATTTCTAAGGGAAGTACCACTTCTGTGCCGAATACCAACGTGAATGGCATTGTATTCGTGGCCGTTTTGAACGTGGTTCAATAAGCCCAGAGTGCTTCATGCAGCCTCTCGTGCCAGTCCTTTTTATTTCTGGACACCGTTTTTTTATGATCTTCGTCAAGGTCTTGTTGAAAGTCTTAGCTAGACCGCTGGCTCGGGGATTATAGACAGAGGAATATCTCCAATCTATACTATGCTGTTGTGCGAAGCGGCTGATCTTATGGCTCCTGTAAGCTGGCCCGTTATCGGAGATAATCCGTCGCGGAGTGCCGAACCGGTAGATGACGTGTGTCCTAAAGAAATGGAGGATGTTCTCCGTCTTCACCTCCCTTAGCGGTACCGCCTCTGCCCATT
Source organism: Agapanthus africanus (assembly GCA_030015575.1). Taxonomy (NCBI): domain Eukaryota; kingdom Viridiplantae; phylum Streptophyta; class Magnoliopsida; order Asparagales; family Amaryllidaceae; genus Agapanthus; species Agapanthus africanus. The sequence continues at coordinate 810,996,716 of JASDDO010000019.1, read as the reverse complement.
TGGAGAAGTAATCAGTCATTGCCAATATGAACCGATGTCCCTTGGACGATGCTGGCTCGATGGGCCCGATAATATCGGTCCCCCACATTTCGAACGGCCAACTAGCCAGTGTTGGGTGTAGCGGATTCGAATGCTGGTGGATGAAGTCCCCGTGAATTTTGCACGAGTGACACTGCTTCGCATATTCGGGGCAGTCCTGAATCATTGTGGGCCAATAGTAACCCATTCTTTTGATCTTCAACTTCATGTTTGGCCCGGCATGATTAGAAGCGCAGAGTCCGTCATGAGTTTCTTGGACCACTCTTCTTCCGTTCCCAGGCACCTTAGCCACAGACAGTCGAATGATCTCTTATAAAGAGTATCATTGACGAAGGCGAAAGACAGGGCTCGCTTCATGAGCTGATGTCTTGACGACGCGTCTTCGGGTGTTCGATGGGATTTGAAGTAGTCTATGAAGACTTTTCTCCAATACTTAGCCTTTTTTGCGTCCTCTACTTGGAAAGCCGCTTATTTGGTCGCTTCTTCTTCTTCAAATGACTCCGGAGATATTTATGATGGCGTAAGAATCCGGCGGCTTTGCACAATGATCTTTACGTCATCGAGGTTTTTGTCGGCCAGCTCTTTAGCAAGCTTGGCTAACGCATCCGCCTTTGCTATTTTCCGCACGCGGTATGCTTTCCAGGATGTAGGAGGGAATTTGTGTCAGCAGTTGCCGCACTCTTTCACCATATTTTACCAACTCCGGTTTGCATGTCTGATAGTCGCCATTCACTTGGCTAACGACTAGCTGGGAATCTCCATTTATGAGAAGGTTTTCGATGCCCATGTCAACAACAATCTCAAGACCTGCTATCAACGCTTCATATTCCGTCTCGTTGTTTGTTCTCGGCTCCATTAAGAAAAGAGCAAAACGCATTATCCCTCTTTGTAGAGTCACGAGGATAAGGCCCACCCCAGCTTTGATTATGGGGGTGTTTTGCTTTCACTTATTTATGGAAGTTGCCCCGTCGAAATATAGTTCCCATCGGGAATTATTTCCTTCTATCTTCCTTTTGATTGCATCGAATGCATGTTCATCTGGCAATTCACAATTTAAGAGGGAATCAGCTAGTATTGGATGTTCAGCAAGAAAGTCGACGATAGCCTGGCCTTTTACTGCCTTGAGGGGTCGATATATTATCGAGAACTCCATCAAGAGGAGGGCCCATTTAGCAATCCTTTCTGTTAGTATGGCTCTTGACATCAAATATTTGAGAGGATCCACCTTTGATATGAGATGGACCTCATGTGCTAATGCATAATGTCGAAGCTTTGCTATCGCGAAGATTAATGCCAGTCAATGCTTTTCGATGGGGGAGTAATTGTTTCTGCCCCCAGGAGAACTCGACTCAAATAATAAAGAGCTCTCTCCTTCCCCTGGTCATTCTCTTGTGCCCATAGTGCGCCTAAAGAACCTTCAAGAGCTATTGTATACAGGATGAGGGGTTTTCCCTTGACCAAAGTGGTCAGTACTGGTGGATTCTGCAGATATTGCTTGATTTCGTCCAGTGCACTTTGGCATTTACGATCCCAAACGAATTGGGTTCCTTTCTTCATTAGATGGCTGTAGGGGCGGCATTTTCCGGAGAGGTTGGTTATGAACCTTCGGATATACGTAAGCTTTCTTTGGAGAGACCGCAATTGTTTGAGAGTTCTTGGCGCAGGTATTTCCATAATCTCCTTGATCTTTGATGGATCTTTTTCGATGCCTCGGTGTCATAAGATGAATCCTAGGAATTTTCCTGAGGAGACTCCGAACGCGCATTTTAAAGGGTTCATCTTCAGATTATATTTCCGAAGACGTTGGAACACTATTTTCAAATGCTCCCAGTACTCCTCATACGATTTGCTTTTCACCACGAGATCATCGATATAGCATTTAACGATCTCATGGTCATCAAAGATCTTCGTCATGGCCCTCTGGTAGGTAGCACCAGCGTTCTTCAGTCCGAAGGGCATCACCTTATAGCAGAATATGCCTAGCGGAGTCTAAAAGGCTGTACGCTTTTGGTCTTCGGGATGTATCTTTATTTGATTATACCCTGAAGATCTATCCATGAAGGAGAAGACTTCATGAGTGGACGTGTTATCTATCATCAGCACGGTAACCGGTACTGGAAAGTTGTAACAACCCTAAACTTTCTGTACAAATTTTTTCAAAAATAAAGAAAGGGGTACTTTTGCCTGAGCACAAGTTATGAGTTTGAATTGCTTTTGAACAGTAAAAAGGAGATTGTAGCTCATTGATAAAACCTTGCACTGCTGAACCATAGCACCAGAGTTCAAATCCCATCAGCCATATTATTTTTTAATTAGTTTTCTTTTAATTTTTTTAGAAGCCCAAGAGTCTACACGTGCATAACCTGTAAACCAAAAGTCATATATAAAACAAACGAGTCCAAGAGATAGACAAATCGACGGAGGACACATGGCAGCGAAACCCGGCCCGACTCGGCCCGACTCGGCCGCCGCCGCCGGCCGATTCATCCCCAAATCTGATTCTCCCTTCATGACTTCTGTGTCTTTTTGTCTTCTTATAAACCCTGAATGGTTTAAAAACCCTGCACACTAACAGAGCCATTCAAAACCTCAATTAATCTAATTTTTAATACAAATTTTAATACAATTTTATCACACCCTTTCATCTACCCTAACCCTAACCTTTTCTTATAAATACCACTCCATTCCACACACCCCTCACACACAACCTCTATCCAAACTCTCAAGAAAAATCTCTAGACTTTTGTGTGCAAGTGGAGTTAGCAAAGGGCGAAGCTCCGACGAATTTCCGATGACGGCCCTAAGAGCTCCCGGCAACGAAACGACGCACCGGCACCTCCTACCACTCCCTCTTCCTCTTTTCTACTCTACAATCCAGTAAGTCCCTTCTCTCCCTTCTCTTTACTATTCGAAACATAGAATTCTAAAACCCGACGAAAGCGGAGTTAATCCAACTTCCGATTCGGTTTTCTTTAAAAAGTTTCAATTTTCTTAAATACATCAATACCAAACTTGCACATCATGACCATTAAACATTAACAAAACATATTGAACAAGTTTCATAGCAAAAGAATTCATATTGTAATTTTTATCGCATTTTTTCAGAAAAACACCATATAGTTTAGTTTTGACTAAAATCATTCAAATTCCTTGCTATACCTTTAGATAGTTCATGAGGTAATGACTTACCTCCTCACAACACACATCTCTATCATAGGACGATATCTTTTGGGAATATAGAATACGGGAATACGAATTTACAATTAAATACCTTTAACTTATAAAAACCTTTTTCTACAAGATTATGTATTTTAAACATATTTTTGCAAAGCGACGCTACAACCCATTTCAGGGAACCCGTTCAGGATGGTGCGGATTATCGCACATCCTCGGGCTTAGTAGTGCGAGATGCATACCTCCACAAGGAGCATACGGTCTCGAAAGATTTAAAAATATAAATATCTTAAGAAAATGAGATTTCTAGAAAAATAATAAATTAAAATTATTTTATATAAATATATATATATATATATATATATGTATGTATGTATGTATGTATCATCAAAATATCTAATTTTTAATATAATATAAATATTCCAACTTTTCTAAATCAAAAGAATCACTTTACATGAAAACACCATGCAATTCCATACAAGTTCAATACTTTACAATTAAATATCATATATTATGAAATTAGGTTTTATTCACTAGAAATGTCACATATATAAAATATACATCTATGAAAACTCTAAAGATGATAATTAAATACTTGAGGTGTATTTTGAAAATTATACAAAATTATTTTTACATAAAACCCCTTCAAGTTCTATAAATTACAATAAGGACCCTAGTAAATATAGGTTTAAGCGGGACCAGTCTCTTGAGCCTCAGGAAGCCAGAGATATGGGTGCTTACCTATTTAAGGTAAACAACTTAATAAACGGTATTATCAACATGGTAATCGTCTTTCAAAAAGACACAAATCCTGCCGTCCATATGCAGCGGTTATCGATAACATCAAAAACTTAATTCAGGATTTCAATTTCTTTTCTAATTTTCTGACTCAGACTGAGTCTTGACATAATCAATCTGACTTGAATGAGATTCCAGTATATATATAACAATTCAATATGAATCAATATATTCAATCTGTTCAATCTATACAATCTATAAAACTTGACCGAACCGAACCATGGATATATTCCATTTACATGATTATCCAGTACCTCCATTTACATTTATACGATATCATGGTTTCGGCAAGTCATCCGTCTATATAATCTATAATACAATACAATACAATACAATACAATACCATCAGTACAATCATTACTATCAATAAAAAAATACACATGGTGTTGGGGTCGTTTATGCGTGAATCCAACAAAATCTCAAGAGTCCCCCTAGATCATGAATCCATATCTACTAACACAAGCAAACTATCATGAGGGCCCGTGTTTCCTTACTCCTGAATTACAGCCTGTTGAGTTTGGAATACTTCAACACTAGGTTGAAATCCCATTACTAACATTTGATTCGGGCCCGTAGTTCCCTACCCGTGGATTACATCCTGTTGGGTTCGAGAACACTCTTGAGATTGGTTAACATTCACCCTTGAACTTACATTAACAACAGCGTTAACACTAAATTCAACATTATAACAATATAATACAACTTTAAAAGCTACACACACACACTCTCTCTCTGCCTATTCTATTTCTCCCTTATTTTTGGGACTTACCGAGCGATTGTTCGCTGACGACATTCCTTCTCTTTTTTCTTTGGAATGTTGTCAAGTGATTTGGTCCTTCAGGAGATCTAGCCTACCAGCGAGAACTTGGATCAGCTAGCCTTCGACCCGAAGCTCTAGATACTTGTACATTTCATTTAAGTACTTTCCATTTCTGTTATGCCACTGTTTAGGCATTGCTTTTCATTTCATGTATTTACTTTTCCATGTACTGTAAAAGAATGTTAATAAATAAAGTTGTTCATTACATTTGTCTCTTGGGTATATTTCTTTTATATTGCTTAGATACGCTTAGCGTGTTTACTTCAGAGTAAATACGTAACGGCCTCGTCACGTCCCCTTCGTCGTACACCGGGAAGCAGGGCGTGACAGGTTTTGTTGGCGGCCCATGCAGGTCAGAGCTGTATGGAACCCTACTATGCAGTTCTGTTATGCGTGGACAACCTAAGCAATATAAAACACAAGAACCAGCAACTGAAAACATTCCTTACAATACCTAATCCTTGAATCTTATCATATATTTTGAATCTATCCTAACCCAAATCTTTCTTCCAAGGTTATAGATTCCCCAAACAACACCAGCACGAATGTCAACAACACTCCCCCACCACTACCACTCACACCTGCCATAGCTGCTCCGATCAATGAGCAGACGGTACTGCTTGAGGCGATTCGTAGCCTCCTGGATAGACAGCAGCAGCAGACTGTTATTCTCTTGAACCGTCCAGAAGCGGAAGCACCCGGAGTGAAGCAATTTCGGGAACTGCACCCCAAGAACTTTTCGAGGAAACGAGAGCCCTCTGGAAGCGGAGGAATGGACTTAAAGTATTGAAGATGACCTGGCAGCAGGACAAGTACCAGAACTCGCTTGGGTTCAAGTTGCAAAGCTGCAGCTCACTGACAATGCACGGGTTTGGTGGAAAGCGGAAGAAATCCGTCTTCATCAGCCTATTGAATGGAATACTTTCCGCGACATGTTCGATGCAAAGTATTTCCCAGAGACTGCCCGCTTTGATATGGAACAACAGTTCATCCATCTGCAATAAGGTTCCATGTGGATCAAATTTGTATATGAATATGACGCTGAGTTTACAATGCTCAGTCGGTAAGATATGTCTTAATAATTCGATTTTTCAATATATTACATACTACATAGCTAACACAGGACCGTAACAGCTTTGCGGCCCATCTTATACCGACTGCTGATATCAGAGTTAGAAGATTTCAGCAAGGGTTGGACCCGGAAATCCAAGCCGCATTAGCTACAGGGGATTTCGCAACCCATGATATGGCTTTGAAAGCTGCCCGAAGATATGAGGCAGTCGTGAAGAAGAAGGGCATACATCAATCTGCCGGAGTGAAGCGCCCTGCCAATCAGATGGCAGGAGGAGCCTCATCAGGACCACCATTTGTACCAAGGAGATCGGGAGTACCAATCAACAGGCCCAGTCTAGCCTTTTGTACCTACTGCAAGAGAGCTGGACATCTGATGAAAGATTGCTGACGAGCAAACGGTCTTTGCCTGTTATGTGGATCATCCTCACATACCATAGGAACTTTCCCACACAACCGAACTGTCCTTAATTCCACGGCTAGACTAGCTATCCAAGCTCCACCTACTCGGTTAGCTCTTCCTGCACCACCTCCACGTGGACCACATTTACCTCGACAACCATCGATATACCAGCATGCACGAAGAAATGTGCCGAGATGCTAGGCTTACACTTTGGCGGCCGTAGAAGCTGAGACGGTTGGCCAGGGTAACCCTGGTAATTCTCTTCAACCTTTTCAAACTTTTGCATCACTTTGTAATTTTTTATACACTATCAGTACTTCAGTCACCAAATTTCGCTTGAATTTGTTACACTTTCCTTTTACAAATTTCGAGGATGAAATTTTTATAAGGAGGGTAGAATGTAACAACCCTAAACTTTCTGTACAAATTTTTTCAAAAATACAGAAATGGGTTCTTTTGCCTGAGCACAAGTTATAAGTTTGATTTGCTTTTGAACAGCAAGAAGGAGCTTGTAGCTCATTAGTAAGACCTTGCACTGCTGAACCAAAGCACCAGAGTTCAAATCCCATCAGCCACATTATTTTTTTAATTAGTTTTCTTTTAATTCTTTTAGAAGCCCAAGGGTCTACACGTGCATAACCCGTAAACCAAAAGTCACATATAAAACAAACGAGTCCAGGAGGTATACAAATCGACGGAGGACACATGGCAGCGAAACCCGGCCCGACTCATCCTGACTCGGCCGACGAAGCGGCCGAATCGGCCGCCGCCGCCGGCCGATTCATCCCCAAATCCGATTCTCCCTTCATGACTTCTGTGTCTTTTTGTCTACTTATAACCCCAGAATGGTTTAAAAACCCTGCACACTGACAGAGCCATTCAAAACCTCAATTAATCCAATTTTTAATACAAATTTTAATACAATTTTATCACACCCTTTCATCTACCCTAATCCTAACCTTTTCCTATAAATACCACTCCATTCCACACCCCCTCACTCATAATCTCTTTCCAAACTCTTAAGAAAAATCTCTAAACATTTGTGTGCAAGTGGAGTTAGCAAAGGGCGAAACTCCGACGAACTTCCGACGACGACCCAAGGAAGTGAAGAAAATCAAGAGAAGAAAATCAAGAGAAGAAAAGAAATGAGCATGGCCAAGTCAAGAATGTTGGCTGACCACTCACTCTCTCAATCACACACTCAAAAATATCTCTACTCATTTTACAATAAACAATTCCAAGCCATACCTCTCTACATGCCATGTCCATGCTCTTGCCAACTCACCCTCCATCTTCTAGAAGCTGTTCCGTATAAATACGGAATACTTCTCGGTACACGTATCGAAATACATATATGCGTATTCGTACAAAAATACGAATAGCCAAGAGAGAAAATGAATAGTGAACAATAATATATATATGAATTATTAAATCAAAACCTGATTTAATAATTCGGCTTAATCCTAAACCGCTAGTATTATCAACCGTCCGATTAAAGTCTGTGCATCCTGTACACATATTTAATCGGAAACATGTATGTTCCAATATACGTCATCTACACCATATCGTTTGAACCGTGAAAACCCTTTGTGTGGAATTCTAAAGCCTCGTCAATACGCTGGCAGTGGGTTTAATCACAAGCACGTCTGCGGCACTAACTGTACGTAACGGCTACCCAGGTATTGAGCGAAAGAAAGGACGACGAGCAAACTCATCCAAACCCCTACTAAGCCTGACGTGACAATATCCGTACAATCCGGTCTGTTCGTCTAAGAGTATCACATATCGAGTCTAGGGGGTGGATAAAGTCAGACCCCTAATAACGCGATAATTCGTGTCAGTATGAAACCCATCACCACCTGAGAAACTATTGATCCTGGATCGGTAATTCTCGTCTATCTTGGCCAAGAATTTCTGGTGATGGCCACCCGTACACCGCGCGACATCAACCCCCAATACTAGGAGAGACGAATCCCCGACGATCGGCTCACTGCCTTCATGTTGCTCGGGACTGTACCCAACTAAAACCTGTTTGCACGACTCCTTTAAGCCGTGGTAGGGTAGTAATCAAAGCACAGTGGGAACTCACACGAGACAAATGACGATCTCAGGTCGACAGACTAACCTGTACACATGTCACCTGAGAACTGCTATCTGACAATAGGTATAGTACCAACTAGCAGGTTTCCGGCGAGTCCGTCCAGTGTACTCATAACCCAATGAGCACCTGTTTACTATCTTAGGTGAACAAACTAACACCAATAGCTTGTGAGACCTGGCCACCGCCCTTCGTCGGGGTCTCGATCAGTATACACCAGTCTACTCTGGAGTATCGATGCCCAGTCTCGGAACTCCCACGACTATGGACATTTAAGGATGTGCTTATAGATCACCAGCTCCCACGTATATGATCGCCATCATAATGCTGGTAGTCAAGCAAGAATCCTATGAGCTCTATCAACATGTAATAGTGATAAAGATAAACCAGATAGCATACTATCATCTCAAGTAAGACAGTTCTACCGGTACAGGTCCTCCCTCAATCATCATAATCACCTGCCTACGACTACGATAATTGTCTTGAGAGCACTATAGCCAACAATCTCCCACTTGCACTTAAGGCCAATTATTGCGGTGTCGCATACTCACAGCTCGTGTGATACCGAACACCCAACTTCTCTACTAAGCAGTTTCGCAAAGCTCGTTTGTGAAACTTTTGTGTTCGAGAAATAGCCTCAGTGAGTAGATCCGCTCCAATGTTTCTATCTTTATCTCTCTATATCTCAACTTCGCGGAGAATAACCATCTCTCGAAATGAGCAATACCTTGTCTTAGAATTTTTTTGGATATCTGATGGGACCCAGTTCACAAATGAACTCCAAATCTAGAAAACTTCTTAGACTGTATCATCTACTGAATTTAATCAGTATCTTGCGCCATGCCTTCCTCAGTATCCGCTTGGACCACCTGTCCAACATACTGTCCCTCAGAAGAGGGAAAAACTATAACTCAGATAGCCACTCTGTCATCCAGGTCACCTTGGATGCCTGAAATGATAACCGTCTCCTGAAGGAGGCTGCCATTACCAGATCCCTAGAACATCCATTTATGTTCATAAACTGCTTCCCTATATTTCTCCACGATTGGATTAATATATGTTTATTGCAGCTAGTGCAAAAACAATATCTGGTGTGGTACTTGACATTTCATGATTAACTCAATTGTCTAAGCAAGTGATATGCTAATCATGCAGATCCCTCTCGCCTTTAGTCTGTAAGACACCTTTAGAGAGGGTGGCTCTATCACCTGCAAGTACACCACCATGCCAGGAGTCGTCCATTCTAAAACACTTTAGAATAGTGTCAAGTACCCAAATTTGGACACATCCTAAATCTAGATCTAAAACCATAGATCTAGTAACCAGAAGCCCTGATATTATATCAATGTGCTATGTGGAGAAACAACTGTGTGACAACCACAGTATAACTGATCGTAGTATAGGAATTTCACTTTCTATAAAGTGCATATCATCCCAAATACCAGGACACCATATCCTACTACCTTCTTACCAGATCCATCTTCTATTCTGATGAAGTCAAAGCCTATGACTGTCACATCAAAAATAGATGATCTATTTCCGCTATACCTGCTTTAGTCTATAAATAGATATAAACTACTTGCCCATTATGCTTCCGCTGCTCCCAATGACTACAACAACACTGTTCCCGCCAAAATCTTCGGCCAAGAGCTATTTGTTCCTGTTTATGCCGGTTTAAATTTTGTTTACAGATATGTGTGAAACCAGGCTCATTCATATACGCACATGTACACATCAGAGGAAGAACATGTGTTCAACGACAAAAACAAAGCATTTAATTGAACCTTTTATTCTACAGGAAATAGATCACCAAACATGGCATCGAAAGTACAGGGATTTACAAAACTATGGATAAAATTATCTAACTCCCTCTCTGCCTTCTCCACCATGACAAAGCGGCGATCTTCACGAAGAGTAGCTACCCATCGGTCAGCACCGCACCCATCAGCAAAGGCAGACATGACAACCCGCTGAGCTCGTATTTGGCTTAGCAGCCGGACAGAGCGATCCTTCAGAGCTGTGGTGATCAAAAGTGCCTCATGGAAGCACTCGATCTTGTCTTCCGCGGCGCCGAGCATTGCCGGAGTCATCTCCGCCGGAGGAGGGGGAATATCATTGACCACAGACAAGAAAACCAAATGGAGCCGATGAGGAGAGGAGATCCTATACGAGTCAAGAGCTCGTGCAGCACTGTGTCGCATTGGTCATCCGTAAGAGTAGGGTTCACTAAGCGCGCAGCACAACGAGGAACAATTTTCTCAATGGGCACCTCCCATGGCTGACGGCGACCATGTGGGCGATTACAAGTCATAGCTCTTCTCTGTCAAAATGATTCACTAAAAAGTGAGAGAGAAGAGAAGCATTGCTTAAGTCTAAGCACAGAAAATGTTGTGCATGATAGAACTATTTCCAAGCTCTGGGAAAGAGAAGCTTGACTCAGGAAAAGTGGAGAAGGAAGGTGCAAAGAAACCTTCAGTAATGAGGCAGCGCCTCACGTGTAAAGCACGAGAGCGCTGAGCGCCAGCACCATGAGTCAAAGACTCTGAAGCAGCGCCTCACGTGCAAAGCATAAGAGCGCTGAGCGCCAACGCTAAAGAGTCAAAGACTCTGAAGCAGCGCATCACGTGCAAAGCACGAGAGCGCTGAGTGCCAAACGCCAAGAGTCAAAGACTCTGAGACAGCACTCACGTGCAAAGCACGAGAACGCCAAGCGCCAGAACTAAATGTTCTCCACTGTTGGATCAAAAATCCAATGAAGATTATAAATCATCAAAATTCATAATAAAATTCTGTTAAGGAAATACTCCTCAGAATCTTTCCAAACAGGAAAGATTATGCTCTATAAATCAGAGCACCGTTGGATCAAAGATCCAATGGTGATTAAAAATTACCAAGATACAGAGTAATTTCTGTATGGGAAAATAATTTTCCAATCTTGTTAATAACAAGAAAAATGTCTTCTGTAAAACAGAAGCCCTAGAATCAAAAGATCCAATAGTGGGGAAACATCCCCAAATCAATCAGAAAAAAGATTTCCTTAACTAATTCAACAAATCAGCCTCCCCTATATAAAGGCCCCAAGACTTCAAGTCTTGCATAGAGAAACCCCCTATAAACTTTGAGAAATTTCAAAGAGAAGAGCAAGCTCTCGGAAGAAGAAGAATTTCTTCAAGGTAAATAAAACAGAGAGATAAAATCATCTCATAGGGGAAGAAGAACCTATTTCTAGATCATAGATCTATAAGACCGAGGTCTTTCACAAAAGAGATCATAGCATCTCATCATAAAAAGTGAAGGGGAATAACTTAATTCTCTTCAGATCATAGATCTATAAAATAAAGATGAAGTATTTCATAAAAACAGAAGAGATTATAAAATCTCCTATTAAATTAAGAACGTAGTTCTTAGATTTATGAGACAAAATCTCCTATGAACGAGAATCTAATTCTCAGAGCGCAGAACTGATCAAAATTGCCTAAAAAGAGCCTTAGCGTTCCAAATTAAAAAGAAGCGCTTTAGCGCTCCAAGACTGGCGCACAGCGCCGCAGCGCTCCATGCGCTATTTTAAAAAGAAGCGCCTCAGCGCTCTAAGACTGGCGCACAGCGCCACAATGCTCCAAGCGCTATTTTAAAAGAAGCGCCCAGCGTTTCAAGGTTGGCACTCAGCGCCAAGCGCACCACGTGCTTCTCATATGTGCGCTATTTCACAAGGAGCGCTCTGCACTCATTTACTAGCGTTTAGCGCCAAGCGCACCACGTGCTCCTCACGTGTGCGCTCTTTCTTAAGGAGCGCTCTGCACTCATTTACTGACGCTCAGTGCCAAGCGCACCACGTGTCCCTCACTGTGCGCTCTTTCACAGGAAGCGCCTTAGCGCTCTAAATCTGGCGCTCAGCGCCAAGTGCACTACGTGCTCCTCACGTGTGTGCTGAGAGAACATAAACTGTTCTTTAAATAAAACCCCAAAGCTATAATGAGTGCTCAACACTCAATAAAAAACAAAAAGTTTGTCAGAACCCAAACCAATGCTCAGCATTGTTAAATGTTCAACATTTTAACTGAGTGGGCCGAGCCCAAGTTGGCCACAGATCCCTCATTTAGATTAATTGAGCCCATATGCTCATAAATTTTTTTTTACTGATCTTAGTCCCAAACTTGACTATAGATCTCCCAACCAACATTGGTTCAAGGGTATATCTTTTCGTACCTCTGATATATGTCGTTGTAATTCTTCAACGTCTTCAGAGAGACGGAGGGTCCCAATAACCAATAACTTTTAGCACATCCCCAAACAGTTGAATCAAAACCACACAGACTATGATGTCTTTAAACTGGACTATGATGTCCTTAAACCATACGGACTGTGGGGTCCTTAAACTCATGGACTATGATGTCCTTAAACTTTATGGACTGTGAGGTCCTTAAACTCATAAACTATGATGTCTTTAAACTTTACAGACTATGATGTCTTTAAACTATCACGTACTATGATGTCCTTAAACTTATGGACCGCAATATCTCTAAACTAAAACAATAGAGCCCAAATGCTTTTTTGTTGGATCTAAATGATCCTGTTAAGTAGATCTTAGTCTAAAAATAGACTACGTATCCTTAACAAACGTTTAAGTTGATCTTGATCTCAATAAGATTAACGATCCTTAAACCCAAACCAAATCCAAATCTAAGAAAATATGGATTTGGACTAATCCACGCCCTACGGGCGACAACATAAATTAGTCTCCGTATACAATCCACGGGCAACCAAAAATAAAACAAACACACACGACAAGAAGTGACCATCTGGAGAAAGAGAAAGTGGTTACCGTGATGCGATAGCGTAATTAACTGCAGGGGCTTGCGCCTGCAGGGAAGAGCGTCCCCACAATAAAAAAACCCATCATAAACGAGGGGGAATCTGACGAAATCTGCTACAACGGCCGCATCCGTCTAAACCTCCGATACACGGTGCCATAAATCAACTTGGCATTTTCGGAGAGGTGGATGGATAAAACCCAAATAGCATCTACCCCCAAATTCAGGCAAGACGACCTACGCGGTTTTGTCTCTGTATTCGGCGGAGAACAGATTCTGGCATGCCCGGTGGGACCTTTTCCTCTTTCCACTCCACACTTCATGTGTCGTGTTTCGCTAATGAATCATGGTTTGCTATGGTTGCCCCTGGATTCGAGGTACTAACATTTGGTGTCTTGCTCCCGTGCAGAGAAAATGGCTTCCAACTGCACTAGCTGCAACAACAACTCACACTCCATCCTCGCCGGAGGAGTGGCTTATGGGCCCCAAGTGGCCTTTGTTTTCACGATGCCAGTGGAACAGGTGATGCAAGCCACCACTGGGCTGTTCTTTGGGACCATGCTCTCACCAATGAGCTTCAACGCCCCACTGCCGTCGCAAGAAGCACCGAAGAAGTTGGTCTTTGATCGGCTTACAACTACTGCGGCCCCTCTCAATGGGTCGCCCAAATCCAACGCCTCGGTCTTTAATAGACTAGGCCAGAGCTCCAACAGGCCCATGAAGAAGCCCGCAATACCCGAAGGGGTTATCCCAAAGCGGATAGCCATTCCGGCTCAAGTAGAGGAAATCGTCAAAGTGGCTTCTCCTGCTAAGGGGTCGGTCTTCACAAGATTGTCCGTTCTAACTCCCGCTCCAGGCGAAGTCACCAAGGATGCTTTTTCTGTTCGAAAGTCGGCTTTCGCAAGACTGACTATCCCTTCTCAGCGGACATCAGTCTTCAAGAGGCTGACACCGGCAGCAACCCTCCACCAGAACAGGGGCATGATGAAGCCACTCCCATAGCTGAACCAATACTGTCTGCAAGGCATGCTCGACGTCGTCACTGGCGCCGAGTGAGGAAAGCTGGGGGCAATTCCCCTTCTAGACTTACCCCGCCAGCTCCAACGGTGGAAATTGACACCGCTGTTCCAACTGGGAATAGCTTTGAACCACTCAGGAGGGTGCGCAAGAACGCTTCGACCGCCGTGCTTAAAAGATCTCCTCCGTTTGTGGAGAATGTTACTAAAACAAAGCCAGAGCAGCCCCCTCAGTGGCTGTCCTCCAAAATCCACAAAGTCTGGCGAAGAGTCCAAGACTCCGCGATCGACCAAGACTACTCCTGCCGACATAAGAGAATGAAGATCCGGAAAGAAGAGAATCCCACCGCCGTCGTACTACGGAAAGCATCGACTGCAACAGCCCCCGCAACTTCCACCGCCCATAAAAGGGTAAGGTCGGAGAAGATCCATGTGTCTGCGACAAATCTTAAGGGTGCTGAATCCAAACGCCCCAAGTCTGGGGACATGGTAGTGCACACCATCTACATGGCTTCCAGAAAGGAGGATAGCCGTATCTCTACGGGTCATCGACCACTCACCCGATCTGTGACAAAATCCCCGGAGCAACAGCAAAAGCTCCAGGAAATGCTAATGAAGATGGCCGCGCTCACTAGGCCGAAAAAAAGCTCGGAGACGTCGTCAGAGCAGCGCCGGGAACAGGAAACCGACGCCGAGTTCCTCCGCAGAATGCTCGAGAAGAAAGATAAAGAAGCTGCGGAAAAAGCGGCCAACATAAAACAAATGGCGCTATTATTTCAGGACATGGTCGAAATGATGATCCAACCGGATCCTCCAGCTGAAGACCCTCCAGTAATCCTTGAAGACGACAGAGGGGAGACATCGAACTCTCTTCCGGCTCTATCAGCAGCCAAGGAGGAGACCATCTCTAAAGCCGCCCTTGATGACTATATAGCTCAACAGATACGAGCTCATCAGGCGAGCGAAGCAGCTAACCAAGTCGTCAGAACTGGGTGACCCTATTCGGGCTGGTACGATCAGATTAAGTACCTGCCAGGATATACGATCCCCAAATTCCATGTGTATAAGGGGACGGTTAATCCACATCAGCATATCGCTCAGTTCAGAGCTCTCTGCGGCAATACCGGAGGTGACGACGAATTGCTACTTCACCAGTTCGTCGGCAGCTTGGCAGAGACGGCCTTTGAATAGTATTCAGAGCTGCCGAATGACTCCGTCAAAACTTTTACGGAGATGGAGTTGCTATTCACCCAGCGTTTTGCAAGCGCTAGTGAACGCACCCCAATCACGGCATTGATCAATGCCAGGGTAAAGCCTGGAGAAACATGGGTTCAATACGCGATACGGTGGCGGAACCTATGGTCGAAATGCGAACAACGCATCGAAGAAGCTCCTGCAGTAGGCATGTCGTGGGTACCCTCGACCCTCAGTTGACTATCTCCCAATTCATGATGTTCTTCAAGCCGACCACCTTCCAGGCTTTGATTGACAAGCTGACCCAAATGGACCAGACGGGGTATAGGCCTTTCCCTTCAAAGGCGGATTCTTGAAATGAAAAAGGCAAAGGGAAAGTGACCTTTGCCGCCAACGCTCAAAAATAGCCGAGTGAGCCAAAACCAGCTGCTTGCTGATTGTCTACGCTTTTCTGCGTGCTTAGTTTTTTAATTACCGCAATCAAGACGGTTTCGTTTGGTAGCTAGCCGGTTGAGTACAGGTCGATCCACAGGGAGATGGAATCTTTTTCTTTATGTTTTAACGAGTTAAATCTAAATATTTTGAGTTTTGTTTTAAGATCTACTAATGAGATAAAGGATGATAAAGAACTTGCTAGGGTTAGAATTAGGTTAGTTCGAGTTAGGAATTTCTCATTTCTTTCAATGCCCTTCTTAATATCGGTGTTACGGTAATCGGTAACAACGGGGATTAGCACGACTAGGAAGGAACTTACAAGTATAAGCTAGGCTTTCCATACTTAGTTTCTTCCTTTTGGTCCTTGTTCGTCTGTTCTTGGCTCTTAGCCCTAACCTCCGGTTAATTCAACCACAACCGGTCTAACTATGAAATCACCGCTATCATGTAGGATAGGGTGCTTTAGTGAGCAGATTGTGGTTCAATTAAAGGGAGTCTGAATTAAGGTGTTGGGCAAAGAAAAGAGTGAGAGAGATTTCCTTCTCTCAAACTTTTCTTCTCCTGCCCTAACAAGTGAGAGATTACTCACCCATTAAAAAGATAAAAACAAAAAGCAAGAAAGAAAGAAATGAGGTTAAGAAGAAATTACAACTAGCTATTTGAGACCTCACCTTGGCAAGGATTTTACTCAAACATCATCGTTGTTAAGAATAAAGAAAATAGAAGAAGAGAAAACCAAAGAAAAACAACGATAATATAATACAACTAAATTACCAAATAAAAATTGCAAAGATAAACATGCAAGGTAAAAAGGAACTCTTTTTTTTTATTAATCAACGCTCATAAACTCATTACAATTTTTCATAGAGAAAGATAAAGAAGAACAGAATTTAATTCTAAAATCTAAATAAAGAAAGGCATACCCTAATTTGGCATTGAGCTCTGCTATTTATAGGCAGGAGAGTGAAACCCTAGGTATACATTCTGAGCCAATCACGAGATTACAAAACTTCCCCAAAAGAGCTAAGTCAACGCTGCTTCAACTGCCACCGACACTATTCAGACGTGGCCGCGGAACCGCGGCAGAAGCGTCTATTTGGCCGCGGTTCCGCGGCCATTTGGTGGAATTGGGGGACCATCTTTTCAGAGCTTCTCCATGTTGCTGTTCTCTTATGTTTTGTACACTTGGTTTCTCAGATTTCTTCCAGATTTTCGACAGTGCAAAAATGATGTGGACCTTTGCCTTGAGCTTCGCGTTTGAAGTCTTGGATCTTGTGCTGCCCTTGTGCTTTGTGCATTGAAGTGACCAACGATTTGCCATTTTGTCCCTTGAACTGGTAGGCAGCATCATACGGATGGTTAGTGAAGATCAGTATTCATCTGTTGTTGGTCGTAGTCCCGCATTTATTGCGACTTTTCATGAATTTCACTGTAAAGAGCTGAGAACCTGTAACCTGCAATTATTCAGCAAACACGGATCAAAAGTACCTACCTATATGCATTGTGATCAAGAATGGGCGGTATAAAAATGCAAAAATCTGATATGAACACTTGCCAAGGCAACAAGCGGCGATCCCTCGATAAGAAGTTAAGACGTCCTTACTCATTTCCCCACGATAAAACAAGAAGACTGTTCGAACTGGCAGTGCGCAACGGGCTCATCACTCTGTCGAATCCAAGACATCCGTCGCAACCTGGTGACATTAACCATCCTAACTATTGTCCCTACCACAGAGTAATGGGTCACCCACTCGAAGATTTCTACGTCTTCAAAAACTGGGTTGAAGACCAATACCAATAAGGCAAATTCACGTTGTCTGAAAACTGGAAGGTGAACCCGCCACAACCACATGCTCCGAAAAAGATGGACATGCCGGGTGTATCGTGCTGATTCATAGAGGAAGTTCCATGGGAAGTTGTTCTTTCGGCAAAAACTAAAAGAATGCTGAAAGATCTTCAAACATGTCCGGCGATCAGGTGGAAAAGCCCGCAAGAGCCGGAGATCATCGATGGGATGCTGAAACCACGCCCAACATCGGAAGTTAGTAGCGATAGGCAAAATACCCAGGCCCAGCTGTCAAAGGCTTCGAAGAAAAAGAAGAAGACCAAAAAGCCCGCGCAGTCTGACGACAAGCGTATGGATCTGCAAAAGCATATTGACGCACTGGAGGAATACAACCAGAAGGCGCGAACCCCAGTCACACTTCAAGAGTTTCTCAATCACATCCTTGAAAGTGAAGATAACGACAATGATGAGGGAGACAACTCGTCAGAGGAACCTGAAAATTATGTGGCAAGTTGCCACATGATCTCTCATTCGTCGCTAAGTAACAAAGAAGCTCACTCGGCGTTAAAAGATAACGTAGAGGAATTGGGGGCAGGAGTAGTGCCAAAATCCTTGGATTATATGACAAGGTCTATTAAGGGGAAACCTACTTATTCATAGAGCATCCGGCGAAACTTCGCCTCAAAGCTACTATGGACCGAAAAGTCCGTAAACTACAAATTTGCCTCAAATATGGCAACAATGGACCGAAATGTCCTGAAACTAACTACTGACCGAAAAGTCTTTAAACTACTACAAACCCGCAGCATCCTTAGGCTGACCTCGTAAAAAAACGGTACGTCCATAAGCAGAATGGGCACGGATGAAAACCCGAAAGGGCTCCGTGAGTAAAAACAGCAGGGCTACCGGTGAGTTTGTGAAAACCCAAAGGGGCTCAGACTCGTAAAAAAAAAAAGAAGGTATGCCCACAAGCAAAATAGGCACGGATGAAAATCCGAAAGGGCTCCGTGAGTAAAAACAACAGGGCTACTGGCGAGCTTGTGAAAACCCGAAAGGGCGCAATCTCGTTAAAAGACACTTGCAAGGTCCTCTCGACCTTCTAAGGAGAAAACTACCTGCGTGAGATCCTTACGACTCACAAAGGAGCAACACACTTAGGAATCCCCATGATTCCTAAGGAGAAATTACACTTACGAGATCCTCAAGACTCGTAAGGAGAACCCTCTTATGAGACCCTCACGGCTCATAAGATTCAAAAGCCTTAAGCTACAGGGATCTGAACCTGTTCTTAAGCCATCACCTTTCCCAGGTTGCCCTACAAGCGGTTCAATATTGACCCTTGTATACAAATCCACGGGCACAAATAAACGTCTCCCACACCAAGTTCCACCAATGGCATGAAATCCCCCTGTTTGGTGAACAGGCACTTGTAAGTCCTTTCGACTTATAAGGAGAAAAGGCCCTTATGAGATCCTTACGACTTATAAGAGAGAACACCACTTAGAAGTCCTCACGACTTCTAAGGAGAACATACACCTATGAGATCCTCAGGACTCGTAGGGAGAAACACCTTTATAAGACCCTTACGGATCATGAAGTCAAAAGCCTTAGCCGACAGGATGTTAACCCTGTTTGCTAAGCCACCTTTGCTCGAACCGGCAAAGGCAGATGATGATTCGCTCCTGGCAATATTCCAGTTGTAGCGATGTTGATACCTAAATCGATATCAAATTCCAAGTCCCTTCATGGCAAATGATGAGTCGCTCCTGGCAACATTCCACTCGCAGCGATACTGATGCAAGATTGGTATTAGACTATGAGTTCCATACTCGCGATAAAAATCAGAGCCAAAAATGCATATGAAATAACCGAAATGATGGGAAAAATTGCAACAAAATCAGCAAGTAAAATATATGCATACAAAATAGCCGAAATGGTTGGGCAACTCGCAATAAAAAACAACGAGTAAAAAAATAGCCGAAATGATTGGGCACCGCGAAAAATAGCCGAAATGATTGGGCAATCGCAACTTTCGTGATATAAAAAGCTGAAATGATAGAGCATCGTGGAAAGAAAAAAAAATAACTTTTGCCCTGCAGGTGTCCATACTGACCCCTGTATATAATCCATGGGCATAAATGAAAAGAGAACCACATGTCCCAACAAACTCCATCAAAGGGAGAGTCAGGTCTCAGCGGCAATATCTGCATCTCAGAAGACCAGCAACAGCGTTCCTCCTCATGCCAGTAGGATACAGATGCAATATCAACAAATGGAGCCATGGCAGAGTCCCCTAATTCCAAATCTCGACGGTTCATAGACAACCTAGAGACAACCTCGACATTCGTCGCAATATTGCAGACACAATATCAACAAACGAAGCAAAGAAAAATCCCTAAACTTCAGGGTCTTGACGTCAACATCGACATCCTAGAGATCAACACCGGCGTTTCTCCGTATTCCAATCGGATGCAGACACAACATTAACAAAGCGGAGCCATGGAAAAGTCCCCTAGTTCCAAATCTCGATGGTTCGCAGACAACCTAGAGACTACCTAGGAACTATGGCAGAGTCCTTAGTTCCAAGGCTCGATGGCTACATCTACGGCCTAGAGATCGATAACAGCGTCCTTCTTCCTTCCAGCAGGATACAGGCGCGACATTAACAAACGGAGTTATGGCAAAGTCCCCTGGTTCCAAAACCTCGACGGTTCACAGACAACCCAGAGACAACCTTGACATTCGTCGCAATATTGCAGACACAATGTCAATAAATGAAACCAAGGAAAATCCCTCGCTTCAGGGTCTTGACGACAACTCAAATGAGACCTGAAAAGACTATCAGAGATCATCCCACACCAGCGCGGAGTGGTCATGACTCATCGGGGCTCCCAAACTGAGCTTAACCTTAAGTAAAAAGCGACATGGAATATCCCTAACGCTCGCTCTTTCTACGGTAATATCACCTGGAAGATTACTTGAAGACATCTTGTCCATCCCCCGAAGGGATCAGAGACACGACAGTCACGGGGTTACCCGAACAACAAGATTGCATATCGGGGAATATATCGGCCAACGCGACGGTGCGACGGGTAAAAAAAACCTTTAGTACCACAGACCCTAACGGACTTCTATTAGCAGGAGTTAACTGTGACGTTAGGAAACCCTTGTGAGAACTTCTCGATTCGTCTCGACTCATGAGGAAATTAGTGTCCTTACGAGAACTTTTCGATTCATCTCGACTCGTAGGGCAAAGCCTTAGGCAACTGGGATAAGGACCTGTTTCCTAAGCACTGGGGCCCTGCAAGTTGGTCCAAGATGGACTATTGTATACTATTCACGGGCTACACTCTCCAAGGTCAAATCTCGATAAGGAGGGAAACAACCACTTATGAATCCTCTCGACTTGTAAGTGGGAAAAATTCTCTTGTGAGATCCTTATGACTCTTAAGAGAAAACACACTTAGGAATCCTCATGATTCCTAAGGAGAAAAGATACCTACGGGATCCTCTCGACTCGTAGGGAGAAAACCCTTTATGAGACCCTCATGGCTTGTAAAGTTGGAAAGTCTTAGGCGGCAGATCTAAACCTGTTTCCTAAGCCATCGCTTCTTATCTCGATTCAGGAAAATAAGCGTCCTTGACGAGAGCATCTCGATTCACGTTGACCCGTAGAGAAATCAGTGTCTTTGCAGGAATACCTCGATTCTTCTTGATCATCATGGAAATCAATGTCCTTTGCGAAACTTCGATTCAGAGAAATCGGCGTCCTTGACGAGAGTATCTCGATTCGCGTAGACCTGCAGAGAAATTAGTGTCTTTCCAGGAATACCTCGATTCGTTTCGACCCCAGAGAAATCAGTGTCCTTAGCAAAATCACGATTCAGGGAAATCAGCTTCCTTGGTGAGAACCTCGATTCGCGTTGACCCGCAAGGAAATCAGTGTCTTTGCAGGAATACCTCGATTCGTTTCGACCCCAGGGAAATCAGTGTCCTTGGCAAAAACCTCGAGTCAGGGAAACCAACATCCTTGATGAGAGCATCTCGATTCGCATCGACCCGCAGAGAAATCGGTGTCTTTGCAGGAATACCTCGATTCGTCTTGACCCCCATGGAAATCAGTGTCCTTGGCAAATATCTCGATTCAGGGAAATCAGCGTCCTTGACGAGAACATCTCGATTCGTGTCAACCCGCAGAGAAATCAGTGTCTTTGCAGGAATACCTCGATTTGTCTCAACCCCGGGGAAATCAGTGTCCTTGGCAAAACCTCGATTCAGGAAAATCAGCGTCCTTGGTGAGAACCTCGATTCGCGTCGACCCACAAGGAAATCAGTGTCTTTGCAGGAATACCTCGATTCGTTTTGACCCCAGGGAAATCAGTGTCCTTAGAAAAAACCTCAAGTTAGGGAAACCAGCGTCCTTGGCAAGGACCTCGATTCGTTTCAACCCGCAAGGAAATCAGTGTCTTTGCGAGAATCTCTCGATTCGTCTCGACCTGCGGGGAAATTAGTGTCCCTAAGCATAAAGTCTCAACACATGAGATAGGTGTGATTACTTTGTCTCATGACACTCTAGGATTCTCAACACATGAAATGGATAGAGTGGAGGTTGAAGAAGAAGCCATTGATGGAAGTTGTGAGCTCAAGAAAAAACCTAGTGGAGAGGAAGAGCTTGCTTATTATGTGAGATGAATATGTGAGAGCTCTAGAAAAAGATCAAGACCAAAACCATGCCCCTATGGCTGCCCCTCTCTCTCCTCATATTAATCCCACACAATAAAACAATAACTAAAATGGACATGGATCAAAAAATCACACCATGAGTCACCAAAGTTGCACATGCCATATTTAATGCTCTTGAACAAAACTTGCACTCACAATATCCACATAATCAAACATTAATCTAAATGTTTAATCTAAAAAAGAAATGGCATCTACTAAAATAATCTCGTGATGGATCACAAGAATACCCCTCATCCATATATACATATCCGCATCCGTATTCCGACTGAATACGAATACTACGAGACGAAAGTAAACCATCAATCTAATACTAGGATCCGGTTTAAACCAAAGCCCACTAGTATGATCCGTCCGATCATGATCCGTGCATAAGTGCATGTATATGATCGAACCCTGCCATAAAACCATATGGCCTCTACAACGTTTCGCCCGAATTTAGGAAACTTTCTGTGGGGGACTCTAAAGACTTGTCAATACGCTGGCAGTGGGTTTAACCACAAGCACGTCAGTAGCACTAGCTGTACATAACGGCTGCTGTTCATATCATAATTTTGTATTATTATATTCCCCATTCTTAATCATTTTACAAATAAACAGGTGCTTTTGATCCATGTCTGTTACATAGCTGCAGGTTAAAGGTTCTCGGAACAAAACAGTGAAAACGGTGAAAAGACGTTACAAAATTGAGACTAAGACCAACAAATAAAAGAATCTTGATCATGCTTACAGTTTGAGGGACAAACGAAGATCAATGAACAATTTCACAAAGGACAAAGGCAGCGCAAGATTCAAGACTTTAACACGAAGCATGCGGTAAAAGTCCACAACATTCTACACTGTGGAAATCTGGAAGAAACTAGAAGACATTCTGAAGAGCCAAGTGAAGAAAATAGAAGGAAAAAGCAACAGAATGAAGCCCTGAAGAAATTATGCATCAAGACCACCATATGGCCGCAGAACCGCGGCCGTGCTGTGCACGTGCGGTGCGTGTCGGTGTGCATCGGTGCTTCGGTGCATTGACTCGGTTTTGTTAAGGGTATTTTTGTAATTTTAGATATGGATCAGATGTAAACCCTAGGGTTTCTATTATCTATAAATAGTAACCCTACAGTCTCTTTTGAGGTGTGCCTCTTTTTGGGTGCCTCTTTAGAGATGTCTCTTTTAAATTCCAGATCTTAGATTTTCAATTCAATGTAATCGTCAAAGAGGGCATCAATAAAGAAGTAAGTTTTTTATCTTGCCCTAGTTAATTTCTTTTCTGCCTTAGTAATAAATTTCTTTTTTGTCCTAATTATAAATTTTATTTATCTGCCGTAGTTGTTAATTTTATTTATCTGCCGTAGTTGTTAAATTAAAATCACAAAAATGAACTCTTAGATCTTAAAATAAAAACACCATTTTTTTGGATTAACCCGTTAGAACACAAAGATAAGGAATCCATCTTCCTGTGGACCGACCCGTACTCAACCGGCTAGCTACCAAGCGACGCCGTTCTTGATTGCGCTTAAAATTCTTTGATTCATCTTTTAAAAGCGCAAGCGCGCGAAAATCACAACAATCAAATGGCGCCGTTGCCAGGGAGACGGTAGTCTCTTTCTTTGTGTAATTTCGGGTTAAAAAAAATAAAATAAAAATTTGAAAATTTTAAAATTTTAAAATTTTAAAAACAAAAAATAAATAAATAAATAAATAAAATAATTCATCTTATTCTTCTTGAGAGGTATTTGTGTGAATTGTGCAGGAAAAGAAGACGGAAAGATTCAGATCTGGAAAATCGCAGTGAACAAATCAAGAAACAAAAAATCTGAACAAACAGGGGAGAATCCAAACAACAAACAGAAAATTTTTGGAGATCCAAACTAACAGAACCACCGCGGAACCGCGGCGGATATATGCAGTTGACCGCGGAACTGCGGTCAACCGCTGACGTCATCACCTCAAATCGCTCTGTGAGTATTTTTTATCTCCTCTGTAGCCTCCTGATCTCAACTGAAAATTTTCCTGCAGGGTTCTTTGCGCAAAAGAGAAAAAAATTCTTCTACCTCTCCAATAAATTATTTTTGTGCAGGATTCTTTGCGCTGCAAAATAAATAAAAAATTTGAAAGTGTTTTATATTTTTGTGTGTTTACTGCTTTGCATTTTTAAAACGGACTTTTAAGGGGCTATAACACCAATCAAGATTGGGTGGGGATTTCATTACCCTTCGTAGAACCCCAAAAATCACAAAAAGCATTTGCATCAACCTTCGGGTTAATAAAAAATATTAGACTCAGCCAATAAGGACTGTCGCGCTCAATAGGACAAAGAAAAAGTTGTAGGTATCGGTCGTTTATCTAAACCAGATTTTGTGGTGCTTAGGCTAGACAAGTAGGAAAGGTAATTTTAAAAAGCCCATCTCATGGTGATTCGTGAGTGGATCCCTCCTTTCTTTACTTGTGCTTACCTGGCCATAATTGGCGGTGAAGAGGCGATTTGAGGATCTCACAATTTGCCTTTTGGAACAGTTATGAGCAGTTTAGTTGACTTAGGAGACCCTAGCTCTAGGCTTGATTGTGCATGCTTATATTATGACTGTTTGAAAATGTGTAGTAGTCCATACAAATTTTGCAAAACCTCTTTCTAAAAAAAACACTTTCAAAAATTTCAAAAACCCAAAAGCAAACAATTTCTTAAAAAAAAATAAAATAAATTTTTTTTAAAAAAAATTAATAAATAAATAAATAAAAATCATCACATTCTTTTTCTTCTCCTTTCTCACATCATGGGTACCCCACCTCCCAAAACTCTTGCCGAACTTTGGTACCCTGAACCAAACTTTGCTTCCTACGCGACTTGTTTTGGTCGAATTACGGACGACTCATCCATGCCCAAAATTTCTTTGAAAGATCGAATAGAAGCGTTAGGAGAAACAGTTGGACTCCGCAATCCACTGTGTATCAACCGTTTCAACCTTCACCACATTCTTACGTTGATACTCTTTTTTCGAGTCCTATTGTAACTCCGAAACTCATGTCTATTGCTGAACATATTGAACAATCTCGTAACCGATCTTTCACTCATTTCAACACTTCCAGTTCTTAGGATCAACAAGTCCATTCACCTTTTTATCCAAATGTTGATCCTACTCCTGTCCAACCATTCAATTCCTACCAGTCCTACCCGACTTTCAGACATTCCCTAGACATTGCTTCTACACAGCCATTTGGGAGTTTCCAGAATCCAAACAATTTTGAATCTTTTACTGAAACCCCTTCACAACCCATGTCTAGTCTGGAACAGTCGTTGGAAGCTTATATTGTAGCGAAAAACCAATAGATAAGGAATTTGGATGCGTCCATTGCCGCCCTTATGCAACCTAGTGACCCGGTAGCTAGTTTCCAACTAGCTCTAAAAATTCTAATGTATGATGAGGCGGTTGGACAGATTGAGAATGTGAGTGGAGAGAGTGAGTTGTGCACTCTTCCAAATCAAACCTACCCATCCCCAATTGAATCCCACAACACCGGTTTTCAAACAAGTGTCCTAAATGATTCACCAGTTAAAGATAAAACGTGTAATGAGTTGTGCGACTTTGTAGTGTTTGATTTACCTGATTGTGAAGAGCCCTTTTCGAGTGAACCCAAACCTAATCCTTTTGAACTTTACACCTCCAATCTAGAACCTGAATTGATAAATATCCATACTTTTGATGAGGTGTCTGAAAAAATTGATTTTCACTTGATTGAGGATATTGACACAGGGAATAATTTGGATGATGAACCCGCAGATTTGACTGAATTTTTCTCTCTAATTCATCATCCCGAGTCATTGAATGTTTTTCCCGAACTTCATATGCGTCTTGATTTTGATAATAATTGCATGGATGAGATAGCTTTTGAGGAGAATTATGAGGATAGTATTGAGGAGAGTATTGAGGATAGTATTGAGGATGAACCAGTTTTGTTTGATGAGTCGGATTTTCCAATTCATCCTCCTGAAGCTTTAACCGTGACACTTCCTAAATCACTCCCCTTCGTCCTTTCCATCGTTTCGACCGTGCAAGAATCCGTCACGCTTCCATTTTCAATGTCTGGTTTACCAGGTTCAACGTATCCATATTTTCTCACGAATCTTGAGGGATTTGACCCCATTTCTCGACGGGTTGATAAATTAGCACAATCTCTTTTAACACATCGGTCATCGCAATTTGTGCTAATTTATTCACTCAATTTACACCCTCAAGTTCGTACTACACTTCTTTCTCTTTTCCGCCATTCTTCTCCTCCACCAAGATCGTATACTGCTTCTATTCCCACACAGTCTCGTGTGCTTCTTATTTCTTTCCTCTACACTCCATTCTTTCACCAACCACAGCATTATGACGATAAAAATTTTGAATGGTTGGTGCTAACCTTTGGCCTGTGTAAGGCCTTATATAGCTTGATACTGTGTTTTTCTCCTCCCTAACTCTGAACTTTAATGCTTCAACAGTGGAAACACTGTTTCACTTAAGTTTGGGGGGAGCTTCTTGTATATATATTTTGTTTTGTTTTTCTGTTAACAATATAAAAAATTATAAAAAAAAATAAACAGGGGAGTACCGACAATTTTGACCCTCTTGGTGTAACCTGACAGTGAGGACACTGTCAAGTTTAAGTTTGGGGGTGTGCTCGGTAAGGTTTCTTCCTTCGCATTCATATGTACATTTTTGCATACTTATTTTAAAATCCATAAAAATCAAAAAAATTGAAAAATTATAAAAATTGAAAAATTCAATTTTGGCCATAATTGACTTGAGTTTGACAAGACGATTAACTAGCTAGGAAAAACTAGATCCTAGACTTAGTAAATTAAAAACCCTAAAAATAACCTTTCTTAAAATTTAACGGTAGAAAATATATGTCTTTGTAGCTTACTTAAAAATATGCAAATTTTGAGTTCACTTCTTGGGCTAAGTCAAAATAACGGAAGAGTATTGAATTTTTATTTGAAGTGTAAGTATGAAAAATAATTCCTAAGTTTAAGTCTAAATTCTGAAAATATATACCCTACAAATTGCACAAACACGAACCTTAAAACTTGGAATAGTAGAAGAGACCTTGAAATGCTCTTATCTAAAGTCCTTAGTATGAAGGAAAATAAAATAAAAATACAAGTGTGAATAAAGAGATAAAAAAAAATGAACACTGGTTTTTGTAATTACTTAAGGCTGCATAAATAGAAAAAAATATATAGCAAGGGTGCCTTATCACCTAGTACCTTAAACCAACTGGTTTTGGAGTCACTGCTAAAAGCCTTAGGTATTACAAGACGAGGACTTACGCCTTAATGTGCAACCACATTTTGTAATCGGTCGTTGGTACCTCAAGAAGTATTAACGATCGCATGAAGGATATGTGGGCAATTTCATCTAAAAATTCACCAACTAAAAAGTACTTTGGACGATGGATAAGAGTATAAGAGCTTGAATTGAATTTCTAAGTGTAGGGGTGATACATACACACACGTAGGGGTATGTGATTGGGGTTTGGATGATAGATAGGAATGAAAAATAGGACTTATATCTTTAGTAAAAATGATAGAAATTCCTAAGTGGAGATGAAACCTTAGAAGGAAAACTCTAAAGATACTGAAAGCTGAATAAATTTGCAGAACATATACGGTCTTAAGTTAAATGATAAGTGAGTGTGAAAAATACGGGTTGATAATTTCTAAGTTGAAGGTAATAGATTTCTTGCTAGAACACCGAATTGAAGAATGAAACTCAATAGACCAAATTGATAGGATTTTGTTTGTAGTATCCGCTGAAAACCCTCAGGAGACAACACTCCTCCTACTAGGGACACCTAGAGATTTAACGGCTTGTTGCACGAGCTCAGTGCAATCGCATTTCCCTGCGAAAATGAGGTTAGGTCTTATTCGAGAATAAAACTAGTTTTGCTCGAGGACGAGCAAAAGATAAGTTTGGGGGTATTTGTTCAAATCATAATTTTGTATTATTATATTCCCTATTCTTAATCATTTTATAAATAAACAGGTGCTTTTGATCCATGTCTGTTACATAGTTGCAGGTTATAGGTTCTCGGAACAAAACAGTGAAAATGATGAAAAGAAATTACAAAAGTGAGACTAAGACCAACAAATAAAATAATCTTGATCATGCTTACAGTTTGAGGGACAAACGAAGATCAATGAACAATTTCACAAAGGACAAAGGCAGCGCAAGATTCAAGACTTCAACACGAAGCAAGCGGTAAAAGTCCACAACATTCTACACTGTGGAAATCTAGAAGAAACTAGAAGACATTCTGAAGAACCAAGTGAAGAAAACAGAAGGAAAAAGCAATAGAATGAAGCCCTGAAGAAATTATGCATCAAGACTACCATATGGCCGCGGAACCGTGGCCAAACCATGCTTATGGCCGCGAAACCGCGGCCGTGCTGTGCACGTGCGGTGCGTGTCTGTGTGTGTCGGTGCGTCGGTGCGTTGACTCGGTTTTCTTAAGGGTATTTTTGTAATTCTAGATATGGATCAGATTTAAACCCTAGGGTTTCTATTATCTGTAAATAGGAACCCTACAGCCTCTTTTGAGGTGTGCCTCTTTTTGGGTGCCTCTTTAGAGATGCCTCTTTTAAATTCCAGATCTTAGATTTTCAATTCAATGTAATCGTCAAAGAGTGCACCAAGAGTGCACCAATAAAGAAGTAAGTTTTTTATCTTGCCCTAGTTAATTTCTTTTCTGCCCTAATTATAAATTTCTTTTCTGCCCTAGTTATAAATTTTATTTATCTGCCGTAGTTGTTAAATTAAAATCACAAAAATGAACTCTTGGATCTTAAATTAAAAACACCATTTTTTTTAGATTAACTCGTTAGAACACAAAGATAAGGAATCCATCTCCCTGTGGACCGACCCGTACTCAACCGGCTAGCTACCAAGCGACGTCGTTCTTGATTGCGGTTAAAATTCTTTAATTCATCTTTTAAAAGCGCAACCGCGTGAAAATCACAACAATCAGCTGCCCAGGTATTGAGCAAAAGGGAGGCCGATGAGCGAACTCATCTTGAAACCCTACTGAGCCTGTCAGTGACAATATCCGTACAGTCCAATCCGTTCGTCTATGAGTATTGCATATCGGGCTTAGGGGGCTGGTAAACATCAGACCCCTAATAGCGGTATAAGTCGTGTCAGAGTGTAGCCCAGAACACCCTTAGAAACTACTGGAATACCTACCAGTAAATCTCGCTTACCCTGGCCAGGGATTTCGTGTGATGGCTCTCCAGACACAGCGCGATCTCACCCCCAATACCGGGAGAGACGAATCCCCTGCCGATCCACTCACTGCCTCTATGTGGCTTGGGACTGTACCCAACTAAAACCGTTTTGCACGACTCCTTTGAGCCGTGGTAGGGTAGTAATCAAAGCACAGTGGGAACTCATACGAGACAAATGACGATCTCAGGTCGATGGACTAACCTGTGCACATGTCACCAGGGAACTGCTATCTGACGATGGGTATAATACCAACTAGCATGTTCCCGGCGAGTCTGTCTGGTGTACTCATAACCCAATGAGCATCTGTATACGTCTTAGGTGTACCAACTGACACCAATGGCTTGTGAGACCAGCCACCGCCCCTCGTCGGGGTCTCGATCCGTATACACTAGTCTAATCTCGGAGTATCGATACCCAGTCTCGAAACTCCCATGACTAGGGACACTTTAAGGATGTGCTTATAGACCCCAGCTCCCACGTATATGATCGCCATCATACTACTGGCAGTCAAGCAAGAATCCTATGGGCTCTATCAACATGTAATAGCGATCTGTAATATCACCTAAAGCATGTACACGATGATAAAGACAAACCAGATAGTATACTATCATCTTGAGTAAGACTGTCCTACTGGTATAGGTCCTCCCTCAATCATTGCAATCACGTGCCTGCGATCCAATAATTGACTTTGAGGGCATTATATCCAACAGTACGGCGCAAACTTCGGGTGAGAAGAGCAAACGCATTGTTTCCCCCAATCAGAGAAAATCTCTGTTTTAAAATTCAAAATTTGAAAATTGAAGCAACGCTTCAAATTCAGCGCTAGGCGCGCTGCGCGCCAAGTGTCAGACACAGACGCGCTAGCGCCAGGTGCGCTGCGCCGTAGGCAGTGCACCCCCAATCAGAGCAAAACTCTATTTTAAAATTTCAAAACTTAAAAGTTGAAGAAACGCTTCAGACCCAGCGCTCTGCGCGGCGCGCCACGTGTCAAACATGGGTGCGCTAGCGCAGTTGCGCTGCGCTCTACGCTGCGCACGTGTCGAACGTAGGTGTACTAGCGCAAAATGCGCCAGCACTGGAATTAAAAATTCCCCACCGTTAGATCAAAATATCTAATAATAATAAATTATTAATTAATCAAAATTAAAATTCTGTTATGGAAAGATCTTTCCAATCTTATTAAAACAAGAAGATTATCTTCTGCAAAGTAGAAGCCTTAAGATCAAAAATCCAACGGTGGGAAATATTCCCAAATCAATCAGAGAAAGATCTCTTAAACTGATTCAACAAATCAATTGGCCCTATATAAAGGCCCTAAGACTTCAAGTCTCATAGAGAAACCCCTCTACAAATTTTGAGAAATCTCAAAGAAAGAAGAGCAAGCTCTTATAAAAAGAAGATCATTTCTTCAAGGTAAAGAATTAATTCTTGAACAACAGAGATGAAACCATCTCATAAAAGAAGAACTATCTTCTAAAAAAGATCATAGATCTACAAAAGACCAAAGTCTTTGATAAAAAAAGAGATCAGAGATCTTATTATAAAAACTAAAAAGAAGTATTTACTTCATTTACAGATCCTTCATCTACAAAGGCAGTGCCCTTTTATAAACAAGAACTTTTGTTCTTGAATCTTGAGGCAAAGCCTCTTTTGAAAAGAAGAACATAAATTTGTTTTCTGATCATAAATTTGGTCAGATGTGCTTTGCGCTACTGAACAGTGCCTTGCACTCATGAATTCCGCTTTTGCGCTCCTTGGATCGGCGCTTAGCGCCAAAAAATGCCACCTGTCAACCACAGTTACCGCTTGCGCTTTGCGCTTCTGAAATAGAGCTCTGCGCTCATGGACTGGCGCTCAGCGCCAAGCACGCCACGTGTCACTCACTGGCGCGCCCCTAAATCAGCGCAACGCGCTTATGAACTGAAAGCGCAATGCGCTGATAAACTAGCGCTTAGCGCTAAGCGCGACACGTGTCATCTTCGTGTGCGCTACCTGACAGAAGCGCAATGCGCTCTTTGATTGGCGTGCAGCGCCTGGTGCGCCACGTGGTGCATTATTAGAACACACATTGTTCTGATGAATGAGGTGCATTCAATACAAGACAAAGATGTCAGAATCTAATGCTCAGCATTATTAAAAGGGCCAAGCCCAAATAAAGGCTCAATAGCCAGAGTAATAAAATGTTAAACATTTTAATTGGACTTAGCCCAATTCTAGCCATAAGTACTCAACTTACAGTGAACTGAGCCCATCTGCTCACAAATATTCGACAGATCTTAGTCCCAAACTGGGCTACAGATCTTCCAATCAATTTACACCCGGTTCGAGAGTACATCTCTTTACTCCTCTGATATCTGTCGTTGTAATCCTTCAACGTCTTCAGAGAGGTGACGGGTCCCGACAACCACACATTTCTACGGGTGTGGGGTCCTTAAACTCATGGACTACGATGTCCTTAAACCTTATAGACTACGATGTCTCTAAACCGGACTGTGGGGTCCTTAAACTCATGGACTACGATGTCTTTAAACCTTATAGACTACGATATCTCTAAACCGGACTGTGGGGTCCTTAAACTCATGGACTACGATATCCTTAACCTGGACTGTGGGGTCCCTTTAAACCCACGGACTACGATGTCCTTAACCTTGGACCGCAATGTCCTTAAACTAACAATCGACCGCAATGTCCCTAAACTAAGAAATAGAGCCCAATTGCTCTCTTGGATCTAAATGATCCCGTTAAGTAGATCTTAGTCTAGAAATTAGACTAACGTATCCTTAACAAACATTTAAGTTGATCTTAGTCCCAAACAAAGCTAACGTATCCTTAAACACAACCCCCAAATCCAAATCTAAGAAGATACGGATTTGGAGTAATCCACGTCCTACGGGCGACAACGTAAATTAGTCTCCGTATACAATCCATGGGCAACCACAAACAAAACAAACACCCACAACACGAAGTGACCATCTGGAGAAGGAGAAAGTTGTTACCGCGATGCGGTAGCGTAATTAACTGCAGGGGCTTGCGCCTGCAGGGAAGAGCGTCCCCACAATAAAAAACTCCTCAAACAAGGGGGAATCTGACGAAGTCTGCTACATCGGCTGCATCTGTTTAAACCTTCGATGCACGATGCCATAAATCAACTTGGCATCTTCGGAGAGGTGGATGGATAGCACCAATAGCATCTGCCCCCAGATTCAGGAAAGACGTTCGTCTTCCCGGTTTCCGGCGGTAAACAGATTCTGGCACGCCCGGTGGGACCTTTTCCTCTTTCCACTCCACACTTTGTGTGTCGTGTTCGCGAACGAATCGCGGTTTGATATGGTTGCCCTTGGGTTCAAGGTACTAAGATTTAGTTTCTTGCTTGGCGCAGAAAGCGAAATATCGATGGCATCCACTTGTGTGAAGTGTTCCAACTGCAGTTGCAATTCGCGTACCGCCTCATCTGGAGGCATAGCCTACGGGCCCCAAGCAGCTTCCTTGTTCACGATGCCGGTGGACCAGGTCACGCAGGCCACCACTGGATTGTTTTTTGGGACCATGCTCCCGCCAATGAGCTTCAACGCTCCTGTACCAACACAAGAAGCTCAGAAGAAGTCGGTCTTTGATTGGCTTAGAACTACTGCGGCCCCTCTCAACGGGTCGCCCAGCTCCAACGCCTCAGTCTTTGACAGACTAGGCCAAAGCTCAGTAAGGCCCATGAAGAAGCCCGCGATACCAGAAAAGGTTGTCCCAAAAAGGATAGCCATCCCTGCTCCCGAAATCTTCAAGGCGGCTTCTCCTGCCAAAGGGTCGGTCTTCACAAGACTGACTATTTCAGCTCCTATTCCAAGCGAAATCGTCAAGGTTGTTTCCCCTGCCCAGAGGTCTGCCTTTGACAGATTGGACGTTGCGTCTCAACGGACGTCGGTATTCAAGAGGCTAGTATCAGCAGCGCCTCACCAGAACAGAGGGTATGACGAAGCCATAGCTGAACCAATCCCAACGGCTCGACACGCTCGATGTCGCCACTGGCGCCAAGTAAGGAAGGCTGGGGGAAATTCCCCCTCTGGGCTAACTTCACCAGCCCCAACGGTGGAAGTCAATGCTGCTGTTCCAACTAGGAACAGCTTCGAGCTGCTTAACAGGGTGCGCAGGAATTCACCCACCGCCGTACTGAAAAGATCTCCTCCATCTATAGAGAATGCTCCAGAGAAGAAGCCGGAGCATCCCCCTCAGTGGCTGTCCTCTAAAATTTATAAAGTCTGGCGACAGGTTCAGGACTCAGTAATTGATCAAGATTACTCTCACCGACAGAAAAAAGTGAAACTTCAACAAGAAGAGAACCATCCTGTCAAGCCACAAAAGACGACAGCTACCTGGGTGCCCGCTGCAATGGCCCCCTCAACGTCAACCGCTCAAAAGAGAAGGAGGCCGGAGAAAGCCCCTGTGAACGTGGCAAACCGCAAAGACGCTGAGCCCAAACGCCCCAAGTCTGGGGGCATGATGGTACATACCGTTTATATAGCTTCCGGAAAAGAGGAAAACCATGCTTCTACGGGTCATCGACCGCTTACCCGTGTAAGTCCATGCTACCTCTCCCGGTACTTTCGGGCATGCGGAATTTGGTGAAAAACAATTTTCTAGAGGTGGTAACATGGACTCAGAACTGGATCTTTGTTAAACATCTAACTAACAACCTAACTACGAGTTGCTAACTACTCGGTAAGGGGGTTATACCTTTCTTTTTCTCGAACTCCTTCGTCTTCAAGCTTCGATGGTCGTCCGAATCGGCTTCTCCCCGTCGTCTCCTTGCGCCGAAGATAGATCCACCTGAAAGCTTCAACCTTTGGCTCCTTCTTCGAACTTTGAAGAAACTAGTTCACTCGGTTTGCTAAACCTTGTGAACTAGAGTGAGTAGAGAAGAGTTTGTATGGGATTTTATCTATGGTTCTTGGTTCTCAACTCATGAGACAAGTGAACCATAGAGTCAAGAGAGGGAGAGCAAGAGGAAGAAGATGAGAGCTCAAGAACAAGAGAGAGAATGAGCATGAAAGAATGAGAGAAGATTTTTCTCATTTTGGGTCTCATAATCCAAAACCATCATCACAAAAATAATAATCAAGTATTGTGTAAAATGGTTCAAGTCAAAATGGCTAAATCATTTCATGCACTCATTTCTCACAAAAGAAACAAGCAAGTAAAAAGTCTTTGCCATGAAATGATAGCCATTGTCATCATGATGGTCAACTAGTCCAACCTAGTCAGCCGGTCAACAAAGTCAACAAGTCAACAAAGTCAACCCCTCAACAACCATGTCAGCACAATACTTAATTAATATTATTGTTAATCACATATCATATTCTCATTAGGGTTGAGCAAAAAGTCAATAGTCAACTGTCAACGGTCAACAACCCTAATGAGAATCCTCTGCCTCTGTCTCTCCGTCAACTGTGCATACACACCCGCATCCGCGTTCCGAGGAACACGAATGCATACTGGATAAAACCAATCCCAAAAGGTACACTAGGATCTGGCTTAAACCAAAGCCCGCTAGTGTAAACTGTCCGGACACTGTACGTGCACAAGTGCACGGATGTGACCGAACCCTGTCGCAAAACCATGCGACCTCTACTCTTTTGCCTAAAGGCGAATAGCTTTCTGTGTGGGACTCTAAAGACTCGACACTACGCTGGCAGTGGGTTTAACCACAGACCGCAAGCGGCACTAGCTGTGCGTAACGATCCCCAGGTAGATGCCGACAAGAAGACTGACGAGGCGAAACCCGTCTGAACTCCTACTGAGCCTGAATGTGACATTCTCCGTACAGTCCGGTCTGATCGTCTGATACATCGCATGGCGGGCCTAGGGGGCGGTAAACGTCAGTCCCCCAATAGCGGTACAAGTCGTGTCGGAGTGAAGCCCAAAACACCCTGAGATAACACTGGAAGCCTACCAGTATATCTCGTTTGCCCTGGCCAGGGACTACTCGTGTAATGGCTCTCCTAGACACAGTGTGATGTCAACCCCCAATACCGGGAGAGACGAATCCTTTCTAACCGTCACTGCCTCCAAGTGCTTCGGGACTGCACCCAACTACCACCTGTTTGCACGACTCCTTTGAGCCGTGGTAGGGTAGTAATCAAAGTACAGTGGGAACACACTCGAGGCGAAGTGACAGTGTCAAGTCAGCGGACTAAGCTGTACTCATGTCACCTGGGAACTGATAACGGACGATAGGCATAATACCAACTGGTCAGTTCCCGACGAGTCCTGTCCAGTGTACTCGTAACCCAACAAGCACCCGCATACTCTCTCAAGTACGACGTACCGACGGCTGTGGGACAGACCGTCTCCCACACTGGGATGAGAAGCGCATGCGCTAGTCTACTCCGGAGTATCGATGCCCTGTCTCGATAGTCCTGCGACCAGGGACCAGCATAAGGATGTGCTTATAGATTACCCAGCCCCACTAGTGTGACTGCCATCACAACGCTGGTAATCAAGCAAAGATCCTAAGGGCTCCACTAATGTGTATAGGCGATATACTAAAATAAACACATGTACACATTGAAGTAGAAACAAACCAAGTAGCATACTACTATTTTGAGCAAGATTGTATATACAAGGTGAATATCCCAAGCTTCCATTAAGTAATATACAAACTAGTATGATACAGTAATGGCCTCTAGGGCATATAAACTAACAACCCGGTCAATAACAAGGGCTCAGGAACAACAACAACAAAAGCTTCAGGAGATGTTGACTGCAATGGCCGCACTCACTGGGCCAAAAGAAAATCCAGAGACCTCAGAGCAGCGTCAGGAACAAGAGACTGATACGGAATTCCTCCGAAGAATGCTCGAGAGGAAAGAAAAAGAGGCTGCGGAACAGGCAGCCAATATAAAACAAATGGCTCTCTTGTTCTAAGATATGGCTGGGATGATGTTACAGCCGGAAGCTCCAGCTGAAGACCCTCCGATCATCATTGAAGATGACAGAGGGGAGACATCGAACCCTCCTCCGGCTCTTTCAGCAGCCAAAGAGGAAACCATTTTCAAAGCCGCTCTGGATGACTACATTGCTCAGCAAATACGAGCTCACCGGGGGAATGAAGCGGCCGGCCAAGTCGTTAAAACTGGGCGACCATATCCAGGCTGGTATGACCAAATAAAGTACTCGCCAGAATATACGATCCCTAAATTTCATGTATACAAGGGGACGGGCAATCCCCACCAGCATGTCGCCAAGTTCAGGGCTCTATGTGGCAACACCGGAGGTGATGATAAATTGTTACTTCGCCAATTCGTCGGCAGCTTATCGGAGACGACATTCGAGTGGTATTCTGAACTTCCAAACGACTCCGTCAAGACTTTCGCAGAAATGGAGCTATTATTCACCCAGCGATTCGCGAGTGCTAGTGAACGCACCCCAATAACAGCATTGATCAATGCCAGGGTGAAGCCAGGTGAAACGTGGGTTCAATACGCAATACGATGGCGGAATCTGTGGTCGAAATGCGAACAGTGCATCGAAGAAGCGCCGGCAGTGGGCATGTTCGTGGGCACTCTGGACCCTCATGCAACTATTTCCCAATTCATGATGTTCTTCAAGCCGACCACATTCTAAGCCTTAATCGACAAACTGACCCAAATGGACCAGATGGGTCATAGACCGTCTCCTCCAAAGCCGGACTCTCGAAACGAGAAAGGAAAGGGGAAAGCGATCATCGTAGCCAATGCTCAACAGTAGCCTGGTGGCCCAAGACCAGTTGATCGCCAAAATAACAGAACTCGATCTCTCGAAAATAAAATGAGTCGCCCTTACTCGTTTCCTGAAGACAAGACAAAGAGGTTATTCGAGCTTGCACTCCGCAACAGGCTCATTACGCTCCCAGAGCCAAGACGCCCAGCGCAACCAGACGACATTAGCAATCCTAATTACTGCCCTTATCACCGAATGTTGGGCCATCCGATCGAGGATTGTTACATCTTCAAAAGATGGATAGAAAATCAGTACCAGCAAGGAAAATTCGTATTATCTGAGAATTAGAAGGTGAACCCGCCTCGGCCACACGCTCCCAAGAAGACGGATACACCGGGGGCATCATGTTCTTTTGTAGACGAAGCTCCATGGGAGGTCGCTCTTTGAGCCAAGACGAAGAGAATGCTGAAAGATCTCCACACATGTCCGGCAATTAGGTGGAAGAATCTACTGGAACCTGAGGTCATCGAGGGGATGCTAAAGCCTCGCCCAACTCTAAAAATTGGTGGTTATGGCCAAAGCACTCACACCCAACAGTCAAAATCTTCAAAGAAAAAGAAGAAATTCAAGAAGCCCGTGAAGCCTGGCGACAAGCGCACGGACCTACAAAAGCAAATTGACGCGCTGGAGGAATATAACCAGAAGGCGCGGACTCCAGTCACACTTCAAGAGTTTCTCAGCCACGTCCTTGAGGATGGAGATGATGGAGAAGACTCATCGGATGAATCTGAAGATTACGTAGAAAGTTGCCATGTGATCTCTCATTCGTCGTTAGACAATGAAGAGGCTCCTTGCACAAAGAAACTGGGGGCAGGTCCTGAGCCAGAACTCCTGGGGCCATCAGATGAAATAATTGATGCATTCCTAAACACAGCTCTTCTTAAAAGCAAAGCTGATCGGGAGCGTGAGATGGCCATATTTGAAAAGGCCAAACATCGGCGACTGAACGAAAGGGCTGAAATATCCCTGCCAGATCAAAATACCTCCATTACGAATAAAAACAGGTTCAAGACGAGGAAAAGGTTCGCCAAAGCCATATCAATAGGAATGAATCTGCCACCCTCCGAAGGAAACATTCTTAGTGAAGCAGAGACATACCCTAGCTACTGCCTATATCATCGAAAGATTGCGCACCCCACCGAAGAGTGCAACACCTTTAAAAGATGGTGGCAGGGATATGTGGCTCACCGGCAAAATTTCAAGCGGATAAAACGCAAAGCTCGTCGGGAGCAAGGAAATACGACCGAGGAGTATAAAAGAACCGCCGGCAACTGTCACATGATCGGCGCTGGGGGATCGCAAGTTCTCACCTTTGAGAGCGATTCTGATGAAGAAATGACTCTTGTCCCTCTCTTTAAAGAGTCCACCTTAGGAAAATAGGAAGAACCGAAGACCTGTGAAAATATTCAGCTGCGCAATCGTACACTGCCGGAAAAGAATCTTGGGCCCTCGAACATTGGGTCAAATAGAAAAGATAAGGGAAAAGAAAAGGTCCCTGAGGATATTGTTCCCGCCAAAATTTTGGCTCAAAACCCGCTCCGTATAAAATAATAACAATAAAATAAAAAATAAATAAATAAATAATAATAATAAAGGAGAAAATCTCCCGATCAGAGCAAAGCTCTGTTCAAATTCCAAGATGGGAGATAAAGAAACGCTTCTGTTTCCCCCAATCAGAGCAAAGCTCTGCTTTGAAATTAAAGTTAAAATTAAAGAAGCAACGCTTCAGATTCCTTGCGCTGGGCGCAACGCGCCACGTGTCAAAATCAGGGATGCCAGCGTAAGGAGCGCAGCGCACCCAATCAGAGCAAGGCTCTATTTAAAATAAAAAATAAAGGAAGCAATGCTTCAGACAAGTTGCGCTCTGCGCTGCACGATACGTGTCAGCGCAGTTGCGCTGCGCTCTACGCTGCGGGACACGTGTCAGCGCAGTTGCGCTGCGCTCTGCGCTGCGCGACACGTGTCAAGCGCAGGTGCGCTTGCACCAAACAGAATTAAAATTCTGAAAGATCTTTCTGATCTTATTAAAACAATAAGATTCTTTCCTGTAAAACAGGAGCCCTTGGATCAAAGATCTAATGGTAAGGAAAAATCCCTAAATCACTCAAAGAAAGATCTCTTTAA
Organism: Agapanthus africanus; assembly: GCA_030015575.1. Lineage (NCBI taxonomy): Eukaryota > Viridiplantae > Streptophyta > Magnoliopsida > Asparagales > Amaryllidaceae > Agapanthus > Agapanthus africanus. Next base: position 810,957,199 of record JASDDO010000019.1, on the reverse strand, counting down.
CTAATTTAACAAATCTATTGGCACTATAAAAAGGCCCCCAGACTTCAAGTCTAAAGTGGAGGAACACAGAGAAATATTCAGAACTCTTCTAGAAAACTTTGAGAAGAAATTCAGAGAGATAAAAAAAAGGTAAAAACCTTTGAGAAAAAAGAAGAGTTTCTTCTAAAAAGATCATTGATCTAAGAACAAGATCAAAGATCTTCAATAAAAAAAATAATATAATAATAATAAAGGCATTGCCTTTTGATGAACCATTGGTTCTGGAATCCTAAAAGATTCTCTTCTTTGATCCAAAATCGGATCAAGATATTAAACAGTGTCCTGCACTTGTAAAATTTACACTGTTGCGCTTCTAGGTTGGCGCAAGCCACCAGAAAGCGCCACGTGTCAGCCCCAGAATGAACTGCGCTATGCGCTTCTAAAACAGAGCACTGCTCTCATGAATTGGTGCACTGCACCAGAGTGCGCCACGTGTCAGCAGCACAACAGCACAGCGCACTGTCGCAGCGCACTGCGCTAGCAGACTTGCGCTCACCAGAGCATGACACGTGTCACCTCCACATGGACTTGCGCCTTACGCTCCTCAATTGGCGCAAAGTGCCTGACAAGCCACATGGCGCTTTGTCAGATTAATTAATGCAGCGCATTATTAAAGGGTAGAGCCCAATTAAGAGGCCCAATGGACCAAAACAAATGCTCTGCATTATAAAAAAGGGGACAGAGCCCAATTTAAAAAGCCTAACAGGCCAGAATAAAATGCAGTGCAGGGGCAGAGCCCTAATAAAGGTCTAATAGGCCAAATGCAAATAAAATGTTGAACATTTTCAACTGGACTTAGCCCAATCATGGCCGTAAGTTCTCAAATTAAATTGAACTGAGCACAAATGTTCTCTCAAATCAATTTACACCCGGTTCAAGGGTACATCTCCGAACTCCTCTAATATTTGTCGTTGTAATCCTTCAACGTCTTCAGAGAGGTGACGGGTCCCAACAACCATATATTGATACGGACTACGGGGTCCTTAAACTCGTGGACCGAAACGTCCTTAAATTAATATTCGTCCCAAAATGGGAACGTTGGACCGAAATGTCCTTAAACTAATGTTCGTCCCCAAATGGGAATGATGGACCACCATGTACCTAAACTGGGAATCGACCGCAATGTCATTAAACTAAACAATAGAGCCAATTGCTCTCTTGTCGGATCCAAACGATCCCGTTAAGTTGATCTTAGTCTGGAGATTAGGCTAACGTATCCTTAACAAAAGTTTAAGTTGATCTTATCCTTAAATAAGGCTAACGTATCCTTAAACCAAAACACCAAACCCAAATCTAAGAAAATACGGATTTGGACTAATCCACGTCCTACAGGCAAAGACATAAATTAGTCTCAGTATACAATCCACGAGCAACCACAAACAAAACAAACACCCACGACACGAAGTGAAATTCTGGAGAAGGAGAAAGTTGCTACCGCGATGCGGTAGCGTAATTAACTGCAAGGGCTTGCGCCTGCAGGGAAGAGCGTCCCCACAATCAAAACCCCCTCCAGCGAGGGGGAATCTGACGAAGTCTGCTAAATCGGCCGCATCCGTCTAAACCTCCGATACACGGTGCCATAAATCAACTTGGCATCTTCGGAGAGGTGGACGGATAAAACCAAATAGCATCTGTCCCGAATCTCAGGCAAGTACGCGGTCGCGTCTCTGTGTTCGGAGGGGAACAGATATCATCCTTGATGACCAAGCCATCAAAGAGCTGACAGCCAAGGACCCGCCAAAGAAAAGTAAGGTGGACTACAACGTTCTGGCATACTTGAGAAAGCTACCATTGCAGTTAAGCATTCTCGACGCCCTCCTGTTATCCAAAGAAGCAAGAGATTCTTTGATCAAGGCATTACAAGAGCCCGAGCAATTCCAAGCTTTCCTCGCTGAAGAAAAGATGAAGGACGAGATGGAAGAAGTACACACAGCCGATATCACTTTCGGCAATGAAGATCTCCTCCTTGGGACATGCGAACATAACCGTCCCCTTTATGTCTCCGGGTACTGTCATGACATCAAGATAGGCAAAATCCTGGTTGATAATGGGTCCTCCGTCAATCTCCTCAATGTGAGAGTGTTGAAGGAGATCTGCATGAGCGTTCAGCACCTCGCTCGTGATAAAATCACCATTTCCGGGTTTGACTCCCAGTCATCACGGACACTTGGGTCTGTAATACTAACGCTGCGCTTTGGGCTACTCGTCACGGGTATTAAATTTCACGTCATTAACGCCAAGACATGCTACAATGCTTTGCTCGGCAGGCCTTGGTTACATGAGTACAACATCATCCCTTCTACACAACATCAGTGTACGAAGTATTTCAAGGATGGTCTCGAGTATACCGTAACGGGAGAGTTGAACCCATTCTCCGTGAATGAAGTCCGAAAATACGAACATGCAAAATACTTCTTACCAGATTTTGAGGACACGGAAAGATCTCACAGACCGAAGAACAAAGCTATCACCACTATTCCAGTCTTCGGGAGTGATACTGAGGAGAAAGAAGAAATAGTTTATTCAGGTCCGCCCCAGTGCAGCAAGCCGGGACCGTCCACTCCTATATTGATCTTCGGCAGTAATTCAGAAGATGAGGTCAATGCCATATTCTCTGCTCGGCCATCAATACAAACCTTCACTGATGAAGATCAAGGTTTGAAAGTTGCCATGGTTCCGCCCAAGCATCATAAAGAACTAGATGCGCTAGATACCTACAGTGTGGAAGAACTTCAGACATTCTACGTCCCTCCCACACGAAAATGTGAAAAGGCGATCCTATTCTACCGATCCGGGGAGACCAAAGTGGAGAAAGAAATCTGGCATGGCGCAGATCTACACTTGACAGGCTCCAACCCATCCGTTTGCCCAGATATTATACGGATGGATTAAAGAGACTCTTAAGATGTCAAGGTGTACCCCTTAAGCAAACCGCGCGACAAGCACGGTTCTATAACATGATCCGGAACGTTCTCGGAACACAACGAAAGTTTCCCAACGGGAAAATGGAAACGATCGGGCTTGGATATGTTCAATCCAAGAAACGGGAGCTACTCCGCGACTGCTACGTCATACATGACTTTGATGAAGAAGGAGATGCTCTATGGGAAGATGCTAATCCTGAACCAGAAAGAGCTCCCGCCGTGAGAATACCCAGTACGTCGTTTGAAGAAAAGATGGACAGGCTTATAAGGGAAGCAGGTCAAAAGATTCGAGATGACCATAATCGCGAAATAGCCATCTACGAGAAAACCAGGACGCAACGCCTCCTTCAACAGGCTCTGAAAAATGAAAATGCTCCTCCTTATCAACCCGTTGTACAAAAGGCCCGACGCAGAGGCAGAAATAAACCAAAGAACGGGAAAGGCGTTCGACAGCGACAAAGCGGGTCCAAGAAGCCACGCGATCAGGAATCGAGCAGTCCGGATTCGTCTCTTATGAAGAAAATGGGTCGAGCATACTCTTTTCCCCAGGATAAAACACAGAAGATACTTGATCGTGCCATAAAACATCAAATGATTACCCTCCCGGAGTCCAAGCACCCCGAGCAAGCAGGCGAAGTCTCTCACCCGGACTACTGCTCCTATCATAGGGCAGTAGGGCATCCTATTGAAGACTGCTTCACCTTTAAGAATTGGGTCGAAGATCAATATCAACAAGGCAGGTTCGCTCTGTCCAACAGTTGGAGGGTAACCCCTCCACAAAAGCATGAACCCAAATCCACGAGAATAGAACTAGATCAACATCGGTCTTGGAAGCGAGCTCATACCTATCACGTGATCACACTGTCAGAAGAGGAGCCCGAGAATATGGATGAACTCCCCTGGTGCTTCGAAAACGATGATGACGAGGTAATCTCAGAATTTCCACCGGCACCGAAAGAGCTGGAGGATGGGATACACACTACTGCAGATAACCTCAAGAAAATTGACTTGGGGACGGCAAGTGACCTACGGCCGACATTCGTCAGTGAGCTGCTATCTGAAAAAAGGATGGCTACGCTAAAGGACGTACTCATGCAGCATAAAGATTGCTTCGTATAGAACTATTCCGAGATGCCAGGACTAGATCCAGAGATTGCTGTACACAAATTGGCGATATCCCCGGTCGTCCAGCCGATCAAACAGGCACCGAGGAGAATGCGGCTCGAGCTTGAGATAAGCATCAACGCCGAAGTCAAGAACCTAATCGACTCCGTTTCATCCAAGAGGTTCAATATCCTGACTGGATCGCCAACATCATCCCGGTGATGAAGAAGAATGGGACGGTGCGCATATGTGTGGACTTTCGGGATCTCAATAAAGCCTGCCTTAAGGACGACTTCCCAGTACCGGTCACCGAGCTGATGATAGACAATACGTCCACTCATGAAGTTTTCTCCTTCATGGACGGCTCATCAGAATATAATCAGATAATGATGCATCCCGAAGACCAGAAACATACTGCTTTCCGGACCCCTTTGGGCATATTCTGCTACAAGGTGATGCCCTTCGGTCTAAAGAACACCGGTGCCACCTATCAGAGGGCTATGACGAAGATCTTCGATGACCTCATACATGAAATCGTCGAATGCTATATCGACGACCTTGTGGTGAAAAGCAAATCATACGAGGAACATTTAGAGCATCTGAAGATCGTATTTCAACGCCTTCGGCAATACAACTTGAAGATGAATCCTCTCAAATGCGCGTTCGGAGTCTCCTCGGGCAAATTCTTAGGATTCATCGTCCGACACCGAGGCATCGAGATAGATCCGTCAAAGATCAAGGCGATTATGGAAATGCCTCCGCCAAGGACTCTCAAGCAATTGCGGTCTCTCCAAAGGAAGCTCGCGTATATCCGGCGATTTATAGCCAATCTCTCAGGCAAGTGCCATCCCTATGGTCACTTGATGAAAAAGGAACCCCGTTCGTCTGGGATCACAAATGCCAAAGCACGCTGGACGAAATCAAGCAGTACCTGCAGAATCCGCCAATACTGGCAGCTCCCGTTAAAGGAAAACCTCTCGTCCTGTACACAACCGCCCTTGAAGATTCCTTAGGCGCATTATGGGAACAAGAGAACGACCAAGGGAAGGAGAGAGCCCTCTATTACTTGAGTCGAGTTCTCCTGGAGGCAGAAAGCAACTACTCTCCTATCGAAAAACACTGCCTGGCGTTGATCTTCACAATAACGAAGCTCAAACACTACGCGTTGGCACATGAGGTCCATCTCATATCGAAAGTGGATCCTCTCAAATATTTAATGTCAAAGGCCATATTAACAGGACGACTCGCTAAATGGGCTCTACTCTTGATGGAGTTCTCGATAACTTATCGGCCTCTTAAGGCAGTGAAAGGCCAGGCCATCGCCGACTTCCTCGCTGAGCATCCAATACCTGCCGATTCTCCTTTGAATTGCGAACTGCCAGACGAACATGCGTTTGACACGATCAACAGAGATGATACCCGGTGGGAACTCTATTTTGATGGAGCGTCTTCTATAAAGAAGCGCAAACAAAGCACCCCCATAATCAAATCCGAGGTAGGCCTCATCTTCGTGACTCCACAAGGAAGGATAATGCGCTTTGCTTTCTCCTTAACAGAGCCAAGGACAAACAATGAAGCCGAGTATGAAGCTTTGATAGCAGGTCTCGAGATCGCCATCGACATGGGAATTGAAAACCTGCTCATATATGGAGACTCCTAGCTGGTCGTTAGTCAAATAAACGGCGACTACCAAACGTGCAAGCCAGAGTTGGTGAAGTGCGGCGAGAGAGTACAGCGACTGCTGACTCAAATTCCTTCCTACACCTTGGAAAGTATACCACGTGCGGAAAATAGCAAGGCAGATGCCTTAGCCAAGCTCGCTAAAGAACTGGCTGACGAGAACCTGAATGACGTGAGAATCATTATGTAAAACCGTCGGGTTCTTGCACCGGCAGAAGTATCTCTGAAGTTGTCCGAAGAAAACGGAGCGACTGAGCAAATGACTCTGCAAATAAAAGATCAGGAAAAGGCCGCGGATTGGAGAGAAGTTTTTATAGACAACTTCAAATCCCGTCGAACACCTGAAGACGCGTCCTCAAGACATCAGCTTGTGAAACGAGCCATGTCTTTCGCGTTCGTCAATGATACTCTGTATAAGAGGTCATTTGATTCTCTGTGGCTAAGATGCCTGGGACATGAAGAAGCAAAGAGAGTCGTCCAAGAAACTCACGACGGACTCTGCGGTTCTCACCAAGCCGGGCCGAAGATGAAGCTGAAGATCAAACGGATGGGTTATTATTGGCCCATGATGATCCAGGACTGCCTCGAATATGCGAAGCAGTATCACTCGTGTCAGATTCACGGGGACTTTATCCACCAACATCCAAATCCACTACATCCGACAGTGGCTAGCTGGCCGTTCGAAATGTGGGGGACCGACATAATCGGGCCCATCGAACCAGCATCGTCCAGAGGACATCGATTCATTTTGGTGACAACTGGTTACTTCTCCAAATGGGCAGAGGTAGTACCGCTGAGGGAAGTGAAGATGGAGAATATCCTCCATTTCTTCAAGACGCACGTCATTTATCGGTTTGGAACTCCACGACGGATTATCTCCGATAACGGGCCAGCCTACAGAAGCCACAAGATAAGCTGCTTCGCACAGCAGCATAACATAGACTGGAGATACTTCTCAGTCTATAATCCCCGAGCTAACGGTCTAGCTTAGACTTTTAACAAGATCTTGACAAAGATCGTGAAAAAGATGGTGTCTCAAAATAAGAAGGACTGGCATGAGAGACTGCATGAAGCTCTCTGGGCGTATCGAACTACGTTCAGAACAGCCACGAACACAACTCCGTATGCATTGGTATTCGGTACAGAGGCGGTACTTCCCCTCGAGATAGAGCTACCCTCTCTACGAGTGGAAGTTCACTACGAGTTAACAGACGAAGAGAATGCTCACCTTCGGCTTGAGGAGCTCGATGCCCTTGATGAAACTCAGCTCATAGAGCAATAAAATCTGGAGGCTTATAAAGCAAAGATGATGCGCTCATACGAAAGATTGACTAGGCCGAGGACATTCCGCCAAGGCGAACTCGTGCTAGTGGTCAAAAGACCTATGATCCCCAATCGTGCCAAACGAGGGAAATTCAAGCCGAAATATGAAGGCCCGTATATCATAGACAAGGTTTACCAGGGTGGAGCCTATCTATTCATGGACATGTATGGCGAAAGGCCCTTCAGACCAATAAATAGTCGCTTCCTAAAAAATACTACACCTGACGAGTCATGACCTGGGTCAATGATAGATGACGACGACTATGTCCGCTCGCTATCTTCCTAAGCCTAAACTCTATAGATAATAGCCGGCTCCCTTAACAACGGACCGAAACGTCCTTAAACTAACAACGGACCGAAACGTCCTTAAACTAACGGACCGAAACGTTCTTAAACTAACAACGGACCGAGACATCCTTAAACTAACAACGGACCGAGACGTTCTTAAACTAACAGCGGACCGAAACGTCCTTATACTAACAACGGACCGAAACGTCCTTAAACTAACATATGACCGAAACGTCCTTAAACTAATAACGGACCGAAACGTCCTTAAACTAACGATGGACCACTATGTCCTAAAACTAGCTGTTGACCGAGACGTCAACAAACTACGGTGGATTGCAGCATCCCAAAGCTGATAAAAAAATACAATAATAAAAAAAGGAAGAAAGAAAACGGTATGTCCACAAGCAAAAAGGGCATGCATGAAAACCCGAAAGGGCTCCGTGAGTAAAAACAGCAGGGCTACCGGCGAGTTTTGTGAAAACCTGAAAGGGCGCAACCTCGTTAAAAAAAAGAAGAAGAAGAAGAAACGGTATGTCCGTAAGCAAAAAGGGCACGGATGAAAACCCGAAAGGGCTCCGTGAGTAAAAACAGCAGGGCTACCGGCGAGTTTTGTGAAAACCCAAAAGGGCGCAATCTCGTTAAAATACACTTGCAAGGTCCTCTCGACTTCGTAAGGAGAAACCACCTGTGTGAGATCCTTACGACTCACAAGGGAACAACACACTTAGGGATCCTCACGACACTTAAGGAGAAATTACACTTGCGAGAACCTCACGACTCGTAAGGAGAACCCCCTTATGAGACCCTCACGGCTCATCAGATTCAAAAGTCTTAAGCTACAGGGATCTAAACCTGTTCTTAAGCAGCCACCACAATTTCCGACATTGCCCTACAAGCGGCTCAATGCTGACCCTTGTATACAATCCACGGGCGCAAATAAACATTTCCCCTAACAAAGTCTCATCCGTGACTAGGGATATGTTTGCATGGTGAACCCCCATGTAAGATCCTCTCGACTTTGTAAGGAGAAACCACCTGTGTGAGATCCTTACGACTCACAAGGGAGCCATACACTTAGGAGTCCTCACGATTCCTAAGGAGAAAACACACCTGCGAGATCCTCACGACTCGTAGAGAGAAATACCTTTATGAGACCCTTACGGCTCATGAAGTCAAAAGCCTTAGTCGACAGGATCCTAACCCTGTTCTCTAAGCCACCTTTGTTCGTCATCGACAGAGGCAAATGATGATTCGCTCCTGGCAATATCCCAGTTGTTGCGGTGCTGATGCCGAAACCGGTGTCTAATTCCAGGCTTGCAGCGAGAAGCTAGCGAGCCACACATGCATACGAAATAGCCGAAATGATGGGACAACTTGCAGCAAAATCACCAAGTAAAAAAAATGTATGCATGCAAAATAGCCGAAATGATTGGGCAACTCACAATAAAAAGCAGCGAGTAAAAATAAAATAAATAGCCGAAATGATTGGGCACCGCGAAAAACCGCTGAAATGATTGAGCAATCGCGACTTTCGCGTTATAAAAGCTGAAATGATAGAGTATCGCGGAAAGAAATAAAGAAAAATGAAATTTATGCCCTACAGGTGATATCACATCAATCCCTGTATACAATCCAGAGGCGCAAACAAAGAAGGAATCACGCCTTCCCTCCCCAGGCTCCATCAGAAGAAGAAGCCAAATCTCAACGGTTCACAGATAACCTGGAGACCACTTCGATATTCGTCTTATTACAACAGACGATACGTCATCCACATGACCCATTCGAAAATACGTCATCCACATGACCCCGTTCGGAAATACGTCATCCACATGACCCCGTTCGGAAATACGTCATCCACATGACCCCGCTCGGAACTACATCATCAACATGACCCCGTTCGGAAATACGTCATCAGCATGACCCCATTCGGAAATACGTCATCCACATGACCCCGTTCGGAAATACGTCATCCACATGACCCCGTTCGGAAATACGTCATCCATATGACCCCGTTCGGAAATACGTCATCAACATGACCCCGCTCGGAAATACGTCATCAACATGACCCCGTTCGGAAATACGTCATCCATATGACCCCGTTCGGAAATACGTCATCCATATGACCCCGCTCGGAAATACGTCATCCACATGACCCCGCTCGAAAATACGTCATCCACATGACCCCGTTCGGAAATACGTCATCCATATGACCCCGTCATGGAAATACGTCATCCATATGACCCTGTTTCGGAAATACATCATCTACATGTCTATCCCACTAAACACTTGCGGGTCCTTTCGACTCGTAAGGAAGAAAAACTCTCTTATAAGATCTGTTAGTTATATGTATGCCCTAGAGGCCATTACTATACATAGGATGTATATTGTAGTGGATGCTGGGACATATATAGGGAGGACTTTCTTGCTCGACATGATAGTATGCTATCTGGTTACTCTTTACCTTAACGTGTATACCGATTGTCTCTCTGTTACATGTTGGTAAAGCCCTTAGGATGTGTACTTGACTACCTGGACTATGATGCGGATCATACTAGTGGGGACATGGTAGTCCATAAGTACATCCTTCAATGTCCCTAGTCGTGGGTGTATCGAGACAGGGTAACGATATACCAGAGTAGACTAGCGTATACCTTCTCGACCCATACAGATGGGCGATGGATGATCCCATATCCATTGGTGTTTGACATCAGAGATGATATACGGGTGCTCAGTGGAGACTGGGTACACTGGACGGACTCGCCGAGAACTCCCAGATGGTATTATACCTTACGTCAGATAGCAGTTCTCTGGTGACACTGGTACAGAGTAGTCTGTTGACCCGAGATCGTCATAGAGTCTTGTGTGGTTCCCACTGTGCTTTGATTTCCACCTTACCACGTCCAAGAGGGCGTGCAAAACGGTGGTTTTTGGGTACAGTCCCGAATCACATGGAGGCAATGAGCGATAGGAGGGGATTCGTCTCTCCCGGTATAGGGAGTTGATGTTGCGCTGTGTTCGATTGGCTATAACAGGAAATCCCTGGCCAGGGTTGCTGAGATTTACTGGTAACTGTTACCAGTAGTATCTCGAATTGTTATAGACCTCATATCGACACGATTTATCGAGCTATTGGGGTCTGACGTTTACCACCCCTAGGCGAGATATGCGACATATCAGACGATCAGACCGGACTGTACGGTAAGTGTTACTGGTTGGATTCACAGGAGTGTGAGCGGGCTTGCTCGTCGATCTTCTGATCGCTCAATACCCGGGTGGCCGTTACGTTTAGCAGACCGCTTGCGGCTTGTGGGTGTTTGATATGATCATCACCTGCTGCCGGCGTATTGACGAGTCTTTAGAGTCCTACACAGAGGTTTCCTGGCTCAAGCGAAACGAAATAGGAGCGCATATGAGATATGTGCGGGACCGAGAATAATGCGTGTATGTGATACCGTATTCTATTCTCGCGATGAATGTATCGATTGGTTGTATACGATATAACCTAGTTATCGAATCAATACTTGATTCGATAAGCCGATACATAGGATACTAGTCGGTTATATGCGATATGACCGGATCGTTAAATCAAGTGTTGATTTAATGATTTAATGTATAATTATATATATTTGATATATTACTTTGCATTAACTAGTATTGGTTCACTTTAAAGGATTTTCTCACTTGGATGTACAAGTTGTATATGTGATATACTTTTTGTGCAAATGATTGTATCATGTTTGATGATACATGTTTACTTGAGTTTGTGTAAAGCTTAAACCATGGTTGTGTAATGGTTAGGATTTTTATTTTCTTATTCATTTATTTATTTATTTATTCTTTTTGGAAAAAGTATTAGCATAATGCAAAATGGTGGCTTTCTTTGGATGCATGTTGAAGCTTCATGAAGCTTTGACCAAGTGACCATTTTGTCTCCATGCTTAACCCTAACCATTCCCACTAACCATGATTTATTCTCTACACTTGACCATGGTTATTATTATGATAAGTATTCATTTTCCTTTTCATTTTAATAACTTATCATAATATTATCTTCTTCTTCTTCTTCATCTTCTACTTGAAGAAACCTTGACTTCATCAATGGTGATTGATGAAAAAGAGTGAGAAATCCAATTCTAAAGTGAACCCACTTCCTATTTCTTCATCCTCTACCTCTTGCCAAGTAGTAGAGTGTGTTTTCTTCATAAGTTTCATGACTTGGTGAAGTTGGAGCTTGATCTAGCGATGCCTCGACGTAGATCATCTTCGGCATCGTCGTCGATGACCTAGCCCGCTTTTTCTCCGATGAAGCCGACGCTAGAGCCCAAGATCCGATTTGTACAGCGAGGAGACATCATCGCGGAGCCATGGAGGTGGAGAACCGGATCTACAAAGGTTGTATTTCTGTTTACCATTTAGTTAAGTTGTTAACTAGTCATTGTTTCGCCTATATATCTAGTTAACGATCCGTATTAGGGTTTCTCGGCACCCCTAATTTTTGAAATTGGCATGGTTGATGCCTTGTGAGACCTCTTGAGAGTGCCTAGGAACCCTACAGTGGTATCAGAGCCTAGCTAGAGCCTTAGGCGATGCGTAGACGGAATTAGAAGTCCGATCGGACCGAAACCCAAACCCTAAAATGCTCTCTGTACATTTTTGAAAATCGTGGATTTTTGAGAATTAAAAATATGCAGAAAACTCAGTAGAAGATTCTAAGAATTACTGTATAAAACGGGGCCCCTAAATCCATAAAAGCGCGGCGGAACCGCGGCATTAGCATGCTAATGCGGCGGTTCCGCGGCCCTTTTGTCTCTTCTTGCAATCAATTTTGCACAGTAATTCCTAGTTTGCAGTGCTGGTTTTCCTGGGAATTTTTAATGTTTTTTCAAGAGTTGAATTTTCTGGGTTGTATTGGGGACTCGGTGTATCGATCGGATTGTCTAATTTTGTCAGTATGTTTTTCCGGGTATTTTTAGAATATGTTAAAAAGTTCGACCGGATATAAATACCCACTTTTTCCCCTGCCGGAAAATTTCCAAGTGTTGGATTTTTCCGTAGTTTAACGACGTTCTAAGTAGTGCAAGTAACGCGATGGTCCCTCTAGAAGACAATAAACCTTAACTCGATTATGTGACCGTCTTGAACTGCCCTTTGAACCTTCGGGTTTGGGGCAGTACGGCATGCCACATGTGAGGCGTTAGCTTGACCCTTCTACAGCTGGACCGTTGGTACTGAGACACGAACTGAATGTTCTTAGACTTATTTCATGTGTTGAGCTGTATCGGGAAAACTTGGGTGTTTGTCTGTTCGATCGAAAAGTTTAACATTTTCTATTTATCTGGAATGGGATACAATAATTGGAATTCACAAAAGTTATGAGATAACTGAATGAATATTATAAACATAGCAGTTTAGTCTCACTTGATCGGTTGCTACGGAATTTTGATGTGATCAAAAGTCCGTCGCAATCACGTAGCGTACGCGGATACTCGCCGGGTAAACTTAATAGACAGCTACACCCCATAGCCCCGACCAAGTGACTGTAGGAGAACCCCCTCGCCGAAAGCATCCGTTCTGGTGCTCGCGGCAGCGGTGTTCCGCCTTGGTGCACTTTGTCGACGGTATCGGGGTGCAGCCGCCTACTGAAGTTTGCGACTAGTATTCGATCCGAATGTTGGGAATCTTGTTGAATTACCCGACTTGATATTGAAAAGTGTTTTCGATAATGAGACTAAAATGCGGGGTTTATAATTGTTAGGCATGCGATGTCTAAGGAATTCATTTGGTCAGGCATGTGATGTCTAAAGAGATTGCGGATTCCAACTGTTGTAGTTTTACACTTTCTTTTCTGTGACCGTAAGTGTAATATGGAATATCGCCGGTTTCGTTGCTATATGTCAACGACAATTGGGATGGACATATTTACTTACGTTGATGACATGTGATGTTATGTGTTGCTGGATATGTTATATTGGATCGTCGTGTTTGAATAGCCGGGGGTTTTTATGTGAGATGAGTGTTTTTCATTTTCATTCATGTAAAAACTTGTATGTAATATTCTTTTATTGGGGCACTTCCAGGTTGCGGAAGTTGTCACCCTTTGTATATTATTTACTTTTCCGCACTAGGATAGACCCAAGGAGGGGAGCACAAGTAACCGGGTTCTGGAGTTCAGTGGGAGACCAACTCGAGGAGTCGAGTCCGGGTCTCCTAACTCTAGAATTGGTAGGGTTGCTTTCCGCTCTCGTAGGGGTCTAGGGGTGTAGGTTTGGCTATTCATCGTGACCGTGGAATCCGTGTTTTATACTGGCTCGTATTGAAAACACGGACGTCCTAGTATATCCAATATTTCATATGATTCTTCTGCTGCGATATCTGTGATGTGATCATGTGATATGTTCTGTGATAGATACAGTATATAGTATATATGATATATTATATAGGCGTTACTTATGTTTTACACCCGCGCTAGCCCTGCCCCGCTCTGCCGTTAGTTACCTAACCTAACGGTGCACGAGGGGACATCGAGGCGAATGCGGATGGCATAAGTGTACGTCGTATTTATCTGTGATGTTTAGATACTTATATGATGGGACTTCATTAATGTGATTAATGAAATAAAAGAAACCTAAAGATGTTGTAGAATCGAATTTCAAAATAAAATAGGTAGCTACAGTTCTTGCTTTGCACAGCGGTATATATGATATATCCTGCACCTTATTCGATGAGGAAAGGACCGAGATCCCTTCACAGGGAGTGACTCCTTTAGCAATAACTGGCAGATGCTACACACTCGGTTTGTCTTTTGATTGCTTTTAAGAGTTTTTGCTTTGCAAAGTGATATATATGATATATCCCGCACCTCATTCAACGAGGAAAGGACCGACGATCCCTTCACCGGGAGTGACTCCTTTAGCAAAACTATAAAAGCCTCAAAATCACTCCATTTTAAAATCATTTGATTCTACAACGATATCAAGTTCTTTACGCAATAGGTTTTCAGAAAAACCTGTCGTAGCCCTCCGTCATTTCAGATAAGTACTAGTTAGTATTCGTGCTGCGATTGTTTGGCATGCGTCAAGACGTAGTGTACGGTAGCTAACTAGTGCTTATCTGCTAGCATACGATGCGATTGGATTAGGGTATTCGTACGGCGTTGTTTGGCATGCGTCAAAGGTCGTGCGGGTGGGTTTAATTCAATCAAGAAATGTACGGGTTGAACTTGACTAGCGGACTATGGGTTGTTTGGCATGCGTCAAGGTCATAGCACGCTAGGGGCAAAATGTTCATCGGGAATTTCAAGTGTTGAAATTTGCAATGAGATTGCATACCTTCTATGAGATAGTTGGATCCCGATACCCACTGCGAGTAAGAGTTACTACTGGGAGATTTTTATACATTACAATTAGCCGATCAAGTAGGTGTCTAGAAAGGTGTCAACGGGGTTACGCCTCTGGGAAAACGAGGTTTACATTAATTAGGTTCGTGCGAAAGCACGGGGACCTCCTCAAAGTACCGACACTGGCCTGGCTGAAAGATTGGCGAACTTGTAGTATGTAATTAATCCCGGCTAGTCTTTCCTTTTAGGGTTTGAAGGAAGATTTGATAAAAAGCAGTGGGAGCCATCCTGATTAGATAAAATAATAACCAATCTATTCTTGCAAGAGCGTACGCTGAGTGTTTTCTTCTCTCTCTCTCTCTGGTAGCGACCATATCACGCCTTAATCAAGATAATAATACGGAATATGACCGAACCCGCTTGTTATACTGAGCTGGGGAACGTTGGTCCCGCTCCAACTTTTAATTGTTATAAGACAGAGCAGAATTGGGAATACCAGATTTCCCGTGCCGCCCAAACGAAGAAAGTGCATGTTGATGCATCATCTTCGGGTGTGTTCATTATACAGAACTGTTTCTCAGTATCCTCTGCATCCTGGGTATATGATACCGGATCAGGATCCCAGATATGTAATCTGTTACATAGGGCTACAGATAGGTAGAGAACTGAGAACGGGTGATAAGTTTCATGAGACAGAAAACGGGGCAAGTGTTGCAGCCAAGTCTGTTGGTCACTGTCACCCTGTATTACCAATATATTAATTCTAAACGAATGTTATTAGATACCGAACCTGTTATGCAAAATCATATCTGTCTCTTTATTAGTAAAGAAACGATAAAATTTTGTATTGTTGGATAATGTTTTGAGCATTTCCTATATCAAAAGTTGATCGGTTCAGGCACGTTATCTAAAAGCATTAATGTTCTAAATCAAACTACAGTTCTTAGTATATGGAACACACAGAAGAGGAAGAGTTCAGAAATGAACGGATCCTTCTTGAGGCATTGTAGACTAGGTCATATCAGTGTGACCCGACTAGCTCAAGTTACATGTAGATGCATATTTAAATAAGTTTGAATTTACATCTTATGAAACTTGCGAGTCATGTCACAGAAATAAGATGACCATAGCTCTGTCTACTGGAAACAGAGAAAGAGTTAGTGAACTCTTGGGATGATACATGTTGATGTATGTAAGGTCCCCTGTCTACACATGCCAAGACCGGTTCTTTGTACTTCATTACATTCTCTAATGATCTCTCAAGATTCAGACATATGTTCCTGTTGAAACACAAGTCTGAACCTTTTGAGATATTCACAGAATATAAGTTAGAAGTAGAGAATCAAAATACGGGGTATAAGTATTATGTCCTATGATGAGATCAGGGAGGAGAATACTTGTGTATGGAATTCCTGGACTTTTCTAAAGGAGAATGAGATTCTCTCTCAGCATTACTCCTCCGCATACACCATAGCACGATGGTATATCGGGGCGGAGCAATCACACCCTATATGATAAGGTGTGCTCTATGATGAGTACTACTGAGTTACCTATTTCCTTTTGGGAATTATGCACTTGAGAAGTTGCATACCTATTGAATAGGGTTCTAATCAAATCAGTTGCCTACCACTTCTTATGTGATATGGAAAGGGAAGAGCCCATATCTTAAGTTAGTTAAGATTTGGGGTTGACCGGCCTATGTCTGAAAGCAAAATCCGGACAAGCTCGAGGCAAAGTCTGTAATGTAGAACTGGAAAGGTTCCAGCTATACAAACTGCAGCTGATGATTTGATAGAACCAAAGGATTCAGTAGATTCCAACGAACCTCGGCCTCTCCGCCGATCTAGTAGGGTTCTTCACCCACATGAGAGATATTTCTGTTTCTCTATGACAGTGGGAGCGAGGATTGCATCATGAGATGATGACCCAACTAGTTTCGAGCTGGCCATCAGGAGTGGGACTCTGTAAGAATGGCTGGATGCTTAGCGATCTGAGATGGAATCCTCATACACCAACAAAGTATGGACTTTGGTTGCTATATCTGAAGGGTTAAATCCCCATCAGGAGCAAGTATATCTTGAGAAGATTACTTGGTGTAGATGGATAAGTTGAGACTTTCAAAGCTAGACTTGTTAAAGGTTTTCGTCATAAACCAGGAGTGGATTATGATGAAACCTTTTTCAGTGGCTATGCTTAAGTCCATCCAGATCCTACTTGCCACGGCTACATACCATGACTATGATATCTGGCGGTTGGGTGCCATGACTGTTTTTCTAAATGATGTTTTAGAAGAGAACGTCTATAAGTACACAGCCAGAGGGCTTCGTAGACAGTGGGAGCAGCGGAAACGTGTACAAGATGCTTTATAGGATAAAGCAGGTATCGCGGAGTTGGAACATCTGTTTTGATGTAGTAGTCAAACAGTTTGACATCATCAAAATGGTAGATGAACCTTGTATAAACAAAAAGGTAGTAGGGAGTATGGTGATGATCCTCGTAGAGTACGTGGATGACATACTCTTGATAAGAAAGGAGTTTCCTATGCTACGCTCGGTCAATCTCCGCTTATCACAATGATTCTCCATATAGGATCAAAGTGATACCTCCTAAATCCTGGGTTTTGGATCTATGAGATAGATCTAATTAGATGTTTGGATTCTCACTAGTTGTAGTGAGATGGTATCAATCGATCCTGGGGAGAATCACTGGAAGGGTTCCAGGGTGATAAAGACGACTGAATGTCAGTCGCAGGCATTGTCTTTACCCTCAGTAAAGGGACGGTATGTTGGAAGAGTTCCAAGCTAGATACCGTGGCATACTAGACGATAAAGGCTGGATACATCGCTACTTAAGATGCTACCAAAGAGGCAGTCTGGGTGTATATTAGTTCATGAGATGAACTTTATTCCTCCCATTGTGTGACAATGGAGTTGTGGCTTATGCCAAGGAACGCCGGTCCCATCAGTGATCCAGACATATTCTAAGGCAGTATTACCTGATCATGGAGATGGTTGATCTCTAGGGGATCGAGGTTTGGAGAGTAGACTCAGAGAACAACACAGCGGATCCACTCACAAAGGCCTGTTCCCAGAGAGAGATTTTTATGGGATGGTTGAGTATGAGATACTACAACCACTGCTATCAGATGGCCCTAGTGCAAGTGGGAGATTGTTAGTTATATGTATGCCCTAGAGGCCATTACTATACATAGGATGTATATTGTAGTGGATGTTGGGACATATATAGGGAGGACTTTCTTGCTCGACATGATAGTATGCTATCTGGTTACTCTTTACCTTAACGTGTATACCGATTGTCTCTCTGTTACATGTTGGTAAAGCCCTTAGGATGTGTACTTGACTACCTGGACTATGATGCGGATCATACTAGTGGGGACATGGTAGTCCATAAGTACATCCTTCAAGGTCCCTAGTCGTGGGTGTATCGAGACAGGGTATCGATATACCAGAGTAGACTAGCGTATACCTTCTCGACCCATACAGATGGGCGATGGATGATCCCATATCCATTGGTGTTTGACATCAGAGATGATATACGGGTGCTCAGTGGAGACTGGGTACACTGGACGGACTCGCCGAGAACTCCCAGATGGTATTATACCTTACGTCAGATGGCAGTTCTCTGGTGACACTGGTACAGAGTAGTCTGTTGACCCGAGATCGTCATAGAGTCTTGTGTGGTTCCCACTGTGCTTTGATTTCCACCTTACCACGTCCAAGAGGGCGTGCAAAACGGTGGTTTTTGGGTACAGTCCCGAATCACATGGAGGCAATGAGCGATAGGAGGGGATTCGTCTCTCCCGGTATAGGGAGTTGATGTTGCGCTGTGTTCGATTGGCTATAACAGGAAATCCCTGGCCAGGGTTGCTGAGATTTACTGGTAACTGTTACCAGTAGTATCTCGAATTGTTATAGACCTCATATCGACATGACTTATCGAGCTATTGGGGTCTGACGTTTACCACCCCTAGGCGAGATATGCGACATATCAGACGATCAGACCGGACTGTACGGTAAGTGTTACTGGTTGGATTCACAGGAGTGTGAGCGGGCTTGCTCGTCGATCTTCTGATCGCTCAATACCCGGGTTGCCGTTACGTTTAGCAGACCGCTTGCGGCTTGTGGGTGTTTGATATGATCATCACCTGCTGCCGGCGTATTGACGAGTCTTTAGAGTCCTACACAGAGGTTTCCTGGCTCAAGCGAAACGAAATAGGAGCGCATATGAGATATGTGCGGGACCGAGAATAATGCGTGTATGTGATACCGTATTCTATTCTCGCGATGAATGTATCGATTGGTTGTATACGATATAACCTAGTTATCGAATCAAGTATTGATTCGATAAGCCGATACATAGGATACTAGTCGGTTATATGCGATATGACCGGATCGTTAAATCAAGTGTTGATTTAATGATTTAATATATAATTATATATATTTGATATATTACTTTGCATTAACTAGTATTGGTTCACTTTAAAGGATTTTCTCACTTGGATGTACAAGTTGTATATGTGATATACTTTTTGTGCAAATGATTGTATCATGTTTGATGATACATGTTTACTTGAGTTTGTGTGAAGCTTAAACCATGGTTGTGTAATGGTTAGGGTTTTTATTTTCTTATTCATTTATTTATTTATTTATTCTTTTTGGAAAAAGTATTAGCATAATGAAAAATGGTGGCTTTCTTTGGATGCATGTTGAAGCTTCATGAAGCTTTGACCAAGTGACCATTTTGTCTCCATGCTTAACCCTAACTATTCCCACTAACCATGATTTATTCTCTACACTTGACCATGGTTATTATTATGATAAGTATTCATTTTCCTTTTCATTTTAATAACTTATCATAATATTATCTTCTTCTTCTTCTTCATCTTCTACTTGAAGAAACCTTGACTTCATCAATGGTGATTGATGAAAAAGAGTGAGAAATCCAATTCTAAAGTGAACCCACTTCCTATTTCTTCATCCTCTACCTCTTGCTAAGTAGTAGAGTGTGTTTTCTTCACAAGTTTCATGACTTGGTGAAGTTGGAGCTTGATCTAGCGATGCCTCGACGTAGATCATCTTCGGCATCGTCGTCGATGACCTAGCCCGCTTTTTCTCCGATGAAGCCGACGCTAGAGCCCAAGATCCGATTTGTACAGCGAGGAGACATCATCGCGGAGCCATAGAGGTGGAGAACTGGATCTACAAAGGTTGTATTTTCCGTTTACCATTTAGTTAAGTTGTTAACTAGTCATTGTTTCGCCTATATATCTAGTTAACGATCCGTATTAGGGTTTCTCGGCACCCCTAATTTTTGAAATTGGCATGGTTGATGCCTTGTGAGACCTCTTGAGAGTGCCTAGGAACCCTACAAGATCCTTACGACTTATAAGGGAAAACGCACTTAGGAATCCTCACGATTCCTAAGGAGAAAATACACCT
The DNA here is from genome assembly GCA_030015575.1 of Agapanthus africanus. Classification (NCBI taxonomy): domain Eukaryota; kingdom Viridiplantae; phylum Streptophyta; class Magnoliopsida; order Asparagales; family Amaryllidaceae; genus Agapanthus; species Agapanthus africanus. The sequence continues at coordinate 810,937,046 of JASDDO010000019.1, read as the reverse complement.
ACGAGATCCTCATGACTCGTAAGGAGAAAAATTTTACGAGACTCTCACGGCTCATAAAATTGAAAAGTCTTAGATGACAGATCCTAACCCTGTTTTCTAAGCCATCACTACCTCTCGAAGAAGCCAAGATAAGGTGCTCACTCTATCATCTGCCGACTATGTTTGCTAAGGTGACATGCTGATAACAAAAGAAAGAAGAAAGCAGAAAGCGACAAGGAGAACATTTGATTTGCATTTAATTAAGCGTTCGAGACATACCCGTTCATGCATGTGTAAAAGATTTAGTATGTAAAATAAAACAAGTTGAAATGAGAAACTTGCCATTCATACTTCAAAAAGCTCTAACAATTAAGAAAGCAGTAAACAAAAACATTATCAAAATAATTACGTGGCAAAACCTCAGATCTAGGGCATGGATTGGGGAACTCAAAAGTGACTTTGTCCAGAATCTTCCAGGCCTTTCGAACCATCCCAGTATGCTTTCTTTCGCGATCACAAGCGTCAGGATCCCCACGGATGTCCTCCACCCTCCGATAGGCAGCAAGTATGGCCGACTGTTGAAAAGCCTGATGGAGGAAATCGACAAGATTGTCTCGCCTTCTCTTTGAGATTAGGCCCATCAGATACACCGAGTGCACCTTATCCTCGGCGGCATCCAATGCCCTAAGCGGCACACCGGTACAGAATAAAGGAAGCACTTCCCAGATCGCTCCTACAATAAGCTTCAGGAGAGAGGAACGTCGAGGAAGCAGTCGACCATTGTATGCGTCGAAGCGACTCATGATTTCGGCACACTGGATGTTTGTGAATTCTTGGACTTGAGAACGGCCGAGTGAACGGATGTCTCCGTAAGAGATAATCTCATCGAGGTCATACATATGAGCGTCCATTACTCCTGAAAAAGAAAATCAACAAGAATTAGCGGACAGACTGATTAAGCGAATTCTTATTAAAAACAGGCACAAGGATTTAAACGGCTCTTGATATCCCCAAGGAGAAAACGAATTCTAATTATGACACCTAATAAACTCGAATTTGTAAGAAATCCTAAAAAGAGAATCTCATTTACTAAGCGACCCCTCGGGTCAAGAAGTTAAACTCTTCGAGAGCAATGCTCTACAGACAGGAGTGACACCTGTCAAAGTCAATTATGAAGGGAATTTAAAGAAATTCCCCGAGAAGGTCAAAAGCCTGGCTCTGTAATGATGATGGAGAAACCCATCAGAAAAGAAAATTAAAATCAATTAATTTTTTGTGAATTAAAAATTCTGGGATCTTCAAGATCTATGAAAAACTCTTAAGAGTTTTTTATCAAAGATCAAGAGATCTACATATTATCAAAGAGCAGAGCTTTGATTCATGGGCTAAGAAACCCCAAGAAAAGATCTCTTTAGATCTATGGGTTCATGAGAGCAAGGCTCTATTAATGAAACCCTAAATGGATTTTCTTTAGATCAAAGATCTATGAAGAGAAAGGCTCTGTTAATGGGTAAAAACCCTAATTTATTAAAATTTTAAGGTTTACCTAAGTTTTGGTAGAGTTCTGACTCTTGAAAAATTGTTAAACTGAAGAGCAAGGCTCTGAATAAAAATTCTCAAGAAAGAAGATGATAATCATCTTGGAGACCAAAGGTCCTATTTATAGGCATTGAACCGCCTCTTCAACTTCTGAGTTGATCTAAGGGCTCAGATGTTGCCACCGCTGCAATCACGTGTGCGCCACGTGAGCGCAACGATGGGGGACATTTGTTTTCCCCAATAAGAGCAAAACTTTGTTTTAAAATTCAAAATTTGAAAATTGAAGTAACGCTTCAAATTCAGCGCTAGGCGCGTTGTGCGCCACGTGTCAGACACAGACGCGCTAGCGCCAGGTGCGCTGCGCCCTAGACAGCGCACCCCCAATCAGAGCAAAAATTTGTTTTAAAATTTCAAAACTCAAAAGTTGAAGCAACGCTTCAGACCCAGCGCTCTGCGCTGCGCGCCACGTGTCAAACACAGGTGCGCTAGCGCAGTTGCGCTGCGCGCCACGTGTCGAACGTAGGTGTGCTAGCGCAAGGTATGCCAGCGCTGGAATTAAAAATTCCCCACCGTTAGATCAAAAGATCTAATAATAATAAATTATTAATTAATCAGAATTAAAATTCTGTTATGGAAAGATCTTTCCAATCTTATTAAAACAAGAAGATTATCTTCTGCAAAGTAGAAGCCTTAGGATCAAAGATCCAACAGTGGAAAATATTCCGAAATCAATCAGAGAAAAATCTCTTAAACTGATTCAACAAATCAATTGGCCCTATATAAAATCCCCAAGACTTCAAGTCTCATATAGAGAAACCCCCTACAAACTTTGAGAAATCTCAAAGAAAGAAGAGCAAGCTCTTAGAAAAAGAAGATCATTTCTTCAAGGTAAAGAATTAATTCTTGAACAACAGAGATGAAACTATCTCATAAAAGAAGAACTATCTTCTAAAAAAGATCATAGATCTACAAAAGACCAAGGTCTTTGATAAAAAAAAGAGATCAGAGATCTTATTATAAAAACTAAAAAGAAGTATTTACTTCATTTACAGATCCTTGATCTACAAAGGCAGTGCCCTTTTATAAACAAGAACTTTTGTTCTTGAATCTTGAGGCAAAGCCTCTTTTGAAAAGAAGAACATAAATTTGTTCTCTTATCATAAATTTGGTCAGATGCGCTTTGCGCTAATGAACAGTGCCTTGCACTCATGAATTGCGCTTTTGCGCTCCTTGGATCGGCGCTTAGCGCCAAAACATGCCACGTGTCAACCACAGACACCGCTTGCGCTTTGCGCTTCTGAAACAGAGCTCTGCGCTCATGGACTGGTGCTCAGCGCCAAGCGCGCCACGTGTCACTCACTGGCGCACCCCTAAATCAGCGCAACGCGCTCATGAACTGAAAGCGCAATGCGCTAATAAACTAGCGCTAAGCGCGACACGTGTCGTCTTCGTGTGCGCTACCTGACAGAAGCGCAATACGCTCTTTGATTGGCGTGCAGTGCCTGGCGTGCCACATGGCGCATTGTCAGAACACACATTGTTCTGATGAATGCTGTGCATTCAATACAAGACAAAGATGTCAGAATCTAATGCTCAGCATTATTAAAAGGGCCAAGCCCAAATAAAGGCTCAATAGCCAGAGTAATAAAATGTTAAACATTTTAATTGGACTTAGCCCAATTCTAGCCATAAGTCCTCAACTTACAGTGAACTGAGCCCATCTGCTCATAAATATTCGACAGATCTTAGTCCCAAACTGGGCTACAGATCTTCCAATCAATTTACACCCGGTTCGAGAGTACATCTATTTACTCCTCTGATATCTGTCGTTGTAATCCTTCAACGTCTTCAGAGAGGTGACGGGTCCCGACAACCACACATTTCTACGGGTGTGGGGTCCTTAAACTCATAGACTACGATGTCCTTAAACCTTATAGACTACGATGTCTCTAAACCGGACTGTGGGGTCCTTAAACTCATGGACTACGATGTCTTTAAACCTTATAGACTACGATATCTCTAAACCGGACTGTGGGGTCCTTAAACTCATGGACTACGATGTCCTTAACCTGGACTGTGGGGTCCCTTTAAACCCACGGACTACGATGTCCTTAACCTTGGACCGCAATGTCCTTAAACTAACAATCGACCGCAATGTCCCTAAACTAAGAAATAGAGCCCAATTGCTCTCTTGGATCTAAATGATCCCGTTAAGTAGATCTTAGTCTAGATATTAGACTAACGTATCCTTAACAAATATTTAAGTTGATCTTAGTCCCAAACAAAGCTAACGTATCCTTAAACACAACCCCCAAACCCAAATCTAAGAAGATACGGATTTAGACTAATCCACGTCCTACGGACGACAATATAAATTAGTCTCCGTATACAATCCATGAGCAACCACAAACAAAACAAACACCCACAACACGAAGTGACCATCTGGAGAAGGAGAAAATTGTTACCGCGATGCGGTAGCATAATTAACTGCAGGGGCTTGCGCCTGCAGGGAAGAGCGTCCCCACAATCAAAAACCCCTCAAACGAGGGGGAATCTGACAAAGTCTGCTACATCGGCCGCATCCGTTTAAACCTTTGATGCACGATGCCATAAATCAACTTGGCATCTTCGGAGAGGTGGACGGATAGCACCAATTAGCATATGCCCCCAGATTCAGGCAAGACGTTCATCTTTCCGGTTTCCAGCGGTAAACACGCATCCCTGCCCAGAACGCTTCTAGGTATAGAGCAATCTCGTTACCCTGCACCTGGTCTGCCCGCTCACCCTCCATGACCAGATGAAGCGAATAGTCAGGGGGATGTGAAAACGAGCCCAGATATCGGAAAGCTCATCCAGGCGATTCAATATCGAGGGCGCATCGTGGGTATTTTCGATCCGCACCTTAGGGGCCCTCTTGGCCACTCGACGACGAAGAATGACGGCGTCACCACCCCTTAGGGGTGAGCCTGACATGGAAGAAGAAGATGAAGAGGAAGAACTTCCACGGCTATTGGAAACTGAAGAAGAAGAAGACGACCCACTGGACTCGGCTTCAGAAACTGAAGCCTCATCACCCGACTCGACACCAGCTACGTCAATGGAAACTTTGGAAGAAGATTTTAGGGTTACGGCAGCGCCCCGGCCATCAATCCATGGCCAAACGTAGAACAAAAACTTTTAAAAACCGGCGCTAACGGAACCCTAATCGACGGATCATACCATTAACCCTATACTAGTCCTATATAAAGGAGTTTAAGAGATTATACCGATAGATCCGTGTCCTTCGGTCTTCAATCTCTGTCCTTAGCTCATCGTGGCTGTCTCGATGAAGTTCGATCTCCGGTCTCCCTCGTCGAAGACGATCCACGTCGAGGATTAGTAATACGGGCTCTCGCTTCAAAACCGAAGCAACTCGAGCATCCAGTTTGCTAGCCTAGATGCCCAAGATGAAGTAGAGAGTGTGTGTGAATACTTTGTCTCAAAACACCTAAGGATTCTCAACACATGAGATGGAATGGGTGTAAGTTGAAGAAGAAGCCATGTGAAGTGAAGAGTGAGCTCAAGTTTTGGCTAAAAGAAAAACAACTCAAGAAAGTCTCTGCTCTTTTTCTTATTATGTTGTGTGAGGTATTTGTGATTGGCAACTTAAGAAAATTCCTAGAACAAAATAAAGATCTGCCCCATCACAAATATCTCACAAACAAAACAAAAATAATGCATCATGACACACAAGACCCAACACCATAAGTCACCAAGTGTGCACATGCACCATCAATGCACAAGGCCAAGACTCGCACTCATAATTTCCACACAATTAAACATTAAACTAAATGTTTAATCAAAAAGAGAATGGTAACTTTTAAAGTAAACTCGTAATGAATTACAAGAATACCCCTCATACGTATATACATACCTGCATCCGTATTCCGACTGAATACGAATACAACGAGACGAAAATAATCAAACAATATAATACTAGGATCCGGCTTAAACCAAAGCCCACAAGTATTATCCGTCCGATCATGATCCGTGCACAAGTGCACGAATATGATCGAACCCTGCCATAAAACCATACGGCATCTACAACGTTTCGCCCGAACCAGGGAAACCCTCTGTGTGGGACTCTAAAGACTCGTCAATATGCTGGCAGTGGGTTTAACCACAAGCACGTCAATGGCACTAGCTGTACGTAACGGCTCTCAGGTATTGAGCGAAAAGGAGGCTGACGAGCAAACTCATCCTGAAACCCTACTGAGCCTGACAGTGACAATATCCGTACAGTCCGGTCCGTTCGTCTATGAGTATTACATATCGAGTCTAGGGGGTGGATAAAGTCAGACCCCTAATAACTTGACATTTAGTGTCGGTATGAAGCCTATCTCCAACTGAGAAACTACTGATCCGAATCAGTAATTATCGTCTACCGTGGCTGAGGATTTTTTGTGATGGCCACCCGTGCACACCGCGACATCAACCCCCAGTATACCAGGAGAGACGAATCTCTTAACGATCCGCCCACCGCCTCCATGTGGCTCGGGACTGTACCCAACTAAAACCTGTTTGCATGACTCCTTTGAGCTGTGGTAGGGTAGTACTCAATGCACAGTGGAAACTCACACGAGACAAATAACGATCTCAGGTCAATAGACTAACCTATACACATGTCACTAGGGAATTGCTATCTGACAATAAGTATAATACCAACTAGTATGTTCCCGGCGAGTCCGTCCGGTGTACTCATAACCCAATAAGCACATGTATACATCTTAGGAGAACCAACTAACACCAATGGCTTGTGAGACCAGCCACCGCCCCTCGTCAGGGTCTCGATCCGTATACACTAGTCTACTCTTGGAGTATCGATGCCCAGTCTCGAAACTCCCACGACTAGGGACACTTTAAGGATGTGCTTATAGACTACCCAACTCTCACGTATATGATCGCCATCATACTGTTGGTAGTCAAGCAAAAATCCTATGGACTCTATCAACATGTAATAGTGATCTGTAATGTCACCTGAAGCATGTACACGATGATAAAAACAAACCAGATAGCATACTATCATCTCGAGTAAGACAGTTCTACCGGTATAGGTCCTCTCTCAATCATTGCAATCACGTGACTGTGATACAATAATTGACTTGAGGGCGATATAGCCAACAATCTCCCACTTGCACTTAAGGCCAATTATTGCGGTGTCGTATACTCACAGCCCTTGTGATACCGAACACCCAACTTCTCTACTAATCAGTTTCACAAAGCTCGTTTGTAAAACTATTGCATTCGAGAAATAGCCTCAGTGAGTGGATCCGCTCCAATGTTTCTTTCTATGTCTCTCTTTATCTCAAGTTCACGGAGAAAGCCATCTTCCGAAATGAGCAATACCTATCTTAGAATATGTCTGGATATCTGATGGGACCCAGTTCACAAATGAACTCCAAATCCAGTAAACTTCTTAGACTGTATCGCCAACTGAATTTAATCAGTATCCTGCGCCATGCCTCCCTCAGTATCCTCTTGGACCACCTGTCCAAACTACTGCCCCTCATTAAGAGGGAAAACTATAACTCTGACAGTCACTCTGTTATCCAGGTCACCTTGGAAGCCTGGAATGATAACCGTCTCCCGAAGGAGGCTATCATTATCATATCCCTAGAACATCTACTTATGTTCATAAACTGCTTCCGAACGTTTCTCCGGGATTGGATTAATATATCAACTTATTGCATCTAGTGCAAAAACAATATCTGGTGTGGTACTTGACATCTCATGATTGACTCAATTGCCTAAGCAAGTAATATGCCAATCATGCACATCCATCTCCCCTTTAGTCTGTAAGACACCTTTAGAGAAGGTGACTCCATCACCTGCAGGTACACCACCATGCCAGGAGTCGTCTATTCTAAAACACCTTTAGAATACTGTTTAAGTACCCAGATTAGGAAACTACCCAAATCTAGATCTAAAACTATAGATCTAGTAACCAGAATGCCTGATATAATATCCATATCCTATGTGGAGAAACCACTATGTGACAACAGTATAACCGATTGTAGTATAGGAATTACACTTCCTACAAAGTGTATGTCATCCAAATACCAGAACATCACACCCTACTACCTTCTTAACAGATCCATCTCCTATTCAGATGAAGTCAAAGCCTATGATTGTCACATCAAAAATAGATGATCTATCTCCGCTATACTTGCTTTAGTCTATAAATAGACACAAGCTATTTGTCCACTATGCTTCCGCTGCTCCCACTGACTACAACAACACTCTGGCAGAGTCATTTACACGTGCACTTCTAAAGCTAGTTTAGAACGACGCTATACTCATCCTCATGCCGGGTCTCATAGTCTAGAACAGCGGTAATGACAAGTCTGGGTAAACAAGAATCTCCCTGTCACCGTCTTTGAGGATACCGAAGTACCTCTCACGCGCTTGAGGTTACCCACCATGTCTGCGGAGTGGCCAATGGAATGTCAAACCCTGATTGAATCTTTAGATTCTATTAAATTTTCAGTAATCATTTGTAGTTCTGGAATCACTTCCAGTTCTACCATACTCCCACTACAGTTTTCTGAAAAGTCTATTTTGCTAAAACTATGGTGAGTCGAGAACAATATCACTATTGATCTCCCAGATGGTAGAAAGTTACCCCTCATCATAGCCCGGGATAACCCACAAACTGCCATTACAGAAACGTGCCTTGAGTTATCCAGAGTCTGGTTTTAAGCATATGCCGGACAACTCCATATACCTTAATATCGTTAAGATATGAAATTCTATATACAATATAGAAACAAAGGCACTGATTTAATTGGAACCAGATTCAAATCATGCAGCTGTCTCCAGTGCATGTCAACTAAATGGAGAGAGGCCGATCAGCATTACTCAACTTAGGAGTGCATCCAGATGTGAATAGCCTGAAAGAGAAGCAAGTTCTCAAAACCATTACTATCAACTGAATACCAAACACAAATATTTATATCTTCAATCATTTTGAAGAATCCTGATACTTGCAACACATGGTTCTCTACTTTATTCTTGTACCTATAACTTCTCAAAACTTGGACCTTGTATTTCTACGAAATACTTGTCTAAAAACTAGAGAAGTCACAAGTAAACAGAATATAGTACGAGGACCAACCCCACTGTCCTAATGGACACCGGATAACATACAATATTTTGTATAAGTCCCCTGAGTTGAATAACTCAAACCCTGTGCGTCTTAAGTTGAAAAATGTACTATGGTTAAGAAGAATTACACCGTTTTTTAATGCTCTTTACCTAATCATCATATAGGTAAATGTCATGGACATAATTTCAAAAAGTTATATCTCACTTTATAAAATAAACGTACAGATATATCAGTTTGAAATTGGTGCATAACAATGGATATTCAAAACCAAATATTTGTCATCAGGCAAAATCCCAGGGGATTTCCTTAAATATCACCAATTACAACGAATTCTGATATAATGAGGATATAATCACCTATTTCCCAATAACTTACTCCCACTCATCATCTGTAAAACCATACAGATGTGAGAATCTAACCTGGTAAATACATACCCTGGAGTAAGGATCTAATTGGGAAATCAATTTTCAATTAACAACGCATAGTGAAACTGAAACATGAAAATGTTTCGAACGGGTAGCCGGGTATTCCTAGTAATGCCACTTCCATTTTCCAGATTCATGACTGTAACCGTATATTTCTTTGCCATCTCTCCAGATCCCTTTATTTATCTTTACTCATTACCTTCAGTACACCACCCTTAGGCTAAATGGTTTTCTTCCTTCCCTACCGTTCGGCACCAGCCTATGGTTTGAAAGAAGGCTATCCAATAAGCATAATAAGTATACTCTCCTAATCCTAGAAGTATTAGCAACTTGAGAGAAGGTAAAGAAAAAAGACAATTGAATAAACCTTATTCTATTTCTCCTGAACCAGAATCCATTCTCGAACTGGAACAAGTTCCTTCGAGTTCGTATATAAATATACGATGGATTATCCAATAAATGCGGATCTTCATAGTGATATGGGGTGTTCTGGAGAAATACAAAGGTGAATTAGGAGTGGCGATGATATACGTGGTTTCGTCATGAATGACAGCAGTCGCAATTTACTTTGCCCTCTTTCTAATCCCTTATTTGTCTTTACTTATTATCTTCTGTACACCACATTTAGGCTAATTGGTTTTCTTCATTCCCTACCTTTCTGCACCTGCCTATGGTTTGAAAGAAGACTATCCAATAAGCGCAATAGGTGTACCCTCTCCTAATCTTAGGAGCCCTCACAACCTGAGAGAAGGTAAAAGGAAAAGACAACTGTATAGTTCTATTCATTTTCTCCAGAACCGGAAACCTTTCTCGAATCTGAAACAAGTTTCTTCGAGTTCGTATGTAACTATACGACGGTTATATCCAATAAATGTGGATCTTCGTAGTGATACGGAATGTTCCGGAGAAAAAGCAAATGGTAAAAATAGGAGTGGAAATGAGGTATGCAACTCTGACAATTCAAAAAGCCAGTATTTTAAGAAGGTCCGGTTAACTTGGTTTACTGAGTTATAGTCTAGGGTCGGGACATGGACGCTGACAAAGAGAGAGAGAAAAGAAACACTCAGCGTGCACTCTAATCTAGATCAGAATAGTCAATTACTTTATCTAATCAGGATGTCTCCCACTGTATCCTCAAATTCTTCTCCAAACCTAAAAGAAAAATTAGTCAGGATCATCTAAAATCACCCGAAGAGCAAACCAACTCATCAATGGGAATCGGGATCCAACTATCATCGCATGATAACCTGATGGAATCCACTCAAGTTATCACACTCTAGAAAGTATGTGCATGTCTGGCAAGTTTCCTATATGTTTGAAACTCCCGATGTGATTTTTACCCCATGCTCTTATGACCTTGATGAAGGCAAACATATCATAAGTCACATGTCAAGTTCTACCCGTCATTGTCTAGGTTAATTTGAACCCACCCGTACATACCTTTGACGAAGGACAAAATAGTAGTATGGCTGTCCCAAACCAACGCATCTATCTATGCAACAGAAAAGTAACAAATAGCTACCATACACTATGCCTTGACGAAGGCCAACACACATAGCATGAATACTAAGTGCTACCCGTCTGAAATGACGGAGGGCTACGAATGGTTTTTGGCGAAAAACCTTTAACGTAATGAACTTGATATCGTTGAAGGAACCGGATAGCTTTTTATAAATATATAGTGGCGAAAACCTTTGCTAAAGAGGTCACTCCCGGTGAAGGGATCTCGGCTCTTTCCTCGTCGAATAAGGTGCAGGATATTCCCACTGAATACCACGACGCAAAGCAAAAAGTAATCGACTATAGTGAAGTTATTACCCTGATGCAAACTTCTGCCCAAGAGGTCACTCCCGGTGAGGGGAGCTCGGCTCTTGCCTCGTGGAATGAGGTGTTGGATATTCATAACCGAATATCGTTGTGTAAAACAAAAAAAACGTCCTTGTAATAACAACTTTATAAAATTGTTCCAACAATATTGAATAAGTCTGTTTTCTTTGCATTGATCAGAATCAACGTAGTCCCATTAATTAATCACACTACAAAAGAACGAAAATAGGATGCACGTATATCCATCCGCATTCGCTACTGGGCCCCGTTATGTTACTTAACTAACGACAGAGCGGGGGCTGGACTAGCGCGGGTGTAAAACATATACTACATCTACTAGTATATATATAGCAATATATAATAATCGCTCCAGGTATGATAAATGCAACATCACAGATAAGCAATAAGTATCACAGAACAATACAGATAATCTGGGAGCCCGGGTTTCCTTTGAGCCGCAAGTGAAACCCGACGTTCCCCTGGTCATGTGGATACCTTATGCAATGAAAACCTAGACCCCTACGAGCGTGGCAAGTTCCCCGCCAAAACCAGAAGCGAGGCAGCCCCCTTCATCAAAGTGAATGGGTCACCCAGCACATCACGGAATCCGGTAACTTGAGCACCCCTCCTTGGGTCAACATGTACCCCCTACGAATGCGGAAAATAGCCTGTCAATTCAAGAGTGAAGCCCCTCCTTCTCAACGCCATGAGATACGGACCCGTTGCCCTCCAGAACCCGGCTATCCGTGTACTCCATCGCGGGGTAATCCTAGTACAGAAAAGAAAATATATACAACGGTGACATCAACCTCAACCTGGTCGTGCCCCAAACAAATAATATACAAACAGGCAGTGACGGCAGTCCACATGTCGGACGCTCGCCCCGCAATATCAAATGTACAAATAAAACTAAACTGTACTAATATTGCACCCAAGCTATCCACCACGATGAATCCACAACAACACAGCACAACACAGAACATCAACGCGAATGTCACGTTCGCAAACCCGTCTAAAAGAACTATAGCAATTAGACAAGTTGTACCGCTCTAATGACATTCACGGTCACAGATAGTAATGCAAGTACTGAAAAAAATACACATTTAAAATTTCGATCGACTAAACTCTTCCAAATTGGCCCCAAATGCAAATCCAGCACTCAAACAAATCTAGGCAAAAACCATATATCACAAAAATCATATTTCCATGAACTGGAGCCCCAGAAAAAATTTGGGGTACTGTAGCCCAAAAAGAGCGGCGGAAGCGCTGCAAAATGTGACATTTTACTCCGGTTCCGCGGCGGAATTTTGGAGTTAGGTCTCCAAATTTTTTCTGTAGCTCTAGTTTTGCCTGAACATAATTCTAAGATACCCAAAAAAAATTTTGGAACAACTTTTAAAATCGACAGTAAACACATGAACATAGATTCGTGATTCAGAAAAATTGGTCAATCGATATTTTAACCTTGTGCAAACTAGTTAGTAAGGTTAATGGGTTGGCTCTGATACCATGTAAGGTTACGGTAGCGCCCCGGTGTAAGTCTACGGTAGCGCCCTGGCCGTCTCTCCAAGGCCAAAATGCAGAAAACAAAAACTTTTCTTAACTTGAAAACCGGCGCTACCGCATGCTTAAAACCCGGATCGGACCATTAACCTACTTCTAGCTAACAGGAGAAATGGTAGAAAGCTATACCGAGCGATCCGTGTCCTTCGGTCTTCGGCCACCATCCCGATCTCCTCGCGGAATCTCCGGTCTCGATCTCCTCGTCGGAAAGGGTACCACATCACCGAGTCTTTTTACGGGCTCCCACCTCTGGACCGAGGCAACTCGGGCATGAAGTTGGCAAGCCGACGTGTCCAAAATTGCTGTAGACTAAGTGTAGAACGGTTTGTCTCAGGGATTTGTGAAGTTGCCATAATGGAGTTGGAGAAAAATCTTTGGAGATGAGCTTAGGAATTTTGGTGTAAAAATGATATGAAATTTTTTTCCAATTATGGCTTCACCATCTAGTGGTCGGCCATCAAAAAGGAGGAGGGAAAAGGTCATGATCAAAAGCAAGAGAAATTGGATGATAGCAAGAAAAAGAGTCACACCCAAGTCTAATCAAAACCCATCTCATTAATTGTAACGCTTCGAAAATCGTTTAGGCAGTTTTTCGGTAATCGGCTAAATTTGCAATTTTTTCCGTAAAAGGTCAAAATAAGTATTTTTCATTATAGGCCTAATTATACAAAATTTAGATAAGATATTACTATAAATTGTTCACTAAAATGTCACTTAAAATTTTCTAGTTAATTAAAAAAATTCCTTAATTAATTATTTTTAATATTATTTTAAGCTTTTAAAAATACATTAAATTAGTGATAAATACAAATTTAAATGGGTAAATTACACACTTAGGAAACTTTATAAACTAAAATATAGTAGTAACAAAAATTTGACCAAAACTTTCCAAGAATTGTGGTTTTATGGTGTAAAAAATGCATTAAATGGGTTTTTTTTAAAAAGTTGATGTAACATTCATTAATTGATCTTGTGAAGGACTTTTGTGTAGAAAATTCCACATCTTTCCCTCACATCTCTTCCCTCATCTTGCTGGTCGAAATTTGCTACAGCAAACAGCCCTCATTTCACCCATTTTGTTTAGCTCAAAATTCTTGCAAAAAATCCTCCGAAATTCACAAAAATTCACTTTTCTTCACTAATTCAAACCTAAACCCTATTCCATCCCTTCTCAAGCCCAAATTGGTCTAAGACAAGGAGAAAAGAGGCATCTTTAGAGGCTAATTGCAAGAGGATCATAACATGGGAGGTATAAATTCTAAACTAGTTGTTAAATTTGTAGTTTAAATAAGCTAGATTAGTATTTTAAAGTGTTAATTTCATTGTAATGGTTGGTTTTTGAAAATTCAAGAGAGGTGTTGATGCCCTAATTAGGGTTTGATGTTGGATAAGTGGGTTTAAGTTAGTGTTGTGGTTATCTAGTGGGTTAGATCGAATATTTATGCGATGTTGCGATCGCGATATCGTAAATTCGCGATGTTTGCTTTGAAATCGGTATGCTAACGCTTACTAGTTTTTTTTGAATTTTAGGAAGTGATCTAATTGCATTATATTAGCGATATAATTAGCATTTCATATGACTATTAGGGTGTGTGAATGCGGAGTTTTGTCTAGTCAGGTTTTAGTTTTGACGATTGCACCGAAACGGCGATTTTAGTTAATGTTTTAGCGATTTTCGTGCGTTTTCCGCGCAACGAGTGCACGTTGTGATTAATTCGAGAGTGTCGATCTTTTCATAATGTGAGTTGCATCATTTCAGGAATCTGTAATCTTATACTTTGTGTTATGCAATTCTAGGATCGGTCGCGGAAACATCGGACGCGGCGCGCAAAGGCAAGACGGTGGTTGGATAGGATTAGCAAGGCACTCAGGTGATTAGATGTATTCATCTATGGGGGAATCATCTGAATGGCGCGAGGCGCCCCGTAGTTAGGATTACTTTATTTATTGCAAGATTTGCATTGTTAGTTAGCTAACCCCCCCCCTCATTCACATTGCATACCCTTATAACTAATCGTCTGTTAGATTGCATGGATATTCATATACACATGTGCGATATCACTTCGTAGGACACGAACACCATTACCATTGGCTCCTGTTGCACTCGCACTATTCATGTGACACACACGCCTTTGGTAATTGCCATGCCATGAGAACCATAAAACCTGTTTAGCTTAGTGTCACCACTTGCATCATACATGATATATGAAATCGCATAGCATATATATACCTTGCATCATCATCATACTTACATAGATTTCTAGCCACAAATCACATCACATACCTTGATATCATAGACATTTATCACATACAACATGTTGGGTATTATGATTTTCTTAAGGATTTCAGTATTGCTGCGATTTCTGGATTTTTGGGGAAAACCGCAAGAATTTAACAAAAGCTTATATTTATCATTTTTAAAACAAAGTTACGGTTTTCTCCTGATGTATGTGTCGTCCACCATTAGTTTTCATGTTTTCTGTTGGATTTCGAGACCCGATTCGAGGAGTGGATGAACCGTTTCGGGTACATGGTGGGCCCGGTATGGTACCCCGGGGCAAGAAGATCGAGTTGTAGACGATGAGCCAGGTAGGGAAAGACTACCTACCGGTGATGTCTGGCGCGGCGGATATCCGGAGGATACCGACCGTTGTCGTGAGATTTGATGATATGGGCCGATCCGGACTGACGGAGCCCGATGTATTGAGACATTGATACAGTGAGACATTGAGACAGATGTGTTTTCATATTTGGTGTCGATGCTTGACACGGGTTTCAGATGATTTCTTGATGGTATTTAGCTATTATACAGATATTCTTTTTCTAAAGTTAAGAATGCAGAACTCATAGCATTTAAAACACTTAAAGATTTAGTATTGACATTGCATACATGTGCATGCATACTAGAGGTATTACATCACATCTGGGCATACATGCTGTGACGCATTTGCGTGCATTCTTACGATAGCCTTACTAGATGTTATATTCTACTCATGAGCTGGCAACTCACCCCCGTTGTGCCACAGTGTCTTGCAGGTCGGACTTATCAGCCTAGTAGCAGCGGCTTATCTTATCAGTGACTTCTTTTGCTCAGACTCGTGACATTGCTCGTAGGTGGGTTGCGAGAGCCCTATTATCTCCTTTTTGTACTATTTTTGTATCTAGTATTCTCCATCTACCACTTCTTATTTGTATATTCGATCTAGTGATGAGACTGAGAGATTTGTGTATATGTGGGTTCTTTTAGGTCGAGCTCACTTGAGCCGACGTTGTGTTTTCTTACATTTCGCATTTCTTTATGCTCTTTTTCTTGAGATTACATATATATATTGCATGTGGTTGTGATCCGCCTTGGGCGAAGAGCTAGCTCCCGCTTAGGGATGCCATTTTGTGATTACAGGTTATATATCTTGTTGTACCCATTTTGGGGGATAGAATTTACAAAGGAGACTCTGCCGAAATTTTCGGAAATTTTTGATGTTTTTAAAAAGGGGTTCAATGCAACTCAATTGATTTCAAGTGGTTTTCATGAAAGGTTTTCCTTCACTCTCTTTTGATTTTGGTTTAGATTTTTCTGGGCTTTGGCTGACTTAGGTTACATTATGCCTTTAGACGTCTCGTGAACTAAGTGCCAGTCACGTTCCGTACTTTCGGGTCATGACAAAGTTGGTATCAGAGCATAGGTTTTACCTTTCTGAGTGTAGGACGACCTTGGTAGATGGAGTAGGTGACTTAAGTAGAGTGGCGTAGCATGGGTATGATCCGCGGCATACTTACGATACGGTACTCCGCCTAAGTGACCTTAGGACATAATTGCTTGTATTTCCCTTCTTGATTCCTTGCATTCTTTAATTCAATTGCAATGTTCTTATCAGTCCTGTTTCTTATTCCAGCTTCGATGCCGCCAAAGACTACGAGAGCTCAGCGGGCTGCCGTTAGGGATGAGATTAGAGCGGGCTCGTCTGAGGCGAGGATCGAGCGGGATGATACACCTACCCCTCAGGGTCATATTGATCCGCCTTATCCCGACCATATTGCCAGATTAGAGGCCGGCATGCAGGAGTTACGACAGATGATGGGATCTTTAGTTGAGTCCAGTCGGGCACAGAGGTCCGAGGACGTTCCTTCCACCGCACAGACCACGATAGTACCTGCTACACAGATGGTCACTCCTGCTACTACTGCGACTATCCCTGTTTTACTACAGGAGTTCATGAGATTGAGACCTCCAGCTTTTACCGGTACGGATACGACAGAGGACCCACAGGCATTTCTTGATAGGATGACTTGGATTTGCCGTTCGTTGAGGTGTTCTGATGATAGATTGGTGGAGTTCGCGAGTTTTCGTCTGGAGGGTCTTGCCCAGACATGGTATGATTCAGTAGAAAGAGGCCGAGCTGCAGGTCTACCTTTTATGACCTGGGATGAGTTTACAGCTGCGTTTCTTGCCCGTTTTCTTCCGGAGAGTGTCCGAGATGCTCGAGCCCGTAGTTTTGAGTCTCTGTGCAAGACTCCTGGGATGACAGTGTCGGAGTATGATATAAAGTTTATCCAGTTGTCTCGATATGCTCCGTACCTAGTAGACACAGATGAGAAAAGAATAAAGAGGTTTGTGCGAGGGCTTGATACACAGCTATTCCTTGCCATCGGCACCCAGCACTTTGATACATACGCAGCCGCGATGGACGCAGCCTTACTTTTGGAGGAGCGTATTTCTGAGACTCCGGTCGTTTCTGGGCCGAAGAGGATCCGTACTGATACGCCAGCTCAGCGGCAGATGGGTAGACACCGCGATAGATTATTTCCGGGAGATGGTGGAGGCAGAAGATTGAGACGAGGTCAGTTATTTGGTTCATATCCACAGACCCAGCAGTCGTCGCCAGGATGTTTTCGGTGCGGGAGTCAGTACTACCGTATCAGAGACTGTACCATGGGGCGCCGGGGCGCGGCAACAGTCCCGCATGTGACCTTACCACCCTCACCACCTCCTCAGAGAGCTTTACTTCCTACTCCTGATGATACTCCACGCCAGCCAGATGCTCCTAGAGGTCGTGGGCGTGGCGGTCCGGTTCAGAGAGGACGAGGCGACAGAGGCAGAGGCTGAGGTAGAGGCAGAGGACAGCCAGCTATTAGTGGTGGACAGGCCCTAGTGTTCGCGTTGACTCCTCAGGATGCACAGGCATCCAATGCCGTCGTGACAGGTACTCTTCCAGTATGTTCTTTTGATGCACGGATATTATTTGATCCAGGCTCCATACATTCATATGTATCCACGTACTTTGCACCGAGGTTGGGCCGAGAGTCTTCTCCGTTAGATCAGCCGCTTGTTATTATTACACCGGTAGGCGAGTCGTTTGTTGCTCGTTTGGTGTACCGATCATGTTCCGTTCGTATCGGGGAGAGAGATTCTTCAGTTGATTTGATTCTCCTCAATATGCTAGACTTTGACGTTCTTCTTGGTATGGACTGGCTAGCCACCTGTTATGCATCCGTGGACTGCCGTGAGAAAGCAGTCAGATTCAGTTTTCCTGGTGAGCCGGTTCTTGTTATTCAGGGAGATCGTAGCGCTACCCTTCCCAGCTTGATTTCTTCTCTTCGCGCTGGTCAGCTCTTAAGGAAAGGGTGTCAAGGATTCTTAGCCTATGTTTGTGATACTAGCTCCACAGAGGTTCCGTTGGACCAGGTCCCTGTTGTGAGAGAGTTTCCTGATGTATTCCCTGAAGAGCTGCCTGGTCTACCACCAGAGCGCGAGATTGAGTTCTGCATCGACTTGATCCCCGGCACGGGGCCTATCTCTATACCGCCTTATCGGATGGCCCCGGTGGAGCTGAGAGAGCTGAAGGATCGGTTACAGGACTTGCTGGACAAAGGGCTTATCCGACCGAGTGTGTCACCTTGGGGTGCTCCCATCTTGTTTGTTAAGAAGAAGGACGGAAGTATGCGTTTATGAATTGATTATCATCAGCTGAACCGGGTTACTGTGCGTAATAGATATCCCCTACCCCGCATTGATGACTTATTCGATCAGCTCCAGGGTGCAGGGTTTTTCTCAAAGGTTGATTTATGGTCAGGTTATCACCAGTTGCGGGTTCGGAAGGAGGATATTCCGAAGACCGCTTTTCGTACTCGATATGGTCATTATGAGTTCATGGTGATGTCGTTCGGGCTCACCAATGCCCCGGCAGCATTTATGGACTTGATGAACCATGTATTCAGGCCGTATCTCGATCAGTTCATCATTGTGTTCATTGACGACATCTTGGTTTATTCTCGGAGCCGGGAGGAGCATGAGCAGCACTTGCGTATCACATTGCAGACCTTGAGGGAGCATCAGCTGTTCGCCAAATTTTCCAAGTGCGCATTCTGGTTAGACAGTGTCGACTTCTTGGGTCATGTGGTGACGAGAGATGGTATTTGTGTGGACCCGAAGAAGATCGAGGCAGTTCAGCGTTGGCCTAGACCGGTATCAGTTACAGAGGTTCGCAGCTTTCTAGGTCTGGCCGGCTATTATCGACGTTTTGTCCAGGATTTCTCCCGCATTGCTGCACCATTGACCGGGTTAACCCGGAAGGGGGTTCCTTTCGATTGGACCCAGGCATATGAGGATAGTTTTCAGCAGTTAAGACTCGTCTGACGACTGCACTAGTGTTAGCATTGCCTTCAGGATCAGGCGGGTTCGTGGTATACTGTGATGCTTCTCGAGTGGGGCTGGGCTGTGTATTGATGCAGCACGACAGAGTTATCGCGTATGCTTCTCGGCAGCTGAGGAAACACGAATAGAACTACCCCACTCATGATTTAGAGATGGCTGCAGTGGTATTTGCACTTAAGATTTGGAGACATTACCTATACGATGAGTCGTGCCAGATATTCACTGACCATAAGAGTTTGAAGTATATCTTTCAGCAGCGAGATCTGAATCTGAGACAGTGCCGTTGAATGGAGTTGGTGAAGGATTATGACTGCGAGATTCTATACCATCCGGGCAAGGCGAATGTCGTGGCAGATGCTTTGAGTAGGAGGCCTGGAGGTAGCTTATCTTGTTTGAGCGCAGTACAGATGCAGTCGACGGCGGATTGGTAGGTTTTATGTGATTGCAGAGTGCAGTTCGAGTTTACTCCTACAAGGGAACAGCTGGCCCATTTCAGAGCACGCCCACAGTTACTTGACCGTATCGGCGAGGCACAGTCCAGCGATGCCCGTATTTTAGAGATTATTGAGAAGATTCGGCAGGGCAGAGTTTCTGAGTTCGTGATTGATGATCAGGGGATACTTCGATTTGGGACTCGACTGTGTGTACCAGATTCTGAGGGACTGAGGCGCGATATCCTCGAGGAGGCACATAGATCAGTATACAGTGTGCATCCAGGTTCCACCAAGATGTACCATGATTTGAGAGAGGTTTACTGGTGGGACGGGATGAAGAAGGATGTTACAGACTTTGTGTCGAGATGCCTGACTTGTCAGCAAGTCAAGGCCGAGCACCAGAGACTAGCCGGCGAGTTACAGCCTTTGCCCATCCCTGAGTGGAAGTGGGAACAGGTCTCCATGGACTTCATTGTGGGTCTACCCAGGACCAGTCGAGGGTATGACTCTATTTGGGTGATTGTGGATCGACTGATGAAAGCGGCTCACTTCCTGCCAGTGAAGACCACTTTTGGATTTTCTCGGTACGCCCAGGTTTATATTGATGAGATTGTGCGACTGCATGGCGTTCTGACTTGCATTGTGTCCGACCGGGGCACCCAGTTTACCAGCCGATTGTGGCAGAAACTTCAGGAAGCTTTGGGCACCCGATTGAGTTTTAGCACAGCCTTTCATCCACAGACTGACGGTCAGTCGGAGCGTACTATTCAGACTCTTGAGGACATGCTCAGAGCTTGTGTTTTAGATTTTGGTGGTAGCTGGGATCATCATTTGCCCTTAATCGAGTTCTCCTACAATAATAGCTTCCAGGAAACGATTCAGATGGCACCTTTCGAAGCTTTATATGGGAGGAGATGTCGATCGCCTGTATGTTGGACAGAGCTCAGGGAGAGCAGTATTTTGGGGCCGCAGATTGTACAGGAGACGACCGAGAAGATACAGCTGATTCGGGACAGGATGAGAGCGGCACAGAGTAGGCAGAAATCATATGCTGACAGGCGCCGTCGCCTGTTAGTTGTATGTATGCCCTAGAGGCCAGTATTGTACAGATGATGTATATTATATTGGATGCTTGGACATATATAGAGATGACTTTCTTGCTCGATATGATAGTATACTATCTGGTTGCTCTTTATCTTAACATGTACACTTGTCTCTTTAAACTGTCTTATAGTTACATGTTGGTAAAGCCCTTAGGATGTGTACTTGACTACCTGGACTATGATGTAGATCATACTAGTGGGGACATGGTAGTCCATAGGTACATCCTTCAAGGTCCCTAGTCGTAGGTGTATCGAGACGGGGCATCGATATACCAGTGTAGACTAGCGTATACGCTTCTCGACCCATGAGATGGGTGATGGATGATCCCATATCCATTGGTGTTTGACATCAGAGATGGTATACGGGTGCTCAGTGGAGACTGGGTACACTGGACGGACTCGCCGAGAACTCCCAGATGGTATTATACCTCACGTCAGATGGCAGTTCTCAGGTGACACTTGTACAGGTTAGTCTGTAGACCCGAGATCGTCATAGAGTCTTGTGTGATTCCCACTGTGCTTTGATCTCCACCTTACCACGTCCATGAGGGCATGCAAAATGGTGGTCTTTGGGTACAGTCCCGAGTCATATGGAGGCAATGAGCGATAGGAGGGGTTTCGTCTCTCCCGGTATTGGGGGTTGATGTTGCGCAGTGCTCGATTGGCCGTAACAGGGAAGTCCATGGCCAGGGCTGATCAGAGATCTGCTGGTAAGTGTTACCAGTAGTTTCTCGACCCGTTATGAGCCTCATATCGGCACGACTTATCGGTTATTGGGGTCTGACGTTTACCACCCCTAGACTTGATATGCGACATATCAGACGAACAGACCGGACTGTACGGTAAGTGTTACTGGTTGGATTCACAGGAGTGTGAGCGGGCTAGCTCGTCGATCTTCTGATCGCTCAATACCCGGATGGTCGTTACGTTTAGCAGACCGCTTGCGGCTTGTGGGTGCTTGATATGATCATCATCTGCTGCCGGCGTATTGACGAGTCTTTAGAGTCCTACACAGAGGTTTCCTGGCTCAAGCGAAACGAAATAGGAGCGCATATGAGATATGTGCAGGACCGAGAATAATGCGTGTATGTGATACCGTATTCCATTCTCGCGATGAATGTATCGATTGGTTATATGCGATATAACCTAGATATCGAATCAAGGATTGATTCGATAAGCCGATACATAGGATACTAGTCGGTTGTATGCGATATGACCGGATCGTTAAATCAAGTGTTGATTTAATGATTTAATGTATAATTATATATTTGATATATTACTTTGCATTAACTAGTATTGGTTCACTTTAAATGGATTTTCTCACTTGATGTGCAAGTTGTATATGTGATATACTTTTGTGCACATGTTTGTATCATGTTTGACGATACTTGCTCATTTGGTTAAGTGTAAAGAATTAAACCTTGGTTAAGTAAATGGATAGGGTTTTTATTTATTCATTCATTTATCTTTTTAATTTGGATTAAAAAGAAATTGCAAAAGAAAACAAAATGGTTGCTATCATTCTTGAAGCTTGTTGAAGCTTCATGAAGCTTTGACCAAAGTGACCATTTTGTCTTCATGCTTAACCCTAACCATTCATCTAACCTTAGTCAATTCTCTACACCTAACCATGGTTCATATTATGATAAGTATTCATTTCTTTTGCATTTTAAAAGCATATACTCATCATATTCTATCTTGAGCTTCATCTTCTTCTTCAAGAAAAAGCTTGCCATCATCAATGGCTTCTTGAGCAAAAGTGTGAGAAATCCAATTCTAAAGTGAACCCACCTCCTATTTCTTGACCCTCTACCTCTTGCCAAGTAGTATAGGGTGTTTTCTTCACAAGTTTCACAACTTGGTGAAGTTGGAGCTTGATCTTGTGTAACCTCGACGTAGATCATCTTCGACATCGTAGCCGACGACTAGTCCGTTCATTTCTCCGATGAAGCCGATGCTAGAGTCCAAGATCCGACTTGGACAGCGAGAGGACGACTACGTGGAGCTAAGGAAGTGGATAACCGGATCTACAAAGGTTGTAGCTTCTTAACTTTAGTTAAGTTGTTAACTAGTTTCCTTTTCGCCTAAAATTCTAGTTAACGATCCGTATTAGAGTTTCTCGGCACTTGTAAAATTTGAAATTGGCATGGTTGATGCCTTGTGAGACCTCTTGAGAGTGCCTAGGAACCCTACATCGCCGACTCGAGTTCGCTGTTGGTGATCATGTTTTCCTGAAGGTCTCTCCGATGAAGGGTGTGATGAGATTTGGGCGGAAAGGGAAGCTTAGTCCTAGATATATTGGTCCCTTCGAGATCCTAGAGCGTGTTGGTCCAGTCGCTTATCGGTTAGCTCTTCCGCCCAGCTTCCCCGATGTTCACCCCGTGTTCCATATTTCGATGCTCCGCAAGTACCTTCATGATCCTTCCCATGCGATTCAGCACCAGACGATTCAGCTAGAGCGTGATCTTTCATTCACCGAGCAGCCGGTGGTCATTTTGGATCGGCAGGTGAAGAAATTGAGGTCGAAGGTTATACCGTCCGTCAAGGTCCTTTGGCAAGGCCCGAACAGCGAGGAGGTCACGTGGGAGACTGAGGTCGGGATGAGGAAGAGATATCCCTATCTTTTTGAAGGTACGCGTAGTTAAATTCTAAATTCGGGGACCGAATTTTTTTAAGGGGGGAAGATTGTAACGCTTCGAAAATCGTTTAGGCAGTTTTTCGGTAATCGGCTAAATTTGCAGTCTTTTCCGTAAAAAGTCAAAATAGGTATTTTTCATTATAGGCCTAATTATACAAAATTTAGATAAGATATTACTATAAATTGGTCACTAAAATGTCACTTAAAATTTTCTAGTTAATTAAAAAAAATTCCTTAATTAATTATTTTTAATATTATTTTAAGCTTTTAAAAATACATTAAATTAGTGATAAATACAAATTTAAATGGGTAAATTACACACTTAGGAAACTTTATAAACTAAAATATAGTAGTAACAAAAATTTGACCAAAACTTTCCAAGAACTGTGGTTTTATGGTGCAAAAAATGCATTAAAATGGGTTTTTTTGTAAAAAGTTGATGTAACATTCATTAATTGATCTTGTGAAGGACTTTTGTGTAGAAAACTTCACACCTTTCCCTCACATCTCTTCCCTCATCTTGCTGGTCGAAATTTGCTGCAGCAAACAGCCCCCATTTCCCCCATTTTGTTGAGCTCAAAATTCTTGCAAAAAATCCTCCGAAATCCACAAAAATTCACACTTTTCTTCACTAATTCAAACCTAAACCCTATTCCATCCCTTCTCAAGCCCAAATTGGTCTAAGACAAGGAGAAAATAGGCATCTTTAGAGGCTAATTGTAAGAGGATCATAACTTGGGAGGTATAAATCCTAAACTAGTTGTTAAATTTGTAGTTTAAATAAGCTAGATTAGTATTTTAAAGTGTTAATTTCATTGTAATGGTTGGTTTTTGAAAATTCAAGAGAGGTGTTTGTTAGTTATATGTATGCCCTAGAGGCCATTACTATACATAGGATGTATAATGTAGTGGATGCTTGGACATATATAGGGAGGACTTTCTTGCTCGACATGATAGTATGCTATCTGGTTACACTTTACCTTAACGTGTATACTGATTGTCTCTCTGTTACATGTTGGTAAAGCCCTTAGGATGTGTACTTGACTACCTGGACTATGATGCAGATCATACTAGTGGGGACATGGTAGTCCATAAGTACATCCTTTAAGGTCCCTAGTCGTGGGTGTATCGAGATGGGGCATCGATATACCAGAGTAGACTAGCGTATACCTTCTCGACCCATACAGATGGGCGATGGATGATCCCATATCCATTGGTGTTTGACATCAGAGATGATATACGGGTGCTCAGTGGAGACTGGGTACACTGGACGGACTCGCCGAGAACTCCCAGATGGTATTATACCTTACGTCAGATGGCAGTTCTCTGGTGACACTGGTACAGAGTAGTCTGTTAACCCAAGATCGTCATAGATTCTTGTGTGGTTCCCACTATGCTTTGATTTCCACCTTACCACGTCCAAGAGGGCATGCAAAACGGTGGTTTTTGGGTACAGTCCCGAATCACATGGAGGCAATGAGCGATAGGAGGGGATTCGTCTCTCCCGGTATAGGGAGTTGATGTTGCGCTGTGTTCGATTGGCTATAACCGGAAATCCCTGGCCAGGGTTGCTGAGATTTACTGGTAAGTGTTACCAGTAGTTTCTCGAACTGTTATAGACCTCATATCGACACGACTTATCGAGCTGTTGGGGTCTGACGTTTACCACCCCTAGGCGAGATATGCGACATATCAGACGACGAGACCGGACTGTACGGTAAGTGTCACTGGTTGGATTCAGAGGAGTGTGAGCGGGCTTGCTCGTCGATCTTCTGATCGCTCAATACCCGGGTGGTCGTTACGTTTAGCAGACCGCTTGCGGCTTGTGGGTGTTTGATATGATCATCACCTGCTGCCGGCGTATTGACGAGTCTTTAGAGTCCTACACAGAGGTTTCCTGGCTCAAGCGAAACGAAATAGGAGCGCATATGAGATATGCGCGGGGCCGAGAATAACGCGTGTATGTGATACCGTATTCTATTCTCGCGATTTGTATCATTGGCAGGTTATATGTGATATAGCCGGGTTACCGAATCAAGTGTTGATTCGATACATTGATACACTTGATACTAGTCGGTTATATGCGATATGACCGGATCATTAAATCAAGTGTTGATTTAATGATTTAATGTATAATTATATATTTGATATATTACTTAGCATTAACTAGTATTGGTTCACTTTAAATGGATTTTCTCACTTGATGTACACAAGTTGTATATGTGATATACTTTTGTGCACTTGATTGTATCATGTTTGATGATACATGTTAGTTTGGGTGTATGTTTGGTTTAAACCATGGTTGGTCAATGGTTAGGGTTTCACTTGATTTATTTATTTATTCATTTATTCATTCATTTTGGCAAAGGGAAAAATGGTGGCTTTCTTTGTTTGCTTGTGGAAGCTTCTTGAAGCTTTGAACAAGTCCACCATCTTTGTCTCATGCTTAACCCTAACCATTCAACCTAACCATGATTTATTCTCTACACCTAACTATGGTTACCATTATGATAAGTATGATATTATTTCTTATTTTAAAAAAGACATATCATAATATATTTCTTCTTCTTCTTCTTCAAGATGAAGAAGCTTGCTACCAACAATGGCAACTTGAGAAAAAGAGTGAGAAATCCAATTCTAAAGTGAACCCACTTCCTATTTCTTCATCCTCTACCTCTTACCAAGTAGTATAGGGTGTTTTCTTCACAAGTTTCTTGACTTGGTGAAGTTGGAGCTTGATCTAGTGTTGCCTCGACGTAGATCATCTTCGGCATCGAAGCCGACGACCAAGCCCGCCCATTTCTCCGATGAAGCCGACGCTAGAGCCCGGGATTCGATTTGGACAGCAAGGAGACTTCATCATGGAGCTATGGAGGTGGAGGACCGGATCTACAAAGGTTGTATTTCCGTTCACTTAGTTAAGTTGTTAACTAGTTGCATGTTTCGCCTAAAAATCTAGTTAACGATCCGTATTAGGGTTTCTCGGCACTTGTAAAATTTGAATTTGGCATGGTTGATGCCTTGTGAGACCTCATTAGCGTGCCTAGGAACCCTACAGTGTTGATGCCCTAATTAGGGTTTGATGTTGGATAAGTGGGTTTAAGTTATTGTTGTGGTTATCTAGTGGGTTAGATCGAATATTTATGTGATGTTGCGATCGCGATATCGTAAATTCGCGATGTTTGCTTTGAAATCGGTATGCTAACGCTTACTAGTTTTTTTTGAATTTTAGGAAGTGATATAATTGCGTTATATTAGCGATATAATTAGCATCTCATACGACTATTAGGGTGTGTGAATGCGGAGTTTTGTCTAGTCAGGTTTTAGTTTTGACGATTGCACCGAAACGGTGATTTTAGTTAATGTTTTAGCGATTTTCGTGCGTTTTCCGCGTACCGAGTGCACGTTGTGATTAATTCGAGAGTGTCGATCTTTTCATAATGTGAGTTGCATCATTTCAGGAATCTGTAATCTTATACTTTGTGTTATGCAATTCTAGGATCGGTCGCGGAAATATCGGACGCGGCGCGCAAAGGCAAGACGGTGGTTGGATAGGATTAGCAAGGCACTCAGGTGAGTAGATGTATTCATCTATGGGGGAATCGTCTGAATGGCTCGAGGCACCCCGTAATTAGGATTACTTTATTTATTGCAAGATTTGCATTGTTAGTTAGCTAACCCCCCTCATTCACATTGCATACCCTTATAACTAATCGTCTGTTAGATTGCATGGATATTCATATACACATGTGCGATATCACTTCGTAGGACACGAACACCATTACCATTGGCTCCTGTTGCACGCGCACTATTCATGTGACACACATGCCTTTGGTAATTGCCATGCCACGAGCACCATAGAACCTGTTTAGCTTAGTGTCACCACTTGCATCATACATGATATATGAAATCGCATAGCATATATATACCTTGCATCATCATCATACTTACATAGATTTCTAGCCACAAATCACATCGCATACCTTGATATCATAGACATTTATCACATACAACATGTTGGGTATTATGATTTTCTTGAGGATTTGAGTATTGCTGCGATTTCTGGATTTTTGGGGAAAACCGCAAGAATTTAACAAAAGCTTATATTTATCATTTTTAAAACAAAGTTGCGGTTTTCTCGTGATGTATGTGTCGTCCACCATGAGTTTTCATGTTTTCTGTTGGATTTCAAGACCCGATTCGAGGAGTAGATGAACCGTCTCGGGTACATGGTGGGCCCGGTATGGTACCCCGGGGCAAGAAGATCGAGTTGTAGACGATGAGCCTGGCAGGGGAAGACTACCTACCGGTGATGTCTGGCGCGGCGGATATCCAGAGGATACCGACCGTTGTCGTGAGATTTGATGATATGGGCCGATCCGGACTGACGGAGCCCGATGTATTGAGACATTGATACAGTGAGACATTGAGACAGATGTGTTTTCATATTTGGTGTCGATGCTTGACACGGGTTTCAGATGATTTCTTGATGGTATTTAGCTATTATACAGATATTCTTTTTCTAAAGTTAAAAATGCAGAACTCATAGCATTTAAAACACTTAAAGATTTAGTATTGACATTGCATACATGTGCATGCATACTAGAGGTATTACATCACATCTGGGCATACATGCTGTGACGCATTTGCGTGCATTCTTACGATAGCCTTACTAGATGTTATATTCTACTCACGAGCTGGCAACTCACCCCCGTTGTGCCACAGTGTCTTGCAGGTCGGACTTATCAGCCTAGTAGCAGCGGCTTATCTTATCAGTGACTTCTTTTGCTCAGACTCGCGACATTGCTCGTAGGTGGGTTGCGAGAGCCCTATTATCTCCTTTTTGTACTATTTTTGTATCTAGTATTCTCCATCACCACTTCTTATTTGTATATTCGACCTAATAATGAGACTGAGAGATTTGTGTATATGTGGGTTCTTTTGGGTCGAGCTCACTTGAGCCGACGTTGTGTTTTCTTAGATTTCGCATTTTTTTATGCTCTTTTTCTTGAAATTACATATATGTATTGCGTGTGGTTGTGATCCGCCTTGGGCGAAGAGCTAGCTCCCGCTTGGAGATGCCATTTTGTGATTACAGGTTATATATCTTGTTGTACCCATTTTGGGGGATAGAATTTACAAAGGAGACTCTGCCAAAATTTTCGGAAATTTTTGATATTTTTGAAAAGGGGTTCAATGCAACTCAATTGATTTCAAGTGGTTTTCATGAAAGGTTTTCCTTCACTCTCTTTTAATTTTGGTTTAGATTTTTCTGGGTTTTGACTGACTTAGGTTACGTTACGCTTTTAGACGTCTCGTGATCTAAGTGCCAGTCACGTTCCGTACTTTCAGGTCGTGACATTAATGCACACAATGAGCACAAGAAAAGCATCAAAAGATGCTAGAATTATCTTGAACCCTCATATCACAAATAACACCCTCCACTTTGCTAATTTGCACATAAGCCCCTCCCATCACAAAAGTTCGGCCATAAAGGAACAATGGAAAACTGGCCGAAACGGAATGTAAACTGGCAACTTCAAAAAGACGATCCCGTAATAAATTACAGGAAAACCTCGCGACCGTATATACATACCCGCATTTGTATTCCGACCGAATACAAATGCAATGAGACAAAATCTATACTGTATAATACTAGGATCCGGCTTAAACCAAAGCCCGCTAGTATTATCCGTCCGATCATAACCGTGCAATACCGCACGTATATGATCGAACCCTGCCATATATCCATACGGCCTCTACAGCGTTTCGCCCGAAACTTGAGAAACTGTCTGTGGGGGACTCTAAAGACTCGTCAATACTTTGGCTGTGGATTTAACCACTAGCACGTCAGATGTTTAGCCATACGTAACGGGCTACCAGGTATTGACCAAAAGGGACGTCGATGAGCGAACTCATCCTGACACCCTACTGAGCCTGTCAGTGACAATATCCGTACAGTCAGGTCCGTTCGTCTATGAGCATCGCATGGCGGGCCTAAGGGGTTGGTAAAAGTCAGACCCCCAAAAGCTGTACAAGTCGTGTCAGAGTGTAGCCCAGAACACCCTGAGATACTACTGGAATACCTACCAGTAAATCTCCTGCCTTGGCCAAGGACTTCGTGTAATGGCTCTCCTAGACACAGCGCGACCTCACCCCTAATACCGGGAGAGACGAACCCCTGCAGATCCGCTCACTGCATCCATGTCGCTCGGGACTGTACCCAACTAAAACCTGTTTGCACGACTCCTTTGAGCCATGGTAAGGTAGTAATCAAAGCACAGTGGGAACTCACACGAGAAAAATGATGATCTCAGGTCGATGAACTAACCTGTACACATGTCGCCAGGGAACTGCTATCTGACGTCAGATATAATACCAACTAGCATGTTCCCGGCGAGTCCTGTCCGGTGTACTTATAACCTAATGAGCACCCGTATACATCTTAGGTGATCCAACTGACACCAATGGCTTGTGAGACCGGCCACCGCCCCTCGTCGGGGTCTCTACTGTATACACTAGTCTACTAATGGAGTATCGATGCCCAGTCTTGAAACTCCCACGACTAGGGACCTTTTAAGGATGTGCTTATAGACCCCAGCTCCCACGTATATGATCGCCATCATACTGCTGGCCGTCAAGCAAGAATCCTAAGGGCTCTATCAATGCGCAATGGTGACATGTAAGGTCACCTAAAGCAGTACACGATGATAAAGATAAAGCAGATAGCATACTATCATCTTGAGTAAGACTGTCCTACCGGCATAGGTCCTCTCTCAATCATTGCAATCACGTGCCTGTGATCCAATAATTGACTCTGAGGGCACTATATCCAACAATCTCCCACTTGCACTCAAGGCTAATTATTGTGATGTCGCATACTCACAGCCCATGTGATACCGAACACCCAACTCCTCTACTAATCAGTCTCACAAAATCCATTTGCGAAACTAATGCGTTCGAGGAATAGCCTCAGTGAGTGGATCCGCTCTGATGTTTCTTTCTATGTCTCTCTTTATCTCAAGTTCGCGGAGAAATCCATCTCCCGAAATGAGCAATACCTATCTTAGAATATGTCTGGATATCTGATGGGACCTAGTTCATAAATGAACTCCAAATCCAAACTTCTTAGACTGTATCGTCAACCGAAACCAATCAGTATCCTGTGCTATGCCTCCCTCAGTATCCGCTTGGACCACCTGTCCAAAATACCGCCCCTCGTAAGAGGGAAAACTATAACTCTGACAGCCACTCTTTCATCCAGGTCACCTTGGAAGCCTGGAATGATAACCATCCCTGAAGGAGGCCGTTGTTATCATATCCCTAGAATATCCACTTATGTTCTAAAACTGCTTCCGAATGTTTCTCCAGGATTGGATCAATATCAACTTAATGCATCTACTGCAAAAAACAACTGGTGTGGTATTTGACATCTCATGATTGACTCAATTGCCTAAGCAAGTGATCTGCCAATCATGCACATCCCTTTCCCCTTTAGTCTGTAAGACACCTTTAGAGAGGGTGACTCCATCACCTGCAGGTACACTACAGTGCCAGGAGTCGTCCATTCTAAAACACCTTTAGAATACTGTCTAAGTACCCAGATTGGGAAACTACCCAAATCTAGATCTAAAACCATAGATCTAGTAACCAGAATATCTGATATAATATCCAATTCCCATGTGGAGAAACCACTGTGTGACAACTAAAGTATAACCGATCGTAGTATAGGAATTTCACTTCCTACTCTGTGTATGTCATCCAAATACCAGGACATCACGCCCTACTACCTTCTTAACAGATCCATCCCCTATTCTGATGAAGTCAAACCTATGACTGTCACATCAGAAATAGATGATCTATCTCCGCTATATCTGCTTTAGTCCATAAATAGACATAAGTTACTTGTCCACTATGCTTCCGCTGCTCCCACTGACTACGACAACCCTCTGGCAGAATCATATACACGTACACTTCTAAAGCTAGTTCAGAACGACGCTATAGTCATCCTCCTACCGGGTCTCATAGTCTGGAACAACAGTAGTGTCAAATCTGGATAAACAAGAACCTCCCTATCACCGTCCTTGAGGCTACCGGAGTAGCTCTCGGGTGCCTGAGGTTACCCACTATATCTGCGGAGTGGCCAATGGAATTTCAAATCAGATTGAATCTTTAGGTTCTTATCAAATTTTCAGTAATCATTTGCGGTTCTGGAATCACTTCCAGTTCTACCATACTCCCACTTCTATTTTCTGAAAATAATCCATTTTACTAAAACTGTGGCGAGTCAAGAACAATATCACTATTGATCTTCCAGATGGTAGAAAGTCAACCCTCGTCATAGCCCGGGTCAACCCACAAACAGCCATTACAGAAACGTGCCTTGAGTTATCCAGAGTCTGGTTTTAAGCATAAGCCGGACAACTCCCCATACTTTAACAATGTTAAGATATGAACTATTCTATATCCAATATAAAAACAGAGGCACTGATTTAATTGGAATCAGATTCAAATCATGCAGCTGTCTCCAGTGCATGTCAACTAAATGGAGAGAGGCCGATCAGCATTACTCAACTTAGGAGTGCTTCCATTTACGAGTAACCTGAAAGAGAAGAAAGTTCTCTTAATCATTACTATCAACTGAATACCATACACAAGTATCTACATCTTCGATCACTTTGAAGAATCCCGATACTTGTAACATCTGGTTCTCTACTTTACTCTTATACCTATAATTTCTCAAAACTTAGACCTTGCCTTTCTACGAAACACGAGTCTAAGAACTAGAGAAGTCACAAGTAAACAGAATATAGTACGAGTACCAACCCCTCTGTCCTCATGGACACTGGACAATATACAATACTCTGTATAAGTCCCCTGAGTCTAATAACTCATTCCCTGTGTGTCGTAGGTTGAAAACTGTACTTATGGTTAAGAAGAATTACACCGCTGTTTAATGCTCCTTACCTAACCATCCACTAATATAGGTAAATGTCATAGACATAATTTCAAAAAGTTATATCTCACTTTATAAAAATAAACGTACAGATATATCAATTTGTAAATGGTGCATAACAACGGATATTCAAAACCAAATATTTGCCGTCCGGCAGACAACCCAGGTGATTTCCTCAAATATCACCAATTACAACGAATCCCGATATAATGAGGATTATCACCCAATTCCCAATAACTTACTCCCACTCATCATCTGTAAAACCATACAAATGTGAGAATCAAACCTGGTAAATACATATCCTGGAGCAAGGACTAATTGGGAAATCAGTTTTCTTTTAACAGTACACAGTGAAACTGAAACATGAATATGTTTCGAAGGGGTATCCGGGTATTCCTAGTAATGCCTCTTCCATTATCAGATTCACAACTGTAACCGTATATTTCTTTGTCATCTCTCCAAATCCCTTTATATGTCTTTAGTCATTACCTTCTGTACACCCCTTTAGGCTAAATGGGTTTCTTCCTTCCCCACCGTTCGGAACCAGCCTATGGTTGGAAGAAGACTATCCAATAAGCATAATGTGTGTACTCTCCTAATTCTAGGAGTACTCGTAACCTGAGAGAAGGTGAAAATAAAAGACAACTGAATGAACCTTATTCCTATTTCTCCTGAACCAGAATCCATCCCCGAACTGGAACAAGTTCCTTCGAGTTCGTATTTAACCATATAATGGAGTATCCAATAAACTGTGGATCTTCGTATTGATACGGAGTATTTTGGAGAAATACAAAGGTGATGTAGGATTGGCGAAGAAATACTTGGTTTGGTCGTGAATAGCAGTCGCAATTTACTTTGCCCTCTTACTAATCCCTTTACTTGTCTTAACTTATTACCTTCTGTACACTTTCGTTAGGCTAATTGGTTTTCTTCATTCCCTACCGTTTGGCACCTGCCTATAGTTTAGAAGAAGACTATCTAATTAGCATAATAGGTGTACCGTCCTAATCCAAGGAGCACTCGCAACCTGAGAGAAGGTAAAAGGAAAAGACAGCTGAATAGTCCTATTCGTTTTCTTCAGAACCAGAAACCATCCTCGAATCTGGAACAAGTTCCTTCGAGTTTGTATATAACCATACGATGGTTTTATCCAATGGAAGTGGACGTTCGTAGTAATACGGGGTGTTCTGGAGAAAAGGGTAAAAGTAGGAGTGGCAATGAGGTATGCAACTCTGACAATCCAAAAGCCAGTGTTTAAGAAGGTTCGGTTAATTTTGGTCACTGGGTCATAGTTAAGGGTCGGGCCATGGTCGCTGCCAAAGAGAGAGAGAAAAGAAACACTCAGCGTGCACTCTAACCTAGATCAGAATGGTTGTCACTTTATCTAATCAAGAAACCTCCCACTGTAACGTCAAATTCTCCTCCAAACCTGAAAGAAGAATTAGTCGGGATCACCCGAGGAGTAAACCAACTCATCAGTGGGAATCGGGATCCAACTATCATCGCATGATAATATGATGGAATCCACTCACGTTATCACACTCCAGAAGGTACGCGCATATCTGGCAAGTTTCAGTTTCTTTAGAAACTCCCGATGTGATTTTTACCCCATGCTCTTATGACCTTGACTAAGGCCAACAAATCATAAATCACATGTCAAGTTCTACCCGTCATTGTCCAGGTTAATTTGAACCCACCCATACAAGCCCTTGACTTGGGCCAACAAGGCTGTACGACTGTCCCAAACCAACTTATCTATCTATGCAGCAGAAAAGTAACAAATAGCTACCATACACTATGCCTTGACTAAGGCCAACAAACATAGCATGAATACTAAGTGCTACCTTTCTGAAATGACGGAGGGCTACGAATGGTTTTTGGCGAAAAACCTTTAACGTAATGAACTTGATATCGTTGAAGGAACCGGATAGCTTTTTATAAAAATATAGTGATGAAAACCTTTGCTAAAGAGGTCATTCCCGGTGAAGGGATCTCGGCTCTTTCCCCGTAGAATAAGGTGCAGGATATTCCAACTGAATACCACGATGCAAAGTAAAAGGCAATCGGCAATAGTGAAGTTATTACCCTGACGCAAACTTCTGTCCAAGGAGTCACTCCCGGTGAAGGGATCTCGGCCCTTGCCTCGTCGACTGAGGTGCTGGATATTCATAACCGAATACCACTGTGCAAAACAAAAGAGAACGTCCTTGCAATAACAACCCTTTTTTTGAAAAATGTTCCAACAACATCAGAATAGGTTTGTTTAGCTTGCATTGGTCTGAATCAATGCAGTCCCATCAATTAATCACACCACAAAAGAACGAAAATATGATGTACGTATATGC
This sequence comes from Agapanthus africanus, assembly GCA_030015575.1. Classification (NCBI taxonomy): domain Eukaryota; kingdom Viridiplantae; phylum Streptophyta; class Magnoliopsida; order Asparagales; family Amaryllidaceae; genus Agapanthus; species Agapanthus africanus. Next base: position 810,902,441 of record JASDDO010000019.1, on the reverse strand, counting down.
CATCCGCATTCGCCACTGGGTCCCGTCATCACCTGTTAGGTTACTTAACTAACGACAGAGCGGGGACTGGACTAGCGCGGGTGCAAAACATATACAATATCTACTAGTATATATATCAATATATAATAATCGCTCAAGGCGTAATAAATGCAACTTCACAAAAATGTAATAAGCATCACAGAACAATATAGATAATCTGGAAGCCCCGGGTTTCACAGAGCCGCTACTGAAACCCGACGTTCCCCTGGTCGTGTGGATAGCCTGTGCAATGAAATCCTAGACCCTTACGGGCACGGCAAGTTACCCGCCAAAACCTGAAGCGAGGCAGCCCCTTTCAACAACGTGAATGGACCACCCAGTACTTCACGGAATCCGGTAACTTGAGCACCCCTCCTTGGGTCAACCTATACCCCATACGAGTGCGGCGAATAGCCCGCCAATTCTAGAGTGAAGCCCCCTCCGTCTCAAAGCCATGAGATGCGGGCCCGTTGCCTTCTAGAACCTGGCTATCCGTGCACCCCTCCGCGGGGTAATCCTAGTACAGAAAGTAAAATATACAACGGGTACATCGACCTCAGCCCGGTCGTGCCCCAAAAGAATAATATACAAACAGGCAGTAACGGCAGTCCACATGTCGGACGGTCGCCTCGCAATATCAAATGTACATAATAATACCAAAACTGTACTACCAATGCATCCAGGCTATCCCCCACGACAAATCCGCAATATCACAGCACAACACAGAACATCAACGTGAATGTCACGTTCGCAAATCCATCTAAAAGGGCTATAGCAGTTAGACAGGATTTACCGATCAAGTAACATTCACGGTCGCAAATATAATGTAAATACTGTGAACTAACATGTTTAAAAATTTTGATCGACTAAATTTCCCGAAGTGGACCCCAAGCACAACTGTAGCACTCAAAATAAATCTGGGCCCAAACAGAATATACCAAAAACCCCAATTCCAGCACAGAGAACACTGTGCAAAATTTGGTGCATAGAAGAGGTAAAATAGCGGCGGAACCGTGGCCATAGCATGGGTTTGGCCGCGGTTCCGCGGCGGAACAGTAACCTCATGCAACCAAATTTTCACAGAATTCTTAGAATCGCCTGCACGTATTTCTGCAATGTACCAAATAATTTTTCGAGCACAAATAAAATTCGACAGAAAGTTGCATATTTGAAACTTTGGTTTTTGGAAATTTCGTTCGATCGAGTTCTAAACACGTTAGATCAAGCTAGAGATGGTTAATGGCCTGGCTCTGATACCATGTAAGTCTACGGTAGCGCCCCGGCCGTCTCTCCGAGGCCAAAATGCAGAAAACAAAAACTTTTCTTAACTTGAAAACCGGTGCTACCGCATGCTTAAAACCCGGATTGGACCATTAACCTACTACTAGCTAACAGGAGAAAGGGTAGAAAGCTATACCGAGCGATCCGTGTCCTTCAGTCTTCGGCCACCATCCTGATCTGCTCGCGGAATCTTCGGTCTCGATCTCCTCGTCGGAAAGGGCACCACATCACCGAGTCTTTTTACGGGCTCCCATCTCTGGACCGAGGCAACTCGGGCACGAAGTTGGCAAGCCGACGTGTCCAAGATTGCTGTAGACTGGGTGTAGAATGGTTTGTCTCAAGGGGTTTGTGAAGTTGCCATAATGGAGTTGGAGAAAAATCTTTGGAGATGAGCTTAGGAATTTTGGTGTAAAAATGATATGAAAAATTTTTCCACACACATTATGGCTTCACCATCTAGTGGCCAGCCATCAAAAAGGAGGAGGGAAAAGGTCATGATCAAAAGCAAGAGAAATTGGATGATAGCAAGAAAAAAGAGTCACACCTAAGTCTAATCAAAAACCCATCTCATTAATGCACACAATGAGCACAAGAAAAGCATCAAAAGATGCTAGAATTATCATGAACCCTCATATCACAAATAACACCCTCCACTTTGCTAATTTGCACATAAGCCCTTCCCATCACAAAAATTCGGCCATGAAAGAACAATGGAAAACTGGCCGAAACGGAATGTAAACTGGCAACTTCAAAAAGACGATCCCGTAATAAATTACAGGAAAACCTCGCGACCGTATATACATACCCGCATTTGTATTCCAACCGAATACAAATGCAATGAGACAAAATCTACACTGTATAATACTAGGAGCCGGCTTAAACCAAAGCCCGCTAGTATTATCCATCCGATCATAACCGTGCAATACCGCATGTATATGATCAAACCCTGCCATATATCCATACGGCCTCTACAGCGTTTCGCCCGAAACTTGAGAAACTGTCTGTGGGGGACTCTAAAGACTTGTCAATACTTTGGCTGTGGATTTAACCACTAGCACGTCAGAGGTATTAGCCATACGTAACGGGCTACCAGGTATTGACCAAAAGGGACGTCGATGAGCGAACTCATCCTGACACCCTACTGAGCCTGTCAGTGACAATATCCATACAGTCCGATCCGTTCGTCTATGAGCATCGCATGGCGGGCCTAAGGGGTTGGTAAAAGTCAGACCCCCAAAAGCGGTACAAGTCGTGTCGGAGTGTAGCCCAGAACACCCTGAGATACTACTGGAATACCTACCAGTAAATCTCCTGCCTTGGCCAAGGACTTCGTGTAATGGCTCTCCTAGACACAGCGCGACCTCACCCCCAATACCGGGAGAGACGAACCCCTGCAGATTCGCTCACTGTCTCCATGTGGCTCGGGACTGTACCCAACTAAAACCTGTTTACACGACACCTTTGAGCCGTGGTAGGGTAGTAATCAAAGCACAGTGGGAACTCACACGAGACAAATGATGATCTCAGGTCGATGAACTAACCTGTACACATGTCGCCAAGGAACTGCTATCTGACGTCAGGTATAATACCAACTAGCATGTTCCCGGCGAGTCCTGTCCGGTGTACTCATAACCCAATGAGCACCTGTATACATCTTAGGTGATCCAACTGACACCAATGGCTTGTGAGACCGGCCACCGCCCCTCGTCGGGGTCTCGAATGTATACACTAGTCTACTAATGGAGTATCGATGCCCAGTCTCGAAACTCCCACTACTAGGGACCTTTTAAGGATGTGCTTATAGACCCCAGCTCCCACATATATGATCGCCATCATACTGCTGGCCGTCAAGCAAGAATCCTAAGGGCTCTATCAACGCGCAATGGTGACCTGCAAGGTCACCTAAAGCAGTACACGATGATAAAGATAAACCATATAGCATACTATCATCTTGAGTAAAACTGTCCTACCAGCATAGGTCCTCCCTCAATCATTGCAATCACGTGCCTGTGTTCCAATAATTGACTCTGAGGGCACTATATCCAACACCCGGCCATCAATCCGTGGCCAAACGTGGAACAAAAACTTTTAAAAACCGGCGCTAACGGAACCCTAATCGACGGATCGTACTATTAACCCTATACTAGTCCTATATAAAAGAGTTTAAGAGATTATACTGATCGATCTGTGTCCTTCGGTTTTCAATCTCTATCCTTAGCTCGTCGCGGCTGCCTCGATGAAGTTCGATCTCCGGTCTCCCTCATCTAAGATGATCCACGTCGAGGATTAGTAATACGGGCTCTCGCTTCAAAACCGAAGCAACTCGAGCATCCAGTTTGCTAGCCTAGATGCCCAAGATAAAGTAGAGAGTGTGTGTGAATACTTTGTCTCAAAACACCCAAGGATTCTCAACACATGAGATGGAATGGGTGGAGGTTGAAGAAGAAGCCATGTGAAGTGAGAGTGAGCTTATGTTTTGGCTAAAAGAAAACCAACTCAAGAAAGTCTTTACTCTTTTTCTTATTGTGTTGTGTGAGGTATTTGTGATTGGCAACTTAAGAAAATTCCCAGCACAAAATAATGATCTGCCCCATCACAAATATCTCACAAACAAAACAAAAATAATGCATCATGGCATACAAGACCCAACACCATGAGTCACCAAGTGTGCACATGCACCATCAATGCACAAGGCCAAGACTTGCACTCACAATTTCCACACAATTAAACATTAAACTAAATGTTTAATCAAAAAGAGAATGGCAACTTCTAAAGTAAACTCGTAACGAATTACAAGAATACCCCTCATCCGTATATACATACATGCATCTGTATTCCGACTGAATACGAATACAACGAGACGAAAATAATCAAACAATATAATACTAGGATCCGGCTTAAACCAAAGCCCACTAGTATTATCCGTCCGATCATGATCCGTGCACAAGTGCATGAATATGATCGAACCCTGCCATAAAACCATACGGCCTCTACAACGTTTCGTCCGAATCAGGGAAACCCTCTGTATGGGACTCTAAAGACTCGTCAATACGCTGGCAATGGGTTTAACCACAAGCACGTCAGTGGCACTAGCTGTACATAATGGCTCCCAGGTATTGAGCGAAAGGGAAGCCGATGAGCAAACTCATCCTGAAACCCTACTGAGCCTGACAGTGACAATATCCGTACAGTCCGGTCCGTTCGTCTATGAGTATCGCATATCGAGTCTAAGGGGTGGATAAAGTCAGACCCCTAATAACTTAACATTTAGTGTCGGTATGAAGCCTATCACCAACTGAGAAACTATTGATCCGAATCAGTTATTATCATCTACCATGGCCGAGGATTTCTGATGATGGCCACCCGTGCACACCACGACATCAACCCCCAGTATACCGGGAGAGACGAATCTCCTGACGATCCGCTCACCGCATCCATGTGGCTCAGGACTGTACCCAACTAAAACATGTTTGCACGACTCCTTTGAGCCGTGGTAGGGTAGTAATCAAAGCACGGTGGGAACTCACACGAGACAAATGACGATCTCATGTCAATAGACTAACCTGTACATATATCACCAGGGAACTGCTATCTGACAATAGGTATAATACCAACTAGTATGTTCCCGGCGAGTCCGTCTGGTGTACTCATAACCCAATAAGCACATGTATACATCTTAGGTAAACCAACTAACACCAATGGCTTGTGAGAACTTCCACCGCCCTTCGTCGGGGTCTCGATCCGTATACACTAGTCTAATCTTGAAGTATCGATGCCCAGTCTCGAAACTCCCACGACTATGGACACTTTAAGGATGTGCTTATAGACCACCCAACTCTCATGTATATGATCACCATCATACTGCTGGTAGTCAAGTAAGAATCCTATAGACTCTATCAACATATAATAGTGATCTGTAATGTCACCTGAAGCATGTACACGATGATAAAGACAAACCAGATAGCATACTATTATCTCGAGTAAGACTGTTCTACCGGTATAGGTCCTCCCACAATCATTGCAATCACGTGCATGTGATCCAATAATTGACTTGAGGGCACTATAGCCAACAAAGACATCTAACCTGATTAAGGGGAGATTGACCGAAGAAGGATTAAGCTGGAGATCCGACCTAAATGATAGCGCGCCGGGCAATCTTCAAATAATAGGAAACAAAAAGAGCAAAGTGACTGCCAAGGAATGGCCTTCCCTATTCATACACTCGACAAAAACCATCCAACGGCCCTGTTTACCACTGAAAACAGAGACGGACTGGGATGGATCGTCTCACCTGAATTTGGGGGCAGATGCTATTTGGATTTATCCATCCACCTCTCCGAAGATGCCAAGTTGATTTATGGGACCGCATATCGGAAGTTTGGACGGATGCGGCCATTGTAGCAGACTTCGTCAGATTTCTCTTTATTTGCTAGGGGTTTTTGATTGTGGGGACGCTCTTCCTTACAGGCGCAAGCCCTTGAAGTTAATTACGTTACCGCATCACGATAACCACTTTCTTCTGCTCCGGAAGTTCACTTCGTGTCGTGTGTGTTTTTGTTTGTTTTGGTTGCCCGTGGATTGTATACAGAGACTAATTTATGTTGTCGCCCGTAGGGCGAATATTAGTCCAAATCCGTATATCTTAGATTTGGGTTTGTTTTATTTAAGGATCGTTAATCTGGTTTGAGATTAAGATTGACTTAAAAATATATGAGCAGTTGGAGCCCGGTTAGTTTTTTGTTAAGGATACGTTAGTCCAATTTGAGACTAAGATCTACTTAACAAGGTTTTAGGATCATTTTTGTTTCAGATCCAATAAGAGAGCATTTGGGCTCTATTGTTTTAGTTTAAAAACGTCTCGGTCCGTTGATCACCATTTTGGAGGTGAGGTTTTAATTTAAGACGTCTCGGTCCGTTGATCACCATTTTAGAGGTGAAGTTTTAGTTTAAGAACGTCTCGGTCCGTTGATCACCATTTTAGAGGTGAGGTTTTAGTTTAAGGACGTCTCGGTCCTTTGATCACCATTTTGGAGGTGAAGTTTTAGTTTAAGGACGTCTCGGTCCTTTGATCGCCATTTTGAAGGTGAGGTTTTAGTTTAAGGATGTCTCAGTCCGTTGATCGCCATTTTAGAGACGGGGTTTTAGTTTAAGGACGACTCGGTCCGTTGATCGCCATTTTGGAAGCGAGGTTTTAGTTTAAGGACGACTCGGTCCGTTGATCGCCATTTTGGAGGTGAGGTTTTAGTTTAAGGACGTCTCAGTCCGTTGATCACTATTTTGGAGGTGAGATTTTAGTTTAAGGACGTCTCGGTCCGTTAATCACCATTTTGGAGGTGAGGTTTTAGTTTAAGAAAGTCTCGGTCGATTGTCCATCTTACGCTCATGTGTATTTGTTACGTGACGGGATGAATGACGTTGGGATGCACCCAGTTTGGGGTGCGGTTTGATTTGAGGTGTGCACGTCAGTTTGGAAGTGCACCAAAGCTGTTGGTTGTCGGGACCTGCCACCTCTCTGAAGATGTTGAGAAATTACAATGACATATATCAGAGGTGCAGAGAAATGTACCCTTGAACCAATTCCCGTATTTGTGGGGAAAAGGAGTTCGTGGTAAACCCGGAAATCATTAGTCATATTTTGAGACTAATATTTCCTCGGGAGGATGTGGGATGAGTACCATTTTGGATATCATCAGCTAGAAAAGCAATAGTCGTATTTGGGACTAAGGTCAGCTTGGGAAGTCATGAGCACATGGGCTCAGATGGTCTGAATCAAGGAGGTTCTATCCTCGATGAGACCTAGCCAATTTTTGCTTGGTCCATTCTGTTTTTTGTTGAAAAGTGTCGAGCACTTATTTGAGCTCTGTATAATCATTCCCCTTTTTGTATAAAGAGTGCTGAGCACTTATGTAAGCTCTAACGCTCGCATATAATCATATAGGCTTTTAGTCATGGGGATTGCCCAATAAGTGTTAAACGCTTTACCTCTTTTTGTCTTTGTATGGAGTGCTAGGCACTCTTTATGACGTCCACGTGAGGGGCACGTGAGGCGCTGGGCGCCGTTCATTGAGTGCGAAATACTCTTTCTTCTGTGGCGCTCATGTGAGGGACACGTGAGGCGCTGGGTGCTGTGCGCCGCTTATTGAGTGCTAAGCACTTCTTTTTTTCTATGGCGCCTACGTGAGGGGCACGTGAGGCGCTGGGCGTTGAGCGCCGCTCATTGAGTGTTAACCACTCCTTTTTTCTGTGGCACCCACGTGAGGTGCTGGGTTTTTTCTTATATGCTTTGTTTTGAGGAATTCGATTTTCTAATTCTTTTCTGAATCTTTGATCCTCAAGAACAAGTTCTTCCCAATAAGAATTAAATTCTCAACTTGTGAGAGACTTGTCTTGTGGATCTCAGATCTGGAGAAATAACTAAATTCTTTTAAAAGGGTTAAACCCTTCAATAGGTAAATGAGATACTTTGATCTCTCTTCTTTTATTTACCTAGAGTTTTTTTTTCCTGAGAAGGGAGATCTTCTTCTTTCTTTCTTTTTAAAGCTTTCTGCTTTGTTTTTAGAAGCTTATGGAGGGGTTCCTCCTTTTCAGACTTGAAGTCTTGGGGCCTTTATATAGTAGAGGCAATTTGTTAAATAGTTTAAAGAAATCTCTCATTAAAAGATCCCAATTGATTTGGGGATTGCTACCCACCATTGGATCTTTGATCCAAGGGTTTCTGTTTTACAGAACCTATTTTCTTGTTTCCAACAAGATTGGGGAAATATTTTTCCGTATACAGAATTTATTCTGGAAATCGGAGATTTTTAGTCACCATTGGATTTTTAATCTACCGGTTCTCTGTTTTACAGAGGGCGATCTTTCTTGTTTAGAAAAATTAAGAGAATATATCCCAAAATAGAATTTTATTCTATGATCCAATTTGGGGGATGTTTTCTCCCGACAGAATTTAATTCTGCATTTTTGATGATTTATCATCTCCGTTGGATTTTGATCCAACGGCTATGTTTAACAGAGAGTAGAATTTAATTCTACTTTCTTTAATTTTGGCACTGACGTTCACGTGCTATGCACGTAGGCGTCGTGTAAGAATTTAATTCTTTTATAAATAGTCACACTTGTGCTTTGCACGTCGGCGCTCACGTGTGTTCCACGTGAGGCGCCACTATAAGATTTAATCCTAACAGAAACGGTACCAACATGCATTGCATGTGGGTGCACGTGTTTAACATGTGGAGATTTCCCTTTATTTTTATAAGGAGACAGCAAGTTTTGAGCCAAAATTTTTGGCGGGAACAAATGCCCCCAACTACTTTGCCCACGTAGGTATGTACGTGGGTGAAGTAGTGCAATGTTATGCGTGACCATATAATTGATGGCTTAGAAGACAAGTTTATGATCCTTGTAGACTAAGGCTTTTCATCTTCATGAACCGTAAGGGTCTCAAGAAGTTTTTGCTCCCTATGAGTCGTGAGAATCTCATAGGTACGTATTCTCCCTAGAAATTGTGAGGATTCCTAAGTATTCATTGCCTCTGTGAGTCGTAAGGATCTCACTCGAGAATTTTCTCCTTACGAGTCGAGAGGACTCGCAAGTGGTTTTTCCACCTCATCGGTATGCGACTTTAGAGAATATGGCCCATGGATAGCATACAAGAGTCAGTTTGGATCTACTTGCAGGGCAGCGATAGCCTAGGAAATAGGTTTTAGATCTGTCGCCTAAGACTTTTCAACTTTATGAGCCGTGAGGGTCTCATAAAGGTTTTTCTCCCTACGAGTCAAAAGGATCTCGTAGGTGTCTGTTCTCTTTAGAAGTCGTGAGGACTCCTAAGTGCGTTTTCTCTTGAGAGTCGTAAGGATCTCACAAGAGAATTTTCTCCTTACGAGTCGAGAGAACTCGCTAGTGGTTTTTCCTCCTCGTTGGTATACGACTTTGGAGAATGTGGCCCGTGGATAGTATATTAGGGTCGGTTTGGACCTACTTGCAGGGCCACGGTGCTTAGGAAACAGGTTGATATCCCCGTCACCTAAGACTTTTCACCTTCATAAGCCGTGAGGGTCTCATGAAGATGTTTTTCCCTACGAGTCGAGGTGAGTCGAGAAGTTCTCGCAGGTATATCCTAACGTGAAATATAGATAACCCCTGCTCTTTGTGACAGAGGTCCTTTAGGTTTTGTAGTACTAGGCTTTTAGTCCATTGTACCGTTACGCTGGCTGATGCATTCCCTGATATGCAGACTTTACGCTGCTGTTCAAGTAGCCCCGCGACTGTCGTGTCTCTGATCCCTTCGAGGGCTGGACAAGACGTCTTCAAGTAATCTTCTTAGGCAGTTTGACCGTCGGAAGAGTAAGCGTTAGGAATTTTGCCATGTCTCTTTTTACTTGAGGTTAGGCTCAATTTAGGAGCCCCAATGAGTCATAACCACTCCGCACTGGTGTGGGATGATCTCCGATAGTCTTTCAGGTTTTATTTGAATTACTGTCAAGACCCTGAAGCTGGGAATTTTTCCTTGGCTTCCTTTTGTTTTGGCTATTTTGGAGCCTTTGTTGACATTGCGTCTTCACACGACCCAAAGTTCAGCCCGTAACCGGCACTTAACCACGTGACGTCTACAGGCATAACGCGACTAAGTAAGCCGAAACCCAGAAATCAAAACCTTTAAAAGTAGTGAGTGTTAAAACATTTAATGGAAATATTTGTTTAAAACATTTAGAAAACCTTAGTAATTTAGTAAAATTCTTTAAAGTTTAAGTTGTTTTCTTAAAAATTTCGGCAGCATTTCCTTTGTAAAAACTAACCCCGAAAATCGGGTACAAGACAAGATATAAATAAAGATGACATATAATAAGAATAAAGCGTCTCAAACGGGAGCAATCAGGCCCAACGGCGGAACAATCACCACAATAATAATATACAACGCCTTAACGAAGAAATGAGCAATATAAGTGAAAACAAGTATCAAGAAAGATGAAACTGCATAAATAAAGTCGGCTCACAACGAGCTCGACACCAGAGTACAAAATAATATGCATCGTCCTCACAACTGGTCTCTAAGTCAATACATGAACAGTAGATGGAGAGTACTAGATACAACAGTGTATACATCTGGAAAATAAACGGATACCGCAAAAACCCACCTATCAGCACAAGGGCTCACGCGCCAGCTGCAGTGGTATCCGTATCAAAAGATATAAGAAAGTAGCCCTGCCGCAACTACTCTGAGGGGCGACCTGCAAATACTGTGGCACAACGGGGGTGAGTTGCCAACTCGTGAATAGTAGATAACATATAAAGGTAATCACGAGTATGCACGTACTACGATACTCTAACCTATGCCAACAGATAACATGTATATGATGAGCTGGATGAACAATAATCATGCAACAAGTGCGATCTAATAATATCTCTATATGATGAGCAGAGTATGCGATAATCATGCATAGCAAATGCAATCTAGTAATATCAATATAGGATGAGCAGGGTATGCAATAATCATGCGAAAGTACTCTATCAGGTACTACAGATACAGGATGAGATGCATAACACTGAATGCTGAGTATGAGATCAAATATCATTTACACGGAATGTCAACGTGGAAGAATAACCTGTTAGTTATGTATATACCCTAGAGGCCATTGTTGTACATATGATGTATATTATAATAGATGCTTGGATATATATAGAGAGGACTTTCTTGCTTATCATGATAGTATGCTATTTGGTTTCACTTTATCTTAACATGTTGACTTATATTGATTTACTGTCTTACTCTCACATGTTGATAAAGCCCTTAGGATATGTACTCGACTACTGGGACTATGATGGGATCATACTAGTGGGGCCAGGGTAGTCGACGAGTACATCCTATAACTGTTCCTAGTCGAGGGTGTGTCGAGACAGGGCATCGATACACCAGAGTAGACTAGCGTATACGTATCTTGACCCATATGATGGGCAATGGATGATCCCATATCCATCGGTGTTTGACATCAAAGATAGTGTACGGGTGCTCAGTGGAGACTGGGTATACTAGACGGACTCGCCGAGAACTCCCGGATGGTATTATACCTCACGTCAGATGACAGTTCTCCGGTGACACAGGTACAGGGTAGTCTGTAGACCCGAGATCGTCATAGAGTCTTGTGTGATTCCCACTGTGCTTTGATTTCCACATTACCACGTCCAAGAGGGCATGCAAAACGATGGATTTTGGGTACTGTCCCGAATTACATGGAGGCAATGAGCGATAGGAGGGGATTCGTCTCTCCCGGTATAGGGAGTTGATGTTGTGCTGTGTTCGATTGGCTATAACTGGAAGTCCCTGGCCATGGTGGATATTAAGTACTACTGGTAAGTGTTACCAGTAGTTTCTCGACCTGTTATGAGCCTCACATCGACATGACTTATCGGTTACTGGGGTCTGACGTATACCACCCCTAGACTAGATATGCGACATATCAGACGAAGAGACCGGACTGTACGGGAGTGTTACTGATTGGATTCACAGGAGAATGTACAGGCTTGCTTATTGATCTTCTGATCGCTCAATACCTGGGTGGCTGTTACGTTTAGCTGACCGCTTGCAGCTTGTGGGTGTTTGATATGATCATCACCTACTGCCGGCGTATTGACGATTCTTTAGAGTCCTACACAGAGGTTTCTTGACTCAGGCAAAACGGAGTAGGAGCACATATGTGATATGTGCAGGACCGAGGATAATACGATATGAGATACCGTATTATATTTTCACGATATTTTGATATGAGCCGGGTCATCGGATCAAGTGTTGATTCGATGAATCGGTACATGATATATTAGTCGGTTATATTCGATATAGCCGGATTGTCGGATCAAGTGTTGATTCGATAATTTAATGTATAATTATATATGTGATATATTACATTACATTATCTAATATTCGCTCACTTTATTGATTCATTTTCTCACCGGATAATACATTGATATATATGCGATATATATTAATTGTATTATTTTCTTTTGTTATAAATATATATTATATATGTGATATATAATATTGTAACATGATATGATTACTAATGCAACATGCTTAGTGGAGATTAAACCTAGTTAGGGTTTGATTTGGGTTTGATTTTTCTTGTAGCTTCTAGAAACTTTTAGTTTGTTTCTAGCAAAGATATTATGCTAGATATTTTTGCTGGATATTTCTAACCCAACCCAAACCCTTTACCCTAAGTTAAGTCTCTACAATGGTTAGCCTCTTCATATTCAACCATGGTTGCATTATTAATCATTATGATATTTTTAATTATTCATCACAAAAGGATTTATTCTTCTTCTTCTTCCTTGAGCTTTGAAAAAAAAACTTTCTAGGTTTTCTTTATGTGATGATTTAGTGTGAGAATTTGATAATAAAAGAGAGCATAAATCCTACTTAATCATCCTCATCTAATCTAGCTAATTAGATTAGGGTGTTCACCTCATTAGTGAGAAAGAGTTTGAGTTAAAGGAACTTTGAGGTAGATCATCGTAGAAAAGGAAGACTACAAGCAAGCATGGATCATTCGGGTTGTGGAGCCTCTCTTGAGTCCGGGAGATCGTGGATCGCGGCGAAGGGACTTCTACTCGGAGCTTATGAAGTGAAGAAGCGGACTACAAAGGTTGTAATCCCTCGCTCTTAGTTGTAAAGATGTTTACTTGCATGTTAAACCCTAATAATCTAGCAAAGATCCCGGCTTTGGGTTGTTCGGCATGTCTAAATTTTGAATCGGGAATGGTTGATGCCTTATAGACCCTTGTAAGAGTGCCTAGGAATCCTACATAACCGGGGTCCATCCAATACACCCAAATCCCAGTAAAAACTTAGGCGCCGTCACTCTAATCGGCCCTCAAATCCTGTACAACTCATGGAATCGTGAATGCCCAACATCGGCACTCGAAATATCATAAAATAATCGTATCCAGTATCGACACGCAAATCCTCATGTATCGGGCTCCATCAGTCCGGATCGGCCCACGGGCTCCGTCTGCGGAATTGGCCCTCGGCTCCGGCAGTACGGGTCAGCCCGTATCCATCTCTCAACTCTGGTCAGTATCCTCCGGATGACCGTCAGGTCCAACCAATCACCGGTGGGTAGTAGTCCCTCCGCCGGGCTCACCGTCTAACTATACGAGTCTTCTTGCCCCTGTAACATTTTAAAATAATTAAATAAATAATTAAATGAATAAAATTGTTTAAGTGAATTTTATGATTTTCGATAAAGTAAAATGTATTTTTCGTAAAACTAAACCGTGATTGTTTTTCATTATAATTTCAAAAATACCTATTTTAATTATGTAATTAGTAGTAAATGGTGTTTATTTATCCACTTATAAATTTTTAGTTTAATTAAATATTTTTCCTAAATTAATTATTTTAAATATTAACATAAGCTTTATTTTTACACTAAATTAGTGTAAATTACAGATTTGAATGGTTTTAATTTGTAAAAATGAACCATGGCATATTAGAATTTAGTGTGTATCATGCAAAATTTATTTGCAAATTTTTCCTTTTTTCTAGAGTTTTCTTGAGTTGCTATAGTAAAGAAATAAAATAAAATAAAGAAATGCATGAAAAGACAATTTGAGGTGATATTTGGGGGAAACTTCTACACAATTTTTTTCACTCTCTTCTTTCTCTCCCTCACCTCCAAATAATGGCCGGCCTCACCCCATGGCAGCCCCCCCATTTCCACTTCATTTTTTTGTTCAAAATTCATCAAAAATCCATCAAAAATTCAACAAAAATTGCACAAATCCTATTTATTTCCTACCCTTTTATTCTTGCTCATTTTTACATGGATTTTGGAGTGGGAAAGCATGCATTTTGGAGGCTCATTTTCATGTTTGGATTTCATAGTTTGGAGGTATAAATCTTCTCCTTTTTATTTATTGTTATTAGTTGTTTCTTTTAAATATAATTAGATTTAATATATTAATTCTAGTTGCAAATTTTAAAATTCAAGTTAGGGTTTGTAAATTCAAGTGGTGGTTTTTATTAATTAATTAGGGTTATAATAACTAGTCTACCATTTTTAGAAGTGGAAAAATCTTGCATGGTTATTATATAATAATTTGTGTATTCAAATTGTTTAAATTAAGCTATTTAGCTAACTAGTTTTTTTATAAAATATATATGTGGGTAATATAAAATTCTAATTAAGATTGCTATCATTAGATTGTAGTTTTAGTGAGAATATTAGCATGTTAATGGAAAGAAAAAACTTAGTTTGATCACTAGTTTCTTTTGATAATTGAAAAATACTAATAAAATGCTATTTTTTTGTAAACTAGATTTTGGAAATTCCTAAATAAATGAGATTAAAAATATAATCATGGTTTCATTATATCATTATCATCATGAATTGTAGTTTAATACATTAATTCATGCAACATCATGTTTTGTGGTGGAATTGTGGTATTTTGCTTGAAAAATGTTGAAAATTGTTAAAGGTTGCAAACTAGAAATTTCAAATTAATACAAATTTGTGTAATAAAAATATAGTAATGGTTTGTATAGTCTAGTTATGCTTTTTAATGAGTTTTATGACCATTGGTTTCATTTAGATGTCAAGTTTTGATGAAAAACGGTAAATTGGCATTTTCGGGTTTTACGAAATTGGACGGTTTGATTGATTTTTAGGGTTTCGATGAATTTAATCATGTTATATATTATAAGTAACGAGTTTTAAAACTATAAGTTATTTGTTGATATTATCTCGATCCGTCGGAATTTGTACGCCGATATCGAGCGATATTTGGTGCTTTTGCGTGGACGGGACATAGGTTTTAACCTATGCTTGTTCCTTGCGTCTTTTTGACTTTTGTATGTGATTCAGTTTACGATGCTATTTATATGTTTGCGTTTAGGTACCCTCATGTGGACTGCGGGCGATGAAGAGGAGGATGGCGACACCGTCTTCGGCAGACATGGACCAGGTGAGTAGATGTATATCTACGGGGGGAAGTCGGGTGGATGGCGTTTAGCACCCCCGCAACGTAGAGTAGGAATAGTACTTATTGACATTAGGAAGCCAGATGTGACCCTAGATTCTTAATGCGTAGGACCCTAGTAATAACCCTAGGCTGGACTAGACTGATTTAGGGAAACCATATCAGAGAATGAGTACCTTGGAAGAGGTTCGTAGGTTTCAGATAGAAACACACACGCACACACTGAAACTCGACATGGTATATACGTGCATGTATATATACATATAGGACTAGGAATAGGTATATATATATATACAACACGTGTATGGGATACATTGATGTGATATGATATCCGAGGTATGATGAAACAGTATAACTGGGCTTGATGCCGTGATTCTTGGCTATACAGTCGTATTAAGTGTTAGCGGATCATTAGAGAATGAGATAATGAACATGTGTACATAAATTATAATGGGTGGTGATGATATTGAGGTACATGGGACTCTAAAATAGAACCCGAACTGTAACTTGTGACTGATTACGATATGATATATGTATGACTTGATTACGACATCATATAGGTGTGACCTGACGTCGATATCATATAGGTGTGACTTGATGACGATATGATATCAGTATGGCTTAATCACAATATGATACATATGACATGATATTTCTGAGGATAAACTAATGATGCATATTATGATGGCAATGATATATGATTGATGTATGTGATTACAGTTTAGCACCTTGATCATGAGATATGTTGATGATGACATTATACGAATGATGAGACACTTAGGAGATACTTGACCCGTACCCGATATTGGGATGCCGTACGATGGATTTTACCGTACGAGGTATAGATATGATGATTGATCCGCACTCTTGATTTGAGGAAGCCGTACTACGTACGTGACGCTATTGAGGCTGGATCGCCGACTATTAGAGATATTGATTCAGACCTTAGGTAGACTCTTGTTTCTTATTGACTAGTTCCTTAGGTTTAGTTCCTTAGGAGGTTAGATGGACACTAGTTTAGGTTCGATTCATATAGTGGTAGTTGTACTCGTATATCGCAGAGGAGTGGATAATGCACATCTGTCTTCGCATTCATACTGTAATCATCATGGTGCATGTTCTTACATATGTTGCTATAATCAGTATAAACCTTACCTGTTAGGACACCAGCACCATTACCGATGATGCGCATTGGTGTGAATCCAGCATGTACCCGCAGACGGTGCCTACCACTCCTCGAATCGGGTATAATCACACAAGCTCTCAAGAAACGAGAAAACTCATGGTGGACGCACTGAAATATCATATCAAGAGAAACCGGGTTTTTAAAACAGTGCGTATTTTCTTAAAATAATACCTCGGTTCTCAAATCCAGAAATCACACGAATCAAAACTCAATGCGTAAATCCATACATTGTGTCGTATGACACTAAGAGTAAAAAGGAAAGCCGCCCTTTTAAAAGGATCCAGTTTTTGAAAATATCTCATGCGGTCCCTATTTTAAATCAAGTCAATATCATCCATGTATGTAACATACATATGTATCTAGGTATGGATGTGCAAATGGATATATACGCTAATATGAGTGTGCCAATGTATATGTGCACTAATATGGATATATAGTGTGCATGTGTGCAAGTATGAAGATATCAATGTATGTATGCACCAATAAGAATATACAGTGTGCATATGCGCAAGCATGAAGATATCAATATATGTATGCACCAATAAGAATATACAGTGTGCATGTGCGCAAGTATGAAGATATCAAGATATGTAAGCACTCCTATGAATATACAGTGTGCAGGTGCACAAGTATGAAAATATCAATGTATGTAAGCACTACTATGAATATACAGTGTGCAGGTGCGCAAGTATGAAGATATCAAGGTATGTAAGCACTACTATGAATATACAGTGTGCAGGTGCGCAAGTATGAAGATATCAATGTATGTAAGCACTACTATGAATATACAGTGTGCAGGTGCGAAAGTATGAAGATATCAATGTATGTAAGCACTACTATGAATATACAGTGTGCAAGTACGCAAGTATGAAGATATCAAGGTATGTAAGCACTACTATGAATATACAGTGTGCAGGTGCGCAAGTATGAAGATATCAAGGTATGTAAGCACTACTATGAATATACAGTGTGCAGGTGCGCAAGTATGAAGATATCAATGTATGTAAGCACTACTATGAATATTCAGTGTGCAGGTGCGAAAGTATGAAGATATCAATGTATGTAAGCACTACTATGAATATACAGTGCGCAGGTGCGCAAGTATGAAGATATCAATATATGTAAGCACTACTATGAATATACAGTGTGCAGGTGCGCAAGTATGAAGATATCAATGTAGCGGTAATCAAAACGATATACAATTCTTAGCAATCCTATAGTGCGAGTGTCATGGCAACCACTAACGGTGTGAGTGTAACATACAAATAGTGCTCGTGCAGGTTAAACAGTTAGTGACAGTGCAGTGTCATATAACTACCATTTCTATATGCAACAAGGAATGGGTATGCTACAATAGTATATATGAATATATACGACTTAAACTATCCTATCACGCCCTGACGCTTAACGCTATACGGACGATTTCCCCATATATGTTAAATCTACTCACCTGGTCTCGTGCTAAGCGTAGCCGACCACTTGCTTCTCTTTCTTTGCGGCGTCCGACGTACCCGCCTGCGAACCTAGAATTCACACAAGGAATACACATAAGCAAAATCCTGCAAAAACGCGATATCGAAATCAAACGAGAAACTCGCGTCGCGAACTAAATGCGCGTGTATCCGATACGCTGAAACGTGTGTATACGCGTCTGAAACTACCCCGACACGCCGCGACACACAGCAAACACTAAACCCACTCACGTATCACACGTGTCGCGCAAACTAAACATATTGGAAAAATGGTATATCGCTCCAGATTTTGACTCGAGTGAAAACTTAAAAATTTGCATATGCCAAACTACTTAAATATGCAGCAGACTACCCTAGACCAAACCCTAACACCTAACACCCCTATCTGGCCGCAATTTGCGGCCAGAACGATTAAATTGGCGGCCTGATGGTGGGTAGGGGGTCTCGTTCTCTGGGTGTGTGATCAACATCTATCAAGTATGCTCCAGTTATCTTAGATTTTGTCTGAAGCATACGGGTCTACAGCAGATCACAGAAAGGCCAAATTTCGCTTTAAAACGTTAAATTTTATACTAAATGAAACCCTATGGTATTTTAGTGAAATCTGGGGTTAACTCTCAGTTTAAAGGGTCTAACAACACTTAGTTAAGGTAGGCTAACCATCAAAATCACCACTTGGCCAAAACTCCACACAAACCACCATTTCTTGCACTAAATCTCATATTTATCACTAACCGATGCTAATTAACACATAAGTTTAGCAAGCAGGGAAGTTAAATCTAAGAAGTATACCTCACTTGACCCTAGGTGCAAGGAGAAGGAGAAGAAGAGGAGGAGAAGGAGCTGCTGCTGCTGGGGTGCAGCTGCTGCTGATGCATGTTGCTGCTGCTGTTGCCTGAAGCTGCTGCTGCTTGTGCTGATGCTGCTGGTGCTGCTGCTGAGGTTGCTGGTGCTGCTGATGTTGCTGCTGGGGCTTCTGCTGCTGCTGCTGTAGGTGTTGAGTGTGTGTGTGTGTATGAGTGAGAGAGAAGTGAGAAAGAGTTAATGAAAAAAGAAATGAGAGAATAAATAGTCGAGCCCCCTTCTCTCTCTCTTCATTAAATGTAAGCATGGCTCAAACCATGATGCCCATTCTCTCTCTCTCTCTCTCCAAGTCAACCCAAAACTAATCATTTTCCATTTAAAAATAATAATAATTAACTAAAACACTTAAATAAATTCAAATTGGCTTAACAAAATGGTTAGTCCACCATGGTTGTTAATCATGGTCTAACCCCAATTTAACCCTAATTTACATGCACATGTGTGTGCAAGCCTAAATAAATTATAATAAAATATTCATTAATTTTGATAAAATATTTAAAGATCGTTTTTGTATACTTTTTATTAAAAACCATATATTAAAGTATAATTAGCCACTAATCACATCCTAAGGTGTTACACGTCTGCTGTAACGAGAATAATGCCGGGATAGTCTTTAGGTTGTTTTGTGAACCGTTAAGACTTGGAGTTAGGAATTTTGCCATGGCTCCGTTTTGTTTCGACCCTGGAGTCTTTGTTGACGTCGCGTCTGCATCCTGTAGAAAGTGAGAGGGAACGCCGTTGTTGATATTGCGTCTACTGTAACGAAACGAATGTCGGGATAGTGTTTAGGTTATTTTGTGAACCGTTAAGACTTGGAGCTAGGAATTTTGCCATGGCTCCGTTTTGTTTCGACCCTGGAGTCTTTGTTGACGCCGCGTCTGCATCCTGCTGGAGTGAGAGGGAACACTTTTGTTGACATTGCGTCTGCTGTAACGAGACGAATGTCGGGATAGTGTTTAGGTTGTTTTGTGAACCGTTAAGACTTGGAGCTAGGAATTTTGCCATGGCTCCATTTTGTTTTGAACCTGGAGTCTTTGTGGACATCGCGTCTGCATCCTGCTGGAGTGAGAGGGAACGCCGAACTAATTTCCAGACTGTGGTTGCCGCCGTCGAGATCTGGTTCTCCCTTTGACGGAGCATGGTAGGAAAATATGGTTCCCTTTTTCATTTGTACCCATGGATTGTATACAGGGTTCAGTGTAGACTCACCTGCAGGGCAGAGGAAATTTTATTTTATTTTATATTTTATTTCCGTGATACTCTATCTTTTCAGCTTTTCATATCGCGAAAGTCGCGATTGCCCAATCATTTCGGCTATTCATCACGGTGCCCAATCATTTCGGGTATTTTTATATTTTTACTCGCTGCTTTTTATTGCGAGTTGCCCAAACATTTCAGCTATTTCGTATGGATATATTTTTTTGCTCGCTGATTTTTATTGCGAGTTGCCTCATCATTTCGGCTATTTCATATGCATATATTTTTTTTGCTCGCTGATTTTTATTGCGAGTTGCCCCATCAATTCGGCTATTTCATATGCATATATTTTTTTGCTCGCTGATTTTTATTTCGAGTTGTCCTATTATTTCGGCTATTTTTATATGCATTTTTTGCTTGCTGATTTTTATTGCGAGTATGGAACTTAAGATCCGATACCAATCTTGGCATCAGTATCACTGCGACTGGAATATTGCCAGGAGCGAATCATCATTTGCCGTGAAAGGACTTGGAGTTTGATACTGATTTAGACATCAGTATCGCTACGACTGGAATATTGCCAGGAGCGAATCATCATTTTCCTCGAGAGAACTTGGAATTTGATACCGGTTTAGGCGTCCGTATCGCTACAACTGGGATATTGCCAGGAGCGAATCATCATTTTCCTTTGTCAATTTGAACAAAGGTGGCTTAGCAAACAGGGTTAGGATCCTGTCGACTAAGACTTTTCGACTTTATGAGCAGTAAGGGTCTCATAAGTTATTTCTCGCAACGAGTCATGAGGATCTCGTAGGCGTATTTTCTCCTTAGAAACTGTGGGGATTTCTAAGTGTGTGTTCTCTTACAAGTCGTAAAGATCTTACAAGAGCGTTTTCTCGTTATAAGTCGAGAGGAATTACAAGTGTCGTTCATCATATGAGGACATTCCTCGTCATTGGTGGAACTTGGAGGGGGAAATCATTTATTTGTGCCCGTGGATTGTATACAAGAGCCAATATTGGACAGCCTGTAGGGCAACTTGGGGGATATGATGGCTTAAGGACAGGTTTAAGTGCCTGTGACTAAAGGCTTTTGAATCCTATGAGCCGTGAGAGTCTTATAGGGGGAGTTTTCCTTACGAATCGAGAGGATCTCGTAAGTGAAAATTTTATGAGATTGCGCCCTTTCGAGTTTTCACAAGCTCGCTGGTAGCCCTGCTGTTTTTACTCACGGCGTCCTTTCGAGTTTTCATCCATGCTCATTTTGTTTATGAACATACCGTTTTTCTTTACGAGTTTGCGCCCTTTCGGGTTTTCACGAACTCGCTGGTAGTCCTTTTTACTCACGACGTCCTTTCGGGTTTTTATCCGTACCCTTTTTTCTTGTGGACATACCGTTTTTTTTAAACCGAGATTGCGCCCTTTCAGGTTTTCACAAGCTCGCCGGTAGCCCTGCTGCTTTTACTCACGGCACCCTTTCGGGATTTCATCCGTGCTTATTTTGCTTGTGGACATACCTTTTTTTTCTCAGTGGTGTTTAGGGGTAGCTTTGTCGCTGAAGTAGCTGCACAGTCGATAGAACTTGAGTTGAGATCTTTGCTATCAAGACTTTGATTGCAATATTGTTCTCAATAGACCGTATCGTCATATCTGGGGTGACGCACTACTTTAGGGACGTTCCGGTCCATTGTTAGTTTAGGGACATCTCGGTCCATTATCACCATTTTTGAGGTGAAGCTTTAGTTTAAGGACATTACGGTCCGTTGTTAGTTTAGAGACATCTCAGTCCATAGTTTATCATTTGGTCAGGGAGCTACATAACTCATTCCTTCCAACATCTGCTTGCCGAGGCGCTGCTGCATGTCTTTTGTATGCATGGACACTTCACGCCTTAGGCTGTCTTCACCTACTTGGATTGCTTCATCTATCATCGTACCAATCGGGTTGTTTTGCGAGAAGTACCGGGATGGATCGTCTCGCCTAAATTTAGGGACAGATACTATTTGGATTTATCTGTCCACCTCTCCGAAAATGCTAAGTTGATATATGGCACCGTATATTGGAGGTTTAGACGGATGCGGCCGTTGTAGCAGACTTCGTCAAACTCCCCCTCGTTTGCGAGGGGTTTTTGATTGTGGGGTCGCTCTTTCCTGCAGGCGCAAGCTCCTGCAGTTAATTACGTTACCGCATCGCGATAACCACTTTCTCCTTCTCTGGAAGTTCACTTCGTGTCATGTGTGTTTCTGTTTATTTTGGTTGCCCGTGAATTGTATACGGAGACTAATTTATGTTGTCGTCCGTAGGGCGTGGGTTAGTCCAAATCTGTATATCTTAGATTTTGGTTTGTTTTATTTAAGGATCGTTAATCTGGTTTGAGATTAAAATCGACTTAAATGTATATGAGCAGTTGAGGCTCGGTAGGTTTTTTGTTAAGGATATGTTAGTCCAATTTAAGACTAAGATCTACTTAACAAGGTTTTAGGATCATTTTTGTTTCAAATCCAACAAGAGAGCATTTGGGCTCTATTGTTTTAGTATAAGAACGTCTCGGTTCGTTGATCACCATTTTGGAGGTGAGGTTTTAGTTTAAGGACGTCTCGGTCCGTGGATCACCATTTTGGAGGCGAGATTTCCGTTGATCGCCATTTTGGAGGCGAGGTTTTAGTTTAAGGATGTCTCGGTCCGTTGATCGCCATTTTGGAGGCGTGATTTTAATTTAAGGACGTCTCGGTCCGTTGATCGCCATTTTGGAGGTGAGGTTTTATTTTAAGAACGTCTCGGTCCGCTGTCCATCTTGCACGCACGTGTATTTGTTACGTGACGGGATGAACGACGCTGATTTGGGATGCACCCAGTTTGGGGTGCAGAATGATTTGAGGTGTGCATGCCAGTTTGGAAGTGCACCAAAACTGTTGGTTATCGGGACCAGCCACCTCTCTGAAGACGTTGAGAAATTACAACGACATATATCAGAGGTGTGGAGAGATGTACCCTTGAACCAATTCCCGTATTTGGGGGGAAAAGGAGTTAGTGGTAAACCCGGAAATCATTAGTCATATTTTGAGACTAAGATTTCCTCGGGAGGATGCGGGATGAGTACATCATCAGTTGGAAGATCAATAATCGTATTTGGGACTAAGGTCAGCTTGGGAAGTCATGAGCACATGGGCTCGGATGGTTTGAATCAAGGAGGTTCTATCCTCGAGAGGACCTAACTAATTTGGGCTTGGTCCATTCAGTTTTTTGTTGAAAAATGCCAAGCACTTGTTTGGGCTCTGTATAACCAGTCCCTTTTTTGTACAAAGAGTGTTGAGCACTTATGTAAGCTCTGACGCTCATATATAATCATGTGGGCTTTTCATCATGGGGATTTCCCAATAAGTGTTAAACACTGTACCCATTTTCGTCTTTGTATGGAATGCTTGGCACTCTTTATGGCGCCCACGTGAAGGACACGTGAAACACTGGGCGCCGCTCATTGAGTGCGAAGTACTCTTTCTTCTGTGGTGCTCACGTGAGGGACACGTGGGGCGCTGGACACTGAACGCCGCTCAATAAGTGCTAAGCACTCCTTATTTTCTGTGGCGCCCACGTGAGAGGCACGTGAGGCGCTGGGCGCTGAGCGCCGCTCATTGAGTGCTAAGCACTCTTTTTTCTGTGGCGCCCATGTGAGGGGCACGTGAGACACTGGGCGCTGGGTTTTTCCTTATATGCTTTGTTTTAAGGAATTCGATTTTCTAATTCTTTTCTGAATCTTTGATCCTCAAGAATAAGTTCTTACCGATGAGAATTAAATTCTCAACTTGTGGGAGACTTGTCTTGTGGATCTCAGATTTAGAGAATGATCTAAGTTCTTTTAAAAGGGTTAAACCCTTCAATAGGTAAATGAGAGATTTTGATCTCTCTTCTTTTATTTACCTAGAGTTTTTTTTCTTGAGAAGGGAGATCTTCTTCTTTCTTCCTTTTTGAAGTTTTCTGCTTTGTTTTTAGAAGCTTATGAAAGGGTTCCTCCTTTTCAGACTTGAAGTCTTGGGTCCTTTTATATAGTAGAGTCAATTTGTTAATTAGTTTAAAGAAATCTCTCATTAAGAGATCCCAATTGATTTGGGGATTTTTACCCACCATTGGATTTTTGATCCGAAGGTTTCTGTTTTACAGAACCTATTTTCTTGTTTCCAACAAGATTGTGGAAATATTTTTCCTTATACAGAATTTATTCTGGAAAGCAGTGGTTTTTAATCACCGTTGGATTTTTAATCCACCGGTTCTTTATTTTACAGAGGGCAATTTTTCTTGTTCAGAAAGATTGAGGGAATATATCCCAAAATAGAATTTTATTCTATGATCCAATTTGGAGGATATTTTTTCCCGACAAAATTTAATTCTGCATTTTTTATGATTTATCATCTCCGTTGGATTTTTGATCCAACGGCTCTGTTTAACAGAGAATAGAATTTAATTCTACTTTCTTTAATTTGGGCGCTGACGCTCACGTGGTATGCACGTGGGCGTCGTCTAAGAATTTAATTTTTTTATAAATAGTCATGCTCGTGCTTTGCACGCCGACGCTCACGTGTGTTCCACGTAAGCCGCCACTCTAGGATTTAATCCTAATAGAAGCGGTACCTACATGCTTTGCATGTGGGTGCACGTGTTTTAACACGTGGAGATTTCCCTTTATTTTTATAAGGGGACAACAAGTTTTGAGTCAAAAATTTTGGCGGGTACAGGCCCAAATCCGTTCCCGCCAAAATGAATCATCACGCCCTTTTGGCTCCGGTGACGCCACGTGGCAATTGGCCATTGAACACTACCCCCTCACTCGGATTCAACTGACAACCTCTCCCATTCCGCCACCCCACGGTGGACACGTGGCACGAAGGCCAACTGACTGAGCGAGCAAAGTAGCATCTTCTTTAAGGCACAATCATTTTGCCGATCCGCTGACGTCACCAAAGATACGCTTGGGAATGAAGGCGCTTCGTGAACCGCCACATAGACCCAGGAATTGGAGTGGCACAGCCGCCAAACATCACGTCATCCTCAGAAAACCCATTACGAAGAATTCTCGATGCCAAGCTGAATTATTGAAGACCGGATGATGACCACTCTCGACCCGGCCAACAAATAGGTCGGAACGAGAGTAGGGGATTAATGATGATCCTCGTAAGTAGGAATTCCCCAAATCACGACACGTGGCAGGTGACGTGTCATCCACGTAAGCCCGCCTGATTTCTGGAGGCTACGGAGTCGGAATAAGTACGACGCATTGGCGACAGTCCTCGATCCCACGTCTCCAAGGTTGCATCCGAATTTTTGGAGACCCCCAGGATACATTCCCTATTCTTCTAGCAACCAGCCGATAGCTCGTCTTCGGGCTATTACAGAGCTGAGCTTTCTCTGCTTCCCCGCACGTCTTCGAGCTATTACAGAGCTAAGCTTTCTCAGCCTCCCCACTCGTCTCCGAGCTATTACAAAACTGAGCTTCCCCAGCTTCCTTGTTTGGCCGGGAGCACAGAGCCCGAGAGTCCCGTAATGGCTCCGTGTATCTCACCACGACGAGATCTCCGCCGCTTCACGTCCCGCATCCCGCGCTAGCGTATCTCGCCATTAATGACTGTATCCCGCCATTAATAGCTGTATCCCGCCATCAACTCAAACATGACACTGGGGCGTAACGGATGTCGAGAATCTCACATCGTCTCGCTCCGTGCGACCGCTATATAAACCCTTCTTCCAGACGACTCAGGTAACTGAAACTTATTCCAACACGCCGCCACTCTGTCCTAATATTCCTCGGCATTTACTTGATCGTCAGAGGGTCCTGCGATGGTTATCTATCCCGGGACTTTTCTTGTAGGTAGCGTGACGTCCACAACAACCAACAACCCATTGAGATCCGCATCCAACCACCACAAACAAATCCCAACCGTTCGACATTATTGGCCGCAAGATCGATGGATGACAACATCTGAAGGAGAAACCGAGCTCCATTAGTTAGAGATGCCAAGGTTTGAGTTTAGACCAAGACAAGCCAGATAGAATGTTATTTTGGAAAATCATGTAGAATGATAGGAACTGTTTTTGATTCATTTCCTTTTTTATCTCTACTTTGAATATGCCATATTATAGAAGAAAGAGAAATAGCTTAAATTTGAATTTAAAAATAGTTGAAATTAAATAACAGACAAATACACTTCAAATTTCAAATAATTATAAAAAATATTAGTTGACCGTTCTCTTGATTTCTCTATAACATCTTTCTTTTTACTTCTTACTTCGCAAATATTGTAACTAGCAATATATTCACCATAAATGGATTGGTTGTAAATAATAATTTCTAACTATATGTTGACATGCATTCATGTTCAAATTAAGTAATGTATGATTGAAAATCTCTCTCTCTCTCTCTCTCTCACACACACACGGTTTTGTGATAATCTCTTCATCTCATTAGAAAATTAGAACTAGACACTAGTCTATGTTTTTTGAAGTCGGGATAACTAAAGTTTATTTTTGAGCGGAGACATGTGTTATGCAAACTCCAGTATGAAAAGCCCATGGCATGTTTCCAAAGAATTAATTTAATTTTAATGGGCTGTTTAGTTTTCGAGGTATCTAAACTCAAAAATAAGTGTTTCCTTCTCATTCTTTAGAGAAGTTCAAGGAAAGAAGGTTTGGTTGTGGCTCTCTGAACTCTGGTTATTTCATTTTTAAAGTTTAGATAACTGGGATTGTATAAACTATAATATAGAAGTCAAAGGGGACTTGGTTGAATTTTGGAGTTAAGCTTAGTTACCTTTACAAAACAGTGTGGTTTCCCAATTTAACTTCAAAATTCAAAAGTCAAACCGGGAATAGTTTTCATACATATATCACATAATGATTTACTTCATAAATCACTAAACACTAAAAAGACCAAAAATTACAACTAATCGTTTTGTATACACTACCAAGCCACCAAAAGTCGGAACTTGCAAAATATTTGTATCATATAAAGCAATTGACCATGACCAATTTGTTTATCATTGCAACTCAAATCCGTCAAGTTTTGAAAATGAAAAAAATGAAAGATTTCAAGCATATGCACATGTACAAAAAATTCAGGGTAGCTAATAGCGCGAGTCAGAGGCATGTTATCCCGACCAAATTGAATGTAAGTAATCGACTGCTTCTTGGAAAGGATGCACCACCTCTGGCTTGCATTCCGTCCTAGTTTCTGATCTCCTGTAGGTTGGGATCATAAGTGACTTGCACTAACGCACCTTATACCTAGCCCTATCATTCTTTCTTTCATCTTATTTCGTTTACATGAAAATGAAAACAAACAGTTTGATTTATAAAGTCCATCCCTTATACGACTCGATTTGCCATCCGGAGTAGACTGCTTGCGAACAACATGGAATGATCTTTCTTTCTTCAAAGGTCGGCGTATTACGCTACTTACTTACCTAACGTATATAGATTGCTTTCAATGCGGTGACCGATAGCAAAGTAGTACCAATTGCCTGGTGCTCTAAAGCTAGTCAGGAGATTTGACTGTTTCAACGAGTCGAGTCAAAAGTCGATACCGTTGAGTTTGTTTCTGGGTTCTGTTTCTTCAAGGAAAGATAGCGTCTAATTGGTTGAAATGGAAAGGTATGCATCATGTGTCGTGACTATCTCCAGCACAATACAACACTTATTTCTAGCGACTAATTGGTTGGATATGGAATGACTATATGTGTTACAATACTCGAATCCGGTAGTCATAATCGGATTCAAATATCGATACAAATGGTCACGAAATGAAAAATATTACGCTATTTAATTAAAGTATGATACAGATACGAATATGAATATGAATCGAATATTGAATGAAAAAATATATATATCCGATAAAGTAAAAATTATTATTTCGTTACTGGATACAGAACAGATATAGCTATTAGTATATGGATAGTCATTGTATATGAAAATTGTATATGCATGCATATACATATACAAAGTTAGCTTGGATTATCCACATTTGTTTATACCCCTACCTATTTCATGATTGCGTTCGTTTCAAAGTGCATCGGAAGAGTACTGCGGATAGGCTCAAAGTGCGAAAGTGCATCGGAAAAGAACTGCGGATAGGCGCAAAGAGCGTCAAACGCCTTCTTCTGTTGATTAGCGTCAGCTGGTTTCATAGCCGAAGAATTAATGATGGTAGATTTCATTGCATTTTCTGGCCTACATATTCATTATGGCAATAGTGGATAGCGAGGAGCCTAGGTGAGTGAATCCTCAGTGGCAAAGGGAAAAAGGTAAGTATATACATGAACAAAATAATTTGAGTGAAATTTATAGCCATAAACATGTCTAAAGCTCATGCATGGTGCGGGTTTACAACAACAAGAGTAAAAGTAGATATACTGTCCGAAACACAACTCTAATCACAATCCAAATAAAAATGAAAGATACTTATGACTCCCGGCTTGAATGTACCTCAGTCCATCCGACTCATTTGTTCGGCACTAGTGTCTAGGTGTTGCATATGCCACCGTTTTATCTATGGATGGATTGTGATAGGATTTCATGGCCGAAGGTAGGTAAAGCATTGCTCAATGAAAAGCGAAATAGTCAATCGTTAGCGGTAGCAAGCTGCAGGGACAGCAGCTCCTCCTCAGGGATGGTGCTGACATGGCAGTCGGACCTCGGGTACGAGGCGCAGAGCAGAGCGTAGCCTCTCTCGACCACGTCGTCGCTGAGCATCCCCTCGCTTTGGTCCACGGCTCCGCTCAGGAGGCGGGCGGGGCACGTCATGCACACGCCGAGCTTGCAGTCGTGCGGCACCGAGAGGCCCTCGTCGAGGGCTCTCTCGAGGATGGTCTCGTCCGGGCCCACGTCGAGGGTCTTGGCGACCCCGTCATGCTCGATGGTGACTTTGTACGCGGAGATTGCGAGGGGTTTGAAATGGAGGTTGTGGTTGCAGAAGAGGGAATGCAGGTTGGGTTTTTTGAGAGGGGAGGTGGGAGGTAAGAAGGGGAGATGAGAGAGTGTTAGGGACATTTCTTTTTGTGGGTTGGCGAAGTTTGGGAGAGGGAGGATAAGGTTGGTAGTTTAGGTTGGCCTGAGACGATAATATCTTCCGTAAATTGTCAAAAAGCCCTGGCCCGTTTCAAAATTGTGTAAAAACTCCTAAGCCATTTTGCTCTTGTTAAAAAAACCCGGGCCCAATAAAAACCTATTTACACTAGTTGGCTGTGATATCTAAAAAGTTGCATGTGATATTTAAGCAGTTGCCTGTAATATCTAAAATGTTGTTTGTAATATCTAAACAATTAGAGGAAATAAAGGCCTGAATGAAATGCGGTCCAGCGATTTTTTCAAAAAGATTTTGAATAGCAGGCCCTTCCGAATAATTCTGAAAATAGTTTTTACACAGATATGAAGCGGGCTGGGGGCTTTTGACAATTTACCTTAATCTCCTTTCTACTCTGTTAAGCCCAGATTAGGAAAATGCACTAACGTTTTCTCTGTTGCATTCTTTATCTGTTACAATTTTGCCTTTCTGTTTAAATGACCGATTTGTAAAGCAAACATAGAAAAACGGGCAGAAGGTCAAAGGCGTTTTTGAATAATTAAAGGAAGTAATAGGCTCATGAAGACATGAGGGATGAGAGCGTTTTAAAACTAAAGATGGTTTTTTTGTTATTCGAACAAATGTATGATTGAGTTGTAACTTGCAGAAAACAAAGAATAATGTGCCACAATAATAAATCCGTAGCTTTGGTTGCTGTAACAGTCAATCTTCTGTTAACAATCAGATTGACCAACTAGATCATCGTGATTTATTAAAAACGCTCACATCAATTTTCATATGAATTGAAGACCATTTTCTCTTTCATGAGAATGCTTGCAAAATTAACGGTTATCTGATAAATAAAACATTTTAAGATGCTAACCGAATTGTAATATTCTATAATTAAATATATCCCTGTGTTTCATCTAAAACACATATCAACAATTCTAAAAGCAAGATTTAGACGTACATCTATTCATAACGGCTCTCAATGGGAAAAGCCAATTATTAGTGTTAAGAGCAGGAGAAGGAATCTAGCATGTATATAAAATGAATCTCATTGGGTCCTCTCATAAAAGATCCAATAAGATGAAAGCCTACACAGACCGTCTGATCACATCATATCCGATAAAAAATGTGCTAAACCTCATTAGTCCAATAAGATCACATAATTTTATTGGATCTACCAGCATATCTCAAAACTACATAATATTGGCACAGCCTACTTTAATAAATCATAATCAATGATAGCCCATAATTAGATAAATCTAATATTCTCTCACTTGGGCATCATTAATTATTTTTAAAAACATTTACTTTAAAAAAAAATCTGTAAAATACCTTTTAAAAAACAATTTATTTCGCAAATAACTCTTGTGCTGAGCAACATAAAACACTGTATGCGGCCATAAAGTTAAAGCTTTTATAATTATGAGATAACACCTCAATAAATAATCCGGTCCAATAGAATTCCTGACACCAAATCATGACAGTAATTATATTCTCAATAATATAAAACCATCCATGACCACAAATACTAGAAATCCTATCGATATGGATCAAATGTGATAGTGCGGCAATAAAATAGCACTCCTTATGTGATCTTTATTTATATACTATTTTTATTGTCGATTCGCACATTTCTTCTTAATCTTATGAGAAATCCAATTTCTCTATGTCCTTCTGAGAAATTACATAAACCAATTCCTTTTTAATTTTATAAAGAATTAAATTTCTCTAAATTCTTATGAGAAATTCATGTGAAAACAATTATTCTTTAACCTTGTGAGGAATCAAATTCCTCAAAAACCTTATGAGAAATTTACCAGCCTTAAAATAGACTTATATACCCATTTTCCTTCAGGTATTCCTTTACGGCAAATCCTTCATACTAAAAAAAACGTACCACGGTTTTCAAAATTTCATATAAAATGACATGTCATAAGTATAATGTGTATAATGAATAAATAATGGAGCGTCAAATAAATAACAGAAATGATGATCATCAATAAAAAAAACTAAAGAGTTTATAAACACACTACAAAATATGAATATATTTTTGTTTACCGTCGGAAACCGGACTAAGAAGTGTAGACGTCTAGCCTGAATTTGGGAGCAGATACTATTTAGACGTATCCATCCACCTATCCGAAAATACCAAGTTGATTTATGGCACCATGTATCGGAGGTTTGGATAGGTGCGACCGATATAGCAGACTTTATTAGATCCTCTCGTTTGTGAGGGGTTTTTGATTGTGGAGACGCTCTTCCCTACAGGCGCAAACCCCTGCAGTTAATTACGTTATCGCATTACGATAAGCACTTTCTCCTACTCCAGTAGTTAACTTCGTGTCATATTATATTTTGTTTGCTTTGGTTGCCTGCAGATTGTATACGGAGACTAATTTATGTCGTCGCCCGTAAGGTGCGGATCAGTCCAAATCCATATATTTATGATTTCGGGATTGAACTTAGGTTGTATATATTCCCTTAGTTTAAGAATATTGTGTTTTATCTAAAGATCGTTAATCTGATTTGAGATTTAGATCAATTTAAATTTATGAGCATTTGAACTCAATTTATTTTTAACTAAAGATGCATTAGTCATGTTTGAGATTAAGATCAACTTAACAATATTTTCAGAGATCGTCAAATTTTCATTGAGATCCAACAACAGAGTATTTAGGCTCAGCTGTAAGAAACTTCAGAGAGAATTTTAGTCAATTTGGGCTTCGTATGCTCTGTCTTTCTTCTCTTTCTTTTTTTAAAGTGCTAAGCAATTATTTGTGGTTCTGTTTGCTCAGCCATTTTCCTTTTATGCAGAAGTGCTAATCACTTGTTTGGGGCTCTAGCGCTCATATGTGTATCATGTGAGGCGCTCAGACATAGGCGATGTCCAATCGGTGCTAAGCACTTTGGTCATTTTGACTGACTTTATAGAGTGCTAAGCACTTTGTATGGCGCTCATGTGAAGAGCACGTGAGGCGCTATGATATGGGCGCTGCCCAATCAGTGCTAAGCACTTAGTCATTTTGACTGAATATAGAGTGCTAAGCACTTGGTATTGTGCTCACGTGATGAGCATGTGAGGCGCTGCCACATTTATTTTGTTAGGCGTTCACGTATGTTTCACGTGAGGCGCTGCACTAGTACCAAGCACTAAACCTTTCTGTTTTCTGGCGCTCACGTGTGTTTCACGTGAGGCGCTCCAATAGTGCTAAATACTAACTTTTTCCGGCGCTCACACTTGAGGCGCTATGTAACTGGGTCTTGGGTGCGTACGTGCTTTTCACATGAGGCGCTGAGTTCTTTTAAAGATTTAATCTCTGTTGATATTTTTAGAGAACTTAAATCTCTGTTAATGGTATTTTAACCATTAACGATCATCGAGATCACTATTTTGAGGATCTAGAATCGGGTTCTTTAAGAACTATACTCTTGTTTTGTGAAGGAACTAAGTTCCTAGAGTATTATGGACTTCATGTTCTTCATGTTCATTCTTTCAAAGAGATTAAACCTCTATTAATGGCATTTTAACCATTAACGATCACCAAGATCACTATTTTGAGAATCTTAGATCAGGTTTTTAAAGAACTAAGTTCTTAATTTAAAAGAATTAAGTTTCTAGAGTATTATAGACTCCATATTCTTTCTTTTCAACTTTGTTCTTCCCTGAATTTTTGATTCTCAAGAATAAGATCTTTCCGATGAGAATTAAATTCTCAACTTGTGGGAGACATGTCTTGTGGATCTCAAATCCGGAGAAAGAACTAAATTCTTTGTCACGCCCCGCTTCCCAGAGTACGCTAAGGTAGGCACGTGACATAGCCAACCATGCTACCTGTGGATAGGAATTATCCTTCCATAGTCACATTACGGCTGTAGAGATATCAAGAACAAAAAATGAAACTATCTAGCACATGTCCATAAGCCAAAATAAAATGAGTCAAGAATAAATAATGCGGAAGCAAGAGATCCAATACAAGAATAATTGGAATGTATGTCCCATAATGCGGGCTCACATCAGGAGTAAAATGCTGAAAAGTAAAAGAACTAACCACTACTGAATCCTCACTGCTCAGCCTGCTGGCTGAAGTACTCCTGCTCGAACTGTAGCAAAGGTACGGAATCTGGGCCATGCAAAACCCAGACGTCGGCGCGTCATAATATCAAGCAATAATATTAACAGGGTAGTACGACATGCATGTATGAGTATGAGCAAGAATATAATGAAAATATATAACGGTGAATGTGTCAGTATAAGTGAAGTGCAGAGATATCTAAACTGTGCTACGGGCTCATCTATTCTAAAGTCTTCGAAACCAAGTAATGTAATCCTCATCGTAACTCGTCGGTGGTTATTTCGTAACGCCCGGAAAGACGGCAAACAATAGGTATTCCGTAACGCCCGGAAAAACGGCAAACAATCGGTATTCCGTAACGCCCGGAAAAACGGCAAACAATGGGATGGCCCTTTGAGTTACGTTCGGTTACAATACTGATTTCCCCATACCCCCATGTTATACATGTTCAAGTCAAGTATTAAATAATCTAGCACTAATGCCAACACATGATCAGGCAAGTACAGGTTTGTCTGGATAGACAACAGGAACGGTCCGTGAGGACTACAGGACAGGTTTGTTGGCATTAGACGCAAGATCAGATAACAGGTAAAGCCATGATACGTCAGGTCAAGCCGGGTAGTGTATATAAGTATCATGTCATATCAAGGGTCATACGGTACCATGTCGGGTCAGGTAATATGTGTAGCAGTCATGTCAGGGTATACAAGATATCATATGGGTGTTCATAATCAACTAGAATAATCATGGTTATAACTAAACCAGCATGGATACTATCAGAACAATAACTGACACATGTAATATGACATGCAAATAGGTACAGGTTAAATTATTAGACTTACGGTTATCAGTTTGAGTTTAAGAGATAGATTCAATATTACATGCATACAGTATGACAATTATGGATGTTAAAATCATGTTAATAAGTATTAAGTAATTTAGGGATGCAATGATATGTATAATATGTTCAATGGATGCAATCATAACTAAAACAAGTTAAAATGCACACGGGTGTCCGATAGAGTAGAACTATAGAAAGAGTACCATAGGTTATGTCAATAGTTAAAATGTGATTAAAGTATATAAATGTGGTTATTAGGTTTAGTAAAGTAAATGCAACGGGTAGGTTTCAAGTTTTGAATCTAAATGTAAACGAAACATCGCACTGTTAACTTGGAATTCTTAACTTAGATTCTATCTATAGATTTAACATGAAATTAAATAAATAAATATAGGAATATCATGTATAGCATGTAGCAAATTTCACTTGCCTCGACGGGTCGCAAAGCGGTATACGGAACGTCTCACGTCGGCGAGAAAAGTCGCGACGCGCGCACGGTACACGGAATGGGTCCAAACAACGAACAGTGGAATCACACGGGTCAGAGGTCCTCGCTGGGTTGTCGGGATCGTCGACGTCGCAGCCAACTCCGGCGATTGGCTGCAGAGGGTGTGTTGGCGGTGAGACCAACGGCAGTGAGGGCGCCGACGAAGGGGTTTGGTGTAAGGGTTAGGTTTAGGGTTTGGGGTCGGTTTTGGGTGCAGGGCTAGGTGTCGGGGGTAATGGTGAGGGGATGATGTCAAAGAGATGAAGGAAATGCGGTGGTGATGATGGTGGGTATGAGACTAGGGTCGTCGGCGATGACCGGAGACTTTGGGTTCAAGGGTGCTGTAGGTTATGTGCAGGGTGCAACGGCCTTGGGGAGAAGGAGAAGATGGAGAGGAGGAGGAGATGGGCGATGAGGAGGCGAGAGGGATGTCGACGAGGCTGAGGAGTGGGGAAAAAAGAGTTAGGGTTTACCTTTGGTGGGTTTCGTAGCGAGGATGCATGGCTGTGAAAGAAAACAGAAGAAGAAGAAGAAGAAGGAGATATAAGGGAGGTGAGGATAACGTGTGGGGAGGTGACGAGATTCTCGCGCACCGCGAGAGGAGAGAGAAGCGGGCGCGAGAAGAGAGAGATAGAGAGAAACGAGAGGAGAGAGAAAGAGAAGGAGAGAGAGAATTGTTTGGTAGCGGGGTGGAGAGAAAGAGTAAGAGAGAGAAGGAGAAAAGCGAGCGAGAGAGAGAGGGTCGTGGGGCCCAGCACGAAGGAAACGAGGGTTTTGATTGGGTGAGGGAAACTGTTAGGAAAGATTTATAAAGATTCACTGGGTTTTAAAATATAATCTCGTTGGCTAGAAAATATGGTAGGCTGAGAATATTTTTTAAGCTGATTTAAAAAGATTTAAAAATAAATAGGATTTAACGGGATGCAAAATATTTCAGAATTTCGCCCGGGTCGGGTCCAAAATTTTGAATTTGAAATATGAAAATTATTAGCAAGTTCCAAAAATTGAAATGAAGGATTTTGCAACAGAAAAGCATACCCCCAAGAACGGACGCACGTACGTGCGCGTAGCCGTCCAAACACGTCCGTTTCACTGAATGGGACGAGAACATGATGCAAGGACGCTACCACAGGGTTAGGGGTATCAAGCAGGCTATGTCATGTATTTTTAAATTATTTTAAGTAACTTAAATGGTTATATGCAAGAATATGACATGTTAGTGTAATCTATAATTAGGAAACAACGAGCTCAAGTAAACGGGTCGAATATAAAGTAAATTACCATTTTGCAACCAAACATGATAAATGAACTAAATACCACAAACAACACATATGGTAACTGGAATTGGTATAACTGGACTCGGTTGTTACATTCTTGAGAAGGGTTAAACCCTTAGATAGGTAAAGGAGATATTTTGATCTCTGCTTTTTCCTTTACCTAGGGATTTGAGGAGGAAGGTCTTCTTCTTCAAATAGAATTGAATTCTCTGTTGTAGCATCTAACATTTTATTTTTTAGAAGCGTATGGGGGGAGTTCTGTCACGACCTGTAATTTAGCACGTGACTGGCACTTAAATTACGCAACGTCTAAAGGCGTAACGTAAATCAAGTAAGCCTAAACCCAGAAAATCTAAACCTTTCTGCGGAAAATAGTGGGGGTGCAGTTTTGAAATAAAAGTATAATGAATCATGTTCTTCTTTAAATGCATAGCTAATGAAACATGAAAATACAAGTGGATTATACTAGAGTTGAAAACATGTTTCGTATTTTAAAATTTCAGGCAGCACCTCCCTTGTATATTTTGGTCCAAAACCATATACACAACAATATATAGGCATCCCCAAGTGGGAGCTAGTTCTTCGCCAACCGGCGGAATTACAACCACGCAATAATATATATACGACGCCCAACGGCGAAGATCAACCCAGAAAGAACAAATAAAGAAGCAAGATATCAAAACTCAAGAAAGCGATCATAAACCCATCGCTATAAGTCTCGCACAATACCCAAGTCTGACTAGGTCTACCAATATACAATTCTAGTTCTGATCTGATTTGATCTGATCTGATGGAGTTTATCTAGATACAACGGAATATAAAGTACGAGAGTGGGCATGATCTAACATGCGTCCCACCTACCAAAGCAAAACACTCTGGATGAAGATGTGTGCCAGCGATACCGCAACTGATCTCAAGCAGTCAAACCTGCAAGAACTGTGGCACAACGGGAGTGAGTTGCCAACTCGTGAGTAGAAAACGTCAGCTGGTAGAAATCAAATAAAACAACGATTTCCTAGGTCACTATATCCTGAAGGTAATACTATGATATCTAGGGTGACCATAAATGCATATATGTCAACAATCGAGTCAATGCAATGACATATATAAATAAACATCCGACATCATATGCCTGTATGCATGTGGATATCATCCACGTGTCCATCAATGACACAAACAATATCATGGAACCTGAGTGTCCCACACCGACACTCGGACATCATGAAAACATATGCCTGTATATATATGAGGATATCAACCACGTGTGTCTATCAACGACACATCAAAATTATGGAACCTGAGTGTCCAACATCAACACTCGAAATATCATGAAAACTCGTGTCCAGTATCGACATGTAAATCCTCATATCTCAGGCGCCACATACTTAGATCGGCCCTCATAACTATCTCATCTCAGGCACCGCATCCTCAGATCGATCCTCATATCCATCTCATATCATAACTCCAAAACGGTATTCTTCGGATATCCACCGAGTTCTATACAATCACTGGTAGGTAGTGCTCCCCTGCCAGGCTCACCGTCTAACAATACGAGTCTTCTTACCCCGGGGTACCTCACCGGGTCCACCATGTACCCGCAGACGGTGCCTACTGCTCCTCAAATCGGGTATACTCACTGCTCAGAACCGAGAAAACTTATGGTGGACACCTCGAAATATCATATCAAGAGAAATCGCATTTTTAAAACAATACATAATTTCCTTTGAAATTAAACCGCGGTTCTCAAATCCAGAGATCTCATAAAAACGACATCTCAATGCATATAATCATAAAATACGATGTATGCAATATAGAGTAGTAATATGAGCATATTGAGTATATCATGCAAGTATGTCAAGTGATAGTACTGAACAATGAATGCACTTTTACATTTCATAATATGGCAGTTCTACTGTGTAAGTGGCATGGCAATTACCGATGATGAATGTGGGTGAGCCGGCAAATCTGTGTAAGTGTGACATGCGCATCAACGGTAATTATGTAGGTGTACTAGCAAATGATATCATATAATATTAAATACTAAAACATGATAGGTATCACACGAGAAATAATCCAACATAAACATGAACTATAATAAGATAGTCTCTTTATGTCAACGATCCCGCCTCATAGTATCAAGTGTCGCAATATCCTCGATCATCATTCTCAATTATGAGCGCAGATCAAACATTTGGTAAACGCATCGCGTACGGTAATCCATCGTACGGTATCACAAACAGTGTAGGAAATCTATCATCCTATTCACCAGCAAAGGTACGGGTCTATAATCTCGTACGGCATACCTTATCAATCACATAACACATCTATAACAATCTTATATCATGTCATCTTTCATATACGTCATATCTTGTTAATCTCAATTCATATCGATCAAGATCGCATATCCTATCATTATCAACCCATACTTGTCCTCTTTCAATTCATATTTATCGTGATTCACTTCTCATTTCATATTCTCATATATCAATCCGAGTCATCTATATCTATCATCTCAATATCCCACGCCAAGTTATCTTATATACATATATCATATTCTCAAGCCAATATATATTCATTAGTGTCAACTTTTATCATATCATCTCTTACTAAATCCTATAATCATGTCCGTAAGTCCGTAGCATATCCTTTATCAAAGTTATAATTTAAATAACAATATTTCCATATCAATGGTTGCGGGGGTGCTATACGCCATCCACCCGACTTTCCTCGTAGATATAAATCTACTCACCTGCTAAACTCCTCGCTTAGCCGAAGTCGATGTGCTTTGTCGTCTCGAAAGTCCACGCGAAGGTACCTATAATCAATACACAATCGCAATACTATTAAAATCAAGTCCGGAAAACCGATACGGCACACGAAGTGCTCATAGGTTAGAACCTATAGCTTACGCATGCAAAAACAACCAAACAACCCTTGTCGTTGACGTACAAACGTCCAATGACCAATTCAAATCCAAATACCAAAATCACGAATTCAATTATCTTTAAAACATAGCCAAAACACTCTCAAGTAGCTCCCAGATTTTGGCTCAGGTCAATTGGGACTAAACAACCAAGTACAGAGGATATGTTATAAGGTAAGTGAGCTACATGCAAAACCACAACACCATAGGAAATAGGGGTCCGGCGAGATCACCTCAAAATCCGGCGCCGCCGGTCAAAGTAGGCCAAAACGTGCTCGTACTTAGGTGATGGTCTTCTAGTGATTTATCTAGGTCAATAGACTTGTTTGATTTTCTCATGAACGTCTCAGATAGCTCCAGATACCCTGTAGGCTAACAAACTCCACAAAACCGACACGGGACAAATTCTAAGTTCGTGTATCGGTTTCTAAACTTATTTCCAGGTCAGAAAATCAATCTCTAAGCTCTTACAAACACTCACTACACCTCAGTTAACCACATAACAGCAACTTATAAATTCCAAGATCATATAACCTAACTAATACGAAATCTAAACTAACTAGGCTATATAAACACGATTACTAATCTAAAAGTGAAGAGATTATCTCATTTGGCAACTTAGGAAAATTCTTGAGTTACCCAGAGTCTTCAAAATCCAAACTTGAATGGTTCAAAGGGTTTAGGATAGGCCTGTGCATCTTTTTAATGAAAGTGGCATGGGGTTTAGAGAACGAATTGGAGATGATGCATAGAGATTGTGAGATGAAGGAGGTGAAGAAGAATGACATGAAGAAAACAATGGGGGATGAATTAAGGCAGCCAAGTCTCACCTTCTCACTTTCTTATGCTCACTCTCTCACTCACAATTATCCCCTACACTCACTCTCTCAACAAAATATCTCTTTTGTTTCTTCTCCTTTTGCTTTATCTCATAAAATATCTCATGACATCTAATTCTATTCTTTTCACACACAAATAAAACCAAAGGCAACATGATATGGTGCACTAATCATGGAAAAATGTAGAAATACGGATTTGGCTTAATCGCGATTAAAAGTGCACTAATCAATTTTAATTTAAAATTGCATATAATTAATTATAAAAATGCCAAAATCCGATAAATATCTTTTTTTAATGAATAGATCATTTTAATCTCAAATTATATTCCAAATATTGGTATATACTTATACTAATTTACGAAAAAACCCAATCTGCAAATCGAATAGTTTTTGCGATATATATTATTTTAGTATTAAATTTCCAAAAATAATATTTTATATTTATGAAAAGTTACAAGTTCTCTCTCTTTCTCTTCTTTTTCTTGTTGAAGTCTTCTATCGTTTATATAGGAGAGTCAAATTTGTTGACTAGTTTGAGAAAATTTCTCATTTGAGAGATACTAATTGATTTTACTTGTGTAATAACTCTAAACATTCTGTACAATCTTTTTCAAAAATACAGAAAAAGATACTTTTGCCTGAGCATAAATTATAAGTTTGTTTTGTTTTTGAACAGTAAGAAGGAGCTTGTAACTCATTGGTAAGACCTTGCACTGCTGAACCAAAGCACCAGAGTTCAAATCCAATCAGCCACATTATTTTTTATTAGTTTTCTTTTAATATTTTTTAGAAGCCCAAGAGTCTACACATGCATAACTCGTAAAAACCAAGAGTCACATATAAAACAAACGGGTCCATGAGTCAAGACGCAGCACCAAGGGACACGTGGCATGGAGAATTGGCCTGGCTCGGCTAACTCGGGCCGGCGGTGCCGGGTCAACTCGGTCGAACTCAATATTTTCTTCAACTCCCAAAGACCTTTGGCCTACCCCACTCCCCCTGCACTATTTAAAATCTCTGAAATTAAACAGAGAATTAAAACACCCCTTTTAATTTTTTAAATGCAAAATTAAATACAATTTTTATCACACCCTTTCATCTACCCTAAATCCTAATTTTTCCTATAAATACCACACCTAAAATCACCCCTCTTCACTTCCAAATCTCTGTCCAAACTCTCAAGAAAATTCCAAAGACCATTTGTGTGCAAGTGGAGTTGGCGAAGGGCGAAACTCCGGCGAACTTCCGACGAAAATTCAAGGAGATTCCGGCGACGAAACGACGCACCGGTGCCTCCTACTTATTCCTTTTCCTCTCCTCTCCACTAAAATCCAGTAAGTCCCTTCTTCCCTTTCTTTTTACTATTCTAAAAATTTGGAATTCTAAAACCCGACGGAAGTGAAATTAATCCGACTTCCGATTCGGTTTTTCCTTAAAAATCATATTTTTCTTAAACACAATAATACCAAACTTTCCCATCATGATCATTAAATATTAACAAAATATATTGACAAGTTTCATATCAAAATAATTTATATTTCAATTTTTATAGCACTTTTACAGAAAAATACCATATAATTTAGTTTTGACATAAACATCATTACCCCTTGTTATACCTTTAGATAGTTCACGAGATAATGACCTACCTCCTCACAACACTCATATGTAATATAGCACGATAATCTTTGGGAACATTGTTTTGGGAAAATGCGATTTTATACAAAACTACCTCCAACTTATAAAAACCTTTTTCTAGAAAATATGTATTTTTAATAAATTTTTGCAATGCGCCACTACAACCCATTTCGGGGAACCCATTCAGGATGGTGTAGATTATCGCACATCCTCGGGCTCAGTAGTGCGAGATGCAGACCTCCGAAAGGAGCATACGGTCTCGAAAGATTTAAAAAATACAATTTTCTTTAGAAAATATGATTTCTATTATAAATAAAAATTATACTTTTTAATAAATAAATATATATGTAATTAATATCATAATATCTAATTTTAATATTTATAATATTCCACATTTCCAAAATTCAAGAAAAATATCTCATTTACAAGAAAATACTATACAAATTCCAATATTACAAATAAATATCATATATTATATAAAATAGGTTTTATTCACTAGAAATGTCACAATGATAAAATATACATCAATGAAAACTTTAAAAATGATAATAAAATACTTGAGGTGTATTTTGAAAATTATACAAAATTATTTTTACATAAAACCCTCTCAAATTATAATAAATTACAATAAGGACCCTAGTAAACATAGGTTTAAGCGGGACCAGTCTCTTGAGCCTCACGGAACCGGAGATATGGGTGCTTGCCTATTTAAGGCAGACAACTTAACAAACGGTGTTATCAATACGGTAATCGTCTTTGAAAAAGACACAAATCCTGCCGTCCATGTGCAGCGGTTACCGATAACACCAAAACCAAATTCAGGATTCAATTTCTTTTCTAATTGTCTGACTCAGACTAAATCTCAATATAATCAATCTGACTTGAATGAGATTCAAGTATATATAAAAATTCAATATGAATCCATATAATCAATTTGTTCAATATATTCAATCTGTATTGACCGAACCGAACCATCGATATATATCCATCTACATGATTCTCCAGTTACATCCATTTACTGATATCATGGTTTCAGCAAGTCATTCAGCTATATTGAATATACAATTCAAACAATACAATTTACAATTCAATTTACAATCAAGACATCGCGGGGTTTATAAGGGGTAGATTGGTACGGAAGGTGTTAAAAGTGGCACGAGACTGCAACCATAAGACACCTAGCCTGAATTCAATCGCCGTTGCTCCAGGTATTATTGACGGAGCCTTATACTCTATATACCGTAGTCTCTAGTCTAGTGAGACTCCTCTCGTATACACTGGCCTCTCTTCTGTACCAAGTTACAAACAACAGCGTTAACACTAAATACAATATTATAATAATATAATACAACTTTAAAAGCTACACTCTCTCTCTCTCTGTCTATTCTACTTCTCCCTTATTTTTGGGACTTACCGAGCGATTGCTCGCTGACGACATTCATTCTCTTTCTTTTTTGGAATGTTGTCAGGAGGATCCGACGTTGAAGAATACGAGACCAGTCAGGAGCATTTGGAGCAGGCCCTTGAGCAACACTGAAGACCCTGAGCCGTAGCCACTTGTACTTATTCCATTTCATTTCTGTTATGCTACTGTTTAGGCTTCGCTTTCATTCCTTGTATTTAAATTTTCAGTTGTACTGTAAAAAGAATGTTAATAAATAAAGTTGATGTTCATTTACATTTGTCTCTTGTGTATATTCTCTTATATTGCTTAGATACGCTTAGCGTGTTTACTTCAGAGTAAATACGCAGCGGTCTCGTCGCGTTCTCTGCTCGTATACTGGGAAGTGGGGCGTGACAGCTTTTGTTGGTGGCCCATACAGGTCTGAGCTATATAGAACCCTACCATGCAGGTCCGTTCTGCGTGGGACATACCAAGCAATATAAGCACAAGAAACAGCAACTGAAAACATTCTTTATATTACATATTCCTTGAATCTTATTCCTCGAGTCTATCCTAACCCAAATTTTTCATTCAAGATTATGAATTCCCCAAACAATACCAGCACCAATGTTAACAACACTCCTCCACCGCTACCACTTACACCTGCCGTCATTGCTCCAATCAATGAGCAGGCAGTACTGCTTGAGGCAATCCGCAGCCTCCTGGAAGGACAGCAGCAGAAGACTGCTATTCTCTTGAACCGTCCAGAAGCGGGAGCACCCGGAGTGAAGCAATTCCGGGCACAACACCCCAAGAACTTTTCGGGAAAAGAGAGCCCTCTGGAAGCTGAGGAATGGGCTCAGAGCATCGAAGATGATCTGGCAGCGACACAAGCGCCAGAAATAGCTTGGGCTCGAGTTGCAAAACTGCAGCTCACTGACAATGCATGGGTTTTGAGGAAGGTGGAAGAAAGCCGTCTTCATCAGCCTATCGAATGTAAGGCTTTCCATGACATGTTCGATGCAATTTATTTCCCCGAGACTACCAGATTCGACATGAAACAGCAGTTCATTCATCTACAACAAGCTTCGATGTGGACCAAATCCGTGGATGAGTATGATGCTAAGTTTACCATGCTCAGTCGGTAAGATATGTCTCAATGTTCGATTTTATATCATATACTACACAGCTAACATAAGACCATAACAGGTTTGCGGCCCATCTCATACCGACTGCTGATATCAGAGCTAGAAGATTTCAGTATGGGTTGGACCCGGAAATCCAAGCTACATTAGCTACAGGGGATTTTCCAACCCATGATATGGCTTTGAAAGCTGCCCGAAGATATGAGGCAGTGGTGAAAAAGAAGGGCATACCTCAATCTGCTGGGGTGAAGCGTCCTGCCAATCAGATGGCAGGAGGAGCCTCTTCAAGGACAACTGTTGAACCCAGGAGATCAGAAGAAATCAATAACCAGTCGAGTCCAGGTTTTTTCTTTTATTGCAAGAGGAATGAACACTTGTGGAAGGACTGTAGGTGCGTAAAAGGCATGTATCTAGTTTGTGGCGCATCCAATCACGGAATTGAAAACTGTCCTGATAGAAGCAACCCAGCTCACACACCCACCAACTACCATCAGCGGCCAACTATCCAGGCTTCTGCACCTCGCATTGCACTCCCTGTTCCACCACCTGCACCGCCTACTCGCCAATTCCAATAGGCACAGAGGAATATGCCTCGAAGGCAGAGAAACATGTCCCAAGGACAGAGGAATGTGCCCCCAGTTAGGAGGAATGAACCACGACGTCAGGCTTTCCTTTTAGCGGCCGAAGAAGTAGAGGCCGTAGACCAAGGTAACCCTGGTAATTCCCTCAACTCTTTTCAAACCTTTCACCTTCTTTCACATATTTTTCATACACTACCAATAGTTCTATCACCAAACTTTCCTTGAATCCGTTACACTTTCCTTTTACAAATTTCGAGAACGAAATTTTTATAAGGAGCGTAGAATGTAACAACCCTAAACTTTCTGTATATTTTTTTCAAAAATATAGAAAGGGGTACTTTTGCCTGAGCACAAGTTATAAGTTTGTTTTGTTTTCTAACAGCTAGAAGGAGCTTATAGCTTATTGGTAAGACCTTGCACTGCTGAACCAAAGCACCAGAGTTCAAATCCCATCAGCCACATTATTTTTTATTAGTTTTCTTTTAATATTTTTTAGAAGCCCAAGAGTCTACACGTGCATAACTTGTAAAAACAAAGAGTCACACATAAAACAAATAGGTCCACGAGTCAAGACACAGCACCAAGGGACACGTGGCATGGAGAATCGGCCTGACTCGGCTGACTCGGGCCGGCGGCACGGCTGA
Source organism: Agapanthus africanus (assembly GCA_030015575.1). Taxonomy (NCBI): domain Eukaryota; kingdom Viridiplantae; phylum Streptophyta; class Magnoliopsida; order Asparagales; family Amaryllidaceae; genus Agapanthus; species Agapanthus africanus. Next base: position 810,857,569 of record JASDDO010000019.1, on the reverse strand, counting down.
CTCGGCCGGCGGCACGGCCGGGTCAACTCGGCCGAACTCAACATTTTCTTCAACTCCCAGAGACCTTTGGCCTACCCCACTCCCCCTGCACTATTTAAAATCTCTGAAATTAAACAGAGAATTAAAACACCCCTTTTAATTTTTTAAATGCAAAATTAAATACAATTTTTATCACACCCTTTCATCTACCCTAAACCCTAATTTTTCCTATAAATAACACAGCTAAAATCATCCCTCCTCACTTCCAAATCTCTATCCAAACTCTCATGAAAATTCCATAGACCATTTGTGTGCAAGTGGAGTTAGCGAAGGACGAAACTCCGGCGAACTTCCGACGACGATTCGAGAAGATTCCGGCTACGAAACGACGCACCGACGCCTCCTACTTATTAATTTTCCTCTCCTCTCCACTACAATCCAGTAAGCCCCTTCTCCCCCTTCTTTTTACTATTCTAAAAAATTGGAATTCTAAAACCCGACGGAAGTGGAGTTAATCCGATTTCCGATTCGATTTTTCCTTAAAAATCATATTTTTCTTAAACACAATAATACCAAACTCTTCCATCATGATCACTAAATATTAACAAAATATATTGACAAGTTTCATATCAAAAGAATTTATATTTTAATTTTTATAGCACTTTTACAGAAAAATACCATATAGTTTAGTTTCGACATAAACATCATTACCCCTTACTATACCTTCAGATAGTTCACGAGGTAATAACCTACCTACTCACAACACTCATATGTAACATAGTACGATGATCTTTGGGAACATAATTTTGGGAAAATACGATTTTACACAAAACTAACTCTAACTTATAAAAACCTTTTTCTACAAGATGCTTATTTTTAACAAATCATTGCAATGCGCCACTACAACCCATTTCGGAAAATCCGTTCGGGATGGTGCGGATTATCGCACATCCTCTGGCTTAGTACTGCAAGATGCAGACCTTCGCAAGGAGCATACGGTCTCGAAAGATTTAAAAACTACAATTTTCTTTAGAAAATGTGATTTCTATTATAAATAAAAATTATACTTTTTAATAAATAAATATATATGTAATTAATATCAGAATATCTATTTTTAATATTTATAATATTCCACATTTCCAAAATTCAAGAAAAATATCTCATTTACAAGAAAATACCATACAAATTCCAATATTACAAATAAATACCATATATTATGAGAAATAGGTTTTATTCACTAGAAATGTCACAATGATAAAATATATGTAATGACCCCAAAATCTTTATACATTTGTATTATCCCTCTTCAAAAATATACCGTATTTATTTGTACTTGGTATTTTCCTCTTTCTATTAAATTTATTATTATTTTATTCCTCAATCTATTATGTATTTTTTTCTAGGTACAATTTCTTTTTCTTATATTTAAGTTTTTAACTTCTCATTCTTATTTTTTCCTTTCATAAATATTTAACCCAAATCCATTATTCTTATTCTCCATAGCCCATCTAAAAAGCCCATTTTCTTTTTAAGCAACATCATATATTTAATTCTAATTAAATATATGCATGAACAACTTTATAGCTCATTGGTTAAGTCCTTGCATTATTATTCCATAAGTCGCATGTTCAAATCCCCATTCTTGCAATTATTTTTATCATTTTTTATTCTTCTCATAACCTACAAATGAGACCTTTCATTTCCAAATTGAATGGTGACCTTTCATTTCTCTTTTAATTCTCATGTTGAATGCATATATTATTATACATAATTCACCATTACACCATCTTAATTGTCCTCCTCCATCTTTTCCTTCCTCATATTTTTTCTATCTCTCATTTCTCCCTCTTCACCTAAAGTCCAAGAAGAAGAACATGAAGAACTCTTCAAGAAGGTCTCGCTAGTAACGCGAGGCTGCCGGCGGATAGACAAGCCCGGTGACAATACCGGCTTGTGCATGTAAGTCCCTTCTCTCTCCTTTCCCTCACCTCTTTTTATTTTTCCTCTTGTCATGCATCGTGAACCCCCTATTCTTTTCATATCATAATCCATAAGAGAAGACATACATAAACATATACATATACATAAATATAAGTTTAGATATATATGATTCTATATGGTTTAATAATATCTTATTATCTCTTGTTCAAATTAAAGTATTTTTAATTCTTTCTTCATGATTATGAATGTTTATTACAAGTTGTGAGAACATAGATTTCAATCCATAATATATCTACGATATCTCATGGAATCGGTTTGGTTATTAAAAGAAAGGATAAAGCTTGCATAAAAATACTAGTTAATCTTTTTGCCGATTTTAGTATACACATCAATACCTTTAGGTTTAAAATAATTTTTAGACATTAATTTTTACTTCTGAAAATTTCATGGAATTTACATATGATAGATTATATTATTTTATACATGCTGTAAAAATTTTAGATCGATCCGCATAACGGTTTGTGAATTACATCGTATTTATTCACTGATCGTAAAACAGAAAACTGCAGCTATCGGTCAATTTCTAGGACACATAACTTGGTATACCGGTATCCAAATTGAGCAAACTCAGATGTTTTTGATATCTACATCGAATGATATAGATTTTATTAGTTTTATAGTTTTACTGAAAACCTACCTAAGATAAAGAAAACTGCATTACAATATTAAGTGACGGATCTGGACAGAATCTGTCCTGATTCGCACATTGTTTTTAAATTGGACATAACTCGAACACCCGATATCCGTTTGTGACAAAATTTAGATGTGTAGATGCACCATTGATAGAAATATAATTTTCTGTATATTATATTACTTAGGAATGCATGAAACAACCTGATATAGGCTTTACAATACAATATATAGTTGCTGTCCAGAAATCTGAATTTCTGTTTTAAATGCTGATATTAAAATGATCATAACTAGAGCTTCATAAATCCAAATCGTATGAATCTTGGTGTTTTCGATAAGTACATCGAAATACCTACAATTTTCTAATAATTTTCGTAACCTGAAACCTGATACAAATTAACTCAAACTGCGTTTTAAAAAATATGTGACGGTGCCGAATAGATTCTGATCTGTTTTGCGCGACGATACGAAAACATATATATCTCTCAAACCGGTAGTCATATTTAGGTAAAACTGGAACTCACGCATGCAAAACATTTAGAGCCATATTTCTGTTTATATTTCGCATTCGTTCAACTTGATTAGTCGTACATAATATTTCTTTACAGCATTGTTTATGGTAGTTACTCGAATAATATACTTGACTCATTTCATGTTATTCGAACATGTATACATATTTAGCTTGATCATTAAATTGTTGTATGTACATAAAGACGATAATTAAATACTTGAGTTGTATTTTGAAAAATATATAATAGTATTTTTACAATAAACCCCCTCAAGTTTTATAAATTACAATAAGGCCCCTAACAATTATTGAACATCAAATTACCTTCTTGTAGTCTGACTCGGGTTAGAGTATGACTATTTCTGACTTGAATGTGATTCAAGTCAATCTATATTCTTTTATATTCCAACTCAAGATGAATACATGAATTCCAGATTCCAGTTAACAATCTATATAACTTGACCGAACCGAACCATGGATATTCCTTTTACATGATTCCCAGTATTCCATTTACATGACTCTACGGTTATAACCGTTTCCTGATATCATGGTTTCGGTCAGTCAATCAAGTCAATCAAGCAATCATTACAAGTTTACAAGATAACAATACAAATATGACATCGCGGGGTTTAAAGGGGTAGATTGGTACGGAAGATATTAAAAGTGGAATGAGGTGGTCAGATTAAGACACCTAACCTATATTCAGTTGCTGTTGTACCGTGGCATAAACGGTTCCTTGTACTATACGTGCCCTTAGTCTCTGGCATATAGAGACTCCCCTCGTATACACTGGCAGCTTTCTGTACCAAGCTACAAACAACAACGTTAATACAATATTACAACAATACAATACAACATTAAAAGCTACTATCTTTCTCTCTTACTCTCTGTCTATTCCTACCTTATCTTTGGGACTTACCGAGCGACCTGTTCGCTGACGACATTCTATTTCTCTCTTCTTTGAATGTCGTCAGGTGCGTTGGACCAAGTTGAGACCGAGCCTACAAGTGAAGATTTGGGGCAGTTCCAGGAAGACCCAGAACTCTAGACATTGTATCTTGTTCTTTCCAGTATTTCCTTTTATTGTTATGCCACTGTTTAGGCATTGCTTTTTCATTTCAGATGTATTTTCATTTCATGCATTGTATAAAGAATGTTATTAATAAAAGTTGCTGTTATTTCTATTATTCGTCTCTTGTGATTCATTTTATATTGCTTAGTTACGCTTAGCGTATGTACTTCTGAGTACATACGTAGCGGGTCTCGTCGCGTCCACTTCGCCGCACTGGGAAGCTGGACGTGACAGGTTTTGTTGGTGGCCCATGCAGGTCAGAGCTGTATGAATCCCTATCATGCAGTTCTGGTCTGCGTGAACAACCTAAGCAATATAACACAAGAAACAGCAACTGAAAACATTCTTTACATTACATATTCCTTGAATCCATCTTGAACTCCACCTTCGGTTTCCTTGAACTCCATCTCTCCACTTTTGAATCCTTAATTCTTATTCATCCTTTCTATTTGTATCTTGTATACTTATTAGCTCAATTGGTTAGAGTATCAATCGGCGGAGCTCGAGGAAGTCATCATCCTAATCCTGTTTCCTTACTCTGTTACATCATCCTTCTTAAGTAATTTCGAGGACGAAATTATTTTTAAGGAGGGTAGAATGTAATGACCCCAAAATCTTTATACATTTGTATTATCCCTCTTCAAAAATATACCGTATTTATTTGTACTTGGTATTTTCCTCTTTCTATTAAATTTATTATTATTTTATTCCTCAATCTATTATGCATTTTTTTCTAGGTACAATTTCTTTTTCTTATATTTAAGTTTTTAACTTCTCATTCTTATTTTTTCCTTTCATAAATATTTAACCCAAATCCATTATTCTTATTCTCCATAGCCCATCTAAAAAGCCCATTTTCTTTTTAAGCAACATCATATATTTAATTCTAATTAAATATATGCATGAACAACTTTATAGCTCATTGGTTAAGTCCTTGCATTATTATTCCATAAGTCGCATGTTCAAATCCCCATTCTTGCAATTATTTTTATCATTTTTTATTCTTCTCATAACCTACAAATGAGACCTTTCATTTCCAAATTGAATGGTGACCTTTCATTTCTCTTTTAATTCTCATGTTGAATGCATATATTATTATACATAATTCACCATTACACCATCATAATTGTCCTCCTCCATCTTTTCCTTCCTCATATTTTTTCTATCTCTCATTTCTCCCTCTTCACCTAAAGTCCAAGAAGAAGAACATGAAGAACTCTTCAAGAAGGTCTCGCTAGTAACGCGAGGCTGTCGGCGGATAGACAAGCCCGGTGACAATACCGGCTTGTGCATGTAAGTCCCTTCTCTCTCCTTTCCCTCACCTCTTTTTTTTTCCTCTTGTCATGCATCGTGAACTCCCTATTCTTTTCATATCATAATCCATAAGAGAAGACACACATAAACATATACATATACATAAACATAAGTTTAGATATATATGATTCTATATGGTTTAATAATATCTTATTATCTCTTGTTCAAATTAAAGTATTTTTAATTCTTTCTTCATGATTATGAATGTTTATTACAAGTTGTGAGAACATAGATTTCAATCCATAATATATCTACGATATCTCATGGAATCGGTTTGGTTATTAAAAGAAAGGATAAAGCTTGCATAAAAATACTAGTTAATCTTTTTGCCGATTTTAGTATACACATCAATACCTTTAGGTTTAAAATAATTTTTAGACATTAATTTTTACTTCTGAAAATTTCGTGGAATTTACATATGATAGATTATATTATTTTATACATGCTGTAAAAATTTTAGATCGATCCGCATAACGGTTTGTGAATTACATCGTATTTATTCACTGATCGTAAAACAGAAAACTGCAGCTATCGGTCAATTTCTAGGACACATAACTTGGTATACCGGTATCCAAATTGAGCAAACTCAGATGTTTTTGATATCTACATCGAATGATATAGATTTTATTAGTTTTATAGTTTTACTGAAAACCTACCTAAGATAAAGAAAACTGCATTACAATATTAAGTGACGGATCTGGACAGAATCTGTCCTGATTCGCACATTGTTTTTAAATTGGACATAACTCGAACACCCGATATCCGTTTGTGACAAAATTTAGATGTGTAGATGCACCATTGATAGAAATATAATTTTCTGTATATTATATTACTTAGGAATGCATGAAACAACCTGATATAGGCTTTACAATACAATATATAGTTGCTGTCCAGAAATCTGAATTTCTGTTTTAAATGCTGATATTAAAATGATCATAACTAGAGCTTCATAAATCCAAATCGTATGAATCTTGGTGTTTTCGATAAGTACATCGAAATACCTACAATTTTCTAATAATTTTCGTAACCTGAAACCTGATACAAATTAACTCAAACTGCGTTTTAAAAAATATGTGACGGTGCCGAATAGATTCTGATCTGTTTTGCGCGACGATACGAAAACATATATATCTCTCAAACCGGTAGTCATATTTAGGTAAAACTGGAACTCACGCATGCAAAACATTTAGAGCCATATTTCTGTTTATATTTCGCATTCGTTCAACTTGATTAATTAGTCGTACATAATATTTCTTTACAGCATTGTTTATGGCAGTTACTCGAATAATATACTTGACTCATTTCATGTTATTCGAACATGTATACATATTTAGCTTGATCATTAAATTGTTGTATGTACATAAAGACGATAATTAAATACTTGAGTTGTATTTTGAAAAATATATAATAGTATTTTTACAATAAACCCCCTCAAGTTTTATAAATTACAATAAGGCCCCTAACAATTATTGAACATCAAATTACCTTCTTGTAGTCTGACTCGGGTTAGAGTATGACTATTTCTGACTTGAATGTGATTCAAATCAATCTATATTCTTTTATATTCCAACTCAAGATGAATACATGAATTCCAGATTCCAGTTAACAATCTATATAACTTGACCGAACCGAACCATGGATATTCCTTTTACATGATTCCCAGTATTCCATTTACATGACTCTACGGTTATAACCGTTTCCTGATATCATGGTTTCGGTCAGTCAATCAAGTCAATCAAGCAATCATTACAAGTTTACAAGATAACAATACAAATATGACATCGCGGGGTTTAAAGGGGTAGATTGGTACGGAAGATGTTAAAAGTGGAATGAGGTGGTCAGATTAAGACACCTAACCTATATTCAGTTGCTGTTGTACCGTGGCATAAACGGTTCCTTGTACTATACGTGCCCTTAGTCTCTGGCATATAGAGACTCCCCTCGTATACACTGGCAGCTTTCTGTACCAAGCTACAAACAACAACGTTAATACAATATTACAACAATACAATACAACATTAAAAGCTACTATCTTTCTCTCTTACTCTCTGTCTATTCCTATCTTATCTTTGGGACTTACCGAGCGACCTGTTCGCTGACGACATTCTATTTCTCTCTTCTTTGAATGTCGTCAGGTGCGTTGGACCAAGTTGAGACCGAGCCTACAAGTGAAGATTTGGGGCAGTTCCAGGAAGACCCAGAACTCTAGACATTGTATCTTGTTCTTTCCAGTATTTCCTTTTATTGTTATGCCACTGTTTAGGCATTGCTTTTTCATTTCAGATGTATTTTCATTTCATGCATTGTATAAAGAATGTTATTAATAAAAGTTGCTGTTATTTCTATTATTCGTCTCTTGTGATTCATTTTATATTGCTTAGTTACGCTTAGCGTATGTACTTCTGAGTACATACGTAGCGGGCCTCGTCGCGTCCACTTCGCCGCACTGGGAAGCGGGGCGTGACAATATAAATCAATGAAAACTTTAAAGATGATAATAAAATACTTGAGGTGTATTTTGAAAATTATACAAAACTATTTTTACATAAAACCCCCTCAAGTTATATTAAATTACAATAAGGACCGTAGTAAACATAGGTTTAAGCAGGACCAATCTCTTGAGCCTCAGCGAGCCGGAGATATGGGTGCTTGCCTATTTAAGGTAGACAACTTAACAAACGGTATTATCAATACAGTAATCGTCTTTGAAAAAGACACAAATCCTGCCGTTTATGTGCAGCGGTTACCGATAACACCAAAACCTAATTCAGGATTCAATTTCTTTTCTAATTGTCTGACTTAGACTGAGTCTCAATATAATCAATCTGACTTGAATGAGATTCAAGTATATATAACAATTCAATATGAATCCATATAATCAATCTGTTCAATATATTCAATCTGTATTGACCGAACCGAACCATGGATATACATCCATCTACATGATTCTCCAGTTACATCCATTTACTGATATCATGGTTTCGGCAAGTCATCCATCTATATACAATATACAATTCAAACAATACAATTTACAATTCAATTTACAATCAAGACATCGCGGGGTTTATAAGGGGTAGATTGGTACGGAAGGTGTTAAAACTGGCACGAGACTGCAGCCATAAGACACCTAAGCTGAATTCAATCGCCGTTGTTCCGGGTATTATTGACGGAGCCATGTACTCTATATACCGTAGTCTCTGGTCTAGTGAGACTCCTCTCGTATACACTGGCCTCTTCTGTACCAAGCTACAAACAACTACGTTAACACTAAATACAACATTATAACAATATAATACAATTTAAAAGCTACATTCTCTCTCTCTCTCTCTGTCTATTCCACTTCTCCCTTATCTTTGGGACTTACCGAGCGATTGTTCGCTGACGGCATTCATTCTCTTTCTTCTTTGGAATGTTGTCAGGAGGACCCGACACTGAAGAATACGAGACCAGTCAGGAGCATTTGGAGCAGGCCCCTGAGCAGCACTGAAGACCCTGAGCCGTAGCCACTTGTACTTATTCCATTTCATTTCTGTTATGCCACTGTTTAGGCATCGCTTTCATTCCTTGTATTTAAATTTTCAGTTGTACTGTAAAAAGAATGTTAATAAATAAAGTTGATGTTCATTTACATTTGTCTCTTGTGTATATTCTTTTATATTGCTTAGATACGCTCAGCATGTTTACTTCAGAGTAAATACGTAGCGGCCTCGTCGCGTCCTTTGCCCGTATACTTGGAAGCGAGGCATGACAGGTTTTGTTGGTGCCCCATGCAGGTCTGAGCTGTATGGAACCCTACCATGCAGGTCCATTCTGCGTGGGACATACTAAGCAATATAAACACAAGAAACATCAACTGAAAACATTCTTTACATTACATATTCCTTGAATCTTATTCATTGAGTCTATCCTAACCTAAATTTTCCATTCAAGGTTATAGATTCCCTAAACAATACCAGCACCAATGTCAACAACACTCCTCCACCGCTACCACTTACACCTGCCGTCACTGCTCCAATTAATGAGCAGACAGTACTGCTTGAGGCAATCCGCAGCCTTCTGGAAGGACAGCAGCAGCAGACTGCTATTCTCTTGAACCGTCCAGAAGCGGAACACCCGGAGTGAATCAATTCTGGGCACTGCACCCCAAGAACTTTTCGGAAAAAGAGAGCCCTCCGGAATCTGAGAAATGGGCTCAGAGTATCGAAAATGATCTGGCAGCGGCACAAGTGCCAGAAATAGCTTGGGTTCGAGTTGCAAAACTGCAGCTCACTGACAATGCACGGGTTTGGTGGAAAGCGGAAGAAAGCCATATTCATCAGCCTATCAAATGGAAGACTTTCCGTAACATGTTCGATGCAAATTACTTCCCCGAGGCTGCCAGATTCAACATGAAACAGCAGTTCATTCATCTACAACAGGGTTCGATGTGGACCAAATCCGTGGATGAGTATGATGCTAAGTTTACCATGCTCAGTCGGTAAAATATGTCTCAATGTTCGATTTTATATCACATACTACACAGCTAACACAGGACCATAATAGGTTTGCGGCCCATCTCATACCGACTGCTGATATCAGAGCTAGAAGATTTCAGCAAGGGTTGGACCCGGAAATCCAAGCTGCATTAGCTACAGGGGATTACCCAACCCATGATATGGCTTTGAAAGCTGCCCGAAGATATGAGGCAGCGGTGAAGAAGAAGGGCAGACCTCAATATGCCGGAGTGAAGCGCCCTGCCAATCAGATGGCAGGAGGAGCCTCTTCAAGGCCAACTGTTGAACCCAGAAGATCAGAAGAAATCAATAACCAGTCGAGTCCAGGTTTTTGATTTTATTGCAAGAGGAATGGACACTTGTGGAAGGACTGTAGGCGCGCAAAATGCCTGTATCTAGTTTGTGGCGCATCCAAACATGGAATTGAAAACTGTCTTTATAGAAGCAACCCAGCTCACACACACACCAACTACCCGCAGCGGCTAGCTATCCAGGCTCCTACACCTCGCATTGCACTCCATGTTCCACCACCTGCACCGCCTACTCGCCAATTCCAACAGGCACTGAGGAACATGTCTCGAAGGCAGAGAAATATGCCCCAAGAACAGGAGAATATGCCCCCAGTTAGGAGGAATGAACCACGACATCAGGCTTTCCTTTTAGAGGCCGAAGAAGCAGAGGCCGTAGACTAAGGTTACCTTGGTAATTCTCTCAACTCTTTTCAAACCTTTCACATTCTTTCACATATTTTTCATACACTACCAATAGTTCTATCACCAAACTTTCCTTGAATCCGTTTCACTTTCCTTTTACAAATTTCGAGGACGAAATTTTTATAAGGAGCGTAAAATGTAACAACCCTAAACATTCTGTACATTTTTTTTCAAAAATACAGAAAGGGGTAGTTTTGCCTGAGCACAAGTTATAAGTTTGTTTGTTTTTTAACAGCAAGAAGGAGCTTGTAGCTCATTGGTAAGGCCTTGCACGCTAAACCAAAGTACCAGAGTTCAGCCACATTATTTTTTATTAGTTTTCTTTTATTATTTTTTAGAAGCCCAAGAGTCTACACGTGCATAACTCGTAAAAACCAAGAGTCACACATAAAACAAACGGGTCCATGAGTCAAGACACAGCACCAAGGGAAACGTGGCATGGAGAATCGGCCTGACTCGGCTGACTCGGCCGGCGGCGCCGGGTCAACTCGGCCGAAATAAACATTTTCTTCAACTCCCAGAGACCTTTGGCCTACCCCACTCCCCCCTGCACTATTTAAAATCTCTCAAATTAAACAGAGAATTAAAACACCCCTTTTAATTTTGTAAATGCAAAATTAAATACAATTTTTATCACACCCTTTCATCTATCCTAAACCCTAATTTTTCCTATAAATACCACACCTAAAATCATCCCTCCTCACTTCCAAATCTCTGTCCAAACTCTCAAGAAAATTCCATAGACCATTTGTGTGCAAGTGGAGTTAGCGAAGGGCGAAACTCCGGCGAACTTCTGACGACGATTCTAGAAGATTCCGGCTACGAAACAACGCACCGGCACCTTTTACGTATTACTTTTTCTCTACTCTCCACTACAATCCAGTAAGCCCCTTCTCCCCCTTTTTTTACTATTCTAAAAATTTGGAATTCTAAAACCCGACGGAAGTGGAGTTAATCCGACTTCCGATTCGGTTTTTCCTTAAAAATCATATTTTTCTTAAACACAATAATACCAAACTGTTCCATCATGATCATTAAACATTAACAAAACATATTGACAAGTTTCATATCAAAACAATTTATATTTCAATTTTTATAGCACTTTTACAGAAAAATACCATATAGTTTAGTTTCGACATAAACATCATTACCCCTTGCTATACCTTTAGATAGTTCACGAGGTAATGACCTACCTCCTCAAAATACTCATATGTAACATAGCACGATGATCTTTGGGAACATAGTTTTAGGAAAATACGATTTTACACAAAACTACCTCTAACTTATAAAAACCTTTTTTCTACAAGATACATATTTTTAACAAATCTTTGCAATGCGCCACTACAACACATTTCGGGAAACCCGTTCGAGATGGTGCGGATTATCGCACATCCTCGGGCTTAGTAGTGCGAGACGCAGACCTCCGCAAGGAGCATACGGTCTCGAATGATTTAAAAAATACATTTTTCTTTAGAAAATGTGATTTCTATTATAAATAAAAATTATACTTTTTAATAAATATATATATATATTCAATTAATATCAGAATATCTATTTTTAATATTTATAATATTTCACATTTCCAAAATTCAAGAAAAACATCTCATTTACAAGAAAATACCATACAAATTCCAATATTACAAATAAATACCATATATTATGAAAAATAGGTTTTATTCTCTAGAAATGTCACAATGATAAAATATATATCAATGAAAACTTTAAAGATGATAATAAAATACTTGAGGTGTATTTTGCAAATTTTACAAAATTATTTTTACATAAAAACCCCTCAAGTTATATTAAATTACAATAAAAACCCTAGTAAACACAGGTTTAAGCGGGACCAATCTCTTGAGCCTCAGGGAGCCGGAGATATGGGTGCTTGCCTATTTAAGGTAGACAACTTAACAAACGGTATTATCAATACAGTAACCGTCTTTGAAAAAGACACAAATCCTGCCGTTTATGTGCAGCGGTTACCGATAACACCAAAACCTAATTCAGGATTCAATTTCTTTTCTAATTGTCTGACTCAGACTAAGTCTCAATATAATCAATCTGACTTGAATGAGATTCAAGTATATATAACAATTCAATATGAATCCATATAATCAATCTGTTCAATATATTCAATCTAAATTGACCGAACCGAATCATGGATATATATCTATCTACATGATTCTCCAGTTACATCCATTTACTGATATCATGGTTTCGGCGAATTATCCATCTATATACAATATACAATTCAAACAATACAATTTACAATCAAGATATCGCGGGGTTTATAAGGGGTAGATTGATATGGAAGGTGTTAAAAGTGGCACAAGACTGCAACCATAAGACACTTAAGCTGAATTCAATCGCCGTTGTTCCGGATATTTATGACGGAGGTTTGTACTCTATATACCGTAGTCTCTGGTCTAGTGAGACTCCTCTAGTATACACTGGCCTCTTCTGTACCAAGCTACAAATAACAGTGTTAACACTAAATACAGCATTATAACAATATAATACAACTTTAAAAACTACACTCTCTCTTTGTCTATTCTACTTCTCCCTTATCTTTGGGACTTACTGAGCGATTGTTCGCTGACGATATTCATTCTCTTTCTTCTTTATAATGTTGTTAGGAGGACCCGACGCTGAAGAATGCGAGACCAGTCAGGAGCATTTGGAGCAGGCCCCTGAGCAGCACTGAAGACCCTGAGCCGTAGCCACTTGTACTTATTCCATTTCATTTCTGTTATGCCACTGTTTAGGCATCGCTTTCATTCCTTGTATTTAAATTTTCATGTGTACTGTAAAAAGAATGTTAAAAAATAAAGTTGCTGTTCATTTACATTTGTCTCTTGTGTATATTCTCTTATATTGCTTAGATACGCTCAGCGTGTTTACTTCAGAGTAAATAAGTAGCGGTCTCGTCGCGTCCTCTGCCCGTATACTGGGAAGCGGGGCGTGACAACTTGGCCTCAAAAATTGTTTGGGGGATTTTATCCACCGTTGGATCTTTAATCCAGTGAATTTCTATTTTACAGAATATTTATTCTTGTTTTTGATAAGATTAGAGATATATTTTCCCATATACAGAATTTAATTCTCTCAAACGGTGATTTTTAATCACCATTTGATTTTAATCCAAGGGTGCACAATCTTTCTTTGTTTAGAAATATTAGGAAAATATATTTTCAAAATAGAATTTAATTCTATCATAGGATTTTTGATCCAACCGAGAATATCTTTCTCACTTAGAAAGATTAGGAAGATATTTTCTCCTAATAGAATTTAATTCTATCATTTGATAATTTATCATCACCCTTGGATTTTTGATCCAACGGCTCTAGTTAATAGAGAATATTCCAGATTTTAGGGAAATGTTCCCATGTAGAATTTAATTCTACATGCTCTTAATTTGGGCGCTTGCGCGTGTTAGTTGTATGTATGCCCTAGAGGCCAGTATTGTACAGATGATGTATATTATATTGGATGCTTGGACATATATAGAGATGACTTTCTTGCTCGATATGATAGTATGCTATCTGGTTACTCTTTATCTTAACATGTACACTTGTCTCTTTAAACTGTCTTATAGTTACATGTTGGTAAAGCTCTTAGGATGTGTACTTGACTACCTGGACTGTGATGCAGATCATACTAGTGGGGACATGGTAGTCCATAGGTACATCCTTCAAGGTCCCTAGTCGTGGGTATATCGAGACGGGGCATCGATATACCAGTGTAGACTAGCGTATACGCTTCTCGACCCATGAGATGGGCGATGGATGATCCCATATCCATTGGTGTTTGACATCAGAGATGGTATACGGGTGCTCAGTGGAGACTGGGTACACTGGACGGACTCGCCGAGAACTCCCAGATGGTATTATACCTCACGTCAGATGGCAGTTCTCAGATGACACTTGTACAGGTTAGTCTGTAGACCCGAGATCGTCATAGAGTCTTGTGTGATTCCCACTGTGCTTTGATCTCCACCTTACCACGTCCATGAGGGCGTGCAAAACGGTGGTCTTTGGGTACAGTCCCGAGTCATATGGAGGCAATGAGCGATAGGAGGGGTTTCGTCTCTTCCGGTATTGGGGGTTGATGTTGCGTTGTGCTCGATTGGCCGTAACAGGGAAGTCCCTGGCCAGGGCTGATCAGAGATTTGCTGGTAAGTGTTACCAGTAGTTTCTCGACCCGTTATGAGCCTCATATCGGCACGACTTATCGGTTATTGGGGTCTGACGTTTACCACCCCTAGACTTGATATGCGACATATCAGACGAACAGACCGGACTGTACGGTAAGTGTTACTGGTTGGATTCACAGGAGTGTGAGCGGGCTAGCTCGTCGATCTTCTGATCGCTCAATACCTGGATGGCCGTTACGTTTAGCAGACCGCTTGCGGCTTGTGGGTGCTTGATATGATCATCATCTGCTGCCGGCGTATTGACGAGTCTTTAGAGTCCTACACAGAGGTTTCCTGGCTCAAGCGAAACGAAATAGGAGCGCATATGAGATATGTGCAGGACCGAGAATAATGCGTGTATGTGATACCGCATTCCATTCTCGCGATGAATGTTTCGATTGGTTGTATGCGATATAACCTAGTTATCGAATCATTGATTCGATAAATCGATACATTGTATACTAGTCGGTTATGTGCGACATGACCGGATCATTGAATCAAGTGTTGATTTAATGATTTAATGTATAATTATATATTTGATATATTACTTTGCATTAACTAGTATTGGTTCACTTTAAAGGGATTTTCTCACTTGTATAGCACATTGTATATGTGATATATTTTGTGTGCACATGATTGTATCATGTTTGATGATACATTCTCACTTGGATTTGTGTAAAGACTTAAACCATGTTTAGTGAATGGTTAGGGTTTCTTATTTTCACTTAATTATTTATCTTTTCCTTTTTGAGAAAAAGATATAAGAAAACAAAATGGTTTCTTTTTATCATAAAGCTTGTTGAAGCTTCATGAAGCTTTGACCAAGTGACCACTTTGTCTTCTTCTCCTAACCCTAACCACTCATCTAAACTATAGTTAACTCTCTACACTTGACCAAGGTTAGGATATGATAAGTATTTCATTTTCATTATTCTTTTAATTCATCACTTATCATATTCTTTCTTCTTCTTCATCATCTTCATCAAGAAAGAAAGCTTAAGCCCATCAATGGCAACTTGAGCAAAAGTGTGAGAAATCCAATTCTAAAGTGAACCCACCTCCTATTTCTTCACCCTCTACCTCTTGCCAAGTAGTATAGGGTGTTTTCTTCACAAGTTTTACAACTTGGTGAAGTTGGAGCTTGATCTTGTGCAACCTCGACGTAGATCATCTTCGGCATCGTAGCCGACGACTTGTCCGCTTATTTCTCCGATGAAGCCGATGCGAGAGTCCCGGATCCGAGATGGACAGCGAGGGGACAACTACGAGGAGCTAAGGAAGTGGATAATCGGATCTACAAAGGTTGTAGTTTCCTACTTTTAGTTAAGATGTTAACTAGTTTTTGTTTCGCCTAAAATTCTAGTTGACAATCCGTATTAGGGTTTCTCGGCACCCATAAAATTTGAAATTGGCATGGTTGATGCCTTGTGAGACTTCATTAGCGTGCCTAGGAACCCTACAGTGGTATCAGAGCCTAGCTAAAGCCTTAGGCGAAGTGTAGACGACGTTTGAAATCCGAACGAATCGAAACCCTAATCCCAAACTTGCTCTCTGGACTTTTTTCAAAAACTGGGTTTTTTCCATATTAAAAATATGCAGAAAAATCAGCAGGTGCTTGTAAGAGTTACTGTGAAATTCGATGGCCTAATGCCATAGAAGCGCGGCGGAACCGCGGCATTAGCATGCCTAATGCGGCAGTTCCGCGGCCATCTAGTCTCCTCTGTTGTTCAATTTTGCACAGCAATTCCTATGTTGCAGTGTTGGTTTTCCTGGGAATTTTTAATCTGAACTCAAGAGTTGAGTTTTCTGGGTTGTATTAAAAGTTCGTAGATTCGATCGGATTATCAAACTTTGTCTATGTGTTTTTCCGAATAATTTTAGAATATGTTAAAAAGTTCGACCGGATGTAAATACCCAATCTTTCCCCTGCCCGGAAATTTCCAATTGTTGGACTTTTCCGTAGTTTAATGACGTTCTAAGTAGTGCAAGTAACGCGATGGTCCCTCTAGAAGACAACAAACCTTAACTCGATTATGTGACCGTCTTGAACTGCCCTTTGAACCTTAGGGTTTGGGGCAGTACGGCGTGCCACATGTGAGGCGTTGGCTTGACCCTTCTACGGCTGGACCGTTGGTACTGAGGCATGAAGTGAATGTCTTTGAACTTATTTCATGTGTTGAACGGTCTCGGGAAAACTTGGGTGTTCGAATGTTCAATCGAAAAGTTTAATATTTTCTATTTATCCGGAATGGGATACAATAATTGGAATTCACAAACAGTTATGAGATAACTGAATGAATGTTATAAATCTAGCGGTTTAGTCTCACTTGATATTGAAAAGAGTTTTCGATAATGGGACTAAAATGCGGGGTTTATAATTGTTAGGCATGTGATGTCTAAGTATTTTATTTGATTAGGCATGCGATGTCTAAAGAAATTTCGGATTCCAACTGTTGTAGTTTTACACTTTCTTTTCTGTGACCGTAAGTGTAATATGTGATATCGCCGGTTTCGTTGCTATATGTCAACGACAATTGGGATGCGCATATTTACTTACATTGATATCATGTGATGTTATGTGTTGCTGGATATGTTATATTGGATCGTCGTGTTTGAATAGCCGGGGGTTTTTATGTGAGATGAGTGTTTTTCATTTTCATTCATGTAAAAACTTGTATGTAATATTCTTTTATTGGGGCACTGCCAGGTTGCGGAAGTTGTCACCTTTTGTATATTATTTACTTTTCCGCATCAGGATAGACCCAAGGAGGGGAGCACAAGTAACCGGGTTCTAGGGTCCAGTGGAAGACCATCTCGAGGAGTCGAGTCCGGGTCTCCTAACCCTAGAATTGGTAGGGTTGCTTGCCGCTCTCATAGGGATCTAGGGGTGTGGGATTGGCTATTCATCACGACTGTGGAATCCGTGTTTTATACTGGCTCGTATTGAAAACCCGGACGTCCTAGTATATCCAATGTTTCATATGTTTCTTCTGCTGCGATATCTGTGATGTGATCATGTGATGTTCTGTGATAGATACAGTATATAGTATATATGATATATTATATAGACGTTACTTATGTTTTGCACCCGCACTAGCCCTGCCCTGCTCTGCCGTTAGTTACCTAACCTAACGGTGCACGAGGGGACATTCAGGCGAATGCGGATGGCATAAGTGTACGTCGTATTTATCTGTGATGTTTAGGTGACTTAAATGATGGGACTTCATTAATGTGATTAATGAAAGAAAAGAAACCTAAGATGTTGTAGAATCAAATTTTAAACAAAACAGGTAGCTACAGTTCTTGCTTTGCACAGCGGTATATGTGATATATCCTGCACCTTATTCGATGAGGAAAGGACCGAGATCCCTTCACCGGGAGTGACTCCTTTAGCAATAACTGGCAGATGCTACACACTCGGTTTGTTTTTGATTGCTTCTGTAGTTTCTGCTTTGCATAGTGATATATATGATATATCCCGCACCTCAATCGACGAGGAAAGGGCCGACGATCCCTTCACCGGGAGTGACCCCTTTAGCAAAACTAGAAAAACCTCAAAATCACTCCATTTCAAAACTTCATTTGATTCTACAACGATATCAAGTCCATTACGCAATAGGTTTTCAGAAAAACCTGTCGTAGCCCTCCGTCATTTCAGATAAGTAGTAGTTAGTATTCGTGCTATGTTTGTTGGCCTGCGTCAAGGCGTAGTGTGCGGTAGCTAACTAGTATTTATCTGCTTATGCATATGATGCAGATTGGATTAGGGTAGTCGTGCGACTTTGTTGGCCTGCGTCAAGGGTCGTACGGGTGGGTTTAATTCAATCAGGAAATGACGGGTTGAACTTGACTAGCGCACTATGGTTTGTTGGCTTGCGTCAAGGTCATAGGACGCTAGGGGCAAAATATTATCGGGAATTTCAAGTGTTGAAATTTGCAATGAGATTGCATACCTTCTATGAGATAGTTGGATCCCGATACCCACTGCGAGTAAGAGTTACTCCTGGGAGAGTCTTACACATTGCAATTAGCTGATCGAGTAGGTGTCTAGAAAGGTGTCAACGGGGTTACGCCTCTGGAAAAACGAGGTTTACATTAATTAGGTTCGTGCGAAAGCACGGGGGACCTCCCTCAAAGTACCGACACTGGCCTGGCTGAAAGATTGGCGAACTTGTAGTGTGTAATTAATCCCGGCCAGTCTTTCCTTTTAGGGTTTGAAGGAAGATTTGATAAAAACAGTGGGAGCCATCCTGATTAGATAAGATAATAACCAATCTGATCTTGCAAGAGCATACGCTAAAGTGTTTTCTTCTCTCTCTCTCCAGGTAGCGACCATGTCATGCGCTAATAAAGATAATAATATGGATGTATTAACTGAACCCGCATGTTATACTGTGCTGGGGAACGTTGGTTCCGTTCTTTCTTGTAAGAGTTATAGGAATGAACATGACATAGGGGAATACCAGGATTCCCATGCCACCCGAATGAAGAAAGTACATGTTGATGCATTTTCTTCAGGTGTGTTCGTTACTGAGTACTGTTTCTCCATCTGCCCTACGTCTTGGGTATTAGATACCGGGTCAGGATCCCATATATGTAATCAGTTACATGGGCTTAGGAAAGGTAGAGAACTTGGAGAAGGTGATAAAGACATAAGAGTTGGAAATGGTGCAATAGTTGCAGCTAAGACTGTCGGGGAATATCACCTTGCATTACCAACTGGTAATGCATTGGTTCTGAACGAATGCTATTACATGCCGAACCTGATATGCAACATTATATCGGTTTCTTTGTTGAGCAAAGAGGGATATAATTTTGTATTACAGGACAAAGTTATAAACATTTTCCGTAACCAAAAGTTGGTTGGATCAGGCACGTTGTGTAATGGCATTTATGTTCTAAATCAATCAACAGTTCTGAGCATAACAAACACACACAAGAGGAAGAGTTCTGAACTGAACGAATCCTTCTTGTGGCACTGTAGACTGGGTCACATCAATGCGACACGACTAGCTAAGTTGCATAAAGATGGATATTTAAATCCGTTTGAATTTTCATCTTATGACACTTGCCAGTCATGTCTCAAAGGCAAGATGACTAAAACTCCGTTCACGGGACACGCAGAAAGAGTTTCCGAACTCTTGGGACTGATACATAGTGATGTATGCGGTCCTATGTCTATACATGCCAGGGATGGTTCTTCGTACTTCATTACATTCACTGACGATCTCTCTAGATTCGGATATGTGTTCCTGATGAAACACAAATCAGAAGCTTTTGAGAAATTTAGAGAATATAAACAAGAAGTCGAGAACTAAACCGGAAAAAGTATTAAAATCCTTCGATCTGATCGAGGAGGTGAATACTTGAGCAATGAATTCCTGGACTTCCTAAAAGAGAATGGGATTCTCTCTCAGCTGACTCCTCCATATACACCACAGCACAACGGTGTATCAGAACAGAGGAACCGCACCCTATTAGATATGGTGCGCTCTATGATGAGCACAGCTGAGTTACCTATTTCCTTCTGGGGATATGCACTAGAAACAGCTGCAGACCTATTGAATATGGTTCCCACCAAGTCCGTGCCAACCACTCCATATGAGATATGGAAAGGAAAGAGACCATGTCTTAATTATGTTAAGATATGGGGTTGTCCGGCATATGTAAAAATGCAAAATCCGGACAAACTCGCGGCAAGGTCCATTCTGTGTAAGTTTATTGGATATCCCAAACATTCGCGCGGGTATATCTTCTACCACACAGAGGAACAAAAGGTGTTTGTTTCTCGACATGCCACCTTTTTAGAAAAGGAATTTCTTGAAAAAGAGATTAATGGCAAGGAGGTAGAACTGGAAGAGGTTCCTGATTGGAAGAATTTTAAAGTTAACCGCAATCAAGACGGTGTCGCTATGCAGCTAGCCGGTTGAGCACGGGTCGATCCACAGGGAGATGGTTGTATTTCCGTTCTTGTCTTAGACGAGTCAATAAAGAATTTGTGTATGTTTGTTTCTAACCTATGTGTTTATTTGCAAGTATAAAGTTGTTAAGAAAAGATACGAGATTATAAGCTAAAGAAATCCGTACTCGAAACCTTTGAGCCGAGTCTTGACCAATTGAAGCTAAGGCAATCGGCAACAACGTGGATTAGGGGATTTAAGCGCGGTATTCGTGGAATACGGCTTATTTACCCTTGTCCTTCCGTTCTTGTCTCTTGCTTTCGCCTCCGGCCAAACCGAACGCAACCGGTCGCGGTTAGGAATCACCGTTACCTTGTCAGGGTAGGGTGCCTAACGGAGCGCTTGCGTATGGTTTGGGCGGAGTTCAATGGAAAATAACGGGAAAAGGAAAAGAGAAAAGAAAATCTTTAACTTATAATGTCGTATTTCTTCTTAACAATAATAATTACATTCATTCACAAAATGAACAAAAGAGAGCAAAAGAAAAGAACAAAGAAAAGAAAAGATTACAAGTAATTAAAGTGCATGAAATAAATTGCAAGTAATTAAAGACAAGGTAATAAAATGCAAGTAATAAAAAAGCAAATAAAAAGAACAAGAAAGTAATTACAAGAACATAGAACTCAAGACAAGCATGTGATCAATAGCCAACCCTTAAACTTGCAAGCTCAATCAAGAGATTGCAAGATCAAGGGAAGGGTAGAGAACGCATGTGAAATGAAGAACTAGTCCCGTGAGAAAATACGACCCTTGAGATTAATAACTAACCCTTAACCATTCAAGCTCAATGAAGAGGTTGAATGATCAAGAGAAAGCAAGAATCTCAAGAGGAAGAAGAAACAAAAGAGAATGATACAAAACCCTCATCTTCATTAATCTCCCACTAAAAAAGCTCTCACTACAATTTTCATGGAAAAAGAATGAAGAAGAAGAAGAAAAAGAACTAAAACTACAAAAGAAAGAGGAACAAAAGAATCCCCCTTGGCTTTAGCAAGTTCTGCTGTATTTATAGGCAGGGAAATGAAAATCTAGGACAACCACCAGAGCACATGTAAAGTACCAAAAATACCCCCAAAAACTTTCTGTCTGCCGCCACCATATGGCCGTGGATCCGCAGCCAATACCCCTCTTTGGCCGCGGATCCGCGGCCGTCTTGATGAGTTGGGTCGTCGTATTTTTGGTGCTTCCCTGGTTTCTTGTCCCCTGTTGTCTGGTACATATATTTTCTGAAAATACTTTCACATTTCTTCCAGAATTTCTGTTGAGGAAAGGTGGACTTTTGTGGGTGCTTTTGTCATGATTACCTCGAGCTCCGCGTAGATTTCTTGGAACTTGTTGTTGCCATTGAGCCTTGTGCATGAAGGTGATATTGATTTGACATTTTGCCTTCCTAAACTGGTATCTGGCAACATACGGATGACGAGTGGAGACCGTGTTTTCTCAGTGGTTGGCAGGAACCCGGATTTTGTCGTGTTTTCCATGAATTTCACCGTTTTAGAACCGAGAACCTGTATCCTGCAAATATGTAACAAACACGGATTAAAAGCACCTACCTATAAACACACGAGCGTAAGAATGGGCGGTATAAAATGCAGTATTCTGTTATGAACAAATACCCCCAAACTTAACTTTTGCTCGTCCCGAGCAAAACCAATTATTCACAAAAATAAAATCCTAACCGCACTTTCGCAGGGAACGCGATTGCACTGAGCACGTGCAACAAGCCGTTAAACCTCTAGGTGTCCCTAGTAGGAGGAGTGTTGTCTCCTGAGGGTTTTCAGCGGATACTACCCACAAAATCCGGTCAAGTTGGTTTTGTACAATAACTAAGATTCAAACCCTAAAGTTTTTGTTTTAGAAAATAACAATTCTATAATCCTAAGTCTAGACTATCGAACCTTTATTTTTCACACCTCGCTTCTTATTTAACTACAGATTTTATATGTCTTTACGTGCAGTGCAATTAGTGTCGTTAAGTTCCAGAAGGATCGATTAAAGTCATCATGTCGCACAATAAAACCCAGATAACAATTTTAAAAGGATCACATAAGTTTTATAAAGAGTTAAGCATTTTTCAAGTTTCGTTTTCCAGTAAGGTTTCAACTTCAGAATTTCTATCTTCCATAACAGGAAACTAAGTCGTATTTTTCACTCCACCTTTTTCTTGTTTTCATTTCATACACACCTCTGTGAACGTGCAGTAGTCTTTATCATAAAATAAAACCTTCATATCTCCGCTAAATTTTTTTTTTTATAAAAGTCTGTCTTTTATCAAGATTATTCTCACACAAAGAACCGTTAGGAATTTTAACTCGGAGAGAACACTTGCTTGACTTTGTTTTAAAACTGGACTTTCTAGGCTTCTTAGCGAGCTTTGGGCCAATGCACCCAAACCAGTTGGTTTTAGGGCATTAGGTGTAGAAACACCCCAGCGGACTTAATTACTCAAGTTACCTAGATCCAAAAACAAAAGACAGTTTGACGTGAAAATCAGATGATTTAATACGAACGGAGATATAACCTGCAGTTCAATTATTTTTTTTGGATAAAAGACGTGTTTAGTGGGTTTGGTGTGTAATCATTCCAATCAAGTTTCCGATGGGTTATTTTTCAGACTTAGCTCCAATTACGGCATCAATAACATTCCTTCATATTCGCTTTACTTCATAAACTATTCTTGACATTACTTATTTCCGAACAAACCTATTTGATCCTCAGAAAATCATTTATCTGTTTAAAAGTTTAAACATGAAAGACTTGTCATCTAATTCCGAAAATTCACAACACGTGTAGTGTGATGTAAAGACGTATATCAGCTATAGTTAACTTCAAAGGAGAGTTATCTTTCAAGTTTTCAAAATCTAAACATAAGATTTAGTTATTCCTATTTTTTCAAACAAAAACCATCGAATGTTGAATCAAAGTTCTTCCACAATCTAACTTGACAAAAAAGTTTTTATATTTTTAGAAAATTTTCAGATTTTTATGGATTTTATGGATTTAATATGCAGATGCAAAATATACATATGAATGCGAAGGAAGAAAGCTTACCGAGCACACCCCCAAACTTAAACTTGACAGTGCCCTCACTGTCAGGCTATACCAAGAGGGTTAAAATTGCCGGCGCTTCCTAGAAACAAATTATATACAAAACAAAAAGGAAAACAAAAATATATACAAAAAAGTGTCCCCCCCAAACTTAAGTAAAACAGTGTTTCCATTGTTAAGCGTTTAAATTCAGGATTTAGGGGGGAAAGAACAGTATCAAGCTATACAAGGCCTTACACAGGCCAAAAGTTAACACCAACCATTCAAAAATTTTATCGTGATAAAACAGCGGCTGGTGAAAGAAGGTGAAGAGGTAAGAAATGGAGATTACGCGAGACCGTATGCGGCGAGAAGCGGAATACGGTCTCGGTATATGAGAGGAAGAAGAATGGCGGAAGGGAAAAAGAAGTGGAATACGAACTTGAGGGTGCAACTGGAGTAAATAGATTAGCACAATTTGTGATGAGCGATGTGTAAAAAGCGATTGTGCTAATATATTTACCCGTCGAGAAATGGGGTCAAATCCCTCAAGATTCGTGAGAAACCATGGGTACGCCGAACTTGGTAAACCAGACACAGTAAATGAAAGGGAGACGGGTTCTTGCAAGGTCGGAACGATGGAAAGGATGGAGGGAAGTGGTTGAGGAAGGGTATCGGTTAAAGGTTCAGGAGGGTGTACACAGTCAGTGGAAGGAACAGGATGAATTGGAAAATCCGACTCATCAAGCAAAACTGGTTCATCCTCAAAACTATCCTCAATATTCTCCTCAAAATTTAGCACATCCATGCTCTTCTCTTCAAAGTCCAGACGCATATGGGGTTCGGGAAAAACATTTAATGACTCGGGATGATGATTTGAAGAGACAAACTCAGCTAAATCTACGGGTTCATCATCCAAAATATCCCCAGCGTCAATATCCTCAATCAAGTGAAAATCAAAATTCTCTGACACCTCATCAAAAGCATGGATATTAATCGATTCTGGTTCTAAGATATAGGTGTAGAGGTCAAAAGGATTAGGTATGGTTTCACTTGGAAGGGACCCTTCACAATTGGGCAAATCAAACACTACGAAGTCGCACAACTCATTCATCATTCTATCTTCAATTGATAAATCATGTGGGATACTCGATAGACTTTCAAAACAGGAGTTGTGGGATTCAATTTGGGACGGGTAGGTTTGATTTGGAAGGGGGTACATCTCTCTCTCTCCACTCAAATTCACAGCCTGTCCTGCCGCCTCATCATACATTGAAAAAGTTGGAGCTAGTTGAAAACTAGCTACCGGGTCACTAGGTTGCATGAGGGCGGCCATGGACGCATTCAAATCCAGCATCTGTTGGCTTGACGCTACCCTAAAATCTTCCAACGACTGTTCTAGACTAGACATTGGTTGTGAAGGGGTTTCAGTAAAAGATTCAAAGTTGTTTGGATACTGAAAACTCCCAAATGGCGGTTCTGAAGTAATGTCTAGGGAAGGTGCAAAAGTAGGGTAGGATTGGTAGGAATTGAATGGCAGGACAGGAGTGGGATCAACATTGGGATAAGAAGGTGAATGGATTTGTTGGTCCCAAGAATTTGTAGTGGTGAAAGGAGTGAAAAATCGGCTACGAGATTGTTCAATACGTTCAGCAATAGACATAGGTCTCGGGGTTACAACCGGATTTTCAAAAGGGGTATCAACGCAAGAAGGTGTGAATGTTTGAAACGGTTGATACGAAGTGGATTGCGGGGTCCAGTTGTTCGTCCTAGACGCGTCTATCCGATCTTTCAAAGAAATTTTTAGCATGGATGGATCGTTCGAAGTTCGACCAAAACAAGAACCGTAGGAAGTAATGTCTGGTTGTGGGTACCAAAGTTCGGCAAGAGTTTTGCGAGGTGGAGTACCCATGATATGAAGAGAGAAAGAGAGAAAGGCAGAGAAAAGGAGGGGAAAAAGAATGTGATATTTTTTTTTTAATTTTTTTTTTAAATATTAACAAAAGAATGAAGTATACACAAAAAAGAATATGGACAAAAAAAACAATCACGACACAAAAATACCACACACCTAATCGTTCTAGGGTTCACCTAGGTCAACTAGACCTGCTCCAGAACTTAATTGTCGAAGTAAAACCGTGTCGAGAAACAGGCTCAAGATACACTGATCACGAGGCCAGGTAAGTGCAGAGATAAGGGGAGGTTGTCCAACGCTTTCGCAAAGTTCCTTAATTAAATAACCCTTTCTCTTTTGGCGGTTGCGCCGTTAACACTTTCCTAGACACCCCGTAAACAATATACCGTTAAGCGAGGTTCTAAACACAATTAACTTCTCCTAGTGAGCGCGAAGTCCTTAAGGCTTAAAGTCTAATTTCTTTTAAAATTTGTGCGGGTAATCGTTATGCGCAAGTTCGTGATTTGTGAGCCACGGAAAAGGTGATGAAATCCTTTACCGTATCTTGTGGGGTTCGCTTACCCTTAAGTCCGTATTAATGTATGCAATGCGCAATTCAAAAAATTCTATAAAGAATCAAACAATCGTTTTTTAGTTTAAGCGCGGCGCTGCAACAAATACGGGTTAGTCAATTTTTAGCGTTTGCTAGCGAACTTGCAAAGAATCCTGCAAAGAATAGTATATTGGATGCGTCGGATTTGAGAAGAAGGTGTTAGTAAAGTACGTACCGTTAAGTTTTGGGTTAGGAAACCCCCGTTGAATCAAATCCGGTAAGCTTGAAAAGTTCGCTTGCGCGGGTCAAACTACCCGGATCTTTGGCACTGTACTTCGTAATCACCTTAACTTTGAACGTACACTTTGCTCCCCACAATCGCAGTTTGCAAATCTGCAAAAATCTGCACTCTTGCCCACAAAAATGATCAAAAATAACAAAAAGATTTTTTTTTATATATACAAAAAGAATATTAACCCGAATAACAAGAAAGAAAATACGCTACCGTCTCCCCGGCAACGGCGCCATTTGATTGGAAGAATTTTAAAGTTAACCGCAATCAAGACGGTGTCGCTATGCAGCTAGCCGGTTGAGCACGGGTCGATCTACAGGGAGATGGTTGTATTTCCGTTCTTGTCTTAGACGAGTCAATAAAGAATTTGTGTATGTTTGTTTCTAACCTATGTGTTTATTTGCAAGTATAAAGTTGTTAAGAAAAGATACGAGATTATAAGCTAAAGAAATCCGTACTCGAAACCTTTGAGCCGAGTCTTGACCAATTGAAGCTAAGGCAATCGGCAACAACATGGATTAGGGGATTTAAGCGCGGTATTCGTGGAATACGGCTTATTTACCCTTGTCCTTCCGTTCTTGTCTCTTGCTTTCACCTCCGGCCAAACCGAACGCAACCGGTCGCGGTTAGGAATCACCGTTACCTTGTCAGGGTAGGGTGCCTAACGGACCGCTTGCGTATGGTTTGGGCGGAGTTCAATGGAAAATAACGGGAAAAGGAAAAGAGAAAAGAAAATCTTTAACTTATAATGTCGTATTTCTTCTTAACAATAATAATTACATTCATTCACAAAATGAACAAAAGAGAGCAAAAGAAAAGAACAAAGAAAAGAAAAGATTACAAGTAATTAAAGTGCATGAAATAAATTGCAAGTAATTAAAGACAAGGTAATAAAATGCAAATAATAAAAAAGCAAATAAAAAGAACAAGAAAGTAATTACAAGAACATAGAACTCAAGACAAGCATGTGATCAATAGCCAACCCTTAAACTTGCAAGCTCAATCAAGAGGTTGCAAGATCAAAGGAAGGGTAGAGAACGCATGTGAAATGAAGAACTAGTCCCGTGAGAAAATACGACCCTTGAGATTAATAACTAACCCTTAACCATTCAAGCTCAATGAAGAGGTTGAATGATCAAGAGAAAGCAAGAATCTCAAGAGGAAGAAGAAACAAAAGAGAATGATACAAAACCCTCATCTTCATTAATCTCCCACTCAAAAAGCTCTCACTACAATTTTCATGGAAAAAGAATGAAGAAGAAGAAGAAAAAGAACTAAAACTACAAAAGAAAGAGGAACAAAAGAATCCCCCTTGGCTTTGGCAAGTTCTGCTGTATTTATAGGTAGGGAAATGAAAATCTAAGACAACCACCAGAGCACATGTAAAGTACCAAAAATACCCCCAAAAACTTTCTGTCTGCCGCCACCATATGGCCGCGGATCCGCGGCCAATACCCCTCTTTGGCCGCGGATCCGCGGCCGTCTTGATGAGTTGGGTCGTCGTATTTTTGGTGCTTCCCTGGTTTCTTGTCCCCTGTTGTCTGGTACATATATTTTCTGAAAATACTTTCACATTTCTTCCAGAATTTCTGTTGAGGAAAGGTGGACTTTTGTGGGTGCTTTTGTCATGATTGCCTCGAGCTCCGCGTAGATTTCTTGGAACTTGTTGTTGCCATTGAGCCTTGTGCATGAAGGTGATATTGATTTGACATTTTGCCTTCCTAAACTGGTATCTGGCAACATACGGATGACGAGTGGAGACCGTGTTTTCTCAGTGGTTGGCAGGAACCCGGATTTTGTCGTGTTTTCCATGAATTTCACCGTTTTAGAACCGAGAACCTGTATCCTGCAAATATGTAACAAACACGGATTAAAAGCACCTACCTATAAACACACGAGCGTAAGAATGGGCGGTATAAAATGCAGTATTCTGTTATGAACAGTTCCAGCAATACAGACTACGACAGAAGATTTGGTTGAACCGGAGGATTCAGTAGCTCCCAACGAACCCCAGCCTCTCCGCCGATCTAGTAGGGTTCCTCGCCAACCTGAGCGATACTACGGTTTTCTCATGGATGGTGGGAGCGAGGATTGCATCATGGAGGATGATGACCCAACTAGCTTCGAGCAGGCCATCACGAGTAGGGACTCAGTGAAATGGCTGGATGCTATGCGGTCCGAGATGGAATCCATGTACACCAACAAAGTATGGACTTTGGATGTTGCTCCTGAAGGGGTAAAACCCATCGGGAGCAAGTGGATCTTCAAGAAAAAACTTGGTGTAGATGGGAAAGTGGAGACTTTCAAAGCTAGACTTGTAGCAAAGGGTTTTCGTCAAAGGCCAGGTGTGGACTATGACGAAACCTTTTCTCCAGTGGCTATGCTTAAATCCATCCGGATCATGCTTGCCATCGCTGCATATCATGATTACGAAATCTGGCAAATGGATGTTAAGACCGCCTTTCTAAATGGTGATTTAGAAGAGTGCGTGTACATGACTCAGCCAGAGGGCTTCGTAGACAGTGGGAGCAGCGGGAAGGTGTGCAAGCTGCTTAAAGCCATTTATGGATTAAATCAAGCATCGCGGAGTTGGAACATCTGCTTTGATGTCGTTATCAAAGAGTTTGATTTCGTCAAAAACCCAGATGAACCTTGTATCTACAAGAAGGTGGCAGAGAGTAAGGTTGTCTTCCTCGTATTGTACGTGGACGACATACTCTTGACAGGAAATGATATTCCTATGCTGCAATCAGTCAAGCTCTTCTTATCACAAAGATTCTCGATGAAAGATCTTGGTGATGCCTCCTGCATATTGGGAATCAGGATCTATAGAGATAGATCCAAACGGATATTGGGATTGTCCCAATCCAGGTACATTGACACCGTACTAAAGAGGTTTAGTATGGAAGAATCCAAGCGTGGGAACTTGCCCACGATCTCTGGAGTCACTCTCTCCAAAGAGATGTCTCCCAAGACTGATTTGGAGAGAGCTCGCATGCAAGGGATACCCTATGCTTCGGCTGTAGGCTCTATCATGTACGCGATGCTATGTACCAGACCCGATGTAGCATACTCACTAAGTGTAGTGAGTAGGTATCAAGCTGATCCTGGAAAGAGTCACTGGACAGCTGTGAAGAGCATTCTCAAGTACTTACGAAGGACTAAAGAGATGCTCTTGGTGTATGGTAACGGAGAACTCCAAGTAGAGTCCTTTACCGATTCGAGCTTCCAGAGTGATAAGGACGACTCTAAGTCGCAGTCGGGATTTGTCTTTACCCTTTATGGAGGGGCGGTTAGCTGGAAGAGTTCCAAGCAGAAAACCGTGGCAGACTCAACGATGAAGGCTGAATACATCGCTGCCAACGATGCTGCTAAAGAGGCTGTCTGGATCAAGAAGTTCATTATTGAACTTGGAGTGGTTCCATCCATTGAGCATCCAATACCTTTGTATTGCGATAACAATGGAGCGGTGGCTTTGGCCAAGGAACCTAGCTCCCATCAGCGATCCAGGCATATTCTGAGACGGTATCACCTGATCCGGGAGATAGTTGATCGCCGGGAGATCGAGGTCAGGAGGGTTGACACGAAGAACAACACGGCGGATCCACTCACGAAGGCCATTCCCCAGATACAGTTTGAGAGACTCTTCGGGATGCTCGGTATGCGATACTACAGCAGCTGGCTCTAGTGCAAGTGGGAGATTGTTAGTTGTATGTATGCCCTAGAGGCCAGTATTGTACAGATGATGTATATTATATTGGATGCTTGGACATATATAGAGATGACTTTCTTGCTCGATATGATAGTATGCTATCTGGTTGCTCTTTATCTTAACATGTACACTTGTCTCTTTAAACTGTCTTAAAGTTACATGTTGGTAAAGCCCTTAGGATGTGTACTTGACTACCTGGACTGTGATGCAGATCATACTAGTGGGGACATGGTAGTCCATAGGTACATCCTTCAAGGTCCCTTGTCGTGGGTATATCGAGACGGGGCATCGATATAACAGTGTAGACTAGCGTATACGCTTCTCGACCCATGAGATGGGCGATGGATGATCCCATATCCATTGGTGTTTGACATCAGAGATAGTATACGGGTGCTCAGTGGAGACTGGGTATACTGGACGGACTCGTCGAGAACTCCCAGATGGTATTATACCTCACGTCAGATGGCAGTTCTCAGGTGACACTTGTACAGGTTAGTCTGTAGACCCGAGATCGTCATAGAGTCTTGTGTGATTCCCACTGTGCTTTGATCTTCACCTTACCACGTCCATGAGGGCATGCAAAACGGTGGTCTTTGGGTACAGTCCCGAGTCATATGGAGGCAATGAGCGATAGGAGGGGTTTCGTCTCTCCCGGTATTGGGGGTTGATGTTGCGCTGTGCTCGATTGGCCGTAACAGGGAAGTCCCTGGCCAGGGCTGATCAGAGATTTGCTGGTAAGTGTTACCAGTAGTTTCTCGACCCGTTATGAGCCTCATATCGGCACGACTTATCGGTTATTGGGGTCTGACGTTTACCACCCCTAGACTTGATATGCGACATATCAGACGAACAGACCGGACTGTACGGTAAGTGTTACTGGTTGGATTCACAGGAGTGTGAGCGGGCTAGCTCGTCGATCTTCTGATCGCTCAATACCTGGATGGCCGTTACGTTTAGCAGACCGCTTGCGGCTTGTGGGTGCTTGATATGATCATCATCTGCTGCCGGCGTATTGACGAGTCTTTAGAGTCCTACACAGAGGTTTCCTGGCTCAAGCGAAACAAATAGGAGCGCATATGAGATATGTGCAGGACCGAGAATAATGCGTGTATGTGATACCGCATTCTATTCTCGTGATGAATGTTTCGATTGGTTGTATGCGATATAACCTAGTTATCGAATCATTGATTCGATAAATCGATACATTGTATACTAGTCGGTTATGTGCGACATGACCGGATCATTGAATCAAGTGTTGATTTAATGATTTAATGTATAATTATATATTTGATATATTACTTTGCATTAACTAGTATTGGTTCACTTTAAAGGGATTTTCTCACTTGTATAGCACATTGTATATGTGATATATTTTGTGTGCACATGATTGTATCATGTTTGATGATACATTCTCACTTGGATTTGTGTAAAGACTTAAACCATGTTTAGTGAATGGTTAGGGTTTCTTATTTTCACTTAATTATTTATCTTTTCCTTTTTGAGAAAAAGATATAAGAAAACAAAATGGTTTCTTTTTATCATGAAGCTTGTTGAAGCTTCATGAAGCTTTGACCAAGTGACCACTTTGTCTTCTTCTCCTAACCCTAACCACTCATCTAAACTATAGTTAACTCTCTACACTTGACCAAGGTTAGGATATGATAAGTGTTTCATTTTCATTATTCTTTTAATTCATCACTTATCATATTCTTTCTTCTTCTTCATCATCTTCATCAAGAAAGAAAGCTTAAGCCCATCAATGGCAACTTGAGCAAAAGTGTGAGAAATCCAATTCTAAAGTGAACCCACCTCCTATTTCTTCACCCTCTACCTCTTGCCAAGTAGTATAGGGTGTTTTTTTCACAAGTTTCACAACTTGGTGAAGTTGGAGCTTGATCTTGTGCAACCTCGACATAGATCATCTTCGGCATCGTAGTCGACGACTTGTCCGCTTATTTCTCCGATGAAGCCGATGCGAGAGTCCCGGATCCGAGATGGACAGCGAGGGGACAACTACGAGGAGCTAAGGAAGTGGATAACCGGATCTACAAAGGTTGTAGTTTCCTACTTTTAGTTAAGATGTTAACTAGTTTTTGTTTCGCCTAAAATTCTAGTTGACGATCCGTATTAGGGTTTCTCGGCACCCATAAAATTTGAAATTGGCATGGTTGATGCCTTGTGAGACTTCATTAGCGTGCCTAGGAACCCTACAGCGCGCACGTGTTATCCATGTGGACACCGCTTCAAAATTAAATTCTTATATAACAGGCACTCCTATGTTTTGCACATTGGCGCTCACGTGAACTTCACGTGCGGCGCCACTATAAGATTAAATCCTATAAGAGGTCGGCGCTGGCGCTCACGTGAGGAGCACGTGAGGCACTGCCTCATTGGATTTAACAGAGCTTAGCTCTTATTATTGTGTTTAATCAATAGGGGAACAAAGGCCCCCCACCGTTGTTCTCACGCGGCTTACACATAAGAGCAACGGTGTCACTTTTACCATCATTGGATCACCTAGGATGTTGAACCATTCCCCCACGTCTTATAAATAGGGCCTTTGGCCTTCGAGGTGACTTTTGTCTCATCATCTTCTTCCCTAAGCTTTCCTTTCTTTTGAAAATTCAATTCTCGTTCCAGAGCTTAGATCTCTGTCTTCAAGAACTCTTTTGAACAGAGTAGACTCTGCCAAATTTCTTGGTGAGGACTATGAACAGAGCTTAGCTCTTAACCCCATTTGAGCATATATATATATATTTATTTTTGGATTTTAAATCCATTATCAGATTCAACAGAGCTTAGTTCTCTTTTTATTGAATCGATCTCTTGGAGATCTTTAAAAAAACCTTTTTTATATAGATCGTGGATCTTGATGTCCATATCCAAGACTTGAGTCAATGGACATTCTTGAGAATCTTTGATTCTCCTCTTTAGGGTTTTACCCTACTGTCAATCTTGACATTTTTCTGGAACTTGATTCCATTAATTAACTACTGAGTTTTTCTAACATGAGGATCTTTGGGATTTAATCCCACTGTTTGGGGGAATTTAATTCCAATTTTTTTTTGCGGAGCTTAGCTCTGATTTGAATTTTAAGAACTTTGGGAATTTTATTTTCTTTACTATTCTCGGATGTCCCCCTTAGGGATTTTAAAGTTTCAATACCCTCTTTTTTTTTATAGATTTGAATCTGTTGTTTGTTTTAAAAGAACCCGCCTTTCGCGGAATATTAGGAGTTTTAACTCCACTGTTCATTTAATGAGAATCCTTTTTGATTCTCACGGTGGGTATATGTCTCATTATTAACGAGCCGCCACTTTGATTTCGTGGGGCCCACTAGTTTTTTAAGCTTATTTGATGCTAGCACTTTTTATTGCTAATTTTCCACTGGGTTTCTTTTCAGGTACCATAGCTGGTCATCTATATTTGTAAGTCGATGTCGCGTACCCCAAACACTTATGGGGAGGCAGAATTTACAAAAAAACGATTTTCTTACTTTGCAACACGGACTTTAATTCCAGGATCTTTACGGAAAGCTTAACTAGCTATATTTACTTGGAGGTTCTAACTACTATGTTAGGGTTTATACCTCCTTGTTTACAAGCCCTTCGGCTCTTCTTCTCCTCCTCCTCTTCTTGAGCACCTCGAAGATCGGATCACGCTTGAAACGTCGGCCTCCTCATGTCAAAGACGATCCACCGAGAGTATGTACTTCAATCTCCAACCTCAAAACCGAGATAACTAAGGTACCTAGTTTGCTAAGCTAGATAGCTTAGAAGATGTATAGTGTCTAATGGAGTATTTAATCTCAAAAGACCTAATGGCTCACAACACATGTGAAGGTTTTAGGTCTTGAGGAATGTTTCCCCCAATCAGAGCAAAGCTCTGTTCAAATTTTGAAATTTGAAATGAAGCGGCGCTTCATAAAAGCGCTGCGCTAAATGCGCCAGCGCTAAGAGTCAAAGACTCTGATGCAGCGCTCACGTGCAAAGCACGAAAGCGCTAGCGCCAGCAGCGCCAGTGCTAGCAGCGCTAGCGCTAAGAGTCAAAAACTCTGATGCAGCGCTCACGTGCAAAGTATGAGAGCGCTAGTGCTAGCAGCGTCAGCGCTAAGAGTCAAAGACTCTGATGCAACGCTCACGTGCAAAGTATGAGAGCGCTAGCGCTAAGTGCGCTAGCACCCAGAGTCAAAAACTCTGATGCTGCGCTCACGTGCAAAATATGAGAGCGCTACCGCTGGAACTAAATGTTCCCCACCCTTGGATCAAAGATCCAACAAAGATGACTAAAACTCATCAAATTATCTCTGAAAATTAGAGCACCGTTGGATCAAAGATCTAATGGTGATTAAAAATCACCAAGATACAGAATAAGTTCTGTATGGGAAAAGCTTTTTCCAATCTTGTTAAAACCAAGAAGATTGCCTTCTGTAAAACAGAAGCGCTAGGATCAAAGATCCAACGGTGGGAAACATCCCCAAATCAATTAGAGAAAAGATCTCTTCAACTGATTCAACAAATAAGCCTTCCCTATATAAAGGACCGAAGACTTCAAGTCTACAACAGAGGAACGCCCCCCCCCCCACAAACTTTGAGAAATTTCAAAGAGAAGAGCAAGCTCTCGGAAGAAGAATTTTTTCAAGGTAAATAAAATAGGGAGATAAAATCATCTTATAAAAAGAAGAAGAACCAATTTCTTTTTCTAGATCATAGATATATAAGAGCGAGGTCTTTCACAAAAGAGATCATAGCATTTCATCATAAAAAGTGAGGGGGAAGAACTTAGTTCTCGTTAGATCACAGATCTACAAGATAAAGACAAAGTTTTTCACAAAAACAGAAGAGATTGTAAAATCTTCCATTAAGATAAGAACGTAGTTCTTAGATCTATGAGACAAGGTCTCCTATGAACGAGAATTTAATTCTCAGAGTGCAGAACTGATCAAACCTGCCTAAAAAGAGCCTTAGCGCTCCAATTAAAAAGAAGCGCCTCAACGCTCCAAGACTGGCGCACAGCGCCACAGCGCTCCTAACGCTCCAATTTAAAAAGGCGCATCAGCGCTCCAAGACTGGCGCTCAGCGCCAAGCGCACCACGTGCTCCCTACGTGTGCGTTCTTTCACAAGGAGCGCTCTGCACTCATTTACTGCCGCTCAGCACCAAGTGCACCATGTGCTCCTCACGTGTGCGCTCTTTCACAAGGAGCGCTCTGCACTTGTTAACTGGCGTTCAGCGCCAAGCGCACCACGTGCTCCTCACGTGTGCGCTATCTCACAGGAAGCGCCTTAGCGCTCTAAATTTGGAGCTCAGCGCCAAGCGTTCTATGTGCTCCTCACGTGTGCGCTGAGGGAACATAAAGTGTTCTTTAAATAAAAGCCCCAGAACTATGATGAGTACTCAACACTCAATAAAAGACAAAAAAGGTTGTCAGAACCTAAACTAATACTCAGCATTATTAAATGTTCAACATTTTAACTGAGTGAACCTAGCCCAAGTTGGCCACAGACCCCTAATTTAGATTAATTGAGACCATATGCTCATAAATCTTTTTAACAGATTTTAGTCCCAAACTTGACTACATATCTCCCAACTAATATTGGTTCAAGGGTACATCTCTTCGTACCTCTGATATATGTCGTTGTAATTGTTCAACGTCTTCAGAG
The DNA here is from genome assembly GCA_030015575.1 of Agapanthus africanus. NCBI lineage: Eukaryota > Viridiplantae > Streptophyta > Magnoliopsida > Asparagales > Amaryllidaceae > Agapanthus > Agapanthus africanus. The sequence goes on along the minus strand of JASDDO010000019.1, from coordinate 810,821,568 downwards.
AGACGGAGGGTCCAAATAACCAATAACTTTTGGTGCATGCCCAAACGGTTAAACCAAAACCAGACTACGATGGCTTTAAATCAGATTATGATGTCTTAAAGACTACGATGTCTTTAAACCAGACTATGATGTCTCTAAACTTCATGGACTATGATGTCCTTAAACTTATGGATCGCAATATCCCTAAACTAAAACAATAGAGTTCAAATGCTCTTTTGTTGGATCTAAATGATCCTGTTAAGTAGATCTTAGTCTAAAAATAGACTAACGTATCCTTAACAAACGTTTAAGTTTATCTTGATCTCAATAAGATTAACGATCCTTAAACCCAAACCAAACCCAAATCTAAGAAAATACGGATTTGGACTAATCCACGCCCTACGGGCGATAACATAAATTAGTCTCCGTATACAATCCACGGACAACCAAAAAAGAAAACAAACACACAAGATACGAAGTGACAATCTGGAGAAGGAGAAAGTTGTTACCGCGATGCGGTAGCGTAATTAACTGCAGGGGCTTGCGCCTGCAGGGAAGAGCGTGCCCACAATCAAAAACCCCTCAAATGAGGGGGAATCTGACGAAGTCTGCTACAACGGCCGCATCCGTCTAAACCTCCGATACACGGTGCCATAAATCAACTTGGCATCTTCGGAGAGGTGGACGGATAAAACCAAATAGCATCTGCCTTTAAAATTCGGGCCGGACGTCCCAACGTCTCGGTCGCGTTTTTCGGCGAAGAACAGATTCTGGCACGCCCGGTGGGACCTTTTCCATGTTCCACTCCACACTTTGTGTGTCATGTTCGTGAACGAATCGCGGTTTAATATGGTTGCCCCTGGATTCGAGGTACTAAGATTTGGTGTCTTGCTCCATGCAGAAGAGAAAATGGCTTCCAACTGTACCAACTGCAACAACAACTCTCACTCCGTCCTTACTGGAGGAGTGACCTATGGGCCCCAAGCGGCCTCCATTTTTGCAATGCCGGTGGAACAGGTGACGCAAGCCACCACTGGGTTGTTCTTTGGGACCATGCTCCCGCCAATGAGCTTTAACGCCCTAGTGCCATCACAACAAGCTCCAAAGAAGTCGGTCTTTGATCGGCTCACCACTACCACGGCCCCTCTCAACGGGTCGTCCAAGCCCAACACCTCGGTCTTTAACAGACTAGGCTAAAACTCAAGTGGGCCCATGAAGAAGCCTGCAATACCTGAACGAGTCATCCCAAAGCGGATAGCCATTCCAACTCCAACGGACGAAGTCGTCAAAGGGGCTTCTCCTGCTAAGGGATCAGTCTATGCAAGACTAGCCATCCTAATTCCTGCTTTGGGTGAGATCGTCCAAACTACTCCCCCTACCCAAAGGTCAGTCTTCGACAGGCTGGCCATCCCCACTCAACGGACATCAGTTTTCAATAGGCTGGCACCAATAGCAACCCTTCACCAGAACAGGGGCATGATGAAGCCACCCCCGTAACTGAGCCAGTTCCATTTACAAGACATGCTCGACGTCGCCACTAGCGCCGAGAGAGGAAAGCTGGGGGCAGTCCCCCTTCGAGACTGACTCCACCAGCTCCAACGGTGGAAGTCGGCGTTGCTGTTCCAACTGGGAACAGCTTTGAACCACTCAGGAGGGTCCGCAAGAACTCTCCGACTGCCGTGCTGAAAAGATCTCCTCCACCTGTAGAGAATGCTATAAAGACAAAGCTGGAGCAGCCCCCTCAGCGGCTGTCCTCTAAAATTCACAAGGTCTGGCGACAGGTCCAAGACTCGGTGATCAACCAAGACTACTCCTGCCGACTGAAGAAGATGAAAGTTCGGCAAGAGAAGGACCACCCTGTCGTACCACAGAAGGTGTCGTCTACTTGGGTGCCCGCTGCAACGGCCCCCTCAACTTCGACCGCTCACAAAAGAAGAAGGTCGGAGAAAATCCCCGTTTCTATGATGAATCTAAAGAGCACCGAACCTAAACGCCCCAAGTCTGGAGGCATGTTGGTGCACACTGTTTATATGGCATCCGGGAAAGAGGATAGCCGTATTTCTACGGGCCACCGACCGCTCAAACGGTCAGTGACAAAGGCTCAGGAGCAACAGTACAAGCTCCAGGAGATGCTAACGAAGATGGCCGCACTCACTGGGCCAAAAGAAAGCCCAGAGACGTCGTCGGAGCAGTAACAAGAACATGAAACTGATGCTGAATTCCTCCGAAGAATGCTCGAGAGGAAAGATAAAGAGGCCGCGGAACAAGTAGCCAACATAAAACAAATGGCGCTTTTATTCCTAGACATGGTCGGTATGATGATCCAGCGGACCCTCCAGTCGAAGAGCCTCCAGTAATAATCGAAGACGATAGAGGGGAGTCATCGAACCCTCTTCCGGCTCTATCAGCAGTCAAAGAGGAGACGATCTCCAAAGCCGCCCTGGATGATTATATTGCTCAACAGATATAAGCTCATCAGGCGAGGGAAGCGGCCGGCCAAATTGGTAAGACTGGATGACCATATCCCAGCTGGTATGATCAAATTAAGTACCCGCCAGGATACACAATCCCTAAATTTCATGTATATAAGGGGACAGGCAACCCCCACCAACATGTCGCCCAGTTCAGGGCTCTGTGCGACAACACTGGAGGTAACGATAAGCTACTGCTTCGCCAATTCGTCGGCAGCTTGGCGGAGACGGCGTTCGAATGGTATTCAGAGCTTCCCAACGATTCCGTCAAAACTTTTACGGAGATGGAGTTGCTATTCACCCAGCGTTTCGCAAGCGCTAGCGAACACAACCCAATCACGGCATTGATCAATGCCAGGGTGAAGCCTGGAGAAACATGGGTTCAGTACGCGATACGGTGGCGGAACCTATGGTCGAGGTGCGAACAACGCATAGAAAAGGCTCCTGCAGTAGGCATGCTTGTGGGAACCCTCAATCCGCAGGCAACCATATCCCAATTCATGATGTTCTTCAAGCCGACTACTTTCCAGGCCTTGATCGACAAGCTGTCCTAAATGGACCAGATGGTCCATAGGCCTTCCTTTTCAAAAACAGAGCCTCAGAATGAAAAGGGGAAAGGGAAAGCGACCTTTGTCGCCAATGCTCGGCAACAGCCGAGTGGTCCAAAACCAGCTGATCGCCAAAACGACAGACAGCGATTTATCAACGAAAAGTTAAAGCGTCCTTACTCGTTCCCTCGGGATAAAATAAGAAGACTGTTCGAACAGGCGGTGCGCAACAGGCTCATCACTCTACCAGATCCGAGATGCCCACAGCAGCCGGGTGATGTCAACAATCCCAATTACTGCTCCTACCACCGAGTAGTGGGCCATCCAATCGAAATTTGCTTCGTCTTTAAAGGCTGGATTGAGGACCAATACCAACAGGGAAAATTCGTACAGTCCGAGAATTGGAAAGTAAGCCCGCCCCAGCCGCACGCTCCTAAAAGGGTAGACACTCCGGCGGCATCATACTCATTTATAGAAGAAGCTCCATGGGAGGTCACTCTTTCAACCAAAACGAAAAGAATGCTGAAGGATCTCCAAACATGCCCGGCGATCAGGTGGAAAAGTCTGCTGGAGCCCGAAGTTATTGAGGGAATGCTGAAACCGCGCTCGATGCCAAGAATTGGTAGCGATAGTCAAAACGCCCATGTCCAGCCGTCAAAATCTTCAAAGAAGAAGAAGAAGACTAAAAAGCCCGTGAAGCCTGATAACAAGCGCACGGACCTGCAAAAACATATTGATGCATTGGAGGAATACAACCAAAAGGCGCGAACCCCGGTCACACTCCAAGAATTTCTCAACAATATCCTTGAGAGCAGAGATAACGACAATAACGACGGAGATGACTCGTCAGAAGAATCTGAAGACTATGTGGCGAGCTGCCACATGATCTCTCACTCAATAAATGGAAAAGAAGCTCCTGATGCAGAGAAACTGGGGGTAGATCCCGAACCAGAACTCCTAGAACCGTCAGACGAGATGATTGACATATTCCTGAACGAGGCGCTTCAGAAAAGCAAAGCTGGCCGAGAGCGTGAAATCGCCATATACGAAAAAGCCAAACGTCGGCGAATGAACGAAAGGATTGAAATACCCCAACCGGATAGAAGCACTTCTGCTGCCAGCAAAAGCAGGTTCAAGACAAGGAAGCGGTTCGCTAAAGCCCTGTCGATGGGAATGAAGTTGCCATCTTCCAAAGAAAACACTCCAGAAAATACGTTTCCCGACGAACTACATGCACATCCAAATTACTGCTTATACCACCAGAGGATTGCACACCCCACTGAAGAGTGCATGGCCTTAAAAAAGTGGTGGCAAGGGTACGTCGCCCACCGACAACTCGTCAGGCAATTGAAGCGTAAGACTCGTCGGGAGCAAAGAAACATGACAGATGGGCATAGAAGAACTGCCGGCGACTGCCACATGGTTAATTCTGGGGGATTACAAGTTCTCATCTTCGGAAGAGATTCGGATGAAGAAATAGCCCTCGGCCCTCTCTTCAAGGAATCCATCTCTGAAGCAGAAGAGATGAAAACTTGCGAGAACATTCATCTGCGTAATCGCATGTTACCCGAAAAGAATCTCGGACCCACAAACTAGGGGTCGAGTAAAAAAGATAAAGGGAAGAAAAAAGTCCCTAAGGATATCACCCTCGATGATCGACTCATCGAGGAGTTGGCAGCCAAGGACCTGCCAAAGAAAAACAAGGTGAATTACAACGTTCTGGCACACCTGAGGAAGATACCCTCGCAACTGAGCATTCTCGATGCCCTTCTGCTATCTAAAGAGGCGAGAGATTCTTTGATCAAGGCACTACAAGAGCCCGAGCAGTTCCAAACTTTCCTTGCCGAAAAAAAGATGAAGGACGAGCTAGAAGAAGTGCACACTGCTGACGTCACGTTCGGCGATGAAGATCTCCTCCTCGGGATGTGCGAGCACAATCGTCCTTTGTATGTCACCGGATACTGCCATGACATCAAGATAGGGAAGATTCTAGTTGACAACGGGTCCTCTGTCAATCTCCTAAATGTGAGGGTACTAAAAGAAATCTGCATGAGCGTCCAGCACCTCGCTCGGGATAAAATCACCATCTCCGGGTTTGACTCCCAGTCATCACGGACGTTCAGGTCTATGATACTGACATTACACTTTGGGCTGCTTGTCACTGACATCAAATTTCATGTCATTGACGCCAAGACTTGCTACAACGCTTTGCTCGGCAGGCCTTGGTTACACGAATACAACATCATCCCTTCTACACAACATCGGTGTATGAAGTATTTCAAAGATGGTCTTGAGTACACCGTAACGGGGGAGCTAAACCCATTCTCCATGAATGAAGTCCGCAAATACGAGGACGCAAAGTACTTTCTGCCAGACTTTGAAGACACGGAAAGATGCCATAAACCGGAGAATAAGCAAAAAGCTATCACCACTATTCCGATCTTCGGGAGCGATACCGAGGAGGAAGAAGAGATAGTCTATTCGGGGCCGGCCAATGCAACAAGCCGGGACCGTCTACCCCTATGTTGGTTTTCAGCAGCGACTCTAAAGATGAGGTCAATGCAGTATATTCTGTTCGGCCATCAATACAAGCCTTCACTGGCGATGAACGGAGTTTGCAGATCGCCATGGTTCCGCGGCAGCACTACAAAGAGCTCGACGCACTTGATACCTATAGTGTGCAAGAGCTGAAGACGTTCTACATCCCTCCCAGGAGAAGTGATGAAAAGGCGATTTTCTTTTATCGATCTGCGGAAACAAAGTAGAGAAAGAAATCTGGCGTGGTGCCGATTCTACACTTGACAGACTCCAGCCCATCCGTTTGCCCAAATATTACACGGAAGGATTAAAAAGGTTGTTGAGGCGCCAAGGCGTACCCTCCAAACAGACTGCTCTACAAGCTCAGTTCTACAACAGGATCTGGAACGTCCCTGGAACTCAGCGAAAATTGCCCAACGGGAGAATGGAAACGATCGGGCTTAGATATGTTCAATCCAAGAAACGAGAGCGATTCCATGACTGCTACGTTATACATGACTTTGATGAAGAAGGAGATGCTCTGTTAAAAGTCGCTAACCCTGAACCAAAATGAGATCCCGCCATAAAATGCTAAGTTCGTCATTTGAAGAACAGATGAATAACCTAATAAGGGAAGCGGGTCAAAAAGCCCGGGATGACCACAACCGTGAAATGTCCATTTGCGAGAAAGCCAGGATGCAGCGCCTTCTTCAGCAGGCTACGGAGAATGACGATGCCCTTCGTCGCCAGCCCGTCATACAAAATACCTGACGCGGAGGCAAAAACAAACTAAAGAATGGAAAAAATGTCCGACAGCGGCAAAGCGGGTCCAAGAAGCCACGCGATCGAGAATTGAGCAGCCGGGATTCGTCTCTTATAAAGAAAATGGGTCGAGCATATTCTTTTCCCCAAGACAAGACAAGGAAGATATTCGATCTCGTTATGAAATATCAGATGATGATACTTCCGGAATCCAAACACCCCGAACAAGTAGACGAGGTCTCTCACCCGGATTATTGCTCCTATCACCGAGCAATAGGACATTCTCTCGAAGACCGCTTCACATTCAAAAACTGGGTTGAAGACCAACATTAGCAAGGCAGGTTCGTTCTATCCAGCAGTTGGAGAGTAACCCCACCAAAGAAGCATGTTCCAAAAGCAACGTACATAGCGAGAGTAGAACCAGATCAACATCGGTCTTGGAAACGATCTCGTACCTGTCACGCGATAACACTGTCAGAAGAAGAAGTACGCGAGGATATGGATGACCTCTCCTGGTGCTTTGAAAATGAGGATGAAGATGAGTTGATCTCAGAATTACCACCGGCGCCAAAAGAGCTGGAAGATAGGATATATACTACTGCGGACAACCTAAGGAAAATCGACTTGGGGACGGCAAACGACCCGAGGCCTACGTTCGTCAGTGAGCTGTTGTCCGAAGAACAGATAGCTATGCTAAGAGACGTGCTTATGCAGTATAAAGACTACTTTGCATGGAACTACTCCGAGATGCCGGGGCTAGATCCAGAGATAGCTGTGCATAAATTGGCGATATCTCTGGACATCAAGCCAGTTAAGCAAGCACCAAGAAGAATGCGGCTCGAACTTGAAATGAGCATCAACGCCGAAGTCAAGAAGTTGATCGACTCCGGCTTCATCCAAGAAATTCAGTACCCTGACTGGATCGCCAATATCGTCCCGGTGATGAAGAAGAATAAGACGGTGCGCATCTACGTAGATTTTCGGGACCTCAACAAAACTTGCCCGAAAGATGACTTTCTCATACCGGTTATCGAGATGATGATAGATAACACGTCCATTCACGAACTCTTCTCCTTCTTGGACGGCTCATCGGGGTACAATCAAATAAAGATGCATCCCGAAGACCAGAAGCATACCGCTTTCTGGACCTATTTGGGCATATTCTGCTACAATGTGATGCCTTTCGGTCTGAAGAACGCCGGCGCTACCTATCAGAGGGCCATGATGAAGATTTTCGATGACCTCATACATGAAATCGTCGAATGCTATATCGACAACCTCGTAGTTAAAAGCAAATCGTACGAGGAACATTGGGAGCATCTGAAGATCGTGTTTCAACGTTTTCGAAAATACAACTTGAAGATGAACCCTCTCAAATGCGCGTTCGGAGTCTCCTCAGGTAAATTCCTAGAATTCATCGTACGATACCGGGGCATTAAAATAGACCCGTCAAAGATCAAGGCGATCATGGAGATGCCTCCACCAAGGACTCTTAAGCAACTGCGGTCTCTTCAAGGAAAGCTCGCATATATCCGGCGGTTCATAGCTAATCTCTCCGGAAAATGCCACCCCTACAGTCATTTAATGAAGAAGGAGACCCCGTTCGTTTGGGATCGCAAGTGCCAAAGCGCACTGGACGAAATCGAGCAATACCTGCAGAATCCGCCGGTGCTGACCTCTCCGTTCAAGGGAAAACCTCTCATCCTGTACACAACAGCCCTTGAAGGTTCTTTAGGCGCACTATGGGCACAGGAGAACGACCAAAGGAAAGAAAGGGCCCTCTACTATTTGAGTCGAGTTCTTCTGGGGGTAGAAAACAACTATTCCCCCATTGAAAAACACTGTCTGGCATTAATCTTCACGATAATGAAGCTCAGACACTGTGCTCTGGCGCATGAGGTCCACCTCATATCAAAAGTGGATCCTCTCAAATATTTGATGTCAAGAGCCATACAAACAGGACGGCTCGCTAAATGGGCCCTCCTCTTAATGGAGTTCTCGATAACATACCGACCTCTTAAGGCAGTGAAGGGCCAGGCCATTGTCGACTTCCTCGCTGAGCATCCGATACCTACCGATTCACCCCTAAATTGCGAATTGCCAGACGAGCATGCGTTTGATACGATCAATAGGGAGAAAGGAAAGAGTGACACCCGATGGGAACTTTACTTCGATGGGGCATCTTCCATGAAGAAGTGACAACACAACACCCCTATAATCAAATCTAGGGTAGGCCTTATCTTCGTGACTCCACAAGGAGGGATAATGCGCTTTGCCTTCTCCTTAACAGAGCCGAGGACAAACAATGAAGCTGAATATGAAGCTTTGATAGCAAGTCTTGAGATCGCTGTCGACATGGGAATCGAAAACCTCCTTATATACGGAGACTCCCAACTGGTCGTTAGTCAAGTAAACGGTGACTATCAAACGTGCAAACCAGAGTTGGTAAGGTATGGTGAGAGAGTGCAACAATTGCTAACTCAAATTCCCGCCTACGCCCTGGAAAGCATACCGCGAGCGAAAAATAGCAAGGCGAATGCATTAGCCAAACTCGCTAAAGAATTGGCTGACTAAAACCTCGATGACATAAGGATCGTTGTGCAAAGCCATCGGGTTCTTGCACTAGTGGAAATATCTCCGGAGTCGTCTGAAGAAAAGGAAGTGACCAAGCAAATGACCCTACAAATAAAAGACCAGGAAAAGGCTAGGGAATGGAGAGAAGTCTTTATAGACTACTTCAAATCCCGTCGGACACCTAAAAATGCATCCTCAAGGCATCAGCTCATGAAAAGAGCTTTGTCTTTCGCCTTCGTCAATGATACGCTGTATAAGAGGTCGTTTGACTCTCTGTGGCTAAGATGCCTGGGACCAAAAGAAGCAAGGAAAGTCTTCCAAGAAACTCACGACGGACTCTGCAGATCTCATCAAGCCGGCCTAAAGATGAAGCTGAAAATCAAAAGGATGGGCTACTATTGGCCCATGATGATTCAGGACTGCCTCGAATACGCGAAGCAGTGCCACTTGTGCCAAATTCATGGAGACTTCATCCACCAGCATCCAAATCTGCTACATCCAACAGTGGCTAGCTGGCCGTTCAAAATGTGGGGAACCGACATAGTCGGGTCCATTGAACCAGCGTCATCCAGGGGACACCGGTTCATATTGGCGACAAATGATTACTTCTCTAAGTGGGCAGCAGCAATACCGCTAAGAGAAGTGAAGACAGTGAATATCCTCCATTTCTTCAAGACACACGTCATTTATCGGTTCGGCACTCCGCGATGGGTTATCTCTGATAACGGGCCAGCCTATAGAAGTCACAAAATCAGCCGCTTTGCACAGCAGCATAATATAGACTGGAGATACTCTTCGGTCTATAATCCCCGAGCTAATAGTCTAGCTGAGGCTTTCAACAAGACCTTGACAAAGATCATAAAGAAGACGGTGTCTCGAAATAAGAAGGACTGGCATGAGAGACTGCATGAAGCTCTCTAGGCGTATCGGATTACGTTCAAAACGGCCACGAATACAACGCCGTATCCATTGGTATTTGGCACAGAAGTAGTACTCCTCTTGGAGATAGAGCTACCCTCTTTACGAGTGGCGGTTCATTATGAGCTAATAGACGAAGAGAACGCTCATCTTCGGCTAGAGGAGCTCGACGCCTTGACGAAACTCGTCTCATGGCGCAACAAAACTTGGAGGCTTACAGAGTAAAGGTGACACGCTCATACGAGATATTGACTAGGCCGAGGACATTTTGCTAAGGTGAACTCGTGCTAGTGGACAAGAGACCTATGATCCCCAATCGTGACAAACGGGGGAAATTCGAGCAGAATTATGAGGGCCCGTACACCATAGACAAGGTCTACCAAAGTGGGGCTTACTTGCTCATGGATATGCATGGTGAAAAACCCTTCAGGCCAATAAACGGCCGGTTCCTAAAAAAATACTACGCCTGACGAGTCACGACCTAGGTCAACGATAAATGACGACGCCTATGTTCGCTCGCTATCTTCCCAAGCCCAAACTCTATAAGTAGTATCCGACGAAATCTCGCCTCGAAAATGTGCGACGGACCGTAATGTCCTTAAACTAACAACGGACCATAATGTCCTTAAACTAACAACGGACCGTAATGTCCTTAAACTAGCAATGGACCGAAATGTCCTAAAACTAACGACTGACCGAAACGTCTTTAAACTACTACAAACCCGCAGCATCCTTGGGCTGACTCGTAAAAAAATAATAAATAAATAAAAAAAGGGTACGTACATAAGTAAAATGGGCACGGATGAAAACCTGAAAGGGCTCCGTGAGTAAAAACAGCAGGGCTACCGGCGAGTTTGTGAAAACCCAAAAGGGCGCAGACTCGCAACAAAAAAAAGGTACGTCCACAAGCAAAATGGGCACGGATGAAAACCCGAAAGGTCTCCGTGAGTAAAAACAGCAGAGCAACCGGCGAGTTTTTGAAAACCCGAAAGGGCACAATCTCGTTAAAAGACACTTGTAAGGCCCTCTCGACCTTATAAAGAAAAATACCTCCATGAGATCCTTACGACTCACAAGGGAACAACACACTTAGGAATTCCCACGATTCCTAAGGAGAACATACACTTACGAGATCCTCACGACTCATAAGGAGAAACCTCTTATGAAACCCTCACGGCTCACAGGATTCAAAAGCCTTAAGCTACAGGGATCTGAATCTGTTCTTAAGCTATCACATTCCCCAGTTTGCCCTACAAGCGGTTCAATACTGACATTTGTATACAATCCACGGGCACAAATAATCATTTTCTTGCCAAGTCCCACCATCGACGAGGAATGCCCTCATTTGATGAACAAACACTTGTAGGTCCTCTCGATCTACATGGAGAAAATACTCTTGCAAGATCCTTACGACTTACAAGAGAACATACACTGAGGATCCTCACGATTCTTAAGGAGAAAAGACACCAACGAGATCCTCACGACTCGTAGAGAGAAACACCTTTATGAGACCCTTACGGCTCATAAAGTCAAAAGCCTTAGTCGACAGGATCCCAACCCTGTTTGCTAAGCCAACTTTGTCCGAATCGACAGAGGAAATGATGATTCGCTCCTAGCAATGTTCCAGTAGTAGCGATGCTGATACCTAAAACGGTATCAAATTCCAAGTCCTTTCACGGCAAATGATGATTCGCTCCTGGCAATATTCCAGTCGCAGCGATGCTGATGCTAAGATTGGCATCAGGTTCCAAGTTCCATACTTGCAACAAAATCAGCAAGTAAAAGAAATGCATATGAAATAGCCGAAATGATGGGGCAACTTGCAACAAAATCAGCAAGTAAAAGATATGCATACAAAAAATAGCCGAAATGATTGGGCAACTTGCAATAAAAAGTAGCGAGTAAAAAAGAAAAAATAGCCGAAATAATTGGGCACCGCGAAAAATAGCCTAAATGATTGGGCAATCGTGACTTTCGCGATATAAAAAGCTGAAATGATAGAGCATCGCGGAAAAAAATTAAAAAAAATGAAATGAAGCTTTTTGCATTGCAGGTAAGTCCTTGCTGACCCCTGTATACAATTCATGGGTATAAACGAAAGGGAACCACGTGTCCCAACAAACTCTGTCAAAAGAAAAAGTCAGATCTTGGCAGCAACATCTGCATCCCAGAAGACCAACAACGGCGTTTCTTCTCAACTCCAGTAGGATGCAAACGTAACGTCAACAACCGACCTCAGGGTCACAACCAATCGGAGCCACGGCAAAGTCCCTAGTTCCAAATCTCGACGGCCATGTCTACAGTCTAGAGAACAACAATGGCGTTCCTCCTCATTCCAGCAGGATTCGGACGCGACATCACCAATCGGAGCCACGACAAAATCCCTAGTTCCAAATCTCGACGGCCATGTCTACAGCCTAGAGAACAACAACGGCGTTCCTCCTCCTGCCAGCAGAGCACGGACGCTACACTACCAATTAGAGCCACGGCGAAGTCCCCAGTTCCAAGACTATGGTTCACGAACAACCTAGAGTCAGCCCCGACACCGCAGAAAATGGAAATACGTCAGCAAATGACCCCGTTACGGAAATACGTCAGCCAATGACCCCGTCTCGGAAATACGTCAGCACATGACCCCGTCGCGGAAATACATCAGCAAATGACCCCGTCTCGGAAATACGTTAGCAAATGACCCCGTCGCGGAAATACGTCAGCAAATGACCCCGTCACGGAAATATGTCAACAAATGACCCCGTCTCGGAAATACGTCAGCACATGACCCCGTCACGGAAATACGTCAGCAAATGACCCCGTCTCGAAAACACATCATCTAACGACCCCGTCGCGGAAATACGTCATCAATGACCCCGTCGCGGAAATACGTCATCAAATGACCCCGTCGCGGAAATACATCAGCACATGACCCCGTCGTGGAAATACGTCAGCAAATGACCCCGTCGCGGAAATACGTCAGCAAATGACCCCGTCTCGGAAATACGTCAGCACATGACCCCGTCTCGGAAATACGTCAGCAAATGACCCCGTCTCGGAAATACGTCAGCACATGACCCCATCGCGGAAATACGTCAGTAAATGACCCCGTCTCGGAAACACATCATCCAATGACCCCGTTGCGGAAATACGCCATCCAACGACCCGTCTCGGAAATACGTCAGCAAATGACCCCATCGCGGAAATACGTCAGCAAATGACCCCGTTATGGAAATACATCAGCCAATGACCCCGTCGCGGAAATACGTCAGCAAATGACCCTGTCGCGGATATACGTCAACCAAATGACTTCCTCGTCGGAGCAGTGCTTCGACTCGGAAAAAGGCCAACTCATCGATCACTTACAAGTTCTCTCGACTTGTAAGGGAGAGAATTTTCTTGTGAGATCCTTACAACTCTCAAGAGAAAGCACACTTAGGAATTCTCACGATTCCTAAGAAGAAAATACACCTACGAGATCCTCACGACTCGTAGGGAGAAAAATCTTTATGAGACCCTCATGGCTCATAAAATTGAAAAATCTTGGGCGGCAGATCTGAACCTGTTTCCTAAGCCATCACTACCCTACAAAGAGTTCAAGATGAACAATTATCTATCATCTACAGGCCAAATTTGCTAAAATCACATGACAACAAAGAAGAGAGGGTGATAATACAAGATAGAAAAGAAATGTGTCCTTTATTCATAAATTCAATTGGATACGAGGTACATCATATGAAAATGGATGGAATAAAAGAATAAAAAAATGAATGAATACATGTTATTCATGGATTACAAATTTCCGTCAATACAAAAAATTACAAAGACGGGTACTAAGGAGGAGGCCTCTTCAACAAGTCGGCAAGCCGCTCGTGCACTCCTTTCAGCTCCTTCTTACAGTCAGCCACCGCTGCCAGCTCTGCTTTAATTCGAGCCCGTTGCTGCAAGCAGAATGAAAGCTTCATATCGATTTCATGCTTAGCAACTTCGCAAGTTTGCGCAACCCGCTCGGTGGAGTCAAGCTTCTGCCTTAGCGCCAACCCGTCTGAGATACACCATTGGAGACTATCGAAAATAGCCTTCAACTGTGCAGCGTTCGCGTCGATCTCGGCGCGCAACCGAGAATACTCGTTAGAAGCCGCCTCATGTTCCTTCTGCCGCAGAATTGCCTCTTGTTCAAAATGGCAAGGGAAAGGAACACTCTGCTCCATCCATGCAACCCGCTGGGAAGTTGAAGCTAACACCTCAGGAGCAATACGCTTGAGAATGATCTCATGCAAGCAAGCCTCGATCTGTCTGTAGTAGTCAACCCATGACCCGATGACGTCCTCAGCATGGAAGTTCATGAGTGTCGCCAGCATCAGATTAACCTGCATAGCAAAATTTGTAGCGGAAGTGAGGGCTTCAACATCAAGATCCTCGATGAACTCACTCAATATTCGTCGGCTATTCACGGCGCTTCGAGAAGATGTGAGTTTAACAAGAGGCCCCGTCGGCATCATAATGCGAGTCTCGAAGGGAGCTGGAGCCGGTGCGATTGCTGCAGAATGAGTTACGGTTAAATGCCAACTCAGGGAATAAAGAAAATACATAAGGGGTAAAGCCTATCTTACCAGCTACAACAGGAGGTAGGATGGGAAGTGCAGGGAGCTCAGTTATTCTCTCAACCCGCGACGCTATATCCAATATGAAGAAAAGTTAGCAATATGGCTATCCGTAGAAAAGACGTCTGTTATAGATTATACTCACCGACATCAGCAGGTAGGGCAATCTCTGGCTGGAATGAGAAATGCGGGTTTAGCACCTGATACTGGTGATCAAAAAGGACTCCTGCAAAGTTATGACGACATACTGTCTGTACAAAGGGAGTGATACCCACAATGAAGCCGATGAATCACAAACCTATACCTTCCAGCATTTCAGAAGAATGGGAGAAGGTGAGGGAACAACAGCCGTCATTGCGGCGACCCGAGGTGCTTCAGAAGGCATAATTTCAGCAACGGAAGCATCGCTAGGCCTAGTGACTTCTTCGCTCTCCTTTAGTGGGACGATCTCGGCGCCCATGGCTTCATCCCCTGATTAGACAAGGGCCGTCGTGACACTCGCGATGCCTGCCGACGCCAAAGAGTCATAAGGGGAGAGAGCAGTGGTTTGGGCAGTCCCAGACTCCCTGGAGAGAGTAGCTACTTCAGGCTCCATGGTCGCTGTCGCCTCGCCTACCATCTCACTGCCAAGACTTGGCCCTGCAGGACATCATAAATAAGAATTTGCAGACCAAGTTTTGATAAAAAAAAGAATGGGCATTGCATTACCATGCGATGGATCCTCAGTTGCCTCCCGAACTGCGCGCGCAACCTGTTTATGGGCGGTAGACAAGGCAGTTGGGGTACCTCTGAAGTAATAGTGACAAAAGGGATGGTGCTTGAACTTGCACCCGCAGCCAAGGTAGCATCACACTCCCTCGCTGCGCGCTTTCTGCGCTTCTTTTCAGTTTGAGCAATGAGGACCGGCCTCCTCAAGACTTCGGACAAGGGGATACCTTCGCCGTAATCTGACCCTAGTTCTGCCTCCGGTGCCGCTACGGCGTCCATCATCAGCTGTTTCAGCGAAGACTCTCGTGCTGGTTTGGGGATAGCTGTAGCCATGATGGCCGGCTCTGACAAGACTACTGCACCATCGCTTGGGATCGGCGCTACACTAGGAACAACTGGAGCCGAAGCAGTCCTTGTAACAAGGTGAAATAAAGCGTCAGAGCATAGGTATAAAGCAAGAGGGCGTAATCAAACGAAATAAGTTATACCCAAGCCACAAGAAGCACGAAGCCTCTCTTCCTCCTTAAAAGTCGGAAGGGAAGCCGCCAGAGCCTCTTCAGCGGATATACCTGACAAAGAAGGATGTATTAATAAATGCATAATAAGAGAGAAGGAAAAAGCTCAAAACGACATGACTAGAGCATACCCGTCTCCGCAAGTGATAGCAACGCCGCCTCTGCACGAGCCTGTCGCTCGGAAGCCACAAGGGCGGCTTGAAGGTCGGTATCATCCGCAGACTCAATAAATAGACCCTCATTGGTCCCGTACTCACTTAAACCCTCGCTATTGGGAGCATGGGGCTCCTGGCTGAGTTCAACGTCGAGAGAAAACATCGACTTCTTCTTCTTCTACGAACGAGCCCCGGCGGCCGACGATAGGAGCCTACGCTTCACGGGCATTTTTCGGCGACGGGTCCCAATCTCCGCGCCCAACTCCAGAGTCCGGAGATGCTATAGCTACCATTTTAGGAATGCTGGGCTGTGTCTTTGGAGTAAAGATGTGAGGAACCACAACTGTATCAGTCTCCTTTAATGAAGGGCGAACGCCAATTCGTCGTTGTAAAGGGACGGACGGGTTACCGGCAGGGATTGCACCCTTGCGATCAAGCAACAGCCGTCGTTCTTCCCTAATCACGGCACCTGTTGCATGCTGATACCACGCCACTTATGCGTTCGAGGCGTTCGGGACGTAGCTCGGCTCGCTGACAAGGAAGATGGACCCGGTATTCAGGCGCATGAAGTGGTGCAGCGCAGTACGAATGCCCTCTTCAGTGGCAGCCGGTTCAACCAGAAAGGCTTCGAGGGGAACACCCTGGTTGTAACCCAACTGTTGGGCAAAGCGGTGCGGGTTGTACCTCATAAACAACGCCGACTCGTTCTACCTGAATACTAAGAAGCCCAGCCTGATTGAGTACAAATGCACGATCTTCCGAGCCTTCAACGTGGAAACCCCGTCCTTGAAGGTGTCACGCAGCTGCTGCACCGCCTTAGTTGACTCCTTGCAGATAGTCATGACCCTATCAACGAAGGTCATGCTATCCCCAACCATGCGCGGGCGGAGGATCACTCCCCGAGCTTCTAGCGACGACGGGTCTGAAGCAGAGGCATCGATTAGAGACATCACCCGGGGGAAATTGTAGCTATCAAAGAAATGGGGACGTTTGTGGATTCCAAAGGCTCCAAGCACGTGCAGCTCGATCCACAAAGTAAAATAGTGCAGCAGGAGATGTACAGGCTCTAAAACTGGCTGAGTAGTGTCCGCCGCTAAGCTCAAGCCATGATACAAATGAGCCAGCCCAGCAATCCCGACGGCAACCCGCGTTCCTTCAACCATCCGGTGAGCCGGGTAGAAAACAGACGGCCTCATATGACGAGGGTGCATGAGAAGTACGAACCAACTTAGCCATAGGCCGAGAAACCCCAAAAAGAACGTCTCTTCGTTGACGTATGAAGCTGCAAGCTCTGCGAAGGGGACGACCGGGGTGTCCGGGAGAAAGAAATTCCTCTGATCCACTTCTGCTGCCGGCTGTTTGTCCAAACCAAAGCCGAGGGATCAGCGAGCTTGGCAAATTTCGCGGCTTCCTTTGAAAGGACTTCGGGGCAGAGAAAGCGGGCAATAAAATCTGTGAAGCTGACGCCGTGCCCCCCAGATTCCAAGAACAGACACTCATAAATATTCAACACCTTGATTAAGCTTGGGAATCGGTGCTGAATGGCATTTTCCGGAGTCAGACCCATCACTACTGATCGGGTCGCAAAGACGTATTCATCAGGGGGAAGTATTTCCTCGTAGTATTCCCCTCTGACAGGTAGGCCTGAGATCTCCGCAAACTCCTCCAGGGAGATTGAAACCTCCCGATCCAATAGGAGAAAGCTGTGTGTTGTGTTCCATTGCTTTAAGAAAGCCTTAATCCACCACACCGGAGGTGCCGAATACTGGAAAAGCGACGCATAGATAGCAGGGTACAGCCCGAGCTTCAATAACGCCGACTTTTTTGCCGATAAGATGTACCGGGCCCACTGCAGGTATCCGGCCGAATGACGAGGAGTCAGGCCAATCATATACACCTGTCCCCATGGGCGCGACTCGCCCTGACATATGCGCCGCTTCAGAATATCTAAAGCCATCGGCGGCTGCATAGGTATCGCAGCCATAGAGGGCTGAAAGCAACCCTCTGAGGTCCAGTGGACCTCCTCTACGGCATAGTTAACCTGGGGTGAGTCGGCATAGTGAATAGCGGAAATTGGTTCTGAAGGCGTCGCACAAGAGAAGCTGCGTCGACCCTGGATAATCTGGTTGTATCACAACCCCCACAAATGAAGCGACTTCTGCTCCGGGTCATGATCCTTGATCAGTGCAAAAACTTCTCGGTCTACGGGCGCGTCGGCGAAAGCGCTCTCCGGACGAATGAATGGGAAATAAGTGTCGTAAGACATAATACCTGCACGGAAAGAACGATGGTTAGCCGTCAATGCTACAGCCTAAAGCCTAGTACTTGGTACCTTAAATTCGTACCGCACTGCAATACAGTGGAAAGGGACCAAGGGGGACCAACACAATCTAGATGATGGTTCATCGTTAATAAAACATTCTCATCATTTGATGAGACAGTCATTAAATGAGGAAATCCTAAAAGGATTCTCATTTAATGAGCACCCCTTGGGCCAAGGAGTAAATCTCCCTTGAGAGCAGTGCTCTGCAACAGATATGACATCTGTCATAATTAATCATGAAGGGAATAAAATTCCCCCCAAAATTTCTATAGAGCAAAGCTCTATTAATGGATTCAAATCTTACCACAAATTTGACAGAGTCTTAACTCTAAAGGAGTTTCTGAGGCAGAGAGCTATGCTTTGAAAGAGAATTAATTCTCAGGAAAACAAGAAAGAAGATGAACAGAGGTCATCTCAAGGGCCAAAGGCCCTATTTATAGGCACTGAGAGCCGTTTCAACTTCTATGTTGATCTAATGGCGCAGATGCTACCGCCGCTGCACTCACGTGTAAGCCACGTGAGCGCAACGGTGGGGGGCATTTGTTTCCCCCAATCAGAGCAAAGCTCTGTTCAAATTTTGAAATTTGAAATGAAGCGGCGCTTCATAAAAGCGCTCGCACTAAATGTGCCAGCGCTAAAAGTCAAAGACTTTGATGCAGCGCTCATGTGCAAAGCACGAGAGCGCCAGCGCTAAGAGTCAAAGACTCTGATGCAGCGCTTACGTGCAAAGCACGAGGGCGCTAGCGCTAGCAGCGCCGGCGCTAAGAGTCAAAAACTCTGATGCAGCGCTCACGTGCAAAGCACGAGAGCGCTAGCGCTAAGTGCGCTAGCACCCAGAGTCAAAGACTCTGATGCAGTGCTCGCGTGCAAAGATGAGAGCGCTACCACTCCTTTCGAGTAGCTAGAAGTCCCGTTATGGGACTTCCCAGGCTCTTAAGGCTCCATGAATCTCGAAGTCCCGTTATGGGACTTCCCGGGCCTAGCGCTTAATCTTCCTTTCTCTCATGCTTCACACTAAGTCAATCGAAACTTCGGAATGGACTCAAATAGTTTCCTTTGGCAGTGTTAGGATAAGAAGGACGGTCTCCATCTCCGTCTTGAGGCATGAAAACTTCCTTCCCCTACTAGCCTGTCTTTTCCGACATTGATAAAGAAAAAAAATCGTACTTACTATGCATGATGCTAGATGAGGTGCTGATCGGACTAGCTCCGTTCGTGGTTCCTGAATAACACATTTTCGTTTCAAAATAAATGTACGTCTCTCGCCGTACAACGCGGGGGCCAAACAGAAGTTCGCGAAGGGTAGAAAGCCTGGTGTGGCTCGCCTTAATTTAATTGGGTAAATTGGCTACTTGTTCAAAATCTCACTGTCCATTTCAAGATTGAATTGGTGGCTCAGCTGCACCCAGCGTCGTCCACGAATCCCTACTTTCTTTGCCAAGAGAAATCATGTACTTGCCCGGTGAACCTATTCATTTCCTTTCAGGAAGGAGGGAGAGACCCGTAGAGTAAGGGAGGGAAAGATTGAGACCCAAAGTGTCGCGCCTAGGGAACCTGATACAGCAGGAGCACCTTTGACGACAGCGGGACAAGAAGGCGGTCATTGCCAGATATAAGTCGGATGGCGCGGGAATCCTCTCGCTCTGCTCCCTTTACCAACCATTTGAATACTTTTCATAAAATAAGCAAAAAAAAAGTAAAGTCTTCTTCTAATATCCCGCGAACTTTCCCACCCTTGGATCAAAGATCCAACAAAGATGACTAAAAGTCGTCAAATTATCTCTGAAAATTAGAGCACCGTTGGATTAAAGATCCAATGGTGATTAAAAATCACCAAGATACAGAATAAGTTCTGTATGGGAAAAGATTTTCCCAATCTTATTAAAAATAAGAAGATTGCCTTCTGTAAAACAGAAGCCCTAGGATCAAAAATCCAACGGTGGGAAACATCCCCAAATCAATTAGAGAAAAAATCTCTTCGGCTGATTCAACAAATCAGCCTCCCCTATATAAAGGACCGAAGACTTCAAGTCTACAATAGAGGAACCCCCCCTCCCCATAAACTTTGAGAAATTTCAAAGAGAAGAGCAAGCTCTCGAAAGAAGAATTTCTTCAAGGTAAATAAAATAGGGAGATAAAATCATCTCATAAAAAGAAGAAGAACCTATTTCTTTTTCTAGATCATAGATCTATAAGACCGAGGTCTTTCACAAAAGAGATCATAGCATCTCATCATAAAAAGTGAGGGGGAAGAACTTAGTTCTCGTTAGATCACAGATCTACAAGATAAAGACAAAGTCTTTCACAAAAACAGAAGAGATTGTAAAATCTTCCATTAAGATAAGAACGTAGTTCTTAGATCTATGAGACAAGATCTCCTATGAACGAGAATTTAATTCTCAGAGTGCAGAATTGATCAAAGTTGCCTGAAAAGAGCCTTAGCGCTCCAATTAAAAAGAAGCGCCTCAGTGCTCTAAGACTGGCACACAGCGCCACAGCGCTCCTAGCGCTCCAATTTAAAAAAACGCCTCAGCATTCCAAGACTGGCGCTCAGCACCAAGCGCACCACGTGCTCCTCACGTGTGCGCTCTTTGGTGCGCTCTTTCACGAAGAGCGCTCTGCACTCACTGCTCAGCGCCAAGCGCACCACGTGCTCCTCACGTGTGCGCTCTTTCACAAGGAGCGCTCCGCACTCATTCGCTCTTTTACAAGGAGCGCTCTGCACTCATTTACTGGCACTCAGCACCAAGCGCACTACATGCTCCTTACATGTGTGCTCTTTCACAAGGAGTGCTCTGCACTTATTAACTGGCGTTCAGCACTAAGCACGCCACATACTCCTCACGTGTGCGCTATCTCATAGGAAGCGCCTTAGCGCTCTAAATCTGGCGCTCAGCGCAAAGCGCGCCACGTGCTCCTCACGTGTGCGCTGAGGGAACACAAAGTGTTCTTTAAATAAAAGCCCCAGAGCTATGATGAGTACTCAACACTCAACAAAAGACAAAAAGGGTTGTCAGAACCTAAACCAATGCTCAGCATTGTTAAATGTTCAACATTCTAACTGAGTGAGCCGAGCCCAAGTTGGCCACAGACCCCTAATTTAGATTAATTTAGCCCATATGCTCATAAATCTTTTTAACAGATCTTAATCCCAAACTTGACTACATATCTCCCAACCAATATTGGTTCAAGGGTACATCTTTTCGTACCTCTGATATATGTCGTTGTAATTCTTCAACGTCTTCAGAGAGACGGAGGGTCCCAATAACCAATAAGTTTTGGTGCATCCCCAAACGGTTAAACCAAAACCAGACTACGATATCTTTAAATCAGACTACGATGTCTTACAGACTACGATGTCTTTAAACCAGACTATGATGTCTCTAAACTCCATGGACTATGATGTCCTTAAACTTATGGACCGCAATATCCCTAAACTAAAACAATAGAGTTCAAATGCTCTTTTGTTGGATCTAAATGATCCTGTTAAGTAGATCTTAGTCTAAAAATAGACTAACGTATTCTTAACAAACGTTTAAGTTGATCTTGATCTCAATGAGATTAACGATCCTTAAACCCAAACCAAACCCAAATCTAAGAAAATACGGATTTGGACTAATCCACGCCCTATGGGCGATAACATAAATTAGTCTCCGTATACAATCCATGGGCAACCAAAAAAGAAAACAAACACACATGACACGAAATGACCATCTGGAGAAGGAGAAAGTTGTTACCGCGATACGGTAGCGTAATTAACTGCAGGGGCTTGCGCCTGCAGGGAAGAGCGTCCCCACAATAAAAAAACCCCTCAAATAAGGAGGAATCTGACGAAATCTGCTACAACGGCCGCATCCATCTAAACCTCCGATACACGGTGCCATAAATCAACTTGGCATTTTTGGAGAGGTGGACGGATAAAACCAAATAATATCTGCCCCCAAAATTCAGGCCGGACGTCCCAACGTCCCGGTCGCGTTTTTCGGCGAAGAACAAGGAAGAAAGAGAGAAAAAATGGAGAGAGAAAGTGAAAATGCAAATGAACTAAGATTATGGCAAGTGAAGAATGGCTCACTCATTATCTTACATGAAGTATGGATTATTTTCAATTGAAAATAGCAACCATGCTTCAATAGCAAACACAAACCAATAAACAAATGTAATGTGCCATGGTTCACCCCATGCCACAAAAATCTCAAATTTCCACCTCATTAATCTATTTCTAAAAATAGATAAATCCAAATAATGATATGTCCCCTTCTAGAAGCATCTCTTGTGAAATTACAAGAATGCCCTCACCGAGGGGCTGAGACATGAGATTTTAAAGGAGGCACATCGGTCGGTATATAATGTTCATCCGGGCTCCACCAAGATATACCATGACTTGAGAGATGTCTACCGGTGGGAAGGGATATAGAGAGATATCACGGACTTCGTTTCGAGCTTCTTGACTTTCCAGCAAGTCAAGGCCGAGTATCAAAGGCCAGCAGGAGAATTACAGGCTTTGCCTATTCCGGAGTGGAAATGGGAGTAGAATCTCTATGGATTTATCGAGGGTCTACCTAGGACCAGTCGAAGGTATGACTATATTTGGGTGATCGTAGACCGATTGACGAAAGCAGCTCACTTTCTGCCAGTGAAGACCACTTTCGGATTCGCTCCGTACGCTCAGATTTATATCGATGAGATTGTGGGACTACATGAAGTTCCGACTTGCATCGTGTCCGACAGAGGCACTCAGTTCACCAGTCGCTTTTGGCAGAGACTTCAGGAGGCATTGGGCACACGATTGAGTTTCTGTACAGCTTTCCGTCCGTAGACCGACGGTCAGTCAGAGCGGACCATACAGACTCTTGAGGACATTCTCCTAGTTTGCGTTCTAGATTTCGGTGGCAGTTGGGATCGCCACTTGCCCTTGATAGAGTTTTCCTAATAACAGATTCTAGGAGAAGATTCAGATGGCACCCTTCAAGGCATTATATGGGAGGAAATGTCGATCGCCCGTTTGTTGGACAGAGTTAAGTGAGAGCAGTATTTTGGGACTGCGGGTTATGCAGGAGACGACTGAAAAGATCCAGTTGATTCGGGATAGGATGAGAGCGGCCCAGAGCATGTAGAAGTCTTATGCTGATAGACGCCGTCGCAGACTTGAGTTCGCCGTGGGAGATCATGTTTTCCTGAGGGTTTCTCCAATGAAGGGCGTGATGAGATTCGGAAGAAAAGGAAAGCTTAGTCCCAGATATGTGGGTCCCTTTGAGATTCTAAAGCGTATCGGTACAGTTGCTTATCGTTTGGCTCTTCCACCAAGCTTCCCAGATGTTCACCCCGTGTTTCTCGTATCGATGCTCTGAAAGTACCTTTATGACCCCTCTCACGCGATTCAATACCAGATAATCTAGCTGAAGCGCGACCTTTCTTTCACTGAGCAGCCGGTGGTCATTCTGGATCGGCATGTGAAGAAAATGAGGTCAAAGGTTACACCGTCCATAAGGGTTCTTTGGCGTGGCCCGAACAGCGAAGAGGTCACGTGGGAAGCCGAGGACGAGATGCGGAAGAAATTTCCCCATCTCTTCGAAAATACGCGTGGTTAAATTTTAAATTCGGGAACCAAATTTTTTTAAGGGGGGAAGATTGTAACGTTCTGAAAATTTGATAGGGTTAATTTTATGTTAATTAGTGATAATACGTGTTTTCCGTAAAAACCTAATTATAAGTATTTCCACATAGATATAATTATACCTATTTTAATTATATAATGGTTTATGTATGAGTGTTTTATTAGCTACCTATTAATTGCTAATTTACTTAATTATTTTTCCTTAAGTATTTATTTTAAATATTATTTTAATCATACACTTACATATTTAATTAGTGTTAATTACAATTAATATAAGTTAATACAAGTTTAGTGCACCATGACACACTAAACATTTATTTGAAACATGGTTCTAGAATTTTGTAGAAAGGTAAAAGAGAAATGAAAAATAAAAGAAAATGATGAGAAAAGAATAGAATAATGAGGTATGGTATATAATAAATAAGGTATGGGTTTCATGTGACATTGTTTCCACACACACCTCACGCTCTCTTTCTCTCCCCAAAATCCTGGCCGAGCCTTCAACAGCCTTCCCCCCTCCTACAACTCCTTTCTTCATCTCATTTCAACCCTATTTTCTTATCAAAAAAATAAAATAAAAAGAATAGAGAAAGAAGGCATGGGGTATAATAAATGAGGTATGGGAGTTTTGACTTGGACTTTCACCCACACCCACACACCCCTCCCCTCTCCCCTCACTGCCGAGCTTGGCAGCAGCCCCCCTCCTCCTCTTCTTCATCTTCTTTTCTTTGTAAAACCCCCACAAATAAACTCACAAAAATCCACAAAATCCAACAAAAATACCTACAAAAATTATCACAAAATTTCTTTTAAAAAACTTAGCATGTTTCTTGATAGCAAGTAGGCATTTTGGTGGCAAGGCAAGCAAAATTGATCTTCCAAATTGTTGAGATATAAAACCTTAACCCAATTGTTATTTTGATAATTAATTGCTTTAATCTAATTTAGATTAGGTGTTAATATAGTTTTAGTTTCAAATAAAGTTTTAAAGAGAAGGTTTTGGATTAAAATTTAAGTTTTTATCATTTAATTAAGTTAACTATGTGTAAATTAACATCTAAAGACCTTGCAAAATCTAATCTAGTTGTTAACTTGCTAATCCTTACTTTTAATTATCTTAATTAAATGTTCATGCAAACTAATTTCATAATTAGTGTGTAAATAGGTGAGATTAAAATATAGTTAATAATTGTGTGGCCTAATTAAGATATTAAGTGAAATTTGTGGCCACTAGGTTTGTTAAAACACCTAGTTTTGCACTAAAATACCCTTTATTTGCTTGCTAGGTTTTTAGAATAATTAGGTTTAGATTAAGTTTGAGGTGGTGATGATCTGCAACCTAATTTCTAAGGTATGTAATGTGATGTGAGTGCGCGAATGGTACGATTGGGTTCTAGGTTTTGGGATTTCTACGCATAGCGATCCCTAGTTGTGGTTGTAGTGACGTCGTGTGCGTTTTGTGCACCAAGTGCACACAAGTCTAACTTGTGGACGTTAATTCTTTCGTATCGTTTATCTATGTGTCTCCTCAGAATATCTAGCCTTATGTGTTGCATTGTGTAATTCTAGGATCGGTTGCAGAGGCGACGGATGCGACAAGAAAAGGAAAGGTCGTGATTGGATTAGTTTAGCCGAGGCGTCCCGATAAGTAGATGTACACATCTATGGGGGGATTGTCTGGATGGCTGAAGGCGCCCGATAGTTAGGATTGCTGGTAGTGTTTGTATTTATATACGTAGTCTCCTAGTCATTCATCTCATTGCATTGCATCATCCTATATATATATGATATTATCTCATAGAACACTTGCACCATTACCATTGGTCCATGCCGCACGTGTACTATTATATGCGAACACACACGCCATTGGTAATTGCTATGTCACGATCACTATAGAACTTAATTAGAATCGGTATCTGTGCAATTGTATCATACACGATATGTAGACTTGCAGTTGTATATTCATCTCATCAGGATTAGATACATAGGTTGCTAGTCATATACCTCATGTGCGTTTGCATCATATATGATATGTAGAATTGCAGTTGTATATTCATCTCATCAGGATTGGATACGTAGGTGTTTACCGCCGAAAGCCGGGAAAGTCAAACGTCTTGCCTGCATTTGGGGGCAGATGCTATTTGGTTTTATCTGTCCACCTCTCCGAAATGCCAAGTTGATTTATGGCACCGTGTATCGGAGGTTTGGACAGATGCGGCCGTTGTAGTAGATTTCGTCAGATTCTCCCTCGTTGTGAGGGGTTTTTTGATTGTGGAGACGCTCTTCCCTGCAGGCGCAAGCCCCTGCAGTTAATTATGTTACCGTGTAGCAATAACCACTTTCTGGTGCTCCAGAAAGTCACTTCGTGTCGTGTGTGTTTGTTTTATTTTTGGTTGCCCGTGGATTGTATACGAAGACTAATTTATATTGCCGCCCGTAGGGCATGGATTAGTCCAAATCTGTATATTCTTAGATTTGGGTTTTGTTTGATTTAAGGATCGTTAATCTCGTTTTGAGATTAAGATCAACTTAAATATTTGTTAAGGATACATTAGTCTAATTTTAGATTAAGATCTACTTAAAAAGGTTTTAGGATCATTTAGATCCAACGAAAGAGCATTTGGGCTCTATTATTTTAGTTTAAGGACGTTGCGGTCCGTTATTAGTTTAGGTACGTTGCGGTCCATTGGGTTTAAGGACATCATAGTCTGTATTTAAGGACATCATAGTCCATGTAGTTTAAGGACATCATAGTCCATGTTTAAGGACATCATAGTCTATAAAGTTTAGTTTAGGGACGTTGCGGTCCATAGGGTTTAAGGACATCATAGTCCATGTTTAAGGACATCATGGTCCATAGAGTTTATTTTAGGGACGTTGCGGTCCATTGGGTTTAAAGACATCACAGTCCATGTTTAAGGACATCATGGTCCACAGAGTTTTGGCTCATCGGTTTTGAGGTGCGCCAAGAGTTATTGGTTATTGGGACCCTCCACCTCTCTGAAGACGTTAAAGAATTACAACGACATGTATCAGAGGTGTGCAGAGATTTACCCTTGAACCAAATTCCCGATAGAGGGGAGATATGGGATGAACGTCATTTTAGATGCCATATGTTAGGAGAACATTAGTCATCTTTGGGACTAAGATTTGTTTGGGGAGACCTGAGCATGGGGGCTCGGTTGATTGGTGGCCAAAAGAGTCTTGGTTTCGGGAGACTTGGCTAATTTGGGTTGAGGTTGATTTCCCCTAGTTACCCCACAGTGCTAAGCACTGAATCAGTGTTAAACACTGAACTTTGGAGGCGCTCACGTGTGAACACGTGAGGGTCCCCAAAGTGGGCGCTGTTCTTGAGTTTATTCCCTCTTTTATATATAAAAGTGCTGAGCATTTGGCTCACGTGTGAGCACGTGAGGCGCCCGAGATGGGAACTGTTCTCTGAATTTAATTCCTCTTTATAAGTGCTAAGCACTTGGTTCATCAAATGGTCACGTGCGAACACGTGAGGTGCCTTCATAATGTGAGCGCAGTTTCTTAGGCTTATTCCCTTTCTGTGTATAAGTGTTAA
Organism: Agapanthus africanus; assembly: GCA_030015575.1. Lineage (NCBI taxonomy): Eukaryota > Viridiplantae > Streptophyta > Magnoliopsida > Asparagales > Amaryllidaceae > Agapanthus > Agapanthus africanus. The sequence continues at coordinate 810,794,318 of JASDDO010000019.1, read as the reverse complement.
ACATTTGGTCTTATAGCCCTCATGTGTGGACATGTGAAGCACCACTGTGCTAAGCACTTAGCTCATAGAATGCTCTTGTGCGAACACGTTGTTCGCCGCCGAAATCGGGGAAAGACAAATGCCTTGCCTGAATTTGGGGGCAGATGCTATTTGGGTTTATCCGTCCACCTATCCGAAGATGCCAAGTTGATTTATGGCACCGTGTATCGGAGGTTTAGACAGATGCGGTCATTGTAGCAGACTTCGTCAGATTCCCCCTCGTGTACGAGGCGTTTTTGATTATGGGGACGCTCTTCCCGGCAGGCGCAAGCCCCTGCAGTTAATTACGCTACCGCATCGCGGTAACCACTTTCTTCTTCTCCAGATGGTCACTTCGTGTCATGTGTGTTTGTTTTATTTTTGGTTGCCCGTGGATTGTATACGGAGACTAATTTATGTTGTCGCCCGTAGGGCGTGGATTAGTCCAAATCCGTATTTTCTTAGATTTGGGTTTGATTTGGTTTAAGGTCGTTAATCTTATTTCAGATTAAGATCAACTTAAACGTTTGTCGAGAATAGGTTAGTCTAATTTTAGACTAAGATCTACTCAACGGGATTTTGGATCTTTTAGATCCAACGAAAGAATATTTGGACTCTATCATTTTAGTTTAGGGACATTGCGGTTCATTGGATTTAAGGATATCGTAGTCCATGGAGTTTAAAGACATCATAGTCTGTGTTTAAAGACATCATAGTCTATTTTAAAGACATCATAGTCTGTGAGGTTTAAAGGCATCGTAGTCTATAAAGTTTCTGGTTGTCGGGACCAACCACCTCTCTGAAGATGTTGAAGAATTACAACGACACATATCAGAGGTGTGAAGAGATATACCCTTGAACCAACGTCCCAATTGGGGGAATGGGATGAACATCAGTTTAGATGCCATTTGTTGAGAGCTTATTAGCTGTCTTTGGGGCTGAGATCGGTTTTGGAGACCCTGAGCATGAGGGGCTCAATTGATGGTCCTTGGAAATTTGGTCTGAGTCTGGCTAATATTAGCCTTTCACGGTGTTCAACACTAGTATATATTCAGCGTTCACGTGCTCTCACGTGAGGTGTTCAAAATAGTGTTAAACACTAAAATTCAAAGGTGCTCATGTAGGGTCACATGAGACGCTTGAAGTAGTATTAAACTTCAAGAATTTGAGGTGCTCTTTCTTTGGGTTTATTCCCTTGTTCTTTTCTGAGCGCTGAGCACTATTGGCTCACGTGAGATCACGTGAGGCACCCAAAAATGGAAACTGCCTTTAATTTATTCCCTTTTTGCTTTGTAAGTGCTAAGCACTACTTGGGGGTCACGTGGGGTCCGTGAGGCGCTCCAAAAATAGGGTTTATTTCCTTTTCTCTTTTATAAGTGTTGAGCACTTCTCAGGGGTCACGTGGGGTCACATAAGGCGCTCCAAAAATAGGGTTTATTCTCTTTTCTCTTTTATAAGTGCTGAGCACTTCTCAGGGGTCACGTGGGGTCACTTGAGGCGCTCCAAAAATAGGGTTTATTCCCTTTTCTCTTTTATAAGTGCTGAGCACTTCTCATGGGTCACGTGGGGTCACGTGGCTAGATTTCAGTCTTTCCTTTTTTGTTCCTCAAAGATTCTCACGTGGGAACACGTGAGCTTTTATTGTGTAGCGTTGAACGCTAATGAAACACCAGGCTGTTCTTCTATGGTTCTAGGGAATCAAGTTCTCCTTTTGTTCTTTAAAATGATTAAATTCTTTTTAAAGAGTTAAACCCTAGTTTCAGAGTAATTAAATTCCCACATGTTTTGTAAGAGTTAAACTCTTTTAGATTCAGTTCTTTTCCCTAGGTTTTGAATCTGCATGACAGAATCTCCCCGATGAGAATTAAATTCTCAACTTGTGGGGAGATCTGCTTCTGCAGATCTTAACTAGAGGAAAAACTAAGTTCTTTGAGAAGGGTTAATCTCTTGGTTTGAGAATTAAATTCTCTTTTTGTGGGAGCTTTTGGAAGGAGTTCCTATTCTTTAGAGAATTAAATTCTCTTTCTATTTTTCTTCCCTTCTCCTTCCGTCTCTCTTTTTTTTCTCCTCCCCTTGATCCTATTTATATGAGAAAAAAAAAATCAATTTGTTAAGGGAATCCCTCATTGAGAGATCATGATTGATTTCATGATCTTTTAGATCAATCGGTGAATTTTATTCACCGTTGGATTTTTAATCCAAAGGCTCTCTGTTTAACAGAGAAGATCTCTTATTTGTTTAACAAGATTATGAATATCTTGTTAGGTTTGACAAGATTAGAATTTTATTCTATCATATCCTTTTGGTTTAATAAGATCAGAAATATATTTTCTTAATATAGAATTTAATTCTATCATATAGATATCTTGTTAGTTTAATAAGATTAGAATTTTATTCTAACATAGAATTCTGATCATATGAATATCTTGTTAATTTAACAAGATTAGGAAAATATTTTCCTATGATAGAAATTTATTCTACCAGATGATCACCGTTGGATCTTTGATCCAAAGGTCCTTTGTTTAACAGAGAAGATCTTTTTAGTTTGAGAAAGATCAGGAAAATATTTTCCAAAATAGAATTTAATTCTAGAATTTGATAGGAGCATTTTAAACTGGGGCGCTCACATGCTTTGCATGTGAGAGGCAAGAGAACTCATGTGTTTAACACGTGACCTCTGCTGTGGGTTTTAACCTGTTTATGTTCAGCGCTCATATGCTTTGCATATGAGCGCTCACGTGTTTTACACGTGAGGCATGTTTGGCCATTGGTGATTTATGTTCAGCGCTTATATACTTCGCATATGAGCGCTCACGTGTTTTACACGTGAGGCCTGTTTGGCCCTTCAAGTTTATTTTATTCAGCGCTCATATGCTTTGCATATGAGCGCTCACGTGTTTTAAACGTGAGGCCAAATTTTGAGGACTCTCCCCCTTTTTATAAGGGAACAAGTAGCTCTTGGCCGAAAATTTTGGCGGGAACAAACGTGAGGTGCTCAAAATGTGAGCGCTGTCTTTAGAATTTTCCCCCTTTTTCATATAAGTGTTGAACAACTACTTAGGGGTCACGTGGGAACACGTGAGGCGTCCTAAAATTGAAACTGTCTTTGGGTTTATTCCTTTTTTCATGAAATTGCCGAGCGCTCATTTTAAAGGGTCACGTGGGAGCAGTGATTCAGTTTCAGTCATTCTTTTTGTTCATCAGAGGTGCTCATGTGGGAACACGTGAGTTTTGCTGTGTAGCGTTGAACGCTAATGAATCTCCAGGCTATTCTTCAATGGTTATGAGGAATCAAGTTCTCCTTTTGTTTTTTGCAGAGATTAAATTCTTTTTAAAGGGTTAAACCCTAGTTTCAGAGGAATTAAATTCCTATATATTTTGTAAGAGTTAACTCTTTTGAACTCAGTTCTTTCCCCTAGGTTTTAAATCTGCATGAATGAATCTCCTCGATGAGAATTAAATTCTCAACTTATGGGAAGATCGGCTTCTGCAGATCTTAACCAGAGGAAGAACTAAGTTCTTTGAGAAGAGTTAAACTCTTGCTTTGAGAATTAAATTCTCTTTTTGTTTTGTTGGAGCTTTTGGGAGGGGTTCCTCTTCTTTCTAAAGAATTAAATTCTCTCTCTATTTTTCTTCCCCTCTCCCCCTCTGTGTGCCTTTTTTTCCTCCTCTCCTTGCTCCTATTTATATGAGAAGAAAAAAATCAATTTGTTAAGGGAATCCCTCATTGAGAGATCATGATTGATTTCATGATCTTTTAGATCAATCGGTGAATTTTATTCACCGTTGGATTTTTAATCCAAAGGCTCTCTGTTTAACAGAGAAGATCTCTTATTTGTTTAACAAGATTATGAATATCTTGTTAGGTTTGACAAGATTAGAATTTTATTCTATCATATCCTTTTGGTTTAATAAGATCAGAAATATATTTTCTTAATATAGAATTTAATTCTATCATATAGATATCTCGTTAGTTTAATAAGATTAGAATTTTATTCTAACATAGAATTCTGATCATATGAATATCTTGTTAATTTAACAAGATTAGGAAAATATTTTCCTATGATAGAAATTTATTCTACCAGATGATCACCGTTGGATCTTTGATCCAAAGGTCCTTTGTTTAACAGAGAAGATCTTTTTAGTTTGAGAAAGATCAGGAAAATATTTCCCAAAATAGAATTTAATTCTAGAATTTGATAGGAGCATTTTAAACTGGGGCGCTCACATGCTTTGCATGTGAGAGGCAAGAGAACTCATGTGTTTAACACGTGACCTCTGCTGTGGGTTTTAACCTGTTTATGTTCAGCGCTCATATGCTTTGCATATGAGCGCTCACGTGTTTTACACGTGAGGCATGTTTGGCCATTGGTGATTTATGTTCAGCGCTTATATGCTTCGCATATGAGCGCTCACGTGTTTTACACGTGAGGCCTGTTTGGCCCTTCAAGTTTATTTTATTCAGCGCTCATATGCTTTGCATATGAGCGCTCACGTGTTTTAAACGTGAGGCCAAATTTTGAGGACTCTCCCCCTTTTTATAAGGGAACAAGTAGCTCTTGGCCGAAAATTTTGGCGGGAACAAACGTGAGGTGCTCAAAATGTGAGCGCTGTCTTTAGAATTTTCCCCCTTTTTCATATAAGTGTTGAACAACTACTTAGGGGTCACGTGGGAACACGTGAGGCGTCCTAAAATTGAAACTGTCTTTGGGTTTATTCCTTTTTTCATGAAATTGCCGAGCGCTCATTTTAAAGGGTCACGTGGGAGCAGTGATTCAGTTTCAGTCATTCTTTTTGTTCATCAGAGGTGCTCATATGGGAACACGTGAGTTTTGCTGTGTAGCGTTGAACGCTAATGAATCTCCAGGCTATTCTTCAATGGTTATGAGGAATCAAGTTCTCCTTTTGTTTTTTGCAGAGATTAAATTCTTTTTAAAGGGTTAAACCCTAGTTTCAGAGGAATTAAATTCCTATATATTTTGTAAGAGTTAACTCTTTTGAACTCAGTTCTTTCCCCTAGGTTTTAAATCTGCATGAATGAATCTCCTCGATGAGAATTAAATTCTCAACTTATGGGAAGATCGGCTTCTGCAGATCTTAACCAGAGGAAGAACTAAGTTCTTTGAGAAGAGTTAAACTCTTGCTTTGAGAATTAAATTCTCTTTTTGTTTTGTTGGAGCTTTTGGGAGGGGTTCCTCTTCTTTCTAAAGAATTAAATTCTCTCTCTATTTTTCTTCCCCTCTCCCCCTCTGTGTGCCTTTTTTTCCTCCTCTCCTTGCTCCTATTTATATGAGAAGAAAAAAATCAATTTGTTAAGGGAATCCCTCATTGAGAGATCATGATTGATTTCATGATCTTTTAGATCAATCGGTGAATTTTATTCACCGTTGGATTTTTAATCCAAAGGCTCTCTGTTTAACAGAGAAGATCTCTTATTTGTTTAACAAGATTATGAATATCTTGTTAGGTTTGACAAGATTAGAATTTTATTCTATCATATCCTTTTGGTTTAATAAGATCAGAAATATATTTTCTTAATATAGAATTTAATTCTATCATATAGATATCTCGTTAGTTTAATAAGATTAGAATTTTATTCTAACATAGAATTCTGATCATATGAATATCTTGTTAATTTAACAAGATTAGGAAAATATTTTCCTATGATAGAAATTTATTCTACCAGATGATCACCGTTGGATCTTTGATCCAAAGGTCCTTTGTTTAACAGAGAAGATCTTTTTAGTTTGAGAAAGATCAGGAAAATATTTCCCAAAATAGAATTTAATTCTAGAATTTGATAGGAGCATTTTAAACTGGGGCGCTCACATGCTTTGCATGTGAGAGGCAAGAGAACTCATGTGTTTAACACGTGACCTCTGCTGTGGGTTTTAACCTGTTTATGTTCAGCGCTCATATGCTTTGCATATGAGCGCTCACGTGTTTTACACGTGAGGCATGTTTGGCCATTGGTGATTTATGTTCAGCGCTTATATGCTTCGCATATGAGCGCTCACGTGTTTTACACGTGAGGCCTGTTTGGCCCTTCAAGTTTATTTTATTCAGCGCTCATATGCTTTGCATATGAGCGCTCACGTGTTTTAAACGTGAGGCCAAATTTTGAGGACTCTCCCCCTTTTTATAAGGGAACAAGTAGCTCTTGGCCGAAAATTTTGGCGGGAACAAACGTGAGGTGCTCAAAATGTGAGCGCTGTCTTTAGAATTTTCCCCCTTTTTCATATAAGTGTTGAACAACTACTTAGGGGTCACGTGGGAACACGTGAGGCGTCCTAAAATTGAAACTGTCTTTGGGTTTATTCCTTTTTTCATGAAATTGCCGAGCGCTCATTTTAAAGGGTCACGTGGGAGCAGTGATTCAGTTTCAGTCATTCTTTTTGTTCATCAGAGGTGCTCATGTGGGAACACGTGAGTTTTGCTGTGTAGCGTTGAACGCTAATGAATCTCCAGGCTATTCTTCAATGGTTATGAGGAATCAAGTTCTCCTTTTGTTTTTTGCAGAGATTAAATTCTTTTTAAAGGGTTAAACCCTTGTTTCAGAGGAATTAAATTCCCATATATTTTGTAAGAGTTAACTCTTTTGAACTCAGTTCTTTCCCCTAGGTTTTAAATCTGCATGAATGAATCTCCTCGATGAGAATTAAATTCTCAACTTATGGGAAGATCGGCTTCTGCAGATCTTAACCAGAGGAAGAACTAAGTTCTTTGAGAAGAGTTAAACTCTTGCTTTGAGAATTAAATTCTCTTTTTGTTTTGTTGGAGCTTTTGGGAGGGGTTCCTCTTCTTTCTAAAGAATTAAATTCTCTCTCTATTTTTCTTCCCCTCTCCCCCTCTGTGTGCCTTTTTTTCCTCCTCTCCTTGCTCCTATTTATATGAGAAGAAAAAAATCAATTTGTTAAGGGAATCCCTCATTGAGAGATCATGATTGATTTCATGATCTTTTAGATCAATCGGTGAATTTTATTCACCGTTGGATTTTTAATCCAAAGGCTCTCTGTTTAACAGAGAAGATTTCTTGTTTGTTTAACAAGATTATGAATATTCTGTTAGTTTTAATAAGATTAGAATTTTATTCTATCATATTTTTTTAGTTTAACAAGATCAGAAATATATTCTCTTAATATAGACTTTAATTCTATCATATAGATATCTCGTTAGTTTAATAAGATTAGAATTTTATTCTAACATAGAATTCTGATCATATGAATATCTTTTTAATTTAACAAGATTAGGAAAATATTTTCCTATGATAGAACTTTATTCTACCAGATGATGACCGTTGGATCTTTGATCCAAAAGCCCTCTGTTTAACAGAGAAGATCTTTTTAATTTGAGAAAGATCAGGAAAATATTTTCCAAAATAGAATTTAATTCTAGAATTTGATAGGATCATTTTAAATTGGGGCGCTCACATGCTTTGCATGTGAGAGGCAAGAGAACTCATGCGTTTAACACGTGACCTCTGTTGTGGGTTTTAGCCTGTTTATGTTCAGCGCTCATATGCTTTGCATATGAAAGCATATGAGCGCTCACGTGTTTTACACGTGAGGCCTGTTTGGCCATTGGTGATTTATGTTCAGTGCTTATATGTTTTGCATATGAGCGCTCACGTGTTTTACACGTGAGGCATGTTTGGCCCTTTAAGTTTATTTTATTTAGCGCTCATACGCATTGCATATGAGCGCTCACGTGTTTAACACATGATGCTTGTTTGGCCCTTAATTGTTTTATTCAGCGCTCATACGCTTTGCATATGAGCGCTCACGTGTTTAACACGTGATACCAAATTTTGAGAACTCCCCCCTTTTTTATAAGGGAACAAGTAGCTCTTGGCCGAAAATTTTGGCGGGAACAAATGCCTCCCACTACTTTGCCCACGTATGTATGTACGTGGGTGAAGTAGTGCAAAGTAATGTGTGACCATAAAATTGATGGCCTAGGAGACAAGTTTAGGGTCCTTGTAACCTAAGACTTTCCAACTTTATGAGCCATGAGTCGAGACGGGTCAAGAAGTTCTCGCAGGAACATTATTTTCCCTACGAGTCGAGACGAATCGAGAAGTTCTCGCAAGGACACTAATTTCCTTACGAGTCGAGACGAATCAAGAATTTCTCGCATGGACACTAATTTCCTTACGCGTCAAAATGAATCGAGAGATTATTGGTTGACTTGATTCCGAGACGGAGCATTGTTCCAGCGGGGAGGTCATTGGTTGACTTGTTTCCAAGACGGAGCATTGCTCCAGCGAGGAGGTCATTGGTTGGCTTGTTTTCGAGACGGAGCATTGCTCCGGCGGAGAGGTCATTGGTTGATTTATTTCCGAGACGGAGTATTGCTCCGGCAGGGAGGTCATTGGTTGACTTGTTTCCGAGACGGAACATTGCTCCGGCGGGGCGGTCATTGGTTGATTTGTTTCCGAGACGGAGCATTGCGGATAGGGAGGTCATTGGTTGACTTGTTTCCGAGATGTAGCGTTGCTCCGGCAAGGAGGTCATTGGTTGACTTGTTTCCGAGACAGAGAGTTTGCTCCGGCTGGGAGGTCATTGGTTGACTTGCTCCGCTTACTGCGGTGTTAGGATTGACTTGCTCCGCTTTCTGCGGTGTCGGGGTTGACTTGCTCCACTTTCTGCGATGTCGAGAAGGAACGCCGTGTTGATCTTCTGGGATACAAATGCTGCCGTTGAGATCTGACTCTCCTTTTGACAGAGTCTGTTGGGACATGTGGTTCCCTTTGCGTTTATGCCCATGGATTGTATACAGGGGTCAGTATGGACTCGCCTTTAGGGCAAAAATTTTATTCCTTCATTTTTTTCTTTCCGCGATGCTCTATCATTTCAGCTTTTTATATCGCAAAAGTTGTGATTGCTTAATCATTTCGGCTATTTTTCGCGGTGCCCAATCATTTCGGCCGTTTTTCTTTTTACTCGCTGCTTTTTATTGCAAGTTGCCCAATCATTTCGGCTATTTTTATATGTCTTTTTGGCTCGTTGACTTTGTTGCGAGTATGGACTTGAGATCTGATACCAATCTTAGCATCAGCATCGCTGCGACTGGAATATTGCCATGAGCGAATCATCACTTGCCGTGAAAGGACTTGGAATTTGTTACCGATTTTAGGCATCGGCATCGCTACAACTAGGATATTACCAGGAGCGAATTATCATTTGCCTTTATCGATTCGAACAAAGGTGGCTTAGCAAACAGAGTTGGGATCCTGTCGACTAAGGCTTTTGACTTCATGAACCGTAAGGGTCTCATAAAGGTGTTTCTCCCTACGAGTCGTGAGGATCTCGTAGGTGCGTTTTCTCCTTAAGAATCGTGAGGATTCTTAAGTGTGTGTTCTCTTATAAGTCGTAAGGATCTTACAAGAATGTTTTCTCCTTATAAGTCGATAGGACTTACAAGTGTCGTTCACCACATGAGAACATTTCGCGCCATTGGTGGAACTTGGTGGGGAGACGTTTATTTATGCCCGTGGATTGTATACAAGGGTCAATATTGACCGCATGTAGGGCAAACTGGGGGATGTGATGGCTTAAGAACAGGTTCATATCCCTGTAACTTAAGGCTTTCGAATCCTATGAGCCGTGAGGGTCTCATAAGGGGGATTCTCCTTACGAGTCGTGAGTATCTCGTAAGTAAAATTTCTTCTTAGGGATCGTAGGGATCTCTAAGTGTGTTGCTCCCTTGTGAGTCGTAAGAATCTTACGTAGGTATTTTCTCCTTACAATGTCGAGAGGACCTTGCAAGTGTTTTCATTTTAACGAGATTGCGCCCATTCGGGTTTTCACAAGCTCGCCGGTAGCCCTGCTGTTTTTACTCACGGAGCCCTTTCGGGTTTTCATCCGTGCCCATTTCGCTTGTGGACATACCGTTTTTTTGTTTTTTTACGATGAAACTCTCGAGAATAGTTTCGCCACATGTGACCCATCTATTTGCCGGTGGGATTTGAGTTGCAGTCCTCACTGCTGGGGCTTGTGGACTTGCATTCCACTATCGCCATGTTAGAGGCGACGTTGTTAGTTTAGGGACATCTCGGTCCGTTGTTAGTATAAAGACATCTCGGTCCAATATTAGTTTAAGGATATCTCAGTCCATTATTAGTTTAAGAACATCTCGGTCCATAGCTAGTTTAAGGACATCTCGGTCCGTTGTTAGTTTAGGGACGTTTCGGTCCGTTGTTAGTTTAGGGACGTTTCGGTCCGTTTTTTTCCACGTTTGGAATGGGTATTGTTTGATGCTACTTTTAGATTCTTGACTCAAGAAGATAGCGAGCGGACATAGGCGTCGTCATCTATCATTGACCTGAGTCGTGACTCGTCAGGCGTAGTACTTCTTCAAGAATCGACCGTTTATTGGCCGAAAGGGTCTTTCGCCATGCATATCCATGAGCAAGTAATCCCCACCTTGGTAGACTTTGTCTATGATGTACGGGCCCTCATAGTTTGGCTCAAATTTCCCCCGTTTAGCATGACTGGGGATCATAGGTCTTTTGACAACTAGCACGGGTTCGCCTTGGCGGAATGTTCTTGGCCTAGTTAACCTTTCGTATGAGCGTGTAATCTTTGCTTTGTAAGCCTCCAAGTTTTGCTATGCCATGAGACGAGTTTCATCGAGGCCGTTTAGCTCTTCAAGCCGAAGATGAGCATTCTCTTCATCTGTTAGCTCATAATAAACCGCCACTCGTAAAGAGGGTAACTCTATCTCGAGGGGGAGCACCGCTTCTGTGCCGAATACCAACGCGAATGGCGTTGTATTTATGGCTATTTTGAACGTAGTCCGATAAGCCCAGAGAGCTTCATGTAGTTTTTCGTGCCAGTCCTTTTTGTTTCTGGACACCGTCTTCTTTACGATCTTCATCAAGATCTTGTTGAAAGGCTCGGCTAGACCGTTAGCTCGGGAATTATAGACCGAAGAGTATCTCCAGTCTATATTATGTTGATGTGCGAAGCGGCTGATTTTGTGACTTCTGTAGGCCGGCCCGTTATAAAAGATAATCCGTTGCGGAGTGCCGAACTGATAGATGACGTGTGTCTTGAAGAAATGGAAGATGTTCTCCGTCTTCACTTCTCTTAGTGGTATGGCTTCTGCCCACTTAGAGAAGTAATCAGTTGTCGCCGATATGAACCGATGTCTTTTGGACGATGTTGGTTCGATGGGCCCAATTTTATCGGTTCCCCACATTTCAAACGGCTAGCTAGCCACTGTTGGGTGTAGTGGGTTTAGATGCAGGTGGATGAAGTCTCCATGAATTTGGCACGAGTGGCACTGCTTCGCGTATTCGAGGCAATCCTGAATCATCGTGGGCCAATAGTAGCCCATTCTTTTGATCTTCAACTTCATCTTTGGCCCGGCTTGATGAGAAACGCAGAGTCCGTCATGAGTTTCTTGGACGACTCTCCTTGCTTCTTCCGGTCCTAGGCATCTCAGCCACAGAGAGTCGAACGATCTCTTATATAGAGTATCATTGACAAAGACAAAAGACAGAGCTCGTTTCATGAGATGATGTCTTGAGGATGCATCTTCATGTGTTCGACGAGATTTGAAGTAGTCTATGAAGACTTCTCTCCAATCCTTAGCTTTTTCTTGATCCTCTATTTGCAGGGTTATTTGCTTGGTCGCTTCCTTTTCTTCTGACGACTCCGGAGATATTTCTGCTGGTGCAAGAACTCGACGGCTATGCACAACGATTCTTACATCATCGAAGTTTTCGTCATCCAGTTCTTTAGTGAGTTTGGCTAATGCATCCGCTTTCCTATTTTCTGTACGTGGTATGCTTTCTAGGGTATAGGAAGGGATTTGAGTCAATAACTGTTGCACTCTTTTGCCATATTTTACCAACTCTGGTTTGCACGTTTGATAGTCGTCATTTACTTAACTAACGACCAGCTGGGGTCTCCGTATATATGGAGATTTTCGATCCCCATGTCAACAGCAATCTCAAGACCTGCTATCAAATCCTCACATTTCGCTTCGTTGTTTGTTCTTGGCTCCATTAAGGAAAAGGAAAAGCGTATTATCCCTCCTTATGGAGTCATAAAGATGAGGCCTACCCCAGATTTGATTATTGGGAAGTTATGCTTTCGCTTCTTTATGGAAGATGTCCCATCGAAGCAGAGTTCCCATCGGGTATCGCTCCCTCCTTCCTCCCCGTCAAACACGTGCTTGTCTGGCAATTCGCAATTTAGGGGTGAATCGGCAGGTATCGGATGCTCAGCGAGGAAGTCGGCGATGGCCTGGCCTTTCACTGCCTTGAGAGGTCGATAAATTATCGAGAACTCCATCAAGAGGATGGCCCATTTAGCGAGTATGGCTCTTGACATCAAATATTTGAGAGGATCCACCTTTGATATGAGATGGACCTCATGCGCCAAAGCATAATGTCGAAGCTTCGTTATAGTGAAAATTAACGCCAGGCAGTGTTTTTCGATAGGGGAGTAGTTGTTTTCTGCCCCCAGGAGAACTCAACTCAAATAGTAGAGGGTCTCTCTTTCCCTTGGTCGTTCTCCTGTGCCCATAGCACGCCTAAAGAACCTTCAAGGGCAGTTGTGTACAGGATGAGGGGCTTTCTCTTGACCAGAGCGGTCAATACCGACGGATTCTGCAGGTAATGCTTGATTTTGTCCAGTGCACTTTGGCATTTATGATCCCAAACGAACGGGGTTCCCTTCTTCATCAGGTGACTGTAGGGACGGCATTTTCCGGAGAGGTTGACTTGGAGTTTGACATCTGTTTAGGCATCTGCATCGCAACAACTGGGATATCGCCAGGAGCGACTCATCATTTTCCCCTGTCGATTTGGATAAAGGTGGCTTAGTAGACAGCGTTAGGATCCTGTCGATTAAGACTTTTGACTTTACGAGCCGTAAAGGTCTCTTAAAGGGTTTTCTCCCTACGAGTCGTGAGGATCTCGTAGGCGTACTTTCTCCTTAAGAATCGTAGGGATTCCTAAGTGATGTCTTTTCTTGTAGGTCGTAAGGATCTTCCAAGAGTGTTTTCTCCTTATAAGTCGAGAGGACCTATAAGTGTTATTCACCATATGGGGACAGTTCTTGCCATTTGTAAAACTTGGCAAAGAAATATTTATTCGTGCCCATGCCTGTAGGGCAATTTGAGAGATATGACGGCTTAAGAACAGGTCTAGATCCCTATAACTTGAGGCTTTTGAATCCTATGAGCCGTGAGGGTCTCACAGGGGGATTCTCCTCACGAGTCGTGAGGATCTCGTAAGTGTATTTATTTTAACGAGATTGCGCCCTTCTGGGTTTTCACAAGCTCGCCGGCAGTCCTGCTGTTTTTACTCACGGCGCCTTTGGGGTTTTCATCCGTGCCCATCTTGCTTGCGGACGTACCTTTTTTTATGTTTTTTTAATGAGATTGCACTCTTCTGAGTTTTCACAAGCTCGCTGACAGTCCTGCTGTTTTTACTCACGGCGCCCTTTCGGGTTTTCATCCGTGCCCATTTTTCTTGTGGATATACCGTTTTTTTAGCGAGACATTCCACTAGGTTGTGGGACCTGTTTATAGGCCCTTTAATATCCTTCCTGTCTTTTGAGAAGAAAGGAGCATTCTTCATAAAGATTCTTCCGCCTGTGAGGAATATGCCCCCTGTGTATATCTCGTAGGGAATGGGTACCCACGTCATCGCTATTTCGGCAACAGGTTGCTTCGGTGCCGCTTATTTTTGTTGAGCGTAGGCGACAAACGCCATCTCGCCTCCGCCTTTTTACTCGTCATCATCGGATGAGAAAGAGTCTTGACCAATTTGATCCAATCGAGCCATTTTATCCATGAGTTCTTGGAAGGTCGCCGGCTTGAAGAGGGCCATATATGAGGATGCCTTTGAATTTGGGTCAAGGGTGGCTATGAGCATTCCCATGGCTGCAACTTCATCGATGCGTTGCTTGTATTTGACCAGAGATTTCGCCATCGGGTAACATATTGAACCCAAGTCTCATTCGGTCTAACCCTTTCGTTGACCAGCGCCGTCACGGTTGTATGCTCGTTCTCATTAATGAATACCTGACAGAAGAGCATATCCATCTCATCGAAGGTATTCATAGAGTCATTCGGGAGTTCCGCATACCATTCGAAGGCAATGCACGCCAGACAACTGACGAACTGTCAGAAGAGAAGTATATCATTCTCTCCTGTGTTACCGCACATGGATTTAAATCATGCGATGTGCTAGTGAGGATTCCCGATTCCTTTGTATATGTGGAATTGGAAGTATGTATTCTTACGGGTACTGTATTTGATCGTAGCACGCCGGATACGGTCGACCAGTCTTGATTAGCCTATTTGAGGCTTCACTGGCATAGTGAGTTTTGACTTGCCGAGCAATATATGTGTCCAGCTTTTCTTTTGGAATCATTTCCTCTTCGGCCGTTGATGAGACTCGTAGAGGATTTGAAATGTGACCCTTGTCTTTAAGAGCGACTACCGGCAGTTCACTTGCTTATGGTTCCGATTGAACCATCGTTCCGGACATTTCTGTCGCTTCTTCGTCTTTCTTTTTGAGAGCGTGATTTAGGAAATCAATATCCAACTCGTGCTCTGTTCTTTCTGTAGGGTTCCTAGGCACCCTAAAGAGGTCTCACAAGGCATCGAACATGCCAATTTCAAAAATTATGGTGCCGAGAAACCCTAGTGTACGGATCGTTTGCTAGAAAACTAGGCGAAAAAGCTAACTAGTTAACACCTTAACTAATGAGAAAACGGAAATACAACCTTTGTAGATCCGGTGCTCCACCTCCACGGCTCTGCAATGAAGTCTCCTCGCTGTCCAAGACGGATCCCGGGCTCAAGCGTCGGCTTCATCGGAGAATGGACGGGCTAGGTCATCGACAACGTGCCGAAGATGATCTACGTCGAAGCATCACTAGATCAAGCTCCACCTTCACCGAGCCTTGAAAACTTGTGAAGGAAACACACTCTACTACTTGGCAAGAGGTAGAGGATGAAGAAATAGGAAGTGGGTAGACTTTAGAATTGGATTTCTCACTCATCTTCATCAATCACCATTGATGAAGTGGAGGTTTCTTCATTGAAGATGAAGAAGAAGAAGAAGATAAAGCTATGATAAGTTAATTCCAAAAAATAAAATTAAAAGAATACTTATCATGACCAAACCATGGTCAAGTGTAGAGAATAAATCATGGTTAGTGGGATGGTTAGGGTTAAGCATGAGACAAAATGGTCACTTGGTCAAAGTCTTCATGAAGCTTCATGAACAAAAGAAAACAAGCCACCATTTTCTCATTTGCTTGTCTATTTCCAAAAGAATAAATAAATGAATAAGGAAATAGTAAACCCTAACCATTTCATTAACCAAGGTTTAATTCTTTACACTTAACCAAAAGGCATGCATCATCAAACATGATACAAGCAAGTGCACAAAATCATATCGCATATGCAATGCGCACATCCGAGTGAGAAAATCCATTTAAAGTGAACCGATACTAGTTAATGCAAAGTAATATATCAAATATATAATTATGCATTAAATAATTAAATCAACACTTGATTCAATGATCCGGTCATGTCGCACACAACCGACTAGTATACAATGTATCGGCTTATCGAATCAATCCTTGATTCGATAACTAGGTTATATCGCATACAACCATTCGACACATTCATCGCGAGAATGGAATACGGTATCACATACACGTATTATTCTTAGTCCCGCACATATCTCATATGCGCTCCTATTTCGTTTCGCTTGAACCAGGAAACCTCTGTGTAGGACTCTAAAGACTCGTCAATACGCCGGCAGCAGGTGATGATCATATCAAGCACCCACAAGCCGCAAGCGGTCTGCTAAACGTAACGGCCATCCGGGTATTGAGCGATCTGAAGATCGACGAGCAAGCCCGCTCACACTCCAGTGAATCCAACCAGTAACACTACCGTACAGTCCGGTCTGATCGTCTGATATGTCGCATATCTCGCCTAGGGGTGGTAAACGTCAGACCCCAATAGCTCGATAAGTCGTGTCGATATGAGGTCTATAACAATTCGAGAAACTACTGGTAACACTTACCAGTAAATCTCAGCAACCCTGGCCAGGGATTTCCTGTTATAGCCAATCAAACACAGCGCAACATCAACTCCCTATACCGGGAGAGACGAATCCCCTCCTATCGCTCATTGCCTCCATGTGACTCGGGACTGTACCCAAAAACCACCGTTTTGCACGCCCTCTTGGATGTGGTAAGATGGAAATCAAAGCACAGTGGGAACCACACAAGACTCTATGACGATCTCGGGTCTACAGACTAACCTGTACCAGTGTCACCAGAGAACTGTCATCTGACGTGAGGTATAATACCATCTGGGAGTTCTCGGCGAGTCCGTCCAGTGTACCCAGTCTCCACTGAGCACCCGTATATCATCTCTGATGTCAAACACCAATGGATATGGGATCATCCATCGCCCATCTGTATGGGTCGAGAAGGTATACGCTAGTCTACTCTGGTATATCGATGCCCCGTCTCGATACACCCACGACTAGGGACTTTGAAGGATGTACTTATAGACTATCTGTCCCCACTAGTATGATCTGCATCATAGTCCAGGTAGTCAAGTACGCATCCTAAGGGCTTTACCAACATGTATCAGAGAGACAATCAATGTACACGTTAAGGTAAAGAGCAACCAGATAGCATACTATCATGTCGAGCAAGAAAGTCCTCCCTATATATGTCCCAGCATCCACTACAATATACATCCTATGTATAGTAATGGCATCTAGGGCATACATATAACTAACAATCTCCCACTTGCACTAGGGCCATCTGATAGCAGTGGTTGTAGTATCTCATACTCAACCATCCCATAAAAGTCTCTCTCTGGGAACAGGCCTTTGTGAGTGGATCCGCTGTGTTGTCCTCTGAGTCTACTCTCCTAACCTCGATCTCCCTGGAGATCAACCATCTCCATGATCAGGTGACACTGCCTTAGAATATGTCTGGATCACTGATGGGACGGACGCTCCTTGGCATAAGCCACTACTCCATTGTCTCACAATGGTTGGAACGTAGTTCATCTCATGAACCAATATACACCCAAACATCCTCCTTGGTAGCATCTTAAGTAGCGATGTATCCAGCCTTCATCGTCTAGTATGTCACGGTATCTAGCTTGGAACTCTTCCAACATACCGTCCCGTTACTGAGGGTATAGACAATGCATGTGACTGACATTCAGTCGTCTTTATCACCCTGGAACCCTTCCAGTGATTCTCCTCAGGATCGATTGACACCATCTCACTACATCTAGTGAGTTTCCTAACATCCAATTAGATCTATCTCATAGATCCAAAATCCAGGATTTAGTCGGTATCATCTTGATCCTATATGGAGAATCATTGTGATAGGCGGAGATTGACCGTGCGTAGCATAGGAAACTCTTTCCTTATCAAAAGTATGTCATCCACGTACTCTACGAGGATCGCCACCATACTCTCTACTACCTTTTTGTTTATACAAGGTTCATCTACCATTTTGATGATGTCAAACTCTTTGACTAACACATCAAAACAGATGTTCCAACTCCGCGATGTCTGCTTTATCCTATAAAGCATCTTGCACACGTTTCCGCTGCTCCCACTGTCTACGAGGCCCTCTGGCTGTGTACTTATAGACGCTCTCTTCCAAATCATCATTTAGAAAAGCAGTCAAGACACCCAACCACTAGAGATCGTAGTCATGGTATGTAGCCGTGGCAAGTAGGATCTGGATGGACTGAAGCTTGGTTACTTGAAAAAGGTTTCATCATAATCCACGCCTGGTAAATGATGCAAACTTTTAACAAGTCTAGCTTTGAAAGTCTCAACTTTTCAATGTACACCAAGTAATCTTCTCAAGATATACTTGCTCCTGATGGGGATTTAACCCTTCAGTTATAGCAACCAAAGTCCATACTTTGTTGGTGTATAAGGATTCCATCTCAGATCACTAAGCATCCAGCCATTCTTACAGAGTCTTACTCCTGATGGCCAGCTCGAAGCTAGTTGGGTCATCATCTCATGATGCAATCCTCGCTCCCACTGTCATAGAGAAACAGAAGTATCTCTCAGGTGGGTCAGGAACCCTACTAGATCGGCGGAGAGGCTGAGGTTCGTTGGTAACTATTGAATCCTGTGGTTTTATCAAATCATCAGCTGCAGTTTGTATAGCTGGAACATTTCCAGTTCTACATTACAGACTTTGCCTCGAGCTTGTCCGGATTTGCTTTCAGACATAGGCCGGACAACCCCAAATCTTAACTAGCTTAAGACATGGGCTTTTCCCTTTCCATATCACATATGAAGTGGTAGGTAACTGATTTGATTCGAACCCTATTCAATAGGTATGCAGCTTCTCAAGTGCATAACTCCCAAAAAGGAAATAGGTAACTCAGTAGTACTCATCATAGAGCACACCTTATCATATAGGGTGTGATTGCTCCGCCCCGATATACCATCGTGCTATGGTGTATATGGAGGAGTAATGCTGAGAGAGAATCTCATTCTCCTTTAGAAAAGTCCAAGAATTTCGTGCCTAAGTATTCTCCTCCCTGATCTCATCAAAGGACATAATACTTATACCCGTATTTTGGTTCTCTACTTCTAACTTATATTCTGTGAATATCTCAAAAGGTTCGGACTTGTGTTTCAACAAGAACATAGATCTGAATCTCGAAAGATTATCAGAGAATGTAATGAAGTACAAAGAACCGGTCTTGGCATGTGTAGACAGGGGACCTACATACATCAACATGTATCATCCCAAGAGTTCATTAACTCTTTCTCTGTTTCCAGTAAACGGAGCTATGGTCATCTTATCTTTGTGACATGACTGGCGAGTTTCACAAGATGTAAATTCAAACTGATTTAAATATGCATCTACATGTAACTTCAGCTAGTCGGGTCACATTGATATGACCTAGTCTACAATGCCTCAAGAAAGATTCGTTCATGTCTGAACTCTTCCTCTTGTGTGTGTTCCGTATACTAAGAACTGTAGTTTGATTTAGAACATCAATGCTTTTAGATAACGTGCCTGAACCGATCAACTTTTGATATAGGAAATGTTCAAAACATTATCCAACAATACAAAATTTTATCATTTCTTTACTATTAAAGAGAGTGATATGATTTTGTATATCAGGTTCGGTTTCTAATAACATTCGTTCAGAATCAATGTATTTGGAATACAGGGTGACAGTGACCAACAGACTTGGCTGCAACACTTGCCCCGTTTTCTGTCTCATGAAACTTATCACCCGTTCTCAGTTCTCTACCTTTCTGTAGCCCTATGTAACAGATTACATATCTGGGATCCTGATCTGGTATCATATACCCAGGACGTAAAGGATACTGAGAAACAGTTCTGTATAATGAACAAACCCGAAGATGATGCATCAGCATGCACTCTCTTTGTTTGGGCGGCACGGGAATTCTGGTAATCCCCAATTTCCTGCTCGGTCTTATAACAATTATAAGTTGGAGCGGGACCAACGTTCCCCAGCTCAGTATAACAAGCGGGTTCGGTCAATATTCCGTATATTATCTTGATTAAGGCGTGATATGGTCGCTACCTGAAGAGAGAGAGAAGAAAACACTCAGCGTGCGCTCTTGCAAGAATAGATTGGTTATTATTTTATCTAATCAGAATGGCTCCCACTGCTTTTTATCAAATCTTCCTTCAAACCCTAAAAGGAAAGACTAGCCGGGATTAATTACACACTACAAGTTCGCCAATCTTTCAGCCAGGCCAGTGTCGGTACTTTGAGGGAGGTCCCCCGTGCTTTCTCACGAACCTAATTAATGTAAACCTCGTTTTCCCAGAGGCGTAACCCCGTTGACACCTTTCTAGACACCTACTTGATCGGCTAATTGTAATGTATAAAACTCTCCCAGGAGTAACTCTTACTCGCAGCGGGTATCGGGATCCAACTATCTCATAGAAGGTATGCAATCTCATTGCAAATTTCAACACTTGAAATTCCCGATAATATTTTGCCCCTAGCAGCTATATGACCTTAACATAGTCAACAAATCATAAGTGCTAGTCAAGTTCAACCCGTCATTTCCCGATTGAATTAAACCCACCCGCACGACCCTTAACATAGTCAACAAAGTCGCACGACTACCCTAATCCAATCACATCATATGCTTATGCAGATAAGCACTAATTAGCTACCGCACACTACGCCTTAACATAGTCAACAAACGTAGCACGAATACTAACCAGTACTTATCTGAAATGACGGAGGGCTACGACAGGTTTTTCTGAAAACCTATTGCGTAATGAACTTGATATCGTTGTAGAATCAAATGAATTTTGAAATGGAGTGTTTTTTAGGCTTTTCTAGTTTTGCTAAAGGAGTCACTCCCGGTGAAGGGATCGTCGGTCCTTTCCTCGTCGAATGAGGTGCGGGATATATCATATATATCACTGTGCAAAGCAAAAACACTTAAAAGCAATCCAAAGACAAACCGAGTGTGTAGCATCTGCCAGTTATTGCTAAAGGAGTCACTCCCGGTGAAGGGATCTCGGTCCTTTCCTTATCGAATAAGGTGCAAGATATATCATATATACCGCTGTGCAAAGCAAGAACTGTAGCTACCTGTTTTATTTTGAAATTCGATTCTACAACATCTTAGGTTTCTTTTCTTTCATTAATCACATTAATGAAGTCCCATCATTTAAGTACCTAAACATCATAGATAAATACGACGTACACTTATGCCATCCGCATTCGCCTCGATGTCCCCTCGTGCACCGTTAGGTTAGGTAACTAACGGCAGAGCGGGGCAGGGCTAGCGCGGGTGTAAAACATAAGTAACGTCTATATAATATATCATATATACTATATACTGTATCTATCACAGAACATCACATGATCACATCACAGATATCGCAGCAGAAGAATATCATATGAAATATTGGATATACTAGGACGTCCGTGTTTTGAATACGAGCCAGTATAAAACACGGATTCCACGGTCGTGATGAATAGCCAAACCCACACCCCTAGACCCCTACGAGAGCGGCAAGCAACCCTACCAATTCTAGAGTTAGGAGACCCGGACTCGACTCCTCGAGTTGGTCTCCCACTGGACTCCAGAACCCAGTTACTTGTGCTCTCCTCCTTGGGTCTATCCTAGTGCAGTAAAGTAAATAATATACAGAGGGTGACTACTTCCGCAACCTGGAAGTGCCCCAATAAAAGAATATTACATACAAGTTTTTACATGAATGAAAATGAAAAACACTTATCTCACATAAAAACCCCCGGCTATTCGAACACGACGATCCAATATAACATATCCAGCAACACATAACATCACATGTCATCAACGTAAGTAAATATGTCCATCCCAATTATCGTTGACATATAGCAACGAAACCGGCGATATCACATATTACACTTACGGTCACAGAAAAGAAAGTGTAAAACTACAACAGTTGGAATCCGCAACCACCTCAGACATCGCATGCCTGACCGAATGAATTACTTAGACATCGCATGCCTAACAATTATAAACCCCGCATTTTAGTCTCATTATCGAAAACACTTTTCAATATCAAGTCGGGCAATTCAACAGGATTCCCGACATTCTGATCGAATGCTCGTCGCAAACTTCAATAGACGGCTGCACCCCCGATACCGTCGACGAAGTGCACCAAGGCGGAACACCGCTACCGCGAGCACCCGAACGGATGCTTTCGGCGACGGGGTTCTCCTACAGTCACTTGGTCGGGGCTAAGGGATGTAGCTGTCTAATAAGTTTACCCGGCGAGTATCCGCGTACGCTACGTGATTGTGACGGACTTTTGATCACATCAAAATTCCGTGGCAACCGATCAAGTGAGACTAAACTGCTATGTTTATAACATTCATTTAGTTATCTCATAACTCTTTGTGAATTCCAATTATTGTATCACATTCCAGATAATTAGAAAATGTTAAACTTTCCGATCGAATAATCGAACACCCAAGTTTTCCCGAAACAGCTCATCA
This sequence comes from Agapanthus africanus, assembly GCA_030015575.1. Lineage (NCBI taxonomy): Eukaryota > Viridiplantae > Streptophyta > Magnoliopsida > Asparagales > Amaryllidaceae > Agapanthus > Agapanthus africanus. The sequence goes on along the minus strand of JASDDO010000019.1, from coordinate 810,772,268 downwards.
CATGAAACAAGTCTAACAACATTCAGTTCGTGCCTCAGTACCAACGGTCCAGCCGTAGAAGGGTCAAGCCAACGCCTCACATGTGGCACGCCGTACTGCCCCAAACCCGAAGGTTCAAAGGGCAGTTCAAGACGGTCACATAATCGAGTTAAGGTTTGTTGTCTTCTAGAGGGACCATCGCGTTACTTGCACTACTTAGAACGTCGTTAAACTACGGAAAAATCCAACACTTGGAAATTTCCCGACAGGGGAAAAATTGGGTATTTATATCCGGTCGAACTTTTTAACATATTCTAATATTTATCCGGAAATACACAGACTAAATTTGATACCCCGATCGAAATACCGAATCCCCAAAACAACTCCAGAAAATTCAACTCTGTGGTCAGATTTAAAATATCCCAGGAAAACCAACACAGAAAAATACGAATTACTGTGTAAACTTCAAGTGCTGATGTGACAAGGAGACCGCGGAACCGCCGCACAAGCCAAGCTTGTGCCGCGGTTCCGCCGCGTATTGGTGGAATCACGTTCTCGAATTTCACAGTAATTCATAGAAAAGCCTTCTTATTTTTCTGCATATTTTTAATGTTGAAAAATCCCAGATTTTAGAAAAAGGACAGAGAGCATGTTTGGAATTGGGTTTCGGGTTCGATCGGACTTCAAATTGCGTCTAGACTTCGCCTAAGGCTCTAGCTAGTCTCTGATACCACTGTAGGGTTCCTAGGTACCCTAAAGAGGTCTCACAAGGCATCGAACATGCCAATTTAAAAAATTATGGTGCCGAGAAACCCTAGTGTACGGATCGTTTGCTAGAAAACTAGGCGAAAAAGCTAACTAGTTAACACCTTAACTAATGAGAAAACGGAAATACAACCTTTGTAGATCCGGTGCTCCACCTCCACGGCTCTGCAATGAAGTCTCCTCGCTGTCCAAGACGGATCCCGGGCTCAAGCGTCGGCTTCATCGGAGAATGGACGGGCTAGGTCATCGACAACGTGCCGAAGATGATCTACGTCGAAGCATCACTAGATCAAGCTCCACCTTCACCGAGCCTTGAAAACTTGTGAAGGAAACACACTCTACTACTTGGCAAGAGGTAGAGGATGAAGAAATAGGAAGTGGGTAGACTTTAGAATTGGATTTCTCACTCATCTTCATCAATCACCATTGATGAAGTGGAGGTTTCTTCATTGAAGATGAAGAAGAAGAAGAAGATAAAGCTATGATAAGTTAATTCCAAAAAATAAAATTAAAAGAATACTTATCATGACCAAACCATGGTCAAGTGTAGAGAATAAATCATGGTTAGTGGGATGGTTAGGGTTAAGCATGAGACAAAATGGTCACTTGGTCAAAGTCTTCATGAAGCTTCATGAACAAAAGAAAACAAGCCACCATTTTCTCATTTGCTTGTCTATTTCCAAAAGAATAAATAAATGAATAAGGAAATAATAAACCCTAACCATTTCATTAACCAAGGTTTAATTCTTTACACTTAACCAAAAGGCATGCATCATCAAACATGATACAAGCAAGTGCACAAAATCATATTGCATATGCAATGCGCACATCCGAGTGAGAAAATCCATTTAAAGTGAACCGATACTAGTTAATGCAAAGTAATATATCAAATATATAATTATGCATTAAATAATTAAATCAACACTTGATTCAATGATCCGGTCATGTCGCACACAACCGACTAGTATACAATGTATCGGCTTATCGAATCAATCCTTGATTCGATAACTAGGTTATATCGCATACAACCATTCGACACATTCATCGCGAGAATGGAATACGGTATCACATACACGTATTATTCTTAGTCCCGCACATATCTCATATGCGCTCCTATTTCGTTTCGCTTGAACCAGGAAACCTCTGTGTAGGACTCTAAAGACTCGTCAATACGCCGGCAGCAGGTGATGATCATATCAAGCACCCACAAGCCGCAAGCGGTCTGCTAAACGTAACGGCCACCCGGGTATTGAGCGATCTGAAGATCGACGAGCAAGCCCGCTCACACTCCAGTGAATCCAACCAGTAACACTACCGTACAGTCCGGTCTGATCGTCTGATATGTCGCATATCTCGCCTAGGGGTGGTAAACGTCAGACCCCAATAGCTCGATAAGTCGTGTCGATATGAGCTCTATAACAATTCGAGAAACTACTGGTAACACTTACCAGTAAATCTCAGCAACCCTGGCCAGGGATTTCCTGTTATAGCCAATCAAACACAGCGCAACATCAACTCCCTATACCGGGAGAGACGAATCCCCTCCTATCGCTCATTGCCTCCATGTGACTCGGGACTGTACCCAAAAACCACCGTTTTGCACGCCCTCTTGGACGTGGTAAGATGGAAATCAAAGCACAGTGGGAACCACACAAGACTCTATGACGATCTCGGGTCTACAGACTAACCTGTACCAGTGTCACCAGAGAACTGCCATCTGACGTGAGGTATAATACCATCTGGGAGTTCTCGGCGAGTCCGTCCAGTGTACCCAGTCTCCACTGAGCACCCGTATATCATCTCTGATGTCAAACACCAATGGATATGGGATCATCCATCGCCCATCTGTATGGGTCGAGAAGGTATACGCTAGTCTACTCTGGTATATCGATGCCCCGTCTCGATACACCCACGACTAGGGACTTTGAAGGATGTACTTATAGACTATCTGTCCCCACTAGTATGATCTGCATCATAGTCCAGGTAGTCAAGTACGCATCCTAAGGGCTTTACCAACATGTATCAAAGAGACAATCAATGTACACGTTAAGGTAAAGAGCAACCAGATAGCATACTATCATGTCGAGCAAGAAAGTCCTCCCTATATATGTCCCAGCATCCACTACAATATACATCCTATGTATAGTAATGGCCTCTAGGGCATACATATAACTAACACTTTCTCCAGGTGCGTCTTCGGGATTTGCCTTAGACGATGGATTAGCAAGTGATGCCGCCTGAGCAAGCAACTTCTGCAGCTTTTCACGTTGCAGTTGAACTTTTGTCAGGAACCGAGTTTGAGGTCGGTGACTAATAAAAGCTCGAACATCGTCTTTGGAATTCACCATATAAACTATGTGAACTACCATGCCCCCAGGCTTGGGGTGTTTGGAGTTTTGGCCTTTGGAGCTTGCTTTGCAGGGTTACCTAGTACGGCAGCAAGGTTTCGGGAGGTATCTTCCATGCCATATTAAAAATTTAGCCGTTCTAGCTAACCCTAACATAGAATCGTTTACTAAAGCGACTAATCGATATGCAAACTACTTTGCAACTAAATTGAATAAGGAATACAACCTTTGTAGACCGGTCCTTCACTTCAATAGCTCCGTGTAGTAGTCCCTTCGCTGCGATCATGAACTCCGGACTCTAGAGAGGCTCCTATGAAGAAATGAACAAGCTTGTATCGAAGTCTTCGAGGCCGAAGATGATCTACGTCGAGAAGACACTAACCCAAGCTATCTCTTCACTAATTGCAGAATTAGTGAAGCAAACACCCTATACTAAATTGCAAGTAGTAGAGGATGATGAAATAGGAAGTGGGCTCACTTTAGATTTGATGTTCTCACAATATTTCTTCATTAATCCAAAACCTAGTGAGCTTTAGAGTTGTGATGAAGAAGAAGAAGAATGAACTCTCATGATCATTATCCGAAAGATAATGGCAACCCTAGGTGAGTTAGTATCATATACCAACCTTTGTAGAGAGTTAACCATGGCTAAGTTTAATAGGTTGGGTTAATAAATATTTTAGGCAAAACAAAAGAGTGGACTTGGTCAATGCAAACTACAAGCTTCTACAAGCTTCATCCATGACAAAATGCCACCATTTTGCAATTACCAAAATAAATAAAACCCTAGCAATTAAACCAAGCATGGTGTAAGTCATACATACACCCAAGTTACATGTATCGTCAAACAGGACACAAAATAATGTACACTTGCATATATCACATATATATAATGTGCACAAACTAAGTGAGAAAAGAAATCTTAAGTGAGTTAATACTAGTTAATGTAAATTAATATATCAAATATAAAATTATACATTATAAATCAACTCTTGATTTAATAATCCGGCTATATCACATATAACCGACTAATATCTTATGTAACAACTTATCGAATCAACACTTGATCCAATAACCCGGCTATATCGCATATAACCGACCGATGTCACAAATCGTGAGAATAGAATACGGTATCAAATATCGTATTAATCTCGGTCCCGCACATATCACATATGCGCTCCTACTCTGTTTCGCTTGAGCTAGGAAACCTCTGTGTAGGACTCTAAAGACTCGTCAATACGCCGGCAGTAGGTGATGATCATATCAAACACTCAAACACTCACAAGCCGCAAGCAGTATGCTAAACGTAACGGCCACCCGGGTATTGAGCGATCAGAAGATCAACAAGCAAGCCTGTCCATACTCCTGCGAATCCAATTAGTAACACTACCGTACAGTCTGGTCTCTTCGTCTGATATATCGCATATCTCGTCTAGGGATGGTAAACATCAGACCCCAGTAACTCGATAAGTCGTGCGGATGTGAGGCTCATAACGGGTCGAGAAACTACTGATAACACTTACCAGTATATCTCTGAAGCAGCCCTGACCAGGGACTTCCTGTTATAGCCAATCGACCACAGCGCAACATCAACCCCCAATACTGGGAGAGACGAAACCCCTCCTATCGCTCATTGCCTCCACGTGATTCGGGACTGTACCCAAAAGCCACCGTTTTGCATGTTCTCTTGAACATGGTAAGGTGGAAATCAAAGCACAGTGGGAATCACACAATACTTTATGACGATCTCGGGTCTACAGACTAGCCTGTACCAGTGTCACTAGAGAACTGCCATCTGACGTGAGGTATAATATCATCTGGGAGTTCTCGGCGAGTCCGTCCAGCGTACCCAGTCTCCACTGAGCACCCGTATACTATCTCTGATGTCAAACACCAATGGATATGGGATCATCCATCGCCCATCTACATGGGTCGAGAAGCTATAGGCTAGTCTACTTTGGTATATCGATGCCCTGTCTCGATACACCTACGACTAGGAACATTTGAAGGATGTACTTACCGACTACTATGTCCCCACTTATATGATCTACATCATAATCCTGGTAGTCAAGTACTAATACTAACGGCTTTATCAACATGTAACATAGAGACAATCAGTGTACATGTTAAGATAAAGTGCAACCAGATAGCATACTATCATGTCGAGCATGAAAGTCCTCCTTATATATGTCTAAGCATCTACTGCAATATACATCTCATGTACAGTAATGGCCTCTAGGGCATACATATAACTAACAATCTCCCACTTGCACTGGGGCCATCTATCGTAGTATCCTATACCCAACAATCAGTAGTGGTTGTAGTATCTCATACACAACCATCCCATAAAAGTCTCTTCTGGGAAAAGGCTTTTGTGAGTGGATCCGTCCTGTTGTCCTCTGTGTCCACTCTCCTAACCTCGATCTCCCTAGAGATCATCCATCTCCATGATCAGGTGATACTGCCTTAGAATATGTCTGGATAACTGATGGGACGGGGGTTCCTAGGCATAAGCCACAACTCCATTGTCACACAATGGTAGGAACGAAGTTCATCTCATGAACAAATATATATCCAGACTTGCCTCTTTGGTAGCATCCTTGGTAGTGATGTATCCAGCCTTTATCATCTAGTATGTCACGGTATCTAGCTTGGAACTCTTCCAACATACCGTCCCTCCACTGAGGGTAAAGACAATGCATGTGTCTGACATTCAGTCGTCCTTACCACCCTGAAAGCTATCCAGTGATTCTCCCCAGGATCGATTGATACCATCTCACTACACCTAGTAAGAATCCTAACATCCACTTAGACCTATCTCATAGATCCAAAACCCAGTATTTAGGAGGTATCAACTTGCTCCTATATAGAGAATCCTTGTGATAAGAGGAGATTGACCGAGTGTAGCATAGGAAACTTCTTTCCTATCAAGAGTATGCCATCTACGTACAATATGAGGATCACCACCATACTCCCTACTACCTTTTTGTATATACAGAGTTCATCTACCATTTTGATGAAGTCAAACGCTTTGACTACCACATCAAAACAGATGTTCCAACTCCGCGATACCTGTTTTATCCCATAAAGCAACTTGCACACGTTCCCGCTGCTCCCACTGTCTACGAAGCCCTCTGGCCGTGTACTTATAAACGCTCTCTTCTAAATCACTATTTAGAAAAGCAGTCATGACACCCAACCTCCAGATATCGTAGTCATGGTATTTAGCAATGGTAAGTAGGATCCGGATGGACTTAAGCATAGGCACTAGAAAAGGTTTCATTATTATCCACACCTAGTGGATGACGAGAACCTTTTGCAACAAGTCTTAGCTTTGAAAGTCTCAACTTTTCTATGTACACCAAGTAATCTTCTCAAGATATACTTGCTCCTGATGGGAATTTAACCCTTCAAATAAAGCAACCAAAGTCCATACTTTGTTGGTGTACATAGATTCCATCTCAGATCGCTTAGCATCCAGCCATTCTTACAGAGTTCCCACTCTTGATGGCCTGCTCGAAACTAGTTGGGTCATCATCTCATGATGCAATCCTCGCTCCCACTGTCATTGAGAAAACCGAAGTATCTCTCAGGCGGATGAGGAACCCTACTAGATCGGCGGAGAGATTAAGGTTCGTTGGAAACTATTGAATTCTCCGATTCTACCAAATCATCAGTTGTAGTTTGTGTAACTGGAACGCCTTCCAGTTCTACCTCATGACCACTAATTTCTTCATAAGAAATTCTTTTTCTAAAAAGGTGGCATGCCGATAAATAAAACACCTTTTGTTCCTTGGTGTGGTAGAAGATATTCATTTGCGAATGCTTGGGATATCCAACAAACTTCCACAGAACTGACCTTTCCTCGAGCTTGTCCGTATTTTGTTTTTAGACATAGGCCGGACAACCCAAATCTTAACTTAAGAGATGGGCTCTTCCCATACCATATCTTGGAGTGGTAGGCACCTGATTTGGTTGGAACCCAATTCAATAGGTATGCAGCTTCTCAAGTGCATAACTCCCAAAAGGAAATAGGCAACTCAGTAGTACTCATCATAGAGCGCACCATATCTAATAGGGTGCGGTTGCTCCGCCCCGATACACCAACGTACTGTGGTGTATACGTAGGAGTAATGCTGAGAGAATCTCATTCTCCTTTAGAATAATCCAGGAATTCCGTGCTCAAGTATTCTCCTCCCTAATCACATCAAAGGACATAATACTTATACCCGTTTTGGTTCTTTACTTCTGACTTATATTCTTTAAATTTCTCAAAAGCTTCAGACTTGTGTTTCAACAGGAACATATGTCCGAATCTTGAGAGATCATCAGTGAATGTAATGAAGTTACAAAGAACCAGTTCTGGCATGTGTAGACAGGGGACCTTAATACATTATCATTTATCAATCCCAAGAGTTCACTAACTCTTTCTCTGTTTCCAATCAACGGAGCTATGGTCATCTTATCTTTATGACATGACTGGCAAGTTTCACAAGATATAGATTCAATCTGATTTAAATATGTATCTTAATATAACTTAGCTAGTTGTGTGGCATTGAAATGACCTAGTCTACAATGCCTCAAGAAGGATTCGTTCATTTCTAAATTCTTCCTCTTGTGTGTGTTCTGTACGTTATGAACTGTGGTTTGATTTAGAACGTAAATGCTTTTAGATAACGTGCCTGATCCGATCAACTCTTGATATAGGAAATGTTCAAAACATTATCCAACAATACAAAATTATATCCTTCTTTACTAAATAAAGAGACTGATATGATATTGTATATCTGGTTCGGTATCTAATAACATTCATTCAGAATCAATGTATTTTGGTAATACAGGGTGATAACTGCCAACAACTTGGCTGCAACACTTGTACCGTTTTCAACTCTTGAAACTTATCATCCTTTCTCAGTTCTCTACCTATCTGTAGCCAATGTAACATATTACATATGTGGGATCCTGATCCGGTATCTCATACCCAGGACGTAGAGGATATTGAGAAATAGTTCTCGGTAATGAATACACTCGAAGAAGATGTATCAACATACACTTTCTTAGTTTTGGCGGCACGAAAATTCTGGTAATCTCCTATTTCCTGCTCGGTCTTATAACAATTATAAGTTGGAGCGGGACCAACGTTCCCCTAGCTCAGTATAACAAGCAGGTTCGGTCAATACATCCATATTATTATCTTGATTAAGGCGTAACATGGTTGCTACCTAGAGAGAGAGAGGGAAGAAAACACTCTGCGTATGCTCTTGCAAGATTAGATTGGTTATTATTTTATCTAATCAGGATGGCTCCCACTGTTTTAGTCAAATCTTCCTTCAAACCCTAAAAGGAAAGACTAGACGGGATTAATTACACCCTATAAGCTCGCCAATCTTTCGGCCAGGCCAGTGTCGGTACTTTGAGGGAGGTTCCCCGTGCTTTCGCACGGACCTAATTAAAATAAACCTCATTTTCCTAGGGGCGTAACCCCGTTAATACCTTTCTAGACACTTACTTGATCGGCTAATTGTAATGTGTAAAATTCTCTCAGGAGTAACTCTTACTCACAGTGGGTATCAGGATCCAACTATCTCATAGAAGGTATGCAATCTCATTGAAAATTTCAACGCTTGAAATTCCCGATAATGTTTTGCCCCTAGCAACTTATGACCTTAACATGGTCAACAAATCATAAGCGCTGCCCAAGTTCAACCCGTCATTTTCTGATTGAATTAAACCCACCCGCACGACCTTTAATATGGTCAACAAAGTCGTACGACTACCCTAATCCAATCGCATCTCATGCTTTAGCAGATAAGCACTAATCAGCTACCGCACACTACGCCTTAACATGGTCAACAAACGTAGCATGAATACTAAGTAGTACTTATCTGAAATGACGGAGGGCTATGACAGGTTTTTAAGAAAACCTTTTGCGTAATGAACTTGATATCGTTGTAGAATCGAGTGATTTTTAAAACAGAGTGTTTTTTAGGGTTTTACTAGTTTTTCTAAAGAGGTCACTCCCGGTGAAGGGATCTCGGCTCTTTCCTTATCGAATGAGGTGCAGGATATTCACAATACCACTATGCAAAGCAAAAACTATAGAAGCAATCAAAAGACAAACCGAGTGTGTAGTATCTGCTAGTTTCGCTAAAGAGATCACTCCCGGTGAAAGGATCTCGGCTCTTTCCTTATAGAATAAGGTGCTGGATATTCTACAAGGAATACCGCTATGCAAAGCAAGAACTAGAGCTACCAGTTTTTAAAACAAGTTTCTACAATATCTTTTAGGTTTCTTTTATTTCATTAATCTCATTAATGAATTCCAATCATAATATGCTTCCTAAGCATAACATATGAAACGAAAGCAGTAATATATATAATATATATCATATATATATAATATAAGCATTCGTTTTTGAACATTTCACAGTGATCACATCACAGAGCGGCAGAAGATAACATATGAAATATTGGATATACTAGGATTTCCGTGTTTTAAATTAAGCCTGTATAAAACACGGATTCCACGGTCGCGATAAATAGCCAAACCCACATCCCTAAACCCTTACGAGAGCGGCAAGTAACCCTACCAATTCTAGAGTTAGGAGACCGGTCTCGACTTTTCGAGATGGTCTCCCACTGGACCCTAGAACCCGGTCACTTGTGCTCCTCGTCTTAGGTCTATCCTAATGCGGAAAAGTAAATAATATACATCAACGGTGACATCTTCCTCAAACCGGAAGTGCCCCAATAAAAGAATATTACATACAATGAATTTTACATGAATGAAAATGAAAAACTCTCATTTCACATAAAACCCCGGCTATTCAAAACTCGACGATCCAATATAATATATCACAGCAACACATAACATCACATGTCATCAACGTAAGTAAATATGCGTATCCCAATTGCCGTTGACATATAGCACCGAAACAGGCAATACACCACATATTACACTTACGGTCGCAGAAAAGAAAGTGAAAAACTACAACAGTTGGAATCCGCAACCATCTTAGACATCATAAACTCAATATATCACATACTTTGGATTTCATACCTAACTAAATGAATTCCTTAGACATCGCATGCCTAACAATTATAAACCCCGCATTTTAGTTTCGATATTGAAAACACTTTCCAATAACCTGTCGGGTAATTCAACAAGATTCCCGATAATCTGATCGAATGCTCGTCGGAAACTTTAGCAGGCGGCCGCACCCCCGATACCGTCAACGAAGTGCACTAAGGCGGAATACCGCTGCCGCGAGCACCCGAACGGATGCTTTTGGCGACGGGGTTCTCCTACAGTCACTTGGTCGGGGCTATAGGGCGTGGCTATCTAGTAAGGTTACCCGACAAGTATCCGTGTACGCTACGTGATTGCAACGGACTTTTGATCAATATCAAAATCCCGTGGCAACCGATCAAATGAGACTAAACTGATATATTTATAAAATTCAAACTAGTTATCTCATAACTACTTTCGTGGATTCCAAATATTGTATCCAATCATATGATATCCGGACGTTAAACTTTTCGATCGATTCATCAAAATTCCACAATTCCAGTGAGCTCAACACTTGAGCACGGTTTAATAATACCCAGAACAAACCACAGTACCTATGCATACGCCGTAGAAGGGCAGACCCAAGCCTCACTCATGTCACCACGGAACTGCGGCAAACCCTAGGGTATGACCGCGGTTCCGCGATCCAAAAAGTCGAGTTGGGGTTTCATTCTTCTAGAGGGTTCACAGAATTACTTGCATGTTTTTCCGAATACGTTAACTTTGGAAATAGATTTTTGACATTCGATCAAATTTTTTAACTTCGCGTAGACAACATGCGAATACCCGAAATAATGTTAAAACTACGAATACGAAACACTCCGAATTGCATATAGTGTAAAATCACATCACATGCAAACTTATAAAAAACAAATAACACCTGAAACACCATAACCAAGTCACTGGAACACACCAAAAAATTCAGCCCATTCCAGCACTAAAAAACCGAGCAGGCCGGAAAACCTAGGAATGTGGCCGGCCATTTTCCGAGGAGAAGGGCTAAATTTTTCAGTGTGTTCATGTTGCATCCCATACAACATTCTGCAATTGTTTAAAAAAAATTTTGAAGACCTTTCAAAACCGACAGAAACTAATTTTTGGCGTTGCAAGTTTCGGAGTATTTTGGTTTCGTAATCTTAACAAAATCCGGCTAATTTTCTAGCATGGCTCTGATACCACTGCAGGGTTGCCTAGTACGGCAGCAAGGTTTCGGGAGGCATCTTCCATGCCATATTAAAATTTTAGCCGTTCTAGCTAACCCTAACATAGAATAGTTTACTAGAAAAAGCGACGAATCGATATGCAAACTACTTTGCAACTAAAATGAACAAGGAATACAATCTTTGTAGACCGGTCCTTCACTTCAATAGCTCTGTGTACCAACCCTAATTTTCTTATACACTTTTCCATACAAATTTTTAAATTGTTTTTTTTTTAAATCCTTAAAGGGGTATTTATTGCCTGAGCACAAGACTTAAGTATTAATCAGCAATTTAATTACAAGAAGGAGCTTGTAGCTCATTGGTAATATCTTGCACTGCTGAACCAAGCCACCAGAGTTCAAATCTCATGCCCCACATTATTTTTAATATTTATTTGTTTTAAATCGTTTAGAAGCCCAACAGTCCACACAAGTTTTTCCTACTACACCTACTAATATAAAAGTACCAGAGGACACACCTGACGACCCCCCACCCCCTGGCACCTCGACTCGGCCAGACTCGGCCCGACTTGGCCGAGTCGGCCGGCGGAACGGCCGACTCGGGCCGGTGCCGCTGGCCGGACTCGGCCGGACGGCCGAGTCCCCAACACCAAAAATTTGTCTCTTGGGCTTCCCCACTCCCCTGCACACTCCAATTTATGAGATCGGTTCCAGAGAGCACATTAACACCCATTTACTTCAATTTTTAATGATTTTTACACCTTTTTACATTTTTTAATTAAAATCCTACACCTACCCTAACCCTAGCTTAACCCTAGAAATGCATCCCTACCCCCTACCCTCTCACCCCAAAATTCTGAGCCCATTCTCTCAAAATTCCAAGAATCGTGTGTACTTTGAAAACGAGCGAAAGGCGAAGCTCCGACGAAATCTACGGCGAACTTCCGGCGATCGTTTTAGGAACTACCGGCGACGACACAACACATCGACGTTTCCACTACTTCCCTCTCACCCTCTTATGTATCCTAAAACCGTAAGTCCCAATTTCTACCTATCTCTTCTAACTAAAAATACGGATTTACAAAACCCGACGAAATCGGAACAAATCCGATTTCCGATTCGGTTTCTTCATAAAACTCCACTTCTCGTTAATACAATTATGCTTAAACTCCTTCATGTTGACCCTTAAACACTAATCAACCAAATTGATCAAGTTTCATTTCATAAAATGATGGCTATTTCAATTTATCGTATTTTTCACTTAAATACCACATTGTTTCAATTCTACATTTAACTCCATTAAACTTGATATACCTTTAAAGTAGATCACGAGGTAACGACCTACCTCCTCACACACTTATATACAACCTAACACGATACCCTCGAGAACTCAGAATACGGGAAAACAAACATTTTCATTTAAATACCCTTTACGAAATAAAACCATTTCTAAAAGATTTAGTATTGATACACTTTTTAAATAAATACCACTTATTATGAAAATATGATAAGTTGTGGACATCAGTCGTTTATCTAAACCTGACTTTGTGGTGTCTAGGCTAGGCAAGTGAGAAAGATAACTTTAAAAGGCCCGTCTCACGGTGATTCGTGAGCGGATCCCTCCTTTCTTCACTTGTACTTACCTGGTCACAATTGGCGGTGAAGAGGCGATTTGAGGTATCTCACAACTTGTCATTTTGGACCAGTTAGGAATAGTCTAGTTGACTTAGGAGACCCTAGAATATAGAATACGGAAAATTGACATCTTTACAAATAAATACCATTTACTTAATAAAACCGTTTTCTATAGGATTTAGTAATTATACAAATCTTTGCAAAGCGCCGCTACAACCCATTTGGGGAACCCGTTCAGGATGGTGCGGATTATCGCACATCTTCGGGCTTAGTAGTGCGAGATTCAGACCTCCGCAAGGAGCATTCGGTCTCGAAAGATTTAAAATACGACATCTTAAGAAAACGAGATTTCTAGAATATTATAGATATATACAAACTTATTTTCATATAAATATATGTATATGCAACATAAACATATCTATTTTTGAAGTATTATAAATATTCCACATTTTCTACAATATCACATGAATCAAGTTTACACTAAAATACCATGAATTCCATATAATCAATATTATAAATAAATACCATTTATTATGGAATTAGGATATTTTCACTGGAAATATCACAATATAAAATCCACATTCATTACAACTCTAAAGACGAATAATAAATGCTTGGGGTGTATTTTGAAAAGTATATAAAAGTATTTTTACATAAAACCCTCTCAAGTTCTATAAATTACCCTAAGGACCCTAGGAAGCATAGGTTTAAGCGGAACCAATCTCTTGAGCCTCAGGGAGCCGGAGAAGTGGGTGCTTATCTATTTAAGGTAGACGAATTAATAAAAACAATCAGGACTTCAATTTACTTTTCTAATTGTCTGACTCAGTTTGAGTCTCATTATAATCTGATTTGAATATAATTCAAGTACAAATCTATAATCTATAATCTACAATCTACAAATCTTCAATATTACAATTCCACATGAATCTATGAATCCAATTATCAATCTATACAACTTGACCGAACCGAACCATGGATATACATTCCATTTACATGGTTCTCAAGCTATTCCATTTACATGATTCTACAGTTACATCCGTTTACTGATATCATGGTTTCGGTCAGTCAATCAATTATACAATCAATAAAATTTACAAGTCAAACAATACAATCAAAACACTACGGGGTTTAAGGGGTAGATTGGTACGGAAGGTGTAAGTCGACGTTACACACCCCACTAGATGCGGGGAGGCGGAATAGGTAAAACAATCATTTTGTTCAAGGTAATATCGACTAATTTTACGGATCTTTGCTAAACCCTAACTAACATACTATCTAGAAGTGCTAAACTACTATGATAGATGATTATACCTCAAGATACTAGTCCTTCTTGTTCTTGTTGTTCACCTCCTCGTCGGCCTCCTCGATGTAATAGAAGATCCACCCGAGAGTTCCTTCTCCAAGTTTTAACCTCAAACTTGAGGCAACTAAGTGGCTAGGATTGCTAATCCAAGTGACCTAGAAGATATAGAAGTGGATTAAGGATCTATTAGTCTTCCTAACCCTTGGGATCCCAACACATGAGAGGATTAGGGTTAGGTTGAAAAAGCTGAGAGAGAGTGTGTATGTTAGAATTATGAATTGAAAATATAACTCATTTGTGTATATCATGAAGCATAAAAATATCTTGCACAAATATCTTTCATGCTTTATTTAATACAAATGGATGAATCATCTCATGAGTCATGGTTTCAATTAATGCAAATAACACATAATCTCTCCACCTCATTAAGTTTAATTCACAAATGAATTAAAACTAAATGAGTCACATTTCTTCTAGAAGCTTCTCGAGTAATTACGAGACTGCCCCTTCCATCCATATTTACAAAAAACAAGGATAAACTGAGACTACATAAATCCAATAATCCAATACTAGAATCTGGCTTAAACTAAAGCATAGTATAATCTGTTCGAACATCATACGTGCACAAGTACACGTATATGTCCGAACCCTGTCGTAAAACCATATGACCTCTATATCGTTTCGCCTGAAGCAGGGAAACCCTCTGTGTGGGACTCTAAAGACTCGATACTACGCTGGCAGTGGGTTTAACCACAGGCCGCAAGCGGTTTTAGCTGTACATAACGGTCCCCAGGTAGATGTCAATAAGAAGGCCGATAAGGAAACCCATCCGAACTCCTACTGAGTCTGATGTGACAATCTTCGTACAGTCCGGTCTGTTCGTCTAAGACTATCGCATATCAGGCCTAGGGGGCGGCAAGCGTCAGTCCCCTAAAAGCGGTATAAGTCGTGTTGGAGTGAAGCCCATTACACCTTCAGAAGCTAATGGAAAACCTATCAGTAAA
Organism: Agapanthus africanus; assembly: GCA_030015575.1. Lineage (NCBI taxonomy): Eukaryota > Viridiplantae > Streptophyta > Magnoliopsida > Asparagales > Amaryllidaceae > Agapanthus > Agapanthus africanus. The sequence continues at coordinate 810,757,000 of JASDDO010000019.1, read as the reverse complement.
TCTCGCTTGCCTGACCAGGGACTTTGCGTAATGGCTTTCCAAACACAGCGCGATATCAACTCCTAATACCGGGAGAGACAGATCCTATCTAACCGCCACTGCCTCCAAGTGCTTCGGGACTGCACCCAACTGCTACCTGTTTGCACGACCTCCTTTGAGCCGTGGTAGGGTAGCAATCTAAGAACAGTGGGAACACACTCGAAGTGAAGCAGCAGTATCAAGTCTACGGACTATGCTGTACTCATGTCACCTGGGAACTGTTAACTGACGACGGGTATAATACCAACCAACAGTTCCCTGCGAGTCCTGTCCGGTGTACCCATAATCCAACGAGCACCTGCATACTATCTCCAGTACAACGTACTAATAGCTGTGGGATAGACCATATCCCCTGCTGGGATGAGAAGCGTATACACTAGTCTACTCTGGAGTATCGATACCCCGACTCGATAATCCTACGACCAGGGACCTGAAAAAGGGATGTGCTTGTAGACTACCCAGCCCCCCACTAGTGTGAATGCCATATCAACGCTGGTAATCAATCAATGATCCAAAGGGCTCTACTAATATGTATAAACGATATGTTAAAAGAAACACATGCACATATTAAAGTAGAAACAAACCAAGTAGCATACTACCATTTTTAGTAAGACTGTCAATACAACTGTGAATATCCTAAGCTTCCATTAAGTAATATACAAACTAGTATGATACAGTAATGGCCTCTATGGCATAAACACTAACAGAAGGTGTTAAAAGTGGCACGAGACGGTAAGATTAAGACACCTAACCTATATTCCGTTGCTGTTGTACCGTGGCCCAACGGTTTCTTGAGTTTCTGATACCTTAGTCTCCGGGGCAAGTGAGACTCTTCTCGTATACATTGGTATCCTTCTGTACCAAGCTACAAACAACAACGTTAACACAGCATTATAACAATATAATACAACTGTAAAAGCTACTCTCTCTCTCTCTCTCTTACTCTCTGTCTATTCTATTTCTCCTCTTATCTTTGAGACTTACCGAGCGATCTGTTCGCTGACGACATTCTCTTTCTTTCTTCTTTGAATGTCGTCAGGTGATCTGGACACGTCAGAGATCAAGCCCGCGACTGAAGACTTGGACCAGTTCAGTGAAGACCCCGAGCTCCAGTTGATTATACACTTTTCCATTCAGTACTTTCATTTCTGTTATGCCATTGTTTAAGCATCGCTTTTATTTCAGTTGTATTTCCTTTTCATGCATTGTATAAAGGATGTTAATAAATAAAGTTGTTGTTTTTATTATACCTTGTCTCTTGTGTATATTCTCTTTTATATTGTTTAGTTACGCTTAGCGTATTTGCTTCTGAGTAAATACGTAGCGGACCAGTCGCGTCCCCTTCGTCGTATACCGGGAAGCGGGGCGTGACACTCCGTGTAGTAGTCCTTTCGCTGCGATCATGAACTCCGGACTCTAGAGAGGCTCCCATGAAGAAATGAACAAGCTTGCATCGAAGTCTTCGAGACCGAAGATGATCTACGTCGAGGAGACACTAACCCAAGCTATATCTTCACTAATTGCAGAATTAGTGAAGCAAACACCCTATACTAAATGGCAAATAGTAGAGGATGATGAAGTAGGAAGTGGGCTCACTTTAGATTTGATTTTCTCACAATATTTGTTCATTAATCCAAAACCTAGTAAGCTTTGGGGTTGTGATGAAGAAGAAGAAGAATGAACTCTCATGATCATTATCCAAAAGATAATGGCAACCCTAAGTGAGTTAGTATCATATACTAACTTTTGTAGAGAGTTAACCATGGCTAGGTTTAATTGGTTGGGTTAATAAATATTTTAGGCAAAACAAAAGAGTAGACTTGGTCAATGCAAACTACAAGCTTCTACAAGCTTCATCCATGACAAAATGCCACCATTTTGTAATTACCAAAATAAATAAAACCCTAACAATTAAATCAAGCATGGTGGAAGTCATACATACACCCAAGTTGCATGTATCGTCAAACATGACACAAAATAATGTACACTTACATATATCACATATATATAATGTGCACAAACAAAGTGAGAAAAGAAATCTTAAGTGAGCTAATACTAGTTAGTGTAAATTAATATATCAAATATATAATTATACATTAGATTATCAAATCAACTCTTGATTTAATAATCCGGCTATATCATATATAACCGACTAATATCTTATGTAACAACTTATCGAATCAACACTTGATCCGATAACCCAGCTATATCGCATATAACAGACCGATGTCATAAATTTCGAGAATAGAATACGGTATCACATATCGTATTAATCTCGGTCCCGCACATATCACATATGCGCTCCTACTCCGTTTCGCTTGAGCCAAGAAACCTCTGTGTACGACTCTAAAGACTCATCAATACGCTGGCAGTAGGTGATGATCATATCAAACACCCACAAACCGCAAGCGGTCTGCTAAACGTAACGGCCACCCGGGTATTGAGCGATCAGAAGATCAACAAGCAAACCTGTCCATACTCCTGCGAGTCCAATCAGTAACACTACCGTACAGTCCGGTCTCTTCGTCTGATATGTCGCATATCTCGTCTAGGGGTGGTAAACGTCAGACCCCAGTAACTCGATAAGTCGTGCCGATGTGAGGCTCATAATGGGTCGAGAAACTACTGATAACACTTACCAGTATATCTCTGAAGTAGCCCTGGCGTGGGACTTCCTGTTATAGCCAATCGAGCACAGCGCAACATCAACCCCCAATACCGGGAGAGATGAAACCCCTCCTATCGCTTATTGACTCCATGTGATTTGGGACTGTACCCAAAAGCCACCGTTTTGCACGTTCTCTTGAACATGGTAAGGTAAAAATCAAAGCACAGTGGAAATCACTCAAGACTCTATGACGATCTTGGGTCTACAGACTAACCTGTACCAGTGTCACCAGAGAACTGCCATCTGACGTGAGGTATAATACCATCTGGGAGTTCTCAGTGAGTCCGTGCAGTGTACCCAGTCTCCATTGAGTACCCATATACTATCTCTGATGTCAAACACCAATGGATATAGGATCATCCATCGCCCATATACATGGGTCGAGAAGCTATACGCTAGTCTACTCTGGTATATCGATGCCCTATCTCTATACACCTACGACTAGGAACATTTGAAGGATGTACTTACCGACTACTCTATCCCCACTAGTATGATATGCATCATAATCCTGATAGTCAAGTACTAATCCTAAGGACTTTATCAACATATAACATAGAGACAATCAGTATACATGTTAAGATAAAGTGCAACCAGATAGCATACTATCATGTCGAGAAAGAAAGTCCTCCCTATATATGTCCAAGCATCCACTACAATATACATCTCATGTACAGTAATGGCCTCTAGGGCATACATATAACTAACAATCTCCCACTTGCACTTGGGCCATCTGTCGTAGTATCCTATACCCAACAATCAGCAGTGGTTATAGTATCTCATACACAACCATCCCATAAAAGTCTCTTCTGGGAAAAGGCCTTTGTGAGTGGATCCGCCCTGTTGTCCTCTGTGTCTACTCTCCTAACCTCGATCTCCCTGGAGATCATCCATCTCCATGATCAGGTGATACTGCCGTAGAATATGTCTGGATAACTGATGGGACGGGGGTTCCTAGGCATAAGCCACAACTCCATTGCCACACAATGGTAGGAACGAAATTCATCTCATGAGCAAATATATATCCAGACTTGCCTCTTTGGTAGCTCCTTGGTAGTGATGTATTCAGCCTTTATCATCTAGTATATCACGGTATCTAGCTTGGAACTCTTCCAACATACCGTCCCTCCATTGAGGGTAAAGACAATGCATGTGACTGACATTCAGTCGTTCTTACCACCCTGGAAGCTATTCAGTGATTCTCCCCAGGATCGATTAATACCATCTCACTACACCTAGTGAGAATCCTAACATCCACTTAGATCTATCTCATAGATCCAAAACCTAAGATTTAGGTGGTATCATCTTGATCCTATATGGAGAATCCTTGTGATAAGTGGAGATTGACCGAGTGTAGCATAGGTTGCGGTCTATAGGGTTTAAGGACATCATATCCATGTTTAAGGACATCATAGTCCATAGAGTTTAGTTTAGGGACGTTGCGGTCCATTGGGTTTAAGGACATCACAGTCCATGTTTGAGGACATTATGGTCCATAGAGTTTTGGCTCATCAGTTTGGGGTGCGCCAAGAGTTATTGGTTATTGGGACCCTCCACCTATCTGAAGACGTTGAAGAATTACAACGACATGTAACAGAGGTGTGGAGAGATGTGCCCTTGAACCAAATTCCAGATAGAGGGGAGATGTGGGATGAACGTCATTTTAGATGCCATCTGTTAGGAGAACATTAGTAATCTTTGGGACTAGGATTGGTTTGGGGAGACCTGAGCATGGTGGCTCGGTTGATTGGTGACCAAAAGGGTCTTGGCATCGGGAGACTTGGCAAATTTGGGTTAAGGTTGATTTCCCCTAGTTACCCCACAGTGCTAAGCATTGAATCAGTGTTAAACACTGAACTTTGGAGGCGCTCACGTGTGAACACGTGAGGGGGCCCAAAGTGAGCGTTGTTCCTTGAGTTTATTCCCTCTTTTATATATAAAAGTGATGAGCATTTGGCTCACGTGTGATCACGTGAGGCGCCCGAGATAGGAACTGTTCTCTGAATTTAATTCCTCTTTATAAGTGCTAATCACTTGGTTCATTAAATGGTCACGTGCGAACACGTGATGTGCCTTCAAAATGTGAGCGCAGTTTCTTAGGCTTATTCCTTTTCTGTATATAAGTGTTAAACATTTAGTCTTGTGGCCCTCATGTGTGGACATGTGAAGCGCCACAGTACTAAGCACTTAGCTCATAGAATGCTCTTGTGCGAACACGTGAGGTGCTCAAAATGTGAACGCTGTCTTTGGAATTTGCCCCCTTTTTCATATAAGTGTTGAACAACTACTTGGGGGTCACGTGGGAAAACGTGAGGCACCCTAAAATTGAAACTGTCTTTGGGTTTATTCCCTTTTTCATGAAATTGTTGAGCGCTCGTTTTAAATGGTCACGTGGGAGCACGTGATTCAGTTTTAGTCATTATTTTTGTTCATCAGAGTTGCTCAAGAAGGAACACGTGAGGTTTGCTATGTAGCGTTGAACGCTAATGAATCACCAGGCTGTTCTTTTATGGTTATGAGGAATCAAGTTCTCCTTTTGTTCTTTGCAGGGATTAAATTCTTTTTAAAGGGTTAAACCCTAGTTTCAGAGGAATTAAATTCCCATATGTTTTGTAGGCGTTAAACTCTTTTGAAATCAGTTCTTTCCCCTAGGTTTTGAATCTGCACGACAGAATCTCCCCGATGAGAATTAAATTCTCAACTTGTGGGGAGATCTGCTTCTGCAGATCTTAACCAGAGGAAGAACTATGTTCTTTGAGAAGAGTTAAACTCTTGGTTTAAGAATTAAATTCTCTTTTTTGTTTTGTGGGAGCTTTTGAGAGGGGTTCCTCTTCTTTCTAGAGAATTAAATTCTCTCTCTATTTTTCTTCCCCTCTCCCCCTCTGTGTGTCTTTTTTTTCCTCCTCTCCTTACTCCTATTTATATGAGAAGAAAAAGAATCAATTTGTTAAGCGAATCCCTCATTGAGAGATCATGATTAATTTCATGATCTTTTAGATCAATCGGTGAATTTTATTCACCGTTGGATTTTTAATCCAAAGGCTCTTTGTTTAACAGAGAAGATTTTTTATTTGTTTAACAAGATTATGAATATCCTGTTAGTTTTAGCAAGATTAGAATTTTATTCTATCATATCTTTTTAGTTTAACAAGATCAGAAATATATTTTCTTAATATAAACTTTAATTCTATCATATAGATATCTCATTAGTTTAATAAGATCAGAATTTTATTTTAACATAGAATTCTGATCATATGAATATCTTGTTAATTTAACAAAATTAGGAAAATATTTTCGTATGATAAAACTTTATTCTATCATATGATGACCGTTGGATCTTTGATCCAAAAGTTCTCTGTTTAACAGAAAAGATCTTTTTAGTTTGAGAAAGATCAGGAAAATATTTCCCAAAATAGAATTTAATTCTAGAATTTGATAAGAGCATTTTAAATTGGAGCGCTCACATGCTTTGCATGTGAGAGGCAAGAGAACTCATGTGTTTAACACATGACCTCTGCTGTGGGTTTTAGCCTGTTTATGTTCAGCGCTCATATACTTTGCATATGAGCGCTCACGTGTTTTACACGTGAGACCTGTTTGGCCATTGGTGATTTATGTTCAGCGCTTATATTCTTTGCATATGAGCGCTCACGTGGCCAGTTTGGCCCTTTAAGTTTATTTTATTCAGCGCTCATACGCTTTGCATATGAGCGCTCACGTGTATAACACATGATGCCTGTTTGGCCCTTAATTGTTTTATTCGGCGCTCATACGCTTTGCATATGAGCGCTCACGTGTTTAACACGTTAGGCCAAATTTTGAGAACTACCCCCTTTTTTATAAGGGAACAAGTAGCTCTTGGCCAAAAATTTTGGCGGGAACAGTAGTTTTGCTAGTCACATACATCATTGCATCATCATTCATGCATAGTTTTCTAGTCACACATCGTATTTCATATTATTGATATCATAGGCATTCATCATCGCCGACATGTTCATATATTGTGATTTTCTTGGAGATTTTAGTATCTATGAGATTTCTAGATTTTGGGGGAAAACCGCAAGAATTTATAAACCTATTATCATTTTAAAAATGCAAGTTGTGGTTTTCTCGTGATATGATGTATGTGTCGTCCACCATGAGTTTTCCTGATTTTCTATTGGTTTTCAAGACCCGATTCGAGGAGTAGGATGAGCCGTCTCGGGTACATGGTAGACCCGGTACGGTATCCCGGAGCGAGAGTGTTTTTATGGGGACGACGATGAGCCTGGCAGGGGCAGACTACCTACCGGTGATGTCTGGCGCGGCGGATATCCGGAGGATACCGACATAGTCGTGATATTTGATGATATGGGCCGATCCGGACTGACGGAGCCCGAGATATTGAGATATTGAGACATTGAGATATTGAGATATACATATATTGTGTCGATGCCTAACGCGGATTTTCTGTTGATTTCACTGATGATACTCCGGTTTTTATTATACAAAAGTTTTACTGAGATAAGGATACAGATCTTCTCATATCGGTGATATCTGGATTTTGTGTTGATTATCCATTCATGTTGCATTCATACCAGTGTATCGCATCATATTTATACATGTAGTTTGTGACGCATTTGCGTGCATACTTACGATAGCCTTATTAGATATTATTTACTACTCCCGAGTTGGCAACTCACCCCCATTGTGCTACAGTATTTTGCAGGTCTGGCCCGTCAGCACAGTTGCGGCGGGCGTACTTTCTCATTTTGCTTCTTTTGTTTTGACTTGCGCTTGCTCGTGGGTGGGTTGCGAGGATATTTTGTTCCCACTTTGTGTATTATTATTGTATCTAGTATACTCCATCTACCTTATCTACCGTTTTCCCACCAGTTGTATATTGGACTTAGATCGTGAGCTTGTGAGATTTTATGTATTCTATTTCTGGTGTCGATACTCACTTGAGTCGACATAGTATTTTCTTATTTCTTGTTTTCAGGTGCTTATCTCCTATTATGAGGATATATATATTGCATGTGGTTGTGATTCCATCGTTTGGCGAAGAGCTAGCTCCCGCTTGGGGATGCATTTATTCATTACTTATGCATATTCTTGTTTTGTACCCGTTTTAGGCCAGCGTTTACAAAGGAAACTCTGCCGAAATTTTTGAAAAAATTTGATATTTAAAAATGTTTTAATGTGACTTTATTTTACTAAAATCACTTTTTTAAGTTAAGATTTCCTTCACTCTATTTTTTTAAATAGTTTAGATTTCTGGGTTTTGGCTTACTTAGATTACGTTACGCCTCTAGACGTTTCGTAATTTAAGTGTCATTAACGTTCCACCTATCCAGGTCGTGACAAAGTTGGTATCATAGTGTTAGGTTTTACCTTTCTGAGTGTAGGATGACCCTTGGTAGATGGAGTAGGTGACATAAACAGAGTGACATAGTGTGTGTATATTCCGCGGTTTACTTACGATACGGTACTCCGCCTAAGTGACCTTAGGATATATATTGCTTATACTTCCTTCCTTGATTCTGAGTATCCCTGATTCGATTGCAATGTCCTTATCAATCATGTTTCTTACTCCAGCCACTATGCCGCCGATGAATACGAGGGCTTAGAGGGTTACCGTCAGAGATGAGATTAGAGCGGGTTCGTCTGAGGTGAGGACCGACCAGGGCAGTACGCCTATCTCGCATGGACAGATTGATCCACCCTCTATTGATCGTACAGCTAGGCTGGAGGTGAGCATTCAAGATTTGCGCCAAATGATCGGATCCTTGATAGAGATTAGTTGAGTACAGAGATCGGACATTTCTCCACCTACGGTTGTTCCGAGACCTAGGCGGATTCATACTGATATATCAGCTCCTAGGCCTGTTCGCAGAGGCTGTGGCTGATTCTTTATGGGCCAGTTATATCGCTTTCACCCACATGGTCAGCAGCCATTGTTAGGATGTTTCCGGTGTAGGAGTCCGTATCACCTTATCAGAAATTGTACCGTGAGGCGACAGGGTGAGGCATCAGTCTCACATGTCGCGCTACCACTTTCACCACCTCCTCCGAGCGTATTACCACCTACGCCTGTTGTTGCTCCACACTAGATCGATACCCATAGAGGCCATGGTCATAGCGGTTGTATTCTGAGAGGGCGAGGTGGCAGAGACAAACGACAGCTGGTCGCTGGTAGAGGGCAGGCCTTAGCTTTTGTGTTGACTTCTCGAGACGTGCAGGCGTCGAACGTAGTCGTGACAGGTATTCTTTCGGTGTTTTCTTCTGATGCGTATTTTTCTTGTGTTGTTTGAAATGATATCCATATATTTTGTATCGAGGATTAGCCGATAGTAGTCCTTGCTAAATCAGCCGCTTGTTGTGATTTCTCCCGTAGGCTAGTCTTTTGTTGCTCGATATGTTTTTCGTTCATGTTTATTTTGTTCGTATCGGAGATAGGGATTCTTCTGCAAATTTGATTCTTCTCGATATGTTTGACTGCGAAGTTCTTCTGGGCATGGATTGGCTAGCCACGTATTATGCGTCCGTGGACTGCAGTGAGAAGGCGGTCAGATTTAGTTTTCTGGGTGAGCCGGTTCTTGTTATTCAGGAAGACCGTAGCACCAACCTTCCCAGTTTGATTTCTTCTCTTCACGCTAGTCAGCTCTTGAGGAAGGGATGTTAGGGATTTTTGGCGTATGTTCGTGATGTTAGAGACACAGAGGTCCCGTTGGACCAGGTCCCGATTGTGAAGGAACTTCCAGATGTCTTTCCTGACAAGTTGCCTGGTTTGTCGCCAGAGCGCGATACTGAGTTCTGCATTGACTTGATCCCCGCCATGGGGCCTATTTCTATACCGCCATATCGGATGGCCCCGATGGAGCTTAAAGAGCTAAAGGATCAGTTGCAAGATTTGTTGGATAAAGTGCTTATTCGTCTGAGTGTGTCACCTTGGGGAGCTCCTGTCCTGTTCGTCAAGAAGAAAGACGGCAGTATGCGTTTGTGCATTGATTATCATTAGTTGAATCGAGTTACTGTGCGGAACAGATATCCCCTGCCTCGCATTGACGATTTGTTTGATCAGCTCCAGGGTGCGGGACATTCTCAAAGATTGACTTGCGGTCGGGCTATCACCAGTTGCGGGTTCGGAAGGATGACATTCCGAAGACCGTGTTTCGCACGCGCTACGGGCATTATGAGTATTTGGTGATATCGTTCGGGCTCACCAATGCCCCAGCAGCGTTCATGGATTTGAGGAACCACATATTCAGGACGTTTCTTGATCGGTTTATCATTGCGTTTATTGATGATATCTTAGTATACTCCCGGAGCCGAGAGGAGTATGAGCAGCATCTGAGGATCACATTACAGACTTTGAGAGAGTATCAGCCATTCACAGAATTCTCTAAGTGTGCCTTCGGCTAGATAGTGTTGATTTCTTGGGTCGCGTGGCTACGAGAGATGGCATACGAGTAGACCCGAAGAAGATTGAGGCCATTCAGCATTGGCCCAGACCGGTAACAGTGACGGAGGTTCACAGCTTTTTGGGTTTGACCGGATACTATCGACGTTTCGTACAGGATTTTTCTAGTATACCTGCACCGTTGACCGGGTTGACCCGGAAGGGAGTTCCTTTTCTATGGACTGAGGCATGCGAGCAGAGCTTTCAGAAGTTGAAGATCTGTTTGACGACTGCACCGATATTATCTTTGCCTTCGGGGTCGGGCAGTTTTGTGGTTTATTGCAATGCTTCTCGAGTGGGGCTAGGCTGTGTGTTGATGCAGCACGGCAGAGTCATCGCTTATGCTTCTCGGCAGTTGAAGAAGCACGAGCAGAACTATCCAACTCATGACTTAGAGATGGATGCGATAGTTTTTGCACTAAAGATCTGGAGACAGTACTTATACGGTGAGTCATTCCAGATATTCACGGACCACAAGATCTTAAAGTATATTATTCGGCAGCGAGATCTGAATCTGAGACAGCGCCGTTGGATGGAGCGAGTAAAGGATTATGACTGCGAGATTCTTTATCATCCGTGCAAGGCGAATGTTGTGGCAGATGTTTTGAGTCGGAGGCCCGGAGGTAGCTTGTGTTGTTTGAGCGCAGTTCAGAGACAGTTGATGGCAGATTGGTAGATTCTATGTGACAGCCGAGTGCGGTTCGAGTTTACTTCGACCGAGGGATGGCTTGCCCATATCCGTGTCCACAGTTACTTGACCGTATCCATGAGGCACAGTCTGGCGATGCCCGTTTGTCAGAAATCTTGGAGCAGGTTTGACAGGGCAGAGATTCAGAGTTCATGATCGATGATCAGGGAGTACTACGATTTGGGGCTCAACAGTGTGTGCCAGACTCCACGGGCTGAGACGTGAGATTTTAGAGGAGGTGCATCGGTCAGTATATAGTGTTCATCCGGGCTCCACCAAGATGTACCATGACTTGAGAGATGTCTACCGGTGGGAAAGGATAAAGAGAGATGTCACGGACTTCGTTTCGAGCCGCCTGACTTGCCAGCAAGTCAAGGCCGATCATCAGAGGCCAGCAGGAGAATTACAGCCTTTGCCCATTCCGGAGTGGAAATGGGAGCAGAATCTCTATGGATTTATCGTGGGTCTACCTAGGACCAGTCGAGGGTATGACTATATTTGGGTGATCGTAGACCGATTGACGAAAGTAGCTCACTTTTTTCCAGAGTAGACCACTTTTGGATTCGCTCAGTATGCTCAGATTTATATCGACGAGATTGTGCGACTATATGGAGTTCCGACTTGCATCGTGTCCGACAGAGGCACTCAGTTCACCAGTCGCTTTTGGCAGAGACTTAAGGAGGCGTTGGGCACCCGATTGAGTTTCAATACAGCTTTCCGTCCGCAGACCGACGGTCAGTCAGAGCAGACTATACAGACTCTTGAGGACATGCTCCGAGTTTGCGTTCTAGATTTCGGTGGCAGTTGGGATCGCCACTTGCCCTTGATAGAGTTTTCCTAATAACAGATTCTAGAAGAAGATTCAGATGGCACCCTTCGAGGCATTATATGGGAGGAAATGTCGATACTCCGTTTGTTGGATAGAGTTCAGTGAGAGCAGTATTTTGGGACCGCGGGTTATGCAGGAGACGACTGAAAAGATCCAGTTGATTCGGGATAGGATGAGAGCGGCCCAGAGCAGGCAGAAGTCTTATGCTGATAGACGCCATCGCAGACTTGAGTTCGCCGTGGGAGATCATGTTTTCCTGAGGGTTTCTCCAATGAAGGGCGTGATGAGATTCAGAAGAAAAGAAAAGCTTAGTCCCAGATATGTGGGTCCCTTTGAGATTCTCGAGCGTATCGGCACAGTTGCTTATCGTTTGGCTCTTCCACCCAGCTTTCCAGATGTTCACCCCATATTTCACGTATCAATGCTCTGAAAGTACCTTCATGACCCTTCTCACACGATTCAGTACCAGATAATCTAGCTGGAGCACGACCTTTCTTTCACCGAGCAGCCGGTGATAATTCCGGATCGGCGGGTGAAGAAATTGAGGTCAAAGGTTACACCGTTCGTAAGGGTTCTTTGGCGTGGCCTAAACAGCGAAGAGGTCACATGGGAAGCCGTGGACGAGATACGGAAGAAATTTTCCCATCTCTTCGAAAGTACGCATAGTTAAATTTTAAATTCGGGGACCGAATTTATTTAAGGGAGGAAGATTGTAACGTTCTGAAAATTTGTTATGGTTAATTTTATGTTAATTAGTGATAATACGTGTTTTCCGTAAAAACCTAATTATAATTATTTTTCCACATAGATATAATTATACCTATTTTAATTATGTAATGGTTTATGGATGAGTGTTTTATTAGCTACCTATTAATTGCTAGTTTACTTAATTATTTTTCCTTAAGTATTTATTTTAAATATTATTTTAGTCATACACTTACACATTTAATTATTATTAATTACAATTAGTATAAGTTAATACAAGTTTAGTGCACCATGACACACTAAACATTTATTTGTAACATGGTTCTAGAATTTTGTAGAAAGGTAAAAGAGAAATGAAAAATAAAAGAAAATGATGAGAAAAGAATAGAATAATGAGGTATGGTATATAATAAATGAGGTATGGGTTTCATGTGACATTGTTTCCACACACACCTCAATCTCTCTTTCTCTCCCCATAATCTTGGCCGAGCCATCAATAGCCCCCCTTCCTACAACTCCTTTCTTCATCTCATTTCAACCCCATTTTCTCATTAATAAAATAAAATAAAAAAGAATAGAGAAAGAAGGTATGGAGTATAATAAATGAGGTATGGGAGTTTTGACTTGGACTTTCACCCACACACACACACACCTCCCCTTTCCCCTCACTGCCAAGCTTGGCAGCAGCCCCCCTCCTCCACTTCTTCATCTTCTTTTCTTTGTAAGATCCCAACAAATAAACTCACAAAAATCCACAAAATCCAAAAAAAATCCCTACAAAAATTATCACAAAAATTCTTTTTAAAAACTTAGCATGTTTCTTGATAGCAAGTGGGTATTTTGGTGGCAAGGCAAGCAAAATTGATCTTCCAAATTGTTGAGGTATAAAACATTAACCCAATTGTTATTTTGATAATTAATTGCTTTAATCTAATTTAGATTAGGTGTTAATATAGTTTTAGTTGCAAATAAAGTTTTAAAGAGAAGGTTTTGGGTTAAAATTTAGGTTTTTATCATTTAATTAAGTTAACTATGTGTAGATTAACATCTAAACACCTTGCAAAATCTAATCTAGTTGTTAACTTGTTAATCCTTACTTTTAATTATTTTAATTAAATGTTCATGCAAACTAATTTTATAATTAGTGTGTAAATAGGTTAGATTAAAATATATTTAATAATTGTGTGGCCTAATTAAGATATTAAGTGAAATTTGTGGCCACTAGATTTGCTAAAACACCTAGTTTTGCACTAAAATGCCCTTTATTTACTTACTAGGTTTTTAGAATAATTAGGTTTTGATTAAGTTTGAGGTGGTGATGATCTGCAACCTAATTTCTAAGGTATGTAATGTGATGTGAGTGCGCGAATGGTACTATTGGGTTCTAGGTTTAGGGATTTCTACGCATAGCGACCCCTAGTTGTGGTTATAGCAACGTCGTGTGGGTTTTGTGCACCAAGTGCACACAAGTCTAACTTGTGGACGTTAATTCTTTCGTATCGTTTATCTATGTGTCTCCTCAGAGAATCTAGCCTTATGTGTTGCATTGTGTAATTCTAGGATCGGTTGCAGAGGCAACGAATGCGACAAGAAAAGGAAAGGTCGTGATTGGATCAGTTTAGCCGAGACGTCCCGGTGAGTAGATGTACACATCTATGGGGGGATCGTCTGGATGGCGCAAGGCGCCCGATAGTTAGGATTACTAGTAGTGTTTGTATTTATATGCGTAGTCTCCTAGTCATTCATCTCATTGCATTGCACCATCTTATATATATATAATATTATCTCATAGGACACTTGCACCATTACCATTGGTCTATGCCGCACGTGCACTATTATATGCGAACACACACGCCATTGGTAATTGCTATGTCACGATCACTATAGAACTTAATTAGAATCGGTATCTGTGCAATTGTATCATACACGATATATAGACTTGCAGTTGTATATTCATCTCATCAGGATTGGATACGTAGGTTGATAGTCATATACCTCATGTGCGTTTGCATCATATATGATATGTAGACTTGTAGTTGTATATTCATCTCATCAGGATTGGATACGTAGGCTTGCTAGTCACATACGACATTGCATCATCATTCATGCATAGTTTTCTAGTCACACATCATATTTCATATTATTGATACCATAGGCATTCATCATCGCCGACATGTTCATATATTGTGATTTTCTTGGAGAGTTCAGTATTTATGAGATTTCTGGATTTTGGGGGAAAACCGCAAGAATTTATAAACCTATTATCATTTTAAAAATGCAAATTGCGGTTTTCTCGTGATATGATGTATGTGTCGTCCACCATGAGTTTTCCTGATTTTCTATTGGTTTTCGAGACCCGATTCGAGGAGTAGGATGAGCCATTTCGGGTACATGGTAGACCTAGTATGGTACCCCGGGACGAGAGTGTTTTTATGGGGATGACGATGAGCCTGGCAGGGGCAGACTGCCTACCGGTGATGTCTGGCGTGGCGTATATCCGGAGGATACCGACATAGTCGTGAGATTTGATGATATGGGCCGATCCGGACTGACGGAGCCCGAGATATTGAGATATACATATATTGTGTCGATGCCTGACACGAATTTTCTGTTGATTTCATTGATGATACTCCAGTTTTTATTATACAAAAGTTTTACTGAGATAAGGATACAGATCTTCTCATATCAGTTATAACTGGATTTTATGTTGATTATGCATTCATGTTGCATTCATACCAGTGTATCGCATCATATTTGTACATGTAGTTTGTGAGGCATTTACGTGCATGCTTATGATAGCCTTATTAGATATTACTTACTACTCACGAGTTGATAACACACCGCCGTTGTGTCACAGTATTTTGCAGGTCTGGCCTATCAGCACAGTAGCGGCGGACGTACTTTCTTATTTTGCTTCTTTTGTTTTGACTTGCGTCTTGCTCGTAGATGGGTTGCAAGGATATTTTGTTCCCATTTTGTGTATTATTATTGTATCTAGTATACTCCATCTACTTTATCTACCGTTTTCCCACCAGTTGTATATTGGACTTAGATGGTGAGCTTGTGAGATTTGTATGTATTCTATATTCTGGTGTCGATGCTCACTTGAGCTGACATGGTATTTTCTTATTTCTTGTTTTCAGATGCTTATCTCCTATTATGAGGATATATATATTGCATGTGGTTGTGATTCCACCATTTGGCGAAGAGCTAGCTCCCGCTAGGGGATGCCTTTATTCATTACTTATGTATATTCTTGTTTTGTACCCGTTTGGGACCAGTATTTACAAAGGAAACTCAGCCGAAATTTTTGGAAAAATTTGATGTTTTAAAATGTTTTAATGTGACTTTAGTTTACTAAAATCACCTTTTTAAGTTAAGATTTCCTTCACTCTATTTTTTTAAATAGTTTAGATTTCTGGGTTTTGGCTTACTTAGATTACGTTACACCTCTAGACGTTTCGTAATTTAAGTGTCAGTCACGTTCCACCTATCCGGGTCGTGACAAATAAGCAGAGCGGGTGTCTCTCTGGATTTCTGTAGGATGCCCTCAGCACTCCTCAATATGTTGAGAAGTTCTGGAAGTGAAACTTCCTTCCCTTGAATGTTGAAATTTAAGATAAACTGGGCGTAGGTAGAAGGGATGAACTGTAGAATCAAATCAGTATATAACTCGTTTTCCAACGTGGTCCCAAGGTCCGTGAGCTTTTCAATATAGCTGATCATCTTAAGGACGTGGTCCTCTATAGATGATCCGATAACCAATTTCGTCTGAAACAATTTCTTCGAGGTCTCATATTTTGCGATACGAGATTGCTTTCCATTTAAATCTTTGGTATGGAGGAAGATGGAAGCTAAGTCCATCTTTTCTTGCCGCCTCTGGTGTTCATTATCCATTGAGACCAACACGAGGCACTTGGCTCTCACACTGTCTATTTCCCATGTCTTATGGATTTCAACATCCGCGATGGTGAAATATGGACCTAAGACGGCGGGGGGTTTGGTAGTAAAGAGGTAGCCCAACTTGTCATAGGTAATGGCCATCTGGACATTCCTTAGACAATCTTTATAGTATGGCCCAGTCAATTTATTATTATCTAGTAGTAACTTAAGCCCAGTTATTTTGGTCGCTGCAATCAAGAGAGAGAGAGAAGAAAATACTCAGCATGATACTCTTGCAAGTTTAGATTGGTTATTAGTTTATCTAAACAGGATGGCTCCCACTGTTTCTCGAATGCTCCTTCAAACCATAAAAAAAGAATTAGTCAGGATTAATCTCACCCTACAATTCTTACTTAATCTTTCGGCCAGGCTAGTGTTGGTACTTCGAGGAAGGTTTTCCAACGCTTTCGCGAAGTTCCTTAATTATATAATCTCTTTTACATGGAGGCGTAGCCCCGCTAACACCGTTCTAGGCACCTACTTGGTTTATAATATTAATTGTTTAGTGAAAAATTCTCTTGAAGAGTAGCGGATACTCATAGTAAGATCGGATCCAAATATCATCGTATGACAACCTTAAAGGAATCCTACCAAAATTATCACACTCTAAATGGTATGCAACACTAGCAAGTTTCATTTTCCTTTGAAACTCCCGATGTGGATTTTTGCCCCAGGCACTTATGACCTTGACGAAAGCCGACATATTATAAGATGCAAGTCAAGTTCTACCCGTCATTATCCAGGTTAATTTGAACTCATCCGTACAAACCTTGAAGAAGGCCAAAATAGATGTACAACTGTCCTAAATCAACTCACCTATCTATACTACAGATGAATACCCAGCAGCTACCAATCACTATGCCTTGGCAAAGGTCAAAATATATAGCTTGAATACTACTGAATACCCATCTGAAATGACGGAGGGCTACGGATGGTTTTGGCGAAACCGTGAACGTAATGAACTTGAAATAGTCGAAGGAACCATGATAGCTTTTAAAAGGAGTGGTTTAGGCTCCGCATTTAAAAGTTGTTTTTCAAGAAAACCGAGTGGTTTTGAAATTGTTCCAACGATTTAAACTTTGGTTTGTTTTCCTTGCATTAATCAATATTAATGCGGTCACATCATTTAACCCTATCATTGCTGAAAAAAACGAAAATAGAACTGTTCACCGCCGGAAACCGGAAAGACGGACGTCTTGCCTAAATCTGGGAGCAGATGCTAATTGGTGCTATCCGTCCACCTCTTCGAAGATGCCAAGTTGATTTATGACACCATGTATCGAAGGTTTAAACGGATGTAGCAGACTTCTTCAGATTCCCCCTCATTTGAAGGGTTTTTGATTGTGGGGACGCTCTTCCCTGCAGGCGCAAGCCCCTGCAGTTAATTACGCTACCGCATCGCGGTAGCCATTTTCTCCTTCTCCAGATGGTCACTTCGTATCGTGGGTGTTTGTTTTGTTTTTTGGTTGCCCGTGGATTGTATACGGAGACTAATTTATGTTGTCGCCCGTAGGGCGTGGATTAGTCCAAATCCGTATCTTCTTAGATTTGGGTTTGGGGTTTGGATTTAAGGATACGTTAGCCTCATTTGAGACTAAGATCAACTTAAACGTATGTTAAAGATACGTTAGTCTAATTTTAGACCAAGTTCAACTTAACAGGATAATTTAGATCTAACAAAAGAGCATTTGAACTCTATTGTTTAGTTTAGGGACATTGCGGTCGATTACTAGTTTAAGGACATGGCGGTCCAAGGTTAGTTCAAGGACATTACGGTCCATCAGTAGTTTAAGGACAATTCCGTCCGGGTTAAGGACATCGTAGTCCATGAGTTTAAGGACCCCACAGTCCGGTTTAGAGACATCGTAGTCTATAAGGTTTAAGGATGTCGTAGTCCATGAGTTTAAGAACCCCACAGTCCGGTTTAGAGACATCGTAGTCTATAAGGTTTAAGGACGTCGTAGTCCATGAGTTTAAGGACCCCACAGTCCGGTTTAGAGACATCGTAGTCTATAAGGTTTAAGGACGTCGTAGTCCATCAGTTTAAGGACCCCATAGTCCGGTTTAGAGACATCGTAGTCTATAAGGTTTAAGGACGTCGTAGTCCATGAGTTTAAGGACCCCATAGTCTGGTTTAGAGACATCGTAGTCTATAAAGTTTAAGGACGTCGTAGTCCATGAGTTTAAGGATCCCACAGTCCGTAGAAATGTGTGGTTGTCGGGACCCGTCGCCTCTCTGAAGACGTTGAAGGATTACAACGACAGATATCAGAGGAGTAAAGAGATATACTCTCGAACCGGTGTGAGTTGGTTGAAAGATCTGTAGCCCAGTTTGGGACTGAGATCTGTTGAATATTCGTGAGCAGATGGGCTCAATTCAATATAAGTTGAGGACTTATGTCCAGAATTGGGCTAAGTCCAATTAAAATGTTTAACATTTTATTGTTCTGGCTATTGAGCCTTTATTTGGGCCTGGCCCTTTTAATAATGCTAAGCATTAGATCCTGACATTTTTTGTCTTGTACTGAATGCATAGTATTCATCAGAACAAAGTGTATTCTGACAATGCGCCGCGTGGCACGCCAGGCGCTTTGCGCCAATTAGAAAGCGCATTGCGCTTCTGTCGGGTGAAAAGGACACGTGTCGCGCTTAGCGCTAAACACTAGTTTATTAGCGCATTGCACTTTCAATTTATGAGCGCTTTGTGCTGATTTAATGGCGCACCAGTGAGTGACACGTGGCGCGCTTGGCGCTAAGTGCCAGTCCATGGGCGCGGTGCGCTGTTTCAGAAGCGCAAAGCACAAGCCGTGTCTATGATTGACACATGGCATGCTTTAGCGCTGAGCGCCTGTCCAATAAGCGCAAAAGCGCAGTTCATGAGTGTAAGGCACTTTTCAGTAGCGCAAAGCGCATTTGATCAAATTTATGATCAGAGAACAAGTTTATATTCTCCCTTTAAAGGAGGCTTTGCCTCAAGGCTCAAGAACAGAAGTTCTTATTTATAAAAAAGGCATTGTCTCTGTAGATCAATGATCTGTAAATGAAGTGAATACTTCTTTTTTAGTTTTTACAATAAGATCTCTGATCTCATTTTTATCAAAAGACCTTGGTCTTTTGTAGATCTATGATCTTATTTAGAAGATAGTTCTTCTTTTATGAGATGATTTCATCTCTGTGTTCAAGAATCATGTTCTTTACCTTGAAGAAAATAATCTTCTTTCACCAAAAGCTTGCTTTTCTTTCTCTTTGAGTTTTTCTCAAAGTTTGTAGGGGGTTTCTCTATATCAGACTTTAAGTCTTGGGGCCTTTATATAAGGCAAACTGATTAGTTCAATCAGTTAAAGAGATCCTTCTCTGATTGATTTGGGAATATTTCCCACCGTTGGATCTTTGATCCTAAAGCTTCTGTTTTGCAGAAGATAATTTTCTTGTTTTAATAAGATTGGGAAGATCTTTCCATAACAGAATTTTAATTCTGATTAATTAATAATTTATTGTTAGATCTTTTGATCTAACGGTGGGGAATTCTTAATTCCAGCACTGGCGCACCTTGCGCTAGCGCACCTACGTTCGACAAGTGGCGCGCAACGCAGAGCATAGCGCAACTGCGCTAACGCACCCATGTTTGACACGTGGCGCGCAGCGCAGAGCGCTGGATCTGAAGCGTTGCTTCGATTTTTGAATTTTGAAATTTTAAAACAGAGCTTTGCTCTGACTGGGGGTGCGCTGTCTAGGGCGCAGCGCACCTGGCGCTAGCGCGTCTGTGTTTGACACGTGGCGCACAGCGCGCCTAGCGCTGAATCTGAAGCGTTGCATCAATTTTTTAAATTTTGAATTTTAAAATAGAGTTTTGCTCTGATTGGGGGAAACAAATGCCCCCCCACCGTTGCGCACACGTGGCTCACACGCGAGTGCAGCGGTGGCAACATCTGAGCCCTTGGATCAACTCAGAAGTTGAAGAGGTGGTTCAATATCTATAAATAGGACCTTTGGTCCCTCAGATGATTTCCATCTTCTTCTTGAGAATTTTCACTCAGAGCTTTGCTCTTCAGTTTAAGAACTTTTCAAGAGTTGGAACTCTACCAAAACTTAGGTAAAGTTTAATTTTTTTTAAATAAATTGGGGTTTTTACCCATTAACAGAGCCTTGCTCTCCATAGATCTTTGATCTAAAGAAAACCCTTTTAGGGTTTCATTAATAAAGCCTTGCTCTCATGAACCCATAGATCTAAAGAGATCTTTTCTTGGGTTTTCTTAGCCCATGAATCAGAGCTCTGCTCTTTTGATAATATGTAGATTTCTTGATCTTTGATGAAGAACTCGTAAGAGTTTTTTTATGGATCTTGAAGATCCCAGAATTTTTAGTTCATAAAAATTAATTTTAATTAATCCTTGATGGATTTTTCTATCATCATTATAGAGCCAGGCTCTTTAAGGAATTTTATTCCTTCATGATCAGAGTTTGACAAGTGTCACTCTGTCATAGAGCTTTGCTCTCAAAGGGAGATTTTCTCCTTTTCCCGAGGGATTTCTCATTCAATGAGAATTTCCTTGAGGATTTCCTCATTAATTGACAGTCTCATCCAATGATGAGGTTGTTTTATTAATTTTTAATCGATGAATTGTCATCTAGATTTTGTGGGTCCCTCTTTGGTTCCCTTTCCACTGCATTGTAGTGTGGTACAACTTTTAAAGTACCGAGTGTTAGAAAATTGAATTATAGCACTGACAATTGACTTCTGTCCCCCCTTTTCTTGCAGGCGAAATGTCTTTCGATGCCACGTTTCCATTCGTCCATTCAGAGGGAGGATTCCCTAAGGCACCTGTGGATCGAGAGGTTCTCGCGCTCATCAAAGACCGTGACCCGGAACACAAAAATCTCCACTTGTGGGGCAAATGGTATGACTAGATTATCAGAGGTCGTCAAAGCTTCTCTTGTGCTACGCCATCGGAGCCGATCTCGGCGATTCCGTATGCAGATGCACCCCCGGTGAACTATGTCGTGGAGGTTGTCAATTGGACTTCGGAGGGTCTTCTTCAACCTTTGATTGCCGCCGTACCCATGCAGCTGCCGGTGGCTTTAGATACCCTGGGGCGGTGCATATGCCAGGGCGAGTCGTGCCCTTAGGAACAACCCTATAACATCGGGCTAACTCCCCGTCATCCGGCCGGGTATTTGCAGTGGTCCAGGTACATCTTGTCAGCGAAGAAAACGCAGCTGCTGAAGCTCGGTTTATAGCCTGCGGTTTATGCTTCGTTGTTCCAATATTCGGCTCCTCCCACATGGTGGATTAAGGCGTTTGGAGCAGTGGAACATCCTAACACATACTTTCCTTCTACTGGACAAAGAAGTCTCTATCTTCTTAGAAGAATTTGCTGAGGTTTCCGGTCTACCGGTTAGGGGAGAGCACTACGAGGAGTTGCTTCCTCCAGATGAATATGTTTTTGCCACCAAGCCGGTGGTGATGGGCCTCACGCCAGAGAACGCCATTCAGCACCAGTTCCCTTATCTGATAAAGGTGCTGAACATGTACAAGAGCCTCTTCTTGGAATCCGGAGGTCGGGGGGTCAATTTTGCGGACTTCATTGCTCGGTTTCTTCGCCCGGAGATTTTATCGCAACGAGGCGAAAAGTTTTCCAAGGTCGACGGCCCCTTCGGCTTTGGCTTGGACTGTCGACCAGTACTAGAAGACGATCAGAAGGGCTTTGGCTTTTTTCTTCCTGATGCTACGATCATCCCTTTGTCAGAAATCGCCGCTCCGGGTATTGACGAGGAGGCTTTCTTTCTTGGGTTTCTCGGGCTATGGTTGAGCTGGTTTGCGCTCCCTATACATCCTCGTTACATGAGGCCTTCCGTCTTCTACCCCGCACATCGTATGGTGGCCGAAATTCAAGTAGCCATCGGGATTACCGGGTTAGCCCATTTATACCACGGTCTTAGCGTGACGGCGGATACCATTGAACCGGGGGTGCATGCTGCCAACTTCCCGATGCATTACTTTACTTCGTGGATGGAGATGCACGTGCTCGGGGTCTTTGGCATTCATAAGAGACCTTCGTTTTATGAGAAATGCAAGTTCCCACGAATTATGCGGCTGGTTGACACGTCCATCGTAAGTCCGTCACCGCGGGAAGCTAGGGGCTTTCTTCTTCGTCCGTGCACGGTCGGAGATGGTATGTTTTTCACGGACAAAGTCCTGACGATCGGCCAGGAAACTTCCAAGTCGATGCTGGCATTGCGCGACGTTTTTAAGGACGGGGCCTCCGTGTTGAAAGCCCGGGAGATTCTCCATTTATACTCCATCCGGCCGGGCTTTCTCGTATTTAGGCAAAATGATGCGGCGCTATTCATGAGATACAACCCCCATCATTTTACCCAGCAGCTGAGTTATAATCAGGGGGTCCCGCTGGAGGCTTTCTTGGTAGAACCCGCTGCCACCAGAGAGGGAATACGGGGTGCGCTGCATCACTTCATGCGCTTGAATACGGGCTCTCACTTCTTCATTAGCGAGCCGAGTTGCGTCCCGAGGGCCCTTAACGTACACGTGGCCTGGTATCAACACGCGATGGGTGCTGTTATAAGGGAAGAGAGGCGGCTGCTGCTCGATCGCAAGGGTGCGCCCCCTGCTGGTGATCGCAACGTCCCTTTAAAGCGACGGATCGCTGTCCCCCCTCTGCTAAGAGAGGTTGCTGCAGTTGAGCCTCCACGTGTGCTAAGCCCTATGCGTGGATTGCCCCGTGCTCCTGTAGAGATGGTGGATGTGCCATCGGTGCCCCGTGCTCCCGCGGAGATGGTAAATGTAGCTTCACCCGAATCTAGCGTGTGCTCAGATATCGGGACTCACCGTCCTAAAGTGCCCACCAAGCGCAAGCTGGTGCTGGCTGCAACCGGAGCTCGCTCGCAGAAGAGGAAGAAAAGTCGCTCTTCTCTGCCCATATCGTATTTGGTCAGGAGCCTCATGCTCCTTATAGTGAGGGCTTGAGCGAGTATGGGACAAATGAGGGCTTATTCATGCCGCCAGATGATACTGATCTGGCGGCTGCCATCGCAGCTTCTAAGCGATTGGCAAGCCGCGAAGAGGGGTGGGCTATCCTCGCACGATCAGCTAATCATTAGTTGTATTTTTTGCCATTGCATCGTACTTCTATTATTGTGTTTTGACTGATGCTTTTCCTTCTTTAACAGGCATTTCCACTGAAGAAGCTCTCGCAGCTTCTCTCAAGACTTTTGAGGAAGAGGAAAGACTTCGAGCATCCTTAGGCATTGGTATGCTTCGGTTTATCGTATCTCCGTTCCCGGTTTTTTTTATATAGGTGATCTGACCCTGCTTTATCTTATCGCAGGGACCACAATGCCGATCCCGTAAGCTGATGCGGGGATTCTTCTCGGGCCAGGCATCGAAGTCCAGGCCTCCTCAGGGTTGCCAAAAGAGACTTTACTCAAGCAACCGATGACGGACGCCGTAACGGCTCCAGAGGTAGCTCCTGGCGTGGATGATGACGTCCCATTGACGAAGGTCTTTAGAAGATCTGCCCTCACAGCCCGGGCGGAGAGGAAGCGTAGGATGTGTGCGGCAAGGGAGTGTACCACCGCCTTGGATGCGGGTGCGGGTTCCAGCGCTGTTGCCTCTGCCCCTACTCCTTCAGAGGACGCTCCGGCTGCCTTGTCCACCACCCACAGACAGGCAGCACGTGCGGCTCGGGAAGCAATCGAAAACCAACTCAAGGTAACGCGACATTGGGTTCTTTTGTCAAAGTTTTAACTTTCAGGTTCTCATATATCCTATTTTGTAGGGCCGAGTCTTGCCGAAGAAGTGGCGGCCATCGCCGAGCCTGAGGTAGCGGCAGGTGAGATGGCTACAGTTGCCGAGCCCGAGATAGCCACTCTTTCTCAAGAGTCGGGCACTGCTCCAATCGTCGCTCTTTCCACTTGCGGCTCCTTGCCGTTGCCGAGTGCTGAGAGTGTCACGACGATTCTCGTGGAATCGGGAGATGAGGCTACGGGTGGCGAGACTATTCCGATGGAGGAGAGTGAAGCATTTGCTGCCTCTAGTGACGCCCTTGTCGCGGTCTCGACCGGCGACTCACCAGGTAGATTTTGGGTCATTACTTTCCCCTTTATTCTACAATCCCTTTTAATTTTTTTTCTGACAGCATTTCCCTTATTTCTAATGCAGGTGTGATGAGCGTTGGGGTTGTGCCATCCGAGAAAGCATCTCTAGTCGCTGCCTTTACGGTGACTGCTCCTCTACCTTCTCTCGTACCATCTCAAATTCTGGAAGGTGCGGATTTGTGACCCATCAATTTCATTGTAGGCTGTATACTTCATGTACTGACATTGCATTACTGCGTCCTTACAGGAGTCCTTTTTGATCACCTGTATCAGGTGCTATACCCACACTTCTCTTTCCAGTCATAGATTGCCTCATCTAGTAGCGCTGGTGAGTACAGGCTTCAACTAATGTCTCTTTTTTTTACCGGCAGTCAAATCATTTCTAATTCTTCTTTGTTTTGATTGCAGTACTACAGATCGAAGGAGGAGACGAAAGAACAGTTGCGCCACTGGTACTCCCGGCCTTGCCACCTACTGCAGCCGGTATAGTAAGCTCCATTGTTCATGGACCCCATCTATTTCTTGAACCGTCATTTGACTATGATTTGTTTTGCAGTGGTGATATCAACTTCAGCTCCGTTCGAATCTCGAATCGTGATGCCTGCAGGCCCCTTTTCTCGACGTTCATCTTCCAAAGGCGCTGTGAATAGTCTGCGCATGTTGAGCGACTACATCGAGGAGCTTGACGTGGAGACTCCCACATTCGCTGCGGATTTTATCGCGGAGGTTAATCTTATGCTGGCGACGCTTGTGAACTTTCATGGTGAGGGCGTCGTTGAGTCTTGGGTTAATCTCTGCAGGAAAATTGAGGCTTGCTTGCATGAGCTCGAGGTCGGACGTCCTGCTCCAGAGGTCCTGGCTATGAACACCCAGGGAGCTGCGTGGGTCGAGCAGAGTACTCCCTACTTCCGTCATCTTGAACAAAAGGCGGCCTTAAAATGTAGGGAGTGCGAAGAGACTTCAAGCGAGTCTGTCCGGCTGCACGCTCAAGTTGATGCAAATGCTGTACAGTTGAAAGTTATCTTTGAAGGCCTTATGCGATGCATCTTTGATGGGCTAACACTGAGGCAGAAGCTCGACATCGTCGAGCGGGATGCACAGAATCGTGGGGCAGCTCAGCGGGCCGTCGAAGAGCAACTTTCGTCCTACTTGCAGCAACGAGCCCAAGTCGAAGCAGAGTTGGCCGCGGCAGCTGATCAAGAAAAGGGGCAAAGGGAAGTGCGCGAGTGGCTGATTGGATTATTGAAAGCGCTTCCTTCTCAATAATTTTTTTTGTACCATTTGTAATTTTGAATAAAATGTATTCGTTCTTTTATTCTTTCATATGATGTATTTTATACCCAATTGAATTCATGAATAAAAGATACACTTTTTTTTGGCAATGTCTTGTGTCATCTCTCTGCTTTCTTCTTTCTTTTGTTATCAGCATGTCACCTTAGCAAACCTAGCCGGCAGATGATAGAGTGGGCATCTTGTCTTGACTTCTTCGAGGGGTAGTGATGGCTTAGGAAATAGGTTCAGATCTGTTACCTAAGACTTTTCAACTTTATGAGCCATGAGGGTCTCATAAAGACTTTTCTCCCTACGAGTCAAGAGGATCCCCGTAGGTGTGTTTTCTCCTTAGGAATCGTGAGGATTCCTAAGTGTGTTTTCCCTTATAAGTCGTAAGGATCTTATAAGAGAGTTTTCTTTCTTACGAATCTAGAGGACCCGTAAGTGTTTAGTAGGATAGACATGTAGATGACGTATTTCCGAAACGGGGTCATATGGATGACGTATTTCCGTGACGGGGTCATATGGATAACGTATTTCCGAACGGGGTCATGAGGATGACGTATTTCCGAACGGGGTCATGTGGATGACGTATTTCCGAACGGGGCCATGTGGATGATGTATTTCCGAGCGGGTCATGTTGATGACGTATTTCCGAGCGCGGTCATGTGGATGACGTATTTCCGAGCGGGGTCATGCTGATGACGTATTTCCGAACGGGGTCATGCTGATGACGTATTTCCAAATGGGATCATGCGGATGACGTATTTCCGTACGGGGTCATGTGGATGACGTATTTCCCAACGGGGTCATGAGGATGACGTATTTCCGAACGGGGTCATGCTGATGACGTATTTCCGAACGGGGTCATGTGGATGACGTTTTCCGTACGGGGTCATGTGGATGACGTTTTCCGAACGGGTCATGCTGATGACGTATTTCCGAACGGGGTCATGTGGATGACGTATTTCTGTACGGGGTCATGTGGATGACGTATTTCCGAACGGGGTCATGTGGATGACGTTGCGTCTGTTGTAGTGAGACGAATGTCGAAGTGGTCTCTAGGTTGTCTGGGAACCATCGAGATTTGGAGTAGGGGCTTCTTCTTCTGATGGAGCCTGGGGAGGAAGGTGTGATTCCTTCTTTGTTTGCGCCCCTGGATTGTATACAGAGATTGATATGATATCACCTGTAGGGCATAAATTTTATTTTATTTTATTTCTTTCCGCGATACTCTATCATTTCAGCTTTTATATCGCGAAGGTCGCGATTTGCCCAATCATTTCAGCTATTTTTCGCGGTGCCCAATCATTTCGGCTATTTATTTTATTTTTACTCGCTGCTTTTTTGTTGCGAATTGCCCAATCATTTCGGCTATTTTGCATGCATACATTTTTTTTACTTGCTGGTTTTGTTGCAAGTTGCCCCATCATTTCGGCTATTTCGTATACATGTGTGGCTCGCTAGCTTCTCGCTGCAAGCCTTGAATTAGACACCGATTTCGGCATTAGCACCGCTACAACTGGGATATTGCCAGGAGTGAATCATCATTTGCCTCTGTCGATGTCGAACAAAGGTGGCTCAGTAGAAAGGGTTAGGATCCTGTCGACTAAGGCTTTGACTTTATGAGCCGTAAGGGTCTCATAAAGGTATTTCTCCCTGCGAGTCGTGAGGATCTCGTAGGTGTGTTTTCTCCTTAGGAATCGTGAGGATTCCTAAGTGTATGGTCTCTTAAAAGTCGGAAGAATCTTACAAGAGTGTTTTCTCCTTATAAGTCGAGAAGACTTATAAGGACTGTTCACCGGGTAGACATATCCCTAGTCACGGATGGGACTCTATTAGGGAAATGTTTATTCACGCCCGTGGATTGTATACAAGGTTCAACATTGAGCCGCTTATAGGGCAGCATCGGAGGTTGTGGTGGCTGCTTAAGAACAGGTTCAGATCCCTGTAGCTTAAGACTTTGGAATCTTATGAGCCGTGAGGGTCTCATAAGAGGGTTCTCCTTACGAGTCGTGAGGATCTCGCAAGTGTAATTTCTCCCTAGTGATCGTGGGGATCCCTAAGTGTGTTACTCCATTGTGAGTCATAAGGATCCTACGCAGGTGGTTTCTCCTTACAAAGTCGATAGGACCTTGCAAGTGTCTTTTAACAAGATTGCGCCCTTTCGGGTTTTCACAAAACTTGCCGGTAGCCCTGCTGTTTTTTACTCACGAAGCCCTTTCGGGTTTTCATCCGTGCCCATTTTGCTTATGGACATACCATTTTCTTCTTCTTTTTTTTATTCTAACGAGGTTGCGCCCTTTCGGGTTTTCACAAAACTCGCCGGTAGCCCTACTGTTTTTACTCACGGAGCCCTTTCGGATTTTCATCCGTGCCCATTTTGTTTATAGACATACCGTTTTCTCTTTTTTTTATTCTTTTTTCTTGTATCAGCTTTGGGATGCTGCAATCCACCGTAGTTTATCGACATATCGGTCAACGGCTAGTTTTAGGACATAGTGGTCCATTGTTAGTTTAAGGACGTTTCGGTCCGTTGTTAGTTTAAGGACGTTTCGGGTCCGTTAGCCAGCTACTACTTATAGAGTTTGGGCTAAGAAAGATAGCGAGCGGACATAGTCATCGTCATCTATCATTGACCTAGGCCGTGACTCTTTAAGCGTAGTACTTTTTCAGGAAGCGACCATTTATTGGCCTGAAGGGCCTTTCGCCATGCATGTCCATAAGTAGATAGGCCCCATCCTGGTAGACCTTGTCTATGATATACGAGCCTTCATAGTTCGGCTCGAATTTCCCCCGCTTGGCATGATTGGGGATCATAGGTCTTTTGACCACTAGTACGAGTTCGCCTTGGCAGAATGTTCTCGGCCTAGATAATCTTTCGTATGAGCGCGTCATCTTTGCTTTGTAAGCCTCCAGATTTTGTTGCGCCATGAGCCGAGTTTCATCAAGGGCATCGAGCTCCTCAAGCCGAAGGTGAGCATTCTCTTCGTCCGTTAGCTCGTAATGAACTGCCACTCGTAGAGAGGGTTGCTCTATCTCGAGGGGGAGTACCGCCTCTGTACCGAATACCAATACGTACGGCGTTTTGTTCTTAGCCGTTTTGAACGTAGTTCGATACGTCCAGAAAGTTTCATGCAGTCTCTCATGCCAGTCCTTCTTATTTCGAGACACCGTCTTTTTTACAATCTTCGTCAAGGTCTTGTTAAAAGCTTCAGCTAGACCGTTAGCTCGGGGATTATAGACTGAGGAGTATCTCCAGTCTATGTTATGCTGTTGTGCGAAGCAGCTGATCTTGTGGCTTCTATAGGCTGGCCCGTTATTGGAGATGATCCATCGTGGAGTTCCAAACCGATAAATGACGTGTGTCTTAAAGAAATGGAGGATATTCTCCGTCTTCACTTCCCTTAGCAGTACTGCTTCTGCCCATTTGGAGAAGTAATCAGTTGTCGCCAAGATGAATCGATGTCCTCTGGATGATGCTGGTTCGATGGGGCCGATTATGTCAGTCCCCCACATTTCGAACGGCCAGCTAGCCACTGTTGGATGTAGTGGGTTTGGATACTGATGGATAAAGTCCCCGTGAATCTGGCATGAATGGCACTGCTTCGCGTATTCGAGGCAGTCCTGGATCATCGTGGGCCAATAATAACCAATCCATTTGATCTTCAGCTTCATCTTCGGCCCGGCTTGGTGAGAACCGCAAAGTCCGTCTTGAGTTTCTTGGACGACTCTCTTTGCCTCTTCAAGCCCCAGGCATCTTAACCACAGAGAATCAAATGATCTCTTATATAAAGTGTTATTGACGAAAGCAAAAGACAGAGCTCGTTTCATAAGCTGATGTCTTGAGGACGCATCCTCAGGTGTTCGACAAGATTTGAAATAATCTATAAAGACTTCTCTCCAATCCGCAACCTTTTCTT
Source organism: Agapanthus africanus (assembly GCA_030015575.1). Classification (NCBI taxonomy): domain Eukaryota; kingdom Viridiplantae; phylum Streptophyta; class Magnoliopsida; order Asparagales; family Amaryllidaceae; genus Agapanthus; species Agapanthus africanus. Next base: position 810,727,384 of record JASDDO010000019.1, on the reverse strand, counting down.
GGTCTTTTATTTGCAGAGTCATTCGCTCGGTCGCTTCCCTTTCTTCGGACGACTCTGGAGATATTTCTGCCGATGCAAGAATCCGACGGGTTTGCACAACGATCCTCACGTCATCGAGGTTTTCGTCAGCCAGTTCTTTAGCGAGCTTGGCTAATGCATCTGCTTTGCTATTTTCCGCGTGCGGTATGCTTTCCAGGGTGTAAAAAGGAATTTGGGTCAGCAGTTGCTGCACCCTCTCGCCGTACTTCACTAACTCTGGCTTGCATGTTTCGTAGTCGCCGTTTATTTAACTAACGACCAGCTGGGAGTCTCCGTATATGAGGAGGTTTTCAATTCCCATGTCGATAGCGATCTCAAGACCTGCTATCAAAGCTTCGTATTCGGCTTCATTGTTCGTCCTCGGCTCTGTTAAGGAGAAGGCAAAGCGCATTATCCTTCCTTGTGGAGTCACGAAGATAAGGCCTACCTCGGATTTGATTATAGGGGTGCTTTGTTTGCGCTTCTTCATGGAAGATGCCCATCAAAATAAAGTTCCCACCGGGTACCACCCCCGTCGATCGTGTCAAACGCATGTTCGTCTGGCAGTTTGCAATTCAAAGGAGAGTCAGCAGGTATCGGATGCTTAGCGAGGAAGTCGGCGATGGCCTAGCCTTTCACTGCCTTAAGAGGCCGATAAGTTATCGAGAACTCCATCAAGTGCAGGGCCCATTTAGCGAACCGTCCCGTCAATATGGCCTTTGACATCAAATATTTGAGGGGATCCACCTTTGATATGAGATGGACCTCATGTGCCAACGCATAGTGTCTGAGCTTCGTTATTGCGAAGATCAACGCCAGGCAGTGTTTTTCGATGGAGGAGTAATTGCTTTCTGCCCCCAGGAGAACTCGACTCAGATAATAAAGGGCTCTCTCCTGCCCTTGGTCGTTCTCTTGTGCCTAAAGCGCGCCTAAAGAACCTTCGAGGGCTGTTGTATACAGAATGAGAGGCTTTCCCTTGACCGGAGCGGTCGGCACCGGAGGGTTCTGCAAGTATTGCTTGATTTCATCCAGTGCGCTTTGGCATTTGCGATCCAAAACGAACGGGGTTCCCTTCTTCATCAGGTGACTGTAGGGGCGGCACTTGCCTGAGAGATTGGCTATAAATCGCCGGATATACGCGAGCTTTCCTTGGAGAGACCGCAGTTGTTTGAGAGTCCTTGGCGGAGGTATTTCCATGATCGCCTTGATCTTTGACGGATCTATCTCGATGCCTCGTTGTCGGACGATGAATCCTAGGAATTTGCCCGATGAAACTCCGAACGCGCATTTGAGAGGGTTCATCTTCAAGTTGTATTGCCGAAGGCGCTGAAACACGATCTTCAGATGCTCTAAATGTTCCTCGTATGATTTGCCTTTAACACGAAGTCGTCGATATAGCATTCAACAATTTCAAGTATGAGGTCGTCGAAGATCTTCGTCATGGCCCTCTTATAGGTGGCACCAGCGTTCTTTAGACCGTAGGGCATCACCTTGTAGCAGAATATACCCAAAAGGGTCCGGAAAGCGGTATGCTTCTGGTCTTCAGGGTGCATCTTTATCTGATTGTATCCTGATGAGCCGTCCATAAAGGAGAAGACTTCATGGGTGGACGTGTTGTCTATCATTAGCTCGGTGACTGGTACTGGGAAGTCGTCCTTCGGGCAGGCTTTATTGAGATCCCGAAAGTCCATACATATGCGCACCGTCCCATTCTTCTTCATCACTGAGATGATGTTGGCGATCCAGTCAGGATATTGAACCTCTTGGATGAAGCCGGAGTCGATTAACTTCTTGACCTCGGCGTTGATGCTCATCTCAAGCTCGAGCCGCATTCTTCTCGGCGCTTGTTTGATCGGCTTAACGTCCGGAGATATCGCCAATTTATGCACAGCAATCTCTGGATCTAATCCTGGCATCTCGGAATAGTTCTATGCGAAGCAATCTTTATGCTGCACGAGCACATCTTTTAGCATAGCCACCCTTTCCTCAGACAACAGTTCACTGATGAACGTCGGTCGTGGGTCACTAACTATCCCTAAATCAATTTTCTTGAGGTTATCTGCAGTAGTATGTATCCCATCTTCCAGCTCTTTCGGTGCCGGTAGAAATTCTGAGATTATCTCGTCATCATCGTTTTCGAAGCACCAGGGGAGTTCATCCATATTCTCAGGTTCTTCTTCTGACAACATTATCACGTGACAGGTACGAGCTCGCTTCCAAGACCGATGTGGGTACCTTCGTAGATTCGGGTTTCGGTTCATGCTTCTGTGGCGGGCTTACCCTCCAACTGCTGGATAGTGCGAACTTGCCCTGTTGATATTGGTCTTCGACCCAGTATTTAAATGTGAATCAGTTTTCGAGAGGATGTCCTATTGCCCCGTGATAGGAGCAATAGTCCGGGTGAGAGACTTCGCCTGCTTGCTCGGGGTGCTTAGACTCCGGGAGTGTCATCATCTGATATTTTATGATAAGATCGAATATCTTCCTTGTCTTGTCTTGGGGGAAAGAATATGCTCGACCCATCTTTTTTATAAGAGAGGAATCCGGGCTGCTCGATTCCTGATCGCGTGGCTTCTTTGACCCGCTTTGTCGCTGTCCAATGCCTTTCCCGTTCTTTGGTTTGTTTCTGCCTCTGCGTCGGGCCTTTTGTACAACGGTTCGGCAAGGACGAGCATTTTTATTTTTCACGGCCTGTTGAAGGAGGCGTTGCATCCTGGCTTTCTCGTAGATGGCCATTTTGCGATTATGGTCGTCTCGAACCTTTTGACCCGCTTCCCTTATAAGCTTGTCCATTTGTTCTTCGAATGACGGACTGGGCATTTTCACAGCGGGAGCTCTTTCTGGTTCAGGGTTAGCATCTTCCCATAGAATATCTCCCTCTTTATCAAAGTCATGTATGACGTAGCAGTCGCAGAGTAGCTCCCATTTCTTGGATTGAACATATCCAACCCCGGTCGTTTCCATTCTCCCGTTGGGCAACTTTCGTTGAGTTCCGGGAACGTTCCAGATCCTGTTATAGAACTGTGCTTGTCGCGCAGTTTGCTTAAGGGGTACACCTTAGCGTCTCAAGAGTCTCTTTAGTCCGTCTGTGTAATATCTGGGCAAACGGATGGGCTGGAGCCTGTCAAGTGTAGAATCCGTGCCATGCCAAATTTCTTTCTCCACTTTGGTTTCCCCAGATCGGTAGAATAGGATCGCCTTTTCACCTTCTCGCCTGGAAGGGACATAGAACGTCTGCAGCTCTTCCACATTGTAGGTATCAAGCGCGTCTAATTCTTTATGATGCTTGGGCGGAACCATGGCAACTTGCAAATTTTGCTCTTCATCAGTGAAGGTTTGTATTAAAGGCCGAGCAGAGAATACAGCATGGACCTCATCTTCCGAGTCGCTGCCGAAGATAAGCATAGGAGCGGACGGTCCCAGCTTGTTGTACTGGGGCGGACCTTAGTAAACTATCTCTTCTTCCTCCTCGGTATCACTCCCGAAGACCGGAATGGTGGTGATAGCTTTGTTCTCCAGTTTGTGACATCTTTCTGTGTCCTCAAAGTCTGGTAAGAAGTATTTTGCATTTTCGTATTTGCGGACTTCGTTCACGGAGAATGGGTTTAGCTCTCCTGTCACAGTATACTCGAGACCATCCTTGAAATACTTCATACACTGATGTTGTGTAGAAGGGATGATGTTGTATTCGTGCAACCAGGGCTGACCGAGCAAAGCATTGTAGCATGTCTTGGCGTCAATGACATGGAACTTGATATCAGTGACGAGCAGCCCAAAGCGTAACGTCAATATTACGGACCCCAGCGTCCGTGACGACTGGGAGTCGAACCCGGAGATGGTGATTTTGTCGCGAGCGAGGTGTTGAACGCTCATGCATATCTCTTTCAATACTCTTACGTTAAGGAGATTGACGGAGGACCCATTGTCGACCAGAATTTTTCCTATCTTGATGTCATGACAGTATCCGGAGACATATAGGGGACGGTTGTGCTCGCATGTCCCAAGGAGGAGATCTTCATCGCCGAAGGTGATATCGGCTGTGTGCACTTCTTCCAGCTCGTCCTTCATTTTTTATTCGGTGAGGAAAGCTTGGAATTGCTCGAGCTTTTGTAGTGCCTTAATCAAAGAATCTCTCGCCTCTTTGGATAGCAGAAGGGCGTCGAAAATGCTTAGCTGTGAAGGGATCTTCCTCAGGTGTGCCAGAATGTTGTAATCCACCTTACTTTTCTCTGGCGGATCTTTGATTGTCAGCTCTTCGACGGCTTGGTCATCGAGAATGATATCTTCAAGGACCTTTTCTTTTCCCTTATCCTTTTTGTTCGACCCTTTGTTTACGGGCCCGAGATTCTTTTCTGGCAACGTACGATTGCGCAGCTGAATATTTTCATAGGTCTTTGGTTCTTCCTCTTTTCCCAAGATGGACTCTTTAAAGAGAGGGCCAAGAGCCATTTCTTCGTCAGAGTCACTCCCGAAGGTGAGAACTTGCGATCCCCCAGCGTTGATCATGCAACAGTTGCCGGTAGTTCTTTTATGCTCCTCGGTCATATTTCTTAGCTTCCGATGAGTTTTGCATTTCATCCGCTTAAAATGCTGCCGGTGAGCAACATATCCCTGTCACCATCTTGTAAAAGCGTTGCACTCTTCAGTGGGGTGCGCAATCTTTCGATGATATAAGCAGTAGCTAGGATGTGTTTCTGCTTCTCCAAAGGCATTCGCTTCGGAGGATGGCAGCTTCATTCCCATCGATATGGCTTTAGCGAACCTCTTCCTCGTCTTGGACCTGTTTTTACTCGCGACGGATGTATTTTGATCTGGTGAGAGTGTTTCAACCCTTTCGTCCAATCGCCGACGTTTGGCCTTTTCAAATATGGCCATCTCACGCTCGCGATCAGCTTTGCTTTTAAGAAGAGCTGTGTTCAGGAATGCATCAATTATTTCATCCGATGGTCCTAGAAGTTTCAGTTCGGGATTTGCCCACAGTTTCTCTGTGTAAGGAGCTTTTTCATTGTCTATCGACGAGTGAGAGATCATATGGCAACTTGCCACGTAATCTTCAGACTCATCCGACGAGTCTTCTCCATCATTTCCATCCTCGAGAACGTGGCTGAGGAACTCTTGGAGCGTGATTGGAGTCCGCGCCTTCTGGTTATACTCTTCCTGCGCGTCAATCTGCTTTTGTAGGTCCGTGCGCTTGTCGCCAGGCTTCATAGGCTTCTTGGATTTCTTCTTCTTTTTCGAAGACTTCGACGACTGGGTGTGCGAGCTTTGGTTATCACCACTGATCTTTGGAGTCGGGCGCGGTTTCAGCGTCCCCTCGACGATCTCAGGCTCCGGTGGATTCTTCCATCTAATTGCCAGACATGTATGGAGATCTTTCAGCATTCTTTTTGTCTTGACTGAAAGAGCGACCTCCCATGGAGCTTCCTCTACAAAAGAGCATGATGCCCCCGGTGTATCTGTTTTCTTGGAAGTGTGTGGCCGAGGCGGGTTCACCTTCCAATTCTCAGATAATACGAACTTGCCCTTGTTCCCCTCCGAACGGCGGCCGGGACGTCGGGACGTCTGAGGCGTTAGGTTCGGGGCAGATGCTAGTTGGTGCTATCCGTCCACCTCTCCGAAGATGCCAAGTTGATTTATGGCACCGTATATCGAAGGTTTAAACGGATGCGACCGATGTAGCAGACTTCGTCAGATTCCCCCTCGTTTGAGGGGTTTTTGATTGTGGGGACGCTCTTCCCTGCAGGCGCAAGCCCCTGCAGTTAATTACGCTACCGCATTGCGGTAACAACTTTCTCCTTCTCCAGATGGTCACTTCGTGTCGTGGGTGTTTGTTTTATTGCCCGTGGATTGTTTACGGAGACTGAGTTATGTCGTCGCCCGTAGGGCGTGGACTAGCCCAAATCCGCATTATCTTAAATTTGGTTTTGGGGGGGGGTTTTGGTTTGAGGATACGTCAGCCCTACTCGAGGCTAAGATCAACTCAAACGTTTGTTAAGGATACGTTAGTCTAACTTTGTGACTAAGATCAACTTAACGGGATCGTTTAGATCCGACAAAAGAGTGTTTGGACTCTAATGTTCCAGTTTAGGGACATAGTGGTCCATCGTCTGTATGGCTGTCGGGACCCATCACCTCTCTGACGACGTTGAAGGATTACAACGACAGATGTCAGAGGAGTTCAGAGATGTACCCTTGAGCCGAAGTTAATTTGGGGGATTCGTAGTCCAGTATGTTTGAGGGTTTAAGGACGCGTTAGCCATCTTCAAGGCTAAGATCAACTTAAACGGGGCCGTTTAGGTCCAACAAAAGAGCATAGGAAAGGGCTCTATTGTTCTAGTTTAGGGACGTTGCGGTCCATGGGTAGTTTAAGGACATTGCGGTCCGTGGGTAGTTTAAGAACATTGCGGTCCGTGGGTAGTTTAAGGACATTGCGGTCCGTTGTTAGTTTTAAGACATCTCGGTCAAGGTTAAGGACGTCGTAGTCCGTGGGTTTAAGGACTCCACAGTCCGGTATGTGCTCTGGATGCTTCACACGGGTTCACTTCCGTGCTTAGCGAGGACCAGGCTCCGCTCTGGATGCTTCACACGGGTTCACTGCCGTGCTCTGCGAGGACCAGGATCCGCTCTGGACGTTTCCCACGGGGTCAAAGAGTGACATTATCCGTGTTCCACGTAACCAGGAATTTTGCATTAGGCATGGGTTTAAGGACCCCACAGTCCATATCATGAATGGTCATCGGGACCCGTCACCTCTTTGAAGACATTGAGGGATTACAATGCCAAGTATCAAAGGAGTGAAGAGATGTACCCTAGAACCGGAACGGCTTAAATAGTCCCTGACCCAATTTGGGGTCAAGACTAATTAATTATGTTATGAGCCCATTAGCCCAGTTAATCACAAATTGAGGACTTATGGCCAACTTGGGCTAAGTCCAGTCAGGTCTGGAATATTGACTTCTTGTTGGTTCATTGAGGGAGAGGCTTTGCCTCTATCCCTTTAGCCAATTGGGCCAAAACCTAGTGTTAAACACTACAGAGCAATCAGTGTTGAACACTGGGAATGAGGTTGACAAGTTAGTGTTTAACACTAAGAGATAGTTGGTGTTAAACACCAGCGACAAGGCTTTTCAAATTAGTGTTAAACACTAAAACAGATCAGTGTTGAATACTGCAAATAAAGCTTTTTAATCAGCGTTGAATGCTAAGGCCCAACAGTGTTTTAACACTGAGTTTAAGAGTTTTAATTTAGTGTTAAACACTAAGGCAAGAGGGGTCACGTGGCAGCACGTGAGAGCGCCCTCCCTTCGTTTGTTCTGCTGACATTGCTACATCTTTCAGGGCATCACGTGCCATCACGTGACGGGCATTCATATGCCTATGTATCAGAGCCTCTTGTCAAGGGTCACGTGGGTCACGTGGGGTGCTGTTTCAAGGGGCTTTCTGTATATCTCTTGAGGGGGTCACGTGGTGGCACGTGACCCTGCCTTCATGTATTTTGTTTGGAGTCTTTGTTAATCTTTTTCAGGAATTAAATTCCTCGAGCTGTAGATTTTCAGAGGAATTAAATTCCTACTTCCTTTCGAAGATTTTGTTTTTTTTTTCGAATAGAGTTTAACTCTGAATTTTCTGTAGGAATTAAATTCCTCATATATGCGAGGGGCTGAATAGGGTTAAACCCTAATAAAAGTTTCTTAAGGAGTTTAAACTTCCATCCTCTGTTAAATTATGATTAAGGGAATTGAATTCCTGATGTTTTAACAGAACTGGTTTTTACTTAGGGTTAAACCCTGTTTCTTCTTTTGTTCGGAAGGAATTAAATTCCCATGATACAGGGTCCAGCCCTAACTTTTATTTTGGAGGAATTAAATTCCTATAGTTCTGTGAGAATTAAATTCTCGAGCTTGCATTCCTTCTCTATGTTTTGGATCTGCATGGCAGGATCTCGACCCATTGAGAATTAAATTCTCAACCTTAAGGGGAGATGTGCGCTTTGCAGATCCTCTATCGAAGAGAGAAGAAATATGTTCTTCTGTTTTTACATATCAGAGTTAAACTCTGTTGAGAATTAAATTCTCTTTCTTTCCAATGTCTTTCCCTTTCTTACCTAGGGTTTTTGCAGAAGATCTGAGTCTTTTTCAAGTATCAAAGCTCTTCTCCTTTTCTCTTTTCTTCTCTGCGTATGTATATCTTTTTTTTTGTGTCCCTTGGCTCCTATTTATAGGAGAAGCAGCCGCATCAATCAGTTTTTTGACGAATCTTCATTGAGATTTGATTTGCGTCCATTATTCATTTTGGGCCTTTGGATTATCAGGTGAATTCTATTCACCATTGGATCTTGAATCCAGAGATTCTCCTTTGTTATTTTGGTTAGATTTAAGGGGGAAATCTTTCCAAACCCGAGATTTTCCATAGATAGATGATATTTAATCATCTCTGAATCTTTAATTTGATCGGTCCCAAATAATTACTTTCCTTTGGAAAGATTCGAATTTCCTTCAGAATTTAATTCTGTCGTCAAAAATGGGCTTTGAAAGCCGGTCACGTGTGACCACGTGACCCATGGTCACGTGTAGACACGTGACCCTCTTTGGAATGAAGAATCCTCTTCCTTTCTGCGCTATCTTCCGGTTGCTGTTGTAGCCATCACGTGCTACCACGTGACGCCTGGTCACGTGTGAGCACGTGACCCCTGTCTGGCGCTTCTTTCTTTGGTTCAATTGGAGAGCGAGTTTGCTGCTTTGAACGTCACGTGTCGACACGTGACCCTGGTCACGTGGGAGCACGTGACCTCTTCTGAAGCTTTTTTCCTTGACTTGATCAGCGAATCAAAGTGCGCCTTTTCTGTATTTTATAGGTCACGTGTCAACACGTGACTGCTGTCACGTGTAAGCACGTGGCCTCTTTTGAAGCTTTTCCCAGAAGCTTTCCTGATTTTAAATCAGGAAACAAATGCCCCCACAGCGTTGTTCTCACGTGTCAGCACGTGAGTGCAACGTTGTCATCTCTCGCGACCGTTGGATTCCTTTAGGGATCTGGGGAGATGAAACGTTTCCATTGTTTTTCTATAAATACTGCTGTCTCTTCATAGGAGCCTTCACTTTTGCCCATCTTCTTCTTCTGAGAACTTTTTCTGAGAATTTAATTCTCTTCTTCCAGAGCTTAGTTCTCTGTTTTAAAATATTTTCAGAGTTTAACTCTGCTCAAAAGGAATCCTTTTTCCTCAGGTAATGTTGTTGGACAACGATGGACCTTCACATTTTCCTGGATTTTAAATCCAAAACAAGGGTTTTTACCCTTCTTTCTTCATATTTTCCATAAGAACATGAAACTGTTTAATCTTTCAACTGTAGATCTCTTAGGGTTTAGATGATCTTTGAAGAGATGATGATGGCGGTTCAAACCCATGGAATTTAATTCCATCAAAAAATGTTTTTTGGAATTTAATTCTCTTTTCTTAATAAGGAATTTAATTCCAACGAAGAACTCGATTTCTTCACACAGAGGTTTCCTGTGGTCTCTTGGCCCAAGGTTGTTCTTCCTGCAATTAATGCAATGGGGGCTTTGTAATGATGCTAGTGACTTTTATTTCAGGTATCATGGACGCCCATCTGTATCGTCTTGACGAGATCATTTCCTATGGGAACATTCGTGCGCTGGGCCGCAGTCAGGACCAAGAGTTCACTGATGCCCAGTGCGCCGAGATCATGAGCCGCTTTGATGAGTTCAACCATCGACTACTTCCCCGTCGCTCTTCACTTCTGAGGCTGATCGTGCTGGCGATCCGGGAGGCCCTTCCTCTCTTTTGCGCCGGCATACCACTCGGGGACTTAGACGCTGCCGAGGATAAGGTGCATTCGGTGTACCTTATGGGCTTGATCTCAAAGAGGAGGCGGGATGATCTCATTGATCTCCTTCATCAGCTTTTTCAACAATCAGCCATACTGGGCGCCTATCGGAGGATAGAGGACATCCGCGGGGATCCCGATGCTTGTGACCGTGAGCGAAAGCATACTCGGGAGGTTCGCAATGTTTGGAAGGTTTTGAATAAAGTTAATTTTGAGTTTCTCAACCCATGCCCCGCATCTGAAGTGTTTCCATTGTAAATGTGTCCTCTATATTTTGTATGAATCACTTGAAGTATGAGCGGCGAGTTTTATTATGTTCTCCCATGTTTGCACGCCTTTTTCCTAGAATTTTATCATTTCACTATTGTTGTTGCTGATGCCTTTAATATGCATGGTGCCATTCTATTTTCTAGTGCACGTCAAATTTGGGTCTCACACGTTCCGCACGTGGGACCATTTGATGGGACTGTTCACAAAATTTTCCATGCCGCATTTTTAGCGCGCAGTATCAGATGCATCAAAAAAAGCCTTGGAAATAGTTATTTCTCCTTGATTTTCGATGCCTTTCCTTTTTGGGCCTTGGAAACATCTTTCGCCTGCAAGATTTTTCGCGCATGGTACTTAATGCACCTCTTTATATTCTTGAGGCCATCGCCTATTTTCTCCTCACAGAAAAATTCATTCCCATATCGACGTGATTTAATTTGAGGAGTATCTGAGCGTTATGGCCTGCAACCGTCCACACGCTCGTCGGCAGCCATGGGAAGTGCCCATCGAGGAGATGATCCCCCGCTTTGCCGCTCGGCTAGTGGATCCGCTCCTTACTGACGACGAATGCGACTCAGCCGTGCATGAACTCTCGATCCGTAGGGGATCTCCCCTCCCGATGGGTTCCTTCTGGCTCCGGATGATTCTCACGATCGTGCTTGCCGACATTCCTCCTCACCCAGCGGAGATGACCCTGGCAATGCTTGATGCGGCGGAAGAAAAGCTCGAGGGCTTTCATGAAGCGTGCCTGATTACCCAGGCCTTGAAGGCCTGCTCAATTCGTCTGTTGAGCGAGATAAGGGCCCGGCGAGCCATTATGTTTGCTTTCGCGGACGAACACAGCACCAACCGATGGGGAGCGACTCCTCGCGAGAATCGTCGTTTCGATGTGCTGGAGAAAGCGGAGAGAGAGATGGAGAATCTTGTCCTTTGCTTCATCAACCCCTGTGCCGTTGATCCTGTGTTTGGTGATCTTTTTCGTTAGTGTAGAACCCCCTTTTTTTTGTACATACTCATGAATAAGAGTATCTGCCCTTTTTTGCTTTGAATTGTATTTTGCATCCATTTTGGTTTATGAATAAAAGATACAATTTTCCTCTCAGTGATGTGTCCCCTTTTCTTTGAATGCATTCTGCGGATATTCTATCTTAATCTTCTTGCACAGCCGTGGCTTAGGATTCAGGGTTAGGATCTGCTTCCTAAGGCTTTTGCTTCTTATGAGCTACGAGGGTCTCATAAGGAGTCTTTCTCCCTATAGGTCGAGAGGATCCCATAGGTGTGAGTTCCTCTTAAAGATCGTGAGGATCCTTAAGCGGGTTTTCCCTTGAGAGTCGCAAGGATCTCACAAGAGAGTTTTTCTTCCTTACAGGTGGCGAGGGCCTGCAAGTGCCGGGTGTGATCACCTTTTTCCGTGTTTCACGGGGTTAGGGATCTCTCAAGGTATCATAGTTTAAAGACGTCGCGGTCAAGGTTAAGGACCTCATAGTCCATGGATTTAAGGACTCCACAGTCCGATGTTAGTTTTAAGACATCCCGGTCAAGGTTAAGGACCTCATAGTCCGTGGATTTAGGGACTCCACAGTCCGGGGTTTGGTTGCAGGGACCCGCCACCTCTTTGAAGACGTTGAGGAATTACAACGCCAGGTATCAAAGGAGTGAAGAGATGTACCCTTAAACCAAGGCGAAATCCGTAGGGAATCGGGGGGGTTGATCGTTAGTTTTAAGACATCACGGTCGAGGTTAAGGACGTCATAGTCCGTGGATTTTAAGGACTCCACAGTCCGGTGTTTGCTCTGGATGCTTCACACGGGTTCACTGCCGTGCTTGGCGAGGACCAGGCTCCGCTCTGGACGTTTTTCACGGGGTCAAAGAGTGACGTTATCCGCGTTCCACGTAACCAGGAAGTTTGCACTAGATGCTTCACACGGGTTCATTGCCGCATTAGGCGAGGACTAGGCTCCGCTCTGGACGCTTCGCACGGGTTCACTGCCATGCTCTGCGAGGACCAGGATCTGCTCTGGACGTTTTCCACGGGGTCAAAGAGTGACATTATCCGCGTTCCACGTGACCAGGAAGTTTGCACTAGATGCTTCACACGGGTTCACTGCCGCGTTAGGCGAGGACTAGGCTCCGCTCTGGATGCTTCGCACGGGTTCACTGCCATGCTCTGCGAGGACCAGGATCCGCTCTGGACGTTTTCCACGGGGTCAAAGAGTGACGTTATCCGCGTTCCACGTGACCAGGAAGTTTGCACTAGATGCTTCACACGGGTTCACTGTCGCGTTAGGCGAGGACTAGGCTCCGCTCTGGATGCTTCGCACGGGTTCACTGCCATGCTCTGCGAGGACCAGGATCCGCTCTGGACGTTTTCCACGGGGTCAAAGAGTGACGTTATCCGCGTTCCACGTGACCAGGAAGTTTGCACTAGATGCTTCACACGGGTTCACTGCCGCGTTAGGCGAGGACTAGGCTCCGCTCTGGATGCTTCGCACGGGTTCACTGCCATGCTCTGCGAGGACCAGGATCCGCTCTGGACGTTTTCCACGGGGTCAAAGAGTGACGTTATCCGCGTTCCACGTGACCAGGAAGTTTGCACTAGATGCTTCACACGGGTTCATTGCCGCGTTAGGCGAGGACTAGGCTCCGCTCTGGATGCTTCGCACGGGTTCACTGCCATGCTCTGCGAGGACCAGGATCCGCTCTGGACGTTTTCCACGGGGTCAAAGAGTGACGTTATCCGCTTTCCACGTAACCAGGAAGTTTGCACTAGATGCTTCACACGGGTTCACTGCCGCGTTAGGCGAGGACTAGGCTCCGCTCTGGATGCTTCGCACGGGTTCACTGCCATGCTCTGCGAGGACCAGGATCCGCTCTGGACGTTTTCCACGGGGTCAAAGAGTGACGTTATCCGCGTTCCATGTGACCAGGAAGTTTGCACTAGATGCTTCACACGGGTTCATTGCCGCGTTAGGCGAGGACTAGGCTCCGCTCTGGATGCTTCGCACGGGTTCACTGCCATGCTCTGCGAGGACCAGGATCCGCTCTGGACGTTTTCCACGGGGTCAAAGAGTGACGTTATCCGCGTTCCACGTGACCAGGAAGTTTGCACTAGATGCTTCACACGGGTTCACTGCCGCGTTAGGCGAGGACTAGGCTCCGCTCTGGATGCTTCGCACGGGTTCACTGCCATGCTCTGCGAGGACCAGGATCCGCTCTGGACGTTTTCCACGGGGTCAAAGAGTGACGTTATCCGCGTTCCACGTGACCAGGAAGTTTGTACTGATTGTATCCGCATTTCGCGGGATGGAGGCTTGACTGTTGGCGATATGTATACCACCGAGCCATGGAACTGGGAGCTGCCGCTGCTCTGTTTTGTTTGAAGTCATGTCCGTTGTTACGAGACGAGTGTTTGGATGATCTCTAGGTCGCTTGTGGCCCGTCGAGACCTGGCTTCTTTTTCTGATGAAACCTGGGGGAGAAGTATGATCCCTTTTTGTTTACGCCTTTGGATTGTGTACAGGGTGTGATGGAATATCACCTGTAGGGCATAAATTTTATTTTTATTTTATTTCTTTTTCCGCGATGCTCTATCATTTCAGCTTTTATATCGCGAAAATCGCGATTGCCCAATCATTTCGACTATTTTTCGCGGTGCCCAATCATTTCGGCTATTTATTTATTTTCTGCTCGCTGCTTTTTATTGCGAGTTGCCCCATCATTTCGGCTATTTTTCATGCCTTCATTTTTACTTGCTGCTTTTTATTGCAAGTTGCCCCATCATTTCGGCTATTTTGTAAGCATGTGTGGCTTGCTAGCTTTTCGTTACAAGCCTGGGTTTTAGGCACCGATTTTGGCATCAGCACCGCTACAACTGGAACGTTGCCAGGAGCGAATCATCATTTGCTTTTGTCGATGACGAACAAAGGTGGCTCAGCAAACAGGGTTAAGGGTCCTGTCGACCAAGGCTTTTGACTTCATGAGCCGTAAGGGTCTCACAAAGGTATTTCTCCCTACAAGTCGTGAGGATCTTGCAGGTGTATTTCTCCTTAGGGATCGTGAGGATTCCTAAGTGTGTGCTCCTCTGTAAGTCGTAAGGATCCTACGAGAGAACTTTTCCCTTATGGGTCGAGAGGACCTATAAGGGTTGGACTTTGTTGGGGAAATGTTTATTCGCGCCCGTGGATTGTATACAAGGGTCAGTATTGAGCCTCTTGTAGGGCAATATCGGAGGTTGTGGGGGATTTGCTTAAGAACAGGTTCAGGTTTCTGTAACTTAAGACTTTCAAATCTCATGAGCCGTGAGGGTCCCATAAGAGAATTCTCCTTACGAGTCGTGAGGATCTCGTAAGTGTATTTTCTCCTTAGGAATCGTGAGGATCCCTAAGTGTGCTGCTCCTTTGTGAGTCGTAAGGATCTCACGCAGGTGGTTTCTCCTTACAGGGTTGAGAGGACTCTGTAAGTGTCCTTTAACGAGGTTGCGCCCTTTCGGGTTTTCACAAACACTCGCCGGTAGTCCTGCTGTTTTTACTCACGGAGCCCTTTCGGGTTTTCATCCGTGCCCATTTTGCTTATGGACATACCGTTTTTTTTATTTATATCATTTTTACTCTTCTCTTTTTTTTTACAAGGTCGCGCCCTTTCGGGTTTTCACGAACACTTGCCGGCAGCCCTGCTGTTTTTACTCACGGAGCCCTTTTCGGGTTTTCATCCGTGCCCATTTTGCTTATGGACGTACCGTTTTTTTTTTATCATTTTTTTTTCTTTATTTATCCATCTCGTCAACCTAAGGACGTTACGGTGGTAGTTTAGGGACGTTTCGGTCCGTCGATAGTTTAAGGACGTTTCGGTCCGCTGTTAGTTTAAGGACGTTTCGGTCCGACGATAGTTTAAGGACGTTTCGGTCCGACGATAGTTTAAGGACGTTTCGGTCCGCTGTTAGTTTAAGGACGTTTCGGTCCGACGATAGTTTAAGGACGTTTCGGTCCGTCGTTATAGGAAGGCCGGCTGCTGCTTGTAAAGTCTGAGCCTAGGAAGATAGCGAGCGGACATAGTCGTCGTCATCCATCATTGACCTAGGCTGCAGCTTATTAAGCATGGTATTTCTTCAAGAAGCGGCCGTTTACTGGCCTGAAAGGCCTTTCACCGTGCATGTCCATGAGTAGGTAGGCTCCACCCTGGTAGACCTTGTCTATGATGTACGGGCCTTCATAGTTTGGCTCAAATTTTCCCCGCTTGGCGCGATTGGGGATCATAGGTCTTTTGACCACTAGTACGAGTTCGCCTGGGCGGAATGTCCTCGGCCTGGTCAATCTTTCGTACGAGCGCGTCATCTTTGCTTTGTAGGCTTCTAGATGTTGTTGCGCTATGAGCCGGGTTTCATCGAGGGCGTCAAGCTCCTCAAGCCGAAGGTGAGCATTTTCTTCGTTCGTCAGCTCGTGGTGGACTGCTACTCGTAGAGAGGGTAACTCTATCTCAAGGGGGAGAACTGCTTCCGTCCCAAATACCAACACGTACGGCGTTGTGTTCGTGGCCGTCTTGAATGTAGTTCGATAAGCCCAAAGGGCTTCTTGCAGCCTTTCGTGCCAGTCCCTCTTATTTCTGGAGACGGTCTTTTTTATGATCTTCGTCAAGGTCTTATTGAAAGCCTCGGCTAGACCGTTAGCTCGTGGGTTGTAAACTGAAGAATATCTCCAGTCTATATTGTGCTGCTGTGCGAAGCGGCTAATCTTATGGCTTCGGTAGGCCGGCCCATTATCGGAGATAATCCGTCGTGGAGTTCCGAACCGATAGATGACTTGCGTCTTGAAGAAATGGAGGATATTCTCCGTCTTCACTTCCTTCAGTGGTACTGCTTCTGCCCATTTGGAGAAGTAATCAGTTGTCGCCAGGATAAAGCGGTGTCCCCGGGATGATGCTGGCTCAATGGGGCCGACTATGTCAGTCCCCCACATTTCGAATGGCCAACTAGCCAGCGTCGGGTGCAGTGGATTCGGATGTTGGTGGATGAAGTCTCCATGGATCTGGCATGAGTGGCATTGCTTCGCATACTCGAGGCAGTCCTGGATCATCGTGGGCCAGTAGTAACCCATCCGTTTAATTTTTAACTTCATCTTTGGGCCTGCTTGGTGAGAACCGCAAAGTCCGTCATGAACTTCCCGAATGACTCTTTCTGCTTCGTCAGGTCCCAGGCATCTCATCCATAGAGAATCAAATGATCTCTTGTATAGAATGTCGTTGACAAAAGCGAAAGATAAAGCTCGTTTCATGAGCTGATGCCTTGAGGACGCTTCTTCGGGCATTCGGCGGGACTTAAAGTAGTCTATGAAGACTTCCCTCCAGTCCTCAGCCTTCTCACGGTCTTCTATTTGTAGAGTCGCTTGCTCAGTCGCTCCCTTTTCTTTATACAATTCCGGAGGTATTTCTGCCGGGGCGAGCACTCGACGGCTTTGTACCACGATTCTGACGTCATCGAGGTTCTCGTCGGCCAGTTCTTTAGCGAGTTTGGCCAACGCGTCTGCTTTGCTGTTCTCCGCGCGCGGTATGTTGTCTAGAATATAGAAGGGGATCTGGGCCAACAGTTGTTGCACCTTTTCGCCGTACTTCACCAATTCTGGTTTGCACGTTTGGTAGTCACCATTTACTTGGCTAACGACCAGCTGAGAATCTCCGTATATGAGGAGGTCTTCAATTCCCATGTTGATGGCGATTTCGAGGCCTGCTATCAGGGCTTCGTATTCGGCTTCATTGTTTGTCCTTGACTCTGTTAAGGAAAAGGCGAAGCGCATTATCCCTCCTTGTGGAGTTGCAAAGATAAGGCCTATCCCCGATTTGATGATCGGGCTACCCTGTTTCTGTTTCTTTATGGAGGACGCTCCATCGAAATAGAGTTCCCATCGTGTGCTTCCACCGCCAATTGCGTCAAATGCATGCTCGTCCGGCAAATCACAGTTCAGAGGAGAGTCGGCCGGTATCGGGTGTTCAGCGAGGAAGTCAGCAATGGCCTGGCCTTTCACTGCCTTGAGGGGTTGATATGTTATCGAGAACTCCATCAAGAGCAAGGCCCATTTAGCGAGTCTTCCCGTCAATATAGCCTTTGACATCAGGTATTTAAGGGGGTCCACCTTCGAAATGAGACGGACTTCATGCGCCAACGCATAGTGCCTGAGCTTCGTTATTGCAAAGATTAATGCCAAGCAATGTTTTTCGATGGGCGAGTAATTGCTTTCTGCCCCCAGCAGCACTCGACTTAAGTAGTAAAGCGCTCTTTCTTTCCCCTGATCATCCTCCTGTGCCCATAATGCGCCCAAAGAACCTTCAAGGGCGGCCGTGTAAAGAATGAGAGGCTTTCCTTTCACTGGGGCAGCCAACACCGGAGGATTTTGCAAGTATTGTTTGATCTCGTCTAGTGCACCTTGACATTTGTGATTCCAAACGAACGGGGTTCCCTTTTTCATCAGGTGGCTGTAAGGACGGCATTTGCCCGAAAGATTAGCGATAAACCGCCGGATGTATGCGAGCTTCCCTTGGAGAGACCGCAACTGCTTGAGGGTTCTTGGCGGAGGCATTTCCATAATCGCTTTAATCTTTGACGGATCTATTTCAATACCTCGGTGTCGAACGATGAATCCCAGGAATTTACCCGAGGAGACTCCAAACGCGCACTTGAGGGGATTCATTTTCAAATTGTATTGCCGAAGGCGTTGAAATACGGTTTCGAGATGCTTTAAATGCTCTTCGTATGACATGCTCTTCACTACGAGGTCATCGATATAGCATTCAACGATGTCGTGTATGAGATCGTCGAAGATTTTTGTCATGGCCCTTTGATAGGTGGCGCCGGCGTTCTTTAGGCCAAAGGGCATAACCTTGTAGCAAAATATACCCAAAGGGGTGCGGAAAGCGGTGTGCTTCTGGTCTTCGGGATGCATCTTTATCTGATTGTATCCTGACGAACCATCCATAAAGGAGAAGACCTCGTGAGTGGATGTGTTATCTATCATTAGCTCGGTTACCGGCACCGGGAAATCGTCCTTTGGGCATGCTTTATTGAGATCCCTGAAATCCACGCATATGCGCACCGTTCCATTCTTCTTCATTACCGGGACGATGTTGGCAATCCAGTCGGGATATTGGACTTCCTGGATAAATCCGGAATCGATCAACTTCTTGACTTCGGCGTTGATACTCATCTCCAGCTCAAGTCGCATCCTCCTTGGCGCCTGCTTGACTGGCTTGATATCTGGGGATATTGCTAATCTATGCACCGCAATCTCCGGATCCAATCCTGGCATCTCGGAGTAGTTCCACGCGAAGCAGTCTTTATGCCGTAGGAGCACGTTCTTTAGCGCGGCCACCTTTTCCTCGGATAACAGCTCGCTGACAAATGTCGGTCGCGGGTCGTCTGCCGATCCCAGCTCGATCTTCTCGAGGTTATCTGCGGTAGTATGTATACCGTCTTCAAGTTCTTTCGGAGCGGGCGGAAATTCCGAGATCAACTCATCATCGCTGTTCTCGAAACACCGGGGAAGGTCATCTTCGTTCTCGGGTTCTTCTTTTAATATCGTAATCATATAACAGGTGCGAACCCGCTCCCAAGACTGAGGTGGATCCGGTTCTGCTCTTGTGGCTTTGGGCTCGTGCTTTTGTGGCGGTGTTACTCTCCAACCGTCGGATAAAGCGAATCTACCCCGTCGGTACTGGTCCTCGACCCAGTTCTTGAAGGTGAAGCAGTCTTCGGTAGGATGTCCTATGGCTCGGTGATAAGAGCAATAACTCGGATGAGAGACCTTGCTAGTTTGCTCAGGATGCCTAGAATCTGGAAGCGTGATCATCTGATGTTTTAGGGCGAGCTTGAGCAACCGTTCCGTTTTGTCTCGGGGGAAGGAGTATGCTCGACTCATCTTTTTCACGAGGGACGAATCCGAGCCGCGCAGTACCCGTAACCCTCTAATCCTGCGTCGTTGTTGTCGGCTTCTTTTCCCGTTTCTTAATTTATCTCCGTCCCCGCATCGGGCCTTTCGTATGACGGGTTGACAATGGTGAACATCTTTATCTTTTGCAGCCTGTGCAGTCTGTTGGAATAGACGTTGCGTCCTGGCCTTCTCGTAGATGGCCATTTCGCGGTTGTGGTCTTCCCGAGCTTTCTGACCCACTTTCCTGATAGGTTTGCCCATTCGTTCCTCAAACGACGGACTCGGCGCTTTAATCGCGGGGTCTAGTTTTGATGGACGGTTGGCATCTCCTGACAGGGCGTCCTCCTCTTCATCAAAGGTATATATAGCGTAGCTGCTGTGAGCCCGTTCCCGTTTTCCGGCTCTTGCGTATCCAAGCCCGAGTGTTTCCATCTTCCCGTTGGACAATTTGCGTTGAGTCCCGGGGACATCCCAAATCCTGTTATAGAACTGAGCCTGCCGCACCGTCTGTCTTAAGGGTACTCCTTGGCGCTTCAATAACTTCTTCAATCCATTTGTATAGTATCTAGGCAGACGGATGGGTTGGAGCCTGTCGAGTGTAACATCCGCGCCGTGCCAGATCTCTTTCTCCACCTTCGACTCTGAGGATTGGTAGAATAGGATCACCTTCTCACCCCTTCGCCTGGGAGGGACGTAAAATGTTTGCAGGTCCTGCACGCTGTGAGCTTGAAGCGCGTCGAGATCCTTATAGTGTTCTCGCGGTACCATGGTGATTTGCAGACTATGGTCCTCGCAAAGGGGTGCCTGTATTGACAGCCGACTGGAGAATACGGCGTTAACCTCATCCTCCGAATCACTCCCGAAGACCGGTATGGGGGTGGGCGCCCCCAGGTTGTTGCGTTGGGATGGCCCTGTATACACTATTTCCTCCTCCTCTTCGGTATCGCTCCCAAAAACGGGAATGGTGGCGGCGGCTTTGTCCTTTGGGTCGCGACACCTTTCTGTATCTTCGAAATCTGGCAGAAAGTATTTCGCGTCTTCGTATTTGCGAACTTCGTTTACAGAAAACGGGTTCAACTCGTCTGTTACGGTGTACTCGAAACCATCCTTGAAGTACTTCATACACTGATGTTGCGTAGAAGGGATGATGTTGTACTCGTGTAGCCAAGGACGACCGAGCAAGGCGTTGTAGCAGGTCTTGGCGTCAATGACATGGAATTTGATGTCTGTGACGAGAAGTCCGAAGCGTAACGTCAGTATTACAGATCCGAGAGTCCGTGACGATTGAGAGTCGAAACCGGAGATAGTAATTTTGTCACGAGCGAGGTGTTGCACACTCATGCAGATTTCCTTCAACACCCGAACATTAAGGAGGTTAACGGAGGATCCATTATCCACCAGGATCTTGCCTATCTTGATGTCATGGCAGTATCCAGAGACATATAGGGGGCGGTTGTGGTCGCACGTCCCGAGAAGGAGGTCTTCATCACCGAAAGTGACATCGGCCGTATGCACTTCCTCCAGCTCATCCTTCATCCTTTCAGTGGCGAGGAAGGCTTGGAATTGCTCGGGTTCTTGTAACGCCTTAATTAGTGAGTCTCGCGCTTCTTTCGATAATAGGAGGGCATCAAGAATGCTAAGCTGAGAAGGTAGCTTCCTTAGGTGCGCGAGGATGTTATAGTCTACCTTACCCTTTTTGGGAGGGTCTTTGGTAGTTAGCTCTTTTGTGACCTGGTCATCCAAAGTGATATCTTCAATGACCTTTTCCTTTCCCTTATCTTTTCGGCCGACGGGCCCGAGATTCTTTTCTGGGAGCGTGCGATTGCGCAGCTGAATGTTCTCGTAGATCTCCGATTCCTCCTCTTTCCCCGAGACAGATTCTTTAAAGAGAGGGCCCAGAGCCATTTCTTCATCAGAGTCGCTCCCAAAGGTGAGAACTTGTGACCCCCTGGCGTTAACCATGCAACAGTTGCCAGTCGTTCTGTTTTGCCCATCGACAGTACTTCTTCGCTCTCGACGGATCTTGCGTTTCATGCGCTTAACATATTGCCGACGAGCGACATATCCTTGCCACCATATCTTAAAGGCGTCACACTCCTCCGTGGGGTGTGAGATTTTTCGGTGATATGCGCAATAATCAGGGTGCCTCTCCACCCCATCGTGTGTGTTTCCTTCCGATGGCGGTAGCTTCATCCCCAGTGACATGGCTTTGGCAAACCTTTTTCTCGTCTTGAATATCTTCTTGTCTGCTTCGGATGCCTTATGCTTTGTCAGGGGTAGTTCAACTCTTTCGTTCAGTTGCCCGCATTTGGCTCCTTCCGACGTGGTCATCTCACGCTCCTGGTCCGCTTTACATTTTAGACGAATCTCGTCTAGAAAAGCGTCGATCATTTCATCTGTCGGCCATGCGCGTTCTGGTACAGGCTCTGCCTCCAGTTTCCTAATGCCAGGAGTTTTCCCATCATGGGCAAACGAGTGGGAGATTACATTACAACTCGCCACATATCCTTCGGATTCATCCGACGAGCTTTCTCCATCATCTTCCTCTTGAAAGATGTGGTTGAGGAACTCTTGCAGTGTGACGGGAGTCCGCGCCTTCTGATTGTACTCTTCCAACGCGTCGATTTGCTTTTGTAAGTTCGTGTGTTCTTTTCCAGGTTTCACGGACTTCTTGGATTTCTTCTTCTTTTTCTTCGAAGATTTTGACGATTAGGCGTGAGTATCTGGGCTCTTACCGTGAGCCTTTGTAGTCGGGCGGCGCCTTAGCATCCCTTCGATAATTTGAGGTTCAAGAGGGTCCTTCCATTCGACCGCAGGGCACGCATGAAGGTCTCTCAGCATTCTTTTGGTTTTAGTTGATAGCACGACCTCCCATGGAGCTTCTTCAATAAAAGAACATGTTGCCCCCGGTGTATCCGCTTTCCTAGGAGCATGCGGCTGTGGTGGGTTCACCTTCCACTTTTCGGACAGTACAAACTTCCCCTGGAGGTATTGGTCTTCAATCCATCCTTTGAAGACGAAGCAATCTTCAATCGGATGGCCTACCGTTTGATGGTAAGGGCAGTAGTTGGAGTCATTCACCTCGGTGGGTTGCGGCGGTCGCCTTGGATTTGGTAGGTTTATAAGCCTGTTGCGTATCGCCAGCTCGAATAACCGCTTCGTCTTGTCTCGTGGGAACGAGTAGGGACGCTTCATTTTCTCATTATAATACCGACGCCTTTCCTCTAGTTGATCTGCCGGTTTCGGGGCGTTAGGTTGCTGTTGGGCATTCGCAACAAAGGTTGCCCTCCCTTTACCCTTGTCATTCCGAGGTTCCGATTTCGGTGTAGGTGGTCTATGACCCATCTGGTCCATCTGAGCCAACTTGTCGATTAAAGCCTGGAATGTGGTTGGCTTAAAGAACATCATAAACTGGGAGATAGTTGCGTGGGGGTCTAGGGTTCCCACGAACATGCCCACCGCGGGTGCTTCCTCGATACGTTGCTCACATCTCGACCACAAGTTCCGCCAGCGTATAGCGTACTGGACCCAGGTTTCGCCCGGTTTTACCCTGGCGTTAATAAGTGCGGTTATTGGAGTGCGTTCGCTGGCACTTGCAAATCGCTGAGTGAACAACAACTCCATTTCAGCGAACGTTTTGATGGAATCGTTCGGGAGTTCTGAATACCATTCGAACGCTGTTTCTGATAAGCTGCCCACGAACTGGCGAAGCAACAATTTATCGTCACCGCCAGTGTTACCGCAGAGGGCCCGGAACTGGGCAACATGTTGATGGGGATTGCCGGTCCCCTTATACACATGGAATTTCGGTATCGTATAGCCTTGCGGGTATTTGATTTGATCGTACCAGCTCGGATACGGCCGCCCTGTTTTCACGACTTGACCAGCTGCCTCAGTCGCATGATGAACTCGGATTTGCTGGGCTATGTAGTCAGCTAAGTCAGCCTTAGAGATTGCGTCCTCCCTGGCCGTTGAGAGGGCTGGTGGTGGATTTGACGTTTCTCCTCGGTCGTCTTCAAGAACGATCGGGGGATCCTCGGCGGGTAAGTCCTGCTGGATCATCATTCCTATCACGTCTTGGAAGAGAAGGCCCATCCGTTGTATGTTGGCCGCTTGTTCAGCAGCCTCTTTGTCCCTTTTCTCCAGTGTTCGGCGAAGGAATTCAGCGTCTGTTTCTTCCTCCCGGCGTGCGTCTGAGGACGTTTCTGGGTTTTCTTTTGGTCCGGTGAGCGCGGCCATAGCATTCATCATTTCTTGAAGCTTTTGTTGCTGCTCCTGGGCTTTCGTCACGGATCGGGTTAGGGGTCGGTGGCCCGTGGAAGTGCGGCTTTCCTCTTTCCCAAAGGCCATGTAAACAGTGTGCACCACCATGCCCCCAGACTCAGGGCGTCTGGGTTTAGTGCTTTCAGTCGTCGCTACATGCTGTGAGGTCCTCTCTGGCCTCCTCCTTTTGTGAGTCAGTTGATCACCAGCTTTTTGGGGTTTAGCCTGGTGATCGGCTTCAGGTTGGATTTTCAGCTTCTTGTGCCGGCGGGAGAAGTTTGGATCGACGATCGAGTCTCGGGCCTGTCGCCAAGCCTTATAGATTTTGGAAGACAGCCGTTGAGGAGATCGGGGTTGTTCGGGTTTTGTTTCCTCAACCTTTTTCAATGAGGGAGGAGACCTCTTCAGTACTGCCGTGGGGGAATTCCTTCGCACCTTATTTAGCATTTCAAAGCTGTTCCCAGTTGGAACAGCAGCATTGACCTCTGCCACCGGGGCCGCTGGAGTCAGCCCGGAGGGAGAGTTGCCCCCAGCCTTCCTTACTCGGCGCCAATGGCGACGTCGAGCGCGTCGAGCGGGTGGCGTTGGGTCAGCAGTAAGAATGGTTCCTTCTTGCCCCCTGTGTGGATGGAGGGTTGTTGTTGGCGTTAGCCTATCGAAGACCGATATCCTCTGGGAAGCGGGAGCAAAGGCCGGAGCCGTCAATCTTGTAAAGACTGACTTTTTGGCTGGAGAGGTCGCCTTGGCAATTTCGGGAACGGGAACGGCCACTTTCTTAAAAGCAGCCTTCTCTGAGATTGTAGGCCCCGTGATGAGCTCGCAGGATTCCTGGCCCAATCTAGAGAAGACAGAGGCATCGACGTTGGGCGACTCGTTGAGAGGAGCCGCGGCAGGGGTAAGACGATCAAAGACCGACTTCCCGAGAGTTTTCTTCGTCAGCACTGGAGCGGTAAAGTTTGTCGGCGGGATCATAGTCCCAAAGAACAATCCTGTGGTGGCGCGAGTGACTTGTTCCACTGGCATTGTGAATAGCGAAGCAGCTTGGGGTCCATAGGCTATACCTCCTGGCGAGGCAGAGCGTCGGCTGAAATTGCCATCTGAGCAGTTGGAGGATTTCGCAGGGGTGGAAGCCATCGATCCTTTGCTTTCTGCAATAAGCGAGATACCAATTCTCAGTACCTTGAAATCCAAGGGCAACTATTAGCGAACCGCGATTGGTTCGCGAATCACGACACACGAAGTGTGGAGTGGAAAGAGGAAAAGGTCCCACCGGGCGTGCCAGAATCTGTTCCCCTCCGAACGGCGGCCGGGACGTCGGGACGTCTGAGGCGTTAGGTTCGGGGCAGATGCTAGTTGGTGCTATCCGTCCACCTCTCCGAAGATGCCAAGTTGATTTATGGCACCGTATATCGAAGGTTTAAACGGATGCGACCGATGTAGCAGACTTCGTCAGATTCCCCCTCGTTTGAGGGGTTTTTGATTGTGGGGACGCTCTTCCCTGCAGGCGCAAGCCCCTGCAGTTAATTACGCTACCGCATTGCGGTAACAACTTTCTCCTTCTCCAGATGGTCACTTCGTGTCGTGGGTGTTTGTTTTATTGCCCGTGGATTGTTTACGGAGACTGAGTTATGTCGTCGCCCGTAGGGCGTGGACTAGCCCAAATCCGCATTATCTTAAATTTGGTTTTGGGGGGGTTTTGGTTTGAGGATACGTCAGCCCTACTCAAGGCTAAGATCAACTCAAACGTTTGTTAAGGATACGTTAGTCTAACTTTGTGACTAAGATCAACTTAACGGGATCGTTTAGATCCGACAAAAGAGTGTTTGGACTCTAATGTTCCAGTTTAGGGACATAGTGGTCCATCGTCTGTATGGCTGTCGGGACCCATCACCTCTCTGACGACGTTGAAGGATTACAACGACAGATGTCAGAGGAGTTCAGAGATGTACCCTTGAGCCGAAGTTAATTTGGGGGATTCGTAGTCCAGTATGTTTGAGGGTTTAAGGACGCGTTAGCCATCTTCAAGGCTAAGATCAACTTAAACGGGGCCGTTTAGGTCCAACAAAAGAGCATAGGAAAGGGCTCTATTGTTCTAGTTTAGGGACGTTGCGGTCCATGGGTAGTTTAAGGACATTGCGGTCCGTGGGTAGTTTAAGGACATTGCGGTCCGTGGGTAGTTTAAGGACATTGCGGTCCGTTGTTAGTTTTAAGACATCTCGGTCAAGGTTAAGGACGTCGTAGTCCGTGGGTTTAAGGACTCCACAGTCCGGTATGTGCTCTGGATGCTTCACACGGGTTCACTGCCGTGCTTAGCGAGGACCAGGCTCCGCTCTGGATGCTTCACACGGGTTCACTGCCGTGCTCTGCGAGGACCAGGATCCGCTCTGGACGTTTCCCACGGGGTCAAAGAGTGACATTATCCGTGTTCCACGTAACCAGGAATTTTGCATTAGGCATGGGTTTAAGGACCCCACAGTCCATATCATGAATGGTCATCGGGACCCGTCACCTCTTTGAAGACATTGAGGGATTACAATGCCAAGTATCAAAGGAGTGAAGAGATGTACCCTAGAACCGGAACGGCTTAAATAGTCCCTGACCCAATTTGGGGTCAAGACTAATTAATTATGTTATGAGCCCATTAGCCCAGTTAATCACAAATTGAGGACTTATGGCCAACTTGGGCTAAGTCCAGTCAGGTCTGGAATATTGACTTCTTGTTGGTTCATTGAGGGAGAGGCTTTGCCTCTATCCCTTTAGCCAATTGGGCCAAAACCTAGTGTTAAACACTACAGAGCAATCAGTGTTGAACACTGGGAATGAGGTTGACAAGTTAGTGTTTAACACTAAGAGATAGTTGGTGTTAAACACCAGCGACAAGGCTTTTCAAATTAGTGTTAAACACTAAAACAGATCAGTGTTGAATACTGCAAATAAAGCTTTTTAATCAGCGTTGAATGCTAAGGCCCAACAGTGTTTTAACACTGGGTTTAAGAGTTTTAATTTAGTGTTAAACACTAAGGCAAGAGGGGTCACGTGGCAGCACGTGAGAGCGCCCTCCCTTCATTTGTTCTGCTGACATTGCTACATCTTTCAGGGCATCACGTGCCATCACGTGACGGGCATTCATATGCCTATGTATCAGAGCCTCTTGTCAAGGGTCACGTGGGTCACGTGGGGTGCTGTTTCAAGGGGCTTTCTGTATATCTCTTGAGGGGGTCACGTGGTGGCACGTGACCCTGCCTTCATGTATTTTGTTTGGAGTCTTTGTTAATCTTTTTCAGGAATTAAATTCCTCGAGCTGTAGATTTTCAGAGGAATTAAATTCCTACTTCCTTTCGAAGATTTTGTTTTTTTTTTCGAATAGAGTTTAACTCTGAATTTTCTGTAGGAATTAAATTCCTCATATATGCGAGGGGCTGAATAGGGTTAAACCCTAATAAAAGTTTCTTAAGGAGTTTAAACTTCCATCCTCTGTTAAATTATGATTAAGGGAATTGAATTCCTGATGTTTCAACAGAACTGGTTTTTACTTAGGGTTAAACCCTGTTTCTTCTTTTGTTCGGAAGGAATTAAATTCCCATGATATAGGGTCCAGCCCTAACTTTTATTTTGGAGGAATTAAATTCCTATAGTTCTGTGAGAATTAAATTCTCGAGCTTGCATTCCTTCTCTATGTTTTGGATCTGCATGGCAGGATCTCGACCCATTGAGAATTAAATTCTCAACCTTAAGGGGAGATGTGCGCTTTGCAGATCCTCTATCGAAGAGAGAAGAAATATGTTCTTCTGTTTTTACATATCAGAGTTAAACTCTGTTGAGAATTAAATTCTCTTTCTTTCCAATGTCTTTCCCTTTCTTACCTAGGGTTTTTGCAGAAGATCTGAGTCTTTTTCAAGTATCAAAGCTCTTCTCCTTTTCTCTTTTCTTCTCTGCGTATGTATATCTCTTTTTTGTGTCCCTTGGCTCCTATTTATAGGAGAAGCAGCCGCATCAATCAGTTTTTTGACGAATCTTCATTGAGATTTGATTTGCGTCCATTATTCATTTTGGGCCTTTGGATTATCAGGTGAATTCTATTCACCATTGGATCTTGAATCCAGAGATTCTCCTTTGTTATTTTGGTTAGATTTAAGGGGGAAATCTTTCCAAACCCGAGATTTTCCATAGATAGATGATATTTAATCATCTCTGAATCTTTAATTTGATCGGTCCCAAATAATTACTTTCCTTTGGAAAGATTCGAATTTCCTTCAGAATTTAATTCTGTCGTCAAAAATGGGCTTTGAAAGCCGGTCACGTGTGACCACGTGACCCATGGTCACGTGTAGACACGTGACCCTCTTTGGAATGAAGAATCCTCTTCCTTTCTGCGCTATCTTCCGGTTGCTGTTGTAGCCATCACGTGCTACCACGTGACGCCTGGTCACGTGTGAGCACGTGACCCCTGTCTGGCGCTTCTTTCTTTGGTTCAATTGGAGAGCGA
This sequence comes from Agapanthus africanus, assembly GCA_030015575.1. Taxonomy (NCBI): domain Eukaryota; kingdom Viridiplantae; phylum Streptophyta; class Magnoliopsida; order Asparagales; family Amaryllidaceae; genus Agapanthus; species Agapanthus africanus. The sequence goes on along the minus strand of JASDDO010000019.1, from coordinate 810,699,593 downwards.
GTTTGCTGCTTTGAACGTCACGTGTCGACACGTGACCCTGGTCACGTGGGAGCACGTGACCTCTTCTGAAGCTTTTTTCCTTGACTTGATCAGCGAATCAAAGTGCGCCTTTTCTGTATTTTATAGGTCACGTGTCAACACGTGACTGCTGTCACGTGTAAGCACGTGGCCTCTTTTGAAGTTTTCCCAGAAGCTTTCCTGATTTTAAATCAGGAAACAGCCCTGCTGGTATTGATCTTCTATCCAGCTTTTGAAGATGTAACAATTCTCGATCGGATGGCCCAACATTCGGTGATAAGGGCAGTAGTTAGGATTGCTAATGTCGTCGGGTTGCGCTGGACGTCTTGGCTCCGGCAGATTGATGAGCTTGTTGCGCAGTGCAAGCTCGAATAACCTCTTTGTCTTATCTCTAGGGAACGAGTAAGGGCGACTCATTTTATCTTCAAGAGATCGAGTTCTATTATTTTGGCGATCAACTGGTCTCGGGCCACCGGACTGCTGTTGAGCGTTAGCGACAACGATCGCTTTCCCCTTTCCCTTCTCATTTCGAGAGTCCGGTTTTGGAGGAGACGGTCTATGACCCATCTGGTCCATTTGGGCCAGTTTGTCGATCAGGGCCTGGAAAGTAGTCGGCTTGAAGAACATCATGAACTGGGAGATAGTCGCATGAGGGTCCAGAGTGCCCACGAACATACCCACCGCCGGTGCTTCTTCGATGCGCTGTTCGCACTTCGACCACAGATTCCGCCATCGTATGGCGTATTATACCCACGTCTCGCTTGGCTTCACCGTGGCATTAATCAATGCTGTAATCGGGGTGCGTTCACTAGCACTCGCGAATCGCTGGGTGAATAACAACTCCATTTCTGCGAAAGTCTTAATGGAGTCGTTTGGAAGCTCGGAGTACCACTCAAATGCTGTTTCCGACAAGCTGCCGACGAATTGATGGAGCAAAAGCTTATCATCACCCCCGGTGTTGCCGCAAAGAGCTCTAAACTGGGCGACGTGCTGGTGAGGGTTGCCTGTCCCCTTGTGCACATGGAATTTGGGGATTGTGTATCCCGGCGGGTATTTTATTTGGTCATACCAGCTTGGATACGGTCGCCCAGTTTTAACGACTTGACCGGCCGCTTCATTCGCCTGGTGAGCTCGTATTTGCTGAGCAATATAGTCATCCAGTGCGGCATTGGAAATGGTTTCCTCTTTGGCTGCTGAAAGAGCCGGAGGAGGATTAGATGTCTCCTCTCTATCGTCTTCAACAATGATCGGAGGGTCTTCAGCTGAAGGATCCGGCTGTAACATCATTCCGACCATGTCTTGGAAGAGAAGTGCCATTCGTTTTATGTTGGCAGCTTATTCTGCAGCTTCTCTGTCCTTCTTTTCGAAGACTCTGCGTAGGAAGTCAGCATCGGTTTCTTGTTCGTGACGCTGCTCTGATGATGCCTCTGGGCTTTCTTTTGGCCCGGTGAGTGCGGCCATTTGCGTTAGCATTTCCTGAAGCTTCTGTTGCTGCTCCTAGGCTTTTATCACGGATCGGGTGAGCGGTCGGTGACCCGTCGAAGCGCGGCTTTCCTCGTTTCCGGAAGCCATATAAACAGTATGCACCATTATGTCCCCAGACTTGGGCGTTTGGGCTCAGCGTCTTTGTGGTCTGCCGTAGTCACAGGGGCTTTCTCTGGCCTCTTTCTCTTTTGAGCAGTTGAAGTCGAGGGGGTGTTGCAACGAGCACCCAGGTAGCTGTCGTCTTTTGTGGCTTGGCAGGACGACTCTCTTCCTGCTGAACTTTCACCTTTTTCTGTCGGCAAGGGTAATCTTGATCAATCACTGACTCTTGGACCCGTCGCCAGACTTTGTAAACCTTGGAGGACAGCCACTGAGAGGGCTGATCCGGCTTTATTCCCGTAACATTCTCCACGGGTGGAGGAGATCTTTTCAATACAGCGGTAGGAGAGTTCCTGCGCACCTTGTTCAACAGTTCGAAGCTATTCCAAGTTGGAACAGCAGCATTGACTTCCACCGTTGGGGCTGGAGGAGTTAGCCCAGAGGGGGAGTTGCCCCCAGCCTTCCTCACTCGGCGCCAGTGGCGACGTCGAGCGCATCGAGCTGTTGGGATGGTTTCGGTTCGAGGGGTGACTTCGTCTTGCCCCCGCTTTGGAGAAGGGTTGTTGCTGGCGTCAGCCTCTTGAAGACTGAGGTCCGTCGAGTAGCAGGATTTAATCTGTCAAAGACAGACCTTGGAGCAGGAGCGGGAGTAGGAGCTGGAACAGTCAGTCTTGCAAAGACCGACCCTTTGGCAGGAGAAGTCGTCTTGACGACTTCAGGAGCAGGGATGGCTATCCTCTTCGGAATTACCTTTTCCGGAACTGCAGGCTTCATCATGGGCTCACATGAACTTTGACCTAATCTGGCGAAGACTGAGGTGCTGGAGCTGGATGACCCGTTGAGGGGGGCCGCTGTAGTTGCAAGCCGATCAAAGACCGACTTTTTGGGAGCTTCTTGCGATGGTACAGGGGCGCTGAAGCTCATCGGTGGGAGCATAGTCCTAAAGAACAATCCAGTGGTGGCCTGAGTCACCTGGTCCACCGGCATCATGAACAAGGAGGCCGCTTGGGGCCATAAGCTATGCCTCCAGATGAGGCGGAGCGCAAGTTGCAATTGCAGTTGGAACACTTCATGCAAGTAGATGCCATTGATCTTTCGCTTTCTGGGCCAAGCAAGAAACCAAATCTTAGTACCTCGAATCCAAGGGCAACCATATCAAACCACGATTCGTTCGTGTCACGCCCCACTTCCCAAAATACGGAATACGAGGGGTTGACAAGGCCAGCCATGCTCCTACGGTCGAGGAAATATCCCTCCGTAGTCACACTTCGGCTTCTAGCTTTACGTGGTAATCGGTAATCAATACACAGGTAATGAGAAATGCAGTAACTAAATCAAAACAAATACAAAGGAACTAACCAGAAGGAGATCAAGAGAGTACAACTCTGGATAGCTGATCAAGATGTCCGCGGTGTCCTCGAGGTACGTCTGGTCCTGGTCCAAGCTAGATCCACTTCTCACTCTGAGCATGCATACTCAGGTCGTCAGAGCGACACGATAGCAACATATGTATATATAGATGCAAGTGGTAACTCGAACAGATAATAGATATATAACAGTAAATCAAGACAGTAAAGATGTGAACATGGAGTAACCAATGCGGTGTCTAGTGGATCAGGTGAACAGTAAAGCAGTAAAATAGTATGTCAGGTGTGTCAATACAGTAAGTAATGCATGTCCATGTCACTATCCTTATCAGTATTTAAGTCTCACTATACAGATCACTAAGCCTATCATCAGTCCAAGTGTGAGAGTCAACCACTCGTGAGTGTCCTCCACCCAAGGGTAGGACCCAAGGGCAAGGGACCACGGGCCCAAAGTATAACGCACGGTAATAATCATGTAATATCCCTATAAATCTCCATATATCTCCATATATATATGCCGGCATGGGACTCCCGAGATTCTGTTGAACTCACACTCAAACTACCCCACACCCCGTGGTCTACATCAAACGCCAACCATAACCTCAAATACCGGTCGGTCCGTGACAAGTCTGCGCGAGAACTGGAGACAGGATCTCCATCAAGCACGTCCCGACTGATACCCGAGATAGATGGACAGTGTCTGGTGCCTTACCTGTGACACCCATACAAGTGCTTCCATAAGTGTCCCATACCACTTATAGTCACACTTATACGCGTCCCACAGACGTCGACAATGCAATAAATTGATAGGGTCCACTGATTGTGTACAAGTACGTGTCACTTTCACTTATCCATTCATGCTCGAATACTAACGTACTTGCCACAATCATCACTAATACCTAACACTGGGTAATACACATGATCACTAGGTTACCAATGCAATGACATATACATATGATGTGATGAGAAAACAGTATGTAAGGCATGATTAAGATGTTATGTGTCGGTATCCTACCACTTGCATAATTTATCATAAATCGTACATGCCAAATTTAGCGAAACAATGAACAGGGGATAAGTAGTATATTTGATTATCTATCCAGCAAATTTGGTTTCACGTCAATCGAGTTTCAGGATCACTAGATATGGCCATTTCATTTTAAGCGTTCACTGCTGGAAATCCGGTTTCAGCGTCGGAAGTCCGTTTTGCAACGCATTTTAATCCTAGTTGGGACCAGAATTTAGCAATGCTATAGTTGAATGAAATCTAGGGTTTTCAATAGGATTTCCAACGCAATAGACGGATTCTCAATCACGTCTATACGTCAAAAGCTATGCACTGTTCAACACTAGTATGTCAATTCTGTTTCTGTTTGGGACTGCTAGACGTCCTGATCTTCTAAATTGCATTTTAAATAGTAAACGATGATGAAACAGGGTGAAATCACTTGAGTTATTTATCTAACAGATTGATCTTCAATAACATGCAGGGTTTAGCAACATGCAAGTTTGGGAAACAAGGTAGTAAACATTACGGGACAGAAAACAATAACCAGAGTTGCTCTGGACTGCAGTCCAGAGACGCTCTCCGAGCCGATTCTCGTCATAATATTAGTACAGAAACAATTAAGAACTTATACAGGGTTACAGCTCGTCAAGTCGGCTTCGATTGAGCCCTCGAACGTATCATTCCAATATGTATACAATTAATGGTGATTTAAGCAAGTTTCAGGTGCGGGAAATTCCCAGTTTTTACGGGTGTATTTGGAGGTGTTCGTTTAAGTGGTTAACAATCATATTTTTCAGTGGAATTTCTACACAAGTTTCATTGTCAGATGGGCCATAAAATGCAATCGAGTTCCGTCAATTTAGATGAAGGTTTTCATTCAGATCTTGCATCGAACACTTATGTTATATAAGGTTTCACGAAACGTAAACGTGGAATTTATAGTACTGTGAAATGTAACGGATATAATATAGCATGCAGCAAGTAGGGTACTTGCCTGAAGATGTGTCGACGACGGTATGGCAGCGACAATGGCACGTTCGCGTCATGAACACGGTACGGCGACGACTAGGCTCAAGCTCGACTGCGACGGGAAGGCGTCGATGGTGGCAGGGTTGCTTGCTGTAGCGGTGAGAAGGTGTCGCAGATGGTCGGCGCTGGAGGGAAAGGACAGCGAAGCGCACGGTGAGGGGGCAGGAACCAGGGCGAGGCTCGGGGTTTTGCCTCAGGCTTAGAATTTGGCCATGGATTGAGCGTGAGCTTGACAGCTCGGCAGCGGCTACGGTGGCGGGGGCAGCGGAGAGGAGCTTGGGCTTGGCATCTCAACTGCGGTGATCCAGACGGCAACAACTTGGAGCTCCGGCGGTGTGCAGAGGTGACATCGACTTAGGGGTAGAGGCAAGGAGAGAGGTGGTGAGCTAGTGGAGGTTGTGGTCAAGGATAGGGGAGCTCGGTGGAGGTCGTGGGTAGAGGACGGTGGTGTAGTTGAGGTAGAGGGAGATGGGGTCGCCAGTGTCGAGGGCACAGGTGGTGGCCGAGGTGGTTGTGTAGGGAAGTACCAGCTCGAGTGAGGGGTGCTCGGTTGATGGAGGAGGAGGCTGCAGTGGGAGTGGTTTTGGTAGGGAAGAAACGAGGGAGGAGGACGAGGTAGTTTAGTCGGCGGCGGCGGCGGCGGCGGTGCAGGGATGAAGGCAGCGGGTTTGGTGTTTGAGAGAGAGAAGAGGTTTGAGAGTTGGAGAGGGAGAAAGGAGTTGGAGACGAGAAGAGGTTGGGGAACTCGAAGGAGTCGTGGTCGAGGTCGCGGGAGCATGGGAAACGGCGCGGCGACGTGGGCAAGAAGCAAAAATCGAGCGGGAAATTTTCTTTACGAGTGGGGAAGAAGAGTTGGGGAGCGGGTCGGGTCTGGGGCTGCGGACGCGGGAGTAAGGGTTTGGGCTTTAGGAGCTTAGGCCCGGGCTAGGGATTTTAAATGAATGGGAAAAAGAAAGTAGAGAACTGGGCCGGCTCTGGGAATTAAAGAGAAGGGAAAATTTAAGTGGGCTGAGGAGTTTTGAGCCGGGGATTTGTTTGCATATAATTTAGTTTTATTTAATTGGTTTGGGCTGGGGTTGAGGGAACGGGCTGGGTTTATTTAGTTTTAAATAAATTTTGGTAAAAAGTAACAATGCAGAAGGCTGGGCTTGGAGGTTAATTAATTTGTGGTTTTCAGGCCGACGAACTTATTTGATTGGCTTTGGTATGGTTTTAATCCTATGGTGAATTTTCTTGGGCTTAACTTTCTTGGGCTTGGCTTTAGGGGGAAAAGGGAAATAGAAAAATACAGAGAGATGGAGAGAGTGGGCTGAGACACAACAATAGAGGGGATTGGGATTAGATTAGGAGCTAAAAGGGAACGGGCTTGGAAAATGGGAAGTAAAATAAGATGAAATAGAGTTTAAAGGAAATAAAAATGATTATAATTAAAATAAGTAAATTTTGTAAATAATATATTATGAAAAATACGGATAGTGGTGTACAAAAAGACCTGGGTATTACAGTTCACGAACACGATACACGAAGTGTGGAGTGGAAAGAGGAAAAGGTCCCACCGGGCGTGCCAGAATCTGTTCACCGCCGGAAACCGGGAAGACGAACGTCTTGCCTGAATCTGGGGGCAGATGCTAATTGGTGCTATCCGTCCACCTCTTCGAAGATACCAAGTTGATTTATGACACCATGTATCGAAAGTTTAAACGGATGCGGCCGATGTAGCAGATTTCGTCAGATTCCCCCTCATTTGAGGGGTTTTTGATTGTGGGGACGCTCTTCCCTGCAGGCGCAAGCCCTTGCAGTTAATTACGCTACCGCATCACGGTAACCACTTTCTCCTTCTCCAGATGGTCACTTCGTGTCGTGGGCGTTTGTTTTGTTTTTTGGTTGCCCGTGGATTGTATACGGAGACTAATTTATGTTGTCGCCCGTAGGGCGTGGATTAGTCCAAATCCGTATCTTCTTAGATTTGGGTTTGGGTTTGGATTTAAGGATATGTTAGCCTCATTTGAGACTAAGATCAACTTAAACGTATGTTAAGGATACATTAGTCTAATTTTAGACCAAGATCAACTTAACAGGATCATTTAAATCCAACAAAAGAGCATTTGAACTCTATTGTTTAGTTTAGGGACATTGCGGTCGATTAATAGTTTAAGGACATGGTGGTCCAAGGTTAGTTCAAGGACATTACGGTCCATCAGTAGTTTAAGGACATCTCCGTCCGGGTTAAGGACATCGTAGTCCATGAATTTAAGGACCCCACGGTCCGGTTTAGAGACATCATAGTCTATAAGGTTTAAGGACTCGTAGTCCATGAGTTTAAGGACCCCACAGTCCGGTTTAGAGATATCGTAGTCTATAAGGTTTAAGGATGTCGTAGTCCATGAGTTTAAGGACCCCACAGTCCGGTTTAGAGACATCGTAGTCTATAAGGTTTAAGGACGTCATAGTCCATGAGTTTAAGGACCCCACAGTCCGGTTTAGAGACATCGTAGTCTATAAGGTTTAAGGACGTCGTAGTCCATGAGTTTAAGGACCCCACAGTCCGGTTTAGAGACATCGTAGTCTATAAGAGTTAAGGACGTCGTAGTCCATGAGTGTAAGGACTCCACAGTCCGTAGAAATGTGTGGTTGTCGGGACCCGTCACCTCTCTGAAGACGCTGAAGGATTACAACGACAGATATCAGAGGAGTAAAGAGATATACCCTCGAACCGATGTGAGTTGGTTGAAAGATCTGTAGCCCAGTTTGGGACTGAGATCTGTTGAATATTCGTGAGCAGATGGGCTCAATTCAATATAAGTTGAGGACTTATGTCCAGAATTGGGCTAAGTCCAACTAAAATGTTTAACATTTTATTGTTCTGGCTATTGAGCCTTTATTTGGGCCTGGCCCCTTTAATAATGCTAAGCATTAGATCCTGACATTTTTTGTCTTGTACTGAATGCATAGTATTCATCAGAACAAAGTGTGTTCTGACAATGCGCCACGTGGCGCGCCAGACGCTTTGCGCCAATTAGAGAGCGCGTTACACTTCTGTCGGGTAGCGCACACGAAAAGGACACGTGTCGCGCTTAGCGCTAAGCGCTAGTTTATTAGCGTATTGCGCTTTCAATTTATGAGCGCTTTGTGCTGATTTAATGGCGCACCAGTGAGTGACACGTGTCGCACTTGGCGCTGAGCGCCGGTCCATGGGCGCAGTGCGCTGTTTCAGAAGCGCAAAGCGCATGCTGTGTCTGTGATTGACATGTGGCATGCTTTGGCACTGAGCGCCTGTCCAATAAGTGCAAAAGCGCAGTTCATGAGTGCAAGGCACTTTTCAGTAGCGCAAAGCGCATTTGATCAAATTTATAATCAGAGAACAAGTTTATATTCTCCCTTGGAGGCTTTACCTCAAGGCTCAAGAACAGAAGTTCTTATTTATAAAAAAAGGCACTGTCTCTGTAGATCAATGATCTGTAAATGAAGTGAATACTTCTTTTTTAGTTTTTACAATAAGATCGCTGATCTCATTTTTATCAAAATACCTTGGTCTTTTGTAGATCTATGATCTTATTTAGAAGATAGTTCTTCTTTTATGAGATGATTTCATCTCTGTGTTCAAGAATCATGTTCTTTACCTTGAAGAAAATGATCTTCTTTCACCAAAAGCTTGCTTTTCTTTCTCTTTGAGTTTTTCTCAAAATTTGCATGGGGGTTTCTCTATATCAGACTTTAAGTCTTGGGGCCTTTATATAGGGCAAATTGATCAGTTCAATCAGTTAAAGAGATCCTTCTCTAATTGATTTGGGAATATTTCCCACCGTTGGATCTTTGATCCTAAGGCTTCTGTTTTGCAGAAGATAATCTTCTTGTTTTAATAAGATTGGAAAGATCTTTCCATAACAGAATTTTAATTCTGATCAATTAATAATTTATTATTAGATCTTTTGATTTAACGGTGGGGAATTCTTAATTCCAGCGCTGGCGTACCTTGCGCTAGCGCACCTACGTTCGATACGTGGCGCGCAGCGCAGAGCGCAGCACAACTGTGCTAGCGCACCCGTGTTAGACACGTAGCGCACAGCGCAGAGCGCTGGATCTGAAGCGTTGCTTCGATTTTTGAATTTTGAAATTTTAAAACAGACCTTTGCTCTGACTGGGGGTGTGCTGCCTAGGGCGCAGCGCACCTGGCGCTAGCGCGTGTGTGTTTGACACGTGGCGCGCAGCGCGCCCAGCGCTGAATCTGAAGCGTTACTTCAATTTTTTAAATTTTGAATTTAAAACAGAGCTTTGCTCTGATTGGGGGAAACAGGAACGTACGCTTATGCCATCCGCATTCGCCACGGGGCCCCGTCATGCACCATTAGATTACTTAACTAATGGCAGAGAGCGCGGGTGTAAAGCATAAGCAACATTTATTATATATAATATATAGCCATTCGTCTCTCGCAATAATAGGCATTCCAGATCACAGATCACAGATGATTCACAAGTTGTTTTGAGCTCCTGATCGGCAAAAAAGACACCGCAAGCCCCATTAATTCCGTTCGTTTTAGCCTGGAACGAAAGACGGATTCCACGGTCGTGATAAATTGCCAAATCTCACCCTAGACCCCTACGGGTACGGCAAACTATCCGCCAAATTCCTGAAGTGAAGTAACCTCTCTCAATAAAATGAGTTGGCCACTCGGCACTTCAAGAACCCGGTAGTTTGTGCACCCCACCTTGGTTCTATCCTAACTGTAAGAAAAAGTAAATGAAATAATAGAATGGTGGTTACAACCTCAACCCGGATGTACCCTGCAAAAATAATATTATATCAATTTACAAATTTACATGAATAAAAGAAAAGAAAAGACTATTCTCACAACCCCCGCCTATTCATCCACGACGATCCAATACTTCATATACACAAACCATCATAATACAGATATGTGCAACCCCCACTAATCGACATATAGCGATTAGCAGACATTTAGCAACACATATATAAACACAGAAACACCAATTAGCCAAGAACTTAGAATTTCGATCGATAATACTTATACGTGTTTATCCCATGCACAAACCAGTACACAAACAATCTGGGTAAAAACCAAATATACCAAAAATCATAATTCCAAGAACCAAAACCACAGAAAAAATTGGGAGAAACTCGGCCACAACTCGGCGGCGGTTCTGCCGCTAAATGACCTATTTGGCGGCGGTTCTGCCGCAAAGTTGATGAGTTAGGTGCTCAGATTTTTTTTAGGTCTTAGAAATGCCTGCATGTATTTTCAAGGTCACTGAAATAATTTTTTGAACAGTTTTAAAAAATCGACAGCAAGCATATCACAGAAATTTAATTTCAGGTATTTTTCCGTTGATCGAACTTCTAATCACTTGCTAACAAGCTAGTTAAGATTTAATAGGCTCTGATACCACTGTAAGTCGATGTCGCGTACTCCACGCACTTGTGGGGAGGTGGAATTTACAAAAAATGATTTTCTTACTTCGCAACACCGACTTTAACTCCAGGATCTTTATGGAAACCTTAACTAGCTATATCTACTAGGAGATTCTAACTACTATGTTAGGATTTATACCTCCTTATTTACAAGTCCTTCAGGTGTTCTTCTCCTCCTCCTCTTCTTGAGCTCCTCGAAGATCGAATCGCGCTTGAAACGTCGGCCTCCTCGTGTCGAAGACGATCTACCCGAGAGTATGTACTTCAAGCTCCAAGCTCTAAATTGAGGTAACTAAGGTACCTAGTTTGCTAAGCTGGGTAGTTTAGAAGATGTAGAGTGTCTAATGGAGTATTTAATCTCAATAGACATAATGGCTCACAACACAAGTGAAGGTTTTAGGTCTTGAGGAAGAAGGAGAGAAAAAATGGAGAGAGAAAGCGAAAATGCAAATGAGATAAGGTTATGGCAAGTGAAGAATGTCTCACTCATTATCTCACATGAAGCTGGATTATTTTCCGATTGAAAATAGCAACCATGCTTCAATAGTAAACACAAACCAATAAACAAATGTAATGAGCCATGCTTCACCCCATGCCACAAAAATATCCAATTTCCACCTCATTAATCTATTTCTAAAAATAGATAAATCCAAATAATGAGGTGTCCCCTTCTAGAAGTATCTCTTGTGAAATTACAAGAATGCCCTCACTGTATATATATAACCGTATTCGTATTCCGAAAAATATGAACACGGTGAGATAATAATGATCCAATAATATAATACTAGGATGCGGCTTAAACCAAAGCCCACTAGTATTATTCATCCGTACAACATCCATGTAGCTAGTTACGTATGTGATCGGAACCCTGCCGTAAAACCATACGGCCTTTACATCGTTTCGCCCGAAGCAGGAAAACCCTCTATGCGAGACTCTAAAGACTCGACAGTACGCTGGCAGTGGGTTTAACCATAAGTCCGTCAGCAGTACTAGCTGCACGTAATGGCTATCCAGGTATCTGTTGATAAGAAGGCCGATGAGCAAACTCATCCGAACTCCTACTGAGCCTATCTGTGACAATCTCCGTACAGTCCGGTCTATTCATCTAAGATACTCGCATATCGGTCCTAGGGGGATGGTAACCGTCAGACCCCTAACAGCATAATAAGTCATGCCGGGGGTAGAGCCCAATACACCCTGAGAAACTACTAGAGTACCTATCAGTAAATCTCGCTTGCCCTGGCCAGGGACTTTGTGTAATGGCTTTCCGAACACAGCGCGATATCAACCCCCAATACCGGGAGAGACGAATCCTATCAAACCATTACTGCCTCCCAGTGCTTCGGGACTGCACCCAACTACTACCTGTTTGCACAACTTTTTTGTGCCGTGGTAGGGTAGTAATCTAAGTACAGTGGGAACACGCTCGAGACGATAGTGATGTCAAGTCAACGGACTAACCTGTACTCATGCTACCCGAAAACTGTTACTTGACGATAGGTATAATACCAACCAGCAGTCCCCAACGAGTCCGTCCAGTGTAACCTATAACTCAATGAGTACCTGTATACCATCTCCGGTACAACATACCAATGGCTGTGGGGTAGACCATCTTCCCTGCTGGGATGAGAAGCGTATATACTAGTCTACTCTGGAGTGTCGATACCTCATCTCGATAATCCTACGACTAGGGACCTGTATAAGGATGTGCTTATAGACTACCCAGCCCCCACTAGTGTGACTGCCATCACAACGCTGGTAGTCAAACAAAGACCCTAAGGACTCTACCAATATGTATTAGCGATATGCTTAAAAAAACATATACACATATTGAAGTAGAATCAAACCAAGTAGCATACTATCGTTTTAAGCAAGACTGTTATTATATCACTAACAATATGATATCGAGGAAATTGTCTCCTACGAAAAAATCCGCATACAAGGTTTCTTTCAAGGCTAGAAGTACACTGATACCCAATGCGATAAGGTGATGCGTCGCTTTGATGATCATAACGGTCGATTGCTCTCCCACCGTTCTGCCCTTTTGAAGATTATCATTGGATCGATCTGGGAAGCGCTTCCTTAGCTTGATGAAGCTATGCCGTTCAAGGCATTTGATGATGCTGAAGACTAGGTGCATCCAGTATATCTAATGGGCCTAGTCTCGAAGAAGCGGAGAGACGATCTCATCGCTGTATTGCATCGCGTCTTCCAACAGAAAGCGATACTATCTGCGTATCATAGGATAGAAGACGTCGCTATATATATATCTACTCACCTACAAACGCCTCACTCTAGTCGAAATCGACGGACGCCTTGCTCTTCTTTGTCGTCTCGGAAATCCATGCGATTGTACCTACAATTAAAATAATAACAAAAATCGTATAAAAACCCAATTCAAAATTGAAATCACAAGTGAAGCGCACATAGGTTATAATTTATGGTCAATGCGTGCTAAAACAACAAAATACTCGCCGACATCGACGTACGAACGTCGAACGACCAAGCCACATCATGAAAATCCAAAAACCAAGTTTTCATATATCGTAAAATATTGCATAAACCAAGTAAAATGCTTTCAGATTTTTACTCAGGTAATCTGCGACTATTTAGCATATAGGGTAGGCTTAGTTATCGAGTGAGTGAGCTACAAAACAAGATTCAAACCCTAACTCATCAAGACGGCCGCAAATTACGGTCAAATGGGTTAAATTGGTGGCCAAGGAATGGAATTGGGAGCTCGGGCTTCTACGGTGGTCTTCTACTGGTCTAAACATCTTACTGTGTCCTCTGATTAATTTTTAGAGACTCCCTATTGCTCCAGATTACAATTGATCACCAAAAACTCAAGAAAACCGACATTTGAAATTCTAAACTCATTTGAACTAAAGATACCTCCATTACATCACTCTCACCTATCACCATAAGGTTGTAATTAGATAACTAGCACTCTACTATACTACTACTACATATTTCATCCACCAAGACTCACTTTTGGAAACTCAAGTTTTGAAAATATACACTTTAAGTTCTAAAACCAATTCTAACTAGTTAGTCATGGCAAGAAATCTAAAAACTTATCTAAAAGTAGGATAATTATCTCAAGATTGAAACTAGGGAAAATTCCAAGATGGCGAAAAGGCCCCAAAGTGAAGACTTACTCACACCATGATACTTAGGATGAGATTAGGAACAATTTTTGTAAAGGCTGCATGATGTTCTGATGAGGTTTGCATGGTGTTTGTGGTTTGCAGAGGATGGTGCAGGAGGGGGAGTAAGAGGAGGAGAGGATGAAGATGAAGAGACGATGAAATGAATGAAGAATGCAATGGCTAAGGCTACCGTAACCCCGCCTCACTCTCTCTCATGCCTATACCTTTTTAAAATTTTACCACCATACTCTTATTTATTTTCTCTTCTCTTCTCTTGTAAAAGTTAAACTATTCATAAAAATAAAATGAAAGATAATACATAAATAGGATGTCATGCACCTAAGCATGGTTTAACAAAAATTAAGTATGGTTTAATACACAAATAGGAAAACACTAATTAAGTTTAATATCAAACTAGTATTAATATATAATTATATACTGATTTATGAAAAGTCCAAATTAAATAAATACTTTCATAAATAATAATTCATTTTAAATTTCCAACTATTTTCCAAAATAGAGGTATATAACTATACTATTCTACTAAAACTCAAATCCATGCACGTATAATATCCGTAAAATTCATTATTTTATTATTTAAATTCTAAAATAATATCTTCCATTTTCTGAAATATTACAATAGGCAACCCACTGCACTAGCATAAGGATAATTCTCCATCGCCTTTCGTTCAAGCTCATTTTTATGACATTGACTTTTGCTAAAATTATCTCCTTTCACCACGGGCATATCTTCTGGCCTACAGTATTGCAAATTAAAACTTTCAAGCACACGGCTAATATATGACTTTTGAGACACCCCCAACAAGCCATGTGATATATCTCGGTGAATCTCTATGCCTAAAACAAATGAAGTATCTCCCATATCTTTCATATCAAAACTCTTTGACGACAGGTGTTTGGTTTCATGTAGCAATCTTACATAACCACTTGCAAGCAAAATATCATCTACATATAAAACAAGATAAATATATTTGCTCACATTGGCCTTGCAATATAAGCATTCATCCATTTTATTTTTCACAAAACCGAAAGAAGTCACCACCTCATCAAATTTCTGGTACTATTGACGAGAAGCTTGCTTAAGACTATAAATCAACCTTTTCAATTTGCATGCTGAATTTCCTTTACCAACTTCTTGAAAACCTTATGGTAGATCCATATAGATTTCTTCATCTAAATTGCCATTTAGAAAAACTATTTTCACATCCATCTGATGAAGTTCCAGATCAAAGTGAGCCACTAAAGCCATAATAATTCTAAAAGTGTCTTTTATAGAAACCGAAGAAAAAGGTTTCATGATAATCAACGCCTTCTTTCTGAGTGAACCCTTTAGCAACCAATCTGGCCTTATGGCGCTCAATTTTACCTTTAGAGTTTCTTTTAGTTTTGTACACCCACATGCAGCCAATGGGTCGACAACCGGCAGATAACTCAACCGGCTCTCATACTTTGTTAAGTCTTATAGACTTTAATTCACCTTCCATAGCATTAAGCCATAAATCAGAATGAATGCCAGAAATTGTGTCACTAAAGGTAACAGGATCGTTGACTTCACCATTGTCATAATCTTTTTCACCAAGATACATATAAAAATGATCAAGAATTGCATTTCTTCTTTGTTCTTCTAAGTGGTGCTTCTGGAGTATTCTCCAGGAGGCACGATATCAGGAATAGGAAAATCATCTATAACTTGTTGCTCAATATCAACATTAACCGGTGGAAGTAGAACAACACTATCATGCAATGTGGGTGAAGGTATAAAAATACATTCCCCCTGCCTCTGCTCCCCCTGCCTCTGCTCATCGACAGCCGGAGGATTCTGAAGATTTAAAACATCAAACTCCAAAAACTTTGCAGTATGAGATTCAACAATTCTAGTGCCATTAGAGGGTCGATAGAATTTATATCTTTTGGAATGAACGGGATATCCAATAAAATAACAACGAGTGATTCTGGGATCTGTTTTCTTTTCAAAAGGGTTATAAACTCTCACCTCAGCTGGACAACCCCAAACCCTCAAATGATTTAAACTAGGTTTTCTACCAATCCATGACTCAAAAGGTGTATTGGGAACATATCTGCTAGGAACCCTATTGAGAATGTACAAGGCTGCCCTGATAGCTTCTCCCCAAAGATACTCAGGTAGGTTGCTTCTACTCATCATACTACGTATCATATTCTTAAGAGTACGATTTTGCCTCTCGGCTATCTCATTCTGTTCAAAACTATCAGGCATAGTATGTTGGCCAATGATCCCACAATCTTTCAAAAAATTAGCAAATGGCCCTAAATATTGTCCAGCATCACCATGTTTACCATAATATTCACCATCACGGTTAGACCTAACAATTTTGACAACTTTTCCCAATTGTTTCTCTGATTCAGTTATAGAGACTTTAACTCTATCGGGTACATCTGATTTTTTCTTAATTAGATAAACAAAACCATAACGAGAAAAATCGTCAATAAAAGGGATGAAATACTTGTCACCACATAAGGTCTCAGAATAAGTTCTACTAATATCTGTATAAATAATTTCTAAAAGATTCAAATTACGGGTGACACATTTCTTCTTGGTCTTAATTAATTTACCTCTAATACAGTCGACACAAACATCTAAATCATTAAAATCAAGAGAGGGTAAAATTTCATCTTTTATCAATATTTTTATTCTCTCTTTGGAAATATGACCTAAACGTTTATGCCATAGATTGGAAGATCTTTCTTTAATCAGAGCTCTTTTCGACACAGTTTTACCACCAAGACAAATCATATGGTTATCATTGTCAGGAGCCAAGCAAAGTTTATATAATCCATTAGATAAGGCACAATTATCAACATCAATAAAATTTAGAATTAAACGCATGTTTCCATCTCTAAAAAAGAAAACTAAATCCCAACTAGTCCAATAACGAAACTGAAATCAAATTTCGTCTAAAAGACGGTGCATAAAAGACGTTTTCTAATACAAGATGATAACTAGACTCTAAGATAAGGACTAATGTTCCTATAAACTCGGTCTCTACATCGACTTCATTTCCTACTTTAAACTTGGACTCCTTTTCACTAGGTCTTCTTCTGCTTTAGAACCCTGCAATGTCATAGCAACATGAACAGAAGCTCCACTGTCAATCCACCAAGAATCTAAAGGAACATTACAAAAATTAGACTCGATGCAAACAAGAGCTAAATGATACCTTCTTATTTGTTCTTCTCAGCTAACCAAGACTTATACTTAAAACAATTGACCTTCTTATGACCGAGCTTCCTACAGAAGAAACACTTAGAACCATTCGGTGTGCCAACCTTTTGATTCTCTCGATTGTAAGTTTGACCATTACCATACATTTTGAAATTCCGAACCTTCATGGGACCACTAAGCCTAGCCTTCTTATCGTATCCATGATATTTCCTATTGCCAGCCTTCTTATCGTATCCATGAGTCTAGCCATTTTCTCAATGAGCCACTACTAATGCAGCTTCGGTATTTTCCTTCTTAATTTCGTCCTCTTCAGCAACATATTTGGTGATAAGATCAGGTATTTTCCAAGTTTTGTTTTGAGTAGTCTAAGCAGTTTTGATGACACCAAATTCAGAAGGTAAATTTTTCAAGGCACGACTAACAATGAAATTACCAGGTATAAAAATATCAAGGGTTTTGAGTTTGGTTTGGAGATGGACCATTCTAAGGATATATTCTCTGACCTCTTTGGCACTATCATACTTATTAATAATAAGGTCATCTATAAGATGGTTAGACCCCGTCTTATCAGAAATTTTATATCTCTTCTCCACGGCCATGAGAAACTCCTTTGCCTTTGTGGTCTCAAACAGACTACTAATAAAATGTTCGGAAATTAACATTCTCATTACAATGAGACTGAGCCTGTTAGATCTCTCACGTTTAGAATGAACTTCCTTCAGTTCAGTAGCACTCTCAGCCGTGAGCTTCGCAGGTTCATCATCACGTAAAAGTAAATCAATGTCTACAATACCAAGAGTAAAATCAATGTCTTGCTTTCATCACTTATAATTAATTCCAGTCAGGACTTCTATAGTAATGTTATTATTATTAACCGAAAATCTAACTGCATGAGTCAAAACAAAATAACCACAAGTTAAAGTTAATACGGACAATAAATCATATGAATAAACTTTAAAAAAAAAAACCGATAACCACATTCATTTACAAGACTCCAATACATCACCACAATCTCCCTTTTGGGCAGACAATTGTAACATGTAGCAGGATCGCTACACACGGACACAGCCAATGAGAATACACTAACTTCAAAAATACCCTTTTGGGACAGGTAATTTTTAGGCTGGTATATTGTCACCGCAACATAGTATATGCCATCTCATGTAACATATAATAGCCCTCTTGGACATGCTGAGATATATTACCTGAACAAGACTACTCCAAAACTGGATGAGAAACAACTTTCAAATCTCAATGTGTGAACCGCTTTGCCGACAAACACGAATATCAACTCTGAGTCTTTCACAAATGGGAGTATAAATATTTGTCCCTTTAACTTGTTAATTGAATCATGCTCTTGAGATACGGAACCTTATGCATCTCTTGATTTAAATTGTGTTGTAATATCTTAACATATAAAGATTATGTAACATGCAAACAGAGACTTGATAGCAATTTTATGGCAAATTAATAACATAATAGTTAGCTAATTGCAGTAAAATAATAAAAGAATACATATAACACCGATGCATGTATAAATTGCTAAGATACTGAAACAGGAATAAAATGTAAAAAAAAACCGTTTCAAAACAGTCCATGCAGGTCTTAATATGCAATTTCAGAAAAAAAATTGCATTAAAAAAATATAAATTATCTGGGGATCTATGGGCAATTTTTTTAAAGTAATGATACACGTTTTGCTGATTGATTTGATCCCTCCCAGATTGTATTGTTGCATCAGCAATTAATCATCCTCTTGTTTTGATGTTTAGTCCATCATGCGAAATTTCCAGAGCTTTAATCCATTGTCAGGTTCTAAAAAAAATTAAATTAAAAATACCCTTCTTTAATTAAATCAGATTATGAAACCCATTGATCCATCTAAAAAATAAAATAAAATAAAATTCAACTATCTGTATCCCTCAATCAATATAAATACCAAAAAGGTGATAAGAAACCTAACTAAATCAACAAAAATTATATTTCTCCGGGGAAAAAAAAACCAGCTTCAATATTATGCACAACCGAGGATTCAATTTTTTCTCTCCAGAAATAGTAATTTTTTTTAATCCCAGACCATGGTTTTAGAAAAAAAAATATAGGTTTGGCTCTCATACCAACTGTAATATTCTATAATTAAATACATCCCTATATTTCATCTAAAACACATATCTACAGTTCTAAAAGAAAGATTTAGACGTATCTCTATCCATACCGGCTCTCAATGGGACAAGCCAATTATTAGAGTTAAGAGCAGGAGAGGGGATCTAGCCTGTATATATGAATCTCATCGGGTCCTCCCATAAAAGATCCAATAAGATGAAGGGCTACACTGACAACCTGATTACATCATATCCGATAAGAGGTGTGCTAAAACCCATTCACCCAATAAGATCACATAATTTTATTGAGCCTAGTAGTATGCCTCAAAACTACATAATATTGGCTAATACTACGGTAATAAATCATAATTAATGATAATCCATAATTAGATAAATCTAACGGCATCTTTTTGATTTATTAAAAACGCTTACATCAATTTTCATATGAATTGAATACTATTTTCTCTTTGAAAATGCTTGAAATTAACGGTTATCTCATAAATAAAACATTTTAAGAAGCTAACTGAATGAGCAAAGGCCACATCAAAGATTTGTCTGCTTATACCATAGAAGGTGGAGTTTAAAATGGCTGGGGGCAATTGTCAAAAGAAATTTGACCAAAGGTGCCTCAACAGGGTCGATAATATAGAAAATTTCCTTGTGCGAAACCCAAACTTGGCTCAATGAGACAACTCTCATTATACAATCTTTAATTACACCGTTCGATCTCAAACAAACGAAGATCTCTAATCTCTACCGTCCAAAGCCATCGTGCTCTTTCGTCAAGGCAAAAGGAACAAAGACACAATCAATTCTTTTCTCGTTTTCTCCTCACATCTCGCGGCTCTCCGAATGCATCTTCCTTCGAACGCAAGGCCCAAACCCTAACCCTCGATATTCTCGTATAACTTAAACTTTAGCACCTCTGAGCGATGGCGTTGATGGCGGTCCTCGAATCTGATCTGCGCGCGCTGTCCGCTGAAGCGCGGAGAAGGTATCCAGCGGTGAAGGACGCTGCGGAGCACGCGATCCTGAAGGTAAGTGTCGATTCTCATCTCAATCCAGATGTATAGACTGATTTCTTATAAACTTGATTTGTTGGTTGATTTCCTCAAATTACGACGATCTTTCGGAAAATTTGATCGTAAACTTTGATTCAGTTGCTGTTCCGTCTAATTCTCAGAACACGACCAAATTTACTCTGACCCTTGGAAAATTTGCTTCATATTTGAGAGTTAGGCATTTCGGTTGCATTGGAGTTTAGCTCTCCTAGTTCAACCAACCTAAATACTACATTTTTTTTTTGTGGAAATTTTGTTAAATCCTTCATTAATAGGCTCTACTGCTTCATTTTCGTTGCGGTGGTGTCTAGCTGTTAGAATAGATGCAAATCACTCTGTTTCAGGTCTATTGCTTCATTTATGTTGTTTTACAGTTGCCGGTCACCGACACTCATGATAATTATACTGCATTTTAGAAAACTGCTCAAAACCAATCACCTTTTTGGACATCAAAATATCATCCCAAAGATCAAATCTTTGAGATTTTGAATATTAGGTTTCTATAAGCATGTTGATGTTTATTTGTTGGTATCATTGTAATTGAAGTTGAATTTTATTGTTGTATGTATGCAGCTCCGTTGTCTATCTAGCCCTAATGAAATTGCTCACAGTGTGGATATCCTAAGGATATTTCTGATGGCATGTGATGTAAAATCAGTTAGGCTGAGTGTCATTGGTCTTTCTTGTCTACAAAAGCTCATATCACATGATGCCGTTGCACAATCCGCACTGAAAGATATACTTTCCACTTTGAAAGAGGTGAGCCCTGCTCCATTTATGTTTAATCTATTATTTCTTAAACTTGCTAGATTTATTTAGATGACACGCCTTCCAGTTTCCACTTTGAAAGATGCACGTATGTTCTGTTTCTGTGCTATCGATTTATTCTTTGATGTACAATTACAATTCCAACTCACGTATATCCTTCCTACTACCATATCCCACTATAATATTATCAAATCAAATAAAATGAAGGCGGTGATTGATCCATTATGTGACCAATACATTTTGGCCCCATAGTTTTGATTCAAAGACGACAAAACATGCATCTCAAGCCTTCTTGCTACTTGTCTTGGATGAGTTACTCAAAGTATCAATCAAAATCATGTAAGGAAGCCATAATTTTATGAAGGAGCCTGCGAGGGAAAGGAGTAGAATTCCTAATACGCATCCTTGTTAACTCTTCAATTTACCAAACAGATTATCATTCACACCAAGTCTTTTTGTGCACGCGCACGCAAAGTAATCGACTACTATTGAATCAAATGCAATGCAACGATTCCTGAACTTGTATGGAAAACAATCCGACCAGACTAAAGGAACACTTAAGTCCTCAATACAAGAGTGATTCCAATTATTTCTAATACTCTGAATAGATGCATGAACCTTGGTTCAATACAATCTATTAACAATGACAGGATTTGTCTTATGCCTCCCTAATCTGCATGAGATGTGCAAAATAAACAAGCATGAGATTTTTTATTTGCATTCATATCCGGCAAGCAAGATTAATTTGCGAAATAAGATTTACAGATTCCTAAGAACACATGAGAGTGTGAAATTAAAGACCCCGGTAGTACTCTATTCATCTTGCACATCTTTATCTTAATTAAATAAAGAGAAAAAAGAAAATCAAAGCAATTCATATGAGTTCACTTTAGTTTTAAGAGGTTAAAGGTGCTTGATCATTAATGCCAGGAGTTGAGGAAAGAAGGAGATAAGATTAGGTTTGTGTTGTTGACCGATCTAAAAATGGCTGGTAATTAGTATTTAGTTGAACCTGGATCAAATATGTGGATTTCAGCTAGGGTTGAGGTTATTGGGATATTAAGAGGAGAAAAAGGGCAAACAGAAGATGAGAAAGAGGATGGAAAAAGGAAACAAATTATATCAAAATCATCATCATCATAATCAGAGCCTCTTATTGTCAAAACAATGTCAGTTATAAAACAAACCTCCATAAAGATTTGACAAAGTTATACTTATACTAATGACTTCATCCCAACACTCTTAATTAATCTGAAAGTCAATTTTGAGAATACTATTGATAAGAGAGGTTTTTAATAATCGTATATTACTTGGCTTACATTCACAAAATTTTCCTACCTTAGAGGAAAAGTTTCGTAGAAATGAGAAGATAAATCTTTTCATAGAGTATTATGTTGAATTTTAAAGGCAAAAGAGAATAGAATACACTCCCTTTAAATAGTCAAAAGATCCAAGATAGGAAAAAAATAGACAAGAAATATATTAGACATTGACGAGTTCTGATTCGGTACCCACTGAGGGAACCATAAATCTAACTTGGACACCAGCCCTTGTCAAAGATATCCACACTAATTATATGGATGAAAGATATTTTCAAGTTCAACAAATTTAATTGAACTGATGCCTTTTGAGATAAACTTTTTCATTAGCATCATATATCTAATATAAGCAAAATAGTTGATGAGCCTTCGTTAGGCGCTAGCTAGACATCCATGATATGGACCGTAACAAGTTTATGGTAACATTTCCAATGGTATACTTAAAACTTCTTACTAGCATTTTTGATTCATGGCACATACTTTTCCGTCTTGGTAATTTTGAATCTCATAAAGTGATACTATTGAATTACATCCGATAGCTTCTTTTAATTATTCGATTCAAGATGTTAACCTTCTATGTAGTTTACCTTTTCATATGAGAAACGGTTAGGATTATCCTCATTTAGTTCTTCCTCTAACTTTTGCTTCTTTGTTATGGTTAGCATGCTGAAATGGCAGATGAGACAGTGCAACTCAAGACCCTACAAACTATATTGATCATTTTCCAGTCACGCTTACAGCCCGATAATGAGGTAATAGTGATGGTATTCTAATATCTTCATGCTTATCACAACTATAGGTTCATAAAAAAAGAGTAATACCATGATTTTAATTTTGTCAGAGAATGGTAGAGAGCTTGTATCAGAACATCTTGGTCCATGTATATACTATATATGATTGGTTTCAACTTAATGTCTTTATATAGCCGGGGTTTCTATCGTCCAGTCTCTCTGCAAGTACCATCAAATGAAAAGAAAATGTCTAGTTTTCTCATATAATCAAAGATCACAAATGAGTTTGCATGTAGTGTTTAGACGCCGACGGAATATCCTTAGACTTTTTATTTTCTTTTTAAATAGAGTTTGAACTGTAAGAATAAATTTATTAACCGTAGTAAAGTGGTATCGCCATGTTGCACCTATTTTACATTAAGTTTTCCTTCTTGTAAGGCTGTAACCTTTTGAATTGCAGTTTCGCCAAGTATTATGTCTCATTCTACTACATGTGTAAAAGTTGATGTATGTTTGCTGAATGTATCCGCGCTTTGCAAAATTTTTACTATAAAAGATCTGGCAAATTGTTTGGGCTCAAATTTATTAATATAACTAGAAGAGTTCATATGATGTAAATATTAAACACACATTAACATACTAATCATTTAACAAACCAAACCGAAACATATATTCTAAATGGTTCTAGTTTATAAATCTTAAGTACTAGCAGCGTATCTCCAACGTAAACTCTAAGTCTAATACATCAGTACTCCAGTTACAGCGGACCCTACTTGCTGCAAAAGAACAAGGCAGCCCACTACATATACAACTACAAACTGAATAGTTGAGACCATCAACATAGCTACAAGAATTCAAATGCAATAAGAATCCAAGTGCAGCCAAAAAGAAAAAAGAAAAAAGGAAAAACCAAGCCTTCTAATTCCTTTATCTATCTACATTATTAAATTATTAGCTATTTAGATTTCACCCAAGGTTGTAAAAAACGCTAGGCGGAGCTGAGCGGTTAAGATACCGTGTAGCACCTAACCGCCGCTTAAGCACCGTCTAGGAGGATTTTTTTAATGTTAATTAAAATTATATTTCATATATATATATATATAATAGCAAAATCATAGAAAATGTCTAAGGACAATGAAATTAGAAAAAAATATTAAATTTATATAATAACTTCATTTTGAATGAAGTGTATAGTATCAAAAAATTATTATATATGATGTTAGATGAAATATAACGATAAATCATAAATTTCTAATTGAAATTTTTAGCTTTGCAAGTTATATATTTCATGAAATGAAATTGAAAAAGAGAAAAGAAATGCATGAACATAAATGTTTGGATAAAATTACTTAGGATTTTTGTCGGTGATCCTTTAAAGAATTGAGAGAGGAGTGACGAGAGGAAAGTGCCGACGAGAATACTTTAGGGTTTTTTCGATCGTGTAATTTGAAAATAGATCAGGACATGTATTATATTTTAAAGGGTATTTGATCCTGTATTTTTAGGAAAAAAACCTTAAACTTGATGCATGAACCTTGTATTATAATCCACTTAAGTACCCATCTTGATGGGAAAGCCTAACTACGAGCTTAAAGAACCCATGTTGTTTAATGCAACTGCTCAGGATCAATGTGGAGCGGCTTGGGACTGCTTCCGCATGGGTGGCCGTCTAGACCGCTTTTTAAAACATTATTTTTACCGGTGATGTTAGTAATATGAAATTAGAGTCAATATACCGAATATTCATGTGTAATGGAACTTCAGAAAATTTACCATAGTTTCACAGGCGTGTTTTACTAAACAATTGCACATCATTACAAAGGAACAAAAAATGTGGTTTATAAACATCCACTGGAAATTTAGCGCACTTAACCAAACTTTGAAGAGTGTTGTGGATGCATATCGGGGGGAAAAAGAGACAATGTGTATGCCATGGGCTCCTCTCATCCTCCTCTTTGCTTCTTTGTTTCAGTGAGTATTATCTTCTAGTTCCAACGGATTGACATAAGCTTAATAGCGTGCTGTAGAATCTAGATTGGTTCTTGTGGAGCTTTCTTGATTTCAATCCATGATCCAAAGATACCCATAGAAGGTCGTTTGACAACGACGACGATTTAATATCCAAGGTGCGGAACTAGTAGCTGTATGGGTTTGAAAAGGGGCTTTGAGGTGATTAGTGATTAGGCAAGAGACGAGTAAAGAAGTAACCGCAATAATGTTGTCTGATGTTTAGGTTTGAATATATTAGGATTGGGCATGTCGTAGTTTTGGATGTCGGTTTAGTGTTAGGTGCATGAGAAAATTCATAGCCTTGTAGAAGGGAAGGGTTCCTGATAGTCTGATTGATATTCTTTTAGGCTGCCATAGAAACCTAGTTAAAAGTTTCATTACTAATTTGTTGAAACAATTGTCTAATGGCTTGTGGCTTTTAGATGAGAAAGGAAATAAATGGAACAGAAGCATTAAGGGAAATTTTACATCATTCTGGAGCATTGTTTCTAATTTTCTAAGTGACAAATGTCGGTTGAGCCTATGTAGTATGGATTCGGATACGGGATACGATACAATATGGCTTCGTAGATTCATAGTTTTCCAAAAAACCTAGGACACGAGACACGTCTTTATATTGATTTATAGTAGATAAATATAAATATATATTAAGATATACATATAAATATATAATAATATAAATAAACAATGTCATTATTTAGATATTCAATGCACTTTCAAATTTTCGAGAGCCTTAATTTTCGAGAGAAGGGGAGACGTCATCGATTTGAGAGAGGTTGGTGAGACATTTACAAGTCCGAGCGAATCCGAAAGAATCCTTTAGTTTCCAAGAGTTTCGAACTCCGATACGTGACCGGGGATGATTCGTGAGGCATATACAAGTATCCGTGTTTCATAGGGTTGAGCTGCTGGAGCCTTTCATAGGAGCACCGTGAGTATAGGATAATTGGAGAATTCCAGACATAGGGGCTGAACTTTTACATTGCTATTCAAGCAATTAGTATCTCTGCTTGGGTAACTAAGCGCACCTTTTTGTACTGCATATAATTCTAGCATCTGCACTTCCGCTATTCATCAAGTCTTACGCTTATAGCAATATCAAAATCATATTCTCTTAAGATTTTTTTTATCCCTGTTACGATGCTTTTGATACTGTAATTAGACAATTTCTTACTGATGTTTTACCAAAAATTATTATGCAAATTATTGCATATTGATATAGCAAACCTTTTCCTTTTTGAAGAAGCCCCTGGTTCTTAACCTGCTGGATATGATCCAGCCTTCCAGGTGTTCTTCAGGGTAATAGCATATTTAGATACATATCTGCGCCGTGCATGTATCTTAATTATGATTATGGCATCAAAGTTCTTAGACCTAGTTCTACTCATGTTGGAAGCTAGCCTTTTCATGAAGCCTTATATAAATGGCATGGATGTAGGAAAACAATACATGCCTTGCCAATTGCCATGTTGAATTAATATTAGGAGTTACCTATTTCTCTTTTCTTTTCTTTTTATTTGCTTTCTATATATTAGAACCTGCTTTACTTTATTCCAGAATGATATGGCTCAAGCTCTTGGCTTATGTTTGCGTCTACTTGAAAGCGGCCGATCTTCTGATAGCGTGCACAAGTAAGTTAAATTTAACCTGTTTATTGTGCTATGATGAGCTGGACCATCTAATTACTTATTTCCATATTTCGTGGTCCAGCACTGCTGCTGCAACTTTTAGACAAGCAGTTGCCTTGGTATTTGATAATGTTGTTTCAGTAGAATCACTTCCCTCTGGCAAAGGTTCTTCACGAAATCTTGTTTCTCGAACTAACTCTGTTAGTGGTGATGTTAGTCGGGGTATCAATCATGCAGCGTAAGCAATTTCCTCTCTGGATGTTTTCCCCCCATCACATTCTTATATATAAGCACATGTATTACAATGTGCATATATATAGAAACTTGACTTTATGCTCCTACATTTCCTATACTGAACAAATAAAGAATTCTGTGACAGATCACTGGAGACTGATGTTTTCTCTGGAGAGCCAATGCTGCGGGAAGGGCTCAGCAGAGCTGGGAAATTTGGGCTGCTTCTGCTTGAAGACCTAACAGCGCTTGCGGCAGGTGGATTTGTATGTGTTGACTGAAAGCTAATGTTGTGTTTACCAAACTAAGTATATACACTTACATTCAAATGTGTTACATTAGCATCAAACTCGTGCAGCTAGGAAAATGATAGCTGCTTTCTATATAAGTTCTTAAAAATGCAGTATCATCCAAAAGCTATTTTAGATATTATGTAAAGTATATTCTGTATACTGATAAAATTTCAACAGGCTATCTGGTTGCGGATTCATTCACTCCAGCGAATATTTGCTCTTGACATTCTTGAGTAAGCGCTTTGCCTTGCTTGCTGTATGGTATTTGTTTTATGATGCAAAATAACACCATATTCTTTATCCTTGTCCTTTGTTGTGTATCATTTTGTCCCCTGGTTTACAATATGCTGTTGTTCTTCTTAACTATGTTGATGATGATAATTGTTTGCACATTCATTCTTTTAATTTTAAGATCGGTCCCTTGCAGGATCACTCCCCTAAATAAATAGGGCTGCTCTCGCCTTGTTTGTTGCATGTCTTAAACTTGTGACTTCCCTGTCACAGTTCGCATGCCCTACTAACCTCTCCCACCCCTTGGGAATAACTATCTTTGCGGTCTTCACACTAAAAAGTTGATTATTTATCTAACTACTACTTGCATTGTTTTATATCTTTCCGTTATGGTATGAACTAAGGAAAAATTTATAACCAACACATACACATATTTAATGACTTCTCCTTACAAAGAAGTCTTCTGTTTCTCATCGCCTTTACCAATTATTGACTTCCTACATTTCTTTATATGTATGTTTCCTCACTTTATCATTCTGAGTTTTGCCATAAATCAAACAAAAAATTCTTAATTAGAAGTTTGGAGCATTCATCTTGCTTGGTACTTCTATTTTGTTTAACACTCACAAATGTGATATTGCGCATTGTCTTGTATCCTAAGTAAATATTTTTAAAGTTCATTTGACGTGATTGTTGCTTGGAAAACACTTGTAAATTTCATTCAGCTAGCTTTAGTCCCAACAAATATCTTCACATGTCTATTTTTATTCTCTATTTTTATTTATTTTTAATCAATGAACTATATAATTTCATCCTTGGAATTCTATGGAAAAGTAATACCTTTTAGCCAATCAAATTTCTAGATGCTTGAGGTCCCCGTTTAAGATGGGCTCTATGTTGCATCATATATTTTAAAATTTCATTTCAAAATGTACATACATTCTCAGTTATCAAACGGTCCCAAAATGCTTGTTAAAGAAATGCAATATTAACGGTTCTGCACGTTTTTGCAGTGTCCAATATTTATCCTGTATGATAACTTCATATTGAAATGTAAGAGGCAAACAATACGAGGATTTAGTTTTTTGACATTTGATGCCTTTTAATATCTCCATTTTTTCTACTAGAATAATTAGTTAATATATAGATATTCAGTGACCCCAAAATGCCTAATTTATGTTGAATTAGTTTTATGCCCCCCCCCCCCCCCCGGTCTGTTGGCCCTAATAAGAATCTAAATCAATATTAATGTATGTCTAATTACATTGTACATTTTTTTCAGAGTTAACAATTGGTCTCCTACCCTGTTGCATTCTCATTGCAGTTAGAGCAGCTTCTTTAACAAGACCTATAAAGAGCTTGCATTTGTGAATGAATGCCAATATATATGTGTGGCATCATTTACAGCTTATGTTTTTCACTGATTTTTTTCTCATTATTTCAGTTTCTGTTTGTATTTACTTTTTGCAGGTTCATTCTGTCCAATTATGTTGCTGTCTTCCAAACTCTGGTTTCTTATCAGCAGGTTCTTATCTTCTTATGTGGATTATTGTTAATGTATTGACATGCACCTCTTTTATTTGTATAGTGTATCTTTTACTTGGTTTTGCACTTATTAGGTCTTGCGTCATCAAATTTGTTCTCTTCTTATGACATCACTTCGAACAAATATTGAGGTACACGCTTGTGATCTTTAGTGAGAACAATTTAGAGTTACTGTCATCATATTATTTTCTTTTATCTGTACTTTTATCTATTTTTCTTTTTTCCCCTAATTTGTTGCCTTGTGCTCATTCAGCTTGAAGGTGAATCTGGGGAACCAACCTTCCGCCGGTTGGTGCTTCTTTCAGTTGCACATGTTATCCGGCTCTATAGTTTATCCCTTGTAACTGAAAGTGAGGTATTTCCTTTTCAAATATTGTCATTGTGTATAATGTGTTTGTCATGCGTGTTGTGTGCAATATTCATGTGTATGTTCATATCTTCATATTGCTGATGTTGGTTGGCAGTTATCTTGCATGTCACCCTTAGTTTAAAATGATAAGAATTAAGGATAGTAACCGTCCGAGCATGGACCGGATTCTTATAAGTCCGTACCCAGGCCCTTGTTATTTTCTTTTAGTCCAAGCTCGGGCAATTTTAGAAACGGGTCTTGGTATTAAGGCACATGTCCTAGCCTGAATTAAAAATCAAAATTTGCTCGGGGCCTTGATTCCAAGAACATATAATCTATTTATACCAAATAGTCGTTCATGTTTTATGAATGAGTGGTAATACACTAAAAAATAGGTTAAGAAATGAGTTTATTCATAACAAGTTGATATAGCTCCTTAAGAAGATAAAATGAGAGAGAACTGATTGAGATGATTTGGTCATGTGCAGCGGAGATCAATCAATGCCCCGGTTAGAAGAAGTGATAAATTGTAGTTAATGGCTCAACTAGGGATAGGCGTAGACATGAATATGGATAGAGGCAATTAAAAACGATATGTTAATTGTTAATTCAACTAAGGATATGGCCCGTAACAGAGCAGAATGGAAGAGAAGGATTCATATAGCCGACCCCAAAATTTTGGGATGAAGGCTTGTTGATGTTGTTGTAGTCGTTCATGTTTTATTATATCTCCAAAAAGTCTACCTTTATTTTATGCATGGTCATTTCATTCTCTTATTCGGCTGAGAAAAGAACTTCATTTTAGATGACAATTGGTAAGCTTTCTTTTGGATGCCATTTCATCCTAGTAGTTACCTTGCCATGATTTTAACACATGAGCTCATAGAAGATTGTTGCAGCTGAATGTTAACCTGCCATGATTGTGGCAAAACCATCTCTTCTCATAGTTGCCATGCCCTTGATTTTGCCCCAAACTCAGTCATAGAAGATTGATACAGGTTGACAATTTGTTTGCAAAAACATTATTAATTCTTTTCTGAGCCTTTTTGGTTTTCAGTCATGCTTCATAAGTATCACAACATTTTCATAGATGCGCAACAATGTTGCTCTCTTACTCTGAGGGGTTGGAGAGTTGGTAAGGCATGAAAACTGTGCAAAAAGGTCACAAGGTCAGGGCATGCAACGTCTAGGGCAGAGGACACGAACCCTAGGGGATGGGTCCTGTATGGATCCAACGCTATAACTCAACAATACAAAAAGAAAAACAATAGTTGATCTGATGTAACTCATTTTGGTTGTAGTGTTTTTTTTTGTTTAACCTCATTTAAAGATTTTAGTCCGTAGGCTGGAAATTTCTGCTTGGGATGGAATATGATAGTTGCTAGTGCCCTTTGGAGTATATTTTGTTTTTTTCCTGTCTTTTGGACATGCTACAGTAATTCTAGATTGTCTGTGCATGCCTTTGTACATTAATTTGTTTTGTGCTTTTTATGCAAAATTTAAAGGGTGCATTTAAGATATGGTGGACTTGGATCTTTCCAAAATCCAACTTAGTTTTTGCTGGAACTCTTTGTTCTGTTCAAAACTTGGCTATCACCTTTAACAGGACAACTATGTTTCCAGTACTAGTTAGACCTGTCCCACTGATGCAGGGCTTGATGAGTGCAAGTGCTAAATGCAAATAAACAACGATGAGGGTGGAAAAAACTATACCTAAACAGGTGGATATATAAATCCTAACAGATAAACCCTAGATGCATGTGATGCAAACAAGTACTAGATGCAAATCCTAAATAAGAGGATCAACACACACAAGTTTGTGTACCACAATTTTATAAATAAATGCTTTAGGTCCCTTATGTGTGCCAGTTCTTTCCGTTCAGAGTAGCTCCTGAAGTTCTATATAGATCTTCTAATTTTAATTTATTGTTGTAGGTTTTTCTGAATATTTTGGTAAACGTTACTCGGCTCGATTTGCCACTATGGCATCGGATACTTGTTCTTGAAGTTTTGAGGGTAAGTTTCAGGAACTTGAATTATCATTTATCATGCTCATGTTCCATACATATGTCTACTAACTTTTAACATCGAAATCCTCAACGGTTATGATATAATGTACACCACTTCTTTCTGCAGGGTTTCTGTGTAGAAGTTAGGACTCTGCATCTACTTTTTCAGAATTTTGACATGTAAGGTCCAGTGTTCAATTGTATCCTCCTTAGTTGCAAAGTAGTCAAAGTCTTGCCTAATGAACTGCAATATTTGATTTTTTATATATCATTTTGCATTATATAATTTATATCTATCTGTAATGAATCATTTGTTGCCGTTGTCATGATTTGCAGCTGGCAAACTTTGTTGCTCAATACTTTCGATTCCTTCCTTTTCAACTGCATGCTATTCTCTCACATGCATAGCTTAATATAGACCATATATACAATTTCGACTTAGCTGATTAACCCACAACTAGAGAACAGAGGGGATGCTATTGTGATGGCAAACAAGGAAGACATATTTCTCTATATCTGAAAACGACATAGACGTTGTTAGTGTAGGAGCACGGTGTTTGTGCATAAAACAACACTGTAAAGTTTTTTGAGGTTGTGCAAATGTATGCTTGCTACATGCCAGCATATTAATGGCTCCACTTTTTCCAAAAGTAGAATTTACGCATGTACAGCAATTGTTATTGCAGTTACAAATCTAAATTGGAATACATGGGAGATGCTGCTGGCTATTCGACTGGCCATCCCCTCCTTTCACATGTACACACGCCAAATAGAGTTGCATTAATACCCTTCAACAAAATGGCTTGCATTTTCAACACCTAAGAAATCTGATGCGTGTGCGCACAATATTAGGAAAGTGTAAATAAGGTGGTGGCTTTTCTATGAAATAGGGTTTACCTTAAAAGTTAATTTTC
Organism: Agapanthus africanus; assembly: GCA_030015575.1. NCBI lineage: Eukaryota > Viridiplantae > Streptophyta > Magnoliopsida > Asparagales > Amaryllidaceae > Agapanthus > Agapanthus africanus. The sequence goes on along the minus strand of JASDDO010000019.1, from coordinate 810,667,592 downwards.
AACCATCGTTTCCGATGATCGACGCTATTCATCTTGATCTCCATAATCTAAATCATGGGTAAACCAAATTTCATATGATTTTGATAGAGTTTACCATCGGATGGTTGCAAAATTGACGGTTGTTTGACAATGACCATATGATAAAGCTATATCAATGGGCAAATGTAATGAAATCGCATTAAAACTAGTGTACCCATGTTTTAGACCATGGAGAATAAGATGAACGGTGCCGATTTTCCACAGAATGAGTGAATAGTTAGCTTTTAAAGCAACACCTTATTTCTTTATAATAAGTTGCCAGCTTATAATCACCACCCTCCCCCACCTCTCTCTCCTCCCCCACATACGCACATATTGACTGATCTTGTCTTTTTTTGTGTGTGTATTATACTTGATAATTTTAATTGACATACAAAAAGTAAGATGTTAAAAAATATAATCTACAAATATATCAATATTACTTGTCCTTTTGCACTATGCGGCCTATGCCCTTTTATAAAATTAATCTATCATCCTGTTCACATTTTTCAAATGTACTTTTGGTCCTTTGGATGTCAAACCCTGTGAGAGTTTCTGAAATTTTGCGTAAATTGCATGTGTATACATTTTAGTTACCCATATTAATATAGAGAATTTTTTTCCTGTAACACGATACTCTCAACCTGACTCATTAATTCAACAACTTGGTGACTTCAGTTTACTGAGATCTGGAATACTTATGGAAGATGGGTACCATGTTCTTGCTTTAACAATGTACAGATATGATATGGATACGGGACATAGTATGAGTCGGATTCGAGGATTCACAATTTTCCAGAAGTCTAGCTAATGTTGATTGGGATATGCTATTATCTATTGTTTAAAAATATATAGATAATAACAAAAATTATGTGTTTAGCAAATATAAAGAAGAATACGAATGATTCGCTAGTGTTGATGCATCAATTGTTGGTTTCTATGCCATTGATTCATGTTTAATACATTTGTGATGCAATATAAAAATCCGTCGGCTGCTAATCGTACTCTGGCAACTTTTCGTAGCCAGAGGTTGGTTTTATGGGAGTGTAGGATGTGCCAAAAAGAGATCCATAAGTATGCTTGACGAATCTGCTCCAAGATAGATACGAATTTGACACAAATTTAATACTAATACGTCTCCCCGAGACGTATCCGTGCAACATAGTTGGCATCAATAGTAGACATGGACGGGAATATATCCAATCAACCAAGATATATTTTTCTTTTATAAACTTAGTGTTTTGCGCTGTAACTGGTATACAGGTGAAGTGAGTTTCTAGCATGAATATGACCAAGCTTAACATCTGTTCTTGAGGATAGCCAAGTAGAGAGGTTTTGTGTTGATGCAGGACTGTTGGACTGTTAGAGCAGATTACTTAAAAGTATAGAATTGTTGAAGGGACCCAATCGTTTACACAGGAAAGCATTTATCTTAATTATTGACATCATACTAATGCATGTATTGTTTAGGAATTAGGATCTGTTTCCTTTATGGTATTGACTTCATACTTAATTGTCGTGTGACCTCCAGTGGCCATTTCTCTGGCAGGCCCACAACAACTTTATGTTGACTGTATCGTTATTGCATACCTTGACTAGTAATTGTAAAGGGTGACCTCGTTTGACACGCATAGAACATATGCTTTTGCTGTACCAAGATCCAACCCCTTTTAACTGATATACTGGTAACTATGAACAAGTCCACTTATTAGGTTTTGTGTATTTATGTGCGTTTTGCATGATATGCATATCGAGGGTGAGAAGCAGATTATAATCTTGGTTTTGTTTTGATACTCATTTTTTGATGGATGCTGTTAATAATGTTATATCACTGCACATACCTTAGCCACAATCTCATAATCACCAATCACCATACCGTCTCTGGTAATTGTAAGATGAAATTCTGAATTCGATCATTTAATTTGATCTCATTTGTACCCTTTCAACCATGCTGTTTGATAAATACGGTCTACCAGTAGAATAGGCAATTTGACTATGTTCATGTGCTACATTACCAGTAAAACCCTTCTATATCTGATGAAGGTTCTGATTTTTCGTTTTAGAGCTATGCTTTGTATAAGTATTTGATACAAGTTCTATCATATAGCAATATGTAAGTCTACAATACTATGGTTGCCAAACATCTAGAAAGTAAAAGTGTAAAATATTGGTTAGGCAGCTTGAGCTTGTATTTTAATGTATATAGATGATTACTGAGCAGCAGCACCTATATTTTAAGTTGGTTGCTTATTGCTGATTGGTATAATATAAATCAAGCTGCGAATTTTTTTAGCTGTTGTAGAATGCTTTTTGCTTACATATATCATTAAGAACATATTGCTGTTAAATTGAAGCATATTCTAAGATTTACTTCTCCAACTTGCTAATATACGTCTGTTTGTACATTGTAACTCAAGTATATCCCATCTCTTTTGCAAATTTCTTTTTTGTTTCATTCAAAATCTTTTGGACAAAGTTGATTTTTGTCCACTCAGTTTGGTGCTTCATATGACTTTCTTGTCAATGCTTCTTGTATTCTCATTCTCAAATACGTTTTAAATCTTCAATTTATTGATAGTTATCACCTTTTATTAAATTATTGCTGTTAGGTGCTATGAGGGTCTTTGTTAAATTCTTGGAGGACTGTTGTGCCTTTATTGTTCTTCTATCTTTGCTGATTACTTTCTTTGATTTTCAGGGATCCAAAGAATACTAATGTTGTAGAAAATATGGTTAAAGCGCTTGCGCGAGTTGTATCATCTATTCAACTGGTACCTTTCATGCACCTTTTCGTGTCCTGCTGTACGTCACTGTTCATGCCTCAGTTTTTTGGTCCTATCTATTTTAGAATTCTCAACTCCATAGCTACTTTATGTGGAAGGATTAATATACAAGTTTTATCCAGGCAGACTGTAGTTGTGTCTTCCTCTGACAACTGGTTTAGGTTCTCCTATGCTTTTTCCTTTCGAGAATAGACAGTCATACTGATGGGCAATGAAAAGTATATAAGGGTACTTGTTTATATCAATTCTCTACTCACTAAGAAGCTCCCTTGCTTATAGTATAGTTTATCTTATAGCAAGTAGCCATGGGAGGAAATAACGTTCTGCATCTTTTGTTCTAATTGGCAAATGATAAGTTGCATTTACTTGCTTTCAGGTTTGTTTGGAAAGTAAATAACTTTGCTAATACAGTGACACATATACAATGATGCATGTTTTTATCGTTTTTTTGGGGAATTGAACTGTTGACCTCTCACTTTGGAGATGAAATTCTTACTGCATGAACTATTTGCCCAATTGGTATGTTTTTATCAGTTACCTATGCACTCATGAAGTTCCTCTAGTTAATTATCAGCTAATTAACACCAATGTAGTGTGTCCTCCAATGCCATGTTAATTGCCTATGTTCTTTTGAACAAGTTTTGGCTTTGCTTGAAATATCCTTATGTTGCCTCCCTGTTAGGTATGCGGATTCTAGCTGATAAGGCTGACCTCTAGCTTGAAGAGGCTGTCCCTCTCCTCGAAGTCTTGGCTGCATATGTGTTTTGTTTTAAGAAAGCACAGCTGTTTTTCTTTCTCATCCCCTGTTTAAAATCTATAGCGTTTCTGCATATGGTTTGTACAAAAGCATTAGAAGTAGATGATGCACATTCTCATCTTTGTTCAGAACAAAGTTGTATCTAAGTAGAACCCCACGTAGTTGGTAGGTTCCCTTCTGTTATTAGCATTTGAACACCATTATCCCGCTAAAGCCTGTTATCATCAATCGTTCATATTTTAGTGTTAAGCATTCACATCTATTACAATTCCAGCCAAATTAAGTGTCAAAGATCCAATATTTTCTTCTTCCTATGGTGTAAACTGTAATTCCTCAACTTTCAAATTAGTTACTGATATAGTTCAGTAACATTGTTCCAACTTCCAATTAACATTGGCACTACCATAGAAGAAGTTTGTGATCGATAGCAGATAGTGAATGATATGATCCCAGATCAAGAAAGCTATATATGACGTATCTTCAAATATTATGAAACTATTGGTACTCACATTCTCATAGAATTCCAACACAACAAATTCACATATTCAGACCAACTTTTCCAATAACATATCATATAGTGTGCCAACTCACATACTAATCAATTGTTTTTAACATGAACCCATAAAATCGCAGAAGCCAAGTCACGCTTAAATGAAATAAATAACTGTGTTATCCTGCTTCAGCCTGCAAAAGAGCTATTATAGGAGAGCTTCAAACCTATGAAGTCGACTTCATGATCCCCGAGGGGTTTGGATACTAACTCACTTGGGACAGAAGCGAAGTGCCCTAGGTGCAACTTGAACAAGTTTCTTTTTCAAAACCAAAAAGAACAGTCGATGTCCTTAACACTTCCATTGACTTGAAAGCTTAGTTTACCAATCTATTGTTCGTATTGTGATTTAATACAAGACGTTTATATTAACATTTATTCCCTATTTTGCTAAGGACGATTACCTTCAAAATTTGTGGGTACAGGGAACCCAATAGCTTCTGATTAGTAGATCACTTTGTAAGGCAGAAGAATTTCTTCCTCTCTTATAGGTGCCCGTGATGATTGCACAACCCTAGGGTTAAGAGAGACCTTCATATGAAATTATGAATAAACTGCCTACTATCTATGCCTGATACCAGTGATTTGCGATTTGGAACGATTGTTCCCAATTGGGGAACACTACGGTTCTGGATTGGAAGAATCAATGTTCTCATATAACCCTGTAAGAACTTAAGTTAAATTAGCATAAAGTCGGGTTTGTGCTAAGTATACTAAAAATATTTAATTCTTTCTTAAGAACTTAAATAGATTTTAAAAGAAATTAGTTTATATTTTATGTATGCTATACTTAAATAAATACCTAGATGTGTACAAGCTTATTGATGAAGACTATCCCTATCGTACCATGTTCCATGACAATTGGCGTTCCGCATTCCTGTTTTCGTTCCGCGTACCAAAACCTTCCGCGTTCAGGGTAACATTGATCTATTCACAATTGGATCAACTTTTGAACTTGGCTCGAATAATGGATCATGCAATCATATTATGAATAAGTGCAATCGAGATTTAGTAAATGTGGACAAGTACTGTGTGGTGTCAACAAAGACAATATATTGAAGAAGATTCTTTAGAAGGTGGGAGAATTTCTTGTATTTTGAACCAATATAGTATAGAGGGAACCAGTATAGTATAGAGGGAGGGATGGAGGGTCAACTTTGGCAAATGCTTCCTACTTCATACAGTTGAAGCTGTGTAGCCTTTATGCATCTAATACTTATTTTTCAGTCTATTGAGTATTTCAGAAGTTTGTATGTTCCCTAAGAATTTTCTGTGCTGATGCATAAGAGCTTGCACTTTTGTTACTGTTATTTAGCATTTGAAGTTCTATCTCATTTTATCCTATTAAACTTATTCGGTATGATATTCTCTGTTCTAGGTTTCAGAGTCAAGTGAAGAGAGCCTTGCAGCTGTTGCAGGAATGTTCAACAGTAAAGCAAAAGGTACTACCGCAATTGCCAAAAGAATTTCTTTCATTTTTTAATCTTGTCCATAAATTTATAATTCACTTGTTCCTTTGGAGGCTCATTTTAAGTTCGGATGCCATGTTTCTCTTTCTGATATAATTTTGAATTTGAAAAGTTGTGATTTTCATGACTAAATGGATGTTCTTCTAACCTACACCGAGTTGAACTGTCATGTTATTGTAAGCTGATTGAACTTTTTTGGTTTTGTATGTAGCATTTACAAGTTCCTCTTAGTTCTGTTATTTTGATCGGCGTTCAAAAAAGTAAATGCAAAATCTTTGTCAAGTTTGGTACTTCAGTCATTCATTGAAACTATGTCGTCTTTTATTTCTACATAATAAGCTTATGCTTGTTTGACATTTGTTCTTTCTTCTGTAATCAGTATGTCACTTTATAAATAAATTTTTTATAATATTTAACCTTAAATTTGAAAGGATTGGATTACATTCTCATTAGAGTCTCAGCAGGCATCGAATGGAGCATGGATAATGATGCATCTAATGCAGCGGTTGTGGTTGCCAGTGAAGCCCATGCTATCACTTTGGCAGTTGAAGGCCTTTTGGGTGTTGTGTTTACAGTTGCTACATTGACTGATGAAGCCATTGATGCTGGTGAGGTTAGACCGATCAATTATTTTCTTGTTTTAATATGGGGCCAACATACCACATCTGTAAATATGACCTATTCTTTCATATGCAGCTTGAATCACCAAAGTGTGATATTGACCATGCAGCAGAATACAGTGGGAAAACTACTGTTCTCTGCAAATTTATGGTTGATTCGACATGGTTGACCATTCTTGATGCTTTATCTCTTATTTTAGCAAGGTCAGAGAACACTAGTTATTTTATGTTCTTCCTTGAAGTTTTCTTCATGTGAATGATATATTAATTTATTGCATAGGTCTCAAGGGGAGGCCATAATATTGGAAATATTGAAAGGATATCAGGCATTTACACAGGTAATCATTATTTTCTGCATCAATGTTTATTAAGCTGGTTTGGTTATAGCTGCAGCCATAGAAATTTCTATGTGAATTTATATTTATGACCTTTGTTGGATATTCTCTGTGTGAGGTTGAATACGATTAAACTTCATTATTTGTTCCACACACAGCGAGGTTTATGAAAATATTTGCTTGTATTCCAGATAGTCCAGTTCTTAAGCGAACTCTTTTTATGGTTTCTACTCCAGCTTATAATAGTGGCAATCACAGCCTAAGCTTCCTTATATATTTTTAACTGGTAGATAATCCTTAATTCATTATTTCAGGCATGTGGAGTTCTACGTGCTGTGGAACCATTGAATTCATTTTTAGCATCCCTTTGCAAATTTACAATCAACATTCCAAATGAAGGAGAAAAGAGGAGGTATATTGTAAACTGGTTTATTTAATTATGAAGTCTATCAAGTAATGGCGCCAATTGGAATCTTCTTTTCCGGTGTGTTGTTTTTTGTGCGTTTGTGGTTAAGTATATCAGGTTGATTCACTTTTGTTGACGAAATAGCAAATTGAAATGAAACAAAAGTGTTACAATTGGCGATATTGGCTTTAGATGAATAGTATGGATCGTGAACAGCCCAAAAATATTTTAAGAATTTGAATTGAATTGTTCATGAACCAAACTAAATTTCTTTACAATACACGTTTTGTTTGTACATGCAAAACCTGATTTATTACTTTCGGATATGCTTTAGCTAGATTTTTCTGGTGGGAGGCCCCCCTTTTGGGTGGGGGGGGGGATCCAATAATTCTGACCCGATATAGACACAGTTTATCTTAGTTATTAGTCACGGTTTATTTGTCATCCTCCCTTTAAATTAATATTTACTTAAAAGGGAACCTCACACAGGTTGTGTTTCACTTGGACTACCTATAACTTCACACCTTCCCCAATCTATCCTCATCCTTATTATCTTTATTGCCTTTCTAACTTCTTGGCAGTCGTAATGGAGCTCATTGCACCCTCTGTTAAGTGCATAACCACAACTTGATCCACCACCTTTTTGCATTTATCTTCCCTTTCCTGGCCCATCCTTGCTCTCTTTCTATCTCCCTCTCATTTTACTTGCATTTTTCCATTTTAAGTTTTCACACGAGGATGGCTACACTCGTGTGGCAATGGTCAAGGAGGAAGGAAGGTGGCATCTGGATAAGATCGATGTGGTGGATAATTGTATGATGGAGATCCTTTTTTTCCACAGAAAAGGTGGATGGATCAACCCTGAACAGGGAAACCAGCCAATTCTTGCTCTACCAAGAAACAACTAGGATCATTGAAAGTTCATCACCATGTACAAAGTCTGAAAACCATGCAGATCATAAGGGAGAAAACAATCCTAGTATATTTGGTACTGGTCAGTTCAAAGTTTCTGTGGATTTTGCCTTAATTTTACTGCTTTGCTGCCATATACAAAACCTTTGAATACATAAAGGTCAATAGTTGTTGCAGACTTGCAGTCTCTAAGTATAATCTAATTTGCTTGACGGTACATGAAAGGTTTAAATCATGGTTGTTACTATTGAAATTTGTAGAAAATTCTCTATTTTCTTGAGAGTATAAAGTTATATTCATTATGCATGATGTTCATATGCATATACACAAGCAAAAATCTAATCATCATTAATCATCTAAGCCTATTCACTTAGAAATTTCTCTATTTTCTTTGAGAGTATTAAGGTTCTATTCATTATGCATACTGTACATTTGCATATACACAAGCCAAAATCTAATCATCATTAATGATCTAAGTCTATTAATCATCTGAGCTATCTAAATCGTTATCCATGACTGCTAATATGACAGTGCCTAGACTATATCATCATTACTACTATACATTATTGCACCTTGGTTAGTGAAATAATGACTTTAAATGGTTTTGAAATTTGTCCGTAGTTCAATAGATCATTTGAAATCTGTTACAATACATACGGACAAGTATATTTCAGCAGGAGATAAGCAAATATATAATTAAAATGCTCTGTTGTAAATAGTTACCGGGATAGACTCATGGAGAGTGATAAAGGGTGAGCTGGTCTTTTGGCAAATAAGGTTCAGATGTATGACCTATTAGCTCACCTTATTTCTTCCATTATTCTTTGTTTGTTTTTATCTGCAATTTGTTTGTTCATGAGTAGTTTTTCCATTTGCATTTTATTTATTCATGAATATGTAGCATATATATTTGGGATAAAGGTTTTGCTGTTGTTACTGTTGCATATGTATTCTAGATTGGCTATCATCTGCAAGTTTTCCGTCTCATATTCTCTTGTTCCTTTGCTCATTACTTTGGACTTTCATCAGTCTATTGCAATCTCCTGGATCAAAAAAATTGGAGCCTTTGACTGATCAGCGAGATAATGTTGTTCTCACCCCAAAGAATGTGCAGGTAGCATGTTTATATCTTTAATGTCTACTTCTATTTTAAGTCGTTAGTCACTTTGACTATGTATCATATTTTGAGTCCCATAAGGAGTGGATTAATTCTTTTAGTTTACCACTGCAGGCATTGAGGACACTTTTCAATGTGGCACACCGCTTGTACAATGTTTTGGGCCCATCCTGGGTTCTGGTATGCTTGCATGTTCTTTTGTCCTCCCAGATAAACCATATTATCTTTTCTATTTACCGCTTCAGTCAATTTGCAGGTCTTAGAGACTCTAGCAGCGCTTGATCGAGCGATTCATTCTCCACATGCTTCTACACAGGTTAGACTGGGAATAACCTCTTGTTAAAGCCGGTAGTTTCTTAAGAAGTTTAGGTTATTTGGAAGTTTTCTTTATTCCACATCCTAGTACATGGGAATTGGGCATTTCTCATGAATAGGAATGATATAGTAGATATCTCTGCTTTGTATCTGCACTGGCGTTGAATGATCATTCCATAACTAACCGTTTTCATGGAGCAACCAAATTCGAAACTTTCAACTTCTTTAGTGCATCCAGTCTTTTACTGTGTGATATGGTTTTTCAGATATTGTAATGTCCACAACATTTTCATTCGCGATGTAGATCTTTTATCAAGTAATTTACTTATATTATATGATCATTATAATCTTCACAAAATTTGGTTCATTTTCTAAATGAGACCAAATTTGGTCTGTTGATTTAGCAACTGAACAATATTTTCTGAAGCTTTTGGATTCTGCGTCCTATGTTGGTCTCATTTTTGTAATTCATAATTAAATGAAGGGTTCATTTCTATAGACACCTTTATGTATGAACAGGAACTTCCAACTTCTGTTTCGAGGCTTACAAGAGATACATCTGGGAAGTACACTGATTTCCACATTCTCTCTTCTTTGAATTCTCAGGTTACCAAAAATTTAAAGCTACTCTTGCAGGCTTTCCCCCTCTTTCTTGTTTTATTCTGACAGTTTTCCCTTTGATTACGAAGCTGTTCGAAAGTTCAGCACTGATGCATGTTTCTGCAGTAAAGTCACTTCTTTCTGCATTGCGCCAGTTGTCAAGCCAGTGCATTTCTGGAAATTTAAGTGTTATGGGTCAAACATCAAGTCAGCATACAGGCAGTGTAGCATTTTCAGTTCAAAGGATGACGTCAATACTAGTAAATAATCTGCACAGTAAGTACACTTGGCTTGTCAGCTATTCTGAGACATTTTCCTTCTGTGTGCTAAGTGCTAACCTTCTTCGATTTAAAATTTGGCTAAGACATGGCATTAATCAATAAATTTTCCGATTTGTGGCTCGCATATGCTTCCATTTTGTTCATACAACTGAGACACTTCCTTTCTTCTTAGAAACTATTCAGCTGGAATTTTATTACTGGCTCAACAAACTAAGCTTAACCAAACATACGTATGCATCCCCTTGTCTTTTACGGCAGAGGTGCCATTGGAAGAGGATAATATTTTCAGATGTTATAGAAAATTTTAACAATGTGGAAAACCAATTTTGACCACGAGCACTAGTATATGCCTGCTTTAGTAGAACTAATCTCATACTGCTTTAATTTAGTACAAATTTTACATGTTATGGCTCAAACAATGCATTTGTAATGTTGCATCGGGCTTGATGGGGTGTTCCTTATGGTAGTCAAACATATTCACTAAATGATTTTAATTTTTAAAAACCTCAATATGTTTATTCCTTTGTAGCATTACTCGCCTTCAAAACATGCAGTCTCATTGATGGCTCCTTTGCATCGTCGATGGAATTATCCCTTTCGCTGTCTACTTAATTTACTTATTATATCCATATAAAGGCATTGATGCAGGAAAACAATCTTGGGAATTTTTTTAATATTAATTATTCCAATTTGATTTTTCAACCTTATGTTTGCTTATTGGGTTAGCATGTTATTGGGTCACTATTGTCTTTATTTGAGTTGAGTGAATTCTGAAATTTAGTTTAAATATGGTCACACCCTAAAAATAGGGAGAAACCATTTGTGTTTGATAGCAATTTGATTGCTTGATGAATGATAATTTTTATGCTCTCCTACTCTTGATGCTCAAGAAATAGATTATGCCATACGATTTGGTAAAAAGGAAGCGGTATTCTTATGATCTGATTTAGGATTATTATTGATTTGTATGATTTTTTATATATTAACATCCACATTCAAACCCTGATCGCATACCAAATATTTAAACCCTAGACCTTTTCATCAACCTCTACTTCTTTCTTGATCGCCCCTTCCAATCTTCCGGGAAGGTTCAGCTAACAACCAGATCAACATTCAAACTTTCAATATTAGCCGCAGCCTTGTAACATCCATCCAAGGGCCAGACTTGAACATCCATCCGTGTTCTGGTCAGCATAGCTGCCCGCCTCTATATCTGTTCAACCATCATTGATTCAGCCTCCACAACACTTCACTTTCTGCTGGCATCACTAATAGGCAAGATCACATCTAGAATTTCATTTCTAGCCAGCTGAAGTCTCTCCAAGCCTAGATCAGCCCTCACACAGATTGAACACCTTAGATATTAGGGTGTTCAACCGTATTATGCAAAGAACGCTAAACAGAATCCTCAGATCTTGGGGTCTGCATATTGATATATCTGGAAGGCATTGATTAGGATCTCTAAAACTAGGTGTAATTTGATTTCTTTCTCAGGTGAACTCCATCATATCGAGTTTCCTTTTTTAATTCTTGATATCAAATGTGTACTATCATCCTTGACACTGTTTATGTCTTTGACTATGGACTACAGATGCTAAAGCTTTGTCGCATCTTTGGCTATGATAGAGATTTAGGACTGTTCATCTTTAATGGTTTTACATCGTATGTTAACTGCTGTATCTCATTGCAGATATGCTATGCTAGATTTTATGTTCTTCCAAATTTCGGTGAGATTGCTTGTTGCATCTCATAGCCCTCCTGTGATCTCCTGCACATGTGACACCAATTATTTTCCTACAAGTTAAAGTAAAATGTAATCAAATAAAAATCATTCTGGTAAATATTCACCTTGAAACCATTTTTCTAGAAATAATGAAATATAGAAAATCAATTATCCAAATGAACGCTACTGATGACAAAAACTATTTTTTTGGAAAGTGATTTCATAATTATTTTATCCCTGTCATGTGGCAACCAAGGAGAATGCTAGGTATTGATATATTATTTATTTATTTAAGAATGTCAGTTAATATATAGGTGTGTTAGAAAGCTGATAAGTGCTCTCAAACCAAAATATGTTTTAAGTTCTCCCCCATGAATAAACTGATCACCAGATAATTTGAATTTTCGCGCCCCCCCCCCCCCCCCAAGTTTTTCTTGATTTTCCCTCTTCCCTTTGATGCCATATGGCTATTTTCAGGCACATGCGACTATGTGAATAAAATTATTGCAATGTTCTTTTTTTCGCTTTATGCTTCCTTATGCTAAACACCCAGACTGCAAGTATATATGGTTATGTGGGTACACATCTGCTGTTGACATGCATGCATACATTTTGAAGAAACAAGTGTTTCCCCTCACGGCTGAGGTTGAAATCATAAACTGATGTTAAAATGTGCCTTGAATTAATTATATACAAATGATAAATTTACATATTCCTCAGTGCATAAACAAATTTAATCAGATAGTACATGTATAGGGAATAGCTAGGATATGCCTGACAACACTATATTTCTTGTCAGCTGTTCGATTTATGCAAATAATGTGATGAAATCATTGTGCACTCGTGCATTCTTAACTATATGTCCAATCATCTTACGTCAAAAAAACTATATGTTCAATCGTATATGCTATTATAAATTAGTCTACCATTGCTGTTTAGCTTGCTTTGACAGCCTCCCCTCCCCTCCCCCCCCCCCCAAAGAAAAAAAAAAGAAAACAAAAAAAGGTGAGGGAGGGAGGGCTATAATAATAAATTATCTTCCATCAACGCAAAATTGGACAGGTGGAAGACGTATATCAGGCTAACCTCTACTTATTTGGAATGTGAATGAATCCAATTCCTTCCATTTCATAGATACTCTCTTTTAGCTTCCCGGCCTCGACAAGAAAAAGGTGATTGATTTATAATTCATCCATTTTTAGAACTAGAATTTAAGATTCAGTGGATGTATTTTTGATCAGAACCGGTCTGTGCTTATGTACCTTTAATCAAGAAATTGACTCGATCGTCAAATTATAAGATCATTCCATGCTCTGCTAGATTATTTTAGGGTTATGTATATTGACTATATTCTTATTCATATTATAGGAAGGATGTTATCCCCTTGAAAGTTTTTAAGCCCTGAAACTTAAATTATTGAAAGTTAATCTATTTCACGCATACATAGTGCACACAATGCACGCAGTAATGAAGATTAATCAAGATAGTGGCTTGTAGTACCTGGAATTACTCATTAATACTATGAACTACATGGAGATAGGGAATTGCTACATAAGGTTGAATGTAATGTTATATCCTGTTTCATTGATTTAGTCTTCTATTTTGCCAGGGATCGAGCCCATCTGGGATCAAGTCATTGATCATCTCCTTGAGGTGATATTAGCGAAACCTTCTCCATGCTGATAAATTTATAACGGTTCTTTTCTTTGAGAGGGACATTTTTGTCTTGTGCAGCTTGCTGATAACCCCAACCAACAATTAAGAACTTTGGCACTTGAGGCATTGGATCAGTCAATTTGTTCAGTCTTAGGATCTGATCAATTGCAGAGAAGTAGACTTTCTGGTCATGAATTTCCGGACTCCCAAGTGAGTACTTTTCTTGAATACGACACTTTTGATTCACAGGATGAAGTAAGGAATTTACTATTTCTTCCTTAGGTGGAAAGAACAGATACTAGAATGGGATCATTTGAGTGTGCGGTTTTATCTCCATTGGCAGTACTTTATATGTCCACCCAAAGCCTTGACGTCCGTGTAGGGGCTCTGAAAATTATGCTCCATGTTCTAGAGGTACTCATATTAAACTAGTGATGTTAAATACTTCATCTCGTGATACTAAAACATTTAATACAATTGTAGTCTGAAATTTTTGCTCTTTCTCATTGCAATTTTTGCTTTCAGAGATACGGGGAAGAACTATACTATAGCTGGACCAACATACTTGAATTACTGAGGTATTTCCCTTTTCTATGCAATTTGCATGCTTTATCACTTTTTAGACTGTAGATTATCTGATTTATTGTTTCATTTATTTGTGGGTTATTCTAGGGATGTTGCTGATTCATCAGAGAAGGATCTAATTACATTAGGATTTCAGGTGAAATTCATATGATTTGCTTAGGTAGAATAACAAGCACACAAGTTTATCATTGTCTATTGGGTTAATTGCACATAACCAGGCCTATATTATGGGGGTTATGCACTTGTACCTACTCAACCATCCAAATAGGCACTTTCACCCCCTTTATAAAACAAAATCTTATAATTTCTGTTTTACCCCCTTTCCTCTTCCTCTTCGACCTTAAAACCAATTTCAACTCTAATTTGAAATCTCAATCTTTACTTGTCCTCCTGCTAGAATTCCAATTCTTTTTTCCCATTATAATCTTGGATCTCCTCTCATCTTCCTTGCTTACATTCGCAAGATATTTCCTCCTTTTCAACTGCTTCAAGATAAACACTTTTCAAATTTGTTGCATCGTGTTTCCTGTACTTGTTGCTTTTTCTAGGGATTTTCTTCTCATATATTATTCGGTTGGAGTGTGAATAGTCTAAGATGAGGAAGAAAAAGGAAAAATTGGAATTACAGAAATGTTTTTTTCTATCATATGGGATATGAGTACCTATTATGATAGCTAAGGGGGTATACGTGCTCAACCCCCTTACAAGTGGATATATGTAATCAAACCTTGTATACTATCATCTCCTCCCATAAGAGAGGAGGTTATACTAAAACTAAAGTTTGTAGATTAATTGCAGATTTATAACAAGCTGTCCATATATGGCATCTACTTATCATTCATATTTAACGGAAATTAATTACACATCGATATTAATAAGCATTGAATGAACAACAAATAATTCATGATTAATATTAGTTCATAATATTGTTGACCACATAATTTGGTCAAAATATAATGCACTGAAGAAAAAGATAAAAACATTGACTCATGAAAGTAAAAGAAGGCGACACAGATATAACACAAATATTATGTAGGGTTTACAAAAAGATGCAATATGATATTACCACATGCTAATTAATAAGTATTAATCAAAGTTCGTAATGTTTGAGGTCGTCGTATATTTAGTGGGTAATTCTAAAAAAAATGTCATCCGATTCTCGAACACAATGAAGGAATCAAATATGACTTGAACCTTGAATTGACTCTGCTAGTCATATGTAAAATTTTCTTTTTGATCCTGAAAGTTAAAGAACCAAAACCAAAACCATTCATGATTATTCAAAAGATATAAGAATTGATTTCTTGAAGATAGAATAGATAATCTGGAAGTATATAATCATAATTCAAGCTTCTATATAGAGTCCGGCCCTAATAGTTGCTAAGTGGCGGAGGCGAGCGTCAAGTTTCTATTGATTAATGCTAAAAAAGTGATCGATTTAATAAAAGATGAAACAAAAGTTACAATAACATGTCGCTGTTAGTTTTTTGTTCATGTAATTAATAAGTAATATATCATGCAAATACATTAAAAAATATAAGAAGATTCGAGAAATCATAAATTTTTAAATTACAAATAAATCTTATAAACTTAGAAAATGCAGATAAATTACGACTACATTTTGACAGTTTTCAATTTAATATCATACCATTAAATTTTTTTCTCTTACTCCATCTTTCATCTCTTCTTTTGATGTTATTGGCTTTAAACCTTCACTTAAAGAATTGAACTTACTTTCATGAAATACACATTAATCAGACACCTTATGTAAGTGACCCAGAGATTTTCTCAAGTTTCGAGAACTCGGTTTTGGATTCGGTTCCGGTCTCTCGAAATTTTATTTGTTTCAATGGGTTTCGGTTAGTTTTGCTTATCTCGGTTCAGGTTTCGGTTTTGATGGTAATACATTCATATATGTATATAATAAATTTATGGTTGTATATCACAAGACAATGATGTCAGATAAGTATTAATATAGGGTTTAGGTCGACTTTTGTGACTGTTGTGGCTTTCTTAGGATGAAAATATAATGAAAACTATGGTTTCAATCTTATATCTTTCTCAATAGTCAAACTCAACCGTCTTTGGCTAGCAAGTAGTGACTACTCACTACGAAAGCACCTCATATCTAATGATGAGTGCCTATAGTGATCACAATAATAGCAAAAAAGACAAAAAGAAAGTTATTTTAGGTATCGGTCGAAACGATATTGTATGGTTAGTTTTGTATCGGTCTCCACCGATATCTATATGAAACGATCACGTATTGGTGCTTTTGGATGAAACCTCAAATCTTGGATTTTCTGTCTAAAAATTAGGCTTAGTTCAAAAAACTACCAAATACTTTAGCGCGGTTACAAAAAACTATCAAATACTCTCAAAACTACGAGAAACTACAAAAAAAACCCTTAAAAACTACCATAACTAAGGTGTCACGTCAGCAATATTTGCAAGAAACTACCAAAAAACTTTTAAAGCATGGCAGTTTGATAGTTTTTGGTAGTTTCTTGTAACCGAGCCAATGTATTTCACAGGTTTTTGAACTAAGTAAAAAAAAAAACTAAATAATTGCAGTAGACCGTATTAAAGTAACAAACAAACTTCTGCTTCTAATATTTGAATAATTACAGTAAAAATAAAAAAAATTTATATTTGTCCTTTCAATAAACCAGATATCAATATGTAACCTAGAGAATATAAACAAACTCAGACAAATATTAATAAAATTACTTCAAAAAGTTTTACAAACCTTGATATAAAAGTATTTAACATTTCATCTACATAAGCAATCCTTATTGATTTCTTAAAGGACTCTATCAGTAGTTTCTTAAATTCTTCTTAGTATGATGCAAAACACTTCAAATTTTATAGAAAAACGGCTATTGGAATATCATAAATAATAGACATAAAGCTCATTTTCAACAGAAACGAAGTGTCCTTGTACCAATAAAAGAATATAAAGATACTATAAATCACAATTCTTGTTCACTTACATGATTTCTTATCATAGAAGAAACATATCTTATGAGCAAGGTTGTATAAGTAATAATTCTTATTTTCTGGATAGAAATAGCAACTAAATTTTATAAAAAGTAGATTGTATTCTTAATATTTTGAAAAATGGAAGGGAGGGGGACAAAACTTACCTTTTTATTCAGATTCTTCAGTATAATCTTCATAGCATGACGCTTGGAAGCGAAGCTTTTAAAATATAGGATTGCACAAAACAGAAAACATTATCTTATTAATCTATAATTAAGAGCAACAGGAAATTAGGAAATAGACCATCTTGGGAAAAAATTAAAAGTTTTCATTTTATTTCTGCATGCAGAAAACATAAAGTCAGAAAATCCAGAAAAAAAATTTGAAGAGCCGCGAGAAATCAAAATTAAATATTTACAAAAGATCAAATTTAGACATCGTTAATAGATTATGTGGATGTTAAAATCTTTTCAGTAACATGTAATAAAAACATATCAAATTATTAACACAATTTGCATGTAATCTTGTCGGATGTTCCCATCGTACCGCATGTTCCCACGTTTTGCCATAGAGTAAAATTAAGCAAAATATTACAGCAATTCTATGAAAAACGATGTCTGAGGTATGAGCTGTAAGCGAGATAAATAATACAGCACGTTATTGTATAACTCATGAGTAATTTGGTGATATTTTAAGTATTTAAGATGCCACAAACTCTCTAATTATTTGTATCTTGGTCGTGACCTGTCATGCGATTTTGCTTCAGAAAACCACAAGACCTAACTATATCAATTGACTTTTGAATATGCTTACTAAAATTCTGAATTATGCAATAATTAAAAGTTATCCAAATCACCGAATATTGTTATTCACTTTAATTATATAGGTTTAACAAGTACAAATCACAAATTTTACCATTTTAACCTTAAAATTAACGGAATCAAGATAGGAAAAGCGTATAATACCCGTGTAAGCGATGCTTCGAGTTGAACATCTCGTAACCTCGTACCATCAAATTTCTTCGACGTTATTACAAAAAATAAAAACAATAAAGATCATAATTTTTTTTCATTTTTAACTTCAAATCAAGAAAATGAAATATGTAAGGCTGAAGGAATAAGAAACTTGAAAACCTCTTTTTTGAAAGCATCAGGGTTCAGTTAAAGAATGGAAAGAACACGCTCCAAAAGCATATGTTCATGGATCTTTTCTAGTTGATCACCAACCTCAAGCCCTTATCAATTTTTGTAAAAAAAATGGACCGATTCAAGCAAAAAGTGGGAAAAAATATTTTAAAGAAAATCTCCATTGAAGAAGAGAGATGAATAGGGATCTATGATTTTATCAAAGATGACCTGAGCGAGAGCGAACAAGAAACTGTGCTTTTCTTTTCTTGCCAAATGCAACTCAAGACCGTTTATGCACACTTGTGTCTTAAGATTTTCTCTTTTGCTGCCGAACGCCGTCTTAAGTATATAGGTAATAGTTTAAGTTTGTAACATGCACTGCAGGTAGATTAACCGGGAAATAAAAAATCTTTAGACATCAAAATTGCTGATTGGCCAAGTGAATTTCCAGTCCAAAGAGGGCCGGAGCTAAATATGCTCAGTTGCGTCTAAAAAATAGCGTGATCTAGATCCTTGCGTATAACTTTCTATGTGTGTGTGTGAGATATACTTTAATTGGAAAACCATCAACACAGATGATTTGATGTTTAACCTACATTCATTGAGTTTTTTTTAATTGTTTTAAGCTACATTTTGACATAATTTTCAATTAAAATTATGAAAGTGTAGGAGCAAGTAGAAAGAGAAAAACCGTGGATTATGCACTCCAGATATTGACATTTGAATAACCAAACATTTCAACTTTCTTATTGCAAGTACAATAATTTTTTCTAAAAATTGAAGATGGTCTAGGACTTATTCTATGACCAATATAAACGGCTAAAAGTAATCGTACTAGGAACTCTCTGTTAATTGATGTCTAATTTTTGTTTTTTGGAACTAGCCCGTAAGCCTCATCCAGGCACACATCACACCCATGCACACAACACGCACCTTGGAGACCCACAAATTTGTCTCGAAAAGCGTGAATTTGTGGCCACAAATGCCCATTTAGTTCCTGATCTACTTAAATCTTTCATGTACATTTTCAAGTTTGTTTTAAGCTTTAACAATTCTTTTACAGTTACTCATCTTACTGTTCTTTTTTTACCCTTTTGCAGAGCTTGCGTGTCATCATGAATGACGGATTATCTACTATACCTGCACAATACCTTGATGTGTAATATTTTGAATCTTTTTCACCATATGGTCTTTTTTCTTACAATCATTTTTCCCTCTTCATATTCATATTCCACAGGCTGTCTTTCAACTTGCATTTCTATAGATCAAGAGGCTGTTTCAACCTTCATGTGCTTAACTGTGTCTTTGTTATCGTGAAAATTCAAATAGCTTAGAACTATATTTAAGTTTTTGCTAATGTTTTTCCATTTTTAATGTGTTTCAACTCTGTTTTTACGAAACTTGCTCGGCTGCAAAACCAAATACAGGATACAGATAACAATCGACAACTTGACACACACACACAGACACACACACACACACACACACACATATATATATATATATATATATATATATATATATATATATATAGAGAGAGAGAGAGAGAGAGAGAGAGAGAGGTTAATGGAGGAAAGGTGCCATAGGAGGGAATTTCCTCCTATGGCGTCGGAAAAATGCACCCTCCACCATTTTTTTCAACGATCGGCATCCATCACGGCCATCTTTATCATCTAAGATGTGGATACACCAAATTTCATGTGATTATACCATTTTTTCACCGTTGATTTAGTTAGTGCAAAATTAATGGTTTACCGACAACATAACTTTTTACATTGCTAATTCAATGGTGAAAAAGTGGTGGAATCACATGAAATTTGGTGTATGCACATCTTAGATAATAACGATGATGATGATGGATGCCGATCGTCGAAAAAAATGGTGGAGGTTGTATTTTTTTCGATGCCATAGGAGGAAATGCCCTCCTATGGCCTCTTTCCTCCATTATATATATATATATATATATATATATATATATATAAATATAAGAAATAACACCATGTATAACTTAAAAAATGGTACATAATGACATATAGTCCATAAATCTGAGAAACATTAAACACACACCTACTCTCTCTCACACGCACACACACATGCTTGCGCTTGCGCATAAACAGAGGCACATATCACTTCTTAACAGAAGCATGATACCACTAGCTGCTATCACAATAACTGAGGGGACTTCAATATCTGATAATGGAAATCAACTCCAACAATCATCTTCATCTTCTAATATAGAAAATGTATAAAACCTAGTGATCTAAACAGCTATCCAAGAACTGTTCAATTCATACAGTTATATCTCTTTTTGTAGGAAATAATCTTTCAGGAAAATGAAAAAATAACAACACATTGTGTTATCACAATGGTATTGTACATAATTTCCAAAATTCAAATCATTCATTATCCTTTAAAAACATCTATGGAAAAAAATGTACTCAGGGCAGGTATCCCAGAGGATTGGCCCTCCAATACAGTCTCTGCTGTCTGTCATCCTGCTTGAGCATGGATCCTGCTTGAGCATGGTTCAGCATGGCTAACTTTTCCTGTGTTGCCATCAGTATATCCCCCCTTTCTCCACCCCCTCGCATGTCCTTTTATGCTGTTGTAGTTCCACTTGTAGATTTGTTTCTGATTGCTGAAATCAACAGGAGTCCTTGTTGAGACAATATTTTACCTTGTTAATCTTTCAGATGTATTGGAGTAACCGGAGCATACAGTGCTCAGAAAACAGAGTTAAATATAAGTTTGACGGCAGTTGGCCTTCTCTGGACAGCAACAGATTTTATTGCTAAAGGATTATTGCATAGGCAGAGCCAGGACAAATCAGATACTGGTAATCGTTAATCATTTCTTGTTGTCATAGTGAACTATAGTAATTAAATTCTTTTTAAAATTTGTAAATTGTAATCGTATTTGTTATACATATATGATGCTGAGATTTAAGTTATGCTATTTTTTCAGAGGTTGCTTCTGACGGAGACGTCATCTCAAAGCCTGGCGATAGTTGTGAAACTATTGAAGATGAACAGACAAATCTCACAAACAACAATGTGGATCACCAAATTCCCAAGACAATTAGGATTGATCGTAATATGTTGCTTTTTTCTATTTTCTCCGTACTTCAAAAACTTGGAGCGGATGAGAGGCCCGAGGTATTACGTCTCTCTCTCTCTCTCTCACACACACACACACACGCGCGCGCGCGCGCGGCCCACACCCAACATGAGCATTTAAACGTGGCCAGCTTTACATTCTTTGTACCTTTCCATTAATTATTTGGCATGTTCAAAGAGTTTGTATATCTTTGAAGCCATCTAATAAATAACTATGGAAGGAGCTAGCATGGCTGATTATCAAGAATAACAGAGAAAGTACGAAATTGTATAGGCCCCAAGTGTGCTGCAGCCTGCATGCCTAATATCATGAAACATGTAACTGTTAGGTAGTGCCAACTTCTGGATGGCGCTCCCTGAGTATTTATTTTGGGCATTATTTTTCCTGTGTGCTACTTTTTTTCCTTGCACAAAGCAATGAATTTACTCGTCATATGCCCTTTAGTCACAGATAAACGGATATCTTGTAATTTCATCTTTAGTTTATTTGAGTGTGTTTTAGTCTATGAATCCATTAATGCAAGTACATTATGCAAAGCATATCATCGTTACTTCTAAAGAAATATTTTTACGGCACTTCTTATTACATGCCCATAACGAACCAATGTGGTTGGCTTCCAGACTTATCAATTGGCTAACAAGATTTGTGTTAAACCCTTCTCATGTATATAGTTAGCTCGCTCATGAATTTAATCCCATCTTAAAGGGTTGACATCAATTCAATGGCTGATCATAAAATCCTGTCGGTTTTTCTTTTGTTCATCTTCATATTCCCTTCAGGACCCTGTGTGACAGTATATCCCATTAACCATATGGAGTTCATTAACAATATTGCAGTCTTTAATTTTCTTTTGAATGTTTATGATGAGCAATTGGCTGTTGCAAGCTATAGGTTTCTCTAAGTCCTTTTAAATGGATTGAGTAGGATGAGAAGAATATTACTAAAGGTTTTAGCTCCATGTGAATTGGTTGACAGCTATGTATTCTATGTGGTTTAGAGCAAGCCAGAAAGATCTTCTAATTCATGTGCAGTTTATTGGAGTATCTTTCAATATATGATTATGAATTCTTTGAAATATATCAATGAATATATTTGACAAAGAATACCATCTTTTATTTTCCTTCTGCAATTCCCACTTGGTGAGTTGTTTCTTGTTACATGAGCTAAAATTGAATTACTAATATGATTGGCTTCCAGACCTGTCAATTTGCTAAATAGGCTTGTGGGAAGCCTCTTTCTTGTATATAGTTAAATCAGGAATTTCTGGTTATGTTTTTTGTTACATGCTAAAACTGATTAAGTAGTATGATTGGCTGCCAGACCTTCAACTGGCTACATAGGTTTGTGGTAATCCCCTCTTGTCTACAGCTAACTCAGGAATTGCTGGTAGTCCCATGATCCCCATCCTACGGGCTGCCATCAATTTTTCCTGCTAGCTATGACCCTCAACATAGTATATCCCATTTTGATATGAAGATCCATGATTGTAGTATAGTCTTTGTTTGCCCTTGAAATGATTGTGAGATCAATTATTGCTGTAACCTACCACTTCCTCTAAGCATTTTATTAATAAGATTGGATGAGACGAACATCACTAGAGAATTTAGATCTCAGGCTTATAAGTGGAGAGCCGTGCGCCATATGTGCTTTAGATCCATTGGATGGTATAAAATATAAACAGTCTGTTGGCCCACTACACACAAGCGTAAGCTTTTGGTGGAAGAGGTAACCAACATGATATCAATCTTGGAAAAGAAATCTCTTAATGCTTCTATAGTTTATTGCAGTATGTACAATCTATGAATCCATTGTGACATATCGACTTTCATCATCTTTTACCTTTTGGAGGATTGGTCTGTCACTTCTTGGTATATCTTTTATGGGTAAACTGCTTTAACCAATGTGGTTGGCTTCCAGACCCACCAATTGGTTCTCGGTTATCTAGAGTCGTGCCAATTCCTTTGTGCAAATAGTTAATGTTGTCCGAGTCGGGAGATTTTTTATTATTCATTGTTGAAATTTCAAAATGAGTGCATAATTGTATCATCAATCAATGATATTGTTCTATTGCCTTCTTAACTAAAATGCTTATTGTACTATAACAAGGTATTTGTTTTTTCTGATTTCAGAATCAATTTGTATTATCTTTTCAGAAGGAAAAAAGACTAGTTGCAAGTCATAAGAATTCGCCCTTTCATCGGGTATCCAATGGTTTCAGAAAATGAGTATAATATTTTGTATAGGTTCCCAAATCATATAAGTGTTTAAACAGCATATGCATTTGCTAAAAGCGCGATCACGGGATATCCTGTATAGTGTAGTTTACGTCTATGTCCAGGGAGTTAAGCTGTTGAATGGTATAAACACCCCGACACACAATATGAAGGTCGATTGCATGTTGGCAATAATACTTGGTGCAACTGAAACTGACCTCAGACTCCTTTTACAACTGTGGGCTTAAAAAATATAAAAAAATATAAAAATGGAACTTTGATTATCCCAGAAACTTAATCTAGCGCAATTGGTCACACATAGCTAATTAACTTTGTAATTACATAGTTCTTGATATAAAAGATATATGTGAGGTATGCAATATTAGATTTTTCCTGGTTTATTTTTTTCTATGAGCTTTTGTTAAATGAATAAGTATCTGATATCTCGTTACCTCCATGTTTATGTTCTTTATTACATGCCTGAATAAACTGCAAACCCTACTGGTGCTGTTTACAGATTCTGTAGTGATGCTTTTATCCGTGCGTATACCCTGATTTTTTATGGCTTCATCTCTATTACAATCATTTGGATTGTAAATCTGAACAGATTTTCATGCGATATAACTGATCTCTGTGGGCCTGTAGCTTAATATACTTCTTTATGGAGTAAACCATGCTATATCACCATTGCTGTCATTCTGCTGACATTTACTCCTCAAGTTTACAAAATGCACTTGGGCATATTACATTGTTATTGTCTTCGAATACAAGTAATGCCTTTTCCTTTCGTAAGTAAAAGGCATATTAGTTTTACAATTCATTTTACTACACTTTGAACTTAATATAATTTTTGTTCTTTTTAGGTAAGGAACTCCGCAATCCGAACTCTTTTCCAAACTCTGGGTAGTCATGGGCACAAAATCTCCAGAAAGATGTGGGAGGATTGCCTCTGGAATTATGTGTTCCCAATTCTAGATTGTGTTTCTCACTTGGTAAGTTTGAACATCATGATACAGAGAATCTTTCTATGAGCTATTTACTGGTTGTCATATGAGCTAGTGAGACATTTCTTCGTAGGCAGCAACTTCATCTAGAGATGAATGGCAAGGGAAAGAACTAGGAACACGAGGAGGGAAAGCTGTTCATATGCTAATCCATCACAGGTATGTCGTCGTTTTCAAATTGAAGGTACTTGCTTTACCTTATTAGAGCTTCATATGATTGCCTAGTTATTAATTGTGTGTTAAATTTGTTCTTGAAACTGATACATAACTTTGCAGCCGTAATACAGCACAAAAACAATGGGACGAAACACTTGTACTGGTATTAGGTGGAATAACACGATTACTGCGATCATTTTTTCCTTTTCTTCAGAGTTTAAGCAATTTCTCTATCGGTGAGTATGCACATCATTCACTTTTCTATTGAAGATTTCAATTTCCTGATTAATGATACAATTAGGGTTTATTATGTACAGGTTGGGAACGCCTTCTAAATTTCATTAAAGATAGCATCTTGAATGGTAGTAAAGAAGTCGGTCTTGCTGCAATTAGTTGTTTACAAACAATTGTTAGTTCTCATTGTCCAAAGGTAAGATTTGAATTGTCAGGTCTCTTATCTGCTGAACTTTTGCTGTGTTTACAGGTCATAGCATAGTTGGTAGCCTCTTTTGTTTCCTTGAAATATGCCTGCTAATGCTACAGGATTTAAACATTGATACACTTCTAAACTAATGTTATTCCTTTATACGCAAAATATCTATCTTTGATAAAACATCTTATATATTAATATATTTAATTATGTCAGGGAAACCTTGCTGTACCTTACATCAAGTCTTTGCTCGATGTGTATGAGCTTGTACTTGAAAGGTCCCCTAACTATCGGAGTAATGCAGCTAACAAGGTCAAGCAGGAGATTCTTCATGGTCTTGGTAATGCATCTGACTCGCTTGATCTTAGAACTTGTTTGCCCCATATGTTTGTCTAACCTGCATTTAATTTTGTGGAAATTTCAGGAGATTTGTATGTCCAAGCTCAAGGAATGTTCGATAGTGACATGTATTTACAGCTGCTAGCAATTCTTCAACAGACAATTAGAAACTCCATGAATACATGTGATATAGATAGTGAAATCGTAAGTCAAATAACTAGTAAATGATTTATTCTGCCCTTTCTGAGAGATTTGAAAAAGCACTGTCTCGTTGAAAGGTTCCTTACATATTACTAATTTGTGTTTATCTAGGTGCTATATACCTGTTTTTCAGTGCCCACCACCACTTTTTATTGTTTGCTTATGTTATACTTTATACAATTTTAGAAGAGTTTTCTGTTCCAGGAAAATGTTCCACCAGTGCAGCGGGCAGTTTTGGAGATTATACCTCTTATACGGCCAACTGAGAATCTACCTTCTATGTGGTCCCTGCTTCTTCGGGAGCTTCTCTATTATCTGCTGGGTTCCGAAGCTTCAGTGCTGGAAGGGAAAGATGAGTTGGAGCTAACAGGCAATGCAAACCATATTTCTGAGGGTAATGAGCTGGGATCTCATGTTGATTCCAGTATCATCATGAAAGAAATTCAAATGAAGTCAAAACCTGCTGTTCTTGATGTTGCTTCAATTTCCATCACGAAAGGGGCACCGTTATCTCCTCATTCTGGTGAAATACCTTCTTATGATATAACGGCGTTTAGTTGGAGTCATCTGTTTGCAGAGAAGCTTGCACCTATCATTGTAGAACTTTTTCTGGAGGCTCCACCTGTTGAAAAGTGCCATGTATTTCCTGAAATCATTCAAGGTCTTGGAAGGTAGACTACACTCTTTAATTTATCTCTTTCTTTACTTTAGGTTACTTATCAGACTGAACATAATCAGCAATGAACCGTCTGGATGATCTGTGATCTAGGATAAAGAATGGAAGTAGGTATAAAGCCTTACGTTTCATATACTGTTTCGAAGTATATTGCATGTTTGGATGGCGGTGCAGTATATGAAACACTATATATCTTGAAAATGAAATATGTTTATAGGTCCACTAATGTCTATTTATGGACTTGTTTAAATACGAGTTGGTATAAATGTAACCCAACTATCTTTTTCTGAGAGAAATAACCCAACTATCTTGACATGTTTATCCAACTTCCCCATGATGTTGTACTACCAAAGAGTTTATTGCTTCAAATCTTTAAACTATGAAATTGTTTTTTAGTTCCCTAACCGCAATATTGACAGGTTTTTTAATACAATATGCTTTTGTTTATACCTTTGTGAATAAGAAACTACCATATTGGAAAATTGCACATTTCTTGTAAACCATAACCATATGCTAATTTTTTTTATGGTTACTCAATAGCCAGCACTTGTTCAGGAAGGCCAGCTCATTGGCCAAACCCTCAGGTGAATCAAATTGGACTGTTCAATATACTTATCTTGCCACATTTCTCTCTTGAAGCTTGAAGCACATCAGAAGGAATTATTTTAGTGATCACCTCTGACCTTTTTTTTGCTGGGGGGGGGGGGGGGGCTCCATGCGGCTCATGCTTTTGTGTTGTATTTCAAGAATATCCTGAAATTGTTACTTTTTTTTAACCTTGAACCCACCTTTATTTAATTAACATGTTGTCATAACACATTTTTACTTCGATTGGAGATCAAGTTGACTACATACTGCCTAGATTGTAGATTGATGAGGATAATCTTTGCAATTTGTTACATTGCTGCCGAGCTTGAAAACCTTTGAAGCCCATTCTTGATGATATTGGACGGAAGGAATATTTAAGTTGGTTTCTAATACTGCGAGCTGTAGAATTTAGGAATAAATAATTTAAGAGCTTGAACAGTTCAGTAATCCAGATCTCTGGCTAATATTAGGTATTTAAGTGTGTTACTGTTAGAGGACAGGGAGTTCAGCAGTGCCACTTCTTCATTGCTGGACCATATCATAGATGACAGCACAAGGACATAACTCCTTGTAGTATATCAGAATAACTTGCAAAAGCATTTCAACAAATAAATTGGCCTTGTAATTAGCACATTCTTTTAGAAGTCGTGTTCTTCTTGTAAGGGTTACATCGACTGAAAACAAGAGGGGAAAGAAATCTTTGTAACCATCTGTGGACATTGTCTCCGTGTGTAAGGCCACGAAGAAAAGAGTCATACTAAAACAGAGGGATCTACTAGTGAGCCAATGTTATGTTTTAGTGATTGTGGTTTAAGATGCTGTTAGGCTTATTAATACATAGAATAGCTGCTTAAATTAGATTAGGAGATACTTGCCTTCTATACTGAAGGTTGTATGGATTTCTGAATTTTGTTTATGATCCATGAAACTAAAGCAAGCAAAAATCCAACCAAATTAAACAACAATAGCGAACGCTTCATTCCATATTGATGCAAGGGATATCAAACAATCATCGACTTTATAGTTTTCATAAATAAGAGATGTATGTACCTTCAAATGTGGACTAAAGTCGATGGATAACTTCCCAGATCTATTATGCAAGGAACCTGATGAGATATCTGAGGGTTTTCAAGGTAATTTATTGCTTTATGGCCTGTTGTGACATCAAGCATCTTGGGAAGTAAGATTCATCATCATCTAAGTCTTCTCCCATTATATGGAGTCTGCTATGAAGCAAAGCTCCAATAAATATTTGACAGTTTTACGACCAGCTGTCGGCCTGACGTCAACCCTTTCTAAGCGCTTGCCAAATTTCCGGTTTAAAAACACTATAACAAGCAATGTTCTATATATCGGATATCGGTATCGTATCGGCCCGAGAATTTTCATATCGGATAACAGATATCATGATGCGACGGGAGATATTTTCTAAAAATCGAAATGTATATTTTTATATTATAAATGTCAAAAATGTTTACCTTCAATAGCTCGGCTGTACAATTGTCATAATAAGTGATTGGTCGTAGGTGTGTATTATAAATGTCATAGATGGATTTGATGAAGACTTTCATCCTAACTTCAGATATAAGAAATTTTTTGGTTCGGGCTCTTTTGAAGGCTTTTTTCGACTTTAAGTTATCCTCCATTACATGTTGGATTTGGTTGGATCATGTTCCAATATCACCTGAAAAACCCAATAACCTAACCAAATGTTTTTAGGAAAAATCATGATTTTTGAACAAATATCTAACATCTGATATATCTGGCGTTATTGAGATATATCGGCCAATATTTTTCCAAAACCACGAAAAGATATTAAATCAATAAATTGTATCATTTTTTTCTCCATAAATGATATATCGGCTGGAATATGATATATATCGGCGATGTTTAGAACACAAATAACTAGAGAGGGGCTTGTTATAGTCATAGATAACCAATTGGCATCCTCTAAATTCTCATAGACTATGGAAAAGTCTACCACGACGGAGAAAATATAATATATTTGCTAAGTCTTAGGCACAAATACAATCAAGAGAGAAATGGAACATATTCCAATTGGGAAGTAAGATTCTCTAAATTAAATTTATTGCTGCAATAGTCTGTATTGTTCAAGTTGAAATGCTACCTTGTTAACTGCAATGGATTGAGGCTACGGAACAAAAAGTCATGTCTTTTGTGTGTTATATGAAGTTTATTTCTTGATGTTCAGGTGTATGGCTACAAGAAGAGACAATCCGAAGGGTGCTCTTTGGAGATTAGCTGTTGACGGCTTCAATAGAGTTCTCAAAGATGACTTGAGCAGAGTTCATATGGACTATGCAAAGGAATCAAATATGTTAAAACTTACCAGGGCACGCCTCTGGAAAGAAGTCGCAGATGCATATGAAATATTCCTAGTTGGTTCATGTGGTCGGGCTCTATCCTCAGATGCTACCTCACCTGAGGCACTCAAGGCTGATGAGTTAATTGAGATGACTGTTCTGAGTGTGCTTGGAGACATTGTTCTGAAAGGACAAATAGATGCTTCAATTGAGGTATCTTCCTTGCACTAGATGGTTTTGTTCTTTACAGAATTATCAGTCAAATCTCTAATTCATAATTTATGTTTGATTTAAAGATATTGCAGCAGTTAATTACCACCCTTGATCGATGTGCATCTCGAGTTGGCTCTTTACCGCTAGAGAGTGTAGGGCTTATGCCATCTCACTGCAGCCGTTTCTCACTTTGTTGCTTACAGATGTTATTCTCCTTGTGCAGGTAAGATTTGCTCTTTTTGAACGGTGCCCCTTCTGACTAATCCTGTTCGAAATATAAATATGAAACATACATGTATTCCTGTCTCAAACCATGGCAATTCCTTCTAGTAATATCTTATATGCAAAATACTGTTAGGTGGCCTGGTAAAAATTGATGTGCGTACACACAAACAGTTAGATTTTTCATTGGGACATAAGGATGAATGACAGGTAGAAACTGTTCTTTTTTTCTGGACGTACAAACCATTGAAAAGTTCACATTGCACAAATGGGGTGTGTGTGTGTGGAGGGAGAGAGATCCTATCGGTAAACTTTTTAACCGTTGGATTTGCTTTGGATCTGAGTAAACAATTATGAAGAGAAGTTTTCATTTATTCGAACATTTGCAGGGTGTTTTTCGTCACCCTATTGAGATGGGAATACGTGCGTGCTTGTCGGGCGCATTACAGATTCCTCCTGCCTAGAATAGGCTGGGGTTTATTGATTGTGAGGATCCGAATCTCCGGCAGCCGCGGACTAAGCTGCCATTAATTACCCCTCGTCTTTAAAGCGAGAGAGCCTCCGATTGACGGGTTAAACTGATCATGCGAACTCAATGTGCAGTGTTGTGTTTTGAAGGAGTTTTGGATTTATCGGGGGCCCCGCAGAGTTTTACGGGGGTCTCGCTACCCGGATAGCGGGCTGAGGGTCAAGGGGGCTAGCAGTCCTCTTACGGGGTGTGAGGCAGCGTCCCCTTAGAAATTTTTTTAACGAGAGATGGTGTTTACTGTGGAGTGCATAAAAAAAATGGAGGGAGGAGCGTCTTAAAGACGCGTGCGTGGCACGTGGGCGCATGGTGCCCACGGGAACATGCCTGGCGCGTGAGCGCTTGGCGCCCGCTGGTCACATGCGCAGCACGCGGGCGCCGGGCGTCCGCGGGTCGCGTGGGGCGCACGTGGGTGCTATAGAGCCCGCGGGTCACGTGCGCTGCACGCGACCGCGGGTCACGTGCGCTGCACACGATCGCGGGACATGCACGCACGTGGGCGCTTTAGTGTCCGGGGTCACGTGTGCTGCACGCGACCATTGGGCACTTTAGCGCCCGTGGGTCACGCACCATGCAAGCGACCGCGGGGCGTCCGCGGGTCACGTGCTCGGCACGGTATTGCTAGGCACCCAAGGGTCGCGTGCGCGGCACGCCACCGCTGGGCGCCCGCAGGTCACGTGCGCGGCACGCGACCACGAGGAACACCAGCGGGAAGGGGCTTAAGCCCTTAGGTTGGGGAGTTGAACTCCTAAGGGGTTTTGGAGTTAAACTCCTAGAAATTTTTGGCTTTTCTTTTGAGTCTTGGATCCTCCCAACGTTGGATTTTTGGAGATGGGTCTCCTTCCTCTCGGTTGGCCGGCTCTTGGTGGAAAGAGGAGTGATATTCAAAATCTCCCCTTTCAAAGATTTGATAGGAGATTCGAGCTCCCCTTTGTAGATTTTGTGGTGAGAAACTACTTTTTGAGAAAGGAAGAGTTAAACTCTTGATTTAATTCAAAAAGAGGAAGAAAGTTGTAGGCCCTTGAGAAAGGGGAAAGAGACAAATTCTAGATTTTGAGGGGAATGAAAAGTGTCTTTTATTCATCATCATGTTTCCTTATATAGGCTTACACATTTACATATAGCCCATTGGGCTTTACAAAATGGCATTTTGCCCATCCTATGCCCCATGTGCTCATTTCTTTTGCACATAAGCCATAGACTTTACAAAAATTTGGCTTTATGCCCATTTTGCTTACATTCATGCATAAAAGAATTACATCAAAATTATTTTACATGATTTTTTATTTGCATAGGGGAGGCTTGCCGCTTCATGTTCGGGCTCGACTCGGACATGGGCCCACTTGATCTGGGCTTGGGCCCATTTGGCTCGAGGTTGATCTTGACTTTGACTTGGTCAACCGGGGTGCAATTTTCGACCCCAACAACATTGTCATAATTGTTTGCACACATCCGATTTTGGATCCAAAGGTTAAAAAGTTGGTAGGATTTTAAAAACCATGTGATGGATTTGTCATAGTTCTCCAAATCGCATTTTTCATGCACCGAAAAAATATTGATTTTTTTGCCTACGTAATGGATTTGTCATAGTTCTCCAAATCTCATGAAAATTGATACATAACCTATCTAAAACATGCATATCACAATGAAAAAAGCTAACTAGCTGGTCGTGTTCGGTGAAAAAAAGGCGGATTGTGTATAAGAAGCTGGCCTCAAAATATGAGATGAGGCTTGGCCTCATAGGTTCAACTCCCTATATGTGTGTGGGTGGGTGGGATAGGCTAATTAATTATGTGTAACTAAGTTACACCCTATGTAAAATAACTTACTATACGGCTTTCTCTTCCACGATCGGCTCCATAATATAAAGTATGGATACACCAAGTTTCATGTGATTTAAAAAATATTGGTCCATGTATCGGACGGTTGCAAAATGATTTCTTTTCCGACAGTAGAACATCTTAAAAGCCAAGATTGATGTGTAAATGGTATCCAAATCACGCGATTCTTGGTGTACCCACACTTTTGATGATGGAGAACAAAATGGGCAAAGCTAATCATGGAAAAACGAAGAAGTCGTGTAGTGAGTTATTTTACGTAGGATGTAACCGACTTAAGTTACACAAAGGGAGTAAATTAACCTTTCCCTATATAATGACGAAGATTCATCTTTGAGGCCAAAAATAAGCCCATGCATTTAAAAATATAGTCAAGATTATTGTAATTTTGGAAAAATTTTGACTTGCCATTTTGTCGCACATAAGCTTATATGCTAATATTTTATGCCTTTATGGAGCCGACGTTTTTCTTCTTTTGAACTCTTGTGGTTCAGTTTTACTAGTAATGAAAGCTGGTCTCCAACAAGATCAGAAGTTAGCAAAGTCTCCTTGCCTATTCTTATGGGGAGATGTGAATCTATACTCAACCAGTTTCTAAAAGATGAGAATGACTCAGGTACAGACCATGATTCTCATAGTTATTTCATGAGGAATTTACTTATAGCATGAAAGCTTGATTTTTCTTTACTTTCGTACTGTTGTAACAGGCAATCATCCACTACCAGCTGTCAGAGTTGAAGAAACAATGTGTGTCCTGCAAGAACTTGCTCGGCTTGTTATTGATTACAACACAGCTGCAGTTCTTCCTTTACAGCTAAATTTGAAAGATTTCAGAGAGATTGAGAATCGTGGTGCTCGTGCTCACCTGTTCCTATTATTCCCGTCATTTTGCAACCTTGTTGTTGCGAGGTGTGTATTTCATCATCATTTTCGCCTGGTTCCAGTTAGCTTTTTGTACTTCACCGTTTTAGCAAAGCTTTATATAAATGATTTTGGCAGCTACCCCTACCCCCCCCCCCACACACACACACACGCGCGCGCGCATGCAAAAAAAAGAAGAAAAATCGTGGCAGTTTGCGAGATCATTATACCTGACCTATCCCTATGCCAAATTACCAATACCTTTGAGATATGGAATATGTAATTCGACTTCCTATGCTGTCCATCATTGATTTCACCTTTTTTTATTTTATAAAAAAAAGAAGATGAATCCCAAGGAGAACCATAAGTTGTTGATAATTGCAATGAAATTGGAAAAAGTCGAGACCTGTTAAAACTTAATTTATTTTATGTAATGATAGGAAGACAAGGATGGCTAGTTTGGTCACACACCCAACTGAAGGGAAACAGTGCAGTACCATGCATGACCTTATTAAATTTTAAACCCTAGGTGGGTCAAGAGCGAAGCGATTTGATCCTTAATTGATGACATCCATGGCTCCTACTTTGGCTTCAGCTGTTGGCATATTTATGTATATAGACTTTATATTAGCCAATTATTTTATTTGCAATTACTGTTGAATAGTAGGTATCGAAAATTCGCTTATTTGAAATTATGTACTCTATTTTCTGCACTATTCTTATAAGTGAAAGTTTTGCTATCCATCTGCGACGATTATTTGGCAGGGAATCAAGGGTAAGGGAGCTTGTGCAGGTGCTGCTAAGACTCGTTGGTGGTGAACTCGGACTTCAGAAGACTGCCATCACAAATTGATAATGAGAAAAGGAGAACCATAGGACAAATCCGTATGCAACACTTTTGTACACATTACAAGGATCCCAATTTTCTGGCTGAGTTGTTGGTTATGTATTCTTTTGACAGATCCTCCCCCCCCCCCCCCCCTGTTTGTGTAATATAACTGTATAAATCAAAGAAAAAGGAAATTTTGTATTCTTCGTGTGACTTCTTGTGCTGTTGTCATTCTTCTCTCTTTTCAGTGAAGTTACGTACCTTTTGGTTTGGTTACGGTTCTGTTTCTACGATGACTGAAGTGGTTACATTATGTGATCAGAATATCTATAAAGTTGCACATAAATATATACATATAATGCTCTCCCTATATTGTTCTGTGCTGATTCAGTCTTGCCGCTGCTTCCATTGGCACTCGCACTCCCTCCTCTTCCTCATGTCGACTTCCTGTGTTTCTCATCTCTGCTTCTCTCACCCTCTCAGCATCCTCCTTGTCATGCCGTGCCGTTGCAGCCACCAAAACATCCCTAAGCTTCATCTTGTCCTTGTCGCCCCCAGATCATGTGTTCGATCCTGCAGCTTCCTGTGCTTTTGTGGTGATGACTCTGGGCATGGTTCTGCAGAGACTTGTAGCTCTCGGCTCTGCTGTCATGAGCGTGGCGTCGTTGGAACAGATGACTTGTTTTTCTGATGCGCGGCGTCGTTGGAACAAACCTCTAGTGCTTCTTCAATGCTCATGGCATTGCCTGATAGGTTTGTTGCTTTCCCCGGCTCTGGTGTCGGTGACCTAAAATAATAAGAAAAGGATGATAGCATGATTACTTATAAATGGATTAAGTAATTTATGAAAAGCAGGGCTAAAAACCTTAGCCTAACTCATATATATATATTTAGTTTATATAATGTGAAATGCAACACAACTCAGCGTTAGCATGGTAGCTCTTTTTCTTTTTTAACAGGACATCGAGTTTGTAACACAACTTCATAAACCATAGTTTGTTAAATCTATTCAGGACCTGTTAGTCAATTGAGAATTTTAGTTAAAATAAGAACTTTTGAAAGCAAAACATTTTCGAAGAACTTTTATAAAACTAGGATTTTTAAAAATAAAATTCTAGAACTTATAGAACTAAACGAGAACTGAAAATTGAAACTATATTAGACTATTTTATTTTATTGATGCAGTCCAAATTATATATAAGAACAATGAGTACACGAGATACTAGTTAAATTTTTTTAAAAATCGATATCAATGAATTCTGCGGTGAAGTGTATCAAATATGAAGATCATAAGATTTTAGTTCGAGATAAGGATATCAAGGAAATGTGAAGAGATTATTTTAACAGATTGTGCAATGAGAGTTTTACTAAATAGTTGGATGGACTTATCATTCAATTTCAAGATATAAACCGCGATTTCATGCGTAAAATAAGAATATCTGAGGTTACAAAGGTTTTGAAGAGGATAAAATCAAGAAAATCTGTTGGTCCAGATGAGATTCCTATTGAGATATATATGAAGATGTTAAGAATCTATATGTGTTAGATGGCTGACGAATCTATTTAATAAGATTTGGCAAACCAATAATATACCAAATGATTGGAAGAAGAGTCCCTTTGTATCTTTCTATAAGAACAAGGATGACATTCAAAATTACTCAAATTATCGTGGAATAAAACTCATGTGTCACATTATAAAATTTTGAGGGAGGGTGATTGAACACAGGCTAAGACATGATGTTAAGAACAGAGAACTAGTTTGGCTTCATACCTGAACGATCGGTGACAGAGGCTATTAATTTGCTTCAATTTATCGAACGTTTTCGCGTAAGGCGAAGGGATTTGCATATGGTTTTTATTGATTTAGAGAAAACTAATGATAAGATATCTAAAAAGGTATTATGACCAACAATAATGATGAAGAAGTGAGTCTCAATCAAGTACATTGATCTAATCAAGGACATGCATGATGGAGTAGTGGTAAATGTAAGAACTTGTGGCGACCTAAGGAGAGATTTTCCGATCACAATTGACTTGCATTAAGGTTCTGAATTAAGTCCGTTCTTGTTTGCTATAGTGATGAATGAGCTCACTAGAACTATCCCGGATGATGTATTTTGTTGTATGTTATTCGCTGATAATATTATTATGGTAAATGCGACGAAAGCAGAAGTTAATGCCAAATTGGAGTTATGAAGGCAAACGTTGGAATCTCGGAGGTTTAGATTGAGTAGGTCCAAGATAACATATATGCAATGCAAATATCACTGAACGATCAGTTTAGATATCTAGGTTCAATCATCCAAAAAGATGAGAAGATCGATAGTGATGTCAACAAAAGAATTTAAGATGGTTGGTTGAAATGGAGGAGGGCAACGTGGATTTTGTGCGATCGTAACTTTCCGTTAAGATTGAAAGGGAAGTTTTATTGAAGCACTATTCAACCTACCTTATTATACAGTATGGAGTGTTGGGCTCCTGAGAAACATCATGCACAAAAGATGCATGAAATGTAGATACGCATGCTTCGTTGGATGTGTGTTAACACTAGAAAATATAAGATACGAAATGAGGATATTCGTGCAAAGCTTGGTGTAGCATCGGTAGAGGAAAAAATGCAAGAAAAACGTTTAAAATAGTTTGGTCTTGTGCGACGCAGACCTACGGAAGTACCGGTTCTACGAATGGATATTCTCGATTTAGGCTAAGTCAAAAGAGTGAAAGGGAGACTGAAAAAAACATGGATGCAGATGATACAAAAAGATATAGATGCCAAAGGTCTGAATGAAAGTATATTGTTTAATAGGGGTGAGTGGACATGGAGGATTCATGTGCTCAACCCGGCGTGATTCTCATGTTGGTTCATGTAGCCTACCCCATATGTTTGGGATAAAAGTCTCAGTTGATGGCAATGAATTGCCGCTAACTAGTGTATTGCACGTGTGCATGTGCATGAACAAAGATTTTAGAAATTTTTAGGAAGGTGTTAAAGATTTGAGAAAACATGAATTATTTTTATGATTCTTTACTATTTTTCTCAAAATTATGACGTCACCTGTAACTGTGAGAATCAAATTGAATCTTTCAATGTTGAGACGTTTATCCTTTTGTATTTTTATTTTTTGGGAAGTGACTCGTAAATCTAACCTACGCACATTATAGACACGCGTCCAAGGGCCATGAATTTGCATCAAACGAATCAAATTGTGAGCGCTTCTTCTCATGGGGAGCGATCCCGCACACTCCGCGGGAGGGGAGGTGCTATGATTAACCAAGCTATGCTCATAGTTATATATATGAATAAAATCATTATGAGTTTATATCGAATAAAAATTATAGTTGTAATATTATGTTTAAAAAATGTATAGAAATAAATTTAACCAATCAACTAGAAAATATTTAATTGTTTCCAAATGGTTTGCAAGATCAAAAACTATTTTACTATTTTAATTATAAAAAATAATATTTATGTATACTGATTAAATATAATTAAACTCGTTTTTCTTTTAATTTAATCAAATTAGGGCTTAGATACAGGCTTAAATAATTTTTGTATTTTCCGATTATTTTGGATGTTTTTAAATTAATTAGTTTTAGAGGAGATCGAAAAAGTTTGTGTTAAATCAAATTGGATTTGGAAAGAAAATATAGTTGTGGGGTGCGCGTGCGGAGGGGGAACTCCCACTTACACCAATTGAGATATTGCTCATTGGTAGTCAAGTTGAATTGATGGGTAAATTTTTAATACTAGCCTAGCCTCTGGATGAAGCAGTGATGACTCTGTCTTACCAACAGTGATGATACTCAATAACGGTAATTCCTCAGATCATGACACGTGGCGGATGACGTGTCATATGCGTAAGCCAGTTAGGCCCCTGAGGGCCACGGAGGGAGAACCAGTATGCTGCAGTGGGGGGCTTCCCTCAAACCCTGTCTCCGAGGTTGCACCTCACTCCTTGCCCCCGAGCACCTCAGCAGCCAAGCCGACTGTCCATTTGCTCTACTCCGAGCTATCACAGGTCCGAGCCTCCCCGGTCCTCTTAGCTCGTCTCTGGGTTACCGCAGAACCAAGATACATCGGCTCTCCTGCTCGTCCATGAGCTCTCCCGCCGAGGTCATCTTCCTCGGTCTCATCGACCGACCGATGGCACCGCTCACAGGTGCAACCGCCATCCCGTGAATCTCTCCATGCGCGAGATATCCGCCGACCACATCCCACGTTCCATGCCATCACGATCGCCATTAACGAGCCTGTGTCGTCATTAATGGGAGATCCCGCTCATCACGCGGGC
Organism: Agapanthus africanus; assembly: GCA_030015575.1. Taxonomy (NCBI): domain Eukaryota; kingdom Viridiplantae; phylum Streptophyta; class Magnoliopsida; order Asparagales; family Amaryllidaceae; genus Agapanthus; species Agapanthus africanus. Next base: position 810,629,527 of record JASDDO010000019.1, on the reverse strand, counting down.
GTGACGTCGGGAGCGTAACTGCCGGCGCGATTCTCGCTCCTGCCCTACCTGTTGCCACCGCTATATAAACCCCTTCTTCAGACGGTTCAAGTAAACCATTTTTACTCCACTAAGCCGTTACTCTACTCGGATCCCTAGTCTAACTTGACCGTCAGAGGGTCCTTGGTGGTAAAACCACCCCGGGACTTCCTTGCAGGTAGCTCGGCAACCACAACCTCAAACCCATTGAGATTCACGCGCTTCAGGAGTGACAACCTCCAGATCCAATCTCAGTCACCCATCGCCGTCATCAGCAGATCAACGGAAGGTAACATCTTGGCACGATCCAGGCCGCGTCAGCTGGCGTCATCTGTGGGAACACTTGATTCCACAAAACAAAAAGTTCACCTTCCGATCCCAACCCAATGGCGAGCGGTCATCACTACGATCCAAGCACCAGCCGCCGCCTCCCCCTCAACAGAGATGCGGATGAATCCCCTCCTCCGACGAGCGTTTACAACGCCCTAGCAGCCCGGATAGATCGACTCGTGTCCGTCGTGGACGCGCTCGTCCGTGTCCAGACAGCGGGGCAAGCTTTCCCAGGTCGCTGCTCCCCCACCTCGGGACCAGGACCGTTGCAGAGGGAGAGAAGACTCTGCTCGTGTCGGTACAGCCGACCACCGCCTCGTTACCTCCCACGGCCCCAGATCTCCCGGGCCAATACATTCTGCAACCCGCGTCAGCGCCGAGGTTTGTCGCCCGAGTGCCTCGCCCCTCGCCCCTACGTGCTCCTGTCCCTCCTGAGGAGATATCGGTCAGTTCGCCTGCTCCCAGGCATGACCAACACCCCCTCCCTCGGCGGGGTCGCACGGACGGGACTCGTCATGGCAGCTCGAGGACTACCTCGCCAGAGGACCTAAGGAACCGCGGCCACGGCCAGACACAGGTCTTCAACAGCAGAGGCCAAGGATCAAAAGCCCTCGCAAGAGGCATCCGAGCAGCTACCCTGCTCGGCAATCCCTGGCTGGTAGCTCCCCTACCCCACAATGCCATGGATCCTCGCTAAGAGGCAACCGAGCAGTTCCACTGTTCGGTCAATCCTTAGCAGGCCTCCCATGACCCCTCCAGCGCTAAGGATCTAAGCCCTCACGAAGAGGCAGCCGAGCGGCTATCCTGCTCGGCTATTCCTGGCTGGTAGCTTCCTACCCCACTGTAACGTTTTGAAAATCGTTTAGGTGACCCCAATCATGTTTTCACAATCACTAATTTTAATATTAAGTAGATTGCAACTTATCAAAACCCCAAAATAAATCAAATCGATTTATTTCCGAAAACCTAGAAAGCACTTAATTTTCGTTTTAATTCGAAACTTGATATTTTAACAAAACTAATGGTCATAATATCCACTAAATATTATAACTAAGTCATATAAATCATTTCTATAATTTAATCTCATCAATTTTTATAAAACCCAAAATTCTAGTTTGCAATTTTATCCAATTTTAACAATTTCAAGTAAAAATGCACAAAACAACAACTAAGCTTGGTTTTCCATGAACTAAGATATTAAACTATAATTTAAAATGTTAATAATGTCATGAATACCCTAATTAGATTTTTATCTTAATTATTTTCATAGTTTATAACAAACCTAGTTTGCTAAAAAAGCTTAATTTGGATATTTTACAAGTAACAATTTGTGATTAGCAACTAGATTAGTTTTAACAAGTCTTAAGATACTAGCCTACATCACACAACCCTAATCAAAATACTCAAAACCCTAACTTGATCCAAACTCTTTTCTAGAATTTCCAAATCTTGAAATTAAAACCTAATTAAGCATCTCATTAGCTAAAATTGAAGTAATAACAAACAATTTAACAAAAGGGTCAAGATTTATACCTCATAACCCATTGATCAAACTTGAAATCTAGCCTCTCAAATTGCCATCTTGTTCCTTATATCCATACTAGAATAGCCAAGTAAAAATGGGTAAGGATTAGATTTTGATTTTGTGGGATTTTTGGTGAATTTTTGATGCATTTTGTGAGGGTTTTTAATGAGGAAATGAGAGGGGAAAATGAGGGGCTGCTATTGAGGGGGAAAGGGGAGGGCTCGGCCAGAAATTAGGAGGTGAGGAGAGAGAGTGAGGGTTGAATGAGTCATACACTACCCAAGTCAACAAGTCCAAGCTTTATTCTTTATCATTTCTTTTTTTCATTTCTTGTTTTACTTTTCTTTTAACTTGAAGTGGGGAAACTTGGGGAATAGGACATCTCATACTTCGGCCAGCACATGGGGAGGGGGGTGAGAGGGTGTGGGTGAGTGTGAGTGAGGAAAGAAAATGATAAATATTATACCCCAATTTCTATTTACACTAATTTCACCATATAAGCCTTTTTCTTCGATATTTTCTAACACCGTTTGACAATTTCATTTCATTTCAAAAACAAAATTTTACATGTTAGTTTAGTGTGTCATGATGCACAAAATTTGTATTAACCCATTCCAATTTGTAATTTTTCCTAATTAAATGTATTAGTGACGGCTTAAAATAATATTAAAATAATTAATTTCGGAAAAATTTTCAGTAAATTAGAAATTTTACAAGTGGCTCAATAAACACCAAATACTAGCAATTATATAGCTAGAATATATATATTTAATTTTATATTAAAAGATATTTATATCTTGATTTTTACGGAAAACACCCGTTATTTTATCGATTATCCGAAATTTCACCTAAACGATTTTCAAAACGTTACAATCTTTCCCCCTTAAAGAAATTCGTCCCCGAATTTAAATCAAAATTTCCCTAAATACTAAAACATTTTAGCAAAACAATCAAATCGTCGGGGCTCCGAAATCATAAATACATAAAACACATCGTAACGCAATGCATGTGTATGAAAAATAGGTATATAAACTAAAAATCAAAACTCCGTCAAGCATCCCGCAATCATCGGAGTTATGGGGAAGACATCAATGTATAAATTCAATACGAAAACCAACATGATATATGTTACCCTCCGAATACAGAGACGTGACCGCGTAGGTTCGTCTTGCCTGAATTTCGGGGCAGATACTAATTGGTGCTATCCGTCCACCTCTCCGAAGATGCCAAGTTGATTTATGACACCATATATCGAAGGTTTAAATGGATGGGGCCGATGTAGCAGACTTCATCAGATTCCCCCTCGTTTGAGGGGTTTTTAATTGTGGGGACGCTCTTCCCTGCAGGCGCAAGCCCCTGCAGTTAATTACGCTACCGCATCGCGGTAACAATTTTCTCCTTCTCTATATGGTCACTTCGTTCCATGAGTGTTTTTTTTGTGTTTGGTTGCCCGTGGATTGTATACAGAGACTAATTTATGTTGTCGCCCGTAGGGCGTGGACTAGTCCAAATCCGTATCTTTCTTAGATTTGGGTTTGGGGGGTTGGGTTTAAGGATATGTTAGCCTTATTTGAGACTAAGATCAACTTAAACGTTTGTTAAGGATACGTTAGTCCCATTTTAGACTAAGATCAACTTAACGGGATCGTTTAGATCTAACAAGAAAGCACTTGGGCTCTATTGTTTAGTTTAGGAACATTGCGGTCGATTAGTTTAAGGACATTACGGTCCATCGTTAGTTTAAGGACATCTCGGTCCAATGTTAGTTTAAAGACATCACGGTCGAGATTAAGGACATCATAGTCCGTGAGTTTAAAGACCTCACAGTCAAGGTTAAGGACATCATAGTCCATGAGTTTAAAGACCTCACAGTCAAGGTTAAGGACGTCATAGTCCGTGAGTTTAAAGACCTCACAGTCAAGGTTAAGGACATCATAGTCCGTGAAATGTGTGGTTGTCGGGACCTGTCACCTCTCTAAAGACGTTGAAGGATTACAACGACAAATATCAGAGGAGTGAAGAGATGTACCCTCGAACCAGAGTTGATTGGGTGATCTGCAGTCCAATTTGGAACTAAGATCCAATAATTATATTATGAGCACATTGGCTCAGTTAAGTCTGAATTGAGGACTTATGGCCAACTTGGGCTAAGTCCAGTTAAGTTTGAAATATTGGCCCTTTGTTGGACCATTAGACATTTGTCTGGGTTCAGCCCCTCATCATTCAGCAATACTTAAACAAGAGTTTGAGGGTTTTGGCAACATTTTTATTTTTGACTGAGCATTAAACATTATAGCTCTGAATTTTACTCAATTTTGAGATTCAGTTGAAGGGGTGGCTTTTGCCTCTGGAAAATTAGCCAATTTGGCTAAAAATAGCGTTAAACACTAGAGAACAACAGTGTTAAACACTGGAAATAAAACTCTCAAATTAGTGTTAAACACTAGAAGACAACAGTGTTAAACACTAGAAAACAACAGTGTTAAACACTGGAAATAAAATTCTCAAATTAGTGTTAAACAATAGAGAGGAAGGGGTCACGTGAGGGTACCCAAAGATGGGGCCAGACTTCCTTTATTTTGTTCTCAGAATATTCAGATAAGTGTTAAACACTTTTGGTCCTCAGGCCATCACGTGTGGGCACGTGATGGGTACCCATGCATTGATTATTAAAATGTTTATTAAGGGGTCACGTAGGGACACGTGAGGGCGCCCAAAATTGATTCTGCCTTTGGCTTTGTTCCCTTTACTTTGAGGGTCACGTGGAAGCACGTGACCTAGTCTTGTTCTTTCTTTTTTACTCATTGAGGAGAAGGGTCACGTGTGAGCACGTGACCATGTCTCATTCGTTCTTTTCTGATCATTAAAGGAAGGGTCACGTGTTGCCACGTGACCACGTTTACATGCATGGATAATTTAGGTCCTTTGTTTGAGTATTAAATTCTTTGGTAGGGTTAAACCCTAATTCTGTTTTGAGGAATTAAATTCCTGTGTATATGGAAAAATTAAATTCTTATGTAGGGTTAAACCCTAGTTTCATTTTAGAAGAATTAAATTCCCATGTGTTTTGAAAGAATTAAATTCTTATGCAGGGTTAAACCCTAGTTTCATTTAGAGGAATTAAATTCCTATGAATTTGGAAGAATTAAATTCTTATGTACGGTTAAACCCTAGTTTCATCTTGAAGGAATTGAATTCCTATGAGTTTGGGAGAATTAAATTCTCATATAGGGTTAAATCCTAGTTTTATCTTGGAGGAATTAAATTCCTGTGAATTTGGGAGAATTAAATTCTCTAAACTCAATTCTCCCTCTAAGTTTTGGATCTGCATGGCAGAATCTCCCCGATGAGAATTAAATTCTCAACCTATGGGGAGATTTGCTTCTGTAGATCTTCAACTAGAGGAAGAACTAAGTTCTTTTTGCAGAAGAGTTAAACTCTTAGATTGAGAATTAAATTCTCTTTTTTGTTTTATGAAGTTTTGATCCATTTCCCTTTTCTCACCTAGGGTTTTCTTTCTTGAGAATTAAATTCTCCTTTCTTTTCTCTCTACTATTTTCCTTTAGAAAATTTCAAGATCCCAAAATTCTATATCTTTCTTCTCCTCTTGGCTTCTATTTATAGGAGAAGGAAAAGAATCAATTTGTTTAGTAAATCTTTCATTGAAAGATTTTGTTTGTTTTGGATAATTAATGTGATCTTTTAGATCACTCAGTGAATTTTATTCACCATTGGATTTTTAATCCAAAAGATATTCTATTTGTTATTTTTGGTGAAATTTAGGGAAATCTTTCCTTGTCTAAAATCTTTCTATAAATTGGTGATTTTTAATCACCTTTGGATTTTTAATCCAACGGTCCCCCATAATCTTTTTTTGTTTGGAAAGATTTGGAGAAATATTTTTTCAGTTAGGGTCTTTGATTTCCCTTGTTTCCCCCAATCAGAGCAAAGCTCTGTTTGAATTTCAAAATTCAAAATTCGAAGCAACGCTTTAGATTCTTTACGCTGCACGCAACGCGCCACGTGTCAAAAGTTGATACATCAGCGCAGCGCCCAAGGCAGCGCGCCCAATCAGAGCAAAACTCTATTTAAAACAAAATTAAAGGAAGTAACGCTTCAGTTGCGCAAGCACTGCGCTGCGCGACACGTGTCAGCGCAGACGCGCAAGCGCAGCTGCGCTGCGTTGTGCGCTGCGCGACACGTGTCAGCGCAGATGCGCTGCGCGCCACGTGTCAGCGCAGTTGCGCTGCGCTTTGCGCTGCTTGACACGTGTCACGCGCTGGGGCGTTTACGCCAAACAGAATTAAATTCTAGCAAGATTTTTCTGTTCTTGTTGAAACAAGAAGATTGCCTTCTGTAAAACAGAAGCCCTTGGATCAAAAATCCAACGGTGGGGAAAATTCCCCAAATCACTCAGAGAAAGATCTCTTTAACAAATTTAACAAATTTAACAAATTTATGGGTAATATATAAAGACCCCTAGACCTCAAATTAAAGGCATCAACATTGGTGAGAAATCAAGAACTAAAAACAGAGAGAACTCTGAAGAAATTTCAAGAAGAGAAAGGTAAAAGACCTTTTAGATAGAAGAATTTCTTCTAATAGATCATTGATCTAAGAACAAGATCAATGATCTTCAATAAAAAACAAAAAAAAAAATAATAGTGCTTTGCACTTATGAACCATTGGTTCTCTGTGATCAAGAAAAATAAGAAACATTTGTTTCCTTTGATCTAAATTGGATCAAGAAATCGAGCAGTGCTTTGCACTTCTTTTATGAACCATTGGTTCTGGAATCTAAAAGATTCTTAAGTTAATAGTGCCTTGCACTTGCAGAATTGCGCTGTTGCGCTCTTGGGTTGGCGCAAGCCACCAGTGAGAGCCACGTGTCAACATCTGAACCACTTGCGCTATGCGCTTTTGAAAGAGAGCCTTGCTCTCTGAAACTGGCGCAACTCACCACAGCGCGCCACGTGTCAGCAGCGTAAGAGCAGCGCACTGGTGCAGCGCACTGCGCTTGCATGACACGTGTCCTCACCACAAGCGCTTGCGCTCTTTGATTGGCGCAAAGCGCCTGACAAATGCAATGCCTTTCTTTTTCTAAAGGGCCAGGCCCAAATCAAAAAGACCTAGTAGGCCAAAATAAATTGCAAAGCAATAAATGGGCAGAGCCCAGGTAAAATTGATACTCTGCATCTTTTATAAAAGGGCAGAGCCCAAGTAAAATTGATGCTCTGCATCATTTATAAATGAGCCGAGTCCAAAACAAATTGATGGGCAGAGCCCAAACAAAAATAAAAAGTAGTGCAATGCATTATTTAAATACGGGCAAAGCCATAGCACAGGTCTAATAGACCAAAAACAAAACGTTGAATATTCTCAACTGGACTTAGCCCAATCATGGACGTAAGTCCTCAAATTAAATTGACTGAGCAAAATTGCTCTCCTAAATCAATTTACCTCCGGTTCGAGGGTACATCTCCGAACTCCTCTGACACCTATCGTTGTAATCCTTCAACGACGTCAGAGAGGCGACGGGTCCCGACAACCACACATCGATACGGACTGCGAGGTCCTTAAACTCGTGGACCGAAACGTCCTTAAACTAATATTCATTCCAAAATGGGAATGTTGGACCGAAATGTCCTTAAACTAATGCTCATCCCCAAATGGGAACATGGACCACCATGTCCCTAAACTGGAGCATGGACCGAAACGTCCCTAAACTAATATTCGTCCCAAAATAGGAATGTTGGACCACCATGACCCTAAACTGGAAATGGACCACTATGTCCCTAAACTGGAAATCGACCGCAATGTCATTAAACTAAACAATAGGGCCAATTGCTCTCTTGTTAGATCTAAACGATCCCGTTAAGTTGATTTTAGTCTGGAAATTAGACTAACGTATCCTTAACAAACGTTTAAGTCGATCTTAGCCTCAAAAATGGCTAACGTATCCTTAAACCAAAACCCCAAACCCAAATCTAAGAAAATACGGATTTGGACTAATCCACGTCCTACGGGCGACGGCATAACCTAGTCTCCGTATACAATCCATGGGCAACCACAAACAAAACAAACACACACGATACGAAGTGAAATTCTGGAGAAGGAGAAAGTTGTTACCGCGATACGGTAGCGTAATTACTGCAGGGGCTTGCGCCTGCAGGGAAGAGCGTCTCCACAATCAAAAAACCCTCAAGCGAGGGGGAATCTAACGAAGTCTGCTACATCGGCCGCATCCGTCTAAACCTCCGATACACGGTGCCATAAATCAACTTGGTATCTTCGGAGAGGTGGACGGATAAAACCAAATAGCATCTGCCCCGAATTTCAGGCAAGACGACGTCTCGGCCGCCGTTCGGAGGGGAACAGATTCTGGCACGCCCGGTGGGACCTTTTCCTCTTTCCACTCCACATTTCGTGTGTCGTATTCGCGAACGAATCGCGGTTTGTTAATGGTTGCCTTTGGATTTCAAGTTTACTAAGATTTAGTCTCTTGCTTGGCGCAGAAAAGAAATCAAGCATCGATGGCCTCTACTTGTTCGAAGTGCTCCAACTGCAGCTGCAGCTCGCGTCCGGCCTCAACTGGGGGCATAACCTACGGGCCCCAAGCGGCCTCTTTGTTCACCATGCCCGTGGAGCAGATCACTCAAGCCACTACGGGGCTCTTTTTCGGAACTATGCTTTCGCCAACAAGCTTCAGCACCCCGTGCCCGTACAAGAAGCTCCTAAGAAGTCGGTCTTCGATCGACTTTCAATTACTGCGGCCCCTCTCAGCGGGTCGCCCAACACCAGTGCCTCGGCCTTCTCCAGACTGGGCCAAAACTCCTGCGGGCCCACAATGAAGCTTGCAGTCCCAGAAAAGGTTATTCCAAAAAGAGTATCTAAACTTGCTCCTGAAGTCGTCAAGGCGGCTTCTCCTGCTAAGAGATCGGTCTTTACAAGACTGACCGTCCCAACTCCCACTCCTGCTCTCGCTGCTCAAAAGACATCAGTCTTCAATAGGCTGACGCCGGCAACAGCCCCACACCTGAACAGGGGGCAAGAAGAAGCTGTTTCTGTCTCTGAACTAATACCGACGACTCGTCGCGCCCGATGATTAGTCGAAAATATTGTATATTTTAGTCGGCAATTTCCTCATCATTTGCACTCATATAGAAGTGTTCGGCATTCATATTCTACATATTAGCAAAACTGTCGCAAAATATCAGATTACATGTATTAAACTCTAAAACCAACACTATACAGGAAATTGATTGCATTTCATGGTATCGCATCATCTCTGTATTTGCGCAACACTTGTATCGAGATTTGTGCAGGAAATTGCAGGAGCAAAGCCAAAAGAGCTGATCAAAAATACGCCAACTCAATGATTTCAGATTTGGCAGCAATATAGAAGGAGTTACAAAATTCAACATATCAAAACAAGGCCCTAAAGTCAGCCAAAATCATCACCAGAAGAATCAAGCCATGAAGCCACTAAAGAGCCGCGGAACCGCAGCGGGAGCTGGCTTGCGCCGCGGTTCCGCGGCGATTCTGCCACGTCAGCATTTCAATTTTTGGTCATAATTCTTCTCTCAGGGCCCACATTCCTTTCTTATACTTCAAATTCCAGAAGGACCTCGAAGCTACTGCCAGATCAGCAAAGATCATTAAGCAAGGCTAATCCTAATTAAGCTCCTAACTAACCTCTTCTAGAAGCTCCCTCCTAACTAATCACATCCAGAAGCTTCTCCTCTAACTAACTTTTGGAGGGAAATTCAAATTTCCTCAACAAACTTTAGGAGGGAAACTTAGAATTTGAAATCCTAGATCTAGGGTTTAGATGTCTATAAATAGGTAACTAGACCTAGGGTTAATGGTTGTTCATCAATAGATCTTAGTTAGTTCTTCATTAGTTCATTCTTTCCCTCTTACATCATCTTCTTCCACAAGTCTAGTGATAAGGCTTGTGCGAAACCCTAACCCTAATTCCACTCCAAATTCAAGATCTTGAGTACCAAATCAAGCGAGAAGCCTTCAACCTTTTATAAGCCGAGCCGATCTTCAACCGGGCAAGTGATCCAAGCCGATCCGCGACTTACGGGGACGAGCGAAGCCAAATCGACGATCGAGTTCTTCCTCTTGTAGTTCTTGAGCGAATGTAATGAAATTGTCGATATAAATAAAAGGTGAAATTCTTTAATTTTGCTTTCTTTTAATTCTTGCATCATGATTAGATCTCAATTTGTAATTGTTGTTCTTGTTGTGATGTTTGAGTAAAACTCCGCTCGTTAAGGAGTCGAGACGATTGAAGAATGATGATGTAACAAATCTTAATACGATTTTTAAGTCCTACGAGTTTTGTAAACCCTAGCAAGTTCAAGAATCGATGACCTAGTTTCGTAGCGACGCTTTCTTGATTGTGATCGCTCGAAATTAGGGATCTACGATCGTTTCTTGAATTTACTAGAGGCTAGAATATGAATGATATCGATAAAAGAACAAGGGATAAGATGAAACCCTAGTTTCACTAGAAATCCCTAATTCTTGTCGATCATCATCAATCTAGTATCAATTCATCGAAGGATAAGAATACGTAATTGTAAGATTACATCACATCTATAGATCCGATCGATTCCTACGAGCCTCATTTCGATTCTTGATATTTGGTTTGGAAAAATCATCAAACTATCAATTCTTGATTCTATCATTTTCTTGTTATTAGATCTTTGTTTTCTAATTCTTGAACTTCAACTATAAATCTTGAATTGTTTTGTTTTCTTTCCTTTAAGGTTTCAATTCATCTAATTCAAAAGACGAACGATTACACTTTCCCTGTGGACGATCCGCACTCACTAACAATCTACATCCGACACCGTAGTTGATTGCGGTCAAATAATTTTTGGTTGTGATTTCTTTACAATTTTCATACTACACATCAAGAATTTCTTTACAATCAAATGGCGCCGTTGCCGGGGATAGTGCGCTAATTGTTCGTATTTTGAAATTTGAGTTGAACAATTTATTCCATTATAATTTTTAGATCTAAACTCGTACAAACCCTAATACGTGTTTTGTGATTTGATTGCGAGGAAATCTGGAATCATTGGAGCTGGAGAAAAAAATTTCTGAATTTTCCAGAGAGCTGAGGAGTTCAATTGGAACAGTGTCAAGAATTTTGGTGCACTGAACAGCACATACGGCCGCCCTTCCGCGGCATTAGAGCCTTATTGCGGCGGTTCCGCGCCTCTGTGGAAGCTTCTCTGCACAAAATTTTCACAGTAACTTCTAACTTTCTTATCTCTCTCCTAAATCTGCTCCAAATAACATTTTGGTGCAGGTTTCTTTGCAAATAAATTACAGCGCCGCAAAAGCAAAATAAAATTTGTGCGTGTTTTTGATTCTTTTGGTTATTTGCATATTAATACGGAAATTAAGGGGCACGACCAAATCCAAATTAGGTGGGGATTTCATTACCCTTCCTAGGCCCCGAAAACCGCCAAACTTGCATCCGCATTGACCCACATTAACTAAAAGAAATCTAGAGATGACTCTAAGGACTGTCGCGCTCAATTAGGACAGAAGAGGGCCGTGGGTAATTCATTGCTTATCCGCGTTTTCTTGTGGTGCCTAAGGCGAGTGTGTCTAAGGCTAGTGGTTTTTAATTAGGCCCACTACTTACGTAGTGGAGTACCTTCCCACTTACCTGGCACTTATCCGGCCACAGGGGGACAAAGAGGCAGTGGAGGATTCTATCCTGCGACTTGTCTTTTGGCAGTTAGGAGCGGTCTAAAGTTTGACCCAGGTGACCACTAGATTCTAGGGTTTTGCTTGCTGCATTTGTTGTGTCGCATCATCTTTTTCAAAAATCCGTCCACTTTTCAAAACAAACACCGCATTCATTCATTCCCCTAATTATAAATTTACGTTGCCGCTTGTACTAACCCTTTTTAGTGCAAGATAGGCTGGACACGGGTTTCTAGTGCCCGTTAAGTCCGCGTTTCCTTTCATCGACCCAAAAGTCGGTATTTCTACACTTACCTTTTCTTTTACCCACCATCACACCCACATCGATGGATCCGTCTCCATCGAATTTCTTTTCCACTACTCTGCCGCCGTCCGTTGGTGCGCAGAATCCACCTCGCATCTCTCTCCAAGAGAGGTGCTATCCAACAAGAGGTCCACTTTCCACTTGTCTTTCTATTCCACCAGCCAACGGGGAAAATTTTCAAATAAAACCCCAATACATCAACCTTCTCCCAAAATTTCACGGTCTCGAGTCTGAAGACGCATACGTGTTTATCACGAAATTTGAAAATGTATGCGCAATGATGGGTACCTCACAGCTTTCTGTAAATGCTTTCCGTCTTCGTCTTCTCCCATTCACTTTGTGCGATTTAGCCGAGAAGTGGCTATATAACACTACCGCACACTCCATTTCAAATTGGGACGAATTCGTCAAAGCATTCCTTAAGAAATTCTACCCACACCAAAAGACAGCTCGAGTCCGTAGCGAAATCTATCAATTCACCCAGCTTCCAAATGAAACATTTTCAAAATGTCTTGGACGTTTCAAGGATCTGTTAGTCCAATGTCCACATCACGGCATCCCGAGATGGGAATTGTGCCGAATCATTTATGAGGGCATTACTCCTTATACAAGACAGACCCTTGAATCCATGTGTCAAGGCAATTTTATGACCAAAGATGATGGGGAAGCCTGGAACTTTCTAGAAGATTTCGCTGAAAAATCTTTACAGTGGGAGGGTGCGAGTCAATCGTCTAGGGATGGCAATAATATTTCCATAGGAGTTAGAGCTGACATTGCAGCTATCAATAAGAAACTCGAGACTATGGAAAACAAATTTTTAGCTGCCACCTTAAGTCAAATGTCACTCTCCAAAACTGTATGTGGATGCTGTTCTGATCCTTCTCATTTGACGGAAGAGTGTCCACTAAATTCTCCGTTTCAAGGTCATGAGCATACCAATGCCGCATTTCAAAGACCTAGAAACGATCCATCTTCCTCCACATATGATCAGGGTTGGAGGAATCACCCAAATTTTGCTTGGAACCAATCACAATTTCAAAACACGGTTCCAAACACGAATCATTTCCAAAGGGTCCCTCCACCACAACAGTAGCCACCACTTCAATTGAGTCAGCACCCCTTCCAAGCATAAAACTTTCAAAATCCGGCCAACACTTTTGCACCGTCTAGTCCTTTGCAATTGACCGGTACAGATAATACCTCTGCACTAGCACAAACCTTGGATACTTTCATGAAACAATCCATCCAAGGGACGGCAAGTTTGAAATCTTCCATCGAGAATGTGATGAAGATCATTGTCTCTCAAAATGAGAACATCAAATCGATGGAAGAACAAATTGCACAACTAAAAGCCGAATTGAGTGCAAGAGAGAAAGGGAAACTTCCAGCTCAACCTTTACCCAATCCTGGCTATTCACATCATGTGGATGCAATCACGTTGAGATCTGGAAGAGTGCTTGACCATCACCTTGGGGAAGAGTTTGATGATACACATAAATCAATCAATAACACCCCGACTGAGACCTTTCCTCATACACACACTTCCAATTCTGACCCCAGTTCTTCTACCCCACCACCTTCTTCCGAGCCTATTCTTCATTTCCCAAAAGGCTCGCCACTTCAGCCCACCTCTTTTACTCCTCCACGGACGATCCCCACTTCTATTCTGGGATCGGGTCCACACACACTTCCTTCTCCTATGATGGACCCAGCGCTTATTGCTAAAGCACCTTATCCTAATCGGTTAAGGGCTAACACACCAAGTCCACATATGGAGAAGATCATGAACATGTTTAAGCAAGTTAATATCAACATCCCTCTCCTAGATGCTATCCAACAAGTTCCGTCCTATGCGAAAACTCTTATGAACTTGTGCACTAGGAAGAGGAAGACTCAAGTGCCCAAGAAGATTTTCATGGCAAAAACAGTAGACACAGCTTTTCCCCAGCAATTACCGAGGAAACGTAAGGACCCTGGCTGTCCTACTATTTCCATTTCTATCGGGAAAAAACACATCAACCGTGCTCTACTAGACCTTGGCGCTAGTGTTAACTTGCTTCCATATTCAGTCTATGAGCAACTAGGTATCGGAGTGTTAAAGCCTTCAAGCATAACTCTCCAGATGGCTGACCGATCAATCACTAAATCTAGGGGTGAACTGGAGGATGTGTTAATAAAAATCGGGGAATTCATCTTCCCTGTGGACTTTATTGTAATTGATACACAGCCTGTAGCGAACTCACGGAATCAAATTCCGGTGATTTTAGGTCGCCCTTTTTTGGTCGCTTCCAATGCAATCATCAACTGTCGTAATGGTTCTATGACCCTATCTTTCGGGAATAGGTCAATAGAGCCGAACATTTACAAGTTGGGAAGTGTACCCTCCGAACCTACTGCTCAGGTCTGTTCTGTCGACTTAATGGATGTCGACAGCAGCGAATTAGATGATCCTCCTGATACTGATCTTGACTCTTTCATATGTTGTTGTTTGACCCAACTATGTATCATACACATACGGACTCTTCCACTGAGATGTCCGGGTCGACAATTAACACTGATTATGAACTGTTTTTAGAGTCTGAAGATCACCCCGCATTTTGTGATGACATTATTCATCGGGGTATAGATGGAACTTTTGAGGAGATCTTCGCTGATGAACTCGCATTTTTAAATGACACGGGTGTTGAGATGAATCATCTCCCATTCAATGAAATTGAACCTCCACCCCTTTTTCTGAACTCTAAAAAGAATGCGAGTAATCCATCACATTCACTGCATCGTCTCTCCAAAATGAGACGCACACACATTCTATTCCACTACTTACCCTTTCCACACTTCTTCTTCTACCAACCAGAGCACTGCATTGATAAAATTTTTGAATGGTTGGTGTTGACCTTCGGTCTTTGTAAAGCTTGGCATCGACCACTGATTTTTGACCCCCACTTATGATTTTCAAAGATTAACATTGCTTAAGTTTGGGGGGGTATATATTTTTAATCGGGCTCTTGAAAAGAAAATTTTTACAAAATTTTGAGCCAAAAATAAGTTTGGGGGAGATTCTTCACTTATATATTTTGCCCCCACTAATAAATTCCTCCCAAGCTTACAGGTTTTTCGAGATTTAGCAGATGGCAACAGTGAGGACACTGTTGAAAACAAGTTTGGGGGAGGTTTGTGCTTATTTTCGCATCATTTGCATATCACTTTGCATAAGCACAAAACATTATTTTGAAAACCTATAACAATTTAAAAATTTTCAAAAAGATAAAAATATTTTTGTACATAAATAAGATAATAAAAGTTTAGATAGTGAACAATTACATCCATGAGATTAGAAAAATTTAAGAAAACTAAGAAAATTAGAAGTTTTCTTATACGAACTAGTAATAAGTAGTTATGAGCCGTTGTCCCAAGGGTTAGTAAGATGAAGGACGTCACTAATCTGAGGATAAAAATAAGTCTGAAAAATAGTTTCTATTCTGGAAGCCAAACATTTTGAACGTTGATACCCTGCTATTCACACTTACACACGTCTTGAAGCCTGGGATAGTAGAGGATACTTTGAAATGCTCTTGTCTTAAAGCCAAAAGTATAAAAAAAAATGATGAATAAAATATAAAGTGGTGAGAAAAATGAACACTAGTTTTGTTATCACCAAGGGCAATAAAAAATATATAGCGAGGGTGCTTCTTCACCTAGTGCCCTAAGGCCAACTGGTCTGGGAGTCACTGCTATGCCTGAGGTGGTGCAAGACGAGGAAAATACACCAAGTAAGCAAGCACATGAGTAATCGGTTGGGTAGTACCTCAAGAAGTATTAACGGTCGCATGAAAGTGTGTGAGCAATCTCATCTAAATATTCATTAATTAAAAAGTACTGAGGCTGATGGGCAAGAGTATGATAGCTTGAATTGAATTCTCCGGGTGTAGGGATGTCTTTACACACACACAGGGTGATATAATCGATGTTTGGAAGAAAGATAGGAATAAAGAATAAGACGATGTTTTATTGAGGGAGGACGTGATTTCTAACATCTTTTCATGACCATTAAGATAGGGCTCATGACAACCGAAAAGCTAGCTTAGTTGGAAACCCTAATTTTCAAAGTCTTTCTTTTACAATTCTTTTCTTTAAATGTAATATTCATGATCTTTCTTTTATTATTGGATTTTGTGGGTGCAATCCGCTGAAAACCCTCAGGAGACAACACTCCTCCTACTAGGGACACCTAGAGGTTTAAAGGCTTGTTGCACATGCTCAGTGCAATCGTGTTGCCTACGAAAGTGTGCTAGTTAGTTTTTCTCTTTCTTTATTTTCTCCTTCTCTTTTTTAATAAAAGTTCGCTCGAGACGATCGAAATTAAGTTTGGGGGTATTTGATTAGTCGAAAATATTGTATATTTTAGCCGGCAATTTCCTCATCATTTGCACTCATATAGAAGTGTTCGGCATTCATATTCTACATATTAGCAAAACTGTCGCAAAATATCAGATTACATGTATTAAACTCTAAAACCAACACTATACAGGAAATTGACTGCATTTCATGGTATCGCATCATCTCTGTATTTGCGCAACACTTGTATCGAGATTTATGCAGGAAATTGCAGGAGCAAAGCCAAAAGAGCTGATCAAAAATACGCCAACTCAATGATTTCAGATCTGGCATGTGGTATATCACCATCTGGGAGTTCTCGGCGAGTCCGTCCAGTGTACCCAGTCTCCACTGAGCACCCGTACACCATCTCTGATGTCAAACACCGATGGATATGGGATCATCCATCGCCCATCATATGGGTCAAGATGCGTATACGCTAGTCTACTCTGGTGTATCGATGCCCTGTCTCGATATACCCTCGACTAGGAACAGTTATAGGATGTACTCATCGACTACCGTGGCCCCACTAGTATGATCTCATCATAGTCCCAGTAGTCAAGTACAGATCCTAAGGGCTTTATCAACATGTGAGAGAAAAACAGTAAACCAATACAAGTCAACATGTTAAGATAAAGTGAAACCAAATAGCATACTATCATGACGAGCAAGAAAGTCCTCTCTGTATATATCTAAGCATCCATCATAATATACATCATATGTACAACAATGGCCTCTAGGGCATATACATAACTAACAATCTCCCACTTGCATTAAGGCCAGCTGCTGTAGTATCTCATACCTAGCATCCCGAATAATCTCTCAAACTGTATCTGGGGAATAGTCTTCGTGAATGGATCCGCAGTGTTGTCCTTCGTATCTACTCTCCTGACCTCGATCTCCCGGCGATCAACTATCTCCCTGATCAGGTGATACCGCCTCAGAATATGTCTGGACTTCTGATGGGACCTGGGTTCCTTGGCCAAAGCCACAGCTCCATTGTTATCGCAATACAGAGGTATTGGATGCTCAATGGATGGAACCACACCAAGTTCACTAATGAACTTCTTTATCCAGACAGCCTCTTTGGCAGTATCGTTGGCAGCGATGTATTCAGCTTCCATCGTCGAGTCTGCAACGGTATCCTGTTTGGAACTCTTCCAACATACCGCCCCTCCATTGAGGGTAAAGACAAAACCCGAATGCGACTTAGAGTCGTCCTTATCACTTTGGAAGCTGGAATCGGTAAAGGACTCCACCTGGAGTTCTCCGTTACCATACACCAAGAACATCTCCTTAGTCCTTCGTAAGTACTTGAGAATGTTCTTTACTGCTGTCCAATGACTCTCTCCAGGATCTGCTTGATACCGACTCACTACACTTAGTGAGTATGCAACATCGGGTCTGGTACATAGCATCGCATACATGATAGAGCCTACTGCCGAAGCATAGGGTATCCTTTGCATGCGAGCTCTCTCCAAATCAGTCTTGGGAGACATCTCTTTGGAGAGAGTGAGTCCAGAGATCGTGGGTTGGTTCCCACGCTTGGATTCTTCCATACTAAACCTCTTTAGTATGGTGTCAATGTACCTGGATTGGGACAATCCCAATATACGTTTAGATCTATCTCTATAGATCATGATTCCCAATATGCAGGAGGCATCACCTAGATCTTTCATTGAGAATCTCTGTGATAAGAAGAGCTTGACTGATTGCAGCATAGGAATATCATTTCCTATCAAGAGTATGTCATCCACGTACAATACGAGGAAGACAACCTTACCCTCTGCTTCCTTCTTATAGATACAAGGTTCATCTATATTTTTGATGAAGTCAAACTCTTTGACTACAACATCAAAACAGATGTTCCAACTCCGCGATGCTTGCTTTAATCCATAAATGGATTTAAGCAGCTTGCACACCTTTCCGCTGCTCCCACTATCTACGAAGCCCTCTGGCTGAGTCATGTACACGCTCTCTTCTAAATCACCGTTTAGAAAGGCGGTCTTAACATCCATTTGCCAGATTTCGTAGTCATGGTATGCAGCAATGGCAATTAAGATCCGGATGGACTTAAGCATAGCCACTGGAGAAAAGGTTTCGTCATAATCCACACCTGGTCGTTGACGAAAACCCTTTGCTACAAGTCTAGCTTTGAAAGTCTCAACTTTTCCATCTACACCAAATTTCTATTTTAAAAATCCACTTGCTCCCAATGGGTTTTACCCCTTCAGGAGCATTTTCTAAAATCCATACTTTATTGGTGTACATGGATTCCATCTCAGATCGCATTGCATCCAGTCATTTCACAGAGTCACCACTTGTGATGGCCTGCTCGAAACTAGTCGGTTCATCATCATCCATGATGCAATCCTCGCTTCCACCATCAATGAGAAAACCGTAGTATCTCTCAGGTGGACGAGAAACCCTACTAGATCGGTGGAGAGGCTGGGGTTCGTCGGGTACTACTGAATCCTCTGGTTCCACTAAATCATCTGTCGTAGTTTGTGTCGCTGGAACCTCTTCCAGTTCTACCTCATTGCCATTAATTTCTTTCATAAGAAAACCCTTTTCTAAAAAGGTGGCATGTCGAGAAACAAACACCTTTTGTTCCTCGGAGTGGTAGAAGATATACCCTCGCGAATGTTTGGGATATCCAATAAACTTACATAAGACAGATCTTGCCTCGAGCTTGTCCGGATTTTGTCTTTTGACATAGGCTGGATAACCCCATATCTTAATATACATAAGAGATGGTCTCTTCCCTTTCCATATCTCATATGGAGTGGTAGGCACTGACTTGGTAGGAACCATATTCAATAGATGTATGGCTGTCTCAAGCGCATACCCCCAGAAGGAAATAGGTAACTCAGCCTCGCTCATCATAGAGCGCACCATATCTAATAGGGTGCGATTCCTCCGCTCAGATACACCGTTGTGCTGTGGTGTATAAGGAGGAGTAAGCCGAGAGAGAATCCCATTCTCTTTTAGATAATCTAGGAACTCACTGCTTAAGTATTCACCTCCTCGATCAGATCGAAGGATCTTAATACTTTTGCCCGTTTGGTTCTCTACTTCGTGCTTATATTCTCTGAATTTCTCAAAAGCTTCAGACTTGTGTTTCATCAGAAACACATGTCCGTATCTAGAGAGATCGTCAGTGAATGTAATGAAGTAGGAAGAACCGTTCCTGGCATGCGTAGACATGGGACCACATACATCACTATGTATTAGTCCTAAGAGTTTAGTAACTCTTTCTCCGTGTCCATTAAACGGAGCTTTGGTCATTTTTCCTTTGAGATATGAATGGCAAGTATCATAAGATGATAATTCGAACGGATTCAAATAACCATCCTTATGTAACTTAGCCAGTCGTGTCGCATTGATATGACCAAGTCTACAATGCCACAAGAAGGATTCATTCATTTCTGAACTTTTCCTCTTGTGTTTGTTTTGTATATTGAGGACTGTATTCTGATTTAGAATGAATATGCCATTATGTAACGAGCCTGATGCAATCAACTTTTGATCTAGGAATATGTTCATAACATTATCCTGTACTACAAAATTATATCCTTCTTTACTTAATAAAGAAACTGATATAATGTTGCACATCATGTTCGGTATATAATAGCACTCATTTAGAATCAGTGTATTACGACTTGGTAATACAAGGTGATATTCGCCAACTGCTTTGGCTACAATACTTGCACCGTTCCCTACTTGAACGGAATGATCACCTTTTCCTAGTTCTCTACCTTTTCGTAGCCCATGTAACAATTTACATATGTGGGATCCTGATCCGGTATCTAATACCCAGGACGTAGGGTGAACTGAGAAACAGTTCTCAATAACTAACACACCCGAAGAAGATGCATCAACATGCATGTTCTTTTGGGCGGTTTGAGAATCCAGATATTCTCCTGTTTCCTGTTCAGTCTTATAACTCTTATAAGAAAGAACGGGTCCAACGTTCCCTTGCTCAGTACAATAATCGGGTTCAGTCAATACATCCATATTATTATCTTGATTTGGCCTGACATGGTCGCTACCTGAAGAGAGAGAGAAGAAAACACTTTAGCGTATGCTCTTGCAAGATTAGATTGGTTATTATCTTATCTAATCAGGATGTCTCCCACTGTTTTTATCAAATCTACCTTAAAACCCTAAAAGGTAAGATTAGCCGGGATTAATTACACCCTACAATTTCGTCAATCTTTCAGCCAGATCAGTGTCGGTACTTTGAGGGAGGTTCCCCGTGCTTTCGCACGGACCTAATTAAAGTAAACCTCGTTTTCCCAGAGGCGTAACCCCGTTAACACTTTTCTAGACACCTACTTGAGTGACTAATTGTCCTGTGTAAAACTCTCCCAGGAGTAACACTTACTCGCAGTGGGTATCGGGATCCAACTATCTCATAGAAGGTATGCAATCTCATTGCAAATTTCAACACTTGAAATTCCCGATAATATTTTGCCCCTAGCGTCCCATGACCTTGACGAAGGCCAAACTACCCATAGGGCGCTAGCCAAGTTCAACCCATTCATTTCTTGATTGAATTAAACCCACCCGTACGACCCTTGACGAAGGCCAAACTACGCCGTACGAATACCCTAATCCAATCGCATCGTATGCTAACAGATAAGTACTAGTTAGCTACCGTACACTACGCATTGACGAAGGCCAAACTACCGTAGCACGAATACTAAGTAGTATTTATCTGAAATGACGGAGGGCTACGCAGGTTTTTAGAAAAACCCTGAGCGTAATGAACTTGATATCGTCGTAGAATCATGTGTTTTTGAAAAGGAGTGTTTTTGAGGCTTTTCTTAGTTTCGCTAAAGGGGTCACTCCCGGTGAAGGGATCGTCGGCCCTTTCCTCATCGAATAAGGTGCAGGATATATCATATATACCGCTGTGCAAAGCAAAACTTTAAAAGCAATCAAAAGACAAACCGAGTTTTGTAGCATCTGCCAGTTTCGCTAAAGAGGTCACTCCCGGTGAAGGGATCGTCGGCTCTTTCCTCATCGAATAAGGTGCAGGATATATCATATATATCACTGTGCAAAGCAAAACTGTAGCTACCCTTTTTATAAAGTTTTGATTCTACAACATCTTTAGGTTTCTTTTCTTTTATTAATCTCATTAATAAAAATCCCATCAGCTTATGCTTCCTAAGCATCACAGAAGAAACGAAAGCAGTAATATTTATATATCAGCATATATATATAGTATAAGCATTCGTCTCAGGCAGTAATATGATCTCATCACAGAACATTGCAGCAGAAGAACATATATGAAATATTGGATATACTAGGACGTCCGTGTTTTCAATACGAGTCTGTATAAAACACGGATTCCACGGTCGCGACGAATAGCCAAACCCACATCCCAAGACCCCTACGAGAGCGGCAAGTAACACTGCCAATTCTAGGGTTAGGAGACCTGGTCTCGACTCCTCGAGATGGCCTCCCACTGGACCCTAGAACCCGGTTACTTGTGCTCCCCTCCTTGGGTCTACCTAATGCGGAAAAGTAAATAATATACACTGGTGACATCAACCGCAACCTGGAAGTGCCCCAAATAAAAGAATATTACATTACAAATGAATTTTACATGAATGAAAATAAAAACCCTCATCTCACATAAAACCCCCGACTATTCAGAACGCGACGATCCAATATAACATATCACAGCAACACATAATATCACATATCATCAACGTAAGTAAATATGCGCATCCCAATTGTCGTTGACATATAGCAACGAAACCGGCGATATCACATATTACACTTACGGTCACAGAAAAGAAAGTGTAAAACTACAACATTTGGAATTCACAATCACTTTAGACATCGTAAATCCGAAATATCACATACTTCGCATTTCATGCCTAACTATATGAATTCCACATATTGTATCACATTCCAGATAAATAGACAGTATTAAACTTTCCGAACAGATAATCAAATACCCAAAATTTCCCAAAGTGCTCAACTCTTGAGCGGAGTTCAAATAATCCCAGAATATGTCAAAGTACCAGTGATCCAGCCGTAGAAGGGTCAAGCCAACGCCTCACATGTGGCACGCTGTACTGCCCCAAACCCGAAGGTTCAAAAGGCAGTTCAAGACGGTCACATAATCGAGTTAAGGTTTGTTGTCTTCTAGAGGGTCCACCGCTTAACTTGTACAATTTTTCCGAAAGATTTAAACCCGATAAAAATTCAACACTTGAAAGTTTTACGTGCCGGGAAAAAGTGGGTTAATGATATCCGTTCAACTAGTTTAACAGTTTCTAAATATCCGGAAAGAAATACGAATTTAAAATTTCCGATCGAATCTACTATTACAAAACAAACCCCAGAAGTCTTAACACTTAAAACAGTTTAAAAATACCCAGAAGCATCCACAAGCAACTACAGAAAATACCATGAAGCCACGTGTCACAATTCAACAGAACAGCCGCGGAACCGCCGCGGGAAGCATGTTTCCGCCGCGGTTCCGCCGCGTTTTGGTGGAGTTGGGGGCCCGTATTTCATGGTAATTCTTAGAATTCCCTGATGATTTTTTTACATATTTTTAATTCAGAAAAATCCCAGCTTTTGAAAAATTTCCAGAGAGGGGGTTGTTTTCGTCGGTTCGGGTTCGATCGGAGTTTTAACTTCGTAAACACGTCGCCTAATGCTCTAGCCTGGCTCTGATACCACTGTAGGGTTCCTAGGCACTCTTGTGAAGGTTCATAAGGCATCAAACATGCCCGGATAAAAATTTAGACGTGCCGAACAACCCAAAGCCGGGATCTTTGCTAGATTATTAGGGTTAAACATGCAAGATGATAACTTTTTTCTAAGTGTGAGGAATTACAACCTTTGTAGTCCGCTCCTTCGCTTCACAAGCTCCGAGTAGAAGTCCCTTCGCCGCGATCCACGATCTCCCGGACTCATGAGAGGCTCCACGACTCGAACGATCCATGCTAGCTTGAAGTGTTCCAAATCTCCGATGATCTACGTCGAAGTTGCAAAGACTCAAGCTTTCTCACTCTAAAGAGATGAACACACTAATCTCATGGGCTAGATGAGATGAGGATGAGAGAGTAGTATTTTTGCTTTCTTTTTAAATCATTTTCTCATATTTATTCATCACATAAAGAAAATCAAGTGAGCTTCTTCAAGAGAGAAGAAGATGATAATGGAAAAAAGATAATGATTAAATCCTTTTGTGATGAATAGAAATAAAAGTGTATGATTGATATATCAACCATGGTCAAGGATGAGTGGATAAGAATGTGTAGAGAATAAACTAGAGTTAGGGTTTGGTTGGGTTAAAATGTGTCATCAACAAATATCTTAACCATGACAAAAGAAGTTGCTTCTAGAAGGTGCATGAAGCAACTAACCCTAATCAAACCCTAACATCATTTAATCATCCTTAAACATGTTTAATAATAAATCATATCATGTCACAATAATATATATCACATATATATTATATATTTGCAACAAAAGAAAATAATACAATTAACATATATCGCATATATATCAATGTATCATCCAATGAGAAAATGAAATAATAAGACGAGCCAATATTAGATAATGTAATACAATATATCATATATATTATTATACATTAAATTATCGAATCAACACTTGATTCGATGATCCGGCCATATCGAATATTACCGACTAATATATCATGTACCGATTCATCGAATCAACACTTGATCCGATGTCCCGGTTCATATCTAAATATCGCGAGAATGTAATACGGTATCTCATATCGCATTATTCTCGGTCCTGCACATATCACATATGTGCCTCTATTCCGTTTTGCCTGAGCCAAGAAACCTCTGTGTAGGACTCTAAAGAATCGTCAATACGCCGGTAGCAGGTGATGATCATATCAAACACCCACAAGCTGCAAGCGGTCAGCTAAACGTAACAGCCACCCAGGTATTGAGCGATCAGAAGATCAACAAGCTAGCCTGTGCGTTCTCCTGTAAATCCAATCAGTAACACTCCCGTACAGTCCAGTCTGTTCGTCTGATATGTCGCATATCAAGTCTAGGGGTGGTAAACGTCAGACCCCAGTAACCGATAAGTCGTGTCGACGTGTAGCTCATAACGGGTCGAGAAACTACTAGTAACACTTACCAGTAAATCTCTATATCAGCCCTGGCCAGGGACTTCCAGTTATAGCCAATCGAACACAGCACAACATCAACTCCCTATACCGGGAGAGACGAATCCCCTCCTATCGCTCATTGCCTCCATGTGATTCGGGACTGTACCCAAAAGCCACCATTTTGCACGCCCTCTTGGACGTGGTAAGGTGGAAATCAAAGCACAGTGGGAATCACATAAGACTCTATGACGATCTCGGGTCTACAGACTACCCTGTACCAGTGTCACCGGAGAACTGCCATCTGACGTGTGGTATATCACCATCTGGGAGTTCTCGGCGAGTCCGTCCAGTGTACCCAGTCTCCACTGAGCACTCGTACACAATCTCTGATGTCAAACACCGATGGATATGGGATCATCCATCACCCATCATATGGGTCAAGATGCGTATACGCTAGTCTACTCTGGTGTATCGATGCCTTGTCTCGATATACCCTCGACTAGGAACAGTTATAGGATGTACTCATCGACTACCGTGGCCCCACTAGTATGATCTCATCATAGTCCCAGTAGTCGAGTACAGATCCTAAGGGCTTTATCAACATGTGAGAGAAAAACAGTAAACCAATACAAGTCAACATGTTAAGATAAAGTGAAACCAAATAGCATACTATCATGACGAGCAAGAAAGTCCTCTCTGTATATATCTAAGCATCCATCATAATATACATCATATGTACAACAATGGCCTCTAGGGCATATATATAACTAACATCGCCAACTGCGGTCCTTAAAAGATCTCCTCCACCGGTAGAGACCGCCGTGGAAGCAGAAAAGTCGGAGCAGCCTCATCAATCGTTGTCCTCCAGGATTTACAAGATATGGCGACGAGTCCGAGAATCTGTGATTGATCCCAATTCCTCTCGCCAACACAAAAATTCGAAAGGTCGGCAAGAAGAAAATCCCCCGGTCAAGCAACGAAAGGCGACGACCGCTTGGGTGCCCAAAGCAACGGCCCCCTCAACTTCTACGGTCCATAAGAGAAGAAGGCCAGAAAAAGTCCCTACGCCGACGGCGAATGTCAAAGGTGGTGAACCGAAACGCCCTAAGTCTGGGGGCATAATAGTTCATACCGTCTATATGGCGTCTGGTAAAGAGGATAGCCGCATATCGACAGGTCATCGGCCGCTTACGCGGTCAGTGACCAAAGCGCAGGAGCAGCAGCAGAAGCTCCAAGAGATGATGAACGCAATGGCCGCACTTACTGGGCCAAAAGAAAACCCTGAAACGTCCTCGGATGAACGCCAGGAGGAAGAAACTGACGCTGAATTCCTTCGTCGAATATTGGAGAAGAAGAATAAAGAGGCTGCTAAACAAGCAGCCAAAATAAAGCGTATGGACCTCCTGTTCCAAGACATGGTGGGGATGATGATCCAACAAGATCCTCCGGCCGAAGATCCCCCGATCGTCCTTGAAGACGATAGGGGAGAGACGTCAAATCCTCCGCCAGCTCTATCAACAGCTAAGGAGGATACAATCTCCAAAGCTGATTTGGACGAGTATATAGCCCAGCAAATACAGGTTCATCATGCGACTGAAGCATCCGGCCAAGTCGTAAAAACAGGGCGGCCATATCCAAGTTGGTATGATCAAATCAAGTACCTGCCTGGTTACATAATTCCCAAGTTCCATGTCTACAAGGGGACGGGCAATCCTTACCAGCATGTTGCCCAGTTCAGGGCACTCTGCGGCAACACCGGCGATGATGACAAGCTTTTGCTTCGCCAGTTTGTTGGAAGCTTATCAGATACAGCGTTCGAGCGGTACTCTGAGCTCCCGAACGACTCTATCAAGACTTTCGCGGAGATGGAGCTGTTGTTTACTTAGCGTTTTGCAAGCGCCAGTGACCGCACCCCGATGACGGCACTGATTAACACCAGGGTAAAGCCAGGCGAGACATGGGTTCAATATGCTATACGGTGGCGGGACTTATGGTCAAAGTGCGAGCAGCGCATTCAAGAAGCTCCCGCGGTGGGTATGTTTGTGGGAACCCTTGATCCGCAAGCAACCATCTCACAATTTATGATGTTTTTCAAGCCGACTACCTTCCAGGCCTTGATTGACAAGCTAGCGCAAATGGATCAGATGGGCCATAAACCCCCTCTTCCAAAGCCAGACTCCCGAAATGACAAGGGGAAGGGAAAAGCGATCGTTGTCGCTAATGCTCAACAACAACCGAGCAACTCGAAGCCGGTTGTTCGTCAAAATAATATGCGCCCGTACGTAGCCCTTGAGGAGAGGCTAGGATGTCCTTACTCATTTCCCCGAGATAAAACGAGAAGGTTATTCGAGCTGGCGTTGCGCAACCGACTCATAAATCTGCCGGATCCAAAACGTCCGTCGCAACCAAATGATGTCAATGAGCCCAACTACTGTCCTTATCATCGAGTACTGGGTCATCCGATCGAAGATTGCTACGTCTTCAAAAATTGGCTTGAAGACCAGTACCGATAGGGCAAGTTCGCGTTATCTGACAAATGGAAGGTGAATCCCCCGTAGCCCCACACCTCTAAGAGGATAAGTACGCCGGGGGCAACATGCTCTGTCGTTGAAGAAGCTTCTTGGGAGGTTGTATTATCAGCCAAGACAAAGAGGATGCTAAACGATCTTCAAGTATGCCCAGCGATTAGGTGGAAGAACCCGTTGGAACCTCAAATCATTGAGGGGATGTTGAAGCCGCGTCCAACTCCAAAGACCGATGGTGGTGACCCAAACGCTCACAACCAGCCGTCAAAATCTTCAAAGAAGAAAAAGAAATCCAAGAAGCCTGTGAAGCCTGGCGACAAGCGTACAGACTTACAAAAACAAATTGACGCGCTGGAGGAATACAACCAGAAGGCACGGACTCCCATTACATTCCAAGAGTTCCTTAATCACGTCTTTCAAAAGGAAGATGAGGGAGAAAGTTCATCTGATGAATCTGAAGAATACGTGGCGAGCTGTCATGTGATTTCCCATTCGTTCATGGACGATGAGGAGACTCCTTGCACTGAAAAGCTGGAGGCAGATCCTGAACCAAAAGTTCTGGGGCCATCAGATGAAGTAATTGACGCATTCCTTAATAGAGATCGGTTGAAAAGTAAAGCTGATCGAGAACGCGAGGCGGTCATATTTGACAAGGCCAAGCGCCAGCGACTTGATGAAAAAGCTGAGACGATCCCGCTGGAGCAAAATACCTCCACCACCGACAAAAGCCAATTCAAGATGAGGAAAAGGTTTGCTAAGGCCATATCAATGGGCATGAAGCTACCATCCTCCGAAGGAAAAATTACTGGTGAAATGGAAATGCACCCCTCCTATTGCTTATATCATCAGAAGGTTTCGCACCCCACTCAAGAGTGCAAAGTTTTCGATAGATGGTGGCAAGGATACGTTGCTCATCGACAACATTTTAAGCAGGAGAAACGTAAAACTCGTCGGGAGCGGAAAAATATGACCGAAGGGTTTAACAGAACTACCGGCGATTGTCGCATGGTTAACGCCGGGGGATCACAGGTGCCTATATTCGGGAGCGATTCTGATGAGGAGA
The DNA here is from genome assembly GCA_030015575.1 of Agapanthus africanus. Taxonomy (NCBI): domain Eukaryota; kingdom Viridiplantae; phylum Streptophyta; class Magnoliopsida; order Asparagales; family Amaryllidaceae; genus Agapanthus; species Agapanthus africanus. The sequence goes on along the minus strand of JASDDO010000019.1, from coordinate 810,601,531 downwards.
TGGAGCTTGGCCCTCTCTTTAAAGAGTCCACCTCGGAAAAAGAAGAAGAGCTGAAGGTTTGCGAAAATATCCGGCTATGTAATCGCACGCTTCCCGAAAAGAATCTCGGACCCTCAAACAGAAAAGATAAAGGGAAAGAAAAGGTCTCTGAAGATATTGACTTAGATGACCAAGTTGTGGAGGAGCTAAATGCCAAGGACCCGCCGAAGAGAAATAAGGTGGATTACAACGTCTTAGCGCATCTGAGGAAGCTACCCTCACAGCTCAGCATTCTTGATGCCTTTTTGCTATCAAAGGAGGCGAGAGATTCGTTAGTCAAGGCACTACAGGATCCGGAGCAATTCTAAGCTTTCCTGGCCGAGGAAAAGATGAAGGATGAATTAGAGGAAGTGCACATGGCCGATGTCGCTTTGGGTGATGAAGACCTTCTCCTTGGGACATGCGAACACAATCGCCCCCTTTATGTCTCAGGATACTGCCATGATATAAAGATAGGCAATATCCTGATCGACAATGGATCCTCCGTTAATCTCCTCAATGTGTGAGTGTTAAAAGAAATCTGCATGAGCGTCCAACACCTTGCTCGGGACAAGATCACCATCTCTGGGTTCGACTCCCAATCGTCAAGAACTCTTGGGTCTGTGATACTGACGCTACGCTTTGGGCTACTCGTCACGGACATTAAGTTCCATGTCATAGACGCCAAGACATGCTACAACGCTCTGCTCGGCCGACCATGGTTACACGAGTACAACATAATCCCTTCTACACAATATCAGTGTATGAAGTATGCTAAGGATGGTCTCGAGTATACCGTGGTGGGAGAACTGAATCTGTTTTCCGTGAACGAAGTTTGCAAATATGAAGATTCTAAATACTTCTTACCGAATTTTGAAGACACGGAAAGGTGTCACAAGCCGGAGAGCTAACGCCACCATCCCTGTTTTCGGGAGTGATACCGAGGAGGAAGAGGAGATTGTTTATTCGGGTCCGCCCCAATACAACAAGCCAGGACCATCTGCTCCTACGTTGATCTTTGGTAGTGACTCGGAGGACGAGGTCCATACTATATTCTCTGCTCGACCTTCAATACAAACGTCTGCTGACGAAGAACAAAGTCTACGAGTCGCCATGGTGCCGCTTAAGCAATGTAAAGAACTGGATGCACTTGATATTTACAATGTAGAAGAGCTGCAAACGTTCTATATCCCTCCCAGGCGAGAAAGCGAAAAAGCAATTCTATTCTACCGCTCTGAAGAAACCAAAGTGGAGAAAGAGATCTGGCATGGTGCGGATCCTACACTTGATAGGCTTCAGCCCATCCGTCTCCCCAGATATTATACAGAAGGCTTGAAAAGGTTGCTGAAACGCCAAGGGATATCCTTCAAGCAGACCATTCGAAAAGCTAAGTTCTATGACAAGGTCTGGAACGTTCCCGGGACTCAACGCAAACTGCCTAGTGGGAGAATGGAGACGAAAGGGCTTGGATACATCCGGTCAAAGAAACGAGAGCTACTAAACGGTTGCTATGTCGTGTATGACTTCGATGAAGAAGCAGATGCTCAACGGGAGGACGCTAATCCTGAACCAATAAAAGTTCCTGATGCAAAAATGCCCAGTCCGTCGTTCGAGGAACAAATGGACAGGCTTATAAGGGAAGCTGGTCAAAAAGTCCGAGACGATCACAACCGCGAAATGGCCATCTACGAGAAAGCCAAAACGCAACGCCTTCTTTAACAGGCCGTGAAAGATGAAAGTGCCGCCTCCTGTCAACCTATTATAAAAAAGGCTCGACGCAGAGGTAGAAATAAGTCGAAAAGCGAAAAAGGTACTCAACAGCAACGAAGCGGGACTAAGAAGCCACGCAAGCGGGAATCGAGCGGTTCTGATCTATCCCTCATGAAGAAAATGGGTCGAGCGTACTCATTTCCTCGGGACAAGACGAACAAGATACTTGATCTTGCTCTAAAACATCAGATGCTTACACTGCCGGAGTCCAAAATCCCCGAACAAGCAGGCGAAGTCTCTCATCCAAACTATTGCTCTTATCATCGAGTAATAGGGCATCCTCTCGAAGACTGCTTCACCTTCAAGAATTGGGTCGAAGATCAGTATCAGCTTGGCAAGTTCGCTCTATCTGACAACTGGAGGGTAACACCGCCACAGAAGCACAAACCCAAGGCCATGGAAGAAAAACCAGTCCCACATTGGGATTGGAAGCGAATTCGTACTTGTCACATGATAACAATATCAAAAGAAGAGCCCGAGGACATGGATGACCTTCCTTGGTGCTTTGAAAATAGCAACGACGAGGTAATCTCAGAATTCCCACCAGCGCCAAAAGAGCTGGAAGATGGAATCCATACCACTGTAGACAACCTCAAGAAAATTGAGTTAGGAACGGAAAACGATCCGCGACCGACATTCATTAGTGAGCTGCTGTCTGAAGAAAAGGTGGCTTCGTTGAAAGACTTTCTTATGCAGCATAAAGATTGCTTCACATGGAACTATTCCGAAATGCCGGGATTAGATCCAGAATTGCTGTGCACAAATTGGCAATATCCCCGGACGTCAAGCCGGTCAAACAAGCACTAAGAAGAATGTGGCTCGAGCTTGAGATGAGTATCAACGCCGAGGTCCAGAAGCTGATCGACTCTGGCTTCATCCAAGAAGTCCAGTATCCCGAGTGGATCGCCAACATCGTCCCGGTGATGAAGAAAAATGGGACAGTGTGCATATGCGTGGATTTCCGGGATCTCAATAAAGCTTGCCCGAAAGATGATTTCCCAGTGCCAGTCACCGAACTGATGATAGACAATACGTCCACTCATGAGGTTTTCTCCTTCATGGACGGCTCATCAGGGTATAATCAAATAAAGATGCATCCCGAAGACCAGAAGCACACCGCCTTCAGGATTCCTTTAGGTATATTCTGCTACAAGATGATACCCTTCGGTTTAAAGAACGCCGGTGCCACCTACCAAAGGGCCATGACGAAGATCTTCGATGACCTTATACACGAAGTCGTCGAATGTTATATCGACGATCTCGTGGTTAAAAGCAAATCATACGAGTAACATCTTGAGCATTTGAAGACCGTATTTCGACGCCTTCGGCAATACAACTTGAAGATGAACCCTCTCAAGTGTGCATTCGGAGTTTCCTCAGGCAAATTCCTAGGGTTCATCGTCCGACATCGAGGTATTGAGATAGATCCGTCAAAGATCAAGGCGATTATGGAAATGCCTCCGCCAAGGACTCTCAAACAGCTGCGGTCTCTCCAAGGGAAGCTCGCGTATATACGGCGATATATAGCCAACCTTTCAGGCAAGTGCCGTCCTTACAGCCACCTGATGAAGAAGGGAACTCATTTCGTCTGGGATAAAAAATGCCAAGGTGCGCTATACGAAATTAAACAGTACCTGCAGAATCCGCCAGTGCTGGCTGCTCCGGTCAAGGGAAAGCCCCTCATTCTTTATACGACCACCCTCGAAGGTTCCTTAGACGCATTATGGGCACAAGAGAACGATCAAGGGAAGGAGAGAGCTCTCTATTACTTGAGTCGATTTCTACTGAGGGCAGAAAGCAACTACTCCCCCATTGAAAAACACTGCCTGACGTTGATCTTCGCGATAACAAAGCTCAGACACTATGCGTTGGCGCATGAAGTTCATCTCATTTCGAAGGTGGACCCCCTTAAATATTTAATGTCGAAGGCCATACTGACAGGTCGACTCGCTAAATGGGCCCTACTCTTGATGGAGTTCTCAATAACGTATCAACCTCTCAAGGCAGTGAAAGGCCAGGCCATCGCCGACTTCCTCGCTGAGCATCCGATACCTGCCGATTCTCCTTTGAATTGCGATCTTCCAGATGAACATGCATTTGATGCGATCGATGGTGGTGATAACCGATGAGAGCTTTATTTCGATGGAGCATCTTCCATGAAGAAGCGCAAACAAAGTACCCCTATAATCAAATCGGGGGTAGGACTCATCTTTGTAACTCCACAAGGAGGGATAATGTGCTTTGCTTTCTCCCTAACAGAGCCGAGGATAAACAATGAAGCCAAATACGAAGTTTTGATAGCAAGCCTCGAGATCGCTATCGACATGGGAATTGAAAACCTCCTCATATATGGAGACTCCCAGCTGGTCGTTAGTCAAATAAACGGCGACTACCAAACGTGCAAACCGGAGTTGGTGAAGTACGGTGAAAAGGTGCAACAACTGTTGACCCAAATTCCTTCCTATACTTTGGAGAACATACCGCGCACGGAAAATAGAAAAGCGGACGCATTGGCCAAGCTCGCTAAAGAACTGGCTGACGAGAACCTCGATGACGTCAAAATCGTGGTACAAAGCCGTCGGGTACTTGCCCCAGTGGAAATATCTCCGGAATCATCCGAAGAAAAAGGAACGAGTGAGCAGACGACCCTGCAAATAAAAGATCGGGAAAATACCGAGGATTGGAGAGAAGTCTTTATAGACTACTTCAAATACCGTCGAACGCCCGAAGTTGCGTCCTCACGACATCAGCTTATGAAACGAGCTCTGTCTTTCGCCTTCGTCAATGATACTCTGTACAAGAGATCGTTTGATTCTCTGTGATTGAGATGCCTAGGACCTGCTGAAGCGGAAAGAGTCATTCAGGAAGTTCATGACGGACTCTGCGGTTCTCACCAAGCAGGCTCGAAGATGAAGTTGAAGATTAAACGGATGGGTTACTACTAGCCCACGATGATCCGGGATTGCCTCGAATATGCGAAGCAATGCCACTCATGCCAAATTCATGGGGACTTCATCCACCAGCATCCAAATCCACTCCATCCAACGGTGGCTAGCTGGCCATTCGAAATGTGGGGAACCGACATAGTCGGCCCTATCGAACCAGCATCGTCCAGGGGACATCGATTCATCCTAGCAACGACTGACTACTTCTCCAAATGGGCAGAAGCAGTACCGTTGAGGGAAGTGAAGACGGAGAATATCCTCTATTTCTTCAAGACGCACGTCATATATCGGTTTGGAACTCCGCGACGGATCATCTCCGATAACGGGCCAGCTTATAGAAGCTACAAGATCAGTCGCTTCGCGCAACAGCATAATATAGACTGGAGATATTCTTCAGTTTATAATCCACGAGCTAACGGTCTAGCCGAGGCCTTCAACAAGACCTTGACAAAGATCATGAAGAAAACGGTGTCCCGAAATAAGAAGGACTGACACGAGAGACTGCAAGAGGCTCTCTGGGCGTATCAAACTACGTTCAAGACAGCCACGAACACAACGCCATATGCGTTGGTATTCGGTACAGAAGCGGTACTCCCCCTCGAGATAGAGTTACCCTCTCTACGAGTGGCAGTCCACTACGAGCTAACAGATGAAGAAAACGCTCACCTTCGGCTTGAGGAGCTTGATGCCCTTGACAAAACCCGGCTCATAGCGCAACAAAACCTGGAGGCTTATAAAGCAAAGATGCGCTCGTATGAAAAATTGACCCGGCCGAGGACACCCCGCCAAGGCGAACTCGTGCTAGTGATCAAGAGGCCTATGATCCCTAATCGCGCCAAGCGGGGAAAATTTGAGCCAAACTATGAAGGCCCGTACATCATAGATAAGGTCTACCAAGGTGGAGCCTATCTACTCATGGATATGCAAGGTGAAAGGCCTTACAGGCCAATAAATGGCCGATTCCTAAGGAATTACTACGCTTAGCGAGTTACTGCCTAGGTCAATGATAGATGACGACGACTATATCCGCTCGCTATCTTCCTAAGCTCGAGCTTTGTAAGCAGTAGCCAGCCTTCTCCTGGACGGACCAAAACGTCCTTAAACTAATGACGGACCGAGATGTCCTTAAACTAATGATGGACCGAAACATCCTTAAACTACTACCGCAGCATCCTTAGGCTGACGAGATGAATAAAAAAAAATAAAAAAAATATATAATAAATAAAAACGGTATGTCCATAAGCAAAAAGGGCATAGATGAAAACCCGAAAGGGCTCCGTGAGTAAAAACAGCAGGGCTACCGGTGAGTGTTCGTGAAAACTCGAAAGGGCGCGACCTCGTAAAAAAAAAGAAGAAGAAAATAAAAAGAATAAAAAAAAACGGCATGTCCATAAGCAAAATGGGCACGGATGAAAACCCGAAAGGGCTCCGTGAGTAAAAACAGCAGGACTACCGGCGAGTGTTTGTGAAAACCCGAAAGGGCGCAACCTCGTTAGAAGACACTTATAGGGTCCTCTCGACCTTGTAAGGAGAAACCACCCGCGTGAGATCCTTTCGACTCATAAGGGAGCAACACACTTAGGGATCCCCATGATTCCTAAGGAGAAAATACACATGCGAGATCCTCATGACTCGTAAGGGGAACTCTCTTATGGGACCCTCACGGCTCATAAGATTTGAAAGTCTTAACTTACAGAGACCTAAACCTGTGCTTAAGCAACCCCCACAACCTCTAATACTGCCCTACAAGTGGTCCAATACCGGCTCTTGTATACAATCCACGGGCGCGAATAAACATTTCCCTAACCAAGTTTCATCCGTGATTGGGGATATGTGCGCATGATGAACAACCCTTATAAGTCCTCTCGACTTACAAGGAGAAAACCCTCTTGTAGGATCCTTATGACTTACAGAGGAACATACACTTAGGAATCCTCACGATTCTTAAGGGGAAAATACACCTATAAGATCCTCACGACTTGTAGGGAGAAATAACTTTGTGAGACCCTTACGGCTCATGAAGTCAAAAGCCTTAGTCGACAGGACCTTAACCCTGGTCACTAAGCCACCTTTATTCGACATCGACAGAGGTAGATGATGATTCGCTCCTGGCAATATCCCAGTTGTAGCGGTGCTGATGCCGAAATTGATGTCTAAATTCAGATTTACGGCGAAAAGCCAGTAGGCCGCACATGCATATGAAATAGCCGAAATGATGGGGCAAGTTGCAATAAAAAGCAGCAAGTAAAAATGTATGCATTCAAAATAGCCGAAATGATTGGGCAACTCGCAATAAAAAGCAGTGAGTGAAAATAAAATAAATAGCCGAAATGATTAGGCACCGCGAAAAATAGCCGAAATGATTGGGCAATCGTGACCTGTGCGATATAAAAGCTGAAATGATAGAGCATCGCGAAAATAAAACAAAAAAAAGAAATGATAAAACTTTGGCCCTACAGTTGAGATCACATCGATCCCTGTATACAATCCAAGGGCGCAAACAAAGAGGGAACCATACTTTTCCAACAAGCTCCGCCAGAAAATGAAGCCAAATCTCGACGGTTCATCCCAACCCCGAAGAAACCAGTGTCTTCGGCAAAATCCTTCGACTCGAGGAAACAAGTGTCCTTGACGAAGAAAATCCTGATTCGCGTCGACTCGTAGAGAAACCAGTGTCTCCGCGGGAAATTCTCGATTCGTTTCAATACCAGGGAAACAAACATCCTTGGCAAATACCTCAATTCAGGGAAACAAGCATCCTTGATGAGAGCCTCCTGATTCGCGGCGACTCACAGAGAAACCAGTGTCTCCGTGGGAAATTCTCGATTCGTTTCAACACCAGGGAAACAAATATCCTTGGCAAATACCTCAATTCAGGGAAACAAGCGTCCTTGATGAGAGCCCCCTGATTCGCGTCGACTCGCAGAGAAACCAGTGTCTCCGTGGGAAATTCTCGATTCGTTTCAACACCAGGGAAATAAATATCCTTGGCAAATACCTCAATTCAGGGAAACAAGCGTCCTTGATGAGAGTCCCCTGATTCGCGTCGACTCGCAGAGAAACCAGTGTTTCCGTAGGAAATTCTCGATTCGTTTCAACACCAGGAAAACAAATATCTTTGGCAAATACCTCAATTCATGGAAACAAGCGTCCTTGATGAGAGCCCCCTGATTCACGTCGACTCGCAGAGAAACCAGTGTCTCCGCGGGAAATTCTCGATTCGTTTCAACACTAGGGAAACAAACATCCTTGGAAAATACCTCAATTCAGGGAAACAAGCGTCCTTGATGAGAGCCCCCTGATTCGCGTCGACTCGCAGAGAAACCAGTGTCTCCGTGCGAAATTCTCGATTCGTTTCAACACCAGGGAAACAAATATCCTTGGCAAATACCTCAATTCAGGGAAACAAGCGTCCTTGATGAGAGCCCCCTGATTCGCGTCGACTCGCAGAGAAACCAGTGTCTCCGTGGGAAATTCTCGATTCGTTTCAACACCAGGAAAACAAATATCCTTGGCAAATACCTCAATTCAGGGAAACAAGTGTCCTTGATGAGAGCCCCCTGATTCGCGTCGACTCGCAGAGAAACCAGTGTCTCCGTGGGAAATTCTCGATTCGTTTCAACACCAGGGAAACAAATATCCTTGGCAAATACCTCAATTCAAGGAAACAACCGTCCTTGATGAGAGCCTCTTGATTCGCGTCGACTCACAGAGAAACCGGTGTCTCCGCGGGAAATTCTCGATTCGTTTCAACACCAGGGAAACAAATATCCTTGGCAAATACCTCAATTCAGGGAAACAAGCATCCTTGATGAGAGCCCCCTGATTTGCGTCGACTCGCAGAGAAACCAGTGTCTCCGTGGGAAATTCTCGATTCGTTTCAACACCAGAGAAACAAATATCCTTGGCAAATACCTCAATTCAGGGAAACAAGCGTCCTTGATGAGAGCCCCCTGATTCGCGTCGACTCGCAGAGAAACCAGTGTCTCCGTGGGAAATTCTCGATTCGTTTCAACACCAGGGAAACAAATATCCTTGGCAAATACCTCAATTCAGGGAAACAAGCGTCCTTGATGAGAGCCCCCTGATTCGCGTCGACTCGCAGAGAAACCAGTGTTTCCGTGGGAAATTCTCGATTCGTTTCAACACCAGGGAAATAAATATCCTTGGCAAATACCTCAATTCAGGGAAACAAGCGTCCTTGATGAGAGCCTCCTGATTCGCGTCGACTCGCAGAGAAACCAGTGTCTCCGCGGGAAATTCTCGATTCGTTTCAACACCAGGGAAACAAATATCCTTGGAAAATACCTCAATTCAGGGAAACAAGCGTCCTTGATGAGAGCCCCCTGATTCGCGTCGACTCGCAGAGAAACCAGTGTCTCCGTGGGAAATTCTCGATTCGTTTCAACACCAGGGAAACAAATATCCTTGGCAAATACCTCAATTCAGGGAAACAAGCGTCCTTGATGAGAGCCCCCTGATTCGCGTCGACTCGCAGAGAAACCAGTGTCTCTGTGGGAAATTCTCGATTCGTTTCAACACCAGGAAAACAAATATCCTTGGCAAATACCTCAATTCAGGGAAACAAGCGTCCTTGATGAGAGCCCCCTGATTCGCGTCGACTCGCAGAGAAACCAGTGTCTCCGTGGGAAATTCTCGATTCGTTTCAACACCAGGGAAACAAATATCCTTGGAAAATACCTCAATTCAGGGAAACAAGCGTCCTTGATGAGAGCCCCCTGATTCGCGTCGACTCGCAGAGAAACCAGTGTCTCCGTGGGAAATTCTCGATTCGTTTCAACACCAGGGAAACAAATATCCTTGGCAAATACCTCAATTCAGGGAAACAAGCGTCCTTGATGAGAGCCCCCTGATTCGCGTCGACTCGCAGAGAAACCAGTGTCTCCGCGGGAAATTCTCGATTCGTTTCAACACCAGGGAAACAAATATCCTTGGAAAATACCTCAATTCAGGAAAACAAGCGTCCTTGATAAGAGCCCCCTGATTCGTGTCGATTCGCAGAGAAACCAGTGTCTCCGTGGGAAATTCTCGATTCGTTTCAACACCAGAGAAACAAATATCTTTGGCAAATACCTCAATTCAGGGAAACAAGCGTCCTTGATGAGAGCCTCCTGATTCGCGTCGGCTCGCAGAGAAACCAGTGTCTCCGCGGGAAATTCCCGATTCGTCTCAACTTGCAAGATGAAACCTCAGGCAGCAGGGATTAAAAACTTGTTTCCTGAAAACTGGGACCCTGCAAGTCGGTCTAAAACGGTCTCTTGCATAATATTCATGGGTCTCACTCTCCAAAGTCAAATTTCGACAAGGAGGGAAACAACCGCTTACGGGTCCTCTCGACTCGTAAGAGGGAAAAATTCTCTTATAAGATCCTTATGACTTATAAGAGAAAACGCGCTTAGGAATCCTCACGATTCCTAGGGAGAAAATACACCTACGAGATCCTCTCGATCCGTAGGGAGAAAATTCTCTATGAGACCCTCACGGCTCATAGAGTTGAGAAGTCTTAGGCGGCAGATCTGAACCTGCGGCCTAAGCCATCGCTATTTCTTGAAGAAATCAAGACGCGTGCTCTATTATCTGTCAACCATGTTTACTAAGGTGGCATGCTGATAATAAAAGAAAGAAAAGGCGAAGAAGTGACACAAGACATTACAAAGAATGTGTATCTTTTATTCATAAACTTGATTGAGTACAAGATACATTGTGTTAAAGAATAAAAATATATATACATTTTTTTTATTTACAAGTACAAATGATACAAAAAGGGATAGCTACTGGGGTGGAAGTGTCTTTAACAAATCCGCAAGCTGCTCTCGCACTTCCTTCAGCGCCTCCTCCTGAGTGGCTGCCGCGGCCACTTCCGTTTCCACCTGGGCCCGCTGCTGCAAAAAGGATGAAAGTTGCTCCTCAGCCGCCTGCTGGGCTGCTTCCTGGTTAGGTGCATCCCGCTCGACAACGTCAAGCTGTTGCCTCAGTGATAACCTTTCGGAGAGGCATTGCAGAAGGCCCTCAAAGATAACCTTCAGCCGTGCAGCGTTGGCCTCCACCCGAGCATGCAATTGGGCAGATTTGCTCGAAGTCTCACCACGTTCCTTACGCCTCGAAGTAACTTCTTGTTCGAGATGGCGGAAGTAAGAAGCGCTCTGCTCAATCTACGCTGCTCTTTGATTGCTGGCGGCTAAGGTCTCGGGAGCGGGACGCATCGACTCCTGCTGATGCAGGCGAGCCTCGATCTCCCTGCAATAGTTAACCCAAGATGCGATGATGCCCTCGTCATGAAAGTTCACGAGTATCACCAGCATCGGGTTAACCGTCGTAGCGAAGTCTGCAGCAGATGTAGGAGTTTCAACGTCGAGTTCCTCGACGTAGTCACTCAACATGCGCAGACTATTCGCGGCGCCTTTTGAAGATGGACGTCTCAGGTAAGGACCTGCCGGCATTGTGATGCGAGGCTCGAAGGGCGCCGAGACCGGAACGATAGCTGAAAAGAAACAAGATATGATCAGATGACAGTTCAGGAAATAAAAAAGGGGGAGTTATCAATGTGATAGTCGCTGTACCAGCTGAGGCAGGTGGCAAGGCCGGAAAGGTCAGTGGCGCAGCCAATCTTTCATCCCCTCCTTCGATTTGTAGCACTGTAGTCGGGATGAGAAAAAAGTTAGAAGTAATTCCATCAATAAAAAAAAAGAAAGATATCAATGGAAATCATACTCACCAGTGCCACCAGAGGAAGAAGCGAGTTCAGATGGGAAGGAGAAGTGTGAGAGCAACACTTGATAGAGATGATCAAAAAGCACTCCTTAAAAGACACAGCAATACGACTTTAGTACATAAATTAGGCGGCTGAAAGATGAAACTAATAGGTTGCAAATCCATACCTTCCAGCATCTTCGATGGTATAAGAGAGGGCTGAGAAGTGACCATCGCCAAGGCAGTAGTTGACGGCGCTCCCTCGAGCAGTGGAGCATCGGCGCTGGCCGCACCTGCGTTAAAAAACATGGGTAAACCTGTCAGAAGCGATTGCAAGATAAAAAAGGGGGGACGGTAATCCAAAATTTACCTGATGAGCCTCCAGCCGAGACGGAGGCGTCTCCCTCCTCCATCGACATAAGACCACCACCCGTGGCCTCATCCCCAGACTCCACGGGGGCCGTTGTCGTGCTCGCGAGGCCAGGAGACGGCGGAGGGCCACAGGCAGGGAGAGCTATGACCGGAGCATTGCCAGACTCCTGAGAAAGAGCGGTTGGCTCGTCTTCAGGGATCATGTCCACCTCGCCCGCTACTCCCTCGGGTTCAGCAGTAGCGGTTGTCTCATCTACCGTCACCATAAGGTCATCGGTCTCAGGCGCTTCGCCCGCTGCTACCTCGGGCTCGGCATCAACCACTTGCTCAGGCATAGTAGACGTGACCATTTTGTCAGCCACTATCTCGGGCCCAGCAATCTCGGTTGCGTCGTCCGTCATCGGCTTGGGCTCGACCAATGCCTCTCCCTCTGGCTCCTCAGGTTCGACAGTCTCCGCCTCCCCCTCGGTTGGACTTGGCCCTGCAGGATGGGATATATAAGAACCAGCAGCTTCATAATTCTTACAACAAAATTCTGAAAGAAATATTACCTGAGGCGGACTTGTCATTAGCCTCCCTATTGGCGCGAACCGCCTGTCTATGAGCTGTAGACAAGGCGACCGGGGGCTCTTCTGATGGAGTATCGGCACAAGGGACGGTGCTTGGGCCCGCTCCAATGGCCAAAGCTGCCCTGCGTGCCTTCGCTTCGTGCCTTGACCGCTTCCTCTCCTCCCGAGCTGTCGCGATGGACCTCTTCGACGCTTCCTTCATCAATGCGTCGTCGTCCTCGTTCAGAGATGCCTCCAGAGCCTTTAAGGCATCTCTCATCGGCTCTTCAAGTCGGGCGTCTCGTGGTAGTCCCAAGGAGGTAGAAACATCGGCGACTGGCCCGGGAAGAGTCTCCGCGTCACCTGGCAGGATCGGCATTGAGGTCCCTGCGATAAAAAGGGAGAGGTTAGATCGACCATAATACAAGGAAAATGAAAACTCGATGAATCAAAACTTACTAAGGCCTAAGGACGCTCTAAGACGTTCCTCCTCTTGGAAAGTCTTGAGGGAAGCGGCAATGGCTTCTTCAGTGGTGATGCCTGTTGAGAGAAAAGAAGGAAAAATGTTAGTCAGAGGCAATAATAAAGATATGATGCAGTAAAAATGCGACTAGTGATTACCTGATTCCGCAAGCTTAGCCAGCCACGCGTCGCGCCTCGCCAACCACTCAGAAGCTACGAGGGCGGCCTCCAAGTCTGTGTCATCCGGCGGCATGACTAATCCCTCGTTAGTCCCATATTCACTCAGGCCCTCACCATAGGGAGCGTGGGGTTCCTGACCGAACGCGACGTCTGCGGCGAAGAGTGACTTCTTTTTCTTCTGCCCGCCAACTCTAGGTGCACGCGGGATCGACTTACGCTTAGCAGCCACCTTAGGACGGCGGGTCCCGATGTTCGCACCCATGCCAGACTCCGGCGAGGCCACAACCACTGTCTCCACTGGAGCACAGGGCGCTGGAGGTGCATCCGCAATATCGGGGAGCGGCAATCCGTGCGGAGGACTTTGCGCACGCGGTGGCTCGGCTCTAGCATCTTTTAGAGGGGAAACTACTGGGGTCCTTGGCACTAAAGGAGCATTGCGGTCGCTACCTGGAGGCGTACCCTTACGGTCGACCAGCAATCGCCTTTCCTCCTTTATAACGGCTCCCGTCGAATGACTGTACCATTCTGTATATACCCTGAGGAGTCGTGGGGCGCAAGCCGGTTCACTGATAAAGAAGTGGGAGCCCGTGTTTAGACGCATGAAATGATGCAGCACGCTCTCCATCCCTTCTTCGGTTGCAGCAGGTTCCGATAAGAAAGCCTCCAGCGGTACCCCTTGATTGTAGCTCAGCTGTTGGGTGAAACGATGCGGGTTATATCTCATGAAAATCGCCGCCCCGTTCTGCCTAAACACCAAGAAGCCCGGTCTGATAGAATATAAGTGGAGGGTCTCCCGGGCCGTCAAAACTGAAGCTTCATCCTTGAAAGTGTCTTGCAATGGCCGCACTGCAGTGGTAGACGCCTTTCCAATAGTCAACACCTTGTCGACGAAAGACACACCGGCTCCAACGGTGTGGGGGCGAAGGAGTAAACCCCTGGCATTTCGTGGCGATGGACTCACAATCGATGCGCCAATCAACTGTATGATGCGAGGGAAGCTGCACCTGTCGTAGAACGAGGGCCTTTTGTGCATGCCGAAGACACCTGATCTGTGCAGCTTGAGCCATGATATGAAGTAGTGCATCGGGAAGATCACATGCAGTACCCCAGGCTCATTAGCATCCGCCGCTCGACTGAGGCCGTGGTACAAATGTGCCAAGCCGGCTATCCCAACGGCTACCTTTACCCCGATGGTCATCCGGGTAAAATACAGAGGGCCGCATATGGCGAGAATGCATTGGGAGCGCAAACTAACTCAGCCATAGCCCAAGAAATCCTAAGAAAAAGGCCTCCTCGTCCATCCCAGGGGCCGCAATTTCCGCAAAAGACATGGTCGGGGAGTTAGGAAGGAAAAAACCCTTTTGGTCTATTTCCTTCGCCGGTAGGTTATCCAAACCTAGACCGAAAGGGTCCTCGAGGGTGGCGAACTTGGCAGCTTCCGCCGAAAGGATGCTTGAGTGAAGGAACCGGGCAATGAAATCCTCAAAACTAACTCCGCGGCTCCCACGCTCAATGAAAAGGGCCTCTTAGATGTTCAATACCTTGATCAGACTTGGGAATTGGTGTTGAACAGCATTCTCCGGCGTGAGGCCCCTTACCGCCGGCTTGGCACCGAAGACATACTCGTCTGTTGGAAGCAACTCCTCATAATGCTCCCCTATAACCGGTAAACCGAAGACTTCTGTGAACTCTTCCAGAGAAATTGACACTTCCCGATCCATTGCAAGGAAACTGTGAGTGGGGATGTTCCACTGCTCCAAGAAGGCCTTGAACCACCAGGTGGGAAGCGTGGGATACTGGAAGAGGGAGACGTAGACTGCGGTGTACAAACCTAACCTTATCAACTGCGACTTCTTCGTCGACAGGATATACCGAGCCCATGGCAGGTAGCCGATCGGGTGGCGGGGGATCAGACCTATGTTGTATGATTGCCCCAAGGTCTCGCCTCGCCTTGACAGATACGGCGTCCCAGAATATCTAAAACCATAGGATGCTGGACCGGGATTGCATCTATGGCCGGATGAAGAAAGCCCTTCGATGTCCAATCAACCATCTCCATGGCGTACTGCACCGGGGGTGGGCTGGCGTAGTGGATTGCCGTAATAGGTTCTGACGGTACTGCGCACATGAAGCTCCGTCGACCCATGATGATTTGATTGTACCACGACCCCCAAAGGTGGAGACTCTTATATTCCGGGTCGTGGTCCTTAATCATGGCTAAGACTTCGCGGTCCAAAGGCGCTTTAGGGAACCCTTCCTCCGAGCGAGCAAACGGGAATGAGGTGTCGAGAGACATGATCGCTGCAAGTGAACAGAAATTAGCCGTTAGTGTTATAATTCCAACGCTTGGCGTTTAAATTTTTTTTCCCGCTAATTAATTAATTAAATTAAAAATTAATTAAATTAAAATTAATTAATTACACCACATGGCAGTGCAGTGGGTGGGAGACGGAGGGGGACCCACAAAATCTGGATGACAATACGTCAGTTAATAAGACAACCTCATCATTGGATGAGATTGTCAGTTGGTCCCCAAGAAAATATTCCCATTAATAATAAAAAAATCCCTAGAGACAAGGAGAAAATCTCCTCTTTCAGAGCAAAGCTTTGTCACAGAGTGACACTTGTCAAAACTCTGGTCTCAGGGGAATAAGATTCCTTAATAGAGCCTAGCTCTGTGATGATGATGAGAAAGTTTGTTTAAACTCCTAAAGAAATTAAAATTTTTGAAGACTTTTAGGAGTTCTTCACTTTTAGATCAAAAAGATCTATTTTTGGATCCATGAGCAAAGCTCTGCTTATGGGTTAAAACCCATGAACAAGATCTCTGTAGATCTATGGATTCGTGAGAGCAAAGCTCTGTTGGTGAAACCCCAAAGGGGATTTCTTTAGATCAAAAGATCTATGAGAGCAAAGCTCTATTGGTTAATTAAAATTAATTTAATCTAAGATTAATTTTACCTAAAGTTTTCTAACTTGGAAACAAGAGTAAAGCTCTGAAGTTCTTAAGCAAGAGCAAAGCTCTAGAAATCGAAATCTAGAAAATGGTGAAGATTTTTCTAAGGGCCAGGGGTCCTATTTATAAGGCGCTTGCGTCCCTTCAGCTCACCCGTTGATCCAACGGTCAGGATCTTGCCACCGCTGCACTCACGTGCGCGCCACGTGAGCGCAACGGTGGGAGGGCATTTGTTTCCCCCAATCAGAGCAAAGCTCTGTTTGAATTTCAAAATTCAAAATTCGAAGCAACGCTTCAGATTCTTTGCGCTGCGCGCAACGCGCCACGTGTCAAAAGCTGATACATCAGCGCAGCGCCCAAGGCAGCACGCCCAATCAGAGCAAAACTCTATTTAAAACAAAATTAAAGGAAGCAACACTTCAGTTGCGCAAGCACTGCGCTGTGCGACACGTGTCAGCGCAGATGCGCAAGCGCAGTTGCGCAAGCACTGCGCTGCGCGACACGTGTCAGCGCAGATGCGCTAGCGCAGCTGTGCTGCGCTTTGCGCTGCAAGACATGTGTCAACGCAGTTGCGCCGCGCTTTGCGCTGCTTGACACGTGTCACGCGCTGGGGCGTTTGCGCCAAACAGAATTAAATTCTAGCAAGATTTTTCTGTTCTTGTTAAAACTAGAAGATTGCCTTCTGTAAAACAGAAGCCCTTGGATCAAAGATCCAACGGTGGGGAAAATTCCCCAAATCACTTAGAGAAAGATCTCTTTAACAAATTTAACAAATTTATGGGCACTATATAAAGACCCCTAGACCTCAAATCAAAGGCATCAACATTGGTAAGAAATCAAGAACTAAAAACAGAGAGAACTCTGAAGAAATTTCAAGAAGAGAAAGGTAAAAGACCTTTTAGATAGAAGAATTTCTTCTAATAGATCATTGATCTAAGAACAAGATCAATGATCTTCAATAAAAAACAAAAAAAAAATAATAGTGCTTTGCACTTATGAACCATTGGTTCTCTGTGATCAAGAAAAATAAGAAACATTTGTTTCCTTTGATCTAAATTGGATCAAGAAATCAAGCAGTGCTTTGCACTTCTTTTATGAACCATTGGTTCTGGAATCTAAAAGATTCTTAAGTTAATAGTGCCCTGCACTTGCAGAATTGCGCTGTTGCGCTCTTGGGTTGGCGCAAGCCACCAGTGAGCGCCACGTGTCAACATCTGAACCACTTGCGCTATGCGCTTTTGAAATAGAGCCTTGCTCTCTGAAACTGGCGCAACTCACCACAGCGCGCCACGTGTCAGCAGCGCAAGCGCAGCGCATTGGCGCAGCGCACTGCGCTTGCATGACACGTGTCCTCACCATAAGCGCTTGTGCTCTTTGATTGGCGCAAAGCGCCTGACAAATGCAATGCATTTGTTTTGCTAAAGGGCCAGGCCTAAATCAAAAAGACCTAGTAGGCCAAAATAAATTGCAAAGCAATAAATGGGAAGAGCCTAGATAAAATTGATGCTCTGCATCTTTTATAAAAGGGCAGAGCCCAAGTAAAATTGATGCTCTGCATCATTTATAAATGAGCAGAGCCCAAAACAAATTGATGGGCAGAGCCCAAACAAAAATAAAAAGTAGTGCAATGCATTAATTAAACACGGGCAAAGCCCTAGCACAGGTCTAATAGACCAAAAACAAAACGTTAAATATTCTCAACTGGACTTAGCCCAATCATGGCCGTAAGTCCTCAAATTAAATTGACTGAGCAAAATTGCTCTCCTAAATCAATTTACCTCCGGTTCGAGGGTACATCTCCGAACTCCTCCGACACCTATCGTTGTAATCCTTCAACGACGTCAGAAAGGCGACGGGTCCCGACAACCACACATCGATACGGACTGCGGGGTCCTTAAACTCGTGGACCGAAACGTCCTTAAACTAATATTCATCCCAAAATGGGAATGTTGGACCGAAATGTCCTTAAACTAATGCTCGTCCCCAAATAGGAACATGGACCACCACGTCCCTAAACTGGAGCATGGACCGAAACGTCCCTAAACTAATATTCGTC
Organism: Agapanthus africanus; assembly: GCA_030015575.1. Lineage (NCBI taxonomy): Eukaryota > Viridiplantae > Streptophyta > Magnoliopsida > Asparagales > Amaryllidaceae > Agapanthus > Agapanthus africanus. The sequence goes on along the minus strand of JASDDO010000019.1, from coordinate 810,583,513 downwards.
CCAAAATGGGAATGTTGGACCACCATGTCCCTAAACTGGAAATGGACCATTATGTCCCTAAACTGGAAATCGACCGCAATGTTATTAAACTAAACAATAGGGCCAATTGCTCTCTTGTTGGATCTAAACGATCCCGTTAAGTTGATTTTAGTCTGGAAATTAGACTAACGTATCCTTAACAAACGTTTAAGTCGATCTTAGCCTCAAAAATGGCTAACGTATCCTTAAACCAAAACCCCAAACCCAAATCTAAGAAAATACGGATTTGGACTAATCCACGTCCTACGGGTGACGGCATAACCTAGTCTCCGAATACAATCCACGGGAAATCACAAACAAAACAAACACACACGACACGAAGTGAAATTCTGGAGAAGGAGAAAGTTGTTACTGCGATGCGGTAGCGTAATTAACTGCAGGGGCTTGCGCTTGCAGGGAAGAGCGTCCCCACAATCCAAAACCCCTCAAGCGAGGGGGAATCTGACGAAGTCTGCTACATCGGCCGCATCCGTCTAAACCTCCGATACACGGTGCCATAAATCAACTTGGTATCTTCGGAGAGGTGGACGGATAAAACCAAATAGCATCTGCCCCGAATTTCAGGCAAGACGACGTCTCGGCCGCCGTTCGGAAGGGAACATCCCTTAATTAGCATTTAATTCTATCAAGTCATAAGGGCTTTCAAAGCTTATCACGTGTTGGCACGTGACCCCTCCTCATTCAGAATTTTAATTCTGTCTTTTAACTGGGCTAAAGACCATCACGTGTCAGCACGTGACCCTTGGTCACGTGTGTGCACGTGATGCCCCATTGGAGTCTTTCCTTAGCCATTTGTTTACACTTTTGCTTGATTAGAATTTAATTCTGTAAAGAGATCACATGTCAACACGTGACCCTTGGTTACGTGTGAACACGTGATACCTCATTGAGGTAATTTCTGATTTTTAATCAGGGAACAAATGCCCCCACAGTGTTGCTCTCACGTGTCTGCACGTGAGTGCAACGCTGTCACTTTTGTGACCGTTGGATCTGTCTAGGGAATAGGGGAGATGAAATGTTTCCCTTCATATCCTATAAATGCCCGTGTCCCTTCAGAAGCGCCTCCACTTTGCTCATCTTCTTCCTTGCTAACTTTTTCCCTTTGAGAATTTAATTCTCTTTTCCAGAGCTTAGTTCTCTGTTTTGAAAATTTCCAAAGTTTAACTCTGTCAAAAGATTTCCTTTTCTCAGGTAAAGATCTTGAACGGTTGAAGGACTTTGCAGAAATCTTCGTTGGATTTTAGATCCACATCAGGGTTTTTCCCTTTAACAAGAACCCATTTTTTGAAAGTTCTTTAAAAAGAAAACCATTCAATCCTTAAACAATAGACCTCGCTAGGGTTTCTCTGGTCTTTAGGGGTCAATGGTGGTGTTTGTCTTTTCCATGGAATTTAATTCCATCTCAAAGAGCTTTGGCTCTTGAAAAAAAGTTTCTGGGAATTTAATTCCCCCTTTTCAAAAGGAATTTAATTCTTATGAAGAACTTAGTTCTTCCCAGTGAACTCCTTGGGGTTTTTCTTGCCCTGAGCTGTTTCTTTGCAACAAAAAAGAAGAGATTTGCAATAGGGTTTTCTGGAAATTTAATTCCCTTGCTCTGTTTTATTCTTCGCAGAGTCCAAGATGGATTTCTTTTTGGGGAATACGTAGGGTTATTTGAAATTCACTGTTCATTTATTGATAATCTTCTTTCTGTCTCATTGTAATTACTTTGCCTCATCATTAGCAAGCCGCTCTCTTGATTTTGTGGGACCTATGTGTTTTGTAACCAATGGTCCCATAAAATGAGTCCCCTGTCGCTTTCTTCCACTGTCTTTTTATATATATACATTTATAAACATATGTATATATACTGTTGGCTTCGCTTTAACAGTTTCCCCTTCTTTTATTTCAGGTACAATGACTTCTGTTCCATACTTCCCCTTCACTCGCTCGGAAGCTGCTTTTCCTCAGTCACCGTCTGACGAGGAAGTAATGGCTATAATTAGGGCTCATGACCCGAATCGCACCAACTTGCTTCTGTGGGGGACCTGGTACGGTCACATCATCTGCGGCCGCCGCAGTTTTCTTTGTGAGATACCGACGGAGCCTACCTATCCATTCCTGCCGATGGATCCTCCAAGGACTGTCTTTGCTGTGGAGATGCCGAATTGGACCCCTATGGGACGGCTTGAGCCTTCAACCACTGGTATTCCGAACCATCCGGTACCGGCTATAGATATTTTGGGGCGCCGCATTTGCCAGGGCGAAGCCCAGCCATGGGGGCAGATTTACAAGATAGGGCTTACCCCTCGACACCCCATGGGCTACCTTCTTTGGGTTCGTTACATCCTGTCCGCCCATCGCGCGCGACTGCAGAGGGTTGGGCTCTATCAGGCGATATATGCATCCCTCTTCCACTACCAATCTCTTCATGTCTAGTGGGTCAAGGCCTTCTTGAACCAATGGAATCTTCCCACCAACACCTTCCTTCTAGGGGACCGCGAAGTTTCAATTTCCCTGGAAGAATTTCGCGAGATTTGCCGGTCAGGGGGACACTTTATAAAGAATTGCTGCCTCCCGATGAGTATGTCTTTGAAACCGAGCCTGCAATGCTTGACGGCCTATCTACCGAGAACGCCGTCCGCCACAAGCGCCCGAGTTTGATCAAGACCCTGGGTATTTTTGACAAACTGTTCACAGAGTCAGAGGAGCAGGGCGTCACTTTTAAAAGTTTTATTTCTTGCTTCCTTCGCGAGGGTGTCTGATTGAGTGAATTCTCGGTTCGTGTCGGTAGAAAATGTATAGAAATCACAACCAAAGAAATTTTTTTGACCGCAATCAATAACGGTGTCGATTGTAGCGCGTTAGCGAGTGCGGATCGTCCACAGGGAAAGTGTGATCCGTTCGTAATTGAATTAGATGAATTGAATATTAAAGAAAAGAGAAAAAACAATTCAATTCAAGATTTATAAAATTGAAGTTCAAGAATTATCTAGATCTAAATCTAAAATCAAGAAAACATTTAAAATCAAGAATTAAGAATTGATGATATCCAATCCAAATAGTAATCAAGAATCGAAATGAGGCTCGTAGGAATCGATCGAATCTATAGACGTGATGAAATCTATTGACTACGTTTTCTTATCCATCGATGATTTGATACTAGATCGATGATGATCAACGAGAATTAGGGATTTCTTGCAGAAACTAGAGTTTCATCATCTATCCCTTATCCTTTCGTTGATTTCATTCACATTCTAGCCTCTAGTAAATTCAAGAATCGATCGTGGATCCCTAATTAAGAGCGAACACAATCAAAGCATCGCTCGAAACTAGGTCGTCGATTCTTCAATTTACTAAGGTTTACAAAACTCATAGGACTTAAGAATCGTTTCAAGATTTGTAACATCATCATCTATTGATTCTCTCGACTCCTTCACGAGCGGAGTTTTACTCAAACATCATAACAAGAAACACAATCAAAAATTGAGATCGAATCATGATGCAAGAATGTAAAGAAAGCAAGATAAAAGAATTTCACCTTTTATTTATCAACAATTTCGTTACAATTCTCTCAAGAACTACAATGAGGAAAGAACTCGATCGTCGATTTGGCTTCGCTCATCTTCGTGAGTCGCGGATCGTCTTGGATCACTTGCTCGGATGAAGATCGGCTTCACTCCTAAAAGGTTGAAAGCTTCTCGCTTGAATTGTACTCGGGGATCTTGATTTTGGCTTGGATTTTGGATTACGGTTAGGTTTTTGAATGCACAAGTTGTGTCACTCAACTTGTGGGAGGAATGGTTAATGAAGTAATGAACAACCCAAAACCCTAGATCTAGGTTTCCTTTTATAACCATCTCAACCCTAGATCTAGAATTCAAATTTCAAATTTCCCTCCAAAATGAACCACTTTTCCCTCCAAAATGAACAACTTTTCCCTCTAAAATGAACCACCTCATTTGAATTTTCCCTCCAAAATGAACTATCTCATTTGAATTTTCCCTCCAAAATGAGGTTGTTAGAAAGAATCTTCTAGAAGAAGTTTGTTGGAGGGAATATTCTAGAATGAGCTTGTTACAAGGAGGCTTCTAGAAGAAGGTTGTTATAAGGAGGTTTCTAGAAGAAGGTTGTTATAAGGAGGCTACTAGAAGAAAGTTGTTGGAGGGAATATTCTAGAATGAGGAATATTCTTGGGTAAGGTTGTTAGGCCGAGCCTTCTGGATGAAGCCACGTGGAATTCTGGAGTCTTCTGGAAGCTTGTCTGTTACAAGGAAGCCACGTGTGAAAAACTGAAGCGCTGACGTCATCAATGCGCCGTGGATCCGCATCGAGAAGGGCCTATTGGCCGCGGATCCGCGGCCCAATAGAAGGCTCTGTACATGAAATTTCCTGTGTTGCTTGCTGTTGGCTTTAGTGATGTTTCCTGATGTGTGGAATCTTTTAAATATTTCTTGATCACTGCCAGATTTCAAGTCTTGGACTTGGCGTATTTATCTCAGCACTTTTAACTGTTTTGGCTCTTTTCCTGGAATTTCTTATACAGATTCTCGAGACAAGTGTTGCGCTATACAAAGATTATGCGATGCAATGATAAACACTTAATTTCCCTCAGAAATGTCGGTTTTAATATACAGCACAAGAAATTTTGTATTTTACGGCTGTTTTGCTAATATGTGCTATATTAATACCGAACACCTATAGATGAGTGCAAATGGTAGGGAAATTGTCATGTTAAAAATACATTATTTTCGACTGATCAAATTCCCCCAAACTTATTTTCGGTCGTCTCGAGCGAACTGTTTTATTAAAAAGAGAAGGAGAAAATAAAGAAAGAGAAAACTAACTAGCACACTTTCGTAGGCAACACGATTGCACTGAGCACGTGCAACAAGCCTTTAAACCTCTAGGTGTCCCTAGTATGAGGAGTATTGTCTCCTGAGGGTTTTCAGCGGATTGCACCCACAAAATCCAATAATAAAAGAAAGACTGTGAAAATTACATTTAAAGATAAGAATTGTAAAAGAAAGACTTTGAAAATTAGGGTTTCCAACTATGCTAGCTTTTCGGTTGTCATGAGCCCTATCTTAATAGTCATGAAAAGATGTCAGAAATCACATAACCCCTCAATAAAATATCGTCTTATTCTTCATTCCTATCTTTCTTCCAAATATCGATCATATAACCCTACGTGTGTGTAAAGAACATCCCTACACCCGGAGAATTCAGTTCAAGCTATCATACTCTTGTCCATCTGCCTCAGTACTTTTTAATTAATGAATATTTAGCTAAATTTGCTCACACACTTTCATGCGACCGTTAATACTTCTTGAGGTACTAACCGACCGATTACTCATATGCTTGCTTATTTGGTGTTTTTCCTCGTCTTGCACTACCTAAGGCTTAGCAGTGACTCCCAGACCGGTTGGTCTAAGGCACTAAGTGAAGAGGCACCCTCGCTATATTTTTTTATTGCTGCCTTGGCGATAACAAAACCAGTGTCCATTTTTCTCACCATTTTTATATTTTATTCATTTTTTTTCCTTCATACATCGGCTTTTAGACAAGAGCATTTCAAGGTATCCTCTACTATCCTGGGCTTCAAGACGTGTGTAAGTGCGAATAGCAGGGTATCAACGTTCAAAATGTTTGGCTTCCAGAATAGGAACTATTTTTCAGACTTATTTTTATCCTCAGATTAGTGAGTTCCTTCATCTTACTAACCCTTGGGACAACGGCTCATAACTACTTATTACTAGTTCGTATAAGAAAACTTCTAATTTTCTTGGTTTTCTTAAATTTTTCTAATCTTTTGGATGTAATTTTTCACTATCTAATCTTTTATTATCTTATTTATGTATAAAAATTTTTATTTTTTGAATTTTTTTAAATTTTTATTGGTTTTAAATGTTTTGTGCTTATGCAAAGTATGATGTAAATGATGCGAAAATAAGCACAAACCTCCCCCAAACTTGTTTTCAACTGTGTCCTCACTGTTGCCATCCGCTAAATCGAAAACCTGTAAGCCTGGGAGGAAATTTATTAATGGGGGCAAAATATTTAAGTGAAAATCCTCCCCCAAACTTATTTTTTGGCTCATAATTTTGTAAAAATTTTCTTTTCAAGAGCCAGATTATACCCCCCCAAACTTGAATTAAACAATGTTAAGCTTTGAAAATCATAAGAGGGGGTAAAAAAAATCATTAGTCGATGCCAAGGTTTGCAAAGACCGAAGGTTAACACCAACCATTCGAAGATTTTATCAATGTAGTGCTCAGGTTGGTGGAAGAAGAAGTGGGGAAAGGGTAAGTGGTGGAATAGAATGCGTGTGCGTCTCATTTTGGAGAGACGATGCAGTGAATGTGATGGATTACTCGCATTCTTTTTACAGTTCAGAAGAAGGGGTGGAGGTTCAATTTCATTGATTGGGAGATGATTCATCTCAACACCCGTGCTTTTCAAAAATGCGAGTTCATCAGCGAAAATTTCCTCAAAAGTTCCATCAATACCCCGAAGAATAATATCATCACAAAGCGCGGGGTGATCTTCAGACTCTAAAAGCAGTTCATAATCGGTGTTAGTTGTTGACCCAGACATCTCGGTGGAAGAGTCCGTATGTGTATGATACAAAGTTGGGTCGAACAACAACATATGAAAAGAGTCAAGATCAGTATCATGAGGATCGTCAAATTCGCTGCTGTCGATATCCATTAATTAAACAGAACATACCTGAGCAGTAGGTTCGGAGGGTACACTTCCCAATTTGTAAATGTTCAGCTCAATTGACCTATTCCCGAAAGATAAGGTCATAGAACCGTTACGACAGTTGATGATAGCATTGGAAGTGGCCAAAAAGGGACGACCAAGAATCACCGGAATTTGATTCCGTGGGTTCGCTATAGGCTGTGTATCAAGTACAATAAAGTCCACAGGGAATACAAATTCCCCGATTTTTATTAACACGTCCTCCAGTTCCCCCTAGGTTTGGTGATTGATCGGTCAGCCATCTGGAGAGTTATGCTCGAGGGCTTTAACACTCCGATACCTAACTGCTCGTAAACCGAGTATGGAAGCAAGTTAACACTAGCGCCAAGGTTTAGTAGAGCACGGTTGATGTGTTTTCCCCCAATAGAAATGGAAATAGTAGGACAGCCAGGGTCCTTACGTTTCCGTGGTAATTGTTGGGGGAAAGCCGTGTCTACAGTCTTTGCCATGAATATCTTCTTGGGCACTTGAGTCTTCCTTTTCCTAGTGCACAAGTTCTTAAGAGTTTTCGCATAGGACGGAACTTGTTGGATGGCATCTAGGAGAGGGATGTTGATGTTAACTTGCTTAAACATGTCCACAAGCTTCTCCATTTGGGCATTGGGTCTGTTGGGCCTCAACCTATTTGGAAATGGAGCTCTATCAATAAGTGTTGGGTCCAACATTTGTGGAGAAGGTTGTGGGAGTGGGAAGGATGAAGTGGGTGGAGGGTTCGAGCCTTTGGGAAAACGGAGAATAGGCTCGAAAGAAGACGGTAGATTAGACGAAATAGGTTAAGAAATAGAAGTGTGAGTGGAAGTGGAAGTGGAAGTGGAAGCCTGGGGTTCACTTGATTCCTCAACATCAATCTGTTTACCCACATGATTGTCTAGCACTCTTCCAGATCTCAACGTGGTAAGTGCATCCACATTTGTGTAATGTGAAGGTCCAGGATTAGGTAAAGGTTGAGCTGGAAGATTCCCTTTTTCTCTTGCACTCATTTCGGCTTTTAATTATGCAATTTGTTCTTCCATCGATTTAATACTCTCACTTTGGGAGTCAGAGTTTTTCTGGATTTTATCGACGGAAGACTGAATTGTCAAAAGCAAGTTCATGAATGAAGATGATTCATCAGTACCGGTTAACTGCAAAGGGTTAGACGGTGCAGGTGTGTTGACCGGATTTTGAAAGTTTTGTGTTTGGAAGGGGTGCTGACTCAGTTGGAGTGGTTGCTGTTGTGGTGGAAGAGCCCTTTGGAAATTGTTCTGGTTTTGATCCGTGCATTGAGGTTGGTGTTGGATCTAAGAAAAATCGGGGTGATTCCTCCAATCTTGATTATATGAGGAAGAAGAAAGATCGTTTCCAGGTCTTTGCTGAAATGCAGCATTAGTGTGACCTTGAAACGGTACATTCAAAGGACATTCTTCCGTCAAATGTGAAGGGTTTGAACAGCAGCCACACACGGTTTTGGGAAGTGTGTATTGGTTTAGGGAGACTGAAGAGATTTTGTTTTCTATAGCGTCGAGTTTCCTTTGTATTGTGGCCATTTCGGCTCTCATTATGACGGAAACATCGAGCTGATTGACCTCTTCCCTAGGCGGTGGTGGTCTAACACTTTCCCATTGTAAAGTGTTTTGAGCTAAATCTTCTAGATATTTCCAAGCTTCACCATCATCTTTGGTCATGAAAGTGCCTTGACACATGGTTTCAAGCATCTGTCTAGTAGCGAGATCAATACCCTCATAGATAATTTGACACAAATCCCATCTGGAGATTCCGTGATGAGGGCATTGTAAAAGAAGATCCTTGAACCGTTCAAAGTATTTCCAGAATGGTTCATTGGAAAGTTGGGTAAATTTGAAGATTTCGCTCCGAACACGGCTAGTCTTGTGATTGGGATAAAATTTCTTAAGGAATGCTTTTACAAATTCATCCCATTTTGAAATAGAATGTGCGGTTGTATTATAAAGCCACTTCTCGGCTAAGTCGCACAAAGTGAATGGGAGAAAACGTAGACGCAGACCATCCACAGACAGTTGTGACGTTCCAATCATTGCGCATACATTTTCAAATTTGGAGATAAAAGCGTATGCGTCTTCAGAATCAAGACCGTGAAATTTGGGTCACAGTTCGATGAATTGGGGGTTGATTTCAAAATTTTCCCCGTTGGCTGGTGGTATAGAAAGACAGGTGGGAAGGGGAACACGTGAAGGATAGCATCTCTCTTGAAGAGAAATGCGTGGAGGATTCTGCGCACCTGCGGGCGGTGGCAGAGTGGTGTAAAAGTTTGATTGAAATCCGTCCATCGCGGTGGTGGTGGGAAAAAGAAAAGGTAGAAATACCGACTTTGGGGTCGATCGGGGGAAAACGCGGACAAGACGGGCACTAGAATCCCATGTCCAGCCGAGCTTGCACTAAAGGGTTTAGTACAAGTGGCAGCGTTAATATAATTAGGGGAAATGAATGAAGTGGTGTTTGTTTTGAAAAAGTATACGGATTTTTGAAAAAATGATGCAAATCACAACAAATGCAACAAGCAACCCTAAGTCTAGTGGTCACCTAGGTCAAGGCTCTAGACCGCTCCTAACTGCCAAAAGACAAGTCGCAGGATCAATCCTCCACTGCCTCTTTGTCTCTCCTGTGGCCTGGTAAGTGCCAGGTAAGTGGGAGGTTCTCTACTACATAAGTAGTGGGCCTAATTAAGTAACCACTTGCCTTAGACACCACAAAAGAAATGCGGATAAGCAATAGATTACCCACGACCTCCTCCTGTCCTAAGTGAGCGCGACGGTCCTTAGAGTCATGTCTAGATCTCTTTTAATTAATAAGGGTAATGCGGATGCAGTTTTGTGATTTTCGGGGCTTAGGAAGGGTAATGAACTCCCTACCTAATCTGAATTTGGTCTTTGCCCCATAATTTCCATATTAAAAATGCAAACAACCAAGATCAAACACGCACAATTTTAGCTTTTTTTTTGCGGCGCTGCGAATTTTGCAAAGAAACCTGCAGCAAATGTGTTATTGGAACAGACAGAGAAAGAGATAAGAAAGTGAGAATTATATCTAAAAATTTTGGTGCAGAGATGAAGTAATCACGCCGCGGAACCGCGATCGAATGAGAAGATCCCTACACAAAATTTTAAGCAACTGCTTCTGTTGCCTCACTGAGCTCTCTGGAGTTCTCTGAAAATTTTTTCTATTGCTCCACAGATTCCAGATTTCCTCGCAACAAATCACAACGAATTGTTTAGTGTTTGCGTGAATTTTGATCTAAATTTTTTTGATGGAATAAACTTTTCAACTCAAATTTCAAAAAACGAACAAATTAGCACACGATCCCCGGCAACGGCGCCATTTGATTGAGTGAATTCTTGGTTCGTGTCGGTAGAAAATGTATAGAAATCACAACCAAAGAAATTTTTTTGACCGCAATCAATAACGTGTGTCGATTGTAGCGCGTTAGTGAGTGCGGATCGTCCATAGGGAAAGTGTGATCCATTCGTAATTGAATTAGATGAATTGAAAATTAAAGAAAAGAGAAAAGACAATTCAATTCAAGATTTAAAAAATTGAAGTTCAAGAATTATCTAGATCTAAATCTAAAATCAAGAAAACATTTAAAATCAAGAATTAAGAATTGATGATATCCAATCCAAATAGTAATCAAGAATCGAAATGAGGCTCGTAGGAATCGATCGAATATATAGACGTGATGAAATCTATTGATTACGTTTTTTTATCCATCGATGATTTGATACTAGATCGATGATGATCAACGAGAATTAGGGATTTCTTGCGGAAACTAGAGTTTCATCATTTATCCCTTGTCCTTTCGTTGATTTCATTCACATTCTAGCCTCTAGTAAATTCAAGAATCGATCGTGGATCCCTAATTAAGAGCGAACACAATCAAGAAAGCATCGCTAGGTCGTCGATTCTTCAATTTACTAAGGTTTACAAAACTCATAGGACTTAAGAATCGTTTAAAGATTTGTAACATCATCATCTATTGATTCTCTCGACTCCTTCACGACCGGAGTTTTACTCAAACATCATAACAAGAAACACAATCAAAAATTGAGATCGAATCATGATGCAAGAATGTAAAGAAAGCAAGATAAAAGAATTTCACCTTTTATTTATCAACAATTTCGTTACAATTCTCTCAAGAACTACAATGAGGAAAGAACTCGATCGTCGATTTGGCTTCGCTCGACTTCGTGAGTCGCGGATCGTCTTGGATCACTTGCTCGGATGAAGATAGGCTTCGCTCCTAAAAGGTTGAAGGCTTCTCGCTTGAATTGTACTCGGGGATCTTGATTTTGGCTTGGATTTTGGATTTTGGATTAGGGTTAGGTTTTTGAATGCACAAGTTGTGTCACTCAACTTGTGGGAGGAATGGTTAATGAAGTAATGAACAACCCAAAACCCTAGATCTAGGTTTCCTTTTATAACCATCTCAACCCTAGATCTAGAATTCAAATTTCAAATTTCTCTCCAAAATGAACCACTTTTCCCTCCAAAATGAACAACTTTTCCCTCCAAAATGAACCACCTCATTTGAATTTTCCCTCCAAAATGAACCACCTCATTTGAATTTTCCCTCCAAAATGAGGTTGTTAGAAAGAATCTTCTAGAAGAAGTTTGTTGGAGGGAATATTCTAGAATGAGCTTGTTACAAGGAGGCTTCTAGAAGAAGGTTGTTATAAGGAGGTTTCTAGAAGAAGGTTGTTATAAGGAGGCTTCTAGAAGAAGGTTGTTGGAGGGAATATTCTAGAATGAGGAATATTCTTTGGTAAGGTTGTTAGGCCGAGCCTTCTGGATGAAGCCACGTGGAATTCTGGAGTCTTCTGGAAGCTTGTCTGTTACAAGGAAGCCACGTGTGAAAAACTGAAGCGCTGACGTCATCAATGCGTCGCGGATCCGCGTCGAGAAGGGCCTATTGGCCGCGGATCCGCGGCCCAATAGAAGGCTCTGTACATGAAATTTCCTGTGTTGCTTGCTGTTGGCTTTAGTGATGTTTCCTGATGTGTGGAATCTTTTAAATGTTTCTTGATCACTGCCAGATTTCAAGTCTTGGACTTGGCATATTTTTCTCAGCACTTTTAACTGTTTTGGCTCTTTTCCTGGAATTTCCTGCACAGATTCTCGAGACAAGTGTTGCGCTATACAAAGATTATGCGATGCAATGATAAACACTCAATTTCCCTCAGAAATGTCGGTTTTAATATACAACACAAGATATTTGGTATTTTACGGATGTTTTGCTAATATGTGCTATATTAATACCGAACACCTATAGATGAGTGCAAATGGTAGGGAAATTGTCGTGTTAAAAATACATTAGTTTTGACTGATCATTGTCCTATCGAAAACGGCTCCGAAGTTCGCGAACATTAATGACCCCTTTGGGTTTGGTTTAAACAGGCGACCGACTAAGGAAGAGGACTTGCCACAGTATTACATTCCTATCATGTCGGCGGTATCTTTCGAGTCGATTGCAGCCCCTGGTATGGATGAGGAGACTTTCTTTGTGGGATTTATCAGCATTTGGCTTAGCTGGCTCGTCATTCCCATGCATCGACGTTTCATGAGAGCCTCGGTTATCTACCCTGCTCATCGTATTGCTGAGGGAACACGGCTAGCTGTGGGAATCCCAGCACTAGCGCATCTTTATCATGGGTTAGGCGCCGCGGCTAATACCTCAACTCCAGGTATAGTTGTGGTAAATTTCTCTCTTCATTATTTCACATCTTGGATTGAGATGCACGTGTTGGGGGCCTTTGCTGCACACCAGAGACCCAAATTTTATGATGCCTACACATTTCCGCTACTCATGCGGCTGGTGGATGCTTCTGCTCCTGACCCGACTCAGTATGGGGCTAGTCGTGTGTTGATCGCTCCCTATGCTAGTACGGGCGGAATGGTATTCGTTGATCGGGCTCTATCTGCTCCTTCAGGTCCGATTCAACAACTCTGCGACTTATCGAAAGAGGAGGTACCTTCTCTGAAGCCTAGGGAAGCCATGCACCTGTACGCGATCAGACCAGGTTATCTGGTATTTCGTCAGAATAGTGTGGCCCTTTTTATGCGGTATAACCCACACCGCTTTGCCCGGCAACTTGGATATGATCAGAGCGTCCCTTTCGAGGCATTTACAGTTGCGCCCAGTCCATCACCTGAAGCTGTTCGTGATGCTGCTCATCATTTTGTGAGGCTGAACACTGGTTCTCGCTTCATGATTCCTGAGGCTGACCATATTCCCCGATGTGTGGGGTCCTTCACGGGCTGGTACCTTCATCGGGTCAGTCCAATTATTGTTGAGGAGAAGAGGGTGCTTCTTGGATATAGCGCTCCCATTCTGGTTCAAGACACGGGAGTTCCGCCGCGACCGTGTGCACCGGTTCGCTTTCCCCTGAGGGACACCAGTGTTGCGCTTATTCCGGAGGCGGCGGAAGTGGACTTCACTCCTACAGTTGGTATGCCACTGGGTACTTGGGCTCAATCAAGGGCTAATAGGGCGCCGGTCGTAGTATCATCGTCCGCAGCGTCGACAATGGCCGTGTCGTCCTCGTAGCACCGCCAAGCGAGGGCGTTGAAGGTGAAGTGGGTCAGTGTCGTGCCAAAGTTCCACGGGGGAGGAAATGATCGTCTTCGGCGGTTGGTTCTGGGTCCAAGAGGCGGTGGAAGACGGCTACCAATCTGCTAGACTCTTTAATAGAGTCTGAGCCTATTCTTCAGGATGAACCGTTAGCTATGCAAGAATCGGATGGTGGCCTACTTTTCCCGAGTTCATCTGCCGAGGAAGCCGCACAATTGGCTGAGGCTATATGATGTTCGCAAGATGAATCGGAGAACGTAAGGATTCCGAAGAAGCCCTACCCTTCCGTCATCTTTTACGAAGACCCTCCGTGGATACGGCGACGATTCATAGGCCCTTTAGAAGAATGGGCAAAAAGGCCCTTAAACAGGCTGTTTCGGCCGACGCCGAGGACGCTCTTTCACTGTGGACCGGTGGCCATGAGTCCACCCTCTGACCTCGGCGAGCACACCTCCTTAGGAAGGAGCGTCGGCTTGAACAAGCTATACTAGAAGCTCCTCTGCGCATCGGTATGTTCCTGTATTTCTTTGTAATATTTCATATTGCTTGCATACATATATATGTATCCTTATCCTTGTACAAACTTTGCAGGGACTTCGGCGGCGGCAGAGGCTCTGAGTCGCGCTTTGACCGTGGATTCTGCTGATATCCCCAGTGAAACACAAATCAGTGTGGAGGGGGTCGATGCAACTATTTCTCTTGCGATAGAGTCTCCCTCGGTGGTTCCCACTCCCAAACCACTCACTCCCTCGGGGGAGGCATCTTCGTCGGTCGTTGTTCCAATGGATCTTTCTGAGGGTGACTCGGAGACTAGGGCACAAATAGTCGAAGCTACCGTCCTTTCGTTGGAGCCTGCAGTGGCAGCCGCTGCTCCTCGTTCAGAAGCCGCTACACTAGTCAGCGTCCCCGATGATGTGCCCGAGGTTATGTAGGAGGCCGCTGAAGCTGCTATCCCTCCATCTCAGAATGGGAGGAGCGTCGAAGGTAGCCTTCTATATTTTAAATTAGTAATCTTTCCATTATCTGAACCCTTCTGTCTTTTCAGAATTGCGCGGATTGGCGGCATCTATTGCTGATCTGTCTCCCAGGCAGTCTTTTCAGTGCCTGTTGGAGATGGCTGCTCCACAAGCGATATCTCCTCAGTGCATCGTCCTCTCTTCCGGGCAAGGTTAGTGTTGTTTACTTTCTTTTCACAGCATTATTACTATTTCATAAAATGACATTGATGTCTTTTACAGTTCTGGAGGCCGACGACGAGGTTGAGATTCTTGAAGGGTCTGGAGAGCCTTCAGATCCCTCTTGCATGACTGTGGGTAAGTAAAGTCCCAACGTTATGAAGGGTTACCCTAGCGCCCCGGCCAACTCACGTGGCCAAATGCGGAACAAAAATTTTCTTGCAAACAAAAAGTTGGCGCTAGACTAAACCCTAAAACCGGATCTTTCCATAAAACTAACTACCTTCACTAGGAGAGCTGTCTACTATGAAAAAAGATATAACAAGAGGCTCAAGTCCTTCTGTCTTCTCTCCTCGTCATGTGCTCCAAATGGTCTCCTTGAACTTGCTTAATCTCCAACCCCGGCTCCATCGGTCCTCCGGGATCGAGCTTGTTCTCCGGCCTTGCTTTGTCGTAGATGATCCACCAGGGGAGTATGATCCATGGCTCTAGCTCCTAACCAAATATCTATAAGGAGAAACTAGAGAACTTATGTTACTAAACGAAGTAGTCTAGGATGTACTGGAGGGTGTCTAAGTGTTTACTATCTCTTTTCTAATCTCTTCACTTGTTTCTCAACACATGAGAATGTTAGTGAAGAGGAAGCAGATGGAGATGGAAGAAAGCAAGAGGAGGGAGGAACTCATGAGAAAAATGAGAGCTCAAAAGAAAATGAAGCATGAAGTGAGAGAAAATCACACAGCTTGGTTTTGTGTGTGAATTCTTTCAATAAACAATTAACAACCATGCTTCAATAGTAACTCCAAATGAATTATAAATTCATTTGTGAATTATTAAAGCATGGTCATCACCATTCCTCCCATACCTTTTACTTTCCACCTCATTTCCAATTATCAAATAAAAGGAAAATATATAATGAGGTGGCCACCTTCTAAAAGGAAATCTGCAGTAAATACGGATTTCAGTCAACTGTACAAATATATCGGCAATCAGATAAAAATCCGAACGCCCAAAAGAGATAGAATAACACGAAGAACGTAATACTAGAATATATATATCGAAATACATATACGTAAATTATTAAATCAATACCCGATTTAATAATCCGGCTCAAACCCGAGCCGGCTAGTATTACAAACTGTTCGATCGAAAATCCGAGTACCAAGTACATCAATCGATCGAACCCTGCACGTATCCAATATGGCTACTACATCATTTTGCCTGAATCAGGGAAACCCTCTGTGTGGGACTCTAAAGACTCGACAGTACTCTGGCAGTGGGTTTAACCACAAGCTCGTCAGCGGCACTAGCTGTACGTAACGGCTACCCAGGTACCTGTCGAAAAGAAAGCCGATGAGCAAACTCATCCGGATCTCCTACTGAGCCTATCCGTGACAATATCCGTACAGTCCGGTCTCTTCGTCAAAAAGTATCGCATACCGGGTCTAGGGGATGGTGAACGTCAGACCCTAACAACCTGATAAGTCATGCCGATGTGGCTCAGGACCAATCCGGGAAACTACTGATCAACCTATCAGTAAATCTCAAGTGCTTTGGCCAAGGTCTTATAGTCCTGACCAATCGAATCACAGTGCGATATCGACTCCCTATACCGGGAGAGACGAATCCCCAACAATCGCTCACTGCCTCCATGTGGCTCGGGACTGAACCCAACCAAAATCTGTTTGCACGACTCAGTAGAGCCGTGGTAGGGTAGTGATCAAAGTTCAGTGGGAACTCACACGAGACAAATGCCGATCTCGGGTCCAAAGACTAACCTGTACACATGTCACCTGAGAACTTCCATCTGACGATAGGTATAGTACCATATAGAAGTTCTCGGCGATTCCATCCAGTGTACTCACACCCAGTGAGCACCTGTATACGATCTTAGGTGCATCAGACCAATGGCTGCGGGACCAACCATCCCCCGACGGGGCTAAAAACGTACACACCAGTCTACTTTGGAGTATCAGTGCCTAGTCTCGATACTCACGCGACTAGGGACCATTTAAGGATGTGCTTATGGACTGTCCTGCTCCCACAAGTATGATCGCCATCACAACACAGGTAGTCAAGCAAGATCCTAGGGGTTTTATCAACATGTAACCGCAATATGTAATAACGAGTATAACATATGCCATGTTAAGATAAAGACAAACCACAATAGTATACTACCGTATCGAGTCTTTATCAATATGTGCAAACCAGATATAATAATAATAAATACACATATCCCGATAAAGACAAGTCAAATAATATACTATAAAACTAAGCAAGATTGTTCTGTACATACATATCCCTAGTATCCATATGTATACATATACAATACTGGCCTCTAGGGCATATACATCCAACAATCTCCCACTTGCACTAAAGGCCAGTGATTGGCATACCGAATACCCAACGTTTGCTCTAAAGCCAGCTGCCGGCTGTTGGAGATAGTGCCCTCAGAGTCAATTATTAGGTCACAGGTACGTGATTGCAATGATTGATGGAGGACCTATCCCGGTAGGACAATCTTACTCGAGATGATAGTATGCTATCTGGTTTATCTTTATCATCGTGTACTGTTTTAGGTGACCTGACAAGTTGCTATTACACGTTGATAGAGCCCCTAGGATTCTTGCTTGACCACCAGCAGTATGAGGGCGATCATATAAGTGGGAGCTGGGGTCTATAAGCATATCCTTAAATGGTCCCTAGTCGTGTGAGTTTCGAGACAGGGCATCGATACTCCAGAGTAGACTAGTGTATACAGTCGAGACCCCGACGAGGGGCGGTGGCCGGTCTCACAAGCCACTGGTGTCAGTTGGATCACCTAAGATGTATACAGGTGCTCATTGGGTTATGAGTACACCGGACAGGACTCGCCGGGAACATGCTAGTTGGTCATATACCAGACGTCAGATGGCAGTTCCCTGGTGACATGTGTGCAGGTTAGTTCATCGACCTAGGGATCGTCATTTGTCTCGTGTGAGTTCCCACTGTACTTTGATTACTACCCTACCACGGCTCAAAGGAGTCGTGCAAACAGGTTTTAGTTGGGTACAGTCCCGAGCCACATGGAGGCAGTGAGCGTATCTTCAGGGGTTCGTCTCTCCCGGTATTGGGGGTGAGGTCGCGCTGTGTCTAGGAGAGCCATTACACGAAGTCCTTGGCCAAGGCAGGAGATTTACTGGTAGGTATTCCAGTAGTATCTCAGGTGTTCTGGGCTACACTCCGACACAACTTGTACCGCTTTTGGGGGTCTGACTTTTACCAACCCCCTAGGCCCGCCATGAGATGCTCATAGACGAACGGACCGAACTGTACGGATATTGTCACTGACAGGCTCAGTAGGGTTGTCGGGCTGAGTTCGCTCACAGACGTCCCTTTTAGTCAATACCTGGTAGCCCGTTACGTATTGGCTTATACCTCTGACGTGCTAGTGGTTAAATCCACAACCATGGTGTTGACGAGTCTTTAGAGTCCCCCACATTCAGTTACTCAGCTTTCGGGCGAAAGGTTGTAGAGGCCGTATGGAGATATGGCAAGGTCCGATCAGATACGTGCGGTATTGCACGGATCAGGATCGGACAGTTTGTACTACAGGCCGTATGGATATATGGCAGGGTTCGATCAGATACGTGCGGTATTGCACGGGTCAGGATCGAACGGGTAATACTAGCCGGCTTTGGATAAGCCGGATTCTAGTATAGTACAGTGTAGAATTTGTCTCATTGCATTTGTATTTCGGTCGGAATAGAAATACGGGTGTGTATGCACAGTATCGGGGTTTTCCTGTAATTTATTAGGGGACCAGTTTTATGGAGTTGCCAGTTTGCTTTTCGTTTCGGCCGATTTCCTTTGTATCGTTCATTGGCCGAAGATTGGTGGAGGAGGGCTTATTTGCATTGTTGCAAATAAGCATCTTGTGGAGGGGTTCTTTGCATTTTCTTGTGTCATGATGGTTGCACCATTCTTTGATCAGTTGACCATGACTTCTTGACTTCATGATGGTTCATGATGGGTGGACCATACCTTGACTTTGTGTTGATGATGCTTGACTTTGGATATCATGATGGTTGAGGTGGAGTGTTGGTTTTTGCTTGTCATCATGCTTATGCATGATAGTCTTTTTTCCCTCTCTCTCTTGCATTATGTGATGAGTAATCTTTTGATACATTGATCTCCTCTCTCTTTCCTCCATTCTTGAAGTCATGGCCGGCCCAAGCATTAAGGGGGGCTGTCCAACATTTTTGGAGTGGGGTTTTTGGTTCATTTCATGTTCCAAAATCCCCAAAGTTCCTCCACATAGTTCTTGTATCTTCCCTCCACCAAAAAGGCAATTCCTACAACCCCAAATGAGACTTCTTCACTACACATTCTACAGCGAATCTTGGGCACGTCGACTAGCCAGCTTCGTGCCCGAGTTGCCTCGGCATTGAGGTGGGAGCCCGTAAAAGAAGTAGGCGATGTGGTGCATTTCCGGCAACGAGGAGGAGACGGGACATTCCGCAGGAGATCGGGACGACGACGAGAAGACCGGAGGACTCGGATCTGTCGGTATATCTCTCTTCTCCTTCTTGTAGATAGCTAGGACTAATTAATGGTTCGATCCGGGTATTAGTACGCGGCGGTTTGCCAGTTCAAGTAAAATTAAAGTTTATCACCGCTTCCGCATTTGGCCGTCGGATTGACGGCCGGGGCGCCGCCGTGCACTTACAGTGGTATCAGAGACTCGCCATTAACTTAGTCTAGCTTGGTTTAATGTGTTTTGCATTTTCGATCGACCAAAATTCCAAAATCCACATTTTCACTAGCATCAGTTTCTGTTGAAAATTTTTGGTCTCGAAAAAATTTTCAGGTTGTAAAACATTGATGTACTGGAAAATATAAGAGCTCTGTAAAAATTCGATGAAGTAACTCCACTGTGGGAGCGCGGAACCGCCGCAAACACCCCCTTCTCGCCGCGGTTCCGCCGCTCATTTCAGTGATCACTGTGTCAAATTTCTGCAGTTGCCTCCTGAGTTGAATTTAGGGTTTTTGGAATATTAATATTGGGCCTAGAATTTCCTGATCTGCTACAGTAATGCTTGGGGGCCCACTTGTTAAAATTTGATTGATCGGATATTTTAAACACATTATTTCACAGTATTTACATTATATCTGCGACCGTGAATGTCACTTGATCGGTAAATCCGGTCTAACTGCTATAGCCCGGTTAGACGGATTTGCGAACGTGACTTTCACGTTGATATTCTGTTTTTGCTGTGATGTTGCGGATCGGTCGTGGGGATAGCCTGGATGCAATGCTAGTACAGTTGTGGTTGTATTATGTACATTTGATATTGCGGGGCGAGCGTCCGACATGTGGACTGCCGTCACTGCCTGTTTGTATTATTATTTTGGGGCACGACCTGGTTGCGGTCGATGTACCCGTTGTATGTATATTTTACTTTCTGTACTAGGATTACCCCGCGGTGGGGTGCACGGATAGCCGGGTTCTAGAGGGCAACAAGCCCGCATCTCATGGCATTGAGACGGAGGGGGCTTCACTCTAGGACTGGCGAGCTATTCGCCGCACTCGTAGGGGGTACAGGTTGACCCAGGAGGGGTGCCCAAGTTACCGGATTCCGTGAAGTGCTGGGTGGTCCATTCACGTTGCTGAAGGGGGCTGCCTCGCTTCAGGTTTTGGCGGGTAACTTGCCGCGCCCGTAGGGGTCTAGGATTTCATTGCACAGGCTATCCACACGACCAGGGGAACGTCGGGTTTCAGTAGTGGCTCTGTGAAACCCGGGGATCCCAGATATCTGTATTGTTTCTGTGATGCTGTACATTTCTGTGATGTTGCATTTTATCACGCCTTGAGCGAATATAATATATTGGTATATATATTAGTAGATGTTGTATATGTTTTGCATCCGCGCTAGTCCAGTCCCCGCTCTGTCGTTAGTTAGCTAACCTAACGGGTAATGACGGGACCCAGTGGCGAATGCGGATGGCATATACGTACATCAGTATATTTTCGTTCTTTGTGGTGTGATCAATTGATGGGAATGCGTTGATTCGGATCAATGCAAGTTAAAAACAAACCTAATCTGATGTTGTTGGAACACTTTTCAAAAAGCTGTTATTGCAAGGACGTTCACTTTTGTTTTGCATCGTGGTATTCAGTTAGAATATCCTGCTCCTCAGTCGACGAGGCAAGGGCCGAGATCCCTTCACCGGGAGTGACCCCTTGGACAGAAGTTTGCGTCAGGGCATTAACTTCACTATAGCCGATTACTTTTGCTTTGCACCGTGGTATTCAGTTGGAATATCCTGCACCTCATTCTACGGGGAAAGAGCCGAGATCCCTTCACCGGGAGTGACCTCTTTAGCAACGGTTTTCGTCACTATAATTTTAAAAGCTATCCGTTCCTTCGACGATATCAAGTTCTTTACGTTAAAGGTTTTCGTCAGAAACCATTCGTAGCCCTCCGTCGTTTCATATGAGTGGTCAATAGTATTCAAGCTGTGTATGTTGGCCAAAGTCAAGGCACAGTGTTTGGTAGCTGTTGGTTATTCATATGCAGCATAGATAGATGCGTTGGTTTGGGACAGTCGTACTTCCATTTTGGCCAAAGTCAAGGGTAGGTACGGGTGGATTCAAATTAACCTGGAGAATGACGGGTAGAACTTGACATGTGACTTATGATATGTTGGCCAAAGTCAAGGTCATAAGAGCATGGGACAGAAATCACATCGGGAGTTTCAAAAGAACTGAAACTTGCCAGATATGCGCATACCTTCTG
Organism: Agapanthus africanus; assembly: GCA_030015575.1. Lineage (NCBI taxonomy): Eukaryota > Viridiplantae > Streptophyta > Magnoliopsida > Asparagales > Amaryllidaceae > Agapanthus > Agapanthus africanus. The sequence continues at coordinate 810,562,196 of JASDDO010000019.1, read as the reverse complement.
GAGTGTGGTGATGTGAGCGGATTCCGTCACATTATCATGCAATGATAGTTGGATCCCGATTCCCACTGATGAGTTAGTTTACTCCTCGGGTAATCCCGACTAATTCTTCTTTCAGGTTTGGAGGAGAATTTGAGGTACAGTGGGAGGATTCCAGATTAGATAAATTGGTAACCATTCTGATCTAGGTTAGAGTGCACGCTGAGTGTTTCTTTTCTCTCTCTCTTTGGCAGCGACCATTGACCCGACCCTAAGACTATGACTCAGTGACCAACATTGACCGAACCTTCTTAAAACACTGGCTTTTGGATTGTCAGAGTTGCAAACCTCATTGCCACTCCTACTTTTACCCTTTTCTCCAGGACACCCCGTATTGCTACGAACGTCCACTTCCATTAGACAAAACCATTGTATGGTTAGATACGAACTCGAAAGAATTTATTCGAGGATGGTTTCAGGTTCTGGAGAAAACGGATAGGATTATTCAGTTGTCTTTTCCTTTTACCTTCTCTCAAGTTGTGAGTACTCCTTGGTTTAGGAGATAGTACACCTATTACGCAAATTGGATAGTCTTCTTCCAAACCATAGGCAGGTGCCGACCGGTAGGGAATGAAGAAAACCAATTAGCCTAACGATGGTGTACAGAAGGTATTAAGTTCAGACAAAGCAAGGGATTAGTAAGAGGGCAAAGTAAATTGCGACTGCTATTCATGACCAAACCAAGTATTCCTTCGCCAATCCTAAATCACCTTTGTATTTCTCCAGGACACTCCGTATCACTACGAAGATCCACAGTTTATTGGATACTCCATCGTATGGTTATATACGAACTCGAAAGTAACTTGTTCCAGTTCGGGGATGGATTCTGGTTCAGGAGAAATAGGAATAAGGTTTATTCGGTTGTCTTTTATCTTCACCTTCTCTCATTGCGAGTGCTCCTAGGATTAGGACAGTACACCCATTATGCTTATTGGATAGTCTTCTTCCAAACCATAGGCTGGTGCCGAACGGTAGGGAAGGAAGAAAACCATTTGGCCTAAAGGGGTGTGCAGAAGGTAAAGACTAAAGACATATGAAGGGATTTGGAGAGGTGGCAAAGAATTACACGGTTACAGTTGTGAATCTGGATACTGGAAGAGGCATTACTAGGAATACCAGGATACCCATCGAAACATTTCAATGTTTCAGTCTCACTGTGTACTGTTAAAAGAAAACTGATTTCCCGACTAGATACTTACTCCAGGGTATGTATTTACCAGGTTTGATTCTCACATCTGTATGGTTTTACAGATGTTGAGTGGGAGTAAGTTATTGGGAATTGGGTGATCATCCTCATTATATCGGGATTCGTTGTAATCGGTGATATTTGAGGAAGTCACCTGGGTAGTTTGCCGGTCGGCAAATATTTGGTTTTGAATATCCGCTTTTATGCACCAATTTCAAATTGATATATCTGTACGTCTATTTTTATAGAGTGAGATATACCATTTTGATATTATGTCGATGACATTTACCTATATCAGTGGATGGTTAGGTAAGGAGCATTAAACAGCGGTGTAATTCTTCTTAACCATAAGTACAGTTTTCAACCTACGACACACAGTGAAAGAGTTATCAGACTCAAAAGGACTTATACAGAGTATTGTATGTTGTCCAGGGTCCATCAGGACAGAGGGGTTGGTCCTCGTACTATATTCGGTTTACTTATGACTTCTCTAGTTTTTAGACAGGTGTTTCGCGGAAACACAGGGTCTGAATTTTGAGAAGTTATAGGTATTTGAATAGAGTAGAGAACCAGGTGTAGCAAGTATCGGGATTCTTCAAAGTGATCGAAGATGTAGATACTTGTGTATGGTATTCAGATGATAGTAATGATAAAGAGAACTTGCTTCTCTTTCAGGTTACTCATAATTGGAAGTGTTCCTAAGTTGAGTAACGTTGATCGGCCTCCTTCCATTTAGTTGACATGCACTGGAGACAATTGCATGATTTGGATCTGGTTTAGTTAAATCAGTGCCTCTGGTCCTATATGGGATATAGAACAGTTCGTATCTTGACGTTGTTAAGGTACGGGGAGTTGTCCGGTTTATGCTTAAAACCAGACACTGGACAACTCAAGGCATGTTTCTGTAATGACTGTTTGTGGGTTGACCCAGACTATGACGAGGGTTGATTTTCTACCATCTGGATAAACAATAGTGATATTGTTCTAGACTCTCCACAGTTTTATTAAAAATGGATTTTTTTTTCAGAAAACAGTAGTGGGAGTATGGTAGAACTGGAAGTGATTCCAGAACCACAAACGATTACTGAAGATTTGATAAGGAACCTAAAGATTCAATCCGGATTGACATTCCATTGGCCACTCCGCATATAAGGTGGGTGACTTCAGGCACCCGAGAGGTACTCCGGTAGCCTCAAGGACGGTGACAGAGAAGTTCTTGTTTACCCACAATTACCACTGCTGTTGTTCCAGGCTGCGAGACCCGGCGTGAGGATGAGTATAGCGTCGTTCTGAACTCGCTTCAGAAGTGTACGTGTATATGACTCTGCCAGAGGGTTGTCGTAATCAGTGGGAGCAGCGGAAGCATTGGTGGACAGGTAGCTTATGTCTATTTATAGACTGAAGCACCAGTAGCGGGGATAGATCATCTATTTCTGATGTGACAGTCATAGGTTTGACTTCATCAGAATAGGGGATGGATCTGTTGAGAAGGTAGTAGGGTGTGATATCCTGGTATTTGGATGACATACACAGAATAGGAAAAGAAACTCCTATACTACAATCGGTTATACTTTGGTCGTCACACAGTGTTTTCTCCATATGGGAATTGGATTTTATATCAGACATACTGGTTACTAGATCTATGGTTTTAGATCTAGATTTGGGTGGTTTCCCAATCAGGATACTTAGACAGCATTCTAAGAGTATTTAGGATGAACGACTCCTGGCACGGTAGTGTACCTGCAGGTAATGGAGTCACCCTCTCTAAAGGGGTCTTACAGACTAAATTGGGGAGGGATGTGCATGATTGGCAGATCACTTACTCAGGCAATTGAGTCAATCATGAGATGTCAAGTACCACACCAGACATTGTTCTTGCACTAGATGCAATAAGCTGACATTAATCCAATCCTGGAGAAACGGTCGGAAGCAGTTTTAGAACATAAGTGGATATTCTAGGGATATGATAACGACAGCCTCATTCGGGAGACAGTTATCATTCCAGGCTTCCAAGGTGACCTGGACGACAAGGAGGTTGTCAGAGTTATAGTTTTCCTTCTGATGAGGGGCAGTATTTTGGACAGGTGGTCCAAGGCAATACTGAGGCTGGCATGGCGCCGGATACTGATTAAGTTCAGTTGACGATACAGTCTAAGAAGTTTGGATTTGGAGTTCATTTATGAGCTATGTCCCATCAGACATCCAGACACATTCTAAGACAGGTATTGCTCATTTCGGGAGATGGGTTTTCTCCGCGAACTTAAGATATAGAGAGACATAGAAAGAAACAACAAAGCGGATCCACTCACTAAGGCTATTCCTCGAACGCAATAGTTTCGCAAACGAGCTTTGTGAGACTGACTGGTAGAGGAGTTGGGTGTTCGGTATCACACGGGCTGTGAGTATGCGACATCGCAATAATTAGCCTTGAGTGCAAGTGGGAGATTGTTGGAGATAGTGCCCTCAGAGTCAATTATTAGGTCACAGGTACGTGATTGCAATGATTGATGGAGGACCTATCCCGGTAGGACAATCTTACTCGAGATGATAGTATGCTATCTGGTTTACCTTTATCATCGTGTACTGTTTTAGGTGACCTGACAAGTTGCTATTACACGTTGATAGAGCCCCTAGGATTCTTGCTTGACCACCAGCAGTATGAGGGCGATCATATAAGTGGGAGCTGGGGTCTATAAGCATATCCTTAAATGGTCCCTAGTCGTGTGAGTTTCGAGACAGGGCATCGATACTCCAGAGTAGACTAGTGTATACAGTCGAGACCCCGACGAGGGGCGGTGGCCGGTCTCACAAGCCACTGGTGTCAGTTGGATCACCTAAGATGTATACAGGTGCTCATTGGGTTATGAGTACACCGGACAGGACTCGCCGGGAACATGCTAGTTGGTCATATACCAGACGTCAGATGGCAGTTCCCTGGTGACATGTGTGCAGGTTAGTTCATCGACCTGGGGATCGTCATTTGTCTCGTGTGAGTTCCCACTGTACTTTGATTACTATCCTACCACGGTTCAAAGGAGTCGTGCAAACAGGTTTTAGTTGGGTACAGTCCCGAGCCACATGGAGGCAGTGAGCGTATCTTCAGGGGTTCGTCTCTCCCGGTATTGGGGGTGAGGTCGCGCTGTGTCTAGAAGAGCCATTACACGAAGTCCTTGGCCAAGGCAGGAGATTTACTGGTAGGTATTCCAGTAGTATCTCAGGTGTTCTGGGCTACACTCCGACACGACTTGTACCGCTTTTGGGGGTCTGACTTTTACCAACCCCCTAGGCCCGCCATGCGATGCTCATAGACGAACGGACCGGACTGTACGGATATTGTCACTGACAGGCTCAGTAGGTTTGTCGGGCTGAGTTCGCTCACAGACGTCCCTTTTAGTCAATACCTGGTAGCCCGTTACGTATTGGCTTATACCTCTGACGTGCTAGTGGTTAAATCCACAACCATGGTGTTGACGAGTCTTTAGAGTCCCCCACATTCAGTTACTCAGCTTTCGGGCGAAAGGTTGTAGAGGCCGTATGGAGATATGGTAAGGTCCGATCAGATACGTGCGGTATTGCACGGATCAGGATCGGACAGTTTGTACTACAGGCCGTATGGATATATGGCAGGGTTCGATCAGATACGTGCGGTATTGCACGGGTCAGGATCGAACGGGTAATACTAGCCGGCTTTGGTATAAGCCAGATTCTAGTATAGTACAGTGTAGAATTTGTCTCATTGCATTTGTATTTCGGTCGGAATAGAAATACGGGTGTGTATGCACAGTATCGGGGTTTTCCTGTAATTTATTACGGGACCAGTTTTATGGAGTTGCCAGTTTGCTTTTCGTTTCGGCCGATTTCCTTTGTATCGTTCATTGGCCGAAGATTGGTGGAGGAGGGCTTATTTGCATTGTTGCAAATAAGCATCTTGTGGAGGGGTTCTTTGCATTTTCTTGTGTCATGATGGTTGCACCATTCTTTGATCAGTTGACCATGACTTCTTGACTTCATGATGGTTCATGATGGGTGGACCATACCTTGACTTTGTGTTGATGATGCTTGACTTTGGATATCATGATGGTTGAGGTGGAGTGTTGGTTTTTGCTTGTCATCATGCTTATGCATGATAGTCTTTTTTCCCTCTCTCTCTTGCATTATGTGATGAGTAATCTTTTGATACATTGATCTCCTCTCTCTTTCCTCCATTCTTGAAGTCATGGCCGGCCCAAGCATTAAGGGGGGCTGTCCAACATTTTTGGAGTGGGGTTTTTGGTTCATTTCATGTTCCAAAATCCCCAAAGTTCCTCCATATAGTTCTTGTATCTTCCCTCCACCAAAAAGGCAATTCCTACAACCCCAAATGAGACTTCTTCACTACACATTCTACAGCGAATCTTGGGCACGTCGACTAGCCAGCTTCTGTAGGGATCCTAGGCACTCTAGTGAGGTCTCACAAGGCATCGAACATGCCATTTTCAAAAAATCTAGGTGCCGAGAGACCCGACTACGGATCGTTTGCTAGAAAACTAGGCGAAAAAGCTAACTAGTTAACAACTTAACTATAAAGAATACGGAAATACAACCTTTGTAGATCCGGTGCTCCACCTCCATAGCTCCGCAACGAAGTCCCCTCGCTGTCCAAATGAGTTCCCGGGCTCTAGCGTCGGCTTCGTCGGAGAATGGGCAAGCTAGGTCGTCGATGTCCATGCCGAAGATGATCTACGTCGATGCATCGCTAGATCAAGCTCCAACTTCACCAAGTCATGAAAACTTGTGAAGGAAACACACTCTACTACTTGGCAAGAGGTAGAGGATGAAGAAATAGGAAGTGGGTTCAATTTAGAATTGGATTTCTCACTCTAATTCATCAATCACCATTGATGAGGTAAGCTTTCTTCTTGAAGTGAAGAAGAAGAAGATGATGAAAATTATGATAAGAATAAATATAATGGAAAATAAAATCTATTCTTATCATAATCACACCATGGTTAAGTGTAGAGAGAGGACCATGGTTAGGTGTAGTGGTTAGGGTTAAGCATGAGACAAAATGGTCACTTTATTCAAACCTTCATGAATGTTCATGAAAGAAACAAAAATAAAAGCCACCATTTTATCTTTATGCATTATATTTTCCAAAGAAATAAATGAATAAATAAATGTATATGAAAAACAAAACCCTAACCATTTAAATAACCATGGATCAATCTTTAACACAAACCAAGTTAGCATGCATCATCAAACATGATACAATCATGTGCACAAAACTATATCGAATATACAATGTGCACATCCGAGCGAGAAAATCCAATTAAAGTGAACCGATACTAGTTAATGCAAAGTAATATATCAAATATATAATTATGCATTAAATCATTAAATCAACACTTGATTTAACGATCCGGTCATATCGTATATAACCGACTAGTATCCAATGTATCGGTTTATCGAATCAATCCTTGATTCGATAACTAGGGTATATCGCATATAACCTAATCGATACATTCATTGCGAGAATGAAATACGGTATCACATACACGCATTATTCTCGGTCCCGCACATATCTCATATGCGCTCCTATTTCATTTCGCTTGAGCTAGGAAACCTCTGTGTAGGACTCTAAAGACTCGTCAATACGCCGGCAGCAGATGATGATCATATCAAACATCCACAAGCCGTAAGCGGTCTGCTAAACGTAACGGCCACCCGGGTATTGAGCGATCTGAAGATCGACGAGCAAGCCCGCTCACACTCCAGTGAATCCAACCAGTAACACTACCGTACAGTCCGGTCTGATCGTCTGATATGTCGTATATCTCGCCTAGGGGTGGTAAACGTCAGACCCCAATAGCTCGATAAGTCATGTCGATATGAGGTCTATAACTATTCGAGAAACTACTGGTAACACTTACAAGTAAATCTCAGCAACCCTGGCCAGGGATTTCCTGTTATAGCCAATCGAACACAGCGCAACATCAACTCCCTATACCGGGAGAGACGAATCCCCTCCTATCGCTCATTGCCTCCATGTGACTCGGGACTGTACCCAAAAACCACCGTTTTGCACGCTCTCTTGGACGTGGTAAGATGGAAATCAAAGCACAGTGGGAACCACACAAGACTCTATGACGATCTCGGGTCAACAGACTACTCTGTACCAGTGTCACCAGAGAACTGCCATCTGACGTGAGGTATAATACCATCTGGGAGTTCTCGGCGAGTCCGTCCAGTGTACCCAGTCTCTACTGAGCACCCGTATATCTCCTCTGATGTCAAACACCAATGGATATGGGATCATCCATCGCCCATCTGTATGGGTCGAGAAGGTACACGCTAGTCTACTCTGGTATATCGATGCCCTGTCTCGATACACCAACGACTAGGGACTTTGAAGGATGTACTTATGGACTACCATGTCCCCACTAGTATGATCCGCATCATAGTCCAGGTAGTTAAGTACACATCCTAAGGGCTTTACCAACATGTAACAGAGAGACAATCAGTGTACACGTTAAGGTAAAGATCAACCAGATAGCATACTATCATGTCGAGCAAGAAAGTCCTCCCTATATATGTCCCAGCATCCACTACAATATACATCCAATGTACAGTAATGGCCTCTAGGGCATACATATAACTAACAATCTCCCACTTGCACTAGGGCCATCTGTAGCAGTGGTTGTAGTATCTCATACTCAACCATCCCATAAAAGTCTCTCTCTGGGAACAGGCCTTTGTGAGTGGATCCGCTGTGTTGTCCTCTGAGTCTACTCTCCTAACCTCGATCTCTCTGGAGATCAACCATCTCCATGATCAAGTGATACTGCCTTAGAATATGTCTGGATCACTGATGGGACCGGCGTTCCTTGGCATAAGCCATAACTCCATTGTCACACAATGGGAGGAACATAGTTCATCTCATGAACCAATATACACCCAAACAGCCTCTTTGATAGCATCTTAAGTAGCGATGTATCCAGCCTTTATCGTCTAGTATGCCACGGTATCTAGCTTGGAACTCTTCCAACATACCGTCCCTTTACTGAGGGTAAAGACAATGCCTGCGACTGACATTCAGTCGTCTTTATCACCCTGGAACACTTCCAGTGATTCTCCCCAAGATCGATTGATACCATCTCACTGCAGCTAGTGAGTAGCCTAACATCCATTTAGATCTATCTCATAGATCCAAAATCCAGGATTTAGTAGGTATCACTTTGATCCTATGTGGAGAATCATTGTGATAAGCGGAGATTGATCGAGCGTAGCATAGGAAACTCCTTTCCTATCAAGAGTATGTCATCCACGTACTCTACGAGGATCGCCACCATACTCCCTACTACCTTTTTGTTTATACAAGGTTCATCTACCATTTTGATGATGTCAACTTCTTTGACCGCTTCATCAAAACAGATGTTCCAACTCCGCGATGCCTGCTTTATCCTATAAAGCATCTTGCACACGTTTCCGCTGCTCCCACTGTCTACGAAGCCCTCTGGCTGTTTTCTTATAGACGCTTTCTTCCAAATCATCATTTAGAAAAGCAGTCAAGACACCCAACCACCAGATATCGTAGTCATGGTATGTAGCCGTGGCAAGTAGGATCTGGATGGACTTAAGCATAGCTCCTTAGAAAAGATTTCATCATTATCCACGCCTGGTCGATGACGAAAACCTTTAACAAGTCTAGCTTTGAAAGTCTCAACTTTTCCATCCACACCAAGTAATCTTCTCAAGATATACTTGCTCCTGATGGGGATTTAACCCTTCAGATATAGCAACCAAAGTCCATACTTTGTTGGTGTGTATGGATTCCATCTCAGATCGCTAAGCATCCAGCCATTCTTACAGAGTCTCACTCCTGATGGCCAGCTCGAAGCTAGTTGGATCATCATCTCATGATGCAATCCTCGCTCCCACTGTCATAGAGAAACCGAAGTATCTCTCAGGTGGGTGAGGAACCCTACTAGATCGGCGGAGAGGCTGGGGTTCGTTGGAATCCACTGAATCCTTTGGTTCTACCAAATCATCTGCTGTTGTTTGTATAGCTGGAACATTTCCAGTTCTATATAACAGATCTTGCCTCGAGCTTGTCCGGATTTTGCTTTTAGACATAGGCCAGACAACCCCAAATCTTAACCATCTTAAGATATGGTCTCTTCCCTTTCCATATCACATATGAAGCGGTAGGCAACTGATTTGATTGGAGCCCTATTCAATAGGTATGCAACTTCATAAGTGCATAACACCCAATAGGAAAAAGGTAACTCAGTAGTACTCATCATAGAGCACACCATATCATATAGGGTGTGATTGCTCCGCCCCGATATACCATCGTGCTATGGTGTATCCGGAGGAGTAATGCCGAGAGAGAATCTCATTCTCCTTTAGAATAGTCCAGGAATTCCGTGCTCAAGTATTCTCCTCCTTGATCTCATCATAGGACATAATACTTATACCCGTATTTTGGTTCTCTACTTCTAACTTATATTCTGTGAATATCTCAAAAGGTTCGGACTTGTGTTTCAACAGGAACATAGGCCTGAAACTCGAAAGAGATCATCAGAGAATGTAATGAAGTACAAAGAACCGATCTTGGCATGTGTAGACAGGGGAGCTTACATACATCAACATGTATCATATCCCAAGAGTTCACTAACTCTTTCTCTGTTTCCAGTAAACGGAGCTATGGTCATCTTATCTTTGTGACATGACTGGCAAGTTTCACAAGATGTAAATTCAAACTGATTTAAACATGCATCTAAATGTAACTTCAGCTAGTCGGGTCGCATTGATATGACCTAGTCTACATTGCCTCAAGAAGGATTCGTTCATTTCTGAACTCTTCCTCTTGTGTGTGTTCTGTATACTAAAGAACTGTAGTTTGATTTAGAACGTCAATGCTTTTAGATAACGTGCCTGAACCGATCAACTTTTGATATAGGAAATGTTCAAAACATTATCCAACTATACAAAATTTTATCATTTCTTTACTAATAAAGAGATAGATATGATTTTGTATATCAGGTTCGGTATCTAATAATATTTGTTCAGAATCAATGTATTCGTAATACAGGGTGACAGTGACCAACAGACTTGGCTGCAACACTTGCCCCGTTTTCTGCCTCATGAAACTTATCACCCGTTCTCAGTTCTCTACCTTTCTGTAGCCCTATGTAACAGATTACATATTTGGGATCCTGATCTGGTATCACATACCCAGGACGTAAAGGATACTGAGAAACAGTTCTCTGTAATGAACACACCCGAAGATGATGCATCAGCATGCACTCTCTTCGTTTGGGCGGCACGGGAAATCTGGTATTCCCCAATTTCCTGCTCTGTCTTATAACAATTATAAGTTGGAGCGGGACCAACGTTCCCCAGCTCAGTATAACAAGCGGGTTCGGTCAATATTCCGTATTATTATCTTGATTAAGGCATGATATGGTCGCTACCTGGAGAGAGAGAGAAGAAAACACTCAGCGTGCGCTCTTGCAAGAATAGATTGGTTTTTATTTTATCTAATCAGGATGGTTCCCACTGCTTTTTATCAAATCTTCCTTCAAACCCTAAAAGGAAAGACTAGCCGGGATTAATTACACACTACAAGTTCGCCAATCTTTCAGCCAGGCCAGTGTCGGTACTTTGAGGGAGGTCCCCCGTGCTTTCGCACGAACCTAATTAATGTAAACCTCGTTTTCCCAGAGGCGTAACCTCGTTAACACCTTTCTAGACACCTACTTGATCGGCTAATTATAATGTATAAAACTCTCCCAGGAGTAACAATTACTCGCAGCGGGTATCGGGATCCAACTATCTCATAGAAGGTATGCAATCTCATTGCAAATTTCAACATTTGAAATTCCCGATAATATTTTGCCCCTAGCTCGCTATGACCTTGACGCATGCCAAACAACCCATAGTCTGCTAGTCAAGTTCAACCCGTACATTTCTTGATTGAATTAAACCCACCCGCACGACCCTTGACGCATGCCAAACAATGCCGTACGAATACCCTAATCCAATCGCATCGTATGCTAGCAGATAAGCACTAGTTAGCTACCGTACACTACGCCTTGACGCATACCAAACAACCGCAGCACGAATACTAACTAGTACTTATCTGAAATGACGGAGGGCTACGACAGGTTTTTCTGAAAACCTATTGCGTAATGAACTTGATATCGTTGTAGGATCGAAATGAATTTTGAAATGGAGTGTTTTTGAGGCTTTTCTAGTTTCGCTAAAGGAGTCACTCCCGGTGAAGGGATCGTCGGTCCTTTCCTCGTCGAATGAGGTGCGGGATATATCATATATATCACTGTGCAAAGCAAAAACTCTTAAAAGCAATCAAAAGACAAACCGAGTGTGTAGCATCTGCCAGTTATTGCTAAAGGAGTCACTCCCGGTGAAGGGACCTCGGTCCTTTCCTTATCGAATAAGGTGCAGGATATATCATATACACCGCTGTGCAAAGCAAGAACTGTAGCTACCTGTTTTATTTTGAAATTCGATTCTACAACATCTTAGGTTTCTTTTATTTCATTAATCACATTAATGAAGTCCCATCATTTAAGTACCTAAACATCACAGATAAATACGATGTACACTTATGCCATCCGCATTCGCCTCGATGTCCCCTCGTGCACCGTCAGGTTAGGTAACTAACGGCAGAGCAGGGCAGGGCTAGCGCGGGTGTAAAACATAAGTAACGTCTATATAATATATCATATATAATATATACTGTATCTATCACAGAACATCACATGATCACATCACAGATATCGCAGCAGAAGAATCATATGAAATATTGGATATACTAGGACGTCCGTGTTTTTAATACGAGCCAGTATAAAACACGGATTCCACGGTCGTGATGAATAGCCAAACCCACACCCCTAGACCCCTACGAGAGCGGCAAGCAACCCTACCAATTCTAGAGTTAGGAGACCCGGACTCGACTCCTCGAGTTGGTCTCCCACCGGACTCCAGAACCCGGTTACTTGTGCTCCCCTCCTTGGGTCTATCCTAGTGCGGAAAAGAAAATAATATACAAAAGGTGACAACTTCCGCAACCTGGAAGCGTCCTAATAAAAGAATATTACATACAAGTTTTTACATGAATGAAAATGAAAAACACTCATCTCACATAAAAACCCCCGGCTATTCAAACACGACGATCCAATATAACATATCCAGCAACACATAACATCATATGTCATCAACGTAAGTAAATATGTCCATCCCAATTGTCGTTGACATATAGCAACGAAACCGGCGATATCACATATTACACTTACGGTCACAGAAAAGAAAGTGTAAAACTACAACAGTTGGAATCCGCAACCACCTCAGACATCGCATGCCTGACCAAATGAATTCTTTAGACATCGCATGCCTAACAATTATAAACCCCGCATTTTAGTCTCTTTATCGAAAACACTTTTCAATATCAAGTCGGGCAATTCAACAAGATTCCCGACATCCTGATCGAATGCTCATCGCAAACTTTAGTAGGCGGCCGCACCCCCGATACCGTCGACGAAGTGCACCAAGGCGGAACACCGCCACCGCGAGCACCCGAATGGATGCTTTCGGCGACGGGGTTCTCCTACAGTCACTTGGTCTGGGCTATGGAGTGAGGCCGTCTATTAAGTTTACCCGGCGAGTATCCGCGTACGCTACGTGATTGCGACGGACTTTTGATCGCATCAAAATTCCGTGGCAACCGATCAAGTGAGACTAAAGTGCTATGTTTATAACATTCATTCAGTTATCACATAACTTTTGTGAATTCCAATTATTGTATCCCATTCCAGATAATTAGAAAATGTTAAACTTTCCGATTGAACATTCGAACACCCAAGTTTTCCCGATACAGATCAACACATGAAACAAGTCTAACAACATTTCGTTCGTGCCTCAGTACCAACGGTCCAGCCGTAGAAGGGTCAAGCCAACGCCTCATATGTGGCACGCCGTACTGCCCCAAACCCGAAGGTTCAAAGGGCAGTTCAAGACGGTCACATAATCGAGTTAAGGTTTGTTGTCTTCTAGAGGGTCCATCGAGTTACTTGCACTACTTAGAACGTCGTCAAACTACGGAAAAATCCAACACTTGGAAATTTCCCGGCAAGGGAAAAAGTGGGTATTTATATCCGGTCGAACTTTTTAACATATTCTAAAATTTATCCGGAACGCCACACAGACAAAATTTGATATTCCGATCGAAACACCGAATCCCCAAAACAACTCCAGAAAATTCAACTCTTGAATAAATTTTAAAAATTCCCATAAAATCCAGCATCAGAAAAGAGGAGTTACTGTGCAACAATGACAGTGCAATACGGCCGTACGGCCGCGGATCCGCCGCATGAGCCATGCTCATGCCGCGGAACCGCGGTGGTTTAGTTGAATTAGGGTGTCGTCTTGCACCAGAACTCTTAGATCTTCCTGCTGAATTTTTTAGCAATTTTTAACTTGGAAAAATCCACGTTTTCAGAAAAAGTCCAGAGAGCATTTTGTGATCGGGTTTCGGGTTCGTTCGGACTTCAAATTCCGTCTAGACTTCGCCTAAGGCTCTAGCTAGGCTCTGATACCACTGTAGGGATCCTAGGCACTCTAGTGAGGTCTCACAAGGCATCGAACATGCCATTTTCAAAAAATCTAGGTGCCGAGAGACCCGACTACGGATCGTTTGCTAGAAAACTAGGCGAAAAAGCTAACTAGTTAACAACTTAACTATAAAGAATACGGAAATACAACCTTTGTAGATCCGGTGCTCCACCTCCATAGCTCCGCAACGAAGTCCCCTCGCTGTCCAAATGAGTTCCCGGGCTCTAGCGTCGGCTTCGTCGGAGAATGGGCAAGCTAGGTCGTCGATGTCCATGCCGAAGATGATCTACGTCGAGGCATCGCTAGATCAAGCTCCAACTTCACCAAGTCATGAAAACTTGTGAAGGAAACACACTCTACTACTTGGCAAGAGGTAGAGGATGAAGAAATAGGAAGTGGGTTCAATTTAGAATTGGATTTCTCACTCTAATTCATCAATCACCATTGATGAGGTAAGCTTTCTTCTTGAAGTGAAGAAGAAGAAGATGATGAAAATTATGATAAGAATAAATATAATGGAAAATAAAATCTATTCTTATCATAATCACACCATGGTTAAGTGTAGAGAGAGGACCATGGTTAGGTGTAGTGGTTAGGGTTAAGCATGAGACAAAATGGTCACTTTATTCAAACCTTCATGAATGTTCATGAAAGAAACAAAAATAAAAGCCACCATTTTATCTTTATGCATTATATTTTCCAAAGAAATAAATGAATAAATAAATGTATATGAAAAACAAAACCTTAACCATTTAAATAACCATGGATCAATTTTTAACACAAACCAAGTTAGCATGCATCATCAAACATGATACAATCATGTGCACAAAACTATATCGAATATACAATGTGCACATCCGAGCGAGAAAATCCAATTAAAGTGAACCGATACTAGTTAATGCAAAGTAATATATCAAATATATAATTATGCATTAAATCATTAAATCAACACTTGATTTAACGATCCGGTCATATCGTATATAACCGACTAGTATCCAATGTATCGGTTTATCGAATCAATCCTTGATTCGATAACTAGGGTATATCGCATATAACCTAATCGATACATTCATCGCGAGAATGAAATACGGTATCACATACACGCATTATTCTCGGTCCCGCACATATCTCATATGCGCTCCTATTTCATTTCGCTTGAGCTAGGAAACCTCTGTGTAGGACTCTAAAGACTCGTCAATACGCCGGCAGCAGATGATGATCATATCAAACATCCACAAGCCGCAAGCGGTCTGCTAAACGTAACGGCCACCCGGGTATTGAGCGATCTGAAGATCGACGAGCAAGCCCGCTCACACTCCAGTGAATCCAACCAGTAACACTACCGTATAATCCGGTCTGATCGTCTGATATGTCGCATATCTCGCCTAGGGGTGGTAAACGTCAGACCCCAATAGCTCGATAAGTCGTGTCGATATGAGGTCTATAACTATTCGAGAAACTACTGGTAACACTTACCAGTAAATCTCAGCAACCCTGGCCAGGGATTTCCTGTTATAGCCAATCGAACACAGCGCAACATCAACTCTCTATACCGGGAGAGACGAATCCCCTCCTATCGCTCATTGCCTCCATGTGACTCGGGACTGTACCCAAAAACCACCGTTTTGCACGCCCTCTTGGACGTGGTAAGATAGAAATCAAAGCACAGTGGGAACCACACAAGACTCTATGACGATCTCGGGTCAACAGACTACTCTGTACCAGTGTCACCAGAGAACTGCCATCTGACGTGAGGTATAATACCATCTGGGAGTTCTCGCCGAGTCCGTCCAGTGTACCCAGTCTCTACTGAGCACCCGTATATCTCCTCTGATGTCAAACACCAATGGATATGGGATCATCCATCGCCCATCTGTATGGGTCGAGAAGGTACACGCTAGTCTACTCTGGTATATCGATGCCCTGTCTCGATACACCCACGACTAGGGACTTTGAAGGGTGTACTTATGGACTACCATGTCCCCACTAGTATGATCCGCATCATAGTCCAGGTAGTTAAGTACACATCCTAAGGGCTTTACCAACATGTAACAGAGAGACAATCAGTGTACACGTTAAGGTAAAGATCAACCAGATAGCATACTATCATGTCGAGCAAGAAAGTCCTCCCTATATATGTCCCAGCATCCACTACAATATACATCCAATGTACAGTAATGGCCTCTAGGGCATACATATAACTAACAGCTTCGTGCCCGAGTTGCCTCGGCATTGAGGTGGGAGCCCGTAAAAGAAGTAGGCGATGTGGTGCATTTCCGGCGACGAGGAGGAGACGGGACATTCCGCAGGAGATCGGGACGACGACGAGAAGACCGGAGGACTCGAATCTGTCGGTATATCTCTCTTCCCCTTCTTGTAGATAGGTAGGACTAATTAATGGTTCGATCCGGGTATTAGTGCGCGGCGGTTTGCCAGTTCAAGTAAAATTAAAGTTTATCACCGCTTCCGCATTTGGCCATCGGATTGACGGCCGGGGCGCCGCCGTGCACTTACACCGGCGTACCGCATACCCAACATCCCAAAAAGTCGCTCGAACTGTGCTTGAGGGAGGGCCTTTGTAAATGGATCCGCCGTGTTGTCTTTCGTATCCACTCTCCGGACCCCGATCTCCTGGCGATCTACGATCTCCCTGATCAGGTGATACCGCCTTAAGATGTGCCTGGATTTCTGATGGGACCGTGGTTCCTTCGCTAAAGCTATAGCTCCATTGTTATCACAATACACTGGTATTGGATCAACAATGGACGGAACTACCTGAAGTTCGTCTTTGAACTTCTTTATCCAGACCGCCTCTTTTGCGGCATCGCTTGCAGCAATGTATTCAGCCTCCATCGTCGAGTCTGCGACGGTATCCTGTTTGGAACTCTTCCAACATACCGCCCCTCCGTTGAGGGTAAACATAAAACCCGAGACAGACTTGCTGTCATCTTTGTCACTCTGGAAGCTTGAGTCGGTAAAGGACTCGACCCTGAGGTCTCTATTACAGTAAATCAGGAACATCTCCTTAGTCCTTCTCAGGTACTTGAGAATGCTCTTTACTGCTGTCCAGTGGTCCTCACCTGGGTCCGACTGATACCAGCTCACCATGCTTAGCGCGTAAGCTACATCTGGTCTTGTACATAGCATCGCATATATTATAGATCCTACCGCCGAAGCGTAAGGTATAGTGTTCATGCAACCCCTCTCCTCGTCAGTCTTGGGAGACATCTCTTTCGAGAGGGTGATTCCGTGCAATGCGGGTATGTTACCGTGCTTGGAATCTTCCATACTAAATCTCTTTAGTACGGTCTCTATGTACCTGGACTGTGAAAGTCCCAGTAGTCTCTTGGATCTATCTCTGTAGATCTTGATCCCCAGAATGTACGAGGCATCACCTAGGTCTTTCATAAAGAACCTTTGTGATAAAAATAACTTGACCGATTATAGCATAGGAATGTCATTTCCTATCAAAAGAATGTCGTCCACATACAAGACTACGAATACGACAGTTCGTCCTACAATCTTCTTATAAATACATGGCTCATCTTCGTTCTTGATGAAGTCAAAGTCCTTGACTATCTCATCAAAACAGATGTTCCAGCTCCACGATGCTTGCTTCAATCCATAAATGGATTTGAGCAGCTTGCACACCTTCCCGCTGCTCCCACTGTCTACAAAACCTTCTGGCTGATCCATGTAAACGCACTCTTCTAAACTTCCGTTTAGAAAAGCCGTTTTTACGTCCATCTGCCAGATTTCATAGTCATGGAAGGTAGCAATGGCAAGCAGGATCCTAATGGATTTGAGCATAGCCACTGGAGAAAAGGTTTCGTCATAGTCCACTCCTGGTCTTTGACGAAAACCTTTTGCAACGAGTCTAGACTTATAGGTTTCCACCTGCCCATCTACACCAAGTTTCTTCTTGTAGATCCATTTGCATCCAACGGGGTTTACCCCAGGTGGAGCAACTTCCAGGGTCCACACTTTATTGGTGTACATGGACTCCATTTCAGATTGCATAGCATCCAGCCACTTATCAGAGTCCCTACTGATAATGGCCTGTCTGAAACTAGTAGGATCATCTTCTTCCAAGATGCAATCCTCTCGATCCCCATCTATGAGAAAACCGCAGTATCTCTCGGGCGGATGAGAAATCCTATTAGATCTATGGAGTGGCTGAGCTTCGTCTGGGGTTGTTGAATGCTGAGGTTCTACCAAATCTCCAGTTACAGTTTGTCCTTCTGGAATTTCTTCCAGTTCTACCGTGCTCCCACTAATTTCTTTTGCAAGAAATTCTCTTTCTAAGAAGACAGCGTGGCGAGCAACAAACACCTTCTGTTCCTCTATGTGGTAGAACTGATATCCTTGCGAATGCTTAGGATATCCGACAAATTTACACATAACTGACCGTGCCTCGAGTTTGTCCGGATTCTGCTTCTTTACATAAGCTGGACAACCCCATATCTTAATAAAATTAAGGTATGGTCTCTTCCGCTCCTACAGTTCATATGGGGTGGTAGGCACAGATTTGGTCGGAACCCTATTCAATAGATAGGCTGTTGTTTCAAGCGCAAGTCCCCAAAATGAAAGAGGCAACTCAGCATTACTCATCATGGAGCGAACCATGTCCAATAGGGTACGGTTCCTCCGCTCCGATACACCGTTGTGCTGTGGTATATATGGAGGAGTAAGCTGAGAGAGAATTCCATTCTCTTTTAAGTATTCTAGGAATTCCGTGCTTAAGTACTCTTCTCCTCTATCAGATCTGAGGATCTTAATACTTTTGCTAGTCCGGTTCTCTACTTCGTTTATGAATTCTTTGAATTTCTCAAAAGCTTCATATTTGTGTTTCATAAGATACACATATCCGAATCTAGAGAGATCGTTAGTGAATGTGATGAAGTACGATAAACCACCCCTTGCATGTATAGACATCAGACCACACACATCACTGTGTATGAGTCCTAATAGCTCTGCTGCTCTTTCTCCATGTCCGATGAACGGAGATTTGGTCATCTTTCCTTTGGGACAAGACTGACAAGTATCATAAGATGAAAATTCGAACGTATTCAAGAATCCATCTTTATGTAACTTACTCAGTCTTTTCTCTCCGATATGACCAAGTCTATAATGCCACAAGTAGAATTCGTTCGTATCTGAACTCTTCCTCTTGCGTGTGTTTTGTACATTGAGAACTGTGTTCTGATTTGGAACATAGATACCATTACACAGTGTACTTTCTGCAACCAGTACCTTATCAAGGTAAATGTTCATGATATTTTTATCAAGAACAAAGTTATATCCATCTTTATCAAGTAAAGAAACTGATATGATGTTGCAAAGCATGGAAGGCACATAGTAGCAATTGTTCAAAATCATAGTGTTGCCATTTGGCAATACTAGGTGATATTCACCGATGGCCGCAGCATTAACTTGTGCTCCGTTCCCTACTCTGAGGGACATATCACCGGGTCCAACTATCCTACTTTTTCTTAGTCCCTGCAATAAATTACAGATATGAGATCCTGATCCGGTATCGAGTACCCAGGAGGTAGGACTGACCGAAAAACAGTTCTCAATAACAAGAACACCTGAAGAAGACGCAACGGTATGTTTCTTCTTCGATGGGTTTATCAAGGAATTCAAACTTTCCTCTTTCCCTTGCTCATACTTGCGACTGTTGTCGTAAGTTTGAGCCGAACCGACGTTCCCCAGCCTCGAATAAGAATTCGAATCGGTCAAGCGATACATTTTATTATCTTGATCAGGGCGTGAAATGGTTGCTACCTGGAGAGAGAGGGAAAACACTCAGCGTGCGCTCTTGCAAGATTAGATTGGTTATTAATTTATCTAACCAGGATGGCTCCCACTGTTCCTCAAATTCTTCTTCAAACCCTAAAAGAAGAACTAGTCAGGATTAATCGCACGTCACAATACTTGCTTAACCTTTCAGCCAGGCTGGTGTTGGTACTTCGAGGGAGGTTTTCCAACGCTTTCACGAAGTTCCTTAATTACATAACCTCTTTTCCCTGGAGGCGTAGCCCCGCTAATACCGTTCTAGACATCTACTTGGTTTATAGTATTGATTGTTAAGTGAAATGATCTCCCGAGAGTAATCCTACTCATCAGTAGGATCGGGATCCAACTATCATTGTGTGATGCACTAGATGGAATCCACTCTAGTCACCACACTGCAGAAGGTATGCTAAATCTGCAAGTTTCCTGTATGTTTGAAACACCCGATGTAGTTTTTGCCCCAATCGTTCTATGACCTTGACGGATGCCAACAAATCATAAAGTGCAAGTCAAGTTCTACCCGTCATTGTCCTGATTAATTTAGACCCACCCATACATGCCCTTGACGGATGCTAACAAGGCTGCATGACTGTCCTAAATTAATGCATATCCATGCAACAAATAAGTATCATTCAGCTACCGCACACTATGCCTTGACGGATGCCAACAAACATAGCACGAATACTAAATGCTACTTATCTGAAATGACGGAGGGCTACGGCTGGGTTTTTGGCGAAAAACCCGTTAACGTAATGAACTTGATATCGTTGAAGGAACCTGAGTAGTTTTGTAAATATATAGTGGCGAAAACTTTTGCTAAAGCGCTCACTCCCTGTGAAGGAATCTCGGCTCTTTCCTCGTCGAATGAGGTGTAGGATATTCCAAACTGAATATCTCGATGCAAAGCAAAAATAGTGGACAATATTAAAGTTATTACCCTGACGCAAACTTTTACTCAAGGGGTCACTCCAGGTGAAGGGATCTCGGCCCCTGCCTCATCGAATGAGGTGCAGGATATTCCAAACTGAATACCACTATGCAAAGCAAAAGAGAACGTCTGTAATGTCAGTTTTTAAAGCTTGGTTCCAACAACATCTTTTAGGTTTATTATCTTGCATTAATTAAAATTAATGTGGTCCCATCAATTTGTAACCCATCACACCAGAAAAGAACAAAAATAAAATGTACGTATATGCCATCCGCATTCGCCACGGGGCCCGTCATCACCCGTTAGGTTACTTAACTAACGACAGAGCGGGGGCTGGACTAGCGCGGGTGCAAAACATATACAACATCTACTAGTATATATATAAGTATATATAACATTCGTCCCAGGCATGATAATAAACAACATCACAGATAACATTACAGAATGGTGGATAATCTTGGAGCCCCGGGTTTCATTTGAGCCGCAAATAAAACGCGACGTTCCGGTCGTATGGATAGCATGTGCAATGAAAACCTGTACCCCCTACGAGTGCGGCGAATAGCCCGCCAGTTCTAGAATGAAGCCCCCTCCTTTTTTGCGCTATGAGAATGAAGCCTCCTCCGTCTCGATGCCATGAGATGCGGGCTTGTTGCCTTCTAGAACCCGGCTATTCGTGCACTCCACCATGGGGTAAGCCTAGTACAGAATATTAAAAAAATATATACAACCGGTGACATCGACCTCAGCCCGGTCGTGCCCCAAAAATAATATACAAACGGCAAAGACGGCAGTCCACATGTCGGACGCTCGTCCCGCAATAACAAATGTATAAATGAATTATAAACTGTATTCTAACATTGCACCACATACTATCCACCACGACAATCCAACCACAATCACAGCACAAGCACAAAATATCAACGCGAATGTCACGTTCGCAAAACCCGTCTAAAGGAACATATAGCAATTAGACGAGTTTTACCGATCGAGTGACATTCCCGGTCGCAGATAAAATTGAATGTACTGAAAATAAAATACGTATTTTAAAATTACGATCGACTAAAGTTTCCAAGTGGGCCTCAAGTATTAAACCAACACTGTAACAAATCTGGGCCCAAAAAATAATTATTCCAGAAACCACAATTTCAACAATAAGAGGCCCAGAAGAAATTTTGTCCATGTGGGCCCTAAAACGGCCGCGGAACCGCCGCCAATAGGGGGTTTGCGCGGCTGATCCGCGACGGTTTAGAGGGAACACGTGACCAAATTTCTTCAGGGTTCTTAAAAAAGCCTGCATGATTTTCTGGGACCATAAAATTGATTTTTCGAGTACTTTTAAAATCGACAGAAACTACCTGAAATGAAATGCAGTTTTTGGAATTTTCGGTCGATCTTTATTCTAAACACGTTTAAACAAGCTAGTATAGGTTTTATGGGATGGCTCTGATACCATGAAGGGTTACCCTAGCGCCCCGGCCAACTCACGTGGCCAAATGCGGAACAAAAGTTTTCTTGCAAACAAAAAGTTGGCGCTAGACTAAACCCTAAAACCGGATCTTTCCATAAAACTAACTAGCAACACTAGGAGAGCTATCTACTATGAAAAAAAGATATACCAAGAGGCTCAAGTCCTTCTGTCTTCTCTCCTCGTCATGTGCTCCAAATGGTCTCCTTGAACTTGCTTGATCTCCAACCCCTGGCTCCATCGGTCCTCCAGGATCGAGCTTGTTCTCCGGCCTTGCTTTGTCGTAGATGATCCACCAGGGGAGTATGATCCATGGCTCTAGCTCCTAACCAAATATCTATAAGGAGCAACTAGAGAACATGGGTTGCTAAACCAAGTAGTCTAGGATGTAGTGGAGGGTGTCTAAGTGTTTACTATCTCTTTTCTAACCTCTTCACTTGTTTCTCAACACATGAGAATGTTAGTGAAGAGGAAGAAGATGGAGATGGAAGAAAGCAAGTGGAGGGAGGAACTCATGAGAAAAATGAGAGCTCAAAAGAAAATGAAGCATGAAGTGAGAGAAAATCACACACCTTGGTTTTGTGTGTGAATTCTTTCAATAAACAATTAACAACCATGCTTCAATAGTAACTCCAAATGAATTATAAATTCATTTGTGAATTATTAAAGCATGGTCATCACCATTCCTCCCATACCTTTTACTTTCCACCTCATTTCCAATTATCAAATAAAAGGAAAATACATAATGAGGTGGCTACCTTCTAGAAGGAAATCTGTAGTAAATACGGATTTCAGTCTACTGTACAAATATATCGGCAATCAGATAAAAATCCGAACGCCCAAAAGAGATAGAATAACACGAAGAACGTAATACTAGAATATATATATCGAAATACATATACGTAAATTATTAAATCAATACCCGATTTAATAATCCGGCTCAAACCCGAGCCGGCTAGTATTACAAACTGGTCGATCGAAAATCCGAGTACCAAGTACATCAATCGATCGAACCCTGTACGTATCCAATACGGCTACTACATCATTTTGCCTGAATCAGGGAAACCCTCTGTGTGGGACTCTAAAGACTCGACAGTACTCTGGCAGTGGGTTTAACCACAAGCTCGTCAGCGGCACTAGCTGTACGTAATGGCTACCCAGGTACCTGTCGAAAAGAAGGCCGATGAGCAAACTCATCCGGATCTCCTACTGAGCCTATCCGTGACAATATCCGTACAGTCCGGTCTCTTCGTCAAAGAGTATCGCATACCGGGTCTAGAGGATGGTGAACATCAGACCCTAACAACCTGATAAGTCGTGCCGATGTGGCTCAGGACCAATCCGGAAAACTACTGATCAACCTATCAGTAAATCTCAAGTGCCTTGGCCAAGGTCTTATGGTCCTGACCAATCGAATCACAGTGCGATATCGACTCCCTATACCGGGAGAGACGAATCCCCGACAATCGCTCACTGCCTCCATGTGGCTCGGGATTGAACCCAACCAAAACCTGTTTACACGACTCAGTAGAGCCGTGATAGGGTAGTGATCAAAGTTCAGTGGGAACTCACACGAGACAAATGCCGATCTTGGGTCTAAAGACTAACCTGTACGCATGTCACCTGAGAACTTCCATCTGACGATAGGTATAGTACCATATGGAAGTTCTCGGCGAGTCCATCTAGTGTACTCACACCCAGTCATCACCTGTATACGATCTTAGGTGCATCAGACCCATGGCTGCGGGACCAAACATCCCCCGACGGGGCTAGAAACGTACACACCAGTCTACTCTGGAGTATCAGTGCCCAGTCTCGATACTCACGCGACTAGAGACCATTTAAGGATGTGCTTATGGACTACCCTGCTCCCACAAGTATGATCGCCATCACAACGCAGGTAGTCAAGCAAGATCCTAGGGGCTTTATCAACATGTAATCGCAATATGTAATAACGAGTATGACATATGCCATGTTAAGATAAAGACAAACCACAATAGTATACTACCGTATCGAGTCTTTATCAATATATGCAAACCAGATATAATAACAATAAATACACATATCCTGATAAATACAAGTCAAATAATATACTATAAAACTGAGCAAGATTGTTCTGTATATACATATCCCTAGTATCCATATGTATGCATATACAATACTGGCCTCTAGGGCATATACATCCAACACGTTGTTCCATTTGTCCTTTTGCTTACACGTTCAGCTGACTGTTTATAAATCTGAACAGCTCTGCCAGTTCTTACCGTGCTGGAGTCACACATCGCCATGCCACCCGGCCTCTATGCCCTGCAAGCCTCAGAACGGATGGCCAAGTTAAGCCTCGACTCCCGGTCATCCTTGATTGAGGAACTTCGCGCTGGCAGTCTAATCACGGCCGAAGTGTTTGCTGCTGAAGCTAACGGCTCTCTTCCCTTTCTTGCCACCTATCATAGTGAAACAGTGGTGCAAGTCTGGGTTGAGTTTTGTCGGCAGGTGGAGGCTTGCTTGCATGTGCTTGAATGTACATACCTTTCTTCGGAGGTTGTGGCTGCAAAGACGAGCTTACGGGGTCTAATAGAGCGGTGTGCGGCGAATATGATATCATGTGAGAAGAGGCTCGGCCGCAAGTTTTCAGAGAGGGAGCTGGCTTCTAAAGCGCTGAGGGGGCTTCAAGCCAACCTTACGGCCAAGGCCAATAAAGCGTATGAACTTTGGCGAGTGCTTCAAGAGGCCATCAAGGAGGTGGTAGCCATCGATAAAGCCGTCATGTTCACTCGTGAAATGGTTGAGGCCCATAAGGCTACTGAAAAAGAGCTTGAGGGTCGGCTCGCCTCATACCAGGCCCAACAGGCTCAAGCGGAGGCCCGTCTCTTGACGATACTGAACCATGAAGGCGAGGCCCAGCGAAAGAGGGACAAACTGGTTAATCTATTAAATCGCCTGCCGACTTGAAGAATTGTATATATATTTTTCCATTCTTCCTTTGTACATACTCCTGAATGAGAGTATATTTTTTGGTTCTTTCACGATTTGTACTTTGTATTCATTTTGATTCATGAATAAAAGACATATTTTTCTTCACGATGGTGTGTCCCTTTTAGTAAATGTATTTTGTGGATAGTCTATCTCAATTTCTTTGCAGGACAACGATGGCTAAGGATTCAGGGTTAAGATCTGCCTCCTAAGACTTTTCAACTTCATGAGCAGTGAGGGTCTCATAAAGAATTTTCTCCCTACCGGTCGAGAGGATCCCGTAGGTGTAATTTCTCATTAAGAATCGTGAGGATTCCTAAGTGTGTTTTCTTTTGTAAGTCGTAAGGATTTCACAAGAGAATTTGCTTCTTTACGAGTCGTGAGGGCCTGCAAGTGATGGGTGAGGTTACCCTTATCCGCATTTTGTGGAGTCAGGAGTTGCTCTGGATGCTTCCCACGGGGTCATTGCCGTGTTCTGCGAGGACCAGGCTCCGCTCTGGATGCTTCACACGGGGTCATGATTGACATAAGCCGCGTTCCACGTAACCAGGAATTTGCTCTGGATACTTCCCACAGGGTCATTGCCGTGTTCTGCGAGGACCGGGCTCCGCTCTGGACGTTTCCCATGGGGTCAGGATTGACATAAGCCACATTCCACATGACCAGGAATTTGCTCTGGATGCTTCCTACGGGGTCATTGCCGTGTTCTGCGAGGACCAGGCTCCGCTCTGGATGCTTCATACGGGGTCATTGCCGTGCTCTGCGAGGACCAGGATCCGCTTTGGACGTTTCCCACGGGGTCAGGATTGACATAAGCCGCGTTCCACATAGCCAGGAGTTTGCTCTGGATACTTCCCACGGGGTCATTGCCGTGTTCTGCGAGGACCAGGCTCCGCTCTGGATGCTTCACACAAGGTCATTGCCGTGCTCTGCGAGGACCAGGATCCGCTTTATACGTTTCCCACGGGGTCAGGATTGACATAAGCCGCGTTCCACGTAGCTAGGAATTTGCACTAGATGCTTCTCACGGGTTCATTGCCGTGTTCTGCGAGGACCAGGCTCCGCTC
This sequence comes from Agapanthus africanus, assembly GCA_030015575.1. Classification (NCBI taxonomy): domain Eukaryota; kingdom Viridiplantae; phylum Streptophyta; class Magnoliopsida; order Asparagales; family Amaryllidaceae; genus Agapanthus; species Agapanthus africanus. The sequence goes on along the minus strand of JASDDO010000019.1, from coordinate 810,536,130 downwards.
TGGATGCTTCACACGGGGTCATTGCCGTGCTCTGTGAGGACCAGGATCCGCTTTGGACGTTTCCCACGGGGTCAGGATTGACATAAGCCGTGTTCCACGTAGCCAGGAATTTGCTCTGGATGATTCCCACGGGTTCATTTCCGTGTTCTACGAGTACCAGGCTCCGCTCTGGATGCTTCACACTGGGTCATTGCCGTGCTCTGTGAGGACCAGGATCCGCTCTGGACGTTTCCCACGGGGTCAGGATTTGACGTAAGCCGCTTTCCACGTAACCAGGAATTTGCTCTGGATGCTTCCCACGGGGTCATTGCCGTGTTCTGCGAGGACCAGGCTCTGCTCTGGATGCTTCACACGGGGTCATTGCCGTGCTCTGCGAGGACCAGGATCCGCTCTGGACGTTTCCCACGGGGTCAGGATTTGACGTAAGCCGCGTTCCATGTAACCAGGAATTTGCTCTGGATGCTTCCCATGAGGTCATTGCCGTATTCTGCGAGGACCAGACTCCGCTCTGGATGCTTCACACGGGGTAATTGCCATGCTCTGCGAGGACCAGGATCCGCTCTGGACGTTTCCCATGGGGTCAGGATTGACATAAGCCGCGTTCTACGTAACCAGGAATGGTTGACTTTATCCGCATTTCACGGAGTCGGGGTGTGACTCTCGGTCATCTGTGCACCGCCGAGTCATGGAACTGGGAGTTGTTGCTGTTCTGCTTTGTCTGATGTTGTGTCTGTCGTAATGAGACGGATGTTGAGATGATTTCCAGGCTATCTGTGAACCGTTGAGATTTGGCTTTTTCTTCTGATGAAGCCTGGGAAGGAAAGGTGTGATTCCCTCTTTGTTTGCGCCCCTGGATCGTATACAGGGATTGACATGATATCACCTGTAGGGTAAAAATTTCATTTTTTTTATTTCTTTCCGCGATGCTCTATCATTTCAGCTTTTATATCGCGAAGGTCGCGATTGCCCAATCATTTCGGCTATTTTTCACGGTGCCCAATCATTTCGGCTATTCGTTTTATTTTTACTCGCTGCTTTTTATTGCGAGTTGCCCAATCATTTCGGCTATTTTGCATGCATACATTTTTACTTGTTGATTTTGTAGCAAGTTGCCCCATCATTTCGGCTGTTTCGTATGCATGTGTGGCTTGCTAGCTTTTGCTGCAAGTTTGGAATTAGACACCGATTTTCGGCATCAGCACCGCTACAACTGGGATATTGCCATGAGCGAATCATCATTTGCCTCCGTCGATATCGAACAAAGGCGGCTTAGCGAACATGGTTAGGATCCTGTTGACTAAGGCTTTTGACTTCATGAGCCGTAAAGGTCTCATAAAGGTATTTCTCCCTGTGAGTCGTGAGGATCTCGTAGGTGCGTTTTCTCCTTAAGAATCGTGAGGATTCCTAAGTGCATGTTCTGAAAGGTTAGCCTAGCACCTCATGAAGGGATTGGAAGCATCACATGTACCAAAGATGGAATTTTTAGGGTGCTAAGTTAACGATCATTGAATCGTTCCTAGAAAATTAGGGTTTCAAAATTTTGCATATCAACATAAGCAAGAAAAGCTAGGGTTTTGAGAGTACAACCTTTGTAGCTCCCTACGCTAGACTCCTCGGCTACTTAGGGTTTGGAAACGGGTCCGCTTGAACTCCTCTAGGTCACCGATGATCCACCCGGAGTCCGCTTTGTCCAAGCTTGCAAGTTCACCCGATCAAAAGAATGAAATGAAGCTAACACTCCAAACAAGTGGGCTAGATTTGTGTAGAATGGTGTTGTGGTTCTCTTTCTCACTTCAAAAACCTTTCTTGATGTGTATTTTGCTCACTATAAAATACTAGAGAACAAAAGAAGAAGGAGGAAGAAGATGATGGCTTTTCTTTTTCAAGAAAAGAAAAGATTAACCTTTGAAAAGAAATAAAAATATATCTATATATATTTATTTCTTCTCATCTCAAACCATGGTTAGAATATGAAGATATTATTGTATCATAGTTTAAAACACCTAAGGAAAAATAACCAAGGGTTAAAGAGTGGGTGAGCATGGTAAGATGTAGAAGAGTGTAGAAACAATCCAATAATTAACCCTTTTTCTTTCCTTTTTTGTTTTAGTATAAATACAATAATAATCCATATTAAAAACTATGGTGTGAGTCTTATATTGCCATTATATTCCATGTATAAGCAACCATGAAGGATGATGCATGTATGTATGTGTGTATGCACATCCACATGTGCATGAAACTAAAAGAAAGAAAGCATACATGCATGCATACATCCATCATGTACAAGAAAAGGTTTTAAGTGAGAAAACTAATGGTTAAATGATAAATCAACACTTGATTTATCAATCCGGCTATATCACATATGATCCCACCAAAAGCAAGCCACCCGATCAATATACGGTATCCCATATGCGCATTTTAATCGGGTCCATGCGCATATCGCATACGCGCACCACAACGTTTCGCATGGACTGGGTAACTCCTTTGTGGGACTCTAAGACTCGTCAATACGCCGGCAGTGGGTGATGATCATATCAAGCACCCCCAAGCCGCAAGCGGTCAGCTAAACGTAACGGCTACCCGGGTATTGAGCAATCAGAAGAGAACAAGCGAACCTGCTACAACTCCCGTCGAGCCAACCGGCAACACTACCGTGCAGTCCGGTCTCTTCGTCTGATATGTCGCATATCAAGTCTAGGGGTGGTAAACGTCAGACCCCAATAACCGATAAGTCGTGCCGATGTGAGGCTCATAACGGGTCGATAAACTACTGGTAACACTTACCAGTAAATCTCCAATCAGCCCTGGCCAGGGACTTCCCTGTTACGGCCAATCGAGCACAGTGCAACATCAACCCCCAATACCGGGAGAGACAAAACCCCTCCTATCGCTCATTGCCTCCATGTGACTCGGGACTGTACCCAAAAACCACCGTTTTGCACGCCCTTATGGACGTGGTAAGGTGGAAATCAAAGCACAGTGGGAATCACACAAGACTCTATGACGATCTCGAGTCTACAGACTAACCTGCACAAGTGTCACCTGAGAACTGCCATCTGACGTGAGGTATAATACCATCTGGGAGTTCTCAGCGAGTCCGTCCAGTGTACCCAGTCTCCACTGAGCACCCGTATACCATCTCTGATGTCAAACACCAATGGATATGGGATCATCCATCGCCCATCTCATGGGTCGAGAAGCGTATACGCTAGTCTACACTGGTATATCGATGCCCCGTCTCGATACACCTACGACTAGGGACCTTGAAGGATGTACTTATGGACTACCATGTCCCCACTAGTATGATCCGTATCATAGTCCAGGTAGTCAAGTACACATCCTAAGGGCTTTACCAACATGTAACCATAAGACAGTATAAAGAGACAAGTATACATGTTAAGATAAAGAGCAACCAGATAGCATACTATCATATCGAGCAAGAAAGTCATCTCTATATATGTCCAAGCATCCAATATAATATACATCATCTGTACAATACTGGCCTCTAAGGCATACATACAACTAACAATCTCCCACTTGCACTAGGGCCAGCTGCTGTAGTATCGCATACCGAGCATCCCGAAGAGTCTCTCAAACTGTATCTGGGGAATGTCCTTCGTGAGTGGATCCGCTGTGTTATTCTTTGTGTCAACCCTCCTGACCTCGATCTCCCGGCGATCATCTATCTCCCGGATCAGGTGATACCGCCTCAGAATATGCCTGGATCGCTGATGGGACCTGGGTTCCTTGGCTAAAGCCACCGCTCCATTGTTATCGCAATACAAAGGTATTGGATGCTCAATGGATGGAACCACTCCAAGTTCAGTAATAAACTTCTTGATCCAGACAGCCTCTTTGGCAGCATCGTTGGCAGCGATGTATTCAGCCTCCATCGTCGAGTCTGCCACGGTTTCCTGCTTGGAACTCTTCCAACTAACCGCCCCTCCGTAAAGGGTAAAGACAAATCCCGAATGCGACTTAGAGTCGTCCTTATCACTCTGGAAGCTTGAATCGGTAAAGAACTCCACTTGGAGTTCTCCATTACTATACACCAAGAGCATCTCTTTAGTCCTTCGTAAGTACTTGAGAATGCTCTTCACAGCTGTCCAGTGATTCTCTCCAGGATCATCTTGATACCTACTCACTACACTTAGTGAGTATGCTACATCGGGTCTGGTACATAGCATCGCGTACATGATAGAGCCTACTGCCGAAGCATAGGGTATCCCTTGCATGCGAGCTCTCTCCAAATCAGTCTTGGGACACATCTCTTTGGAGAGAGTGACTCCAGAGATCGTGGGTAAGTTCCCACGCTTGGATTCTTCCATACTAAACCTTTTTAGTATGGTGTCAATGTACCTGGATTGGGACAATCCCAATATCCGTTTGGATCTATCTCTATAGATCCTAATTCCTAATATGCATGAGGCATCACCAAGATCTTTCATTGAGAATCTTTGTGATAAGAAGAGCTTGACCGATTGCAGCATAGGAATATCATTTCCTATTAAGAGTATGTCGTCCACGTACAATACGAGAAAGACAACCTTACTCTCTGCTACCTTCTTGTAAATACAAGGTTCATCTACGTTTTTGACGAAATCAAACTCTTTGATAACGACGTCAAAGCAGATGTTCCAACTCCGCGATGCTTGCTTAAATCCATAAATGGATTTAAGCAGCTTGCACACCTTCCCGCTGCTCCCACTATCTACTAAGCCCTCTAGCTGAGTCATGTACACGCACTCTTCTAAATCACCGTTTAGAAAGGCGGTCTTAACATCCATTTGCCAGATTTCGTAATTATGATATGCAGCGATGGCAAGCATGATCCGGATGGATTTAAGCATAGCCACTGGAGAAAAGGTTTCGTCATAGTCCACACCTGGTCTTTGACGAAAACCCTTTGCAACAAGTCTAGCTTTGAAAGTCTCCACTTTCCCATCTACACCAAGTTTTTTCTTGAAGATCCACTTGCTCCCAATGGGTTTTACCCCTTCAGGAGCATCTTCCAAAGTCCATACTTTGTTGGTGTACATGGATTCCATCTCGGACCGCATAGCATCCAGCCATTTCACTGAGTCCCCACTTGTGATGGCCTGCTCGAAGCTAGTTGGGTCATCATCCTCCATGATGCAATCCTCGCTCCCACCATCCATGAGAAAACCGTAGTATCTCTCAGGTGGGCGAGGAACCCTACTAGATCGGCAGAGTGGCTGGGGTTCATTGGGAACTACGGAATCCTCTGGTTCCACCAGATCTTCTGTTCAAGCTTTTGTAGCTGGAACCTCTTCCGGTTCTACCTCATGACCACTAATCTCTTTTTCAAGAAATTCCTTTTCTAAAAAAGTGGCATGCTGAGAAACAAACACTCTTTGTTCCTCAGGGTGGTGGAAGATATACCCTTGTGAATTCTTGGGATATCCTATAAATTTGCATAGAACAGACCGTGCCTCGAGTTTGTCCGGATCTTGTCGTTTGACATAAGCTGGACAACCCCATATCTTAACATAGTTAAGACATGGTCTCTTCCCTTTCCATATCTCATATGGAGTGGTAGGCACAGATTTGGTGGGGACCATATTCAATAGATGTATGGCTGTTTCAAGCGCATACCCCCAGAAGGAATTAGGTAACTCAACTGTGCTCATCATAGAGCGCACCATATCTAATAGGGGCGGTTCCTCCGTTCTGATACACCGTTGTGCTGTGGTGTATATGGAGGAGTCAGCTGAGAGAGAATCCCATTCTCTTTTAGGAAGTCCAGGAATTCACTGCTCAAGTATTCACCTCCTCGATCAGATCGAAGGATTTTAATACTTTTTCCGGTTTGGTTCTCGACTTCTTGTTTATATTCTCTAAATTTCTCAAAAGCTTCAGACTTGTGTCTTATTAAGAACACATGTCCGTATCTTAAGAGATCGTCAGTGAATGTAATGAAGTACGAAGAACCATCCCTGGCATGTGTAGACATGGGACCGCATACATCACTATGTATCAGTCCCAAGAGTTCGGTAACTCTTTCTCCGTGTCCCGTAAACGGAGTTTTGGTCATCTTGCCTTTGAGACATGACTGGCAAGTGTCATAAGATGAAAATTCGAACGGTTTCAAATATTGTAACAACCCTAATTTTCTTATACACTTTTTCCTATACAAATTTTTTTCAAAATATTTTAAAAATCCACAAAGGGGTATTTTAGCCTGAGCACAAGATTTAGGTAATTATTTTTGTTTTTAATTACAAGCTACAAGAATGAAATAACTCCATTTTTAGTGTACAAGCAATTACTTTAAATTTAATGTATACTAGGAGTATTTATTCTTGCTGCTATCAGTTTAAGTAATTAAAAACCACAATAATTACAAGAAGGAGCTTGTAGCTCATTGGTAATACCTTGCACTGCTGAACCAAGCCACTGGAGTTCAAATCCCATGCCCCACATTATTTTTGTATTTATTTTGTTTTAATTTTTTTTGGAAGTCAACGGTAAAAAGGCCATAACTCCCAAAATATGAACTGGACAACAAAAAGTAAATATACCAAATTGAACCCCCAGAAAATCCCCGGCCACTGGAATCCTGACTCGGCCCGACTCGGCGCCGTCGGCCGGACTTGGCCGGACGGCCGAGTCACTAACTGAGAAAAGTTGGCTCTTAACTTGGTCAACCCTCTTGCACACTTATTATACCTGGATTGGTTTTAATTTGGCCAATAAATCCCTTTTACTCCTAGGTTTAATGATTTTTATATATATTTTTTAATTAAAACCCTAACCCTAGCCTAGCCCTATATAAACACCCCTACCCTCTACCATTTTACCCTACAGCTCTAAGTCCACTCTCCCAAATTCTCAAGAGAACTAGGTACGTTAGAAAAAGAGCGAGAAGCGAAGCGCTGCCGAAACCGACGACGAATTCCGGCAATCGTACTAGAACCTTCGCGACGTTTTCGACGCACCGACAACCACCACTTTCTTAGCCTCCCTAGCTTGTCCAAACTTGTAAGTCCCATCTTTTCTATCTCTCTTTTCTTAAGAAGAAAATACGACTTTTTAGAACCCGACGGAAATCGGAACAAACCGATTTCCGATTCGGTTTTTCTACAAAATTCCACTTATCACCTAATCCATAATACCTACCTATATTCATGATGACTATTAATCATCTAGAAACCAATTTAAATAAAGTTTCTCACATGAAATGATAGCTTTCTTGTAAAACCGTATTCTTTTCATAAAAATACCACAAAGTTTATTTTTCTTGTTCTAATTAAATCCCTCACTCCTAAATATATTTATCTTGATCACTAAACTTGTAGAAATCAATTTGAATGAATTTTCACACATGAAATGATAACGTTTTCAAATACCGTATTCTTGCGCTTAAATACCTTCAAGTTTAATATATCATATTTAACCTCTAAACTTCACAATACCTTAAAATAAGTCACGATGTAATGACCTACCTCTACACACACACAAATATAACCTTAATTGATATCGTTAAAAATATAGAATACGAAAATACAGGACTTTTCACGAAAATACCATATTCTTTATAAACCTTTTCTAAAAGCTTTAAGTTGTACACAATTCTAAATAAATCTTTTAAAATGAAAACACGATATGTCATGGACATCGATCGTTTATCTAAACTGTCTTGTGGTGTCTAGGCAAGTGTGTCTAAGCTAGTGGTTTTTAATTAGGCCCACGACTGTGGTTCCTTCCCACTTACCTGGCACTTACCTGGCCGCAATTGACGGTGAAGAGGCGATTTGAGGCTTCTAATGACTTATCGTTTAGACTTTAGAAATAGGCTAGTTGGCTTAGGAAACCCTAGAAAATAAAATATGGAAAGTTATACTCCTTTTACAAATAAATACCTTATATTTATAAAACCGTTTTTCTAAATGAATAGTATTTATTAAACCTAAGCAAAGCGCCGCTACAACCCACCTTTAGGGAACCCGTTAGGGATAGTACGGTTCATCGTGCACCCGCGGGCTAGTAGTGCGAGATTCAGACCTCCGCAAGGAGCATTCGGTCTCGAAAGGTTTAAAATACGGCATTTAAGAAAAATATGATTTTTGGAAAATAAAATATTTATTTAAAATTATTCTTGTATTAATATATATTTAATTATCATTTAAACACCTATTTTATCATAAGATAAAGTTTCCATCTTTTTCTAAAATTTACAAGTTTAAAAGTTACATTAAAATACCATGAATTTTAAATAAATCAATTAATACTTTTATTAGGATATTTTCACTAGAATAACACAAATAAAATTCATACTCATTATAACTATAAAGACGAATAATAAATACTTGAGGTGTATCTTGAAAACTATACTATAGTAATTTTTACATAAAACCCCCTCAAGTTTTATAAATTACAATAAGGCCCCTAATAAGTACAGAACTTCAAATTATCTTTCTTTTAGTCTGACTCGGGTTAGAGTCTGACTATTTCTGACTTGAATATGATTCAAGTCAATCTATATTCTTTAATATTCCAACTCAATATGAATACATGAATCCCTGAATCCAGTTAACAATCTATATAAATTGACTGAACCGAACCATGGATATATTCCTTTTACATGTTTCCCAGTATTCCATTTACATGACTCTACGGTTATAACCGTTTCCTGATATCATGGTTTCGTTTAGTCAGTCAGTCTATCATGCAATCAATACAAGTTTACAAGATAACAATACAAACAAGATATCGCGGGGTTTAAGGGGTAGATTGGTACGGAAGGTGTTAAAGGTGGCACGAGATGGTAAGATTAAGACACCTAACCTGAATCCAATTGCCGTTGTTCCGGGTTGTATAACGGAGCCTTGTACTTCCATTTGCCCTGGTCTCTAGCATACTGAGACCCCTCTCGTATACACTGGCATCCTTCTGTACCAAGCTACAACAACAGCGTTAACACCATACTACTATAATATGACAATACAATACAACATTAAAATCTACTCTCTCTCTCTCTTACTCTCTGTCTATTCTTCCTTATCTTTGGGACTTACCGTGCGACCTGTTCGCAGACGACATTCTATTCTTTCTTCTTTGAATGTCGTCAGGTGCGTTGGACCAAGCTGAGATCGAGCCCACTGGTGAAGATTTGGAACAGTTCCACGAAGATCCCAAGCTCTAGATGTCACGCCCCGCTTCCCAAAATACGGAATACGAGGGGTAGACAAGGCCAGCCATGCTCCTACGGTCAAGGAAATGTCCTGCCATAGTCACACTTCGGCTTCTAGTTTTTCATGGTAAACAGTAAATAATGCGTAGGTAAGGAGAAATGCAGTAACTGGAACGAAACAGTACAATGAACTGACCTGATAGGAAAACAAAAGATATAACTCTGGATAGCTAAACAAGATGTCCGTGAAGTGCGTCTAGTCCTGCTCCAGGCTAAACCTTCTCCTCACACTGAGCATGCATACTCAGGTCGTCAGAGCAACACAATAGCAATATAACATATATAAAATCAAGTGACAATTCTAACAGTGGTAATAGATATGTATAACAGTAAATCAATGACAACATGAATATGAATGTGCAGTAATCAATGCAGCAGAACAGTAAAAGCAGTAGAACGATATGCCACGTATGTCAACACAGTAAGTAAGATATCTCAATGCAAGTATCCCTATCAGTCTCTAAGTCTCACTGTACAGGTCACTAAGCCTATCGTCAGTCCAAGTATGAGAGTCAACCACTCGTGAGTGTCCTCCACCCAAGGGCAGAACCTAAGGGCAAGGGACCACGGGCCCAACATGTATATCACGGTGAATATCACATACCCTGTAAATCTCCATATAACTCCCTAAATATATAAGCCGGCATGGGACTCCCGAGATTCTGTTGAACTCACACTTAAACTACCCCACACCCCGTGGTCTACATCAAACGCCAATCATAACCCTAAATACCAATCGGTCTGTGACAAGTCTGCGCAAGAGCTGGAGGCAGAACCTCCATCAAGCACATCCCGACTAATACCTAAGATAAATGGCAGTGTCTGGTGCCTTATCTGTGACACCCGTGCAAGCGCTTCCATAAATGTCACATACCACTTATAGTCACACGTACACGCATCCCACAGACGTCGACAATGCAATAGAATAATAGGGTCACTGATTGTGTACAAGTACGTATCACTTTCACTTATTCACGGATACACGAACACTGACGTACTTGCCACAATCATCACTAAAATCGAACACTGGGTAAATCCACGATATCACTAGGTTATCACTGCAATGATATGGGTATGATATGATGCATAAACAATATATAAAGCATGTTTAGGATGTCCTGAATCAATAATCTACGACTTGTATAATTTATCATAAATCATACGGTTACAATTTAGTGAGACGATGAACAGGTAATAATTAGTATGTTCAGTTATCTATCCATCGAATTTAGTTTCATACCAATCGGGTTCCAGGATCACTAATTATAGCCATTTCAATTTAAACGTTCACGGCTAGAAATCCGGTTTCAGAATCAGAAATCCGTTTTGCAACGCATTTTAATCCCAGTTGAGATCATATTTTAGAGACGCTACAGTTGGATGAATTCTAGGGTTTTCAGTAGGATTTTCAATGCAACAGACGGATCTTCAATCTCATCTGTACGTCAGAAGTTATACACTATTTAATACTAGTATGTCAATTCTGATTCTGTTAGGACTGTTATGCGTCCCGATCTTTTAAATTACAGATTAAATAGAAAATGATGACGGAACAGGATGAAACCACTTGTGTTGTCTAGCTAACAGATTCACCTATAATATACAGTGGAGTTCCGCAACCTACGAGTTTAGTAAACAGGGTGGTGTTCAATACGAAACAGTAAGCAACCATTGGAGTCGCTCTGGACTGCAGTCCAGAGTCGCACTCCAATCCAAATATTGTCATAGTTCAAGTACAGGAATATCTGGAAACTAGTATAGGGTTAAAGTTCATCGAGTGGGTTTCGATTTGAGCCTTCGAACGCACCATTATAGTATGTATATAATTTATGGTGAATTTAACGGTTTTCAGGTACAATAAAATTCCAGTTTTACTGTTAAACATGGGGGTAGTTGTTTTAGTCGTTAACGGTCATATTTTCCATCGAAACTTGCACAAGGTATTCATCACAGCAAGGGCCAAAGTAAGTAATCCAATTCCGTCAATTTAGAAAAGTATTTTCATTGGGAACACGTGTCGAACAGGTATGGCACATAATTGGTTTAAACTTGTAACTTTATAATCTATGTATTTAACGATTGTAACTTAAGTAAATAGCATGTAAGCAAGTAAAATACTTACCTGGATACGGTGAACTGACGGCGCGGCAGCGAAGGCAGTAGTGACACGTCCCGGGCACGGGGTAGCAACCACGCGACGAGTCTCGGCTAGGCTTGGGCTTGGCTCGAGCTTGGGAATGGGCTGTTGCGGGCTCGGGCAATGTCGTGTGATGGTAGTAGGTTGATAGAGAATGGAAAGACGGGTGAGGTTTAGAGAGGGAGAGAGAGAGTGCTAGAGAGAGAGAGAGAAATGAGAGAGAGAGTAGGCAGAGAGAGAGAGAGAGAATAAGTAGTGGGAGAGATGAGAGGGGATCAGAGAGAGAGAGAGAGGGAGAGAGTAAGCAGTGAGAGAGATGAGAGGGAATCAGAGAGAGAGGGGGAGAGAGAGAGAGAGAGAGAAGCAGTGAGAGAGAGAGTTAGAGAGAAGAAAACAGAGGAGGGGAGAGAGTGCAGGGAGAGAGAGAGGGCACAGAGGGAACGAGAGAGAGAGAGAGATTGATGCAGGGAGATTGAGAGGGATAGAACACAGAGAGGGATGGAGAGAGAGAGAGCTCAGAGACACACACACAGAGGGATGGAGGTCGGGCGAGGGAGTTGAAGTGGGGGAGATGGTGAGGAGGTGCTCGGTCGATGGAGGTTGTGGGTTGGGTGTGTAGGTGGTCGTCTAGGTGGGTGCAGGGGAGTGAGTCGGGGCTCTGGTGGTGGAGAGGGGAGAGCGAGGGCGATGTTTGGGGTAGTGGCCGACGAAGAGGCGAGGGAGTCGGGCTCAGTGGTGGCAAGCTTGGTTGGGGAGAGGAGAGAGGGGATGTGAATGAGATCGAAGAGACGAGGGGTGCGCGTCGAGTGAACCGCGAAGGGCGCGTCGTCGGGGAAAACGGCGCGCGAGCGTAGGCGATGTTGTCGCGAGCGTCCGCGATGGAAGCGGCGGAGATCGTGGATCGCGTGGGCGGGAATGAGGGAAGGAGCCGTTGGGGAAGAAGGAGGTGTAGGGTGCGGGTCGGGTTAGGTGAGCGGGTCGGGTTAAGAGAAAGAGTGGGCCGAAGAGAATGGGCCAAAGGTTTTAAAGGAAAAAATGAATAAAACTAAAGGGAATGGGCTGAGTATGTTTTTCTGGGCCGGCCAGTAAATAAAAAGGAAAAATTTTAAACAAAGAAATTTAGGGAGTGGGCCGGTGCGAAGAATATTAGAGAAAAAGGAAAAAGTAGTGGGCTTAGGGAAGAAGGGTTTTAAATTTCCAAATAAAGTAAAAGGGACTTTAACATAAATAAATAATTATATAAAATAGATAAAATTATAAATAAAATAATTAAAATTATAAATAAGAATAAATAGGATTCTAGAGTAACAAAATGCAGATTTTGGTATAAGAGGGGCTGTGTATTACATCATACCACCCTTACAAAAATTTCATCCTCGAAATTTAAAAGAAACAGCAAGCTATAAAATAATAAGCGAAGAGTTATCATATCGAACACTAATACATGTTGATTTACTTAAAACGGTTAGACAAAATTTGAAGGTACTTATATATATGTAAGAACCATATACGAAAGATAGGTCTAAAAAGTATAATGCAGGAACACTATAAGAGCAACTACAAGTATACGAGAATATAGGTAACAATAACGAACAATAATAATCAAAGTGTGTTCGATAAAAGTCGAAACCCACATATGTGCACATCTAAGTCTATCAAAAGCAAGCAGAAAAATAAGTATAAGGCTCAATCCTCTAACATAGTAATCATAGGCACAAAACCCGAAAATAAAGTACTGACAATAAATTAGTGAAAAATTGGTTGGTAGGTTATAACATTTTAGGATAACGTATCGAAAAATAGGTTTAAAATGATTTAGAAAACTTGTATAGTGAATCTAAGAAACATGGAACAAAATTTGCGTGGTGTAAGGGTGCGCTACTGAAAACTGAAGATAATAATAGTGTGCTTACAATACATAAAACTAATTAGTCAATAACACGTACTCTTTGATAAATGCAAACTACTGAAAACCAAATCTTGAATAATAAAGTCCCTATATATATATTTAGGGTAATAGGAAGAATACAAATAGGTATAGGGCTAGCTAAGGTAATGATTACAAGGAAGTGTGGCTCACTCAGAAGGTCGGTGTGTGGCGGCTTTAGGCTAAAAATCAAGGAGACTGTGACCGGGCCTGCACAGGAAGTAAGGATGAGCAACAAAGGAATACCGGAGAAAAAGTATGGGGGAAAACAACAGTCGGTACATCACACGTATTAAAATTTGAAGGATTAGAGAACTCGGAAATTCCCTAAAATTTTCTCCTCCCAGAAGGATCTCAAACGAGGCACAGACGGAGGATGAAGGGTGGACCTCTAAAACATCAGGTGTGGTACTAGTTAATCTCAGTGAGGGTTAAGACAAAGTAAGGAGTAAGTGTAGACAGATCTCAGTAGGAAGAATAATTGTACATAAGGAATAATCAAGTAGCACGCTAACTAAGAAGATCGAAGGATTTGTGAACTCAGCACTTTATTTCATTTCAAAAGATTCCAAACCAAGCATTCTCAAAGAAGAAAGGTGGCCTTAAACTATACACAGATTTTATTTGGCCAAAGGAGACGACATCAAAAAGAAATCCCGTCAGTCGCGGTTGTGGTGATTCAGCAGGTTGCGGTAGGCTCGCGCACTCAGGTAGGGGCGTCCATTTCCATAGCGTCTCGCAGGTATCGCCATTGGGAGTTCTTCCACCGCAGGGTATTGTCCTTCTGGTCCTGCTTCCTCGGCCGGAGCTTCTTCATCGAGGTCTGACTCCAAGTGATTCTCTTCTTCTGGATTCTCTTCCATGGGATTTTCCTCCACTGGATTTTCTGCTATCGGTTCTTCCTCGGGGTCTTCCTCTATCGGGTTCTCTTCAGGGTCTTCTTCCTCTTCGTCAGAATCGCCTATCATGTCAAACTCTAGGGCGGCTGCTCCTTCGTCCTCGGAATCGTTATTTTCGAAATCGACCTGAGGACCGTTGATCTCATCGTCAGAACTCATCAGCGTGTTGTCTAAGGAAACGCATGACTGTGCATCCTCATCTAGATGCGGCGCTGCTCCAGGGTGGGCCATGGCCTGAAAGAAAAAGAGTCATGATTAGGCAATGGAATACATCAGGAAAATGGCTAAGTGTACGAAGTACGGAAAGATATGCGGTGGCAGGAATTGAAAAATATCGGGATAACAATGCTGTGATGATGAATATTACAAATAAGGAGAAAGCAAGAGAATGATACATATATTACGATTCAAAGTTTTATTGCATTCAACTAGAATTTCAACGGATACAAGGTTTCAAACGGAAAGAAATATTTATATGAAGATGACAACATTATTACTGAAAGTAGATAACATGAAAAAATTCTTCTTCGACTACTATAACGCTGCATTCTCGTCGCGTGAGTTGAATCCTGCGTCAGGTCCGCCTTATCGTCGAAGTTCGAACTACGCGATAATCATCACTTGTCAGAAGTATGGAGAGTGGACGAGTCTCCTCCTTGTAGTTCCTTCCTTTCTGGGCAACCGTTGATGAGATGTTTGTTGAACCCGCATATCAGACATTTCCCTTGGGCGCGGCGACAATCCCTCTGAGATGTCCTGGCCTCTTACAGTACCCACAACATGGGGTCTTCTGCTGCTTCTGTCGCGGGGAAACAAATTGGCGCTTCATTTTCTTCTCTTTTTCTCGTCTAACGGGGATCCCTTTATGATTGGAGACAGCCACTGGTGCTTGATTCATCTGTCTTCTCAGACCTTCAGCCAACAAATCGTTTGTTCGCTCCTGGGCTTCCTTTAAATCTTGCAGTACACTCAGAATCTCAATGGTCTGATTCTGGGGAGCGGATATAGATAAAGAGTCGTTGGAAGACATGATCCTGAAACAACAATTTTGAGAATGATATAAGTCACACGCTGAACGAATCAAAATATAACATGGATAGGACAAGAATTCAAGAATATCAGAGGTGATGAATTTATTACAAGTGAGGAATCAACTGTATGACTTTAAGTCACTTGAATAGAGTACAGTAGTGCAATTGCAACCACGTAACCTTGCCAAGTCACCCGAAACCCTAGCGAATGGATAGCTGAACAATCAATATGAACATGGATCAAGGATATCAAGTTTACAATCCTGACTGAGGGATGTCTTGGATTGTCAAGCTTTACACGGAAAACTGCAATCCCAATCGAAGCAAAACCTGGCTCTGATACCAACAAAACCATGTCACGCCCCGCTTCCCAAAATACGAAATACGAGGGGTAGACAAGGCCAGCCATGCTCCTACGGTCAAGGAAATGTCCTGCCGTAGTCACACTTCGGCTTCTAGTTTTTCATGGTAAACGGTAAATAATGCGCAGGTAAGGAGAAATGCAGTAACTGGAACGAAACAGTACAATGAACTGACCTGATGGGAAAACAAAAGATATAACTCTGGATAGTTAAACAAGATGTCCGTGAAGTGCGTCTAGTCCTGCTCCAGGCTAAACCTTCTCCTCACACTGAGCATGCATACTCAGGTCGTCAGAGCGACACAATAGCAATATAACATATATAAAATCAAGTGACAATTCTAACAGTGGTAATATATATGTATAACAGTAAATCAATGACAACATGAATATGAATGTGCAGTAATCAATGCAGCGGAACAGTAAAAGCAGTAGAACGATATGCCACGTATGTCAACACAGTAAGTAAGATATCTCAATGCAAGTATCCCTATCAGTCTCTAAGTCTCACTGTACAGGTCACTAAGCCTATCGTCAGTCCAAGTATGAGAGTCAACCACTCGTGAGTGTCCTCCATCCAAGGGTAGAGCCCAAGGGCAAGGGACCACGGGCCCAACATGTATATCACGGTGAATATCACATACCCTGTAAATCTCCATATAACTCCCTAAATATATAAGCCGGTATGGGACTCCCGAGATTCTGTTGAACTCACACTTAAACAACCCCACACCCCGTGGTCTACATCAAACGCCAACCATAACCCTAAATACCAATCGGTCTGTGACAAGTCTGCGCAAGAGCTGGAGACAGGACCTCCATCAAGCACATCCCGACTAATACCTAAGATAAATGGCAGTGTCTGGTGCCTTATCTGTGACACCCGTGCAAGCGCTTCCATAAATGTCACATACCACTTATAGTCACACGTACACGCATCCCACAGACGTCGACAATGCAATAGAATAATAGGGTCACTGATTGTGTACAAGTACGTATCACTTTCACTTATTCACGGATACACGAACACTGACGTACTTGCCACAATCATCACTAAAATCGAACACTGGGTAAATCCACGATATCACTAGGTTATCACTGCAATGATATGGGTATGATATGATGCATAAACAATATATAAAGCATGTTTAGGATGTCCTGAATCAATAATCTACGACTTGTATAATTTATCATAAATCATACGGTTACAATTTAGTGAGACGATGAACAGGTAATAATTAGTATGTTCAGTTATCTATCCATCGAATTTAGTTTCATACCAATCGAGTTCCAGGATCACTAATTATAGCCATTTCAATTTAAACGTTCACGGCTAGAAATCCGGTTTCAGAATCAGAAATCCGTTTCGCAACGCATTTTAATCCCAGTTGGGATCATATTTTAGCAATGCTACAGTTGGATGAATTCTAGGGTTTTCAGTAGGGTTTTCAACGCAATAGACGGATCTTCAATCGCATCTGCACGTCAGAAGTTATACACTATTTAATACTAGTATGTCAATTCTGATTCTGTTAGGACTGTTATGCGTCCCGATCTTTTAAATTACAGATTAAATAGCAAATGATGACGGAACAGGATGAAACCACTTGTGTTGTCTAGCTAACAGATTCACCTATAATATACAGTGGAGTTCCGCAACCTACGAGTTTAGGAAACAGGGTGGTGTTCAATACGAAACAGTAAGCAACCATTGGAGTCGCTCTGGACTGCAGTCCAGAGTCGCACTCCAATCCAAATATTGTCACAGTTCAAGTACAGGAATATCTGGAAACTAGTATAGGGTTAAAGTTCGTCGAGTGGGATTCGATTTGAGCCCTCGAACGCACCATTATAGTATGT
Organism: Agapanthus africanus; assembly: GCA_030015575.1. NCBI lineage: Eukaryota > Viridiplantae > Streptophyta > Magnoliopsida > Asparagales > Amaryllidaceae > Agapanthus > Agapanthus africanus. Next base: position 810,518,698 of record JASDDO010000019.1, on the reverse strand, counting down.
ATATAATTTATGGTGAATTTAACGGTTTTCAGGTACAATAAAATTCCAGTTTTACGGTTAAACATGGGGGTAGTTGTTTTAGTCGTTAACGGTCATATTTTCCAGCGAAACTTGCACAAGGTATTCATCACAGCAAGGGCCAAAGTAAGTAATCCAATTCCGTCAATTTAGAAAAGTATTTTCATTGGGAACACGCGTCGAACAGGTATGGCACATAATTGGTTTAAACTTGTAACTTTATAATCTATGTATTTAACGATTGTAACTTAAGTAAATAGCATGTAAGCAAGTAAAATACTTGCCTGGACATGGTGAACTGACGGCGCGGCAGCGAAGGCAGTAGTGACACGTCCCGGGCATGGGATAGCAACCACGCGACGAGTCTCGGCTAGGCTTGGGCTTGGCTCGAGCTTGGGAATGGGCTGTTGCGGGCTCGGGCAATATCGTGTGGTGGTAGTAGGTTGATAAAGAATGGAAAGACGGGTGAGTTTTAGAGAGGGAGAGAGAGAGTGCTAGAGAGAGAGAGAGAGAAATGAGAGAGAGAGTAGGCAGAGAGAGAGAGAGAATAAGCATTGAGAGAGATGATAGGGAATCACAGAGAGAGAGAGAGGGAGAGAGTAAGCAGTGAGAGAGATGAGAGGGAATCAGAGAGAGAGAGAGGGAGAGAGAGAGAGAGAGAGAAGCAGTGAGAGAGAGAGTTAGAGAGAAGAAAACAGAGGAGGGAAGAGAGTACAGGGAGAGAGAGAGGGCACAGAGGGAACGAGAGAGAGAGAGAGATTGATGCAGGGAGATTGAGAGGGAGAGAACACAGAGAGGGAACGAGAGAGAGAGAGAGAGAGATTGATGCAGGGAGATTGAGAGGGAGAGAACACAGAGAGGGATGGAGAGAGAGAGCTCAGAGACACACACACAGAGGGATGGAGGTCGGGCGAGGGAGTTGAAGTTGGGGAGATGGTGAGGAGGTGCTCGGTCGATGGAGGTTGTGGGTTGGGTGTGTAGGTGGTCGTCTAGGTGGGTGCAGGGGAGTGAGTCGGAGCTCTGGTGGTGGAGATGGGAGAGCGAGGGCGATGTTTGGGGTAGTGGCCGACGAAGAGGCGAGGGAGTCGGGCTCAGTGGTGGCAAGCTTGGTTGGGGAGAGGAGAGAGGGGATGTGAATGAGATCGAAGAGACGAGGGGTGCGCGTCGAGTGAACCGTGAAGGGCGCATCGTGGGGGAAAACGGCGCGCGAGCGTGGGCGATGTTGTCGCGAACGTTCACGACGGAAGCGGCGGAGATCGTGGATCGCGTGGGCGGGAAAGAGGGAAGGAGCCATTGGGGAAGAAGGAGGTGTAGGGTGCGGGTCGGGTTAGGTGAGCGGGTCGGGTTAAGAGAAAGAGTGGGCTGAAGAGAATGGGCCAAAGGTTTTAAAGGAAAAAATGAATAAAACTAAAGGGAATGGGCTGAGTATGTTTTTCTGGGCCGGCCAGTAAATAAAAAGGAAAAATTTTAAACAAAGAAATTTAGGGAGTGGGCCGGTGCGAAGAATATTAGAGAAAAAGGAAAAAGTAGTGGGCTTAGGGAAGAAGGGTTTTAAATTTCCAAATAAAATAAAGGGGACTTTAACATAAATAAATAATTATATAAAATAGATAAAATTATAAATAAAATAATTAAAATTATAAATAAGAATAAATAGGATTCTAGAGTAACAAAATGCAGATTTTGGTATAAGAGGGGCTGGGTATTACACTAGATATTGTACCTTGTTCTTTCCAGTATTTTCATTTTCTGTTATGCCACTGTTTAGGCATCGCTTTTCATTTCAGTTGTATTTTCTTTTCATGCATTGTACAAAGAATGTTATTAATAAAAGTTGCTGTTATTTCTATATCATTCGTTTCTTGTGATTTACTTTATATTGCTTAGTTACGCTTAGCGTATATACTTCTGAGTATATACGTAGCGGGCCTCGTCGCGTCCACTTCGCCGTACACTGGGAAGCGGGGCGTGACAAATATCCATCCTTATGCAACTTAGCCAGTCGTGTCGCATTGATGTGACCCAGTCTATAATGCCACAAGAAGGATTCGTTCAGTTCTGAACTCTTCCTCTTGTGTGTGTTTGTTATGCTCAGAACTGTTGATTGATTTAGAACATAAATGCCATTGCACAACGTGCCTGATCCAACCAACTTTTGGTTACGGAAAATGTCCATAACATTATCCTGTAATACAAAATTATATCTCTCTTTACTCAACAAAGAAACCGATATAATGTTGCATATCAGGTTCGGCATGTAATAGCATTCGTTCAGGACCAATGTATTACCAGTTGGTAATTCAAGGTGATATTCCCCGACAGTCTTAGCTGCAACAATTGCACCATTTCCAACTCTAATGTCTTTATCACCTTCTCCAAGTTCTCTACCTTTCCTGAGCCCATGTAACTGATTACATATATGGGATCCTGACCCGGTATCTAATACCCAGGACGTAGGGCAAATGGAGAAACAGTTCTCTGTAACGAACACACCCGAAGAAAATGCATCAACATGTACTTTCTTCATTCGGGTGGCATGGGAATCCTGGTATTCCCTTATGTCCTGTTCAGTCCTATAACTCTTATAAGAAAGAACGGAACCAACGTCCCCCAGCACAGAATAACTTGCGGGTTTGGTCAATACATCCATATTATTATCTGGATTAAGGCATGACATGGTCGCTACCTGGAGAGAGAGAGAAGAAAACACTTTAGCGTATGCTCTTGCAAGATCAGATTGGTTATTATCTTATCTAATCAGGATGGCTCCCACTGTTTTTTATCAAATCTTCCTTCAAACCCTAAAAGAAAAGACTAGCCGGGATTAATTACACCCTACAACTTCACCGATCTTTCAGCCAGGCCAGTGTCGGTACTTTAAGGGAGGTTCCCCGTGCTTTCGCACGGACCTAATTAAAGTAAACCTCGTTTTTCCAGAGGCATAACCCCGTTGACACCTTTCTAGACACCTACTTGATCGGCTAATTGTCCTGTGTAAAACTCTCCCAGGAGTAACAATTACTCGCAGTGGGTATTGGGATCCAACTATCTCATAGAAGGTATGCAATCTCATTGCAAATTTCAACACTTGAAATTCCCGATAATATTTTGCCTCTAACGTGCTATGACGTTGACGAAAGCCAACAAACCACAGCGCGCTAGTCAAGTTCAACCCGTACATTTCTTGACTGAATTAAACTCACCCGCACGACCCTTGACGAAAGCCAACAAAGCCGTACGACTACCCTAATCCAGTCGCATCATATGCAGCAGATAAGCAGCATATAGCTACCGCACACTACACCTTGACGAAAGCCAACAAATGTAGCACGAATACTATATACAACTTATCTGAAATGACGGAGGGCTACGACAGGTTTTTCTGAAAACCTATTGCATAATGAACTTGATATCGTTGTAGAATCAAGTGAAATTTTGAAATGGAGTAATTTTGAGGCTTTTATTAGTTTTGCTAAAGAGGTCACTCCCGGTGAAGGGATCTCGGCTCTTTCCTCATCGAATAAGGTGCGGGATATATCATATATATCACTATGCAAAGCAAAACTCCAAAAGCAGTCAAAAGTCAAACCGAGTGTTGTAGCATCTGCCAGTTTTGCTAAAGAGGTCACTCCCGGTGAAGGGATCTCGGCTTTTTCCCCATCGAATAAGGTGCAGGGTATATCATATATACCGCTATGCAAAGCAAAACTGTAGCTACCATTTTATTTGAAAATTTGATTCTACAACATCTTTTAGGTTTCTTTTCTTTCATTAATCACATTAATGAAGTCCCATCATTTAAGTCACCTAAACATCACAGATAAATATGACGTACACTTATGCCATCCGCATTCGCCTCGATGTCCCCTCGTGCACCGTTAGGTTAGGTAACTAACGACAGAGCAGGGCAGGGCTAGTGCGGGTGTAAAACATAAGTAACGCCTATATAATATATCATATATACTATATACTGTATCCATCAGAACATATCAAATGATCACATCACAGATATCGCAGCAGAAACATAGATATAATGTGGGATATACTAGGACGTCCGTATTTAGTATTTAGCCATCAATAGAAAATATGGATTCCACAGTCGCGATGAATAGCCACGCCCACACCCTGGACCCCTGCGAGAGCGGCAAGCGACCCTACCAATTCTGGAGTTTAGGAGACCCGGTCTCGACTCCTCGAGAGGGCCTCTCAATGAACCCCAGAACCCAGTCACCTGTGCTCCCCTCCTTGGGTCCATCCTAATGCGGAAAAGTAAATAATATACAACACAGGTGGCATCAACCTCAACCCGGAAATGCCCCAAATAAAAGAATATTACATTACAATTGAATTTACATGAATGAAAATATAAAACTCTCATCTCACATAAAACCCCCGGCTATTCAATCGCGACAATCCTGCACATCACATCTCAGCAACACATAATATCTCATATCATCAATGTAAGTAAGTATGCATACACCGATTGTCGTCGACGTATAGCAACGACAATCGGCAATACCACTACATACTACACTTACGGTCACAGAAAAGAAAGTGTAAAACTGCAATATCCGGAATCCACATTCTCTTTAGACATCGTAAATGCAAAGTATCACATACCTCGTATTTCATGTCTTATAATATGAATTCCACACATTGCATCACATTCCAGATAATTAAACAGTATTAAAGTTTTCGAACGAACGATCAAATACCCAAGATTCACTAAAGCTCAACACTTGAGCGGAGTTCAAAAACCGGAGTGTGATACAGTAGTAGCGGTCCAGCCGTAGAAGGGTCAAGCCAACGCCTCACATGTGGCATGCCGTACTGCCCCAAACCCTAAGGTTCAAAGGGCAGTTCAAGACGGTCACATAATCGAGTTAAGGTTTGTTGTCTTCTAGAGGGACCACCACAAAACTTGCACGTATCTCCAAAATATTTAAACCCCGTGAAAAGTGAGCAAATGATACTCGTTCAAACACTTCAATACTTTCTAATTTATCCGAAAAAGCCACGAAATGAAAATTCCGATCGAATCGACGAGTCCAAAACCATCTCCAGAATTTACAGTACTAAATTCAGATTAAAAATACTCCAAAACAATACACAAGCAGAGCAATGAGTTACTGTACAAAAATGACACCATGAAGCAACAGAACGGCCGCGGATCCGCGGCCTAAGAAGGCTATTGCCGCGGTTCCGCGGCGGATTTAACTGTTCATAGCCTCGTTTTTCACAATAACTCTTATATTTACCTGCTGGATTTTTTGCATATTTTTAATTCCGAAAAACAGCAGTTTTGAAAAAATGTCCAGAGAGTGCTAAAAATCCGTATTTTTCGGTTCGATCGGAGTTTTAACTTCATTTAAGTGTCGCCTAATGTTCTAGGTTGGCTCTGATACCAGTGAAAGGTTAGCCTAGCACCTCATGAAGGGATTGGAAGCATCACATGTACCAAAGATGGAATTTTTAGGGTGCTAAGTTAACGATCATTGAATCGTTCCTAGAAAATTAGGGTTTCAAAATTTTGCATATCAACATAAGCAAGAAAAGCTAGGGTTTTGAGAGTACAACCTTTGTAGCTCCTTACGCTAGACTCCTCGGCTACTTAGGGTTTGGAAATGGGTCCGCTTGAACTCCTCTAGGTCACCGATGATCCACCTGTAGTCCGCTTTGTCCAAGCTTGCAACTTCACCCGATCAAAAGAATAAAATAAAGCTAACACTCCAAACAAGTGGACTAGACTTGTGTAGAATGGTGTTGTGGTTCTCTTTCTCACTTCAAAAACCTTTCTTGATGTGTATTTTGCTCACTATAAAATACTAGAGAACAAAAGAAGAAGGATGAAGAAGATGATGGCTTTTCTTTTTCAAGAAGAGAAAAGATTAACCGTTGAAAAGAAATATATATATATATATATATATATATATATATATATATTTATTTATTTCTTCTCATCTCAAACCATGGTTAGAATATGAAGGTATTATTGTATCATAGTTTAAAACACCTAAGGAAAAATAACCAAGGGTTAAAGAGTGGGTGAGCATGGTAAGATATAGAAGAGTGTAGAAACAATCCAATAATTAATCCTTTTTCTTTCCTTTTTTGTTTTAGTATAAATACAATAATAATCCATATTAAAAACCATGATGTGAGTCTTATATTGCCATCATATTCCATGTATAAGCAATCATGAAGGATGATGCATGTATGTATGTGTGTATGCACATCCACATGTGCATGAAACTAAAAGAAAGAAAGCATACATGCATGCATACATCCATCATGTACAAGAACAGGTTTTAAATGAGAAAACTAATGGTTAAATGATAAATCAACACTTGATTTATCAATCCGGCCATATCACATATGACCCCACCAAAAGCAAGCCGCCCGATCAATATACGGTATCCCATACGCGCATTTTAATCGGGTCCATGCGCATATCGCATACGCACACCACAACGTTTCGCCTGGACTGGGTAACTCTTTTGTGGGACTCTAAGACTCGTCAATACGCCGGCAGTGGGTGATGATCATATCAAGCACCTACAAGCCGCAAGCGGTCAGCTAAACGTAACGGCCACCCGGGAATTGAGCGATCAGAAGAGAACTGTAACACCCGAGCCCAATACTAATATTTCTGTTACTGGTTGAGTGTTCGACATTACTCATTTCATTTATTTTGCTTGTTTGGTTCTTATTGCAAAATTTTAACCGGCTAAGTCAGTTTTGCATATAACAAATTTTAACACCTAAAGTAAAATTAAAAATATCTATCTTGGCCTACTCGTCACCCCTAACCGCGTGGTAGCGTCCGCGCGTCGAGTTTTCATCCCGTTCGGTGAAACGGGCGAGTTTGGACGGCTACGCGCGCGTGCAAGTGTCCGACTTGGGGGCATGCTTTTTAATCATAAAACATTTCATTTTAAAATTTAGAACCCGCTTAAAATCCTATTATTTAAATTTCAAATTTTTGGGCGCAACCCGGGCGCGATTTGAAAATGTTTCATTTAGCGCCAAAATCCCAATTTAATAAAATATTCTAAACTATAAAATATATTCATAACCTTATACTGTTATTTATATAAATCATATAAATCTTTTATTAATCTTCTTTAGTTAACGCCCAGCCAATCACGAGGGGTTTAAACCCTCGTGGGCCCCGCCTCCTTCTCTCTCTCTCTACCTCTCTATCTCTCCTCTCTCCTTTCCTGTCTCTATCTCTCTCTTCCTCTAATCTCTCTCTCTCTCTCTCTCTAACCCTCGCTCTCTCTCTCTACTCCCATATATATATATACATACGTCCTCTTCCCCGAGAATCCTTTCCCAGAACCCACGAGCCCTCGCGAGAACCCTAGCCGCCTTGTTCCCCGTCGCCGCCGCAACCTCGTCGCCGGCGCCACCGCCACTCTCGCCCGCGCCTCCTCGTCTCGACCACGACCCTCGCCATTCTTCCCCGTGCACCTGCAACCCAACAGAGCCTCGTTGTCGTCGCTGCCCTAGCTTCGTCCCTTCACCTCCGGCGAGCCCCACCTCTCCGGTGACTAGCCGTCGTCATCCTCCTCACCTCCCTCTCCACTTCCCGACATAACAAGCCTCTACCTCCACCCTCTGCAAACCCCCGACCTCAACAGCACTCGGGCAACCCACTGCCCTTCGCCGGAAAACCACCACGCCGACCAACCCCACCGCCGTCGCCCCTCGGCTGACTTCCCTGGAATCCCAGAACGCTTAAACCACTGTAAGATATTCTTCTTTCTCCCCTACGACGCTTCTAGTGGCATTTCATTATGTGGTTTTCACTGTTGCTTTGGGCTGCCGGAATCCGACCGTGCCGGCGATATTTCCCGACGACTCAGCAGGGACCCCTGACCTATATGTTTCCATCGTGCGTTGTTTGGACTCTTTCCGTGTGCCGTGCGCGCGTCGCAACGTTTTCCGCCGACGTGAGTCGTTCCGTACTCCCGGTCTTGATCCGTCGAGGCAAGTATTACTTGTTACATGCTATGTTATACAAATTAAGTGTGTTTGACTCATTAAACTTGCAAAACTTAACTAAGTAGAGCTATTTTATTATTTGGACGCATTATGACATATATCATGATACTGTAACCTAAAATCACAATTGCCACTTTAACCCTAATAACGAAACTACCAGTTAATCATTTTACTGTTTAAAGGACGATAGCCGTACACATGTAGCTCTATTACTTTCTGTTATTGATATTGCACCACCTTGCGATTATTGCACCCCAAGGGTGCTCAAACCTGTTAATATGATAATACGACTGCACTATATTAATGCACTAATGTGATTAAATGAATTGCTTATTGTTGTGAAATTCATTGTTTATTTCCTGCTGCTATTCCTTGTTCGATTTTATGCCTGTTGTGAGCACACCCTCGATCGTGTTACATATTGACCTGACCTTGCTACACATGACATATATATATACCGATGCACCGGACATGGTACCCTTTATTATCGACTTGACCTGATGTACCATGACCTGACCTGTTACCTGATCTCATGCCTAATGCCAACAAACCTGACTTGGAGTCCTCATGGACCATTCCTGTTGTCTATCCAGACAAACCTGACCTGTTACCTGATCCTGTGTTGGCATTAGTCCTTGATTACTGAATACCTGACTTGACACATATAACCTGGGGGTATGGGAAAATCAAACGGGTAATCTAAAGTGTAACTTAAAAGGGTATTACTTGATCCGTGGTCCCGGGGGGTAACGGGACAGAGCCATTCGTGACTCTTACATTCCTGATCCGTGCTCCCGGGGGGCAACGGGACAGAACCATTATTGGTTCCCATCTTCCTGATCCGTGGTCCCGGAGGGTAACGGGACATATCCTTTGAGTTACATGGAGGATTGCTCGAATTGATTTCAAAGACTTTAGAATAGAAAACCCGATAGAACAGTTTAGTTACCCACTGCACACTACCCTGCACTGCTTGTTTCATATTATTGCTTTATTCATGTTTATTTATGCATTGCCTATTACCATGTTCATATTATATTATTGTTTAACATGACGCGCTGACGTCTGGGTTTTGCATGGCCCAGATTCTTTACCACTGTCGCTGACCGAGCAGGAGTACCTCAGCCAGCAGGCTGATTTGTGAGTTCTGTAGTGATTAGCTTATTTCCTGCATTCTTATTTCCAGATGTGAGCCCGCATTATGGGACATACTTTTCTATTATTGTATTGGATCATTTGCTTCCGCACTTATTTATCATTGACTCTTGTTATTCTGGATTTGGACATGTGTTAGATAGTTTTTATCTTGTTCTTGATATCTCTACAGCCGTAATGTGACTGTGGATGGATACTTCCTACCCACAGGTAGCATGGTTGGCTATGTCACGTGCCCAAATCTTGCGTACTCTGGGAAGCGGGGCGTGACATGGTTCTTTTGGTATCAGAGAGCCATAGGTTAGTTGGGTTGATTCTTTGTAGTTGGGTATTGTACCCGATACACGAATCAGAATACCCGTGCTTAGGAAAACATGTCCTGCCATCTTGACCGTTTTACCATTCTTGAATCACATTCTTCCTGATTATATCTTTTACGACGTGCAAACTTACTTTGCATGTCGACTCGAAAACCTGATTTCTTGCTATCCCTAGGACTTGGGCGACTTGGGTGGAGTTAAGTAATTGTGGCTATGATACCGCGGCATAGTTACAATGCGGTACTCTATTTAAGTATCTTGGAGTTCTAGCCTTGATCCATATTCAGAATCTATCATCATACTAATGTTGGGTGTTTTGAGTTCAGGATTATGGTAGGTAAGAATTTGAAGACGTACCAGAGGTGTGTGGACGAAGCCGCCATGCTTGGAGTGATAAGAGGAATTCTGGAAAATCAGAAGAGGCATACTGAGCTGATCCAGCAGCAAGCAGATTCGTTTCAGGAAGGTTTGCATATTGTTCGGCAGTCTGTAAACAACGATGGAGCTAAACCAGTTGACCGAGTAGGGACCGTGGCAGATTTCAGACGTTTGTGTAACCCTTCGAAAATCGTTTAGGCAGTTTTTCGGTAATCGGCCAATTTTTCGGCTTTTTCCGTAAAAAGTCAAAATTGATATTTTTTATTGTAGACCTAATTATACAAAATTTAGACAAGATTTACTATAATTTTGTCACTAAAATATCACTTATAATTATCTAGTTAAATAAAAAAAATTTCGTAATTAATTATTTTTTTATTATTTTAAGCCTTTTTAAAGTACATTAAATTAGGGATAAATACAAATTTAATTAGGTAAATTTCATAATTAGGAATCTTTATAAGCTAAAATATGGTGTTAATAAAATTATAACATGGCTTGCAAACTTTTAGCTTTTTGGTGGGAAAATTATGAAAAAAATGATGAAAAAAGGGTTTTTTTGTAAAAAGGTTGATATGAAAGCATGAAATGATATCATATGATGTTGTAATGAGCTAGAAACTTCTCCAAAATTCCCTCATCTCCCCTCCTTGCTGCAGCCGACCCCCATTCCAGCAGCTCTCCCCATTTTTCCACTTCATTTTTGCTTCTTTCTTGCTAAAAAATTCAATAAAAAAATCCACAATTTCTTTCTCCATTCATAGCCTAACCCTAATCCCTTCTCTCTTCAACCCAAATTTGTTCAAAAACATGATGAAAGGAGGCTTCTTGGTGACTTGATCAAGCTAGGGTTCAAGCTTGAGAGGTGAAAATTCAAATCTTTTTGTTAACTTGTGGTTTAATTATGCTAGAATTGAAATTCTAAATATTAGTTTAAGTGGTAAATGTTGTTTAGGAAAAATCAAGAATGGGTTTTGATGTTGAGTTAGGGTTTGAAACATGGTTATCAAAATTAAATTAGGGCTTTGGGTTTCTAATTGGTTGTAGTGGTTAATGGTGTATTTATATGCTCGCTAAATCGACAAAATATCGATATTTGCATTGAATCGGCGTTGAATTTGCTTGCTAGATTTTTACGAAAAATAGAATGCGTTCAATTTGCGTTAGGTTAGCAATATTATTAGCTTCGTATAGGATTATTAGAATGCGCGAACGCGGGGTTTCGTCTAGTCGGGTGGTAGTTTGTCGATTTCCCCGAAATGACGATTTTAGTTAAAGGATTGCGATTTTCGTGCGTTTTCCCCCGCACCGAGTGCATGCTATGTTTAATTCAAGAGTGTCGATAATTGTATATGGTGACTTGCATCGTTTTAGGTTTTGTAATCTTATGATTGGTATTGTGCAAATATAGGATCGGTCGGGAAAACATCGGACACGGCGCGTAAAGGCAAGGCGGTGGTCGGATCGGATTAGCAAGGCATTCAGGTGAGTAGATGTATTCATCTATGGGGGAATCGTCTGAATGGCGCGAGGCGCCTCCCCCTCTAGTTAGGATTACCCTACTTTTTGCAAGATTCATATTGTTAGCTAGCTTATCCATTCATGTACACTGCATACCCTTATAGCGAACAGTATATTAGATTGCATGGACATTCATCCATACTTATGCGATATCACTTTGTAGGACACGAACACCATTACCATTAGCATCTGTTGCACGCGCACTATTCATGTGACACATACGCCTTTGGTAATTGCCGTGCCACGTGCACTATAGAACCTGTTTATCATAATATCGCCACTTGCATTCATACTTGATATATGAAATTGCATAGCATACGTATACCTCGCATCATCATCATATTTATATAGATTTCTAGCAAAATTCACATCGTATGCATTGATATCATAGACATTTATCATATATAACATGTGGACATTATGATTTTCTTGATGATTTCAGTATTGCTGCGATTTCTGGATTTTTGGGGAAAACCGCAAGAATTTAACAAAACCTTATATTTATCATTTTCAAAACAAAGTTGCGGTTTTCTCGTGATGTATGTGTCGTCCACCATGAGTTTTCATGTTTTCTGTTGGATTTCGAGACCCGATTCGAGGAGTGGATGAACCGTCTCGGGTACATGGTGGGCCCGGTATGGTACCCCGGGGCAAGAAGATCGAGTTGTAGACGATGAGCCTGACAGGGGAAGACTACCTACCGGTGATGTCTGGCGCGGCGGATATCCGGAGGATATCGACCGTTGTCGTGAGATTTATGATATGGGCCGATCCGGACTGACGGAGCCCGATATTGAGACAGATATGATTCTTATTTGGTGTCGATGCTTGACACGGGTTTTCAGATGATTTCTTAATGATATTTAGCTATTATACAGACATACACTTTCTAAAAGTTAAGAATGCAGTAACTTTAACATTCTAAACACTTAAAGAGTTAGAAAAGATATTGCATACCTGTGCATGCATACTAGAGTTATTATATCACATATGGACATACATGTTGTTCCGCATTGCGTGCATTCTTACGATTGCCTTATTAGATGTTATATTCTACTCACGAGCTGGCAACTCACCCCCGTTGTGCCACAGTGTCTTGCAGGTCGGACCCGTCAGTCTTGTAGCGGCGGGCTATCTTGTCATCAGTTCCTTTTGCTCAGACTCGCGACATCGCCCGTAGGTGGGTTGCGAGTATACTTTATTTCTTTTTGCTTTATCATTGTATCTAGTATTCTCCATCTACCACTTGTATTGTATATGCGACCTAGTGATGAGAATGAGAGATATGTATATTTGTGGTTTCGTTTGGGTCGAGCTCACTTGAGCCGACGTGTGTTTTCTGGTATTTTGCATTTCTTTTATGCTCTTTTTTCTTGATATTACTATTATATTGCTTGTGGTTGTGATCCGCCTTGGGCGAAGAGCTAGCTCCCGCTTGGGGATGCCATTTTATGATTACAGGTTTATTATCTTGTTGTACCCATTTTGGGGGATAGAAAATACAGGGGAGACTCTGCCGAAATTTTCAGAAATTTTTGATGTTTTAAAAAGGGATTCCATGCAACTTAAATGATTTAAAAAAAACCATTTTCATTAAAGGTTTTCCTTCACTCTCTTTTGATTTTGGGTTAGATTTCTGGGCTTTGGCTGACTTAGGTTACGGTACGCCTTTAGACGTCTCGTAATCTAAGTGCCAGTCACGTTCTGTACTTTCGGGACGTGACAGTTTGGGTCCTACTACTTTCACTGGTCTGGAGGAGCCGTTGCCAGCCGAGCAGTGGCTAGTGGACACGGAGAATTTGCTGATTACGGCACAGATCCCAGGGGACAAAAGAGTTGATGTGGTGCGCACTCAGCTAGTGGATTACGCCCGAGAAGGGTGGCTTGTGGAGGAGACCCGCTTGCCCAAGCTGATCAGTTGGGCGGATTTATCTAAGAGTTTCCTGGAGAAATTCTTCCCGCGGACTGCACAGGAGGAAATGGAAGAGAAGTTCATCGGACTAAGGCAGAATGGAGCACCCGTGGACGTGCATGCAGCAGAGTGGACGAGACTCAGTAGTTTCGCTGGACCTTTCGCGGCCAACGATACAGACAGCAGTTGCGGTAAGGAAGCAGTTCTGTCGGGCCAGTCGAGTTTAGGGCTAGGCCGACACACAGTGTTCTTGCAGCTATGGAAGTTGATAGTACTGAAGAGCTGGCAGTTGTTCGCGACATTATGGACGTATTTGCAGATATATCGGGCTTACCGCCGAAGCGAGACATGGAGTTCGTGATTGACCTTATTCCTGGTGCAGCGCCAGTATCTGAAGCTTATTATCCAATGGCACCAGTGGAATTGGAAGAAGTTAAGAAACAAGTTGGTGGATTGCTTTAGAAGGGTTGGATTCGAAGCAGCAACTCGCCTTGGGAAGCTCCAGTTCTTCTAGTATAGAAGAAGGATGGCACGAGAAGGATGTGCATCGACTATCGAGAATTAAGCCGGGTGACTATCAAGAACAAGTACCCGATCCCTCGCATCGGAGAACTTTTGAGCAGTTTAGTAGCGCGGGGGTATTCTTGAAGCTGGATTTGCGATCCGGATATCATCAGGTCCGAGTGAAAGCGGAAGATATTTGCAAGACGGCGTTTCGAACTCGGTGTGGGCATTTTGAGTATCTAGTGATGCCTTCGGAGTAACGAATGCGCCGGCAATATTCATGGACTTGAGGAACCGAATCTTTTCGCCGTTCTTGGATCAGTTCATTGTGGTATTCATTGACGATATTCCGGTTTACTCGAAGAGTTTTGAGGAGCATGCTGAGCATTTGAAGATCGCGCGGCAGACGTTGAGACAGGAGAAGCTTTATGCGAAGATGAGTAAGTGCGAGTTTTGGCTGTAGGAAGTGAAGTTTTTGGGACATGTTGTGTCTGGCGATGGCATTGCCGTCGATCCAGAAAAGATTGCAGCAGTTCGAGATTGGCCTATTCCAAAGAGTGTTGCTGAGATAAGAAGTTTTCTTGGATTAGCCGGATACTACAGGAGAGTTGTGGAGAACTTTGCTCGTCTGGCAGAGCCGTTGACCAAGCTTACGCGCAAGGAAGTACCTTTTATATGAACGGATAAGTGTGCGTTAGCTTTTGAGACGTTGAAGCAGAAGTTGATAACCGCCCCTATTTCTGACCGTGCCAGACAATTCCGGAGGACTGGTGATTCACAGCGACGCATTTGGGAAAGGATTGGGATGTGTTTTGATGCAGCATGGGAAGGTTGTAGCGTACGCATCGAGACAACTGAAGACCCATGAGAAGAATTATCCGACTCATGACTTGGAGCTTGCGGCTATGATCTTCGCCTTGAAGATTTGGAGACACTACCTTTGGGTGAGAGAGTCGAAGTTTTTACAGATCACAAGAGTTTGAAGTATGTATTCACTCAGAAAGAGTTGAATATGAGGCAACGTAGATGGTTGGAACTGATGGCCGACTACGACCTTGATCTTAAGTACCATCCGGGAGGAGTTAACGTCGTGCCGGATGTGCTTAGTCGGTTACCAGCGATTCAAGTGTCTACTACGCAGAGGGAGATCATTGCGGATTTTCGAAGATTTGACTTGGGGGTTGTGCTACCACATTCTACGGGACGGTTGATACAGTTGCAAGTACAGTCGTCCTTAGTTGAGAAGATTAAAGTGGCACAATCGCAGGATCCTAGACTGCAAGAGTTTCGAGAGCAGGTTGAGGCCGGACTACGAACAGATTTACTGGTCCACGAAGATGGTTCGTTGAGGTATGGTAGCCGTGTGTGTGTGCCAAAGGGGGATGTGCGTGAAGAGCTTATGAAGGGGGCACACAGTTCAGCTTACTTTGTACATCCAGGAGGTACAAAGATGTACCGAGATATTCGACAGCATTTCTGGTAGGAAGACATGAAACAGGAGATTGCTCGCTTCGTGGCTAAGTGCTTGGTATGTCAGCAAGTCAAGGCTGAACACCAAAGAGTTGCTGGTTTGTTGCAACCACTTCCGATTCCTCAGTGGAAGTGGGAACATATAACCATGGATTTCGTGACGGCTTTACCGCGAAGTCCAAAGGGCAACAAGGCTATATGGGTAATTGTTGATCGGTTGACCAAGACAGCTCACTTTATTCCTTTTCGGGTTGGTCAATCAACGGAGACTTTGGCAGAGCGGTACATGCAGGAGATTGTAAGATTGCATGGAGTACCGGTGAGCATCGTGTCCGATCGGGACACTCGGTTCTTGTCACACTTCTGGAGAAGTTTACAGAAAAGTTTGGGGACTCGATTGAAGTTTAGCACAGCTTATCATCCTCAAACTGATGGTCAGTCGGAGAGGACGATTCAAACTCTTGAAGATATGTTGAGAGCATGCATGTTAGACTTTAAGGGTTCGTGGGAGGATCATCTACATTTGGTAGAGTTTTCTTACAACAACAGTTTTCAGGCAACTATTCAGATGGCTCCATTTGAAGCTTTGTATGGTCGAAAGTGTCGTTCACCTGTTTGCTGGGATGATGTCGGTGAACTAAGATTATTGGGACCAGATTTAGTTGTGCAGACAGTTGAGAAGGTTAACACTATCAGGAAGCATATGAAAGCAGCTCAAGACATATAGAGTTGCGCTGACACGTCAAGAAGACCTCTAGAGTTCGCCGTGGGTGATTTGGTATTCTTGAAGATATCACCGACTAGAGGGGTAATTCGTTTTGGGAGTCGAGAGAAGCTTAGTCCTCGATTCGTTGGACCCTTCGAGATATTGGAACGCGTTGGAGAAGTAGTGTACCGTTTGGCGTTACCGCAGTCCTTGGCAGGTGTGCATGATGTGTTTCATGTATCTCAACTACGAAGGTATGTTCGAGATGAGACACACGTCTTGGATCATTCGGAGTTAATTGTACGTGAGGACCTAACTTTTGAGGAGCGACCGGTTGAAATCATGGATCGAAGGGAAAAGGTTCTTAAGAACAAGGTTATCCCCCTTGTGCTAGTTTCTTGGGGTAATCGATCGCATGGAGAGTCCACGTGGGAACGAGAAGACGAGATCCGACAGAAGTTCCCTCACCTATTCCCGTAGTATTCTTGGAATTTCGAGGACGAAATTCTTTTTGTAGTTGGGTATGATGTAACACCCGAGCCCAATACTAATATTTCTGTTACTGGTTGAGTGTTCGACATTACTCATTTCATTTATCTTGCTTGTTTGGTTCTTATTGCAAAATTTTAACCGGCTAAGTCAGTTTTGCATATAACAAATTTTAACACCTAAAGTAAAATTAAAAATATCTATCTTGGCCTACTCGTCACCCCTAACCGCGTGGTAGCGTCCGCGCGTCGAGTTTTCATCCCGTTCGGTAAAACGGGCGAGTTTGGACGGCTACGCGCGCGTGCAAGTGTCCGACTTGGGGGCATGCTTTTTAATCATAAAACATTTCATTTTAAAATTTGGAACCCGCTTAAAATCCTATTATTTAAATTTCAAATTTTTGGGCGCAACCCGGGCGCGATTTGGAAATGTTTCATTTAGCGCCAAAATCCCAATTTAATAAAATATTCTAAACTATAAAATATATTCATAACCTTATACTGTTATTTATATAAATCATATAAATCTTTTATTAATCTTCTTTAGTTAACGCCCAGCCAATCACGAGGGGTTTAAACCCTCGTGGGCCCCGCCTCCTTCTCTCTCTCTACCTCTCTATCTCTCCTCTCTCCTTTCCTGTCTCTATCTCTCTCTTCCTCTAATCTCTCTCTCTCTCTCTCTCTAACCCTCTCTCTCTCTACTCCCATATATATATATACATACGTCCTCTTCCCCGAGAATCCTTTCCCAGAACCCACGAGCCCTCGCGAGAACCCTAGCCGCCTTGTTCCCCGTCGCCGCCGCAACCTCGTCGCCGCCGCCGCCGCCACCCTCGCCCGTGCCTCCTCGTCTCGACCACGACCCTCGCCATTCTTCCCCGTGCACCTGCAACCCACCAGAGCCTCGTCGTCGTCGCTGCCCTAGCTTCGTCCCTTCACCTCCGGCGAGCCCCACCTCTCCGGTGACTAGCCGTCGTCATCCTCCTCACCTCCCTCTCCACTTCCCGACATAACAAGCCTTTACCTCCACCCTCTGCAAACCCCCGACCTCAACAGCACTCGGGCAACCCACCGCCCTTTGCCAGAAAACCACCACGCCGACCAACCCCGCCGCCGTCGCCCCTCGGCTGACTTCCCTGGAATCCCAGAACGCTTAAACCACTGTAAGATATTCTTCTTTCTCCCCTACGACGCTTCTAGTGGTATTTCATTATGTGGTTTTCACTGTTGCTTTGGGCTGCCGGAATCCGACCGTGCCGGCGATATTTCCCGACGACCCAGCAGGGACCCCTGACCCATATGTTTCCATCGTGCGTTGTTTGGACTCTTTCCGTGTGCCGTGCGCGCGTCGCGACGTTTTCCGCCGACGTGAGTCATTCCGTACTCCCGGTCTTGATCCGTCGAGGCAAGTATCACTTGCTACATGCTATGTTATACAAATTAAGTGTGTTTGACTCATTAAACTTGCAAAACTTAACTAAGTAGAGCTATTTTATTATTTGGACGCATTATGACATATATCATGATACTGTAACCTAAAATCACAATTGCCACTTTAACCCTAATAACGAAACTACCAGTTAATCATTTTACTGTTTAAAGGACGATAGCCGTACACATGTAGCTCTATTACTTTCTGTTATTGATATTGCACCACCTTGCGATTATTGCACCCCAAGGATGCTCAAACCTGTTAATATGATAATACGACTGCACTATATTAATGCACTAATGTGATTAAATGAATTGCTTATTGTTGTGAAATTCATTGTTTATTTCCTGCTGCTATTCCTTGTTCGATTTTATGCCTGTTGTGAGCACACCCTCGATCGTGTTACATATTGACCTGACCTTGCCACACATGACATATATATATACCGATGCACCGGACATGGTACCCTTTACTATCGACTTGACCTGATGTACCATGACCTGACCTGTTACCTGATCTCATGCCTAATGCCAACAAACCTGACTTGGGGTCCTCATGGACCATTCCTGTTGTCTATCCAGACAAACCTGACCTGTTACCTGATCCTGTGTTTGCATTAGTCCTTGATTACTGAATACCTGACTTGACACATATAACCTGGGGGTATGGGGAAATCAAACGGGTAATCTAAAGTGTAACTTAAAAGGGTATTACTTGATCCATGGTCCCGGGGGGTAACGGGACAGAGCCATTCGTGACTCTTACATTCCTGATCCGTGGTCCCGGGGGGCAACGGGACAGAACCATTATTGGTTCCCATCTTCCTGATCCGTGGTCCCGGGGGGTAACGGGACATATCCTTTGAGTTACATGGAGGATTGCTCGAATTGATTTCAAAGACTTTAGAATAGAAAACCCGATAGAACAGTTTAGTTACCCACTGCACACTACCCTGCACTGCTTGTTTCATATTATTGCTTTATTCATGTTTATTTATGCATTGCCTATTACCATGTTCATATTATATTATTGTTTGACATGACGCGCTGACGTCTGGGTTTTGCATGGCCCAGATTCTTTACCACTGTCGCTGACCGAGCAGGAGTACCTCAGCCAGCAGGCTGATTTGTGAGTTCTGTAGTGATTAGCTTATTTCCTGCATTCTTATTTCCAGATGTGAGCCCGCATTATGGGACATACTTTTCTATTATTGTATTGGATCATTTGCTTCCGCACTTATTTATCATTGACTCTTGTTATTCTGGATTTGGACATGTGTTAGATAGTTTTTATCTTGTTCTTGATATCTCTACAGCCGTAATGTGACTGTGGATGGATACTTCCTACCCACAGGTAGCATGGTTGGCTATGTCACGTGCCCAAATCTTGCGTACTCTGGGAAGCGGGGCGTGACAAGAACAAGCGAACCTGCTACAACTCCTGTCGAGCCAACCGGCAACACTACCGTGCAGTCTGGTCTCTTCGTCTGATATGTCGCATATCAAGTCTAGGGGTGGTAAACGTCAGACCCCAATAACCGATAAGTCGTGCCGATGTGAGGCTCATAACGGGTCGAGAAACTACTGGTAACACTTACCAGTAAATCTCCAATCAGCCCTGGCCAGGGACTTCCCTGTTACGGCCAATCGAGCACAGTGCAACATCAACCCCCAATACCGGGAGAGACGAAACCCCTCCTATCGCTCATTGCCTCCATGTGACTCGGGACTGTACCCAAAAACCACCGTTTTGCATGCCCTTATGGACGTGGTAAGGTGGAAATCAAAGCACAGTGGGAATCACACAAGACTCTATGACGATCTTGGGTCTACAGACTAACCTGCACAAGTGTCACCTGAGAACTGCCATCTGACGTGAGGTATAATACCATCTGGGAGTTCTCGGCGAGTCCGTCCAGTGTACCCAGTCTCCACTGAGCACCCGTATACCATCTCTGATGTCAAACACCAATGGATATGGGATCATCCATCGCCCATCTCATGGGTCGAGAAGCGTATACGCTAGTCTACACTGGTATATCGATGCCCCGTCTCGATACACCTACGACTAGGGACCTTGAAGGATGTACTTATGGACTACCATATCCCCACTAGTATGATCCGTATCATAGTTCAGGTAGTCAAGTACACATCCTAAGGGCTTTACCAACATGTAACCATAAGACAGTATAAAGAGACAAGTATACATGTTAAGATAAAGAGCAACCAGATAGCATACTATCATATCGAGCAAGAAAGTCATCTCTATATATGTCCAAGCATCCAATATAATATACATCATCTGTACAATACTGGCCTCTAGGGCATACATACAACTAACATGTTCTCCTATAAGTCGTAAGGATCTTACAAGAGGTCTTTCTTCTTATAAGTCGAGAGGACTTACAAGGGCTGTTCACTGTGTAGACATACCCCTAGTCACGGATGGGACTTTGTTAGGGAAATGTTTATTTGCGCCCGTGGATTGTATACAAGGGTCAATATTGAGCCGCTTGTAGGGCAGTATCGAAGGTTGTGGTGGCTGCTTAAGAACAGGTTCGGATCCCTATAGCTTAAGACTTTTGAATCTTATGAGCCGTGAGGATCTCATAAGAGGGTTCTCCTTACGAGTCGTGAGGATCTCGCAAGTGTAATTTCTCCTTAGGAATCGTGGGGATCCCTAAGTGTGTTTCTCCCTTGTGAGTCGTAAGGATCTCACGCGGGTGGTTTTCCCTCACAAGGTCGAGAGGACCCTGCAAGTGTATTTTAACGAGGTTGCACCCTTTCGGGTTTTCACAAACACTCGCCTGTAGCCCTGCTGTTTTTACTCACGGAGCCCTTTCGGGTTTTCATCCATGCCCTTTTGCTTATGGACATACCGTTTTCTTTTTTTTTTATTCTAACGAGGTTGCGCCCTTTCGGGTTTTCACAAAACTCGCTGGTAGCCCTGCTGTTTTTACTTACGGAGCCCTTTCGGGTTTTCATCCGTGCCCATTTTGCTTATGGACATACCGTTTTTTTAATTATTTTTTTCTCCTTTTTCTATTCATTTTTTGTATCAGCTTTGGGATGCTGCAATCCACCGTAGTTTATCGACGTCTCGGTCAACAGCTAGTTTTAGGACATAGTGGTTCATTGTTAGTTTAAGGACGTTTCGGTCCGTGGTTAGTGTAAAGACGTTTCGGTCCATGGTTAGTTTAAGGACGTTTCGGTCCGTTGTTAGCTTAAGGACATTTCGGTCTGTTGTTAGTTTTAGGACATTTCGGTCCGTAAACCGGCTACTACTTATAGAGTTTGGGCTTAGAAAGATAGCGAGCGGACATAGGCGTCGTCATTTATCATTGACCTAGGCCGTGACTTGTCAGGCGTAGTATTTCTTCAGGAAGCGACTGTTTATTGGCTTGAAAGGTCTTTCACCATGCATGTCCATAAGTAGTTAGGCCCCACCCTGGTAGACCTTGTCTATAATATACAGGCCTTCATAGTTCGGCTCGAATTTCCCTCGTTTGGCACGATTGGGGATCATGGGTCTTTTGACCACTAGCACGAGTTCGCCTTGGTGGAATGTCCTCGGCCTAGTCAATCTTTCGTATGAGTGCGTCATCTTTGCTTTATAAGTGTAGGGTGTTTTTCGTCACCCCATTGAGATGGGAATACGCGCGCGCTTGTCAGGCGTACTACAGATTCCCCCTGCCTAGGGTAGGCCGGGGTTTAATGATTGTGGGGATCCGAATCTCCGGCAGCCGCGGACTAAGCTGCCGTTAATTACCCCTCGCCTTTGGGGCGAGGGAACCTCCGATTAACGGGTTAAACTGGTCATGCGAACTCAATGTGCAGTGTGCGTGTGTTGTGTTTTGAAAGGGGGGTTTTGGATATATCGGGAGCCACGCAGAGTTTTTACGGGGGTCAAGGGGGCTAGCAGCCCTCTTGCGGGGTGCGGGGCAGCCCTCTTGCGGGGTGCGGGGCAGCGCCCCGTTAGAAATTTTTTTCTAACAGGGACAGTGTCGTAGAGCACGTGTGTGTGCAAATATGTATACATATATATATGTATATGTATGTACATAAAAAGAGGGGGAAAAGGCATCCAAAGGATGCGTGGGGCAGCACCCTGGGCGCTGTGCGCCTAGGTATTGTGCGCTCAGGTGCTAGAGTGCCACGTGTCGGCACGTGGGTGCTCTGCGCTTGAGCGCTGGGCGCTTGAGCGCAAGCGCGCCACGTGTCGGCACGTGGGCGCTCTGCGCTTGAGCGCTGGACGCTTGAGCGCAAGCGCGCCACGTGTCGGCACGTGGGCGCTCTGCACTCGAGCGCTGAGCGCTTGAGCGCAAGCGTGCCACGTGTCGGCACGCGAGCGCTCTGCGCTTGAGCGCCGGTGAGAAAAGGAGGCTTTTAGCCTAAGAAACAAAAGCTGTGCTTCAGAAAGGAAATATTTATTATGTATATATGTATGGAGTTAAACTCCTATGATGTTTTGAAACTGATGAAGGGGGTTCTTCTTCTTCCTCCTGTTGTTTGGCCGGATCTTGAAGATCAAGAAGTAGGAGATTTTAAAAATCACTCCTTTTTGAGATCTGATGGGAGATCTGAGTTCCCCTTTGTGGGTTTTGTGGTGGAAAACTACTTAGTTTTGGAAAAGAAAGAGTAAAACTCTTGATTTAATTCAAAAGAATTGAGAAGGTTTAGAACCTTGGAGAAGGAGCAGGAGGCACAAAGAACCCTAGTTTTTGGGGGAATGAAAAAGTGTCTCTTTATTCATCATCATGTTGCCTTTTATAGGCTTACATATTTACATATAGCCCCTTGGGCTTTACAAAAATGGCGTTTTAGCCATCCCATGGCCCATGTGCCATTTCTTTTTGCACATAAGCCATGGGCTTACAAGAATTTGGCTTTATGCCCATTTTGTTTACATTCATGCATAAAAAAATTACATAAAAATTATTTATGACATGATTTCGTTGTTGGCATGGGGGAGGGCCGGCCGCTTCATGTTCGGACTCGACCTGGGCATTGGCCCACTTGACCTGGGCTTGGGCCCACCTGGCTTGGGGGTTGACCTTGACTTTGACTCGGTCAACAGGGGTGTAAATTTTTACCCCAACAATAAGCTTCCAGATTTTTTTGCGCTACGAGCCGGGTTTCATCAAGGGCATCGAGCTCCTCAAGCCGAAGGTGAGCATTCTCTTCGTCTGTTAGCTTGTAATGAACTGCCACTCGTAAAGAGGGTAACTCTATCTCGAGGGGGAGTACTGCTTCTGTACCGAATACCAATGCGTACGGCGTTGTATTCGTAGCCGTTTTGAACGTAGTTCGATACGCCCAGAGAGCTTCATGCAGTCTCTCATGCCAGTCCTTTTTATTTCGAGACACCGTCTTTTTCACGATCTTTGTCAAGGTCTTGTTAAAAGCCTCGGCTAGACCGTTAGCTCGAGGATTATAGACTGAGGAGTATCTCCAGTCTATTTTATGCTGTTGCGCGAAGCGGCTGATTTTGTGGCTTCTGTAGGCCGGCCTGTTATCGGAGATGATCCGTCTCGGAGTTCCAAACCGATAAATGACGTGTGTCTTGAAGATATGGAGTATATTCTCCGTCTTCACATCCCTCAGCGGTACTGCTTCTGCCCATTTGGAGAAGTAATCAGTTGTCACCAAAATGAATCGATGTCCTATGGACGATGCTGGTTCGATGGGGCCGATTATGTCAATTCCCCACATTTCGAACGACCAGCTAGCCACTGTCGGATGTAACGGATTCGGATGCTGGTGGATAAAGTCCCCATGGATCTGGCACGAGTGGCATTGCTTCGCATACTCGAGGCAGTTCTGAATCATCGTGGGCCAATAGTAGCCCATCCTTTTAATCTTCAGCTTCATCTTCGGCCCGGCTTGGTGAGAACCGCAGAGTCCGTCGTGAACTTCTTGGACGACTCTCTTTGCCTCTTCAGGTCCCAGGCATCTTAGCCACAAAGAATCAAATGATCTTTTATACAGGGTATCATTGACGAAGGCAAAAGATAGAGCTCGCTTCATGAGCTGATGTTTTGAGGACGCATCTTCAGGTGTTCGACGGGATTTGACGTAGTCTATAAAGACTTCTCTCCAATCCTCAACCTTTGCTTGGTCTTTTACTTGCAGAGCCATTTGCTCATTCGCTCCCTTTTCTTCGAACGATTCCAGAGATATTTTTGCCAGTGTAAGAACCAGACGGCTTTGCACAACGATCCTTACGTCATTGAGGTTCTCGTCGGCCAGTTCTTTAGCAAGCTTGGCTAATGCATTCGCTTTGCTATTTTCCGCACGCGGTATACTTTCCAAGGCGTAGGAAGGAATTTGAATCAGTAGTTGCTGTACTCTCTCGCCGTACTTCACCAACTCTGGCTTGCACGTTTGATAGTCGCCGTTTACTTGACTAACGACCAGTTGAGAGTCTCCGTATATAAGGAGGTTTTCAATTCCCATGTCGATAGCGATCTCGAGACCTGCTATCAAAGCTTCATATTCGGCTTCATTGTTTGTCCTCGGCTCTGTTAAGGAGAAGGCAAAGTGCATTATCCCTCCTTGTGGAGTCACGAAGATGAGGCCTACCCCTGATTTGATTATAGGGGTGCTTTGTTTGCACTTCTTCATGGAAGAGGCTCCATCAAAATAGAGTTCCTATCGGGTATCATTCCCGTCGATCGTGTCAAACGCATGTTCGTCTGGCAATTCGCAGTTCAAAGGAGAATCGGCGGGTATCGGGTGCTCAGCGAGGAAGTCGGCGATAGCCTGGCCTTTCACTGCCTTAAGAGACCGATAAATTATCGAGAATTCCATGAAGAGTAGGGCCCATTTAGCGAGACTCCCCGTTAATATGGCTTTTGACATTAAGTACTTGAGAGGATCCACTTTTGATATGAGATGGATCTCATGCGCCAACGCGTAGTGTCTGAGCTTCGTTATCGCGAAGATCAACATCAGGCAGTGTTTTTCGATGGGAGAATAATTACTTTCTGCTCCCAGTAGAACTCGACTCAAATAGTAGAGGGCTCTCTCTTTCCCTTGGTCATTCCCCTGTGCCCATAATTCACCTAAGGAACCTTCAAGGGCGGTTGTATACAGAATGAGAGGTTTTCCCTTAACGGGGGCAGCCAGTACTGGCGGATTCTGCAGGTATTGCTTGATTTCGTCTAGTGCATTTTGGCATTTGCGATCCCAGACGAAAATGGTTCCCTTCTTCATCAGGTGACTGTAAGGACGGCACTTGCCGGAGAGATTGGCTATAAATCGCCGGATATACACGAGCTTCCCTTGGAGAGACCGCAATTGCTTGAGAGTCCTTGGTGGGAGCATCTCCATAATCACCTTGATCTTTGACGGATCTATCTCGATGCCTCGGTGTCGGACGATGAATCCTAGGAACTTGCCCGAGGAAACTCCGAACGTGCATTTGAGAGGGTTCATCTTCAAGTTGTATTGCCGAAGGCGTTGAAACACGATTCTCAGATGCTCTAAATGTTCCTCGTATGATTTTCTTTTCACCACGAGGTCGTCGATATAGCATTCGACGATTTCATGTATGAGGTCATCGAAGATCTTCGTCATGGCCCTCTGATAGGTGGCACCGGCGTTCTTTAGACCGAAAGGCGTCACCTTGTAGCAGAATATACCCAAAGGGGTCCGGAAAGTGGTGAGCTTCTGGTCCTCGGGATGCATCTTTATCTGATTGTATCCTGACGATCCGTCCATGAAGGAGAAGACTTCGTGAGTGGACGTGTTATCTATCATCAGCTCAGTGACTGGTAGCGGAAAGTCGTCTTTGGGATAAGCTTTGTTGAGATCCCGGAAGTCCACACATATGCGCACCGGCCCATTCTTCTTCATCACCGGGACGATGTTGGCGATCCAATTAGGATATTGAACCTCTTGGATAAAACCGGAGTCAGTTAGTTTCTTGACCTTAGCATTGATGCTCATCTCAAGCTCGAGCCGCATTCTTCTCGGTGCTTGTTTGATCGGTTTGACGTCCGGAGATATTGCCAATTTATGTACAGCAATCTCTGGATCTAGTCCTGGCATCTCGGAATAGTTCCATGCGAAGCAATCTTTATGCTGCATGAGTATGTCCTTTAGCGTAGCCACCCTTTCTTCAGTCAGCAACTCGCTGACGAATGTCGGCCGCGGGTCACTTGTCGTCCCCAAATCAATTTTCTTGAGATTATCTGCAGTAGTATGTATTCCATCTTCCAGCTCTTTTGGCGCTGGTGGAAACTTTGAGATCACCTCGCCATCATCGTTTTCGAAGCACCAGGGGAGGTCATCCATATTCTCGGGCTCTTCTTTTGATAGCGTTATCGCGTGACAGGTAGGAGATCGCTTCCAATACCAATGTTGATCTGGTTCTACTCTCATTATACGCGTCGCTTTCGGTTCATGCATCTGTGGTGGGCTTACCTTCCAGCTGCTGGATAGAGCGAACCTGCCTTGTTGATATTGGTCTTCAACCCAGTTCTTGAAGGTGAAGCAGTCTTCAAGAGGATGTCCTATTGCTTGGTGATAGGAGCAATAGTCTGGGTGGGAGATCTCATTCGCTTGCTCGGGATGTTTGGATTCCGAGAGTGTCATCATCTGATGCTTTATGACGAGATCGAATATCTTCCTTGTCTTGTCTTGGGAAAAAGAGTAATCCCGACCCATCTTCTTTATAAGGGACGGATCCCGGCTGCTCGATTCTAGCTTGTGTGGCTTCTTAGACCCGCTTGGCTGCTGTTGAACGCCTTTCCCGCTCTTTGATTTATTTTTGCCTCTGCGTCGACCCTTTTGTATGGCTGGTTGATGAGGAAAAGCATTGTTATTTTCCGCGGCCTGCTGAAGGAGGCGCTGCGTCCTGGCTTTCTCGTAAATGACCATTTCACGGTTATGGTCATTCCGGACCTTTTGACCCGCTTCCCTTATAAGCTTGTCCATTCGCTCTTCAAATGATGGACTCAGCATTTTGATGGTAGGATCTCGTTTTGGTTCAGGGTCAGCATTTTCTAACAGGGCGTCCCCTTCTTCATCGAAGTCATGTATGACGTAGCTACCATGGACTCATTCCCGTTTCTTTGATTGGACATATCCAAGCCCGACCGTTTCCATTCTCCCGTTGGGCAACTTTCGCTGAGTTCCGGGGACGTCCCAAATCCTATTGTAGAATCGAGCTTGTCGAGTGGTCTGTTTGAAGGGTACCCCTTGGCGCTTCAATAGCCTTTTCAAGCCTTTCGTGTAATATCTAGGCAGACGGATGGGCTGGAGCCTGTCGAGCGTAGAATCGGCGCCATGCCAGATTTCTTTCTCCACTTTGGTTTCCCAGATCAGTAGAATAGGATCGCCACTTCACCCTTTCGCCTGAGAGGGACGTAAAATGTCTGCAGTTCTTGCACACTATAAGCTTCAAGTGCATCGAGATCTTTGTAATGTTCTTGTGGAACCATGGTAATTTGCAAACTCTGATTATCGCCTGTGAAAGCTTGTATTGATGTCCGAGCGGAAAATATAGCGTTAACCTCATCTTTCAAGTCGCTGCCGAAGATCAACATAGGGGCGGACGGTCCCGGGTTGTTGCGTTGGGGCGGCTTTGAATAAACTATCTCTTCTTCCCCCTCGGTATCACTCCCGAAGACCAGAATAGTGACGATAGCTTTGTTCTTCGGTTTGTGATATCTTTCCGTGTTCTCAAAATCTGGTAAGAAGTATTTTGCATCTTCGTACTTTCGGACTTCGTTCACGGAGAATGGGTTCAACTCCCCCGTCACAGTGTACTCGGGACCATCTTTGAAATACTTCATACACTGGTGTTGTGTAGAAGGGATGACGTTGTACTCATGTAACCAAGGCCGGCCGAGCAAAGCATTGTAGCAAGTCTTGGCGTCGATGACGTGAAATTTAATGTCCGTGACAAGTATCCCGAAGCGCAGCGTCAGTATCACAGACCCGAGAGTCCGTGATGACTGGGAGTCGAAACCGGAGATGGTGATTTTATCACGAGCGAGGTGCTGAAAGCTCATGCAGATTTCCTTCAACACTCTCACGTTGAGGAGATTGACGGAAGACCTATTGTCAACCAGGATTTTTCCTATCTTGATATCGTGACAGTATCCGGAGACATAAAAGGGACGGTTGTGCTCGCACGTCCCGAGGAGGAGATCTTCATCGTCAAAGGTGATATCGGTTGTGTGCACTTCTTCCAGCTCGTCCTTCATCCTTTCTTCGGCAACGAAAGCTTGGAATTGCTCGGGCTCTTGCAGTGCCTTGATTAAAGAATCTTTTGTTTCTTTTGATAACAGGAGGGTATCGAGAATGCTTAGCTGCGAAGGTAGCTTTCTCAAGTGTGCCAGAACGTTGTAGTCTACCTTACTCTTCTTTGGCCGGTCCTTGCTGTCAGCTCTTTGACGGCTTGGTCATCAAGGATGATATCCTCAGGGACCTTTTCTTTCCCCTTGCCTTTTCTTTTTGACCCACTGTTCGAGGGCTCCAGGTTCTTTTCGGGCAGCGTACGATTGCGCAGCTGAATATTTTCACAGGTCTTCGGTTCTTCCTCTTTTCCCAAGGTGGATTCTTTGAAGAGAGGGCCAAGAGTCATTTCTTCGTCAGAGTCACTCCCGAAGGTGAGAACTTGCGGTCCCCCAGCATCGACCATGTGACAATTGTCGGTAGTTCTTCTAAGCTCATCGGTCGCACTTCTTCGCTCCCGACGAGTTTTGCGTTTCATCCGCTTAAAATGTTGCCGGTGAGCAGCATATCCCTGCCACCATCTTTTAAAAGCGTTGCACTCTTCGGTGTGGTGCGCAATCTTTCGATGATATAAGCTGTATCTAGGATGAATTTCTGCTTTGCTAAGAATGTTTCCTTCGAAGGGTGGCAGCTTCATTCCCATTAATATGGCTTTGGCGAACCTCTTCCTCGTCTTGAACCTGCTTTTATTCGCGGCGGATGTACTTTGATTTGGCGGAAGCGTTGCAACCCTTTCGTCCAGTCGCCGGCGCTTGGCTTTTTCAAATATGGCCATCTCACACTCTCGGGCAGCTTTGCTTTTAAGAAGAGCTTCATTCAGGAACGCATCAATCATTTCGTCTGAGGGCCCTAGAAGTTCTGGCTCGGGACCTGCCCCCAGTTTCTCTGTGTAAGGAGCCTCTTCATCATTTATCGATGAGTGAGAGATCACATGGAAACTTGCTACGTAATCTTCAGATTCATCCGACGAGTCTTCTCCATCATCTTCGTCCTCAAGGACATGACCGAGAAATTCTTGGAGGGTGATTGGAGTCCGCGCCTTCTGGTTATACTCTTCCAGCGCGTCAATCTGCTTTTGCAGGTCCGTGCGCTTGTCGCCAGGTTTCACGGGCTTTTTGGTCTTCCTCTTTTTCTTCGAAGACTTCGACGGCTGGGTGTGAATGCTTTGGCTATCACTACCAATCTTTGGAATTGGGCGCGGCTTCAGCATCCTCTCGATGATCTCAGGTTCCAGCGGATTCTTCCACCTGATCGCCGGGCATGTCTGGAGATCATTCAGCATTCTTTTGGTTTTAGCTGAAAGAGCGACCTCCCATGGAGTTTCTTCAACAAAAGAGCACGATGCCCCCGGTGTGTCCGTCTTCTTAGGAGTGTGCGGTTGTGGTGGGCTTACTTTCCACTTCTCAGACAGCGCAAACTTGCCTTGTTGGTACTGATCCTCAATCCATACCTTAAAGACGAAGCAATTTTCGATTGGATGGCTTACCATTTGGTGGTAAGGACAATAATTGGGACTATTAGCCTCGCCGGGTTGCAGTGGTCGCTTAGGATTTGGCAGATTGATGAGCCTGTTGTGCATCGCCAGTTCGAATAGTCTCTTCGTTTTGTCCCGTGGGAACGAGTAAGGACGCTTCATTTTTTCATTATAATAGCGCCATCTCTCTTCCAGTCGATCCGTTAGTTTTGGGGCACTGGGCTGCTGTTGGGTATTCGCAACGAAGGTCGCCTTTCCTTTACCCTTTTCGTTTCGCGGCTCCGGCTTTGGAGGAAACGGTCTATGACCCATCTGGTCCATCTGAGCTAGCTTGTCGATTAAAGCTTGGAACGTGGTTGGTTTGAAGAACATCATGAATTATGAAATAGTTGCCTGAGGGTCTAGGGTGCCCACGAACATGCCCACCGCTAGTGCTTCTTCGATGCGTTGTTCGCATTTCGACCATAGATTCCGCCATCGGATTGCGTATTGAACCTACGTCTCGCCTGACTTCACCCTGGCGTTGATCAATGCCGTTATTGGGGTGCGTTCACTAGCACTCGCGAATCGCTGGATGAATAACAACTCCATTTCTGCGAAAGTCTTGACGGAGTCGTTTGGAAGTTCGGAGTACCACTCAAATGCCGTCTCCGACAAGCTGCCGACGAATTGGCGGAGCAAGAGCTTATCATCATCCCCGGTGTTGCCGCAAAGAGCCCTGAACTGAGCGACATGTTGATAGGGATTGCCTGTCCCCTTGTACACATGGAATTTGGGGATTGTGTATCCCGGCGGGTACTTTATTTGGTCATACGAGCCTGGATACGGTCGCCCAGTTTTAACAACTTGGCCGGACACTTCATTCGCCTGGCGAGCTCGTATTTGCTGAGCAATGTAGTCATCCATAGCGGCCTTAGAAATGGTTTCCTCTTTGGCTGCTGAAAGAGCCAGAGGAGGGTTCGATGTCTCCCCTTTGTCGTCTTCGATGATGATCGGGGGGTCTTCAGCTAGAGGATCCGGCTGTAACATCATCTCGATCATGTCTTGGAAGAGAAGCGCCATTCATTTTATATTGGCAGCTTGTTCCGCGGCTTCTCTATCCTTCTTTTCGAGGACTCTGTGTAGGAAGTCAGCGTCGGTTTCTTGTTCGTGACGCTGCTCCGATGATGCCTCCGGGCTTTCTTTTGGTCCGGTGAGTGCGGCCATTGCAGTCAGCATCTCCTGAAGCTTCTGCTGCTATTGTTCCTGAGCCCTTGTTATTGATCGGGTGAGCGGTCGGTGGCCCGTCGAAGTGCGGCCTTCCTCTTTTCCGGAAGCCATGTAAACAGTATGCACCGTTATGCCCCCAGACTTGGAGCGTTTGGGCTCAACGTCTTTGCGATCTGCCGTAATCACAGGGGCTTTCTCTGGCCTCCTTCTCTTTTGAGCAGTTGACGTCGAGGGGGCCGTTGCAGCAGGCACCCAAGTGGTTGTTGTCCTTTGCGGCTTGCCAGGACGGTTCTTTTCCTGCTGTACTTTCAGCTTCTTCTGTCGACGGGGATAGTCTCGATCAATCACCGACCCCTGGACCTGCCGTCAGACTTTGTAAACTTTGGAGGACAGCCGTTGAGGGGGTTGATCCAGCTTTATTTCTGTAACATTCTCCGCCGGTGGAGGAGATCTTTTCAGTACGGCGGTTAGAGAGTTCCTGCGCACCTTGTTCAGCAATTCAAAGCTGTTCCCGGTTGGAACAGCAACATTGACTTCCACTGTTGGAGCTGGTGGAGTTAGCCTAGAGGGGGAGTTGCCCCCAGCTTTCCTTACTCGGCGCCAGTGGCGACGTCGAGCGTGTCGAGCCGTTGGGATTGTTTCAGCTTGAGGGGTGACTTCGTCATGCCCCCTGTTCAGGTGAGGCGCTGCTGGTACCAGCCTTTTGAAGACCGACGTTCGTTGAGCAGCAATGTCTAATCTGTCAAAGACAAACTTTTGAGCAGGAACGGGAGCCGGAGTAGGAGCCGGAACAGTCAGTCTTGTGAAGACCGACCCTTTGGCAGGAGAAGCCGTCTTGACGACTTCGGGAGCAGGGATGGCTATCCTCTTCGGAATAACCTGCTCTGGAATTGCAGGCTTCATCATGGACCCATATGAACTTTGGCCCAATCTGGAGAAGACTGAGGCGCTGGAGCTGGATGACCCGTTGAAGGGGGCCGCTGTAGTGGTAAGTCGATCAAAGACTGACTTCTTAGGGGCTTCTTGTGGCAGTGGGATGTTAATGTTCATTGGTGGGAGCATGGTCCCAAAGAATAAACCGGTGGTAGCCTGTGTCACCTGTTCTATCGGCATTGTGAATAGGGAGGCGCCTGGGGCCCGTAAGCTATACCTCCAGATGAGGCGGAACGTGCGTTGCAGTTGCAGCTGGAACACTTCATGCAAGTAGACACCATTGATCCTTCGCTTTCTGCACCAAGCAAGACGCCAAATCTTAGCACCTTGAACCCAAGGGCAACCATTAACAAACCGCGATTCATTCGCGAACACGACACACGAAGTGTGGAGTGGAAAGAGGAAAAGGTCCCACCGGACGTGCCAGAATCCGTTACCCTCCGAATACAGAGACGCAACCGCGTAGGTTCGTCTTGCCTGAATTTCGGGGCAGATGCTAATTGGTGGTATCCGTCCACCTCTCCGAAGATGCCAAGTTGATTTATGGCACCATATATCAAAGGTTTAAACGGATGCGGCCGATGTAGCAGACTTCGTTAGATTCCCCCTCGTTTGAGGGGTTTTTGATTGTGGGGACGCTCTTCCCTGCAGGCGCAAGCCCCTGCAGTTAATTACGCTACCGCATCGCGGTAACAACTTTCTCCTTCTCCATATGGTCACTTCGTGTCGTGGGTGTTTGTTTTGTGTTTGGTTGCCCGCGGATTGTATACGGAGACTAATTTATGTTGTCGCCCGTAGGGCGTGGACTAGTCCAAATCCGTATCTTTCTTAGATTTGGGTTTGGGGTGTTGGGTTTAAGGATACGTTAGCCTCATTTGAGAATAAGATCAACTTAAACGTTTGTTAAGGATACGTTAGTCTCATTTTAGACTAAGATCAACTTAACGGGATTGTTTAGATCTAACAAGAGAGCAATTTGGCTCTATTTTTTAGTTTAGGGACATTGCGGTCGATTAGTTTAAGAACATTATGGTCCATCATTAGTTTAAGGACATCTCGGTCCAATGTTAGTTTAAAGACATCACGGTCGAGGTTAAGGACATCATAGTCCGTGAGTTTAAAGACCTCACAGTCAAGGTTAAGGACGTCATAGTCCATGAAATGTGTGGTTGTCGAGACCCGTCACCTCTCTGAAGACGTTGAAGGATTACAACGACAAATATCAGAGGAATGAAGAGATGTACCCTCGAACCAGAGTTGATTGAGTGATCTGTAGTCCAATTTGGAACTAAGATCCATTAATTAGATTATGAGCACATTGGCTCAGTTAAGTCTGAATTGAGAACTTATGGCCAACTTAGGCTAAGTCCAATTAAGTTTGAAATATTGGCCCTTTGTTGGACCATTAGACATTTGTCTGGGTTCAGCCCCTCATCATTCAGCAATGCTTAAACAAGAGTTTGAGGACTTTGGTAACATTTTTATCTTTGACTGAGCATTAAACATTATAGCTCTGAATTTTACTCAATTTTGAGATTCAATTGAAGGGGAGGCTTTTGCCTCTGGAAAATTAACCAATTTGGCTAAAAATAGTGTTAAACACTAGAGAACAACAGTGTTAAACACTGGAAATAAAACTCTCAAATTAGTACACTAGAAGACAACAGTGTTAAACACTGGAAATAAAATTATCAAATTAGTGTTAAACAATAGAGAGGAAGGGGTCACGTGAGGGTACCCAAAGGTGGGGCCAGACTTCCTTTATTTTGTTTTCAGAATATTCAGATAAGTGTTAAACACTTTTGGTCCTTGATTTAAACGAATTCTTGATGTGTAGTATGAAATAGAAAAGAAATCACAACCAAAAATTATTTGACCGCAATCAACTACGGTGTCGAATTGTAGTTAGTATGTGAGTGCGGATCGTCCACAGGGAAAGTGTAATCGTTCGTATTTTGAATTAGATGAATTGAAACTTTAATGAAAAGAAAACAAAACAATTCATGATTTGAAATTGAAGTTCAAGAATGAGAAAAATCTAGATCTAAGAAAGCATTAAAAGATAGAATCAAGAATTGATCGTTTGTTGATTTTTCCAAACCAAATCTCAAGAATCGAAATGAGGCTCGTAGGAATCGATCGGATCTATAGATGTGATGTAATCTTACAATTACGTATTCTTATCCTTCGATGAATTGATACTAGATCGATGATAATCGATGAGAATTAGAGACTTCTTGTGAAACTAGGGTTTCATCTTATCTCTTGTTCTTTCATTGATACCATTCATATTCTAGGCTCTAGTAAATTCAAGAAACGATCGTAGATCCCTAATTTCGAGCGATCACAATCAAGAAAGCATCGCTACGAAACTAGGTCATCGATTCTTGAACTTGCTAGGGTTTACAAAACTCGTAGGACTTAAAAATCGTATAAAGATTTGTTACATCATCATTCTACAATCGTCTCGACTCCTTCACGAGCGGAGTTTTACTCAAACATCACAACAAGAACAACAATTACAAATTGAGATCTAATCATGATGCAAGAATTAAAAGAAAGCGAGATTAAAGAAATTCACCTTTTATTTATATCAACAATTTAGTTACATTCGCTCAAGAACTACAAGAGGAAGAACTTGATCGTCGACTTGGCTTCGCTCGTCTCCGTGGATCGCGGATCGGCTTGGATCACTTGCCCGATTGAAGATCGGCTCGGCTCCTAAAAGGTTGAAGGCTTCTCACTTGATTTGGTACTCAAGATCTTGGATTTGGAGGGGAATTAGGGTTAGGGTTTCGCACAAGCCTTGTCACGAGACTTGTGGAAGAAAATGGTGTAGAATGAACCAATGATTATTGATTATTGATTATTGATTATTGATTATTGATTAGCCTTTAACCCTAGGTCTAGGTTCCTATTTATAGATAACTAACCCTAGATCTAGGATTTCAAATTCCAAGTTTCCCTCCAAAAGTTTGTTGAAGAAATTCAAATTTCCCTCCAAAAGTTAGTTAGGGGAGAAGCTTCTAGATGTGATTAGTTAGGAGGGAGCTTCTAGAAGAGGATTAATTAAGAGCTTAATTTAGGATTAGCCTTCTTAATCTTCTTTGCTGATCTGGCAGTAGCTTTGAGAGAGTTCTGGAACTTTGCATATCAGAAAGTAATGTGGGCCCAGAGAAAGGAATTGTGCACTAAAAATTACATGCTGACGTGGCAGATCAGCCGCGGATCCGCGGCCCAAGAAGGCATATGCCGCGGATCCGCGGCTCTATATGGGCTTCAGGCTTTGGTTTTTCTGGGTTGAACTTGGGCTGTTGTATGGGCCTTCTTCTGATGTATTGAATTATCTAATTTCTTCTGCATTGATACCAGATCTGAAATGATTGACTTGGCTTATTGTTTGATCAGCTTCTTTTGATTTTCTTCCGTATTTCCTGCACAGACTCAAGACAAGTGTTGCGCAAATACAGAAATGATGCGATGCCATGAAATGCGGTTAATTTCCCTTAAAGTGTCGGTTTAAAAGTCTAATACATGCAATCTCATATTTTGTGACAGATTTGATAATATGTAGAATATGAATGCCGAACACTTCTAAATGTATGCAAATGTTAGGGAAATTGCCGGCTAAAATATACAATATTTTCGACTGATCAAATACCCCCAAACTTAATTTCGATCGTCTCGAGCGAATGTTTTATTAAAAAGAGAAGGAGAAAATAAAGAAAGAGAAAAACTAACTAGCACACTTTCGTAGGCAACACGATTGCACTGAGCACGTGCAACAAGCCTTTAAACCTCTAGGTGTCCCTAGTAGGAGGAGTGTTGTCTCCTGAGGGTTTTCAGCGGATTGCACCCACAAAATCCAATAATAAAAGGAAGATCATGAATATTACATTTAAAGACAAGAATTGTAAAAGAAAAACTTTGAAAATTAGGGTTTCCAACTAAGCTAGCTTTTCGGTTGTCATGAGCCCTATCTTAATGGCCATGAAAAGATGTTAGAAATCACGTCCTCCCTCAATAAAACATCGTCTTATTGTTCATTCCTATCTTTATTCCAAACATCGATCATATAACCCTGCGTGTGTGTAAAGACATCCCTACACCCGGAGAATTCAATTCAAGCTATCATACTCTTGCCCATCAGCCTCAGTACTTTTTAATTAATGAATATTTAGGATTGCTCACACACTTTCATGCGACCGTTAATACTTCTTGAGGTACTAACCGACCGATTACTCCTGTGCTTGCTTACTTGGTGTATTTTCCTCGTCTTGCACCACCTCAGGCATAGCAGTGACTCCCAGACCAGTTGGCCTTAGGGCACTAGGTGAAGAAGCACCCTCGCTATACATTTTTCTTGCCCTCGATGATAACAAAACCAGTGTCCATTTTTCTCACCACTTTATATTTTTTTATTCATTTTTTTCTTTTTATTTCCTTCATACTTTTGGTTTTAAGACAAGAGCATTTCAAGGTATCCTCTACTATCCCAGGCTTTAAGACGTGTGTAAGTGCGAATAGCAGGGTATCAACGTTCAAAATGTTTGGCTTCCAGAATAGAAACTATTTTTCAGACTTATTTTTATCCTCAGATTAGTGACGTCCTTCATCTTACTAACCCTTGGGACAACGGCTCATAACTACTTATTACTAGTTCGTATAAGAAAACTTCTAATTTTCTTAGTTTTCTAAAAATTTTCTAATCTCATGGATGTAATTTTTCACTATCTAAACTTTTATTATCTTATTTATGTACAAAAATATTTTTATTTTTTGAATTTTTATAGATTTTCAAAAAAATGTTTTGTGCTTATGCAAATGATATGCAAATGATGCGAAAATAAGCACAAACCTCCCCCAAACTTGTTTTCAACAGTGTCCTCACTGTTGCCTTCTGCTAAATCTCGAAAAACCTGTAAGCTTGGGAGGAATTTATTAGTGGGGGCTAAATATTTAAGTGAAGAACCTCCCCCAAACTTATTTTTTTTTGCTCAAAATTTTGTAAAAATTTTCTTTTCAGGAGCCCGAAAATATACCCCCCCAAACTTGAGTTATGCAATGTTAAGCTTTGAAAATCATATGAGGGGGTCAAATATTATTGGTCGATGCCAAGCTTTGCAAAGACCAAATGTCAACATCAACCATTCAAAAATTTTATCAATGCAGTGCTCTGGTTGGTGGAAGAAGAAGTGGGGAAAGGTTAAGTGGTGGAATAGAATGTGTGTGCGTCTCGTTTTGGAGAGACGATGCAGTGTATGTGATGGATTACTCGCATTCTTTTTACAGTTCAAAAGAAGGGGTGGAGGTTCAATTTCATTGATTGGGACATGATTCATCTCAACACCCGTGTCATTCAAAAATGCGAGTTCATCAGCGAAGATCTCCTCAAAAGTTCCATCTATACCCCGATGAATAATATCATCACACAGTGCGGGGTGATCTTCAGACTCTAAAAGCAGTTCATAATCGGTGTTAATTGTTGACCCGGACATCTCGGTGGAAGAGTCCATATGTGTATGATACATAGTTGGGTCAAACAACAACGTATGAAAAGAGTCAAGATCGATATCAAGAGGATCATCAAATTCGCTGCTGTCGATATCCATTAAGTCGACAGAACAGACCTGAGCAGTAGGCTCGGAGGGTACACTTCCCAACTTGTAAATGTTTAGTTCTATTGACCTATTCCCGAAAGATAGGGTCATAGAACCGTTACGACAGTTGATAATAGCATTGGAAGTGGCCAAAAAGGGGCGACCTAAAATCACCGGAATTTGATTCCGTGGGTTCGCTACAGGTTGTGTATCAATTACAATAAAATCTACCGGGAATATAAATTCTCCGATTTTTATTAACACATCCTCCAGTTCACCCCTAGGTTTGGTGATTGATCGGTCAGCCATCTGGAGAGTGCAATTGGTTGGCTTCAACTCTTCGATCCCTAATTGCTCATAGACTGAGTATGGAAGCAAGTTAACACTAGCGCCAAGGTCTAGTAGAGCACGGTTAATGTGTTTTTCCCCAATAGAAACGGAAATAGTAGGATATCCTGGATCCTTACGTTTCCTCGGTAATTGTTGGGGGAAAGCCGTGTCTATTGTTTTTTCCATAAAAATCTTCTTGGGCACTGGATTCTTCCTCTTCCTAGTGCACAAGTTCTTAAGAGTTTTCGCATAGGAAGGAACTTGTTGGATGGCATCTAGGAGAGGGATGTTGGTGTTTACTTGCTTAAAAATGTTCATAATCTTCTCCATATGTGGACTCGGTGTGTTAGCCCTTAACCGATTAGGATAAGGTGCTTTAGCAATAAGCGCTGGGTCCATCACAGGAGAAGGAAGTGTGTGTGGAATCGATCCCAGAGTAGAAGTGGGGATCGTCCGTGGAGGGGTAAAAGAGGTGGGCTGTAGTGGCGAGCCTTTTGGGAAACGAAGAATAGGCTCGGAAGAAGGTGGGGTAGAAGAACTGGGGTAAGAAGTGTGTGTGTGAAGAAAGGTCTCAGCCGGGGTGTTATTGATTGATTTATCAGTATCATCAAACTCTTCCCCAACATGAGTGTCAAGCACTCTTCCAGATCTCAACGTGATCTCATCCACATGATGTGAATAGCTAGGATTAGGTAAAGGTTGAGCTGGAAGTTTCCCTTTCTCTCTTGCACTCATTTCGGCTTTTAGTTGTGCAATTTGTTCTTCCATCGATTTGATGTTCTCATTTTGAGAGATAATGATCTTCATCACATTCTCGACGGAAGATTGCAAACTTGCCGTCCCTTGGATGGATTGTTTCATGAAAGTATCCAAGGTTTGTGCTAGTGCAGAGGTGTTATCTGTACCGGTCAATTGCAAAAAAATTTCATGTGGTGCAAAAGTGTTGGCCGGATTTTGGAAATTTTGTGCTCGAAAGGGGTGCTGACTCAATTGAAGTTGTGGGTGCTGTTGTGGTGGAGGGGCCCTTTGGAAATTGTTTTGGGTTGGAACCGTGTTTTGAAATTGGGATTGGTTCCATTCAAAGTTAGGGTTATTCCTCCAACCCTGATCATATGTGGAGGAAGATGGATCGTTTCTAGGTCTTTGAAATAAGGCATTGGTATGCTCATGACCTTGAAACGGACATTCTTCCGTCAAGTGAGACGGATCAGAACAGCAGCCACATATAGTTTTGGAGAGTGATATTTGACTTAGGGCGGCGGCTAAAAATTTATTTTCCATATTCTCGAGTTTCTTATTGATAGCTGCAATGTCAGCTCTAACTCCTATGGAAATATCATTGCCATCCCTAGATGATTGACTCACACCCTCCCACTGTAAAGATTTTTCAGCGAAATTTTCTAGGAATTCCCAGGCTTCCCCATCATCTTTGGTCATAAAGTTGCCTTGACACATGGATTCAAGGGTCTGTCTTGTGTAAGGAGTAATGCCCTCATAAATGATTCGGCACAGTTCCCATCTCGGGATGCCGTGATGTGGACATTGGACTAACAGATCCTTGAAACGTTCAAGACATTTTGAAAATGTTTCATTTGGAAGCTGGGTGAATTGATAGATTTCGCTACGGACTCGAGCTGTCTTTTGATGTGGGTAAAATTTCTTCAGGAATGCTTTGACGAATTCATCCCAATTTGAAATGGAATGTGCGGTAGTGTTATATAGCCACTTCTCGGCTAAATCGCACAAGGTAAATGGGAGAAGACGAAGACGTAAAGCATCCACAGACAACTGTGAGGTACCCATCCTTACGCATACATTTTCAAATTTCGTGATAAACACGTATGCGTCTTCAGACTCGAGACCGTGAAATTTTGGTAGAAAGTTGATGTATTGGGGTTTTATTTGAAAATTTTCCCCATTGGCTGGTGGAATGGAAAGACAAGTGGAAAGTGGGCCTCGTGTAGGATAGCATCTCTCCTGGAGAGAGATGCGAGGTGGATTCTGCGCACCAACGGATGGCGGCAGGGTAGTGGAAAAGAAGTTCGATGGAGACGGATCCATCGATGTGGGTGTGGTGGTGGGTAAAGAAAGGGTAAATGTAGAAATACCGACTTTTGGGTCGATCGGGGGACGCGGACTAAACAGGCACTAGAATCCCGTTGTCCAGCCTATCTTGCACTAAAAAGGGTTAGTACAAGTGGCAGCGTGAATTTATAATTAGGGGAAATGATGAATGCGGTGTTTGTTTTGAAAATTGGACGGATTTTTGAAAATATGATGCAACACAACAAATGCAACAAGCAAAACCCTAATTCTAGTGGTCACCTAGGTCCGGCTCTAGACCGCTCCTAACTGCCAAAAGACAAGTCGCAGGATAGAATCCTCCACTGCCTCTTTGTCCCCCTGTGGCCGGATAAGTGCCAGGTAAGTAGGAAGGTACTCCACTACGTAAGTAGTGGGCCTAATTAAAAACCACTAGCCTTAGACACACTCGCCTTAGACACCACAAGAAAACGCGGATAAGCAATGAATTACCCATGGCCTTCTCTTGTCCTAATTGAGCGCGACGGTCCTTAGAGTCATCTCTAGATTTCTTTTAATTAATGAGGGTAAATGCGGATGCAAGTTTTGCGATTTTCGGGGCCTAGGAAGGGTAATGAATTCCCCACCTAATTTGAATTTGGTCGTGCCCCTTAAATTCCGTATTAATATGCAAACAACCAAAAATCAAAAACATGCACAAATTTTATTTAGCTTTGCGGCGCTGCGATTTATTTGCAAAGAAACCTGCAGCAAAATTGTTATTGGAGCAGACAGAGGAGAAGATAAGAAAGCAGAGGAGTATACCTGAAAGTTTGGTACAGAGAAGACTCAAACCCACCGCGGATCCGCTGCAGGTAGGGGTCTTTTGCCGCGGAAACGCGCCTCAATGTACTGTTCACTCTACCAAATTTCAACAGTAGCTTGATGTTGATTTCTAAAG
Organism: Agapanthus africanus; assembly: GCA_030015575.1. Taxonomy (NCBI): domain Eukaryota; kingdom Viridiplantae; phylum Streptophyta; class Magnoliopsida; order Asparagales; family Amaryllidaceae; genus Agapanthus; species Agapanthus africanus. The sequence continues at coordinate 810,478,014 of JASDDO010000019.1, read as the reverse complement.
CTCTCTGGAAATTTCAGAAAATTTTTTCTCCAGCTCCAGTGATTCCAGATTTTCTCGCAACAAATCACAACACACGTATTAGGGTTTGTACGAGTTTAGATCTAAAAATTATGATGAAATAAATTGTTCAACTCAAATTTCAAAATACGAACTATTAGCGCACTATCCCCGGCAACGGCGCCATTTTGATTGAATTAATTTTCTTGGTTATTATTTAAAAGAGTATCTAATCAAAATGTCCCCGGCAACGGCGCCATTTGATTGAAAAGAATTCTTGATGTGTAGTATAAAATTGAAAAGAAATCACAACCAAAAATTATTTGACCGCAATCAACTACGGTGTCGAATTGTAGTTAGTATGTGAGTGCGGATCGTCCACAGGGAAAGTGTAATCGTTCGTCTTTTGAATTAGATGAATTGAAACTTTAATGAAAAGAAAACAAAACAATTCATGATTTGAAATTGAAGTTCAAGAATGAGAAAAATCTAGATCTAAGAAAGCATTAAAAGATAGAATCAAGAATTGATCGTTTGTTGATTTTTCCAAACCAAATCTCAAGAATCGAAATGAGGCTCGTAGGAATCGATCGGATCTATAGATGTGATGTAATCTTACAATTACGTATTCTTATCCTTCGATGAATTGATACTAGATCGATGATAATCGATGAGAATTAGAGACTTCTTGTGAAACTAGGGTTTCATCTTATCTCTTGTTCTTTCATTGATACCATTCATATTCTAGGCTCTAGTAAATTCAAGAAACGATCGTAGATCCCTAATTTCGAGCGATCACAATCAAGAAAGCATCGCTACGAAACTAGGTCATCGATTCTTGAACTTGCTAGGGTTTACAAAACTCGTAGGACTTAAAAATCGTATAAAGATTTGTTACATCATCATTCTACAATCGTCTCGACTCCTTCACGAGCGGAGTTTTACTCAAACATCACAACAAGAACAACAATTACAAATTGAGATCTAATCATGATGCAAGAATTAAAAGAAAGCGAGATTAAAGAAATTCACCTTTTATTTATATCAACAATTTAGTTACATTCGCTCAAGAACTACAAGAGGAAGAACTTGATCGTCGACTTGGCTTCACTCGTCTCCGTGGATCGCGGATCGGCTTGGATCACTTGCCCGATTGAAGATCGGCTCGGCTCCTAAAAGGTTGAAGGCTTCTCACTTGATTTGGTACTCAAGATCTTGGATTTGGAGGGGAATTAGGGTTAGGGTTTCGCACAAGCCTTGTCACGAGACTTGTGGAAGAAAATGGTGTAGAATGAACCAATGATTATTGATTATTGATTATTGATTATTGATTATTGATTAGCCTTTAACCCTAGGTCTAGGTTCCTATTTATAGATAACTAACCCTAGATCTAGGATTTCAAATTCCAAGTTTCCCTCCAAAAGTTTGTTGAAGAAATTCAAATTTCCCTCCAAAAGTTAGTTAGGGGAGAAGCTTCTAGATGTGATTAGTTAGGAGGGAGCTTCTAGAAGAGGATTAATTAGGAGCTTAATTTAGGATTAGCCTTCTTAATCTTCTTTGCTGATCTGGCAGTAGCTTTGAGAGAGTTCTGGAACTTTGCATATCAGAAAGTAATGTGGGCCCAGAGAAAGGAATTGTGCACTAAAAATTACATGCTGACGTGGCAGATCAGCCGCGGATCCGCGGTTCAAGAAGGCATATGCCGCGGATCCGCGGCTCTATATGGGCTTCAGGCTTTGGTTTTTCTGGGTTGAACTTGGGCTGTTGTATGGGCCTTCTTCTGATGTATTGAATTATCTAATTTCTTCTGCATTGATACCAGATCTGAAATGATTGACTTGGCTTATTGTTTGATCAGCTTCTTTTGATTTTCTTCCGTATTTCCTGCACAGACTCAAGACAAGTGTTGCGCAAATACAGAAATGATGCGATGCAATGAAATGCGGTTAATTTCCCTTAAAGTGTCGGTTTAAAAGTCTAATACATGCAATCTCATATTTTGTGACAGATTTGCTAATATGTAGAATATGAATGCGGAACACTTCTAAATGTATGCAAATGTTAGGGAAATTGCCGGCTAAAATATACAATATTTTCGACTGATCAGTCCTCAGGCCATCACGTGTGGGCACGTGATGGGTACCCATGCATTGATTATTAAAATGTTTATTAAGGGGTCACGTGGGGATACGTGAGGGCGCCCAAAATTGATTATGCCTTTGGCTTTGTTCCCTTTACTTTGAGGGTCACGTGGAAGCACGTGACCTAGTCTTGTTCTTTCTTTTTTACTTATTGAGGAGAAGGGTCACGTGTGAGCACGTGACCATGTCTCATTCATTCTTTTCTGATCATTAAAGGTAGGGTCACGTGTTGCCACGTGATTACGTTTACATGCATGGATAATTTAAGTCCTTTGTTTGAGAATTAAATTCTTTGGTAGGGTTAAACCCTAATTCTGTTTTGAGAAATTAAATTCCTATGTATATGGAAAAATTAAATTCTTATGTAGGGTTAAATCCTAGTTTCATTTTAGAGGAATTAAATTCCCATGTGTTTTGAAAGAATTAAATTCTTATGCAGGGTTAAACCCTAGTTTCATTTGGAGGAATTAAATTCCTATGAATTTTGAAGAATTAAATTCTTATGTAGGGTTAAACTCTAGTTTCATCTTGAAGGAATTGAATTACTATGAGTTTGGGAGAATTAAATTCTCATATAGGGTTAAACCCTAGTTTTATCTTGGAGGAATTAAATTCCTGTGAATTTGGGAGAATTAAATTCTCTAAACTCAATTCTCCCTCTAAGTTTTGGATCTGCATGGCAGAATCTCCCCGATGAGAATTAAATTCTCAACCTATGGGGAGATTTGCTTCTACAGATCTTCAACTAGAGGAAGAACTAAGTTCTTTTTGCAGAAGAGTTAAACTCTTAGATTGAGAATTAAATTCTCCCTTTTGTTTTATGAAGTTTTGATCCTTTTCCCTTTTCTCACCTAGGGTTTTCTTTCTTGAGAATTAAATTCTCCTTTCTTTTCTCTCTGCTATTTTCCTTTAGAAAATTTCAAGATCCCAAAATTCTATATCTTTCTTCTCCTCTTGGCTCCTATTTATAGGAGAAGGAAAAGAATCAATTTGTTTAGTAAATCTTTCATTGAAAGATTTTTTTTGTTTTGCATAACTAAAGTGATCTTTTAGATCACTCAGTGAATTTTATTCACCATTTGATTTTTAATCCAAAAGATATTCTGTTTGTTATTTTTGGTGAAATTTAGGGAAATCTTTCCTTTTCTAAAATCTTTCCATAAATTGGTGGTTTTTAATCACCCTTGGATTTTTAATCCAACGGTCCCCCATAATCCTTTTTTGTTTGGAAAGATTTGGAGAAATATTTTTCCAGTTAGGGTCTTTGATTTCCCTTAATTAGCATTTAATTCTATCAAATCATAAGGGCTTTCAAAGCTTATCACGTGTTGGCACGTGACCCCTCCTCCTTCAGAATTTTAATTCTGTCTTTTAACTGGGCTAAAGACCATCACGTGTCAGCACGTGACCTTTGGTCACACGTGAGCACGTGACGCCCCATTGGAGTCTTTCCTTAGCCATTTGTTTACACTTTTGCTTGATTAGAATTTAATTCTGTAAAGAGATCACGTGTCAACACGTGACCCTTGGTCACGTGTCAACACGTGATACCTCATTGAGGTAATTCCTGATTTTTAATCAAGGAACAATATATGTCATTAAAACATCTGGAAGCAATGTATGCCAAACCTTTTTCAAATCGTTGTGCGATGTGTGTATCACTGCACAGTAGTGGACGTCCATTGTAAGAAAATAACTATATATATATATATATATATATATATATATATATGTATGTATATCCTTTGTTTAACATACACGTCCCGCCCGTTTGGAAGCAATTTAGAAGGGTTTCCCTTGTAAAATGTTTCGTGTCATCATGGACACGTAGGTAAATACTGAGACTATATCTCCTCTTTGGAAATCCCTTCGATAACTATCAATGCATGCAAAAATATACTCAGGTACTATCTTCTGACTAGTCCTGCTCAGTACTAAACCAAATAGCAAGTATCATGAAATATACTGCTCCAAAAGAAATCAATCCCAAATATATATGAATGCCACGTGCGTCTGGTGCGCACGGAAATCGAAATCCATGAATGTGCCATACATGTGCACATAACAAAATCTGAGTGCAACGGGTGTGCACGAAAACACCTGTCAAGGGCAACGTGTCTGCCTAACAGCAAAACTAGGTGCATCTGATATGCACGAAGAATCTCGATTTAGTGCATCTGGTGTGCACCAAAATCGCATCAAGCGCATCAAATATGTGCAAAATCCAAGTTAAGTGCACAAGGTGCACGAAAACAAATATCGAATATCATAATAAAAATCGACGGTATACAACATATCTCAATCCAAATCCAAATCAGGTATACCGTGGTATATAATCTCACAACTATGTACATCAGCATGCACAAAATCGAATCGAAATACTAAAAGTGCATGAAAACTATGCCGAAAGCATAAATCAAATCATATGCATGCCCTAGGCATGAAATCAAATATCATGAAACTCGATCATCAAAACTCAATCATGAAATAAATCACCCCAAAATACTGAAATCCAAAGTGACGGATACGTGATAGTCAATCACAAAATCACAAATCATAAATGTTGTCGTCGACATGTCCGTCCTTCAAGGTCAAGAAGATGTCGGTGCATCAAATGCTAGCAGAGCAAGATATCTACTTATCTTCTGATCATGGCCTGTCGCGTAATGCCCTTAGGCTCTCGTCTCTCACTGCAGATTGCTAAGTACATAGCTCCTCGGCTCAACGGTCCGATATAGAAACGATAACGGAAATAGTCCGCTCTGACACATCCTCTAAAGATCTCTGGCCAACTATCATGATCACTCAAAACATGTCTCGTCAACGATGCTGGACTCTGGTCTGCTGGGTGTGTGCAATATGACCGATCCTGGGTCCAAGTTTTCTCGTATAATATTCCAGAAAGGTCCTGTCAAGGTCTCTCCCCAAATCTCGTTTCTGCCAAACTACCCGGAAGTTATCATCTTTTACTATATCTATTTCTTGTTCCGGAACGGCTGCATACTCATCACGACTCCTTCTTGAAGATGTATCCATATACAACACCTCTGCATGCGTATCACACCTCTGATGTCGGCGGAGTGGAACGTCATCTCATCAATATCTCGTACGAATCTCTTACTCCACTTTTCTCTAATGTCGACTGCTTCGGATTCGTCTCTTCGTGGCTGCATGGACTGCTCTCCAATGGCTATACTCATATCTGGAGTCTCCCGAGCAATGCATCCCATCACCTGATATCCGAATGAAGTCGAACCATCCGATCGATTTGTCAAAACCTCATAATCCCCCAAGAGCTCAACATCTTGGGTAGAGTTTACTAGTATCGAATATATACTACAGCACCTATGGACCAACTGTAGAAGGGCAGACCCAAGCCTTACTAATGGCACCGCTGATCTGCCGCAAGCCCTAAGGTTCACCGGCGTTCCATGGTCATTATGTCGAGTTAGGGTTTCATTCTTCTAGAGGGTCCGTAGAATTACTTGCATTGTTTTCCAAATACTTTAAACTTGGAAAATGGGTTCCTGACATTCGATCGTCTATATCGACTCTCAACGTATCAGCGTGAAGTCCTCTCTAGCTGGAATCAATCAATCTGCCGATCTCGCATCAGGGTAGGCAATGAATCACATGTCCTAGTCTTTCATCTTTGGTGACTAGCGATCTTCTATCATATCTCGAAGTGTAACTCGTGCGGCATTAGCTTCAAACATCTGGGCGATATCTCCTCATTCGCAGCAACAACTGGCTCATTCGTTTGCACGCTAAATAGTGCCTCAATCATCAAAATACGGTGCATTAACGGCCCTCACATTCTGGCTGGCCTCTAGAGGTAGCCCAATCCTCTGGTGCTGATTTGCATGTCCGAAAAATCTTGTAAAAGCGATCCATCAAATGTTCATGGCGCGAAAACACAAATAAACGATACGTCTCTGCAATCGTGTGTCGTCGGAATTACGCCCTGGTCAGTCCTCGTCCATGACGAGCTCGTGCTGACCGCAACTCTAGCCGTAACTCTCTGCCCGTATAACCGTGGTAACAAAACCATAACTGGTACTGATAAGGCTAGATCATAGGAAGGAATATAATACTGTGCAAGGAAATGTATATCCTAAGGCTTCTTAAGTGGAGTATCGTATCGTAAGTATGCCGCGGAAGATACACACGGTACGTCACTCTACTTGAGTCACCTACTCCATCAACCAAGGATCATCCTACACTCAGAAGGTAAAACCTAACGCTCTGATACCAAGTTTGTCATGACCCGAAAAGTACGGAACATGACCGGCACTTGAATTACGAAACGTCTCGAGGCGTACGTAATCTAAGTATGCCAAAACCCAGAAATCAAAACCAAAGAAGCAGTAGAGTGAAGGAAAAACCAATTTAAAGCAAGTAGTTTTAACAACATAGGCCGAAGTATGTATTTTTAAAATCTCAAGTATTTTCTGAAAATTTCGGCAGAGTCTCCTTTATAAATACAGGCCCCCAAACGGGATACAGCATGAATGGTATATGAAATAAATAAAAAGACATCCCCAAGCGAGAGCTAACTCTTCGTCAATCGACGGTTATAACCACACAAGCAATATAATATACAACGCCGAAGGGTGAGGTTCAAAACTCAAAAGAAAACCCAAAATCAGCATAAAAACCATAATAATACAACGCGCTACTCTAAGGTCGAAATAACAACAAGTCCGGTCTTCTATCTCTATCAAATATACAATCTGGTTGATGGAGTTTTACTATATACAACTGAAATAACAAATATACAATGGTGGTCATGATGCAAAGAACCCACCTGTCAAAGAAATCACCCGGAAGGAACAGTGTGCCAGCAAAACCGCAATAAACCTGTACGGCAAAACCTGCAAGTAACTGTGGCACAACGGGGGTGAGTTGCCAACTCGTGAGTAGAAAACATCTACGAGTAGAAATCGCATGCATGACGCTATCCTAGGTCAACACGATCAATATATATAACCTCAAAATGATAAGTCTGAAGCATGAAAATGTGACAAGGGTAAACATCTATACATAACTGTAATCCCATGTGCTCGTATCAGTGCCTCAGGTAGCAATATATCATATGTATGAGGTACAAATGTAATGTAATGAAAACAGAATACATGTAAATGAAGAAACTGTTTTCCTTCTTTAGTGAGATTTTTTGTAATTTAAAATGAGATATCATCAATAAATCAATATAAATAGTGCCTAGTATTGACACAAAACATAAATCTCAATATCCAATATCCTCCATGTCTCAAATCTCAAAATCTAGGGCTCCGTCAATCTGGATCGGCCCATATCATCAATCTCACGACCACGAACGGTATCCTCCGAATATCCGACGCGCCAAGTAAAATCACCGGTAGGCAGTCTGCCCCTGCCGGGCTCATCATCCACTATGAAATCACTCTTGCCCCGGGATACCATACCGGGTCCACCATGTACCCGAGACGGTTCATACGTCTCCTCGAATTGGGTCTCGAAATCCATCTCATAACCGAGAAAATATCATGATGGACGACTCATACATCACGAGAAAACCGCACTTTTCATTTTAAAAAGAGAGAGAGAAGTTTATATATATTCTTGCGGTTTTCCCCCAAATCCAGGAATCTCATGAAAATCCGAAATCCAATCATCAATAGCAAGTAAACAGTGAATATCGGCATAAAACTCCATAATACTGCATAGCAGTGAATAATAATATGCATGAAGTAGCAAGTAATAACTGCAATGTCTGAACTAGCATATAAAGACGAGTACGCTAATACCATGTCGAACTATCAGTTACAAGCTATGTCAATGAGTAATATTCTCTGAAGTGTACATGACATGGCAATTACCGATGATGATGTGTGTGAGCCGGCAAGTAAGTGTACGTGGAACATACGCATCATCGGTAATGGTGCTAGTGTCCTGACAGCATGATCTCAATAATGGCACATGAAAAACACAATATAAGCATGCGATGCAATGCAAACTGTAATAATATGCAGGAGCTGAATAATAAACACAATGATAACTAATCTGCATTTATATAAATATGAGTCATACAATTTTTCCATTTGAAATAACACGAATCATGATGTTTTGAAAATAAGGGCTACGGTGTTTTTAAGAAAAGATACGTCCCTTGAAATATCCGTAGAATCCCTTGTCCCGTCTTTAAAATACATATGATTCGTTAGTTTTTGAAATAGGTATGATTCGAATCTAATCTATCATTTATAAGTACACTACAAGACCAAACTAAACAGGCTGATCGAAAGGTAAGGAAATCGCCTAACATCTGAGTCGATACATACATATACATATAAAAGTCGGTGGTCCCGCCTCAATAGTATCCCATATGATACCCTAATATAATATGACATTCTCGAGTCAAGAGTGCGGATCTATCATCAATATATATAGCTCGTACGATAAATCAGTCATACGGCCTCCTAAATCTGGGTACAGATCAAATGTCATATCTATCACATTATTCATCTGGTATCCTCTTTATCAAATATCATGATCCGGGGTACTGATCTACGTCTAGTACAATACTGATACCATCTATGTAAATGCATGCGTGTATATGAAAACACCATGTCGAAAGGACCCGCTAAAACATCATGCCGTATCTCGAATACGGACCCTGTCACATCACCGATCTCACGGCCTCAAGCCCAATCTCATCGACTCATCTCCAATCCCAAGTACTATCCTCATAATCCATATATATATATATATATATATATATATATATATATATATATATATATATATATATAGTCCCATACCCATGTGTGTGTGTGTATACATATCCTCATATACGCACATGTAAATAGATGTATGCAAATGCGCGTGTGCGTGCGGGTGTGAACCTATTATAGGGCTCGCGACTAAGAAGCTATACCAGTTTACTTCTAATTACCCTAAACTAAACCATGAACACAATAATCACCTCTTGATAAACATCCACGTATCATGAATCACATATATAATATATATATACATATATATATATATATATATATATATATCATAACTATACTACGAACTGCGGGGATGCTATACGTCATCCACCCGACTTCCCCGTAGATATATATCTACTCACCTGATGTTCGCTCGCCGGTGCCGACGTCGCTACGCGCTTTCTTGTCGTCTCGAAGTCCACATGGGGGTACCTATATGTCACAATGTATAAAAACCCAATTCGAAATCGAAACGGCATACGAAAACCAAATCGGCACGCGTATCACGCATAGGTTAAAACCTATTGCCTATGTATGTAAGAATAGCCAAACCAACACTCGATATCGATGTACAAACGTCAAACCATCGAGAAAAACCCAAACACCCCAATCGTGTTTTCACAATCACTAATTTTAATATTAAGTAGATTACAACTCATCAAAACCCCAAAATAAATCAAATCGATTTATTTCCGAAAACCTAGAAAGCACTTAATTTTCGTTTTAATTCGAAACTTGATGTTTAAAAAAAACTAATGGCCATAATATCCACTAAATATCATAACTAAGTCATATAAACCATTTCTATAATTTAATTTCATCAATTTTTATAAAACCTAAAATTCTAGTTTGCAATTTTATCCAATTTTAACAATTTCAAGTAAAAATACACAAAACAACAACTAAGTTTGGTTTTGCATGAACTAAGGTATTAAACTATAATTTAAAATGTTAATAATGTCATGAATACCCTAATTAGATTTTTATCTTAATTATTTTCATAGTTTATAACAAACCTAGTTTGCTAAAAAAGCTTAATTTGGACATTTTACAAGTAACAATTTATGATTAGCAACTAGATTAGTTTTAACAAGTCTTAAGATGCTAGCCTACATCACACAACCCTAATCAAAATACTCAAAACCCTAACTTGATCCAAACTCTTTTCTAGAATTTCCAAATCTTGAAATTAAAACCTAATTAAGCATCTCATTAGCTAAAATTGAAGTAATAACAAACAATTTAACAAAAGGGTCAAGATTTATACCTCACAACCCATTGATCAAACTTGAAATCTAGCCTCTCAAATTGCCATCTTGTTCCCTAAATCCATACTAGAATAGCCAATTAAAAATAGATAGGGATTAGATTTTGAGATTTGAGACATGGAGGATCTGAAGCCCTTGCCAAGAGGCCACCGAGCAGCTACCCTGCTCGGCTCATCCCAGCGGGCATCCTCTTTCCCATCAGACGCTGAGGATCTGAAGCCCTCGCCAAGAGGCCACCGAGCAGCTACCCTGCTCGGCGCATCCCCAGCGGGCAGCCTCCTGTCCATCAGACGCTGAGAATCTGAATCTCTCATCGCGAGGCCGCCGAGTTTCTTCCCGCTCGGCGCATCCCCAGCGGGCAGCTGTTCCCCTTCGAACGGCGGCGCACAGGACCGTGAAGTCCTGACGCTGAGATTCGGGGCAGATGCTAATTGGTTTTATCCGTCTACCTCTCCGAAGATGCCAAGTTGATTTATGACACCGTGTATCGGAGGTTTAGACGGATGCGGCCGATATAGCAGACTTCGTCAGATTCCCCCTCAGGGTGAGGGGTTTTTGATTGTGGGGACGCTCTTCCCTGCAGGCGCAAGCCCCTGCAGTTAATTACGCTACCGCATCGCGGTAACAACTTTCTCCTTCTCCAGAATTTCACTTCGTGTCGTGTGTGTTTGTTTTGTTTGTGGTTGCCCGTAGATTGTATACGGAGACTGAGTAATGCCGTTGCCCGTAGGACGTGGATTAGTCCAAATCCGTATTTACTTAGATTTGGGTTTGGTGTTTTTAGTTTTAAGGATGCATTAGTCGCGTTGCGTCTAAGATCAACTTAAACGTTCGTCAAGGATACGTTAGTCCTGTTTTGGACTAAGATCAACTTGACTTGATGATCGATTTAATATCTGGCCATCGGGACTCGTCACCTCTCTAACGTCGTTGAAGGATTACAACGACAGGTGTCAGATGTGTTCAGAGATGTACCCTTGAACCAAAGTTGATTTGGGGTTTTACCATTCATTTAAATGTTTAAGGATGCATTACCCGTATCTGGGGCTAAGATCAACTTAAACGGGACCGTTTAGATCCGGCAAAAGAGCATTTGGAAGCTCTGTTGTTCCAGTTTAAGGACGTAGTGGTCCATCGCCAGTTTAGGGACGTAGTGGTCCATGTTCCAGTTTAGGGACGTGGTGGTCCGATATTAGTTTAAGGACGTCTCGGTCCGATATTAGTTTAAGGACGTTCCGGTCCGGTATTAGTTTAAGGACGTTCCGGTCCAATATTAGTTTAAGGACGTTTCGGTCCATCATTAGTTTAGGGACGTTTCGGTCCAATATTAGTTTAAGGACGTTTCGGTCCATGAGTTTAAGGACCCCGCAGTCCATATGGGTATGTGGTCGTTGGGACCCGTCACCTCTTTGACGTCGTTGAGGAATTACAACGATGGATGTCAAAGGAGTTCAGAGATGTACCCTCGAACCGGATGTAGATTGATTTAGGAGAGCCATTTTGCTCAATCAATTTAATTTAAGGACTTATGGTCATGATTGGGCTAAGTCCAGTTGAAAATGTCCAACATTTATTCGCTTTTGCATTGCATTTCTTTTTATTTTTATTTGGGCTTTGCCCAAAAAAAATGCAGAGCATCAATTTGTTTTGGGCTCTGCCCTTTATAAATGATGCAAAGCATCAATTTCATTTGGGCTCTGCCCTTTGGCCTGCTAGGTCTTTTTGATTTGGGCCTGGCCCTTCAAGTAATGCATTGCATTTGTGCAAAGCACCAAGAATCTTTTAGATTCAAGAACAGAAGTGCAAGGCACTTTTTATCCCTTGATTTGGATCAAAGAAAAACAAGTTTTTCCTTGTTTCAGAGAACCAAAGGTTCATAGCAAGTGCAAGGCACTATTTTTATTATTTTTATTTATTTGTTGAAGATCACTGATCTTTTTTTTTTCTTTAGATCAATGATCTATTCCTAAAAGAATTCTCTCTTCTTTTAAAGGTTTTTACCTTCTTTTTTGTGTTCTCAAGGAGTTCTCAAGAGTTCTCTTCTTTCTTCTTTTTTTTTTTAAAACCAGATGTCTATCTTTTGAAATGGGGTCTGGGGTCCTTTTTATAGTGCTCATAAATTAGTTAAATTTGTTACATAAATCTTTTCCTGAGTGATTTGGGGAATTTTCCCCACCGTTGGATCTTTGATCCAAAGGTCCCTGCCTCATACAAGAAAATCTTCTTGTTTTAACAAGATTTATTCTATTTTGCGCAACTCTCCCAGTGAGTGACACGTGTCGCGCAGTGAAGCACTTGCGCAACTGCGCAGACACGTGTCGCGCAGCCGTGCGCTTGCGCAGTTGTGCTTGCGCAACTGCGCAGACATGTGTCGCGCAGCCGTGCGCTTGCGCAGTTGTGCTTGCGCAACTGCGCAGACACGTGTCGCGCTGCGGTGCGCTTGCACCGTTGAGTGTTGCTTATGTTTTAAAGAGCCTTGCTCTGATTGGACATACTGCCTTGGGCGTTGTGCTGCCGTGCCAACTTCTGACACATGGCGCGTTGCGCGCAGCGCACGGGATCCGAAGCGTTGCTTCAAAATTTGAATTTTTGAAATTCAAACAGAGCCTTGCTCTGATTGGGGGAACAAATGCCCCCCCACCGTTGCGCTCACGTGGCGCGCACGTGAGTGCAGCGGTGGCAAGATCCCGACCGTTGGATCATGGAGGTCAGGTGAAGAGACGCAGGCGTCTATAAATGGGACCCTTGGTCCTTAAAATTTTTTTTACCGTTTCAAGAACTTTGATTCAGAGCCTTGCTCTTGCTTAAAAACTCTCAGAGCCTTGCTCTTGCTTCTTCCCAAGAACTTTAAAGTTCAGAACTTAGAATCATTCTAGGTAAAAATTTAAATTAATTTAAATTAAATTTAATTAACAGAGCCTTGCTCTTATAGATCTTTGATCTAAAGAAAACCCCTTTGGGGTTTCTTCAACAGAGCCTTGCTCTCATAGATCTTTGATCTAAAGAAGACCCCTTTGGGGTTTCATCCACAGAGCCTTGCTCTCAAAAATTTACAGAGATCTTGTTCCTGGGTTTTAACCCATGAACAGAGCCCTGCTCATAGATCAAATGGAGAACTCCTAAAAGTTTTCATGGATCTTTAAGATCCCAAAATTTTTTAATCCTTAGGAGTTATAGTTTTCATTACTACTACAGAGCTAGGCTCTTTTTTTTAGGAAGTTTTATTCCCTTGAGACCAGAGTTTGACAAATGTCACTCTGTGACAGAGCTTTGCTCTAAAAGAGGAGATTTTCTCCTTGTCTCTAGGGATTCCTCCCCAATGAGGATATTCTCTTGGGGGTCTTTTTCATTAACTGACAGTCTCATCAAATGATGGGACTGTCTTATCTAATGATGCGCCGTTATCTAGATTTTGTGGGTCCCCCTTTGGTCCCTTACCCACTGCATTGCAGTGTGATGTAGGACATAAAAATGTGAAGCATTGGAACACTAACGGTTATTATTTTCTTGCTTTTTCTACAGGAAACATGTCTGAAGATTTGTCTTTCCCTTTCGTTCGCTCGGAAGGAGGGTTCCCCCATTCGCCAGTAGACCGGGTGGCGTTTGCCTTGATTAAAGATCATGACCCCGAGTGCAAGAAACTCCACCTGTGGGGAAGGTGGTACAGCCAAATCATCAAAGGCCGTCGCAGCTTCAGCTCCGCCTCGCCCTCTGAGCCCATAGTTACGATCCCTTATGCGGACGAGCCACCGGTGAAGTATGCCGTGGAGGTTAAAAATTGGAATTCTGACGATCTCCTCCAGCCTGCCATTGGTGTCATCCCAGTGCAGCCGCCGCCGGCGATAGACATCTTGGGGAGGCGAATCTGTCAGGGTGAAGCACGCCCTTGGGGACAGGCTTATAATATTGGACTGATCCCGCGACCGCTTGCCGGCTATTTGCAATGGGCCCGCTACATCTTAGCGGCGAAAAGGGCTCACCTGACGACGATTGGTTTATACTCGGCCGTCTACGTTTCGCTTTTCGAGTATCCTTCTCCTCCAACATGGTGGATGAAGGCCTTTATTGAACAATGGAACATCCCTACCCACACCTTCCTGATGGCGGATAGGGAAGTCTCCATCTCTTTGGAGGAATTTGCTGAGATTTCAGGTCTACCAATGAGGGGGGAGCACTACGAGGAGCTGCTTCCTCCTGACGAGTACGTCTTTGCCACTAAGCAGCTGGTGTTTGACTTGACTCCGGAGAACGCCATTCAGCATCAGCATCCGGGCTTGGTGAAGGTGTTGGAGATCTATGAGGAACTCCATTTGGAATCGGGCGACCGGGGCGTCAGTTTCGCGGATTTCATTGCTCGTTTTATTCGCCCGGAGTTCCTATCAGAGCAGAGCGAGAAGTTCGCTCAGCTTGTTGACCCTTTTGGTTTCGGCTTGGACCGCCGACCTACATCGGAAAGTGACCAGCGAAATTTTTATCTCCCCAGCACTGCCAGCGTCCCTTTCTCAGAGATCGCCGTTCCTGGCATGGACGAGGAGACCTTTTTCATAGGGTTCTTGGGTTTATGGTTATGCAGCTTCGCGCTCCCCATGCACCCACGCCTCATGCGGCCCTCCGTCTTTTACCCGGCGCATCGAATGGTGGCCGGTTTGCAGTTATCGGTAGGGATCGCCGGATTGGCTTACCTTTACAATGGACTTAGCGTAGCGGCGGACGCTAGTGAGCCTGGGATACAGCCTGCCAACTTCCCGATGCACTATTTTATTTCTTGGGTGGAGATGCACGGGCGAGGAGTGTTTAGTGCCCACAAGACTCCTCCGCTCTTCGAGAAATACAGACTCCTGAGAGTCATGCGGTTGGTCGGGGCTTCAATTGTGGTTCCAGCCCCGCGGGAGTCTAGAGGGTTGCTCCTTCGTCCACATCTGGTCGGAGCGAAGGTTTCCTTTGTGGATAAGGTCATAACCATAGGCTCAGAGACCACCAAATCAGTGGTGCCCCTGCGTGATGACTTCAAAGATGGGGCTTCTGTATTGAAAGCTCGGGAAATCCTCCATCTCTACTCCATCCGGCCGGGCTATCTAGTGTTTAGGCAGAATAAGACAGCCTTGTTTATGAGGTATAACCCACACCGATTTGCCCGGCAGTCAAGCTACAACCAAGGGATCCCGCTGGAAGCTTTCTTGGAAATGCCCGTGGTCGGCCCAGAGGGGATAAATAATGCGATGCATCATTTTACACGGCTTAACACAGGTTCCTATTTCTTCATTAGTGAACCCAGCTGTGCCCCTAAGATGCTTAATTCATATGTGGCCTGGTATGCGCACGCGATGGGCCCAATTATCTTAACGGAGAAGCGTATGCTGGTTGACCGTAGGGGTGCGCCTCCCGGCGGCGATCGCAAGGCCCCTTTGCAGCCAAGGCTCCCGGTCGTCCCTCCGCTAAAAGATGCTGGAGTAGATCGACCACACGTGTTGAGTCCTCCGCGGGGATTGCCGCTGCCTACTACGGTGGATGCACCACCGGCGCCCCGTGCTCCCACGAAGACGGTTAATGTGGTATCGCCAGGGTCTGGCGCAGGAGCAGATATCGGGATCCGCCGCCCTAAAGTGACTGCCAAGCGCAAATCTGCTCCGGGTGGATCTAAAGCTGGTGGACAGCAGAAGAAGAAGAAGTCCGCCCTTTCCCTCGATGCGATCCTCAGCTTAAAGCCTGCGGCTCCTCCCACCGAAGGCATATGTGAATACGGAAGCAACGAAGGCTTCTTGGTAGATCCTGCGGACACCAATTTGGCTGCCGCCATTGCAGCTTCGGAGCGATCGGCGAGGCTCGAAGCGATGTTAAGTAAACTCGCTGAGTCAGGTACTCATCAGCCACTTTCTTCGTCATTTTATTGCACTTTTTATTATTAACTTTAGCTAATATTTGCCTCATTCTCAACAGGTGTTTCTACTGAAGAGGCCATTGCTGCCTCTTTGAAGACCTTCCAGGAGGAGGAGAAGAAGCGTGCCCTAGCAGGCGTTGGTATGTCCCACCCTTTCTCTTTTATAGGGAAAGTTCGTCATCTTTTCTGACGGTCAACCTAACCTTCTTTGTTTCTTTGCATAGGTTGTATCAGTTGATGCGGGGATCCTTCCTGAGCCTGTCACTGAAATCCCGGTCTCGTCTAGGCTACTGGAGGAGCCTCGACTTGACAAGACGATGAGGGATGCCTTGAAAGATTTGGAGGCATCCTTATTCACGGACGAGGACACCTCAATTAGAGAAGCCCTAGTGGCATCCGTCTCAACGGCTCGGGAGGAGCGGAAGCGTTTGAGACGCGAAGCAAAGGCGCGCAGAGCTGCTTTGGCCGCGGGAGCGGGCCCTAGCACTATTCCTCGCGTTGACACTCCTTCTGAAGAGGCCCCTGTCGCCCTATCTACTGCTTATAGGCAAGCGGTGCGCGCGGCCCGAAGTGCAAACGATAAATCCTCTTCAGGTAACATTTCTTTCAGAGCTTTGTTGTAAGAATTATAAAGCCATTGGCTCATATGCATTCCATCTTGCAGGGCCTAGTCCGACTGAGGGGGAGGCGGAGACCGTTGGTCCTAAGGAAACGGCGAAAGCGGCGCCTGCCGAGCCCGAGCCGACGGTGGGGCGCGTCGTTGGGGCCACGGGGCCTGAAACAGAGGTTGAGGGATCCGCCGCCGAGAGGGTCATTGATGCCGCACCTGAAGTGGCGGCAGATGAGATGATTGTCTTAACCGAGCTGAAGGCGATAGAGGGCGAGGCGCTTGAGGCTGGAGACCTCACGGCGACGGTGGACGAGACAACCGTGATCGCAGGACCCGAAGGAGTAGCGGGTGAGGTGGCCACGATTCCTGAGGACGAGCCAGCCGCTCCTTCTCTGGAATCTGGCAATACTCCAATCATAGCCTTCCCCGTGGATGGTTCCTTGCCGTCTCCAGGGCTTGCGAGCACAACAACGGTTCCCATCAAGTCGGGTGATGAGGCTACGGGCGGTGGTCTCGTGTCAATAGAAGAGGGGATTGCTTCAGTTTCGGCTGGTAGCTCATCGGGTAAACTTTGAGTTACCAGCGTTCTTCTTTTTATATATCTCACGATCTCTTCTAACAAGTTTGTCTTTGCAGGTGCGGCCAGTGCTGACGCTCCATTGCTCGAAGGAGCACCGTCAACTACTGCTTTGGCGGTGGTCACCTCCCCGCCTTCCCTTGTACCATCGCGGATGTTGGAAGGTATGGACTTACGACTCATGCGTTAATCTTTTAAACATGTAGCTTTTGTACTAACGTTATACCATTGTGCCCTTTCAGGAGTGCTCTTTGATCATTTATATCAAGTGTTGCTCCCACATTTCTCCTTCCCATCCGAACTCGCTTCCCCCTCTAGTGGTGCCGGTGAGTATACGTTCACTACAATGTCTTTATTTACCCCCTTTTTTAGCAATGGGATGATTTCTGACTTTTCCTTTTCCTTATTGCAGTGCCACAAATCGAAGGAGGGGATGCAGGACCTGCCGCGCTACCGGCCCTTCCGGCTTTGCCGTCCGTTGCAGCTGGTATAGTAAATTTCCTTTTTTTGGTAACCCTTCAACATCTCTTGAACCATCGTTTGACCATGTTTTGTTTTGCAGCTATTGTTCCGGCTCCGGTCCCTTTTGAGTCTCGCGTCCTTTCACCGGCAGGCCCTTTCTTGAAACGTCCATCTTCAAAGGGTGCTGTGATGAGTTTGGGCATGCTGAGCGGGTACATCGAAGAGCTCAACATGGACGCTCTCCCTTCTGCCGCAGATTTCGCTGTGGAGGTTAACCCGATGTTGGCGGCGCTCGTAAATTTTCATAACGAAGGCGTCGTCGAATCTTGGGTTAGTCACTGCAGGGGGATCGAGGCATGTCTATACCGGCTGGAGTCGACGCGCCCTTCTCCCGAAGTTTTAGCCCTGAGCACCCAACGGACAACTTGGCTGGAGCAAAGCACTTCTCACTTCCGCCATTTGGAGCAAGAAGCAGCCTTAAAGCTAAGGGAATGCCAAAAGACCTCGAACGAAACGGCCCATCTGCGTGCTGAGGTTGAAGCAAACGCTGCCCAAGTGAAGACTATCTTTGAGGGTCTCTTGGAGCGCATCTCCCATGGGCTAAACTTGAAGCGGAAGCTTGACGTAGCGGAGCGCAATACCCCAGGTCGGGAAGCTGCTTATCAAGTCGTCAGGGAGCAGCTTGCGTCTGTCCTGCAGCAATAAGCCCAAGTGGAGGCGGAGCTGGCGGTGGTAGCCGATCAAGAGAAGGCGTGGAAGGAAGTATGCGAGCAATTGCTAAATCTATGCAAGACGCTTCCTTCTCTGTAGTTCTCCTTGTATCATTTGTACTTGTAGAATATATGCATATTTTTTGTTCTTTAGTACAATGTATCCTGTACTCGATCAATATTTATGAATAAAAGATACACATTTTTGTAATGTCCTGTGTCATTTCTCCGCCCTTTTCTTTCTTTTGTTGTCAGTGTGCCACCTTAGTAACCATGGTTGACGGATAATAGGGCATGCATCTTGACTTTCTTAAGAAATAGCGATGGCTTAGGCCGCAGGTTCAGATCTGCTGCCTAAGACTTTTCAACTCCATGAGCCGTGAGGGTCTCAAAGAGACTTTCTCCCTACGGATCGAGAGGATCTCGTAGGTGGGTTTTTCTCCTTAGGAATCGTGAGGATTCCTAAGTGTGTTTTCTCTTACAAGTCGTAAGGATCCTATAAGAGAATTTTTCCCTTTTAGGAGTCGAGAGGACCCGTAAGCCGTTGTTTCCCTCCTTGTCGAAATTCGACTTTGGAGAGTGGAACTCGTGAATAGTATGCAAGAGACCATTTCGGATTGACTTGCAGGTCCCCATTGCTCAAGAAGCAAGCTTTTCAATCCTTACTGCCTGAGACCTCATCTTGCAAATTAAGAAGTAAGTTCAATTTGTTGAAGGAATCCCTTTTCTGAAAGATTTGGCGGGATTTCCCCCACTATCGGATCTTTGATCCAAAGGCTTCTGTTTTACAGAAGATAATCTTCTTGTTTTAACAATAACAGAAAAGATTTCTTCAGAACCTTAATTTTTGTTTGGCGCAAATGCTCCAGGGTATGACACGTGTCGCACAGCGCACAGTGCAGCGCCACTACGCTAACGCATCTGCGCCGACACGTGTCACGCAGCGCACGGCGCATACGCCGCTGAAGCGTTGCCTCCTTTAGTTTTGCTTGAAATAGAGCTTTGCTTTGATTGGGTGCGCTGTTTTGGGCGTTGCGCTGATGCGTCTGCGTCAGACACGTGGCGTATTGCGCAGCGCAAATAATCTGAAGCGTCGCTTCATTAAATTAATTTTCAAGACAGAGCTTTGCTCTGATTGGGGGAAGACGAAGCGTTGCTTCATCTCCCGCCTCGGAATTTGAACAGAAGTTCGCTCCGATTAGGGTAAACTGCCGTGACAACTCTTGGAAGTCGAAGAGGCACTTAATGCCTATAAATAGGACCTTTCGTCCCCCCCAGATATTTATCATCTTTCAGATTTCTATTTTCGAAGACCTCAGAGCTTTGTTCTTGCCTTCAAGAATTCCGGTGCCTTGCTCCTCCCATTTTTTTTTTTTAAGTTTTTAGGAAAACTTTAGGTAAAATCAATTCTTAGATTAATCTTAACCAGCAGAGCTTTCACCTAGGGGACTTTATCCTTGAACATAGTTTCGCTCTCTAGGAATTTAGTCCTCTATGTATATTATTGCTTTTCTATTGCTGATCTTCCTGTAATATTTCCTCCAGGCAAAATGGCGGCGGTGCATCTATACAGTTTGCACGAGTTCATTACCTACGACGATATCCGCGCTCAGGGTCGTCAACAAAACCAGGAGTTTACAGACGCTGAATGTGCAGAAGTTATGGGTCGTCTGAACGCAAGCGGTGGTTGGCTGTTGCCTCGTCATTCGGCCCTTTTAAAAGTCGTGTTGGGAGCCATATAAAGAGCACTTCCGGGTCTTCATGAGGCCTTACCGCTCAACGCGCTGGATGATGCCGAAGACAAGGTGCATTCAGTGCACCTGACAGGGCTGATCTCAAAGAAACGGCGGAACAGCCTTATTGACATCCTACACCAAGTCTTCCAGCAGACGACGATAGTTGCTGCTTATCAAAGGCCAGGAGGGCTCGCCGATGATCTCGATACAGAGGAGCGTGAAAGACTGCGCATAAGAATAATTAGAAAGGCCAGAAGAACTCTGGATGGCCTTACTTTCGATTTCCTCAATCCGTGCCCCGGATCTGAGGTTATACCGTTGTAATAATCTGAATAATGTTTCTTATTCATTATTCTTATGCTTGTAAAATTTTTAGTGGTATGAATGGAAACCCTCCCCCTTTCTATTTCAGCTTGTCTTATTTCTCGTCCTGAGTCTTCTGCCCATGTATAAATGAATGCGTCACGCACGCCAGATCAAATGTAGACCGGATATTCTTTCTGTCATCTTCTTTTTTTTATTGTCAGCAGGCTGTCTTAATAACCATGGTTGATGGATGTCTAAAATGAGTATTCCGACTTCCTTAGGGAATAGCGATGGCTTAGGCCGCAGGTTCAGGTCTACTGCCTAAAACTTTTCAATTCTATGAGCCGTGAGGGTCTCATAGAGGCTTTTCTCCCTACGGATCGAGAGGATCTCATAGGTGGATTTTCTCCTTAGGAATCGTGAGGATTCCTAAGTGTGGTTTTCTCTTATAAGTCGTAAGGATCCTATAAGAGAATTTTCCCTCTTACGAGTCGAGAGGATTCGTAAGTGGTTGTTTCCCTCCTCTTCGAAATTCGACTTCGGAGAGTGAGACCCGTGAATAGTATGCAAGAGACCAGTTTAGATTGACTTGCAGGGCCCCATTGCTCAAAAAGCAAGCTTTTCAATCCTTGTTGTCTGAGACTTCTTCTTACAAATTGAGACGAATCGGGGATCTGTTTGCAGTTGTAGCGGAATAGTTGACATGAGTTAAGAAGCTCTCGTCACGGAGTGTTTGTATCCGTGAGTCGAGGAGTTTGCTAGGGATTATTTGTTTCCCAAACGCCAAGGATTATTTGTTTCCTTAGGGTTTGAAATAAGTCGAGGATTCCCACGGGGGCACTGGTGGCTCTGCGGGTCGACGCGGATCAGGAGGCTCTCGTCAAGGAGTGTTTGTATCCGTGAGTCGAAGAGTTTGCCAGGGATTATTTGTTTCCCAAGCGCCAAGGATTATTTGTTTCCTTGGGGTTTGAAACGAGTCGAGGGTTCCCATAGAGGCTCTGGTGGCTCTGCGGGTCGACGCGGATCAGGAGGCTCTCATCAAGGAGTGTTTGTATCCGTGAGTCGAGGAGTTTGCCAGGGATTATTTGTTTCCCAAGCGCCAAGGATTATTTGTTTCCTTGGGGTTTGAAACGAGTCGAGGGTTCCCATAGAGGCTCTGGTGGCTCTGCGGGTCGACGCGGATCAGGAGGCTCTCATCAAGGAGTGTTTGTATCCGTGAGTCGAGGAGTTTGTCAGGGATTATTTGTTTCCCAAGCGCCAAGGATTATTTGTTTCCTTGGGGTTTGAAACGAGTCGAGGGTTCCCATAGAAGCTCTGGTGGCTCTGCGGGTCGACGCGGATCAGGAGGCTCTCGTCAAGGAGTGTTTGTATCTGTGAGTCGAGGAGTTTGTTGGAAGAGTATGGTTCCCACTTTGTTTACGCCCTTGGATTGTATACAGGGATCGAAGTGATCTTAACTGTAGGGCCAAAGTTTTATCATCATCATTTTTTTTGTTGTATTTCCGTGATGCTCTATCCTTTCAGCTTTCATGTCGCGAAGGTCGCGATTGCCCAATCATTTCGGCTATTTTTCGCGGTGCCCAATCATTTCGGCTGTTTATTTTATTTTTACTCGCTGCTTTTTATTGCGAGTTGTCCAATCATTTCGGCTATTTCTTCATGCATATATTTTTACTTGCTGCTTTTTATTGCAAGTCGCCCCATCATTTCGGCTATTTCGTATGCATGTGCGGCCTACTGGCTTTTCGCTGTAAACCTGAAATTGGACACCGATTTCGGCATCAGCACCGCTGCAACTGGGATATCACCAGGAGCGAATCATCATCTGCCTCTGTCAATGTCGAACAAAGGTGGCTTAGCGACCAGGGTTAGGGTCCTGTCGACTAAGGCTTTTGACTTCATGAGCCGTAAGGGCCTCACGAAGTTATTTCTCCCTACAAGTCGTGAGGATCTTGTAGGTGTATTTTCTCATTAAGAATCATGAGGATTCCTAAGTGTACGTTCCTCTGTAAGTCGTAAGGATCCTACAGTAGGGTTTTCTCCTTGTAAGTCGAGAGGACCTACATGGGTCATACGAACATATCCCCAGTCACGGATGAGACTTGGTTAGGGAAATGTTTATTCGCGCCCGTGGATTGTATACAAGGGTCGGTATTGAGCCACTTGTAGGGCCATATCGAAGGTTACGGGGGTTGCTTAAGAACAGGTTAAGGTTTCTGTAACTTCAGACTTTCAAATCTTATGAGCCGTGAGGGTCCCATAAGAGATTTCTCCTTACGAGTCGTGAGGATCTCGTAAGTGTAATTTCTCCTTAGGACTCGTGAGGACTCCTAAGTGTGTTGCTCCCTTGTGAGTCGTAGGGATCTCACGCAGGTGGTTTCTCCTTACAAGGTCGAGAGGACCCTATAAGTGTCTTTTAACGAGGTTGCGCCCTTTCGGGTTTTCACAAACACTCGCCGGTAGTCCTGCTGTTTTTACTCACGGAGCCCTTTCAGGTTTTCATCCGTGCCCATTTTGCTTATGGACATACCTTTTTTTTATTATTCTTTTTATTTTTATATATTTTTTAACGAGGCCGCGCCCTTTCGGGTTTTCACGAACATTCGCCGGTAGCCCTGCTGTTTTTACTCACGGAGCCCTTTCGGGTTTTCATCCATGCCCTTTTTGCTTATGGACATACCGTTTTTATTTATTATACTTTTTTCTTTATATTTTTTTTTATTCGTCTCGTCTGCCTAAGGATGCTGCGGTAGTAGTTTAAAGACGTTTCGGTCTGCTATTAGTTTAAGGACATTTCGGTCCGTCATGGAGAAGGCCGACTACTTTTTATAAAGCTTAAGCTTAGGAAGATAGCGAGCGGACATAGTCGTCGTCATCTATCATTGACCCAGGCTGTGGCTCATTAAGCATAGTATTTCTTTAGGAAGCGATCGTTTATCGGCCTGAAAGGCCTTTCACCGTGCATGTCCATGAGTAGATAGGCCCCACCCTGGTAAACCTTGTCTACGATGTACGGGCCCTCATAGTTCGGCTCGAACTTCCCCCGCTTAGCGCGATTGGGGATCATAGGCCTTTTGACCACTAGCACGAGTTCGCCTTGGCAGAATGTCCTCGGTCGAGTCAATCTTTCATATGAGCGCGTCATTTTCGCCTTGTACGCTTCCAGATTTTGTTGCGCTACGAGCCGGGTTTCATCAAGAGCGTCAAGCTCTTCAAACTGGAGGTGAGCATTTTCTTCATCCGTCAGCTCGTAGTGAACTGCCACTCGCAAAGAGGGTAATTCTATTTCAAGGGGTAGTACCGCTTCCGTGCCGAATACTAACGCGTAGGGCGTTGTGTTCGTGGCCGTCTTGAACGTGGTTCGATACGCCCAAAGAGCCTCTTGCAACCTCTCATGCCAGTCCCTCTTGTTTCGGGACACCGTTTTCTTTATAATTTTCGTCAAGGTCTTGTTGAAGGCCTCGGCGAGACCGTTAGCCCGCGGATTATAGACTGAGGAATATCTCCAGTCTATATTGTGCTGCTGTGCGAAGCGGCTAATTTTATGACTTCGGTAGGCTGGCCCATTATCAAAGATGATCCTCCTCGGGGTTCCAAACCGGTATATGACATGCGTTTTGAAGAAATGGAGGATGTTCTCCGTCTTCACTTCCCTCAAGGGTACCGCCTCTGCCCATTTGGAGAAGTAATCAGTCGTCGCCAAGATGAAACGATGTCCCTTGGACGATGCTGGTTCGATGGGGCCGACTATGTCAGTTCCCCACATTTCGAATGGCCAGCTAGCCACTGTTGGATGCAGTGGATTGGGATACTGATGGATGAAGTCTCCATGAATTTGGCATGAGTGACATTGCTTCGCGTATTCCAGGCAATCCTGTATCATCGTGGGCCAGTAGTAGCCCATCCGTTTAATTTTCAACTTCATGTTTGGGCCCGCCTGGTGAGAACCATAGATTCCATCATGAACTTCCTGAACGACTCTTTCTGCTTCGTCAGGTCCTAAGCATCGCAGCCACAGAGAATCGAATGACCTCTTGTATAGAGTATTATTGACGAAGGCGAAAGACATAGCTCGTTTTATGAGCTGATGTCTTGCGGACGCTCCTTCGGACATTTGGTGGGACTTGAAGTAGTCTATAAAGACCTCCCTCCAATCCTCAACCTTCTCATGGTCTTTTATTTGTAAGGTCATTTGTTCAATCACTCCCTTCTCTTCGGATGATTCCAGAGATATCTTTGCTGGGGCGAGCACTCGACGACTTTGTACTACGATTCTGACATCTTCGAGGTTCTCATCAGCCAGTTCTTTAGCAAGTTTGGCCAACGCGTCCGCTTTGCTATTTTCCGCACGAGGTATGCTCTCCAAAGTATAGGAGGGGATTTGGGTTAGCAATTGTTGCACCCTTTCACCGTATTTTACCAGCTCTGGCTTGCACGTTTGGTAGTCGCCATTTACTTGACTGACAACCAATTGAGAATCTCCGTACACAAGGAGGCTTTCAATTCCCATGTCGATGGCGATCTCGAGTCCTGCTATCAGAGCTTCATATTCGGCTTCATTATTCATCCTTGGCTCTGTTAGGGAGAACGCGTAGCGCATTATCCCTCCTTGCGGGGTCACGAAGATAAGGCCTACTCCCGATTTGATCATTGGCGTACTTTGTTTGTGCTTTTTCATGGAAGATGCTCCATCGAAATAAAGCTCCCAACGGGTATCACCACTGTCGATTGCGTCAAACGCATGTCTGTCTGGAAAATCGCAATTTAGAGGAGAATCGGCAGGTATGGGATGCTCAGCAAGGAAGTCGGCAATGGCCTGGCCTTTCACTGCCTTGAGAGGTTGATATGTTATCGAAAATTCCATCAAGAGCAGGGCCCATTTAGCGAGTCGTCCTGTCAATATGGCTTTTGACATTAGATATTTGAGAGGGTCCACTTTCGAAATAAGACGGACTTCATGTGCTAATGCGTAGTGTCTAAGCTTTGTTATTGCGAAGATCAACGCCAGACAGTGTTTTTCAATGGGGGAGTAGTTGCTTTCTGCCCCCAGTAGAACTCGACTTAGGTAATAGAGTGCTCTCTCCTTTCCTTGGTCGTTCTCTTGCGCCCATAACGCGCCTAAAGAACCTTCGAGGGCAGTTGTATAAAGAATGAGAGGCTTTCCCTTAACTGGAGCAGCCAACACCGGCGGGTTCTGCAGGTATTGCTTGATTTCGTCTAGTGCGCTTTGGCATTTCTGGTCCCAGACGAACGGGGTTCCCTTCTTCATCAGGTGACTGTAAGGACGGCATTTGCCTGAAAGATTGGCTATAAATCGCCGTATGTATGCGAGCTTCCCTTGGAGAGACCGCAGCTGTTTGAGAGTTCTCGGCGGAGGTATTTCCATGATCGCTTTAATCTTTGACGGATCTATTTCAATACCTCGGTGTCGAACAATGAATCCCAGGAATTTGCCTGAGGAAACTCCAAATGCGCACTTGAGCGAATTCATTTTCAAGTTGTATTGCCGAAGGCGTTGAAATACAGTCTTTAGATGCTCGAGATGTTCCTCGTATGATTTGCTCTTAACCACAAGGTCATCGATATAGCACTCGACGATTTCATGTATAAGGTCATCAAAGATCTTCATCATGGCCCTTTGGTAAGTGGCACCGGCGTTCTTTAATCCGAAGGGCATCACTTTATAAGAGAATATACCTAGAGGGGTCCTGAAGGCGGTGTGCTTCTGGTCTTCGGGATGCATCTTTATCTGATTATACCCTGATGAGCCATCCATGAAGGAGAAAACCTCATGAGTGGATGTATTGTCTATCATCAGTTCGGTGACTGGCACTGGGAAATCATCTTTCGGGCAAGCTTTATTGAGATCCCGAAAGTCCACGCATATGCGCACCGTCCCATTTTTCTTCATCACCGGGACGATGTTAGCGATCCATTCAGGGTATTGAACTTCATGGATAAAGCCAGAGTCTATCAGCTTTTTGACTTCGGCGTTGATATTCATTTCGAGCTCGAGCCGCATTCTTCTCGGCGCTTGTTTAACTGGTTTGACACCCGGGGATATCGCCAGTCTATGTACAGCAACTTCCGGATCTAGTCCTGGCATCTCGAAATAGTTCCATGCGAAGCAATCTTTATGCTGTACGAGGACGTCCTTTAACGCAGCCACCCTCTCTTCAGACAGCAGCTCGCTGACAAATGTCGGTCGCAGATCGTTTACCGTCCCCAACTCAATTTTCTTGATGTTATCTGCAGTGGTATGTATTCCATCCTCCAGTTCTTTCGGGGCTGGGGGAAATTCTGAGATCACCTCATCATTGCTGTTTTCGAAGCACCAGGGAAGGCTGTCCATGTTCTCGGACTCTTCTTTTAATATCGTTATCATGTGACAGGTGCGAATTTTCTTCCAATCCCAATGCGGAGTTGGTTCTGTTCTTGTGTTTTCGGGTTCGTGCTTTTGTGGCGGCGCTACCCTCCAGTTGTCAGACAACGCGAATTTGCCAAGCTGATACTGGTCCTCAACCCAATTCTTAAAGGTGAAGCAATCTTCAAGCGGATGCCCTACTACTCGATGGTAAGAGCAATAATTTGGGTTGGAAACTTCGCCTACTTGCTCAGGGTGTTTAGACTCTGGCAGTGTAAGCATTTGATATTTTAGAGCAAGATCAAGTATCTTCCTTGTTTTGTTCCGAGGAAATGAGTATGCTCGACCCATTTTCTTCATGAGGGCTAGGTCAATAACGCTCGACTCTCGGATGCGTGGTTTCTTAGCTCTGCTTTGTGGTTGTTGAGCGCCTTTTTTGCCTTTCGACTTGTTTTTTCTTTCGCGTCGAACCTTTTTTGTAGCAGGTTGACAAGGAGCGGCATTTTCATCCTTCACGGCTTGTTGGAGAAGGCGTTGCGTCTTGGCTTTCTCATAGATGGCCGTCTCGCGGTTGTGATCATCTCGGACTTTTTGACCAGCTTCCCTTACAAGCCTGTCCATTTGTTCTTCAAATGATGGACCGGGCAATTTTTCATCGGGAACTTTTATTGGCTTAGGATTAGCGTCCTCCCATTGAGCGTCCGCTTCTTCATCGAAGTCATACATGACGTAACAGCTGTTTACTAGCTCTCGTTTCTTTGACCGGATGTACCCAAGCCCTTTTGTTTCCATTCTTCCGTTAGGCAGTTTGCGTTGAGTCCCGGGAACATTCCAAACCTTGTCATAGAATTTGGCCTTTCTAACGGTCTGTGTGAAGGATATCCCCTGGCGTTTCAGCAGTTTCTTCAAACCTTCGGTATAATATCTGGGAAGATGGATAGGCTGAAGCTTGTCGAGCGTGGGATCTGCGCCATGCCAAACTTCTTTTTCCACCTTGTTTTCTTCAGAACGGTAGAATAGGATTGCCTTCTCGTCTTTTCGTCCGGGAGGGACATAAAATGTCTGCAATTCTTCCACATTGTTGGTGTCAAGTGCATCCAGCTCTTTGTAATGTTCAAGCGGCACCATGGTTATCTGCAGACTTCGCTCTTCATCGGCAGAAGCCCGTATTGAAAGCCGAGCAGGGAATACAGCATGAACTTCATCCTCTGAATCACTACCAAAGATCAATGAAGGAACGGATGGTCCCGGCTTGGCGGATTGGGATGGACCCGCATAAATTATATCCTCTTCGTCCTCGGTGTCACTGCCGAAGATAGGGATGGTGGCGTTAGTCTTGTTCTCCGGCTTGTGACACCTTTCCGTGTCCTCGAAACTCGGCAAAAAGTATTTGGCATCTTCATACTTGCGAACTTCATTCACGGAAAACGGATTCAATTCTCCTGCCATAGTGTACTCGAGACCATCCTTACAATACTTCATACACTGATGTTGTGTAGAAGGGATGATAATGTACTCGTGCAACCATGGTCGACCGAGCAGAGCATTGTAGCACGTCTTGGCATCTATGACATGGAATTTAATATCTGTGACGAGTAGCCCGAAGCGTAACGTCAATATCACAGATCCAAGAGTTTTTGATGATTGGGAGTCGAAATCGGAGATGGTGATCTTGTCCCGGGCGAGGTGTTGGACGCTCATGCAAATTTCCTTTAACACCCGCACATTGAGTAGATTAACAGATGATCCGTTATCGACCAAGATTTTACCTATCTTTATGTTATGGCAGTATCCTGAGACATAAAAGGGACGATTGTGTTCGCACGTCCCGAGGAGAAGGTCTTCATTGCCGAAAGCAACGTCGGCCGTGTGCACCTCTTCCAATTCATCCTTCATCTTTTGTTCGGCCAGGAAGGCTTGGAACTGGTCCGGATCTTGTAGGGCCTTAATCAAAGAATCCCTCGCCTCTTTTGATAGTAATAGGGCATCAAGAATGCTGAGTTGTGAGGGTAGCTTTCTCAGATGCGCCAAGACATTGTAATCCACTTTACTCCTCTTTGGCGGGTTCTTGGTGGTTAACTCTTCCGCAACTCGGTCATCCAAGGCGATGTCTTCAGAGACCTTCTCTTTCCCTTTGTCTTTCTTGTTTAAGGGTCCGAGATTCTTTTCAGATAGCGTCCGATTGCGTAGCTGTATATTCTCGCAAACCTTCAGTCATTCTTCTTTTCCCGAGGTGGATTCTTTAAAGAGGGGGCCAAGCTCTAACTCCTCATTAGAATCGCTCCCAAATATAGGCACTTGTGATCCTTCGGCGTCAATCACGCAACAGCCACCGGTAGTTTTATCAAGCACTTTGATCGTTCTGCTCCGCTCTCGGCGAGCTTTGCGCTTTTCCCGCTTAAATTGTTGCCGGTGAGTAACATATCCTTGCCACCACTTATCGAAAGCTTTGCACTCTTTAGTGGGATGCGACACCTTCTGATGGTACAAGCAATAGGAGGGGTGCATTTTCGATTCACCGGTGATGTTTCCTTCAGAGGATGGTAGCTTCATGCCCATTGATATGGCCTTAGCAAACTTTTTCCTCATCTTGAATTGGCTTTTGTCGGTAGCGGAGGTGTTTCGCTCCAGCAGGATCGTCTCAGCTCTTTCATGAAGTCGCTGACGCTTGGCCCTTTCAAATATAGCCACTTCGCGTTCTCGATCAGCTTTACTTTTCAGTCGAGCTTCGTTAAGGAACGCGTCAATCATTTCGACTGATAGCTCCGGGATTCTTGATTCGGTATCTGCCCCCAGCGTTTTAGTGCCAGAAGTCTCTTCATCGTTTGTGATCGCATGGGAGATCATATGACAGCTCGCTACATTTTCCTCGGATTCATCCGATAAACTTTCTCCCTCATCTTCCTCTTGAAAGACGTGATTAAGGAAATCTTGGAGCGTGACGGGAGTCCGTGCCTTCTGGTTATATTCTTCCAGCGCGTCAATTTGCTTTTGCAAGTCCGTGCGCTTGTCGCTAGGCTTTACGGGCTTCTTGGACTTCTTCTTCTTTTTCGAAGACTTTGACGACTGGCTGCAAGTGCTTGAACCCCTTGAACCCCCATCATTGGTCTTTGAAGTTGGACGTGGCTTCAACATCCCCTCAACGACCTGCGGTTCCAATGGGTTCTTCCACTTGATCGCTGGACACATCCGAAGATCATTTAGCATTCTCCTCATTTTGGCTGATAATACAACCTCCCAAGGAGCTTCTTCAATGACGGAGCATGTTGCCCCCGGCGTATTTGTCCCCTTAGTGGTGTGGGGCTGCGGAGGATTCACCTTCCATTTGTCAGATAACGCGAACTTGCCCTGTCGGTACTGGTTTTCAAGCCAATTTTTGAAAACGTAACAGTCTTCGATCGGATGTCCTAGCACTCGATGATAAGGGCAGTAATTAGGCTCGTTGACGTCACTTGGTTGCAACGGGCGTTTTGGATCTGGCAGATTTATGAGTCTGTTGCGCAACGCCAGCTCGAATAGCCTCCTCGTTTTATCGCGGGGGAAGGAATAAGGACGTCCCATCCTATCCTCAAGGGGTACGTACGGGCGCGTATTGTTTGGACGAGCAACCGGCTTCGAGTCGCTCGGTTGTTGTTGAGCATTAGCGACAACGATCGCTTTTCCCTTTCCTTTGTCATTTCGGGAATCCGGCTTTGGGAGAGGGGGTTTATGGCCCATCTGGTCCATCTGCGCTAGTTTGTCAATCAAAGCCTGGAAGGAAGTCGGCTTGAAGAACATCATAAACTGTGAGATGGTTGCTTGTGGATCAAGGGTTCTAACAAACATTCCCACCGCAGGGGCTTCTTCTATGCGCTGTTCACACTTCGACCATAGATTACGCCACCGTATAGCGTACTGAACCCATGTCTCGCCGGGTTTTACCCTAGCGTTAATCAGTGCCGTCATCGGGGTACGTTCACTGGCACTTGCAAAACGTTGGGTAAACAGCAGCTCCATTTCCACGAAGGTTTTAATAGAATCATTAGGGAGTTCAGAGTACCACTCGAATGCCGTATCTGATAGACTTCCAACGAACTGGCGGAGCAAAAGCTTGTCATCACCGCCGGTGTTACCGCAAAGCGCCCTGAACTGGGCAACATGCTGATGGGGATTGCCGGTCCCCTTGTAGACATGGAACTTGGGAATTGTGTAACCCGGCGGGTACTTGATTTGGTCATACCAGCCCGGATATGGCCGCCCTGTTTTTACGACATGGCCGGCTGCCTCGGCCGCATGATGAACCCTTATTTGCTGGGCTATGTATTCGTCCAGATCAGTTTTAGAAATTGTATCCTCTTTAGCCGTTGATAGAACGGGCTGAGGATTTGATGTCTCTCCCCTATCATCTCCAAGGACGATCGGGGGTTCTTCAGTTGGGGGATCTTATTGTATCATCATCCCTATCATGTCCTGGAAGAGAAGGCCCATACGCTGTATGTTGGCCGCTTGTTCAGCAGCCTCTTTGTCCTTCTTTTCCAATATTCGGCGAAGGAACTCGGTGTCAGTCTCTTCCTCTTGGCACTCATCTAAGGACGCTTCAGGGTTTTCTTTTGGCTCTATAAGTGCGGCCATGGCATTCATCATCTCCTAGAGCTTTTGTTGCTGCTCCTGAGCCTTGGTCACTGATCGGGTGAGCGGTCGGTGACCCGTAGAAGTGCGGCTTTCTTCCTTTCCAGAAGCCATATAAACCGTATGAACTGTTATGCCCCCTGACTTGGGGCGTTTAGGTTCACCGCTTTTAAACTTTTCCACTGTCACGGGAGCTTTCTCTGGCCTCCTTCTTTTGTGGACCATTGAGGTTGAAGGAGCCGTTGAAGTGGGCATCCTAGCGATTGTTGCCCCCTGCTGTTTAATGGGGCGGGTTTTGTCCTTTTCCACCTTTGCCTTTTTCTGGCGATGAAAGTGGTCTGGGTCAATCACGGAGTCTTGAACCCTCCGCCAAACTTTATAAATTTTTGACGACAGCCGTTGAGGGGGCTGTTCCTGCTTTGTCTCCGGAGCTTTCTCCATAGGTGGAGATCTTTTCAATGTAGCAATTGGAGAGTTCTTTCTCACATTCCTCAGCAATTCAAAGCTGTTCCCAGTTGGAACAACAGCGTTGACCTCCACCACTGGAGCCGGTGGAGTTATCCCTGAGGGGGAGTTGCCCCCTGCCTTCCTCACTCGTTGCCAATGGCGACGTCGAGCACGACGAGCCGTTGGGACTGGCTCAGAGATAGAGATGGCTTCTTTTTTTCCCTTGTCTGAATGAGACGCCGCCGGTGTTAACCTCTTAAAGACTGAGGTTGTTCCTTGCGGGGTAATATCCAATCTGTCAAAGACAGATCTTCGTGCAGGGGCAGGAGCAGGAATCATCAGTCTTGAAAAGACTGACTCTTTTGCGGGAGAAGCCGCCTTAACGACTTCTGGAACAGCGGCCGTTGCCCTCTTTGGGACAGCCAATTTAGAGTTCTGATTCAGCCTGGTGAAAACAGAGGCTGTCGGTTTGGTAGCGGACGACCCGTTGACAGGGGTCGTGGTAGCAGTGAGGCGGTCGAACACCGACTTCTTGTTCACTTCCGGTGCAGGTATCGGCATAGAGAAGCTTGTAGGTGGGACCATGGTCCCGAAAAACAGGCCGGTGGTGGCCTGGGTCACCTGTTCTACCGGCAGAGCGAGGAAAGAGGCCGC
Source organism: Agapanthus africanus (assembly GCA_030015575.1). NCBI lineage: Eukaryota > Viridiplantae > Streptophyta > Magnoliopsida > Asparagales > Amaryllidaceae > Agapanthus > Agapanthus africanus. The sequence continues at coordinate 810,445,497 of JASDDO010000019.1, read as the reverse complement.
TTGGGGCCCATATGTTACACCTCTCGGTGAGGTGGAGCGTCCGTTGCAGTGGTACTTCGCGCATTTGGTGCAGTTAGAATCCATGGATGCTTGAGTTTTGCGCCAGACAAAAGACCAAATCTTAGCAACTTGAAATCCGAAGGCAACCATTTAACAAACCGCGATTGGTTCGCGAAGACGACACACGAAGTGTAGAGTGGAAAGAGGAAGAGGTCCCACCAGGCGTGCCAGAATCTGTTCCCCTCCGAACGGCGGCGCACAGGACCGCGAAGTCCTGACGCTGAGATTCGGGGCAGATGCTAATTGGTTTTATCCGTCTACCTCTCCGAAGATGCCAAGTTGATTTATGGCACCGTGTATCGGAGGTTTAGACGGATGCGGCCGATATAGCAGACTTCGTCAGATTCCCCCTCAGGGTGAGGGGGTTTTGATTGTGGGGACGCTCTTCCCTGCAGGCGCAAGCCCCTGCAGTTAATTACGCTACCGCATCGCGGTAACAACTTTCTTCTTCTCCAGAATTTCACTTGGTGTCGTGTGTGTTTGTTTTGTTTGTGGTTGCCCGTGGATTGTATACGGAGACTGAGTAATGCCGTCGCCCGTAGGACGTGGATTAGTCCAAATCTGTATTTACTTAGATTTGGGTTTGGTGTTTTTAGTTTTAAGGATGCATTAGTCGCGTTGCGTCTAAGATCAACTTAAACGTTCGTCAAGGATACGTTAGTCCTGTTTTGGACTAAGATCAACTTGACTTGATGATCGATTTAATATCTGGCCATCGGGACTCGTCACCTCTCTGACGTCGTTGAAGGATTACAACGACAGGTGTCAGAGGAGTTCAGAGATGTACCCTTGAACCAAAGTTGATTTGGGGTTTTACCATTCATTTAAATGTCTAAGGATGCGTTAGCCGTATCTGGGGCTAAGATCAACTTAAACGGGACCGTTTAGATCCGGCAAAAGAGCATTTGGAAGCTCTGTTGTTCCAGTTTAAGGACGTGGTGGTCCATCGCCAGTTTAGGGACGTAGTGGTCCATGTTCCAGTTTAGGGACGTGGTGGTCCGATATTAGTTTAAGGACGTCTCGGTCCGATATTAGTTTAAGGACGTTCCGGTCCGGTATTAGTTTAAGGATGTTTCGGTCCATCATTAGTTTAGGGACGTTTCGGTCCAATATTAGTTTAAGGACGTTTCGGTCCATGAGTTTAAGGACCCCGCAGTCCATATGGGTATGTGGTCGTTGGGACCCGTCACCTCTTTGACGTCGTTGAGGAATTACAACGATGGATGTCAAAGGAGTTCGGAGATGTACCCTCGAACCGGATGTAGATTGATTTAGGAGAGCCATTTTGCTCAATCAATTTAATTTAAGGACTTATGGCCATGATTGGGCTAAGTCCAGTTGAAAATGTCCAACATTTATTCGCTTTTGCATTGCATTTCTTTTTATTTTTATTTGGGCTTTGCCCAAAAAAATGCAGAGCATCAATTTGTTTTGGGCTCTGCCCTTTATAAATGATGCAAAGCATCAATTTCATTTGGGCTTTGCCCTTTGGCCTGCTAGGTCTTTTTGATTTGGGCATGGCCCTTCAAGTAATGCATTGCATTTGTGCAAAGCACCAAGAATCTTTTAGATTCAAGAACAGAAGTGCAAGGCACTTTTTATCCCTTGATTTGGATCAAAGAAAAACAAGTTTTTCCTTGATTCGGAGAACCAAAGGTTCATAGCAAGTGCAAGGCACTATTTTTATTATTTTTATTTATTTGTTGAAGATCACTGATCTTTTTTTTTTTAGATCAATGATCTATTCCTAAAAGAATTCTCTCTTCTTTTAAAGGTTTTTACCTTCTTTTTTGTGTTCTCAAGGAGTTCTCAAGAGTTCTCTTCTTTCTTCTTTTTTTTTTTAAAACCAGATGTCTATCTTTTGAAATGGGGTCTGGGGTCCTTTTTATAGTGCTCATAAATTAGTTAAATTTGTTACGTAAATCTTTTCCTGAGTGATTTGGTGAATTTTCCCCACCGTTGGATCTTTGATCCAAAGGCCCCTGCCTCATACAAGAAAATCTTCTTGTTTTAACAAGATTTATTCTGTTTTGCGCAACTCTCTCAGTGAGTGACACGTGTCGCGCAGCGGTGCGCTTGCGCAGTTGTGCTTGCGCAACTGCGCGGACACGTGTCGCGCAGCCGTGCGCTTGCGCAGTTGTGTGTTGCTTATGTTTTAAAGAGCCTTGCTCTGATTGGACGTACTGCCTTGGGCGTTGTGCTGCCGTGCCAACTTCTGACACATGGCGCGTTGCGCGCAGCGCACGGGATCCGAAGCGTTGCTTCAAAATTTGAATTTTTGAAATTCAAACAGAGCCTTGCTCTGATTGGGGGAACAGCAGCCTCCTACCCTATAAAGACACGGATCCAAGGCCTGCCGAATAAACTCATGCTCAACACGCGATCAGCGCCTCAACTCCGGCAAAGGGATGATACCGACCTTCCCACACTCGTCCTTCGTTCGACTTATACTCGATGCGCGACAACAAGAACGCCGTGTCGTCCCCGAACAATCCACTATGAGGAATGACCAGCGCCAAGCCGCACAGAAAGAACCAAGCAGTCCACTCTCGACCCGACCTACGAATAGATCGGAATGAGAGTGGGGGGCTAATGATGATGCTCAATAACGGTAATTCCTTAGATCATGACACGTGGCGGAGGACGTGTCACATGCGTAAGCCAGTTAGGCCCCTAAGGGCTACGGAGGGAGAACCAGTATGCTGCAGTGGGGGCTTCCCTCAAACCCTGTCTCCGAGGTTGCACCCTACTGCTTGCCCCCGAGCACCTCAGCAGCCAAGCCGACTGTCCCTCTGCTCTACTCCGAGCTATCATAGGTCCGAGCCTCCTCGGCCCTCTAAGCTCGTCTCCGGGCTACCGCAGAATCAAGATACCTCGACTCTCCCGCTTGTCCGCGAGCTCTCTCGCCGAGGTCATCTTCATCGGTCTCATCGACCGACCGACGGCACCGCTCACAGGTGCAACCGCCATCCCGCGAATCTCACTATGCGCGAGATATCCGCCGGCTACATCCCACGTTCCACGCCATCACGATCCCCATTAACGAGCCTGTCTCGCCATTAATAGGAGATCCCGCTCATCACGCGGGCGTGACGTCGGGAGCGTAACTGTCGGCGTGATTCTCGCGCCTGCCCTATCTGTTGCCACCGCTATATAAACCCCTTCTTCAGACGGTTCAAGTAAGCCATTTTTACTTCACTAAGCCGTTGCCCTGCTCAGATCCTTAGTCTAACTTGACCGTCGGCGGGTCCTTGGTGGTACAACCATCCCGGGATTTCCTTGCAGGTAGCTCGGCAACCACAACCTCAAATCAATTGAGATCCATACGCTTCAGGAGTGACAGCCTTCAGATCCAATCTCAGCCACCCATCGCCACCATCAGCAGATCAACGGAAGGTAACATCTTGGCGCGATCCAGATCGCGTCAAACAGAGAGGCGGCCGACCAGGATATCGTGACGGGCGAGGAGGTCCTCAAGCTCTGCAGCTCTGGATACAGGGTACAAGTCGCCGGGCCACAATCTCTGCTGATGGCGGTGTGGCCGCATCATTTTTGATAGACGGAACCCAATTATTCAAGCCTCAACAGTAGGGTCCTAGCCATTATATATACCTTCTTCTTCCTCCTCTTCGTCTTGTTTCCATTTTTGCTCTTTTAGGGGCCCTGAAAAATGGCCCTGAAAATGTTTGTAAAGGCGAGAAAGAGGGGTTTTATAGGCGGCTCTGCGTTGCAAAAACTCTGGGCTTGCGTGCTTTGTTGCCTTCACTTAATTAACAACTGTACAATTATTCACATTATATATGATTATTTCTTAAACAGGATCTATCTATGTCTCTTGAGAGTTAATTCTCTTTCTATATGCATGCTTCTTTTTATCTCATTGTTCTCTAACTTGCTGACTAAATATACATGTATCTCGAACCTACAACTTATATCTTATTTTGAATGAATGAATGTGACCTTGTCTTCTTGATCATTAACCATGCATGAAAGGAGCTGCATAGTTGTTGGGTGAGCTTGAAGAAGATCTGATGCCATGAGCTGGCATTACAAGCTGCAAGGGCAAGGCACAAGACTGCCCCCCCCCCCCCCCTTTCTCTCTCTCTCTCTCTCTCTCACTCACACGCACATAGACACGCACACGCACACAAAAACTACACCTTCAGAGGTAGTAATTCCAAATGGCATGCATGCCATATCTAATAATTACCAACTCTATGGAATCTTATGAGAGGGAGCCGGAGGAAAATACTGCAAGCTCTTTTAATTTGAATCACACAAAATTAACACACATAGTCCTTATTTCTACTTCGTACTATAAAGAGATCAAGTTGCAGGCTTTACTTTTGATCTTCTGTTCAGTTTCTCTGCTTTCTTTTGCCGATTTTTTTGAGACGGCCACAACAAGTGAACCCCTCCAACTCTTGTGATCTTCCCATCTCCACCAATGAGTTTATTATTATAAATAGAAAGCATATATATCGTTGCTCATTCATTCACACTAACTTTGAGTTAGCTTATTTGAGGTCTTCAAATTTTTTTTTATAAACTTGAGTATTTCTTATTTGCAACTCGTCCTTTTTTCACATTTATAGTTTATCGCATGCATGCCTACCGTATGGATGCATGCAAAGAGTTCCCAGCGTAATAATCTTAGCGATTTGATTGATTTCGTTTCGCAGCTTAAACTAGAACATGCAACGCTTGGTTCTCATGCCTACCTCGAAAACTAAGTGTTGCATATCACAATTTACAAAAGTTTTGTCCAACTTCTAACAAGTGCCAGAGTTAATTAAAAACATGCATGCTATTTAGATGAGAAACAGAAGATATACATCCTAAAAATACATGAGTTATCTAAGGAAATGTATCAGTAAATATGATGAAGATAAGAAAAAAATTCCCTGTTAAAGCATACTCATCTCTTATAGTTGTACTTGAATGGTTGTAGGTTTACGATGGCAGCAGGCCAAGATCCGGTTTTTCCAGTTGAAGTTTATCCATTGCCAGAGGGCCGGGGTTGTGCCAAGATTAATGTTTAATTAAAACATATGGCTGTAACCGATGAACGATACTTGCGTCTTGCGGGATGCAGAGCATGGTTTAGATCCTTGCATCAAAATGTTCAAAGCATCATGGAGTCTGGAGATGGCATGTCAATAACAGTAGGATCAAGTGCGGTTTCCCGACCATGCATGCTTAAAAGCAGAGCAGCGACGAAATTAGCATCACTATAAGGGCTGGATGGATGGATGTGATGGCTCGTAATCATCTACATCAAGGCAGCTTGCTTACCGTATGGATGTATGAGGAAAATGGCCAATTCACGTTCATCGTGGATAGTTAAGTAATGGGGTTCTTTAGTATTCAAGCATGCCTTTTGCTTAATGCTACGTTAATTTGTTAATTCGAAGGTTTTTAGTAGTGTGTTTGTTTTCATATGTATTATGATCTATACTTTGTTGTTCCGGCGAGAACTTCGGTTTGTACTCGGTCTACTTTAGACTTTTGTTGTTCTTGTATTTTCGGATAGTATTGTTTTCTGAATAATTCTGATAGTTTGTCGATATATATATGCATCTCTGCTTACTACAGATTTTCTCACTAACTGGGTATAGCTCATGTTGTATAGCTTTCGATCCTCTCCAAATTAATTGAGAGGTTGCCAGTTTCGGCTCTTGATGGGGTCACATCAAAAGAAAAGAAAAAGAAAAACAAAACGATATGTTGCTGTCAATATTTTTGCTTCAGGCATGTCAGTCAATTATGTAAAAATTATGGGCCAGTAACTAAAACTGCTATCAGGTTAATGATCTAATGGTTAGATTTTATTTTATTTTATTTCCTTTTTGGGAACCAATCCATGCAAATCCTTTGATTTTCCCTGCAAATTGTGTATTATAATAGTTTCTCTGCATGAAGTTTTTTGGCAGGATATTTCTTCAGTTATGAAAATACATATTACTTGAACTATATATACATCAATTAATTGCGCAATCCTTGATTTGATCATGATGGATTTTGTGGACCTACCATTATTTTGCATTTATTCTTTGCGGATATTTGTGCAGATATGACACTGGATTGTGGTTTCTTATGGTGTTTTGCGAAAGCATTATAGTTCTTACCTAAAAAAAGTCTCAATATATTGGGTCGAAAATTTTGCTTTGGGCTGTTGATTTAGTTTGACAGGCTTTAACTTTTAACAATATTACTCGATAATTTCAAATCATGATTTCGTTATGTTAGTAAAGATTGTTAAAAGTTTGATTAGTGTATGCAGCTCGAATTCGTTTTCGGCCTGGCCATTGAGCGAAATATACTACGGATGTGAAAAGGAAAATATATGATTTGTTCAGTTTGGTGATGTTGCAAGTGCCCTGAATATTGCGAAATTTCCTCAACAGGTTTGTTCTTTCGTAATCAGGTAAAAAGAACAAGAGATCGGCCTTTTTTCAATTTTGAAATCCTCAAAAACTGCAATAGAGCGAAAATTATATATACAGGTTTAATTTAATAGTGCTGAGGACATAAGATATGTACTTTGTACAAAGAAATGAAAAATAAGGAAAGCAGCATCGATTCAGACAATTTAAATCATCAGCAAATTATTTCTTTTTGTAGTAACTATTCATTTTTCTTAAAATAAAAACAATGCTAATACACAAAAACACACCCAAATTATCTATCTCAAAAACACACACCCAAATTATCCATACACAATACCTTCTCATAATGAGAATTTGGCTAAACTGTTTGATTGTCGTATATATAGCATATAGTCATTAAGTTATAGGAAGGAACGATGAATGAGGTTTTATTGTATTTTTCTCAAGAATAATGGATGAATTAAATTTGTTTATAAAGATTTTATTTATTTTTATAAGAGAACAATATCATGCTTCTTTTCAATGAAAAAATATGCGAGATATAGATACCACTAAATTGTTTCTTCGTCGTTTTGTTATATATCCATTAGAGCTTGCTTCCGCATCTTAAAAACTTTCGGAACTAATGGAATTTAACTACCTTTTGATTGATATTTAATTGAATGTTATTACTATAAGTTTTTGGTATAAAATTCTAACATTTTTAAATGGCAGAGTTTTGATTTCAAGTGTTTTAATCTTTATTTCTTTTGTTCTTAATTACTATTGTTCTATTTTGACTTGGAGTAACAATGTATTTTTTTGGAAAATGAAATTACCAATTATTTTCTATTTATTATTTGTTAAAGCGATCAATACCTTTTTGATAAAGTAATTAAACATTTATAATTTTTTTGGCCTTACAATTTATAGAAAAATATATTGGATCAGCCCCTGATCCAAGGCATGGTTAATATATTTTGCTACAATAATTAAAATAAAAAAGCACTTTAGCAGGGTATTTTAGTTCAAAAACTGGATAGTTAAGGGTATTTTAGGGCACGTTTGTTTGACATGTAGCATGGAAATACCGAAAGTAAACCTACTTCCGATACTTCAAGTATTTGTTTGATGGAAGAAGAAGTTGGAAGTTATTTCCCATTGATGATGTGGATCCTATATAGAATACTTCCAAAATTTTCTTTCCCTCATTTTGGGTTGGAAGAAGTCATGGAGCATAAGGAGCAAGAAAAAGTATTAATTATTTATTGATTCTCTTTAATACATCCAAAATGTAATAATTTCTTATTATTAAAAAATAGTTTTTTTTTGTTTTTCTTAATAAAAAAACATAAGAATTTACTTTATTATCTGCTTCTTTCTTCAAAATATATTGCAAATTGTGGTCCAAGTTATGAAAACTAGATATATTGTAAAAATTATTATTCTCATATTAATTTAACATTTTTTAATTATCAAATTGTAATGACGTAAATGTACAATGTAGTTGAGCATCTTAACAAAATTTTATAATGTATGGTTGCCGATGTGACCAAAATTCCTGGGTACGCCCCTGGTAGAGAGGAACTTTGATCTTCCACTAGGTCTATATTTGATATTTACTGACTACCAGCCATATATCTTCACCAAGCTTTATTAATTTTTGACCAAGCTTCACTTCGATATACGTAACATATAACACTGTATTTCTTTTATGCAGAATTTTTTAGTTCATTTTCTTAAAGCTGTTTCTTTGTTTCAAGCCGAACAGCTCTACCCCTTGTTCTTAAAATCATTTTTAGTCCAACTTTTGTCTCCCGTGTGAGCATTTCCCACTCTGCAATCTATATTGCGCCTGGCTTTCCTCATCGATTTTTAATCAACCCATAATCTGATGCACTATCCTATCTTTGTTCTTTTCTTATATTTCTGGCCGCTGCCTCCTGATTTTCCAAACATCCTGCATTCTTCCTCCTTATTATAAGTCTTGTCCTTTTTATTGGTAATTGCTTTATACTTCACAGTAGCCTTTTATCATTTATAGTTCCACAAATTTATGATTATCACTTTTATAGAGGGGTGGAATGATCATCATTGTGAAGTCTAGAAAGTTCCGTTTTGTTGCTTAAGCTTCAATGATGATCTTGTGTGCAGGTTGCGGAGCACAATTAATGGAGATACATGAAGACTGTCTTCAAGGAAATTATGAAAGAATCGAAAACCTAAAGATATCTGTTCCTGGAAGAAATGATGTTGCTCGAAGTAAAAGGGTAATTTAATAAACCTCAACTAATTCGATACACATGGTCGACTTATTCTTTTCTCTTAAATAGAGCAATGTTCAGCATATATAATCTTTATTAAGTTGGATGGTCATGAAAGATCAATAAATCAAGCTTTCTATACATGTTTAGAACAACTATGCTTAATTATATTAATCTATTACTTATGCTGAATTAGCAAAATTCTTTAGACTAATTGAAACAGGCTATCTTCAGGAACATGTTGGAGTGCCAACGATTATTTAACTTATAGAGCAATTGATTGCAAATTGAAACAGGTTATATCGGGGAACATGTTGGAGTGCTAATGGTTATTTAACGTGTAAAGCAATTTGATTATAAATATTTTGACACGATGTTGTGGTTCGTGTGTACTGTAGAACATGTTATGTATGATAGCTTTAATTTAGAATCCATTGGTGGCATACTAAGCTACATATACATGGATTATGTTAGGGCTACATGTGATTAATATACTCATGTGACGAAAGCATTAGCAAGTTGAAGCTATTGGTCAATAGTTATTTTATTGATTATTCCATGATCATAGCAATAAATATGATCATTGTTCAAGCCTGTTATGAACCACCTCTACTGATTCTGTAAGTGGATTGCCAAATGGAAGTTCAAAAATGACGGATTAATTTTGAGCTGTTCGTCCAACGACACATTGTAAACGCGATTTGCACCAACATGGTTTGCTGTAACTCCATGCCAAACAGGGGTCATGTAGCCTTGAAGTATACATCTTGAATGGAAATAACCATAACAAGGAACATACTAGTAAGCTAATAATGTCAACTTCTTAAATGAGAACGTCCCGAGCACTGAAAAGTGCATTTTTGTAAAGTTGTTGCACAGAATCAAGAATGTTAATCGGTCACTAAGATTGACTTTGCAGCTTTAAAATGCTTAAACCAAATAAAACTAGGTGGAATGATGAACCACAAACCGCACTTCATTGCAACCTTATTCTGATATTACTTTGGAAGTTGTCTATGTTAGGAGAACAGCTTTTACACGCAACTATTGAACTTTCCGTAATAATCTAATAGAAAAGCCCTATAGGTGGGATGTGTAAAAAAGCCTTTGGCTCCCATGGGGTCTGCAGTCTGGACACTGCAGTAATGGACCTGCAGGCCCCATTTCCTGTTCTTAGTAATACAAAGTCCACTATACCTTTTGGGCAAGTCACATATACATGAGTCCTTCTATTATCAAAGAAAGCTTGAGGTTTGGCGACTAAAATTGGCCGAACCACTTTCCAGCATACAAAAAGTGTGCTAATCACTTGACAATTTTTAAAAACTAATAGAAGCTGTCTATTATAAAAGAAGAGCTTTGGAGGTTATCTAAGATGAGAAAGTTTGAACCTTGTTCTGGCAATTGCTTTGAAAGTTGTCTCTGATAAGAGAACAGCTTCTACATTCATCTATTCAATTTTCTGTAACAATCTACTAAGATTTTTTTGTAGTATGAAGTCCTCTTTAGCATTTAGGCAAGTCGCTTCATATACATGGGTGCCTCCTGTTATAAGAGAGTCTGAAAAGGCGACTAAAATCAGGCCGGTTCACTTCCAACTTACAAAAAGAACATCATGGATGTTGATTACCCTAAAATCTTTGAAAACTAATAGAATTCCATTTTAAAAACTTTATATGAAATACAATTTACAGGTTCGTCTAATATCATATGTATTCTTAATGCGTGTGCTACCACTCGAAACAGCATGAACACATTTAGAACTTCTAGCTTGGCTTGATTTTCTTGATGGAAGCCTATGATCAGATGACTAGCTAAGAGATAGCGATGGACATCATTTCTTGCATGTTGATAGCTTTTTTATTTCCTTTATTGTGATAAAGATCACTACATAAAATTCACAAGAAGTGAAATCATAGTTTTGGTCATGTCTTTTCCATTCAGTGTTAATCTCCACAGGTTTGTATTACTGGTGGTTGTGGGCTCCTACAAAAGAAATATTAAGCTAAATTTTATAAAAGCGAGCAACGTGATGTGTTTTACACTCCTTTTACATAAAATCTTACATATTCTTTTTGTATTATAGTGAACTACCATCTAAGGCCTGTTACTAAATTATTATGATTCTTTGTCCTTCATTCTTCATAATAATTAAAACGAGGATAGTATTTTTACTTCATCGGCTATCTGAACTGTACAGGAGGTGGAAATTTCCATTACGGGTATTTAAAGTTCACAGGGAGTTCATGGTAGTTATAGCATAATAAGGGCTGTTTGTTTAAGGAACATAAATTGAGTTTGATTTGCACCAAAATTCGGAGCTGATCTCATGGGATTTGCAATTATGTAATTTGTCTGCATGGAGTTGCAATCCCAGCTTCAGTTGACAGTTCAATTCAGTTTTTGTGTGATCAGGATGAAAGCATTCTCCATCTAGGCTTGTAAACTATATCATGGAGCCGCAATTTTGTTCTGTCGATTCGATTTTCATTAGGGATCAGATTTGAACTTGTTGGTTCAAATTTTTATCTTCTTTTCGCAGTACCCTCTTTATATATCGAGAACTCTGGTTGGTATGTATCGATAGTAAAAAATTGAGGATGTAAAGAGATTTTTGCCCAAGAGAAATGTTGTAGTGTTGGTGATTTAATGGCTCATCACGAGCACAAAATTTGTTCTTTTTCGAATGTCAACTTATCAATTTGGTCACCAAATTTGATATGGTGATTGAATCGCGGTTCTTGAAAGCAGCTATGGTATTTTTTTCGCAATGTTGCAAGTATTTCAAGATCTATTTTTTTCCCGCACGGGCTACTGGTAAACTAGTTACAGCTACTGGTGATTAGCAAGTGACGTGACCTGGATCGCGCCGAGATGTTACCTTCCGTTGATTTGCCGATGGCGGCGATGGGTGACTGAGATTGGATCTGAAGGCTGTCGCTCCTGAAGCGTGTGGATCTCAATGGGTTTGAGGTTGTGGTTGCCGAGCTACCTGCAACGAAGTCCCGGGATGGTTGTACCACCGAGGACCCTCCGACGGTCAAGTTAGACTAGAGATCTGAGCAGAGTAACGGTTTAGTGGAGTAAAGTCCGAAGAAGGGGTTTATATAGCGATGGCAGCAGGCAGGGCAGACGTGAGAATCACGCCGGTAGTTACGCTCCCGACGTCACGTCCGCGTGATGTGCGGGATCTCCCATTAATAGCGAGACATGCTCGTTAATGGGAAGAACCCAGGCTCACCTAAAGGGTTCCTAGAACCTACCCCAACAACATCTACCAACTCGACAAGAGAAGATATCTAACCTTGGGAAGAATGATTTTCGGGGAACAAAAGTGGAAGGAAGAAGACGAGCGCCGAGCAACCGAGACTTGGAACGGGAAATACGAAGGAGTAGGGGCCCCAGAACGGGCCCCACCCCTATTTTATCGCCACAAGCGACTTCATCCAACGGTGCCCTTCATCTCCCGCCAAGACGCATCCTCGCATCTGACGGTCCCGATTGCTCCACTTGTCGCCCCCACACTGGACCGCACCTTTTCAGACGTCGCAGGTCTGCCCACGTCGCGTCAGCCAACCGACGCTCGACACGTGGGTCGTCACTTCAAAGGCAAGATACACGAACCGGCGCACCCTCCTTAAATGCGGAGATCTCATCCTGATTCGCTGGCAGAAAAGACGGCTCGCGACCCGGGGATGCGTCCTGACGAAATCTTAGGAGGGAGCTCACCCTGGGCGGCCCGGCGGTCCACTCCTGACCCGACCCGCTGGCTGGTCGGGACAAGAGTGGGGGGGATAATGATGATGCACAACATTAGCGACGCCTAGGATCAGGACACGTGGCGGATGACATGTCCCATAACTCGGAAGAAAGGGCCCATAGAGGCCTGGTCCTGTACCCGACCTGCAATCACAAGCTATCCCTCCTTGGGGCTCCCTGCAGATTGACATCCTCGCCCCTCAGCTCGCCCTGAGCTGCCACAAGACTAAGTCTCCTCGGCCTTCTCGCTCGTCTCCGAGCCTCCCGGCCGAGACCGTCTTCCTCGGTGCTCCGACCAGCTCCACCGCTCACAGGTGTAACCGCCGCTCCGCAAATCTCGCCATGCGCGGATTCTCCGCCAGCAACATCCCACGTTCCACGCCTCCGCGATCCCCATTAATGGGCAATCCGCTCTCTACACGGGCGTGACGTCGGGAGCGTAACGGCCGGCGAGATTCTCGCGCCTGCTGCTGCGTGCCATCACCGCTATATAAACCCCATCACAGTGGGGTCAAGTAAGCCATTTTTGACTCCACTTAGCCATTACGCTGCTCGGATCTAGTACTAACTTGATCGTCGGAGGGTCCTCGGTGGCGTCAAACCACCCGTGGACTTCTTTGCAAGTACTTGGCGTCCAACTCCTCCAATCACCAAATTTCCTCAAAACCCATTGTGACCCACACACAACAGGGGATCCCCTCCAGAATCCGCCAGGAGATCGACGGAAAACAACATCTGAAGGAGATCTGAAAAAGACCTCCATCAGGAGTGGTCCGGCCGGCCACTGTAGGTCCTTTCTTGCATGCTCTGGGACACGTCATCTACTACGTGTCATGATCCGAGAGATCACCGATATCGAGCATCATCAGTAAGAGACCGAACTTCGAATGTCGTGAGGTATTCAGGACTATGGCACTGAGACATTCCTGCATAATTCATGAAAGTGAAGCAAAGCATTCATTTTGAGCCCATCATCAAAAAAGTTTTTGAGGATGGTACAAATTCTTGAGGATCATTTTAAAACGTGATAAGATAGTGCAGCATCTCGAGAGCCCCCTTCAAATTATCTCAGCTGTTGTGTCTGCCCTCTCTCCCTCCTTGGCCAGGCGGAGCGTATAGCGTGAGAGGATGTGGAAGCGAGCCCGCGCGTTGGCAAGCTCGTCCTCATGCCTTATCCAACATAAAGCACCGGGGGCAGCATCTACCGCCTCCTCCCTGGGGGCTGCCCCTGCCACATGATCCCGGGAAGAGGGGCCAACCCCTGCCCCCCGGGAGGAGTCGGGCTCACCTAAAGGGTTCCTAGAACCTACCCCAACGACGTCTACTAACTCGACAAGAGAAGACATCTAACCTTGGGAAGAATGATTCTCGGGGAACGAAAGTGGAAGGAAGAAGACGAGCGTCGAGCAACCGAGACTTGGAACGGGAAATACGAAGGAGTAGGGGTCCGGAATGGGCCCCACCCCTATTTTATTGCCACAAGCGACTTCATCCAACGGTGCCCTTCATCTCCCGCCAAGACGCCTCCTCGCATCTGACGGTCCCGATTGCTCCACTTGTCGCCCCCACAATGGACCGCACCCTTTCAGACTTCGCAGGTCTGCACACGTCGCGTCAGCCAACCGACGCTCGACACGTGGGCCGTCACTTCAAAGGCAAGATACACGAACCGGCGCACCCTCCTTAAATGCGGAGGTCTGGCCCTGATTCGCTGGCAGAAAAGACAGCTCGTGGCCCGGGGATGCGTCCCGACGAAACCTTAGGAGGGAGCTCACCCTGGGCGGCCCGGCGGTCCACTCCTGACCCGACCCGCTGGCTGGTCGGGACAAGAATGGGTGGGATAATGATGATGCTCAACATTGGCGACGCCTAGGATCAGGACACGTGGCGGATGGCATGTCCCATAACTCGGAAAAAGGGGACCATATAGGCCGACCAGGCCTCCCCTGTACCCGACATGCATTCAAAAGCTAGCCCTCGGGGATCCCTGCAGATTGGCCTCCTCGGCCCCTCAGCTCGCCCTGAGCTGCCACAAGACTAAGTCTCCTCAGCCTTCTCGCTCGTTTCCAAGCCCTCCGGCCGAGGCCGTCTTCCTCGGTCCTCCGACCAGCTCCACCGCTCACAGGTGTAACCGCCGCTCCACGAATCTCGCCATGCGCGGATTCTCCGCCAGCAACATCCCACGTTCCACGCCTCCGCGATCCCTATTAATGGGCGAAGCGCTCTCTACGCGGGCGTGACGTCGGGAGCGTAACTACCGGCGAGATTCTTGCGCCTGCTGCTGCGTGCCATCACCGCTATATAAACCCCCATCACCGTGGGGTCGAGTAAGCCATTTTTGACTCCACTTAGCCATTACGCTGCTCGGATCTAGTACTAACTTGATCGTCGGAGGGTCCTCGGTGGCGTCAAACCACCCGGGGACTTCTTTTGCAGGTACTTGGTGTCCAACTCCTCCAATCACCAAATTTCCTCAAAACCCATTGTGACCCACACAAAACAGGGGACCCTCTCAAGAATCCGCCGGGAGATCTACGGAAGACAACATCTGAAGGAGATATGAAAAGGACCACTATCAGGAGTGGTCCGGTCGGCCACTGTAGGTTCTTTCTTGCATGCTCTGGGACACGTCATCTACCACGTGTCATGATCCGGGAGATCACCGATATCGAGTATCATCAACAAAAGATCGAACTTCGAATGTCGTGAGGTATTCATGACTATGGCACTGAGACATTCCTTCATAATTCATGAAAGTGAAGCAAAGCATTCATTTTGAGCCCATCATCAAAAAAGTTTTTGAGTATGGTACAAATTCTTGAGGATCATTTTAAAACGTGATAAATAGTGCAGCATCTCGAGAGCCCCCTTCAAATTATCTCAGCTGTTGTGTCTGCCCTCTCTCCCTCCTTGGCCAGGCGGAGCGTATAGTGTGAGGGGATGTGGAAGCGAGCCCGTGCGTTGGCAAGCTCGTCTTTATGCCTTATCCAACACAAAGCACCGGGGGCGGCATCTACCGCCTCCTCCCTGGTGGCTTCCCCCACCACATGATCCCAGGAAGAGAGGCCAACCCCTGCCCCCCGGGAGGACTCAGGCTCACCTAAAGGGTTCCTAGAACCTACCCCAACGACATCTACCAACTCGACAAGAGAAGACATCTAACTTTGGGAAGAATGATTCTCGGGGAACGAAAGTGGAAGGAAGAAGACGAGCACCGAGCAACCGAGACTTGGAACGAGAAATACGAAGGAGTAGGGGCCCCAGATCAGGCCCCGCCCCTATTTTATCGCCACAAGCGACTTCATCGAACGGTGCCCTTCATCTCCCGCCAAGACGCCTCCTCGCATCTGACGGTCCCGATTGCTCCACTTGTCGCCCCTACACTGGGCCGCACCCTTTCAGACGTCGCAGGTCTGCACAAGTCGCGTCAGCAAACCGACGCTCTAACGGCTGGCGAGATTCTCGCGCCTGCTGCGTGCCATCACCGCTATATAAACCCCCATCACAGTGGGGTCAGGTAAGCCATTTTTGACTCCACTTAGCCATTACGCTGCTCGGATCTAGTACTAACTTGATCGTCGGAGGGTCCTCGGTGGCGTCAAACCACCCGGGGACTTCTTTGCAGGTACTTGGCGTCCAACTCCTCCAATCACCAAATTTCCTCAAAACCCATTATGACCCACACACAACAGGGGATCCCTTCCAGAATCCACCGAGAGATCGACGGAAGACAACATCTGAAGGAGATCTGAAAAAGACCTCCATCAGGAGTGGTCCGGCCGACCACTGTAGGTCCTTTCTTGCATGCTCTGGGACACGTCATCTACCGCGTGTCATGATCCGAGAGATCACCGATATCGAGCATCATCAGCAAGAGATCGAACTTCGAATGTCATGAGGTATTCAGGACTATGGAACTAAGACATTCCTGCATAATTCATGAAAGTGAAGCAAAGCATTCATTTTGAGCCTATCATCAAAAAAGTTTTTGAGGATGGTACAAATTCTTGAGGATCATTTAAAAACGTGGTAAGATAGTGCAGCATCTCGAGAGCCCCCTTCAAATTCTCTCAGCTGTTGTGTCTGCCCTCTCTCCCTCCTTGGCCAGGCGGAGCGTATAGCGTGAGGGGATGTGGAAGCGAGCCCGCGCGTGGCAAGCTCGTCCTCATGCTTTATCCAACACAAAGCACCGGGGCAGCATCTACCGCCTCCTCATTAGGGACTGCCCCCGCCACATGATCCCGGGAAGAGGGGCCAACCCCTGCCCCGCAGGAGGACTCAGGCTCACCTAAAGGGTTCCTAGAACCTACCCCAATGACATCTACCAACTCGATAAGAGAAGACATCTAACCTTGGGAAGAATGATCCTCGGGGAATGAAAGTGGAAGGAAGAAAACGAGCGACGAGCAACCGAGACTTGGAATGGGAAATACGAAGGAGTAGGGGCCCCAGATCAGGCCCCACCCCTATTTTATCGCCACAAGCGACTTCATCCAACGGTGCCCTTCATCTCCCGCCCAGACTCCTCCTCGCATCTGACGGTCCCGATTGCTCCACTTGTCGCCCCCACACTGGGCCGCACCCTTTCAGACGTCGCAGGTCTGCATACGTCGCGTCAGCCAACCGACGCTCGACACGTGGGCCGTCACTTCAAAGGCAAGATACACGAACCGGTGCACCCTCTTTAAATGCGGAGATCTCGCCCTGATTTTCTGGCAGAATAGACAGCTCGCGACCCGGGGATGCGTCCCGACGAAACCTTAGAAGGGAGCTAACCCCGGGCGGCCCGGCGGTCCACTCCTGACCCGACCCGCTGGCTGGTCGGGACAAGAGTGGGGGGATAATGATGATGCTCAACATTGGCGACGTCTAGGATCAGGACACGTGGCGGATGGCATGTCCCATAACTCGGAAGAAAGGGCCCATAGAGGCCGACCAGGCCTCCCCTGTACCCGATCTGCAATCACAAGCTAGCCCTCCTCGGGGCTCCCTGTAGATTGGCCTCTTCGGCCCCTCAGCTCGCCCTGAGCTGCCACAAGACTAAGTCTCCTCGGCCTTCTCGCTCGTCTCCGAGCCCCCTGGCAGAAGCCGTCTTCCTCGGTCCTCCGACCAGCTCCACCGCTCACAGGTGTAACCGCCGCTCCGCGAATCTCGCCATGCCCGGATTCTCCGCCAGCAACATCCCACGTTCCACGCCTCCGCGATCCCCATTAATGGGCGATCCGCTCTCTACGCGGGCGTGACGTCGGGAGCGTAACTGCCGACGAGATTCTCGCGTCTGCTGCTGCGTACCATCACCGCTATATAAACCCCCATCACAATGGGGTCAAGTAAGCCATTTTTGACTCCACTTAGCCATTACGCTGCTCGGATCTAGTACTAACTTGATCGTCGGAGGGTCCTCGGTGGTGTCAAACCACCCGGGGACTTCTTCGCAGGTACTTGGCGTCCAACTCCTCCAATCACCAAATTTCCTCAAAACCCATTGTGACCCACACTCAACAGGGGATCCCCTCCAGAATCCGCTGGGAGATCGACGGAAGACAACATCTGAAGGAGATCTGAAAAGGACCTCCATCAGGAGTGGTCCGGTCGGCCACTGTATCTCCTTTCTTTCATGCTCTGGGACACGTCATCCACCACGTGTCATGATCCGGGAGATCACCCATATCGAGCATCATCTGCAAGAGATCGAACTTCTAATGTCTTGAGGTATTCAGGACTATGGCACTGAGACATTCCTGCATAATTCATGAAACTGAAGCAAAGCATTCATTTTGAGCCCATCATCAAAAAAGTTTTTGAGGATGGTACAAATTCTTGAGGATCATTTTAAGACGTGATAAGATAGTGCAGCATCTCGAGAGCCCCCTTCAAATTATCTCAGCTGTTTTGTCTGCCCTCCCTCCCTCCTTGGCCAAGCGGAGCGTATAGCGTGAGGGGATGTGGAAGCGAGCCCGAGCGTTGGCAAGCTCGTCCTCATGCCTTATCCAACACAAAGCACCGAGGGCAGCATCTACCGCCTTCTCCCTGGGGGCTGCCCCCGCCATATGATCCCGGGAAGAGGGGCCAATCCCTGCCCCCTGGGAGGGCTTAGGCCCACCTAAAAGGTTCCTAGAACCTACCCCAACGACATCTACCAACTCGACAAGAGAATGTAGGGTTCCTAGGCACACTAATGAGGTCTCACATGGCATCAACCATGCCAATTTCAAATTCTAACGGTGCCGAGAAAGCCTAACAAGATCGTTGGCTAGATTTTAGGCGACAAAGCAAACTAGTTAACACTTAACTACAAGAATACGGAAATACAACCTTTGTAGATCCGGTCCTCCACCTCCATAGCTCCGCAATGAAGTCTCCTCGCTGTCCAAATGGAAACCCAGGCTCTAGCGTCGGCTTCATCGGAGAAATGGGCGGGCAAGGTCGTCGGCTTCGTGCCGAAGATGATCTACGTCGAGGCATCACTAGATCAAGCTCCAACTTCACCAAGTCAAGAAAACTTGTGAAGGAAACACCCTATACTACTTGGCAAGAGGTAGAGGATGAAGAAATAGGAGGTGGGTTCACTTTAGAATTGGATTTCTCACTCTTTTTCATCAATCACCATTGATGGTCCAAGGTTTCTTCATGTTGAAGATGAAGAAGAAGAAGAATAAAATGTTATGATAAGTATTATAATAAGAATAATAAAATCATTCTTATCATAATCATGAACCATGGTCAAGTGTAGAGAACTAACTAAGGTTCAAGTGAATGGTTAGGGTTAAGCATGAGACAAAATGGTCACTTTAGTCAAAACTTCATGAAGCTTCAAAGATAAAACAAAACTAGCATCCATTTTCACTTTTTCTTTTCCAAAATAAGATAAATGAAATAAATAAAAGAAAACCCTAACCATTTACTTAACCATAGGTTTAACTCTTTACACATACCCTAGCAAACATGTATCATCAAACATGATACAATCATTTGCACAAAAAGTATATCACATATACAACTTGTACATCCAAGTGAGAAAATCCATTTAAAGTGAACCAATACTAGTTAATGCAAAGTAATATATCAAATATATAATTATGCATTAAATCATTAAATCAACACTTGATTTAACGATCCAGTCATATCGCATATAACCGACTAATATCCAATGTATCGATTTATCGAATCAATCCTTGATTCGATAACTAGGTTATATCGCATACAACTATTCGACACATTCATCGCGAGAATAGAATACGGTATCACATACACGTATTATTCTCGGTCCCGCACATATCTCATATGCGCTCCTATTTCGTTTCGCTTGAGCCAGGAAACCTCTGTGTAGGACTCTAAAGACTCGTCAATACGCCGGCAGCAGATGATGATCATATCAAACACCCACAAGCCGCAAGCGGTCTGCTAAACGTAACGGCCACCCGGGTATTGAGCGATCAGAAGATCGACGAGCAAGCCCGCTCATACTCCTGTGAATCCAACCAGTAACACTTACCGTACAGTCCGGTCTGATCGTCTGATATGTCGCATATCTCGCCTAGGGGTGGTAAACGTCAGACCCCAATAGCTCGATAAGTCGTGTCGATATGAGGTCTATAACAATTCGAGAAACTACTGATAACACTTACCAGTAAATGTCAGCAACCCTGGCCAGGGATTTCCGGTTATAGCCAATCGAACACAGCGCAACATCAACTCCCTATACCGGGAGAGACGAATCCCCTCCTATCGCTCATTGCCTCCATGTGATTCGGGACTGTACCCAAAAACCACCGTTTTGCACGCCCTCTTGGACGTGGTAAGGTGGAAATCAAAGCACAGTGGGAACCACACAAGACTCTATGACGATCTCGGGTCAACAGACTACTCTGTACCAGTGTCACCAGAGAACTGCCATCTGACGTAAGGTATAATACCATCTGGGAGTTCTCGGCGAGTCCGTCCAGTGTACCCAGTCTCCACTGAGCACCCGTATATCATCTCTGATGTCAAACACCAATGGATATGGGATCATCCATCGCCCATCTGTATGGGTCGAGAAGGTATACGCTAGTCTACTCTGGTATATCGATGCCCCGTCTCGATACACCCACGACTAGGGACCTTGAAGGATGTACTTATGGACTACCTTGTCCCCACTAGTATGATCTGCATCATAGTCCAGGTAGTCAAGTAAACATCCTAAGGGCTTTACCAACATGTAACAGAGAGACAATCAGTGTACACGTTAAGGTAAAGAGCAACCAGATAGCATACTATCATGTCGAGCAAGAAAGTCCTCCCTATATATGTCCCAGCATCCACTACTCTATACATCCTATGTATAGCAATGGCCTCTAGGGCATACATATAACTAACAATCTCCCACTTGCACTAGGGCCATCTGATAGCAGTGGTTGTAGTATCTCATACTCAACCATCCCATAAAATTCTCTCTGGGAAAAGGCCTTTGTGAGTGGATCCGCCGTGTTGTCCTCTGAGTCTACTCTCCTAACCTCGATCTCCTTGGAGATCAACCATCTCCATGATCAGGTGACACTGCCTTAGAATATGTCTGGATCACTGATGGGACCGGCGTTCCTTGGCATAAGCCACAACTCCATTGTCTCACAATGGTAGGAACGAAGTTCATCTCATGAACTAATATACATCCAGACTGCCTCTTTGGTAGCTTCTTAAGTAGCGATGTATTCATCCTTAATCGTCTAGTATGTCACGGTATCTATCTTGGAACTCTTCCAACATACCGTCCCTCCACTGAGGGTAAAGACAATGCCTGTGACTGACATTCAGTCGTCCTTATCACCTTGGAACACTTCCAGTGATTCTCCTCAGGACCAATTGATACCATCTCACTACAACTAGTGAGAATCCTAACATCCAATTAGATCTATCTCATAGATCCAAAACCCAGGATTTAGGAGGCATCACTTTGATCCTATAGGGAGAATCATTGTGATAAGCGGAGATTGACCGAGCGTAGCATAGGAAACTCCTTCCCTATCAAGAGTATGTCATCCACGTACTCTACGAGGATCATCACCATACTCCCTACTACCCTTTTGTTTATACAAGGTTCATCTACCATTTTGATGATATCAAACTCTTTGACTACTTCAACAAAACAGACGTTCCAACTCCGCGATGCCTGCTTTATCCTATAAAGCATCTTTTACACGTTTCCGCTGCTCCCACTGTCTACGAAGCCCTCTGGCTGTGTACTTATAGACGCCTTTTTCTAAAACATCATTTAGAAAAGCTGTCATGACACCCAACCACCAGATATCGTAGTCATGGTATGTAGCCGTGGCAAGTAGGATCCGGATGGACTTAAGCATAGGCATTGGAAAAGGTTTCATCATTATCCACGCCTGGTCGATGACTAAAACCTTTAACAAGTCTAGCTTTGAAAGTCTCAACTTTTCCATCTACACCAAGTAATCTTCTCAAGATATACTTGCTCCTGATGGGGATTTAACCCTTCAGATATAGCAACCAAAGTCCATACTTTGTTGGTGTACATGGATTCCATCTCAGATCACTAAGCATCCAGCCATTCTTACAGAGTCTTACTCCTGATAGCCAGCTCGAAGCTAGTTGGGTCATCATCTCATGATGCAATCCTCGCTCCCACTGTCATAGAGAAACAGAAGTATCTCTCAGGTGGGTGAGGAACCCTACTAGATCGGCGGAGAGGCTGAGGTTCGTTGGAATCTACTGAATCCTTTGGTTCTACCAAATCATCTGCTGTAATTTGTATAGCTGGAACCTTTCCAGTTCTACATTACAGACCTTGCTTCGAGTTTGTCCGGATTTTGCTTTTAGACACAGGCCGGACAATCCCAAATCTTAACTAACTTAATACATGGGCTCTTCCCTTTCCATATCACATATGAAGTGGTAGGCAACAGATTTGATTTGAACCCTATTCAATAGGTATGCAGCTTCTCAAGTGCATAACTCCCAAAAAGGAAATAGGTAACTCAGTAGTACTCATCATAGAGCACACCATATCACATAGGGTGCTATTGCTCTGCCCCGATATACCATCGTGCTATGGTGTATACGGAGGAGTAATGCTGAGAGAGAATCTCATTCTCCTTTAGAATATTCAGGAATTCCGTGCTCAAATATTCTCCTCCTTGATCTCATCATAAGAAATAATACTTATACCCGTATTTTTTGATTCTCTACTTCTAACTTATATTCTGTGAATATCTCAAAAGGCTCGGACTTGTGTTTCAATAGGAACATAGGTCTGAATCTCGAAAGATCATCAGAGAATGTAATGAAGTATAAAGAACCATTCCTGGCATGTGTAGACAGGAGACCTTACATACATCATCATGTATCAGTCCCAAGAGTTCACTAACTCTTTCTCTGTTTCCAATAAACAGAGCTATGGTCATCTTATCTTTGTGACATGACTGGCGAGTTTCACAAGATGTAAATTCAAACTGATTTAAATATGCATCTATATGTAACTCTAGCTAGTCGGGTCACATTGATCTGACCTAGTCTACAATACCTCAAGAAGGATTCGTTCATTTCTGAACTCTTCCTCTTGTGTGTGTTCCGTATACTAAGAACTGTTGTTTGATTTAGAACATCAATGGTTTTAGATAACGTGCCTGAACCGATTAACTTTTGATATAGGAAATGTTCAAAACATTATCCAACAATACAAAATTTTATCATTTCTTTACTAAAAGAGACTGATATGATTTTGTATATCAGGTTCGGTATCTAATAGCATTTGTTCAGAATCAATGTATTGATAATACAGGGTGACAGTGACCAACAGACTTGGCTGCAACACTTGCCCCGTTTTCTGTCTCATGAAACTAATCACCCGATTTCAGTTCTCTACCTGTCTGTAGCCCTATGTAACAGATTACATATCTGGGATCCTGATCTGGTATCACATACCCAGGACGTAAAGGATACTGAGAAACAGTTCTTTGTAATGAACACACCCAAAGATGATGCATCAGCATGCACTCTCTTCGTTTGGGCTGCACGGGAATTCTGGTAATCCCCAATTTCCTGCTCTGTCTTATAACAATTATAAGTTGGAGCGGGACCAACGTTCCCCAGCTCAGTATAACAAGCAGGTTCGGTCAAATATCCGTATTATTATCTTGATTAAGGCGTGATATGGTCGCTACCTGGAGAGAGAGAGAAGAAAACACTCAGCGTGCGCTCTGTCAAGAATAGATTGGTTATTATTTTATCTAATCAGGATGGCTCCCACTGCTTTTTATCAAATCTTCCTTCAAACCCTAAAAGGAAAGACTAGCCGGGATTAATTACACACTGCAAGTTCGCCAATCTTTCAGCCAGGCCAGTGTCGGTACTTTGAGGGAGGTCTCCCGTGCTTTCGCACGAACCTAATTAATGTAAACCTCGTTTTCCCAGAGGCGTAACCTCGTTAACACCTTTCTAGACACCTACTTGATCGGCTAATTGTAATGTGTAAAACTCTCCCAGGAGTAACTCTTACTCGCAGCGGGTATCGGGATCCAACTATCTCATAGAAGGTATGCAATCTCATTGCAAATTTCAACACTTGAAATTCCCGATAATATTTTGCCCCTAACGTGCTATGACCTTGATGAAAGCCAACAAACCATAGTGCGCTAGTCAAGTTCAACCCGTCATTTCCTGATTGAATTAAACCCATCCGCACGACCCTTGACGAAAGCCAACAAAGCCGCACGACTACCCTAATCCAATCGCATCATATGCTGGCAGATAAGCAGCATATAGCTACCGCACACTGCACCTTGACGAAAGCCAACAAATGCAGCACGAATACTATATACAACTTATCTGAAATGACGGAGGGCTACGACAGGTTTTTCTGAAAACCTATTGCGTAATGAACTTGATATCGTTGTAGAATCAAATAATTTTGAAATGGAGTGTTTTTGAGGCTTTTCTAGTTTTGCTAAAGGAGTCACTCCCGGTGAAGGGATCGTCGGTCCTTTCCTCGTCGAATGAGGTGCGGGATATATCATATATATCACTGTGCAAAGCAAAAACTCTTAAAAGCAATCAAAAGACAAACCGAGTGTGTAGCATCTGCCAGTTATTGCTAAAGGATTCACTCCCGGTGAAGGGATCTCGGTCCTTTCCTCATCGAATAAGGTGCAGGATATATCATATATACCACTGTGCAAAGCAAAAACTGTAGCTACCCTTTTTATTTTGAAATTCGATTCTACAACATCTTAGGTTTCTTTTATTTCATTAATCATATTAATGAAGTCCCATCATTTAAATTACCTAAACATCACAGATAAATACGACGTACACTTATGCCATCCGCATTCGCCTCGATGTCCCCTCGTGCACCGTTAGGTTAGGTAACTAACGGCAGAGCGAGGCAGGGCTAGCGCGGGTGTAAAACATAAGTAACGCCTATATAATATATCATATATACTATATACTGTATCTATCACAGAACATCACATGATCACATCACAGATATCGCAGCAGAAATAACATATGAAACATTGGATATACTAGGACGTCCGTGTTTTCAATACGAGCCAGTATAAAACACGGATTCCACGGTCGCGATGAATAGCCAAACCCACACCCCTAGACCCCTACGAGAGCGGCAAGCAACCCTACCAATTCTAGAGTTAGGAGACCCGGACTCGACTCCTCGAGTTGGTCTCCCACTAGACTCCAGAACCCGGTTACTTGTGCTCCCCTCCTTGGGTCTATCCTAGTGCGGAAAAGTAAATAATATACATGAACGGTGACATCTTCCGCAACCTGGAAGTGCCCCAATAAAAGAATATTACATACAAGTTTTTACATGAATGAAAATGAAAAACACTCATCTCACATAAAAAACCCCGGCTATTCAAACACGACAATCCAATATAACATATCCAGCAACACATAACATCACATGTCATCAACGTAAGTAAATATGCGCATCCCAATTGTCGTTGACATATAGCAACGAAACCGGCGATATCACATATTACACTTACGGTCACAGAAAAGAAAGTGTAAAACTACAACAGTTGGAATCCGCAATCTTCATAGACATCGCATGCCTAATCAAATGAATACCTTAGACATCGCATGCCTAACTATTATAAACCCCGCATTTTAGTCTCAAAATCAAAAACACTTTTCAATACCAAGTCGGGCAATTCAACAGGATTCCCGACAATTTGATCGAATGCTCGTCGCAAACTTCAGTAGACGGCCGCACCACTAATACCGTCGACGAAGTGCACCAAGGCGGAACACCGCTACCGCGAGCACCCGAACGGATGCTTTCGGCGACGGGGTTCTCCTACAGTCACTTGGTCGGGGCTATGGAGTGAGGCTGTCTATTAAGTTTACCCGGCGAGTATCCGCGTACGCTACGTGATTGCGACGGACTTTTGATCACATCAAAATTCCGTGGCAACCGATCAAGTGAGACTAAACCGCTAGATTTATAACATTCATTCAGTTATCTCATAACTAATTGTGAATTCCAATTATTGTATCACATTCCAGATAATTAGAAAATGTTAAGCTTTCCGATCGAACAATCGAACACCCAAGTTTTCCCGATACAGCTCAACACATGAAATAAGTCTAAAAACATTCAGTTCGTGCCTCAGTACCAACGGTCCAGCCGTAGAACGGTCAAGCCAACGCCTCACATGTGGCACGCCGTACTGCCCCAAACCCGAAGGTTCAAAGGGCAGTTCAAGACGGTCACATAATCGAGTTAAGGTTTGTTGTCTTCTAGAGGGACCATCGCGTTACTTGCACTACTTAGAACGTCGTCAAACTACGGAAAAATCCAACACTTGGAAATTTCCCGACAGGGGAAAAGTTGGGTATTTATATCCGGTCGAACTTTTTAACACATTCATAAATTATCCGGAAAGCCACACAGACAAAATTTGATAATCCGATCGAACATTCGAATCCCCAAAACAACCCAGAAAATTCAACTCTTGAAAAAATATTAAAAATTCCCAGGAAAACCAGCACTTTAAACTAAGAATTACTGTGCAAATTTCGATGCCACAAAAGAAAAAACCGCCGCGGAACCGCCGCACGAGCCACGCTCGTGCCGCGGAACCGCGGCGCATTGATGGAATTAGGAACACGAATTTTACAGAAACCCTTAGAATTTCCTGCTGATTTTTCTGCATATTTTTAATATCGAAAAACTCCAGATTTTGGAAAAAGTCCAGAGAGCATGTTTGTGTTAGGGTTTCGGGTTCGTTCGGGTTTCAAACTTCGTCTACTCATCGCCTAAGGCTCTAGCTAGGCTCTGATACCACTATAGGGTTCCTAGGCACACTAATGAGGTCTCATATGGTATCAACCATGCCAATTTCAAATTCTAACGGTGCCGAGAAACCCTAACAAGATCGTTGGCTAGATTTTAGGCGACAAAGCAAACTAGTTAACACTTAACTACAAGAATACGGAAATACAACCTTTGTAGATCCGGTCCTCCACCTCCATAGCTCCGCAATGATGTCTCCTCGCTGTCCAAATGGAAACCCGGGCTCTAGCGTCGGCTTTATCGGAGAAATGGGCGGGCAAGGTTGTCGGCTTCGTGCCGAAGATGATCTACGTCGAGGCATCACTAGATCAAGCTCCAACTTCACCAAGTCAAGAAAACTTGTGAAGGAAACACCTATACTACTTGGCAAGAGGTAGAGGATGAAGAAATAGGAGGTGGGTTCACTTTAGAATTGGATTTCTCACTCTTTTTCATCAATCACCATTGATGGTCCAAGGTTTCTTCATGTTGAAGATGAAGAAGAAGAAGAAGAATAAAATGTTATGATAAGTATTATAATAAGAATAATAAAATCATTCTTATCATAATCATGAACCATGGTCAAGTGTAGAGAACTAACTAAGGTTCAAGTGAATGGTTAGGGTTAAGCATGAGACAAAATGGTCACTTTAGTCAAAGCTTCATGAAGCTTCAAAGATAAAACAAAACTAGCAACCATTTCCCCTTTTTCTTTTCCAAAATAAGATAAATGAAATAAATAAAAGAAAACCCTAACCATTTACTTAACCATAGGTTTAACTCTTTACACATACCCTAGCAAACATGTATCATCAAACATGATACAATCATTTGCACAAAAAGTATATCACATATACAACTTGTACATCCAAGTGAGAAAATCCATTTAAAGTGAACCAATACTAGTTAATGCAAAGTAATATATCAAATATATAATTATGCATTAAATCATTAAATCAACACTTGATTTAACGATCCGGTCATATCGCATATAACCGACTAATATCCAATGTATCGATTTATCGAATCAATCCTTGATTCGATAACTAAGTTATATCGCATACAACCATTCGACACATTCATCGCGAGAATAGAATACGGTATCACATACACGTATTATTCTCGGTCCCGCACATATCTCATATGCGCTCCTA
This sequence comes from Agapanthus africanus, assembly GCA_030015575.1. Lineage (NCBI taxonomy): Eukaryota > Viridiplantae > Streptophyta > Magnoliopsida > Asparagales > Amaryllidaceae > Agapanthus > Agapanthus africanus. Next base: position 810,417,593 of record JASDDO010000019.1, on the reverse strand, counting down.
TTTCGTTTCGCTTGAGCCAGGAAACCTCTGTGTAGGACTCTAAAGACTCGTCAATACGCCGGCAGCAGATGATGATCATATCAAACACCCACAAGCCGCAAGCGGTCTGCTAAACGTAACGGCCACCCGGGTATTGAGCGATCAGAAGATCGACGAGCAAGCCCGCTCACACTCCTGTGAATCCAACCAGTAACACTTACCGTACAGTCCGGTCTGATCGTCTGATATGTCGCATATCTCGCCTAGGGATGGTAAACGTCAGACCCCAATAGCTCGATAAGTCGTGTCGATATGAGGTCTATAACAATTCGAGAAACTACTGATAACACTTACCAGTAAATCTCAGCAACCCTGGCCAGGGATTTCCGGTTATAGCCAATCGAACACAGCGCAACATCAACTCCCTATACCGGGAGAGACGAATCCCCTCCTATCGCTCATTGCCTCCATGTGATTCGGGACTGTACCCAAAAACCACCGTTTTGCACGCCCTCTTGGACGTGGTAAGGTGGAAATCAAAGCACAGTGGGAACCACACAAGACTCTATGACGATCTCGGGTCAACAGACTACTCTGTACCAGTGTCACCAGAGAACTGCCATCTGACGTAAGGTATAATACCATCTGGGAGTTCTCGGCGAGTCCGTCCAGTGTACCCAGTCTCCACTGAGCACCCGTATATCATCTCTGATGTCAAACACCAATGGATATGGGATCATCCATCGCTCATCTGTATGGGTCGAGAAGGTATACGCTAGTCTACTCTGGTATATCGATGCCACGTCTCGATACACCCACGACTAGGGACCTTGAAGGATGTACTTATGGACTACCTTGTCCCCACTAGTATGATCTGCATCATAGTCCAGGTAGTCAAGTAAACATCCTAAGGGCTTTACCAACATGTAACAGAGAGACAATCAGTATACACGTTAAGGTAAAGAGCAACCAGATAGCATACTATCATGTCGAGCAAGAAAGTCCTCCCTATATATGTCCCAGCATCCACTACTCTATACATCCTATGTATAGCAATCGCCTCTAGGGCATACATATAACTAACAGAGAAGACATCTAACCTTGGGAAGAATGATTCTCGGGGAACGAAAGTGGAAGGAAGAAGACGAGCGCCGAGCAACCGAGACTTGGAACGGGAAATACGAAGGAGTAGGGGCCCCGGAATGGGCCCCACCCCTATTTTATCGCCACAAGCGACTTCATCCAACGGTGCCCTTCATCTCCCGCCAAGACGCCTCCTCGCATCTGACGGTCCCGATTGCTCCACTTGTCGCCCCCACACTGGACCGCACCCTTCAGACGTCGCTGGTCTGCACACGCCGCGTCAGCCAACCGACGCTCGACATGTGGGCCGTCACTTCAAAGGCAAGATACACGAACCGGCGCACCCTCCTTAAATACAGAGATCTCGCCCTGATTCGCTGGCAGAAAAGACAGCTCGTGACCCGGGGGCGCGTCCCGACGAAACCTTAGGAGGGAGCTCAGCCCGGCGGTCCACTCCTGACCCGACCCGCTGGCTGGTCGGGACAAGAGTGGGGGGGATAATGATGATGCTCAACATTGGCGACGCCTAGGATTATGACACGTGGTGGATGGCATGTCCCATAACTCGGAAGAAAAGGCCCATAGAGGCCGACCAGGCCTCCCCTGTACCCGACCTGCAATCACAAGCTAGCCCTCCGGGCTCCCTGCAAATTGGCCTCCTCGGCCCCTCAGCTCGCCCTGAGCTGCCACAAGACTAAGTCTCCTCGGCTTTCTCGCTCTTCTCCGAACCCCCCGGCCGAGGCCGTCTTCCTCGGTCCTCCGACCCGCTCCACTGCTCACTGGTGTAACCGCCGCTCCGCGAATCTCGCCCTGCGCGGATTCTCCGCCAACAACATCCCACGTTCCACGCCTCCGTGATCCCTATTAATGGGCGATCCGCTCTCTACGCGGGCGTGACGTCGGGAGCGTAACTGCCGGCGAGATTCTCGTGCCTGCTGCCGCGTGCCATCACCGCTATATAAACCCCCATCACAGTGGGGTCAAGTAAGCCATTTTTGACTCCACTTAGCCATTACGCTGCTCGGATCTAGTATTAACTTGATCGTCGGAGGGTCCTCAATGGCGTCAAACCACCAGGGGACTTCTTTGCAGGTACTTGGCGTCCAACTCCTCCAATCACCAAATTTCCTCAAAACCCATTATGACCCACACACAACAGGGGATCCCCTCCAGAAGCCGCCGGGAGATCGACGGAAGACAACATCTGAAGGAGATCTGAAAAGGACCTCCATCAGGAGTGGGCCGGTCGGCCACTGTAGCTCCTTTCTTGCATGCTCTGGGACACGTCATCCACCACGTGTCATGATCCGGGAGATCACCCATATCGAACATCATCTGCAAGAGATCAAACTTCGAATGTCTTGAGGTATTCAGGACTATGGCACTGAGACATTCCTGCATAATTCATGAAACTGAAGCAAAGCATTCATTTTGAGCCCATCATCAAAAAAGTTTTTGAGGATGGTACAAATTCTTGAGGATCATTTTAAAACGTGATAAGATAGTGCAGCATCTCGAGAGCCCCCTTCAAATTATCTCAGCTGTTGTGTCTGCCCTCTCTCCCTCTTTGGCCAGGCGGAACGTATAGCGTGAGGGGATGTGGAAGTGAGCCCGCGCGTTGGCAAGCTCGTCCTCATGCCTTATCCAACACAAAGCACCGGGGGCAGCATCTACCGCCTCCTCCGTGGGGGCTGCCCCCGCCACATGATCCCGGGAAGAGGGGCTAACCCCTTCCCCTCGGGAGGACTCCGGCTCACCTGAAGGGTTCCTAGAACCTACCCCAACGACATCTACCAACTCGATATGAGAAGACATCTAACCTTGGGAAGAATGATCCTCGGGGAATGAAAGTGGAAGGAAGAAGACGAGCGCCGAGCAACCGAGACTTGGAACGGGAAATACGAAGGAGTAGGGGCCCCGGAATGGGCCCCACCCCTATTTTATCTCCACAAGCGACTTCATCCAACGGTGCCTTTCATCTCCCTCCAAGACGCCTCCTCACATCTGACGGTCCCGATTGCTCCACTTGTCGCCCCCCACTGGACCGCACCCTTTCAGACGTCGCAGGTCTGCCCACGTCGCGTCAGCCAACCGACGCTCGACACGTGGGCCGTCACTTCAAAGGCAAGATACACGAATCGGCACACCCTCCTTAAATGCGGTGATCTCGCCCTGATTCGCTGGCAGAAAAGACAGCTCGTGACCCGGGGATGCGTCCCGACGAAATCTTAGGGGGGAGCTCACCTCGGGCGGCCCGGCGGTCCACTCCTGACCTGACCCGCTGGCTGGTCGGGACAAGAGTGTGGGGGATAATGATGATGCTCAACATTGGCGACGTCTAGGATCAGGACACGTGGCAGATGACATGTCCCATAACTCGGAAGAAAGGGCCCATAGAGGCCGACCAGGGCTCCCCTGTACCCGACCTGCAATCACAAGCTAGCCTTCCTCGGGGCTCCCTGCAGATTGGCCTCCTCGGCCCCTCAGCTCGTCCTGAGCTGCCACAAGTCTAAGTCTCCTCGGCCTTCTCGCTCGTCTCCGAGCTCCCCGGCCGAGGCCGTCTTCCTCGGTCCTCCGACCAGCTCCACCGCTCACAGGCGTAACCGCCGCTCCGCGAATCTCGCCATGCGCGGATTCTTCGCCAGCAACATCCCACGTTCCACGCCTCCGCGATCCCCATTAATGGGCGATTCCCTCTCTACGCGGGCGTGACGTCGGGAGCGTAACTGCTGGCGAGATTCTCGCGCCTGCTGCTGCGTGCCATCACCGCTATATAAACCCCCATCACAGTGGGGTCAAGTAAGCCATTTTTGACTCTTCTTAGCTATTACGCTGCTCGGATCTAGTACTAACTTGATCGTCGGAGGATCCTCGTTGGCGTCAAACCATCCGGGGACTTCTTTGCAGGTACTTGGCGTCCAACTCCTCCAATCACCAAATTTCCTCAAAACCCATTGTGACCCACACACAACAGGGGATCTCCTCCAGAATCCACCGGGAGATCGACGGAAAACAACATCTGAAGGCGATCTGAAAAGGACCTCCATCAGGAGTGGTCTGGTCGGCCACTATTGGTCCTTTCTTGCATGCTCTGGGACACGTCATCTACCACGTGTCATGATCCGGGAGATCACCGATATCAAGCATCATCAACAAGAGATCGAACTTCGAATGTCGTGAGGTATTCAGGACTATGGCACTGAGACATTCCTGCATAATTCATGGAAGTGAAGCAAAGCATTCATTTTGAGCCCATCATCAAAAAAGTTTTTGAGGATGGTACAAATTCTTGAGGATCATTTTAAAACGTGACAAGATAGTGCAGCAGCTAGAGAGCCCCCTTCAAATTATCTCCTCAGCAATACCATCCACTTTTCTCATCCAATAATATAAGAAGCTTCCCTCTTGTGAAGGATAGTGACACTCACCTGCACCTCAATTATAGAAAGTTTTCCATAAGTATCTTCGCGGCTAGCGATTATGTGGTTGACTGTAGCTAACTTAGCTATGGTCGGAAGTATGGTCCAAGAAAATGAAAAGTTGGAACTTGTGACGATTCGGGTTTATATATGTCTTCTTTTGTTCGAGCATGAGATTTGAAGATCCAATTTTGCGGATAACGATTTGATTGAGCATCTCAACTCAATGGTAGCTGATAAAAAATTTAAATTAAATAATAATCACCAGAAAAACAAAAAACCTCTTTTTGTCCTTTTTTATGAAAAGCAAAAAATACTTATAAATTATGCTGGGTATTCTTGAATGATTCTCCAAATCATTAACCACCGAACAATTTTCAGCAGAAAAACAGAAAAATTTCATGAATTATTTGCAAATGGTCATTATTCCAAAGTCATTGCCCAAAAGCATGTCTTAATGAATAATTGTAGATGACATCACTGGCGTGCTAGCGTTATTTATTAAAGTCGCTTTGATTTTATCTGCAATTATACGTAACCATCATTGTTTTATCAGTGGGTTATTTTAACCTGTGATATAAAGAAAAGGGCAAGTTTTACTGAACTCCGTCCATCTTGTTTTTGGAGATAACCCTATTGCATTGTATGAAATTATTAGTTTGATTAACTCGTGCAAGTCGCAGATGGACTGAATAACCCAAAAATGTCTTACAGATAGATTGAATAGATTCAAAATGAATGGAATATGATATTTTTTTTTAACAAAAATACCTTTCACTTTTTTAGGAAAAATATCCTTTAATGGGGCTTTATAGCATTGTTAAAGTATAATGGGGTTATCTCAAAAACCTCAAAAGATTGATGGGGTTTAATAAAATTTACCCTAAAAAATTCAAAAAAGGTCTCAAAGAATAGAAATAAACAAAATGAGATTTTGACACCAATCAAACTTAGCTCATTTGGCATAACTTTTCCTTCCAAAATGATACATCATCTAATTGGTTCTCAAAGGGGTGGCATCCAAAAACAATAAAGAAGCTTTGAACGCCACAAATTCACTAAACTACTAACACCAACTCGTTTTCTGATCTATATGTACAATATATTCGTTTCAGAATGACTAAGAACTATTCTCTCTCAAAAGAGCGGTTTATAAATTTGACGGATTCATTTTGTTATTATAAATTTGACCGTCGAGATAGAATTTACATTTTACAAACAGATAGGATTTTTTTATATTGTAAATTTGACGGATTCATAAGGGACGGGTTCTAGGAACCCGCCTCCTATACTGGGGTGGGGGTGGTTGGGAGGGGACGCAAACCGTCCTATTTATGTAATTTTAATTACAACCACCATATTTTAATAATTAATTATTTATAATGGCCTATTTCAAAAAAAAAAAAACCTCAAAAGAGCCCTTCATTGAAGTTCCTCCTATCTCATGAAGTTCCTCCTATCTCCCTTCCTGACTCGTTAATTTAGATTTTCAAATTTCAACTCTGAAGGTTTATCTCACTCTCTACTATTATAATGTCAAATAAAAGGGTATCAAGGTTCCAATTTTATACCATATAGAATTTTCTTTTATGTAAAAAGATTATTAAACCACCATATTAAATGTTAAAAAAAAAGACAAAAAGAAAAAAATACATTATAACTAAATTCTCCATGATAGCAACAAACTCCATCTTTTGTGGACAACTATCTTCATCTCTTAAGCTCATCGTATTATTTTAAAATTAATAAACTTTTACTAAATTATTTTGAAAACATCTCTCACGCATTCGAGCCTTCTGATTTTTACAGTGTGAACATTTACATTTTATTTTTTTATTTTCAAACTAGGTGCATGATACGTGCAAAATTACTAAGCCTTACAAATTCAATTTAATAGGGGTTCCTATCAATGAGCAAATGAGAATTAGGGCACTTCCTATGTGAACCTATGTATGAAACGCTAATATCGAAGTCCGCTTCACGATCATACTTGATTTTTTAAGCATTCACATCAACTGCTGACGCTATACATCCACAGCAAATGAATTTTAAAAAGAACAAACAAACAAAACGGAATATCATTGGATGACAACAATATTGAATGGAAAAATTGTTTCCTACATGCAAATGAATTTTAAAAAGAACAAACAAACAAAACGGATTATCATTGGAAACAGATGGCAACTAACAAAAAGGAAAATTTGTTTACCGGCCCAGTTTGAAAAGATGATTTATTTTTAAACCCATAAGTTTCCAAAATCGTGAAGAAACCCAAATATATACTTGACCATTATTCTAAACCCAAATCTTAATTTGTTTATGTATTTATATATGTATTGCCTATGATACTTTTTAAATATTTTTTAAGCTATTAGAACATGGATTTTTGAATTTCTCAAGATATTAGAACATGAGATTTTTGATTATGTCCTTGTAGTTTTCCACGACTTCTTTATTATCTTTTTTTATCATTACTTGCCCTAATTATTTTTTTTTAAATCTATCTTTTCTTATCATTACTTGCCCTAATTATATTTCTTAATCCATCTTTTTTATTTATGCTTTTCTTTATTATTACTTGTCCTAATTTCTGACTTTTTTTAATTTCTATTTTCCCTCCTTATTATTGATTATAACAATTGAGGAGATCAGGAGAATAGAACGGAAATAGGGAAATCGGAGGAATTGAATCAGAGATTATTGATTTAAAACAGGAGATACAGAAATTGAAAAACAGAGATGAAGGAAGAGATGAAGGAATTGGATCGAAGATTATTGATTTGAAATGGAAAATACAGAAATTGAAAAACCGAGATTAGTGAATTAGAGAAGTTGAATTAGAGAAGTTGTTTGGGAGATGAGAGATTTGAAATCGAATATGCATATTTTCGAAGACAAGATTAGGTATTGAAAACGAAGAATCGAGGAGGATGGGAGTAAAATGGGGAATGTGAGAGAAGTATCGAGGAGGAAGAAACAAACCATGATGGTCCTAGAAAATCATACATATAGTTTTAAGAAAATGGTTATGTATATTTGATTAAAAAGAAAAGGTAAACCTGGATTTTTTGCAAAAATATCCTTAGTATAATACACACAATCTATTTTGGATTTGAAACATCCGTATGTTGTAATGGGTTTGAAACATCCGTATATTATAAGTATTGGATTTTTTCATAATTTTGAAAATACGTGGATTTAAAATAAGTCTTCTCTCTAAACTGGTCTGGAAACAAATTTCCCTATTGAAATGGAATAAATCATGCAGAATTATCACCCACAGTAAGCATTCTTGTAAATTTAGATCGAAAGAGTCGAATTATTTGATGCCAACCATAAACACAGCTTCCACAAATATGCAACCTAAGCTAAAATCATCACCAGAACAAAACATCTACAGGTAACAGTTGCTTAAATTACATAAAACACAAAAATTTATAGTTACACTTGACTCTCAACATGATTGTGCAAAAAATCAAGCCTTAATTACCCTAAAGTACCATGACCTTTCATTGTTCAGATAATACCACTACCTCCGTGATCGTATGGCTGTCGCTAGCCTAAGTTATTCTTACATTACTATCTGAATGCTATTAAATAACATGTTTCTTCTATTGTCTTTGTCATGAGAACACACACAAAGACTAGTTTTGCCTTTATCTAGTTTCTATATCCCCCTCCCAACCCACCCAGGCACCCACCCCTGGCGGCAGAAACCTACCATTTTGTCTTGATTTAGTGGTGGATTGGAAGAGAGAAGAAACAAAGAATGGGGTGACATAACTAGGGTCAGAATGTAGAGAGCCAAAACTTACAGAAGCAGGATGGTGGGGATACAATAACTTTCGTCAATGCCATCGGTTATTTTTGGTCCATGGTTTTAATCTGTAATAAACAGAATGTAGTATATGTCTACAAGAAATGACTAAAAGTCATTGTATGTCCAATGTATTTTAGTCTAAAATATAAAAATAACAATCATATAGAAGAGCTGCAAATTAACAAAAGATGGATGGGTATGTGTATTCCTCCAGCGCTGTTAATGGGCATCTCCTGAATTAAATTATGGTTAATTGTGTGCATGTGCGCACACACCTCAACAGAACGGAAAAAAAAAGGAAACATGTGCGCATGCACACTCTTTTGCCCATATAGCACTCGAATCTAAATTCATTTCGAGAAGCCAACCAGGTAGCCGATTATTCAGCTAATATCATAAGTACTATAAGCAGTGCTAGGTTGTATCTTGATTTTCAGTTCCTTCCCAGACAGCTTGGTTTATGTAATTTAGATAGGTAGAGGCTAGCTTATGCAAGGGATTGAGGACATTTCAATGAAATAAAAGTCTCCATGAAAAACAAAAAATGAAGAAGAAAAAAAAAATAGGGTCAGAATGTTGGGGAGTGAAAACTTACAAGAGAACTAACATAAGCTAAGATTAAGCGACGAGTCGAATAAAAAGGGATAGTGGGCACAAGATAAAGTTTCATCGATGTTGTCGGTTATTTTAGGTCCATGGTATTTATCTATAATAATTAGAATGTAGTGTATATGTCCAAGAAATGGCTAAAGGTCATTGTATTTCCGTTGTATATTAGCCTAAAATCAAACATAAAAATAACAATCATATAAAAGAGAGCGTGCAAATTAACAAAGATAGATGAATCTTTGTGTTCCTCCAGCTTTGTTAAGGAACATATGCTAAATTTAATTAGGGTTAATTGTGTGCGCGAGCGCGCGCACACACAAATAAGGAAACACCCACGAGCGCGCTCTTTTTCCCATATAACATTCATACCAGTTGAGTGATTTATCAGTGCAAACGCGCGCGCTCTGGTTGTCTACCAAAACCTTAAGGAACACTCAAATGATCGTCTAATCTAACTCTAGAACCTGTTGGTGTTGTTTAGCGTAGGATTAGAATGTTTCTGGGTACAGCCAATGAGCAGAATTTGGCCTAATAAATTACTTTGTACAATTAATCCATTGACTTGATAACTACTAACAAATCCAACACATCTTTTTAAAATGAGAAGAAGCTTCAAGCTCCTACAGTTTACTCAAGCTCAAAATCGAAACTTTCACAGTGGATAATAACAATTCAATAGTAGAGCAACTAGCAAATTATTCAAATTTATTGAAGAAAAGGGAGCAAATTTTAATCGAAATTCACATACACTGAAACATGAAGATGAGTTTTGGGCAAACAAACAAGAAACAAACATACAAAGTAACAAGTGAAGAAGAAGAAGAAGAAGGTTTACTGTACGAGCACGAGCCGCCCAATTCCAAACTCCCCTCTCTCCTCCTCATCATCGTCGTCGTCATCCCCAGCTCCCTTGGGCACCATCACGATCAGCTCGCCGGCGACGTACTCGGCAGTGGCAAGCCTCGGCCTGGTCTCACTCGGCAAGCGGAACCTCCAGCGATCCAAGTCCATCTCCTCCTCGAGGTCGCCCCCGTCGTCTCTGATCACCACCTTCATCACCCCCGGGTAGATCTCGATCGCGTGGGCCCTCACCCCAGGCTCGAGCTCGTCGGTGGCGAACGCGAACCTGAGCCAAGTGGGGCCCTCCTCGACCGCCACGTCGGCGTCGGAGGGGAACGGGAGCTCGAGCACCTTGCTGAAGATGTGGGGGAGCCGCCGGAGCTTCTTCTGGCGGGAGATGAGGCTAGGGTTCGTGCTGCCGCGCTTCTTGGGAGCGGGATGCACCCTCATGGCTTCTAAACCCTAACCCTAGCTGAATTTTTTTTTTGGGGGGGAGGGGCGGGAATTCAAATAATCGACCCAGATTGAAGCTCTAGCGCATTAAAAATCGAGTCTTGGGGAAGAAAATCGATCGAATTGCAGGGAGCGCGATCAGAGAAAACCCTAACCCTAACCCAAAAATCCCAGTCGTTGTGAGATTGAATGGGTGTATTTTGGGAATAGCAGGGGGAGATTGGGGAGGCCGTCACGGGGATAACGCTTCGACGAAGGAAGCGAGGCTCGTCGAGTATTAAAGGACGGTGGACTGTACCTTCGCCCTTGGGTTTCGCGAAATTATCAGGATGCCACCGGGGTATCATATCAGGGATCCGATGGGCACGTGTTCGACGCGTCATGTGATGGATGACGATTTTATAATAAATAACGCTTATTTCCTTAATACCCTCAGCATATTTTGGCAATTTTTAACAAAACCATCGTTATAATATAAACTATCAAGAATCCACCATGGCTTAACGGTTTTGAATTTCAGAGTAAAAGACCATTTTGCTCTTATCATAAAACAAATAAATAATTATTAACCATAATAATATATTTATCAACTATTAATTTAATAAATTAATATATATATTTTTTGTTCCGGTGGCGAGGCCTCGGAAATGTGGCAGGGTGGTCAGGAGAGGCTCGGAGATGAGGCAAGGGAGCCCGGGAGATGGCCAAGAGATAGGGCAGGGGAGGCCGAGAGATGGACGGGATTTGGAGGGAGGGGCGGGCTAGGGCGGCGGCGGCAATGGTTGCGGCGGTGATTGAGCCGGAGGTGAAGATGATGGTGGTGATGATTTGTGGCGGTGCTTTAGACGGTGGTGATGATGATGGTGGTGGGGCAGGAGGGTGGAGAGGGGATGGGATCGGAGGCAGAAGAAGGGGCAAGAGGGAGCGACGGCTTGGGCAGGCAAGAGGTTGGATTAGGGAGGGGGAGGGTGTTCACAGGGGATATGGTGGTGGTTATGACATTGAAGAAGATGAGGAAGAAGAAGAAGGTGGTGGTAGCGGTGTGGATGATGATGATGTTGAAGATGGCGGCGGCTTGTTGAAGAAGAGAAGGAAGATGGTGATGCTATTGATGATGACGGTGGTGGTGGTAGCGAAGATGGTGGTGATGGTTTTTCTGTTGTTGACGATAGTGGTGATGATGGCGGCCGTAGTGGGTTGAAAAGGAAGAAGAAGAAGAAGGAGGTGGTGGTGCTGTTGATGTCGGCGGCGGACGTGTTGTTGTTAATGATGGCGGTAGTGGTGAGGTGCCACCGTTGCCGGTGGTGATGACCGGGAAGATGAGGAGGCGTTATTTATTTATTTATTTATTTATATGTTTTTATTTTTTAAAATTAGGGTTAAGATTAGAATATGGCTAATTTGGGGTTTTCAACGTGGCAACTTAAGTGACGCGGCAGTGACGTGTCACAGACGGTGCTGACGTGACACCATTAAGTTTGGTAGTTTCTTGATAATTTTAAAGTTACTGATGGTTTTATTAAAATAACCCAAATCTGCTCGGAATTTTTAAGTAAATAAGTCTATAGATAAAGTACAGGTAAAGTGACTTGATTTTGGACTACATGAAGAGACTCTATCATGCTTTCTGGTTCCCGCAGCTTTCGGTAGGTAAAGGCTGGGTTGTTTTAATTTCGAAACACAATTATTTTCATTTGTTTTTATTTTACTTTTTCTTCCTTTTTTAGAACATTATATACGACTTAGTACAGAAGACTTGTTATGTGTGGCCTTTTGTTCCTGTTTAGTAATGAGAAAGTAGGAAATTAAAATATAAAAAAAAGGTTTGTGCTTGAGATCTTAGAATTTAGTCCGTATCTCGAATAGAACTAATTTGGTTTTTATCATGAAGGTCTCCTTTAAAACTACGTAATTAAGTATATCAAATGCAGCATATTGTATATTAAAATACTGAAATACACTATGAAATAAGTGGGAATTCAATTTTATAAGCATATTGTATACTAAAATACTAAAATCCAGCAGTGAACACACTCTAATGAATCCAAAAACCCTTAATCTTACTTTACAAGCTCAATCAAGAGATTGCAAGATAATAGAAATGGCAAAGAACTCAATCTATCCCAAGCCAGTGCAAATATGACATGAAAAATGGCAAAATGAAAACTTTGTATTGAATCATGAACTTGAGATACAAACTAATGAGTTTAAGTGCCTATGCCTAAAACTTAAACTTGTAAGCTCAATGATGAAATTACAAGATCAAGAAAAAAGGCAACAACTCAAGATTGTTGGATATAGTGCCCTCAAGTTAATTATTGTGATTGCAAGGAGGCAATTATGATAATTGAACGAGAATCTATACAGGTATAAAAGTCTTACTCGAGATGATAGTATACTATATAGTTTATCTTCATCATTAACGAAGCCCGTAGGATTGTTGCTTGACAACCAGCATTATGATGGCGATTATATATGTGGGAGCTGGGTTGTCCATACGCACATCCTTAAATGTTCTTAGTCGTGGGAGTATTGAGTCTGGGCATCGATATTTCAGAGTAGTCTAGTGTATACGTTTCTAGACCCTGATGAGAGGCTGGCCAGTCTCATAAGCCATTGGTGTCGTGTCACCTAAGATAGTATGCAGGTGCTCACTGGAGGTGAGTACACCGGATGGACTCGCCGAGAACTTCTAGATGGGATTATATCTATCGTTAGATGGAAGATCTCAGGTGGCATGAGTACAGATTAGTCTTTTGACCTGAGATCGTCAGTCTCGTGTGAGTTCCTACTGTACTTTGATTATTACCCTACCACGGCTCAAAAGAGTCGTGCAAACAGATTTTAGTTGGGTACAGTCCCGAGCCACATGGAGGCAGTGACCGATTGTTAGGGATTCTTCACTCCTGATATTAAGAATCGATGTCGCGCTGTGTTCAGTTGGCTATCACTAGAAATCCGTGGCCACGGTGGATAAGATTTACTGATAGTTAATCAGTAGTATCTCTATTGGTGATGAGCTTGACTCAGACATGACTTATCGGGTTAGTAGGGGCCTGACGTTATCCAACCCTAAACCCGATATGCGATACTCTTTGACGAAGAGAACGGACTGTACGGAGATTGTCACATTCAGGCTCAGTAGGGTAAGGATATACTTAATTGTCGACCCCCCCTTTCGGCAAGTATTTAGGTAGCCGTTATGTACAGCTAGTACCGCTGACGTGCTTGTGGTTAAATCCATTACCAGCGTATTGTCGAGTCTTTAGAGTCCCACACAGAGGGTTTTCCCAGTTCAGACGATAGATGTAGGAGCCGTACGTTGGTATGTGCAAGGGTCCGATTAAATATGTGTATGGATTGCACGGATTTTAATCGGACGATATGGATTACATGGATTTTAATCGGACGACTGATAATACTAGCCGACTTAAGATTAAGCCGGATTATTAAATCCGATTATATATATATATATATATATATATATATATATATATATATATATATTAGTATTATTGTTCACTATTCATTTTCTCTCTTTAGTGCTATCCGTATTTTTATATGGATACACGTATATGTAGCGTTACGTATATCGGGTGAACTATTCCGTATTTATACGAGAATGCTTCTAGAAGAAGGACACATCATATTTGATTTTCTTTTTGGAAAATCAAATGGAAAGTAGGGTGGAGGATGAGGTGGTATGAGGCATGGTTGTGCATGTAGAAAGTATGGCTTTGGTTTTAATGTGTGCATTTATTGATGTATGGTTGCATTTATTGAACCATGGTTGTTAAAGCTAGTAACCATTCTTTTCTACTCAAGAGGTTGATTTTTTATTCCACACACTTTTGGGTGACGACTTTATGGTTGCAAGACTTAGCAACTTTTCTCACCTCTTATCCTTCTTCTTCTTCTTGCTCTTGTTGCGCCACGGCAGCGCCCCGGCCGTCTTACCGAGGCCAAAATGCGGAATCAAAAAATTTCCTTACTTGGAAACTGGCGCTACCACGGACAATGAAACCCGGATCGTTAACCATTAACCTATACTAGCTAACAAGAGATGGGAAGAGAAGTATACCGAGTGATCCGAGTCCTCCGGTCTTCTCGTCGTCGTCCCGATCTCCTGCGGAAACTCCGGTCGTCGCCTCCTCGCCGGAAGGGCACCACATCGCCTGTATCTTTTACAGGCTCCCACCTCAATACCGAGGCAACTCGGGCGCGAAGTTGGCTGGCCGACGCGTCCAAGATTTGCTGTAGAATGTATAGTGTAGAGGCTATGTCTCATTTGGGGTTTTGTTGCCATTTGAAGATGATGGAGAAAACTAGATAAGAAAAAATGGTGCTTGCATTTTTCCTAGCATGAAATGAGATCAAGAAAAATCCCACAAGCTCAAAATGTAACTCTCTCTTCTTCTTCTCTCAAGTGTGGCTTCTTTCATCTAGTGAGAAAATGGTGGAGGAAATCAAAAACATAAGCAAGAGGGAGGTGAGTGTAGGAAAAGGTGGAGGATGACCACATCCAAAGCAAACCTCACGTCATTAACCAAATCAATCTCTTCACATTAACCATCATAAACAATGCAAGTGATGTAAAGAGAATAAAATGATGATGGTCATATCATAATCCCACATATGCAAGAAACCCCCTCCCCAAATGTAATTTGCAAAACTGCAAATTACCCCCTCCATCGGAAAGTCCGGCCGGGAAAGAACAAAGGAAAACCGGCCGGAACGGAATGCAAACTGGCAACCTCAGAAAACTGATCCCGTAATAAATTACAGGAAAACCCCGATACTGTGCATACACACCCGCATCTGTATACCGACCGGATACAAATACAATGAGACAAAATCTACACTGTACTATACTAGGATCCGGCTTAAACCAAAGCCGGCTAGAAATATCCGTCCGATCCTGATCCGTGCAATACCGCACGTATCTGATCGAACCCTGCCATATAACCATACGGCCTCTAGTACAAACTGTCCGATCCTGATCCGTGCAACACCGCACGTATCTGATCGGACCCTTCCATATCTCCATACGGCCTCTACAGCGTTTCGCCCGAAACTTGAGTAACTGAATGTGTGATGGACTCTAAAGACTCGTCAATACTATGGCTGTGGATTTAACCACTAGC
This sequence comes from Agapanthus africanus, assembly GCA_030015575.1. Taxonomy (NCBI): domain Eukaryota; kingdom Viridiplantae; phylum Streptophyta; class Magnoliopsida; order Asparagales; family Amaryllidaceae; genus Agapanthus; species Agapanthus africanus. Next base: position 810,402,246 of record JASDDO010000019.1, on the reverse strand, counting down.
ACGTCAGAGGTATAAGCCAATACGTGACGGGCCACCAGCTATTGACCAAAAGGGACGTCGATGAGCGAACTCATCCTGACACCCTACAGAGCCTGTCAGTGACAATATCCGTACAGTCCGGTCCGTTCGTCTATGAGCATCGCATGGCGGGCCTAGGGGGTTGGTAAAAGTCAGACCCCCAAAAGCGGTACAAGTCGTGTCGGAGCGTAGCCCAGAACACCCTGAGATACTACTGGAATACCTACCAGTAAATCTCCTGCCTCGGCCGAGGGCTTTGTGTAATGGCTCTCCTAGACACAGCGCGACCTCACCCCCAATACCGGGAGAGACGAACCCCTGCAGATCCGCTCACTGCCTCCATGAGGCTCGGGACTGTACCCAACTAAAACCTGTTTGCACGACTCCTTTGAGCCGTGGTAGGGTAGTAATCAAAGCACAGTGGGAACTCACACGAGACAAATGACGATCTCAGGTCGATGAACTAACCTGTACACATGTCACCAGGGAACTGCCATCTGACATCTGGTATAAGACCAACTAGCAGGTTCCCGGCGAGTCCTGTCCGGTGTACTCATAACCCAATGAGCACCTGTATACATCTTAGGTGAACCAACTGACACCAGTGGCATGTGAGACCGGCCACCGCCCCTCGTCGGGGTCTCGACTGTATACACTAGTCTACTAATGGAGTACCGATGCCCTGTCTCGAAACTCCTACGACTAGGGACCTTTTAAGGATGTGCTTATAGACCGCCAGCTCTCACGTATATGATCGCCATCATACTGCTGGTAGTCAAGCAAGAATCCTAGGGGCTCTATCAACGTGTAATAGTGACATGTCAGGTCACCTAAAGCAGTACACGATGATAAAGATAAACCAGATAGCATACTATCATCTCGAGTAAGACTGTCCTACTGGGACAGGTCCTCCCTCAATCATTGCAATCACGTGCCTGTGATCCAACAATTGACTCTGAGGGCACTATCTCCAACAATCTCCCACTTGCACTCAAAGCTAATTATTGCGATGTCACATACTCACAGCCCGTGTGATACCGAACACCCAACTCCTCTACTAGTCAGTCTCATAAAGCTCGTTTATGAAACTATGGCATTCAAGGAATAGCCTCAGTGAGTGGATCCGCTGTGATGTTTCTTTTTATGTCTCTCTATATCTCAACTTCGCGGAGAAAGCCATCTCCCGAAATGAGCAAAACCTGTCTTGGAATGTCTGGATGTCTGATGGGACCTAGTTCATAAATGAACTCCAAATCCAAACTCCTTAGACTGTATCGTCAACTGAACTTAATCAGTATCCTGCGCCATGCCTCCCTCAGTATTGCCTTGGACCACCTGTCCAAAATACTGCCCCTCGTTAGAAGGAGAAAACTATAACTCTGACAGCCACTCTGCCATCCATGTCACTTTGGAAGCCTGGAATGATAACCGTCTCCTAAAAAGAGGCTGTCGTTATCACATCCCTAGAACATCAACTTATGTTCTAAAACTGCTTCCGACTGTTTCTCTAGGATTGGATTAATATCAACTTATTGCACCTACTGCAAGAACAACATCTGGTGTGGTACTTGACATCTCATGATTGACTCAATTGCCTAAGCAAGTGATCTGCCAATCATGAGTATCCCTCTCCCCTTTAGTCTGTAAGACACCTTTAGAGAGGGTGACTCCATCACCTGTAGGTACACTACCGTGCCAGGAGTCGTCCATTCTAAATACTCTTAGAATGCTGTCTAAGTACCCTGATTGGGAAACCACCCAAATCTAGATCTAAAACCATAGATCTAGTAACCAGAATGTCTGATACAATATCCAAGTCCTGTGTGAAGAAATCACTGTGTGACAACCAAAGTATAACCGATCGTAGTATAGGAATATCACTTCCTACTTTGTGTATGTCATCCAAATACCAGGACATCACACCCTACTACCTTCTTAACAGATCCATCCCCTATTCTGATGAAGTCAAACCTATGACTGTCACATCAGAAATAGATGATCTATCTCCGCTGTAACTGCTTTAGTCTATAAATAGACATAAGCCTGATGACCACCAATGCTTCCGCTGCTCCCACTGACTACGATAACCCTCTGCCAGAGTCATATAGACGTGCACTTCTAAAGCTAGTTTAGAACGACGCTATACTCATCCTCCTGCCGGGTCTCACAGTCTGGAACAACAACAATGGTAAGTCTGGGTAAACAAGAACCTCCCTGCCACCGTCCTTGAGCATACCGAAGTACCTCTCGAGTGCCTGAGGTTACCCACCATATCTGCGGAGTGGCTAATGGAATGTCAAATCAGATTGAATCTTTAGGTTCCTGTGAAATCTTCAGTAATCGTTTGTGGTTCTGGAATTACTTCCAGTTCTACCATACTCCCACTACTGTTTTCTGAAAAAAAACCATTTTTATTAAAACTGTGGCGAGTCAAGAACAATATCACTATTGATCTTCCATATGGTAGAAAGTCAACCCTCGTCATAGCCTGGGTCAACCCACAAACAGCCATTACAGAAACGTGCCTTGAGTTGCCCAGTGTCTGGTTTTAAGCATAAGCCGGACAACTCCCCGTACCTTAACAATGTTAAGATATGAACTGTTCTATATCCAATATAGAAACAGAGGCACTGATTTAATTGAACCAGATTCAAATCATGCAGCTGTCACCAGTGCATGTCAACTAAATGGAAAAAGGCCTATCAGCGTTACTCAACTTAGGAATGCTTCCAATTACGAGTAACCCGAAAGAGAAACTAGTTCTAATCATTACTATCAACTGAATGCCATTCACAAGTATCTACATCTTCGATCACCTTGAAGAATCCCGACACTTGCAATATCTGGTTCTCTACTTTATTCAAATACCTATAACTTCTCAAAATTCGGACCCTGTGTTTGCACGAAACACCTGTCTAAAAACTAGAGAAGTCATAAGTAAACCGAATATAGTACGAGGACCAACCCCTCTGTCCTGATGGACGCTGGACAACATACAATACTCTGTATAAGTCCCTTGATTCTGATAACTCATTCACTGTGTGTCGTAGGTTGAAAACTGTACTTATGGTTAAGAAGAATTACACCGCTGTTTAATGCTCCTTACCTAACTATCAACAGATATAGATAAATGTCGTAGACATAATTTCAAAAAGGTATATCTCACTCTATAAAATAGACGTACAGATATATCAATTTGAAATTGGTGCATAACAGCGGATATTCTAAACCAAATAATTGCCGTCCGGCAAACAACCCAGGTGATTTTCTCAAATATCACTGATTACAACGAATCCCGATATAATGAGGATGATCACTCAATTCCCAATAACTTACTCCCACTCATCATCTGTAAAACCATACAGATGTGAGAATCATACCTGGTAAATACATACCCTGGAGTAAGCGTCTAATCGAGAAATCAGTTTTCTATTAACAGTACACAGTGAAACTGAAACATTGAAATGTTTCGATAGGGTATCCTGGTATTCCTTAGTAATGCCTCTTCCATTATCCAGATTCACAACTGTAACCGTATAATTCTTTGCCACCTTTCCAAATCCCTTTTTATGTCTTTAGTCATTACCTTTTGTACACCCCTTTAGGCCAAATGGTTTTCTTCTTTCCCTACCGTTCGGCACCAGCCTATGGTTTGGAAGAAGACTATCCAAAAACCATAAAGGGTGTACTGTCCTAATCCTAGGAGCACTCGCAACGCGAGAGAAGGTGAAGATAAAAGACACCTGAATGTACTTTATTCCTATTTCTCCTGAACTAGGATCCATCCCCGAACTGGAACAAGTTCCTTTCGAGTTCGTATATAACCATACGATGGATTATCCAATAAACTGGGATCTTCGTAGTAATACGGAGTGTCCTGGAGAAATACAAAGGTGATTTAGGATTGGCGAAGAAATACTTGGTTTGTTCGTGAATAGTAGTCGCACTTTACTTTGCCCTCTTACTAATCCCTTGCTTTGTCTTTACTTAATACCTTCTGTACACCGTTTAGGCTAACTGGTTTTCTTCATTCCCTACCGGTCGGCACCAGCCTATGGTTTGGAAGAAGACTATCCAATTTGCGTAATAGGTGTACTACTCCTAAACCAAGGAGTACTCGCAACCTGAGAGAAGGTGAAAAGAAAAGACAACTGAATAGTCCTATCCGTTTTCTCCAGAACCAGAAACCATCCTCGAAGTCCTTCGAGTTCGTATATAACCATACGATGGTTTTGTCCAATGGAAGTGGACGTTCGTAATAATACGGGGTGTCCCGGAGAAAAGGGTAAAAGCAGGAGTGGCAAAGAGGTTTGGAACTCTGACAATCCAAAAGCCAGTATTAAAGAAGGTTCGGTCAACTTGGTCACTGAGTTATAGTCCAGGGTCGGGTCAATGGTCGCTGCCAAAGAGAGAGAGAAAAGAAACACTCAGCGTGCACTTTATCCTAGATCAGAATGGTTATCACTTTATCTAATCAGGAAACCTCCCACTGTAACCTCAAATTCTTCTCCAAACCTGAAAGAAGAATTAGTCGGGATCACCCGAGTAAACCAACTCATCAGTGGGAATCGGGATCCAACTATCATCGCATGACAACGTGACGGAATCCACTCACGTCACCACACTCCAGAAGGTATGCGCATGCCTGGTAAGTTTCAGTTTCTTTTGAAACTCCCGATGTGATTTTTACCCCTAGGACCCAAGTGACCTTGACTGAGCCAACATATTAAAGGATCCTAGTCAAGTTCAACCCGTCATTATCTTGATTGCATTAGACCCACCCGCACGAATCCTTGACTGAGCCAAAATGACCGCACGACTGTCCTAACCAATCTCATATCCATGCAACAGAAAAGCACTACATAGCTACCGAACACTACGCCTCGGCTAAGCACGACATACGCAGCACGAATACTAAGTAATACTAATCTGAAATGACGGAGGGCTACGACTGGTTTTTGGTGAAAAACCTTTAACGTAATGAACTTGATATCGTTGAAGGAACTGCATAGCCTTTTTATAAAATATAGTGACGAAAACCTTTACTAAAGAGGTCACTCCCGGTGAAGGGATCTCGGCTCTTTCCCCGTAGAATGAGGTGCAGGATATTCCAACTGAATATCACGATGCAAAGCAAAAGTAATCGGCTATAGTGAAGTTATTGCCCTGACGCAAACTTTTGTCCAAGGGGTCACTCCCGGTGAAGGGATCTCGGCCCTTGCCTCGTCGACTGAGGAGCAGGATATTCCAAATGAATACCACGATGCAAAACAAAAGTGAACGTCCTTGCAATAACAGCTTTTTAAAAAGTGTTCCAACAACATCAGAATAGGTTTGTTTTTAACTTGCATTGATCCGAATCAACGCAGTCCCATCAATTGATCACACCACAAAGAACGAAAATATACTGATGTACGTATATGCCATCCGCATTCGCCACTGGGTCCCGTCATTACCCGTTAGGTTAGCTAACTAACGACAGAGTGGGGACTGGACTAGCGCGGATGCAAAACATATACAACATCTACTAATATATATACCAATATATTATATTCGCTCAAGGCGTGATAAAATGCAACATCACAGAAACATACAGCATCACAGAACAATACAGATATCTGGAAGCCCCGGGTTTCACAGAGCCGTTGCTGAAACCCGACATTCCCCTGGTCGTGTGGATAGCCTGTGCAATGAAATCCTAGACCCCTACGGACGCGGCAAGTCACCCGCCAAAACCTGAAGCGAGGCAGCCCCCTTCAGCACCGTGAATGGACCACCCAGCACTTCACGGAATCCGGTAACTTGGGCACCCCTCCTGGGTCAACCTGTACCCCCTACGAGTGCGGCGAATAGCCCGCCAATCCTAGAGTGAAGCCCCCTCCGTCTCAATGCCATGAGATGCGTGCCCGTTGCCCTCTAGAACCCGGCTATCCGTGCACCCCTCCGCGGGGTAATCCTAGTACAGAAAGTAAAATATACATACACCGGGTACATCGACCGCAACCAGGTCGTGCCCCAAAAGAATAATACAAACAGGCAGTGACGGCAGTCCACTTGTCGGATGCTCGCCCTGCAATATCAAATGTACATAATACAACAAAACTGTACTAACATTGCATCCAGGCTATCCCCCACGACCGATCCGCAACATCACAGCAATACATAGAACATCAATGTGAAAGTCACGTTCGCAAATCCTTCTAACCGGGCTATAGCAGTTAGACAGGATTTACCGATCAAGTGACATTCACGGTCGCAGATATAATGTAAATACTATGAACCAATGTGTTTAAAATATCCGATCGATCAAAATTTAATAAGTGGGCCCCCAAGTACTACTGTAGCACATCAAGAAATTCTGGGCCCAAAATTAATGTTCCAAAACCCCTAAAATCAGCCCAGAAAGCAACTGAAGAAAAATGACATAGTGATCTATTCATAGTGCGGCGGAACCGCGGCCCAAAGGGGGGTTTGGCCGCGGTTCCGCGCTCCCACTATGGAATCACTCTGTCGAATTTCTACAGTAGCCTTATATTTTCCAGTACATCACTTTTCTGCAACCTGAAAAATTTTTTGAGCAAGAAAAAATTCAACAGAAAACTGATGTAAAGAAAACGCGGTTTTTTGGAATTTTGGTCGATCGGAAATGTAAAACACATTAGACAAAGCTAGAAAAGGTTAATGGCGTGGCTCTGATACCATGTTGCGCCACGGCAGCGCCCCGGCCGTCTTACCGAGGCCAAAATGCGGAATCAAAAAATTTCCTTACTTGGAAACTGGCGCTACCACGGACAATGAAACCCGGATCGTTAACCATTAACCTATACTAGCTAACAAGAGATGGGAAGAGAAGTATACCGAGTGATCCGAGTCCTCCGGTCTTCTCGTCGTCGTCCCGATCTCCTGCGGAAACTCCGGTCGTCGCCTCCTCGCCGGAAGGGCACCACATCGCCTGTATCTTTTACGGGCTCCCACCTCAATACCGAGGCAACTCGGGCGCGAAGTTGGCTGGCCGACGCGTCCAAGATTTGCTATAGAATGTGTAGTGTAGAGGCTATGTCTCATTTGGGGTTTTGTTGCCATTTGAAGATGATGGAGGAAACTAGATAAGAAAAAATGGTGCTTGCATTTTTCCTAGCATGAAATGAGATCAAGAAAAATCCCACAAGCTCAAAATGTAACTCTCTCTTCTTCTTCTCTCAAGTGTGGCTTCTTTCATCTAGTGAGAAAATGGTGGAGGAAATCAAAAACATAAGCAAGAGGGAGGTGAGTGTAGGAAAAGGTGGAGGGTGACCACATCCAAAGCAAACCTCACATCATTAACCAAATCAATCTCTTCACATTAACCATCATAAACAATGCAAGTGATGTAAAGAGAATAAAATGATGATGGTCATATCATAATCCCACATATGCAAGAAACCCCCTCCCCAAATGTAATTTGCAAAACTGCAAATTACCCCCTCCATCGGAAAGTCCGGCCGGGAAAGAACAAAGGAAAACCGGCCGGAACGGAATGCAAACTGGCAACCTCAGAAAACTGATCCCGTAATAAATTACAGGAAAACCCCGATACTATGCATACACACCCGCATCTGTATACCGACCGGATACAAATGCAATGAGACAAAATCTACACTGTACTATACTAGGATCCGGCTTAAATCAAAGCCGGCTAGAAATATCCGTCCGATCCTGATCCGTGCAATACCGCACGTATCTGATCGAACCCTGCCATATAACCATACGGCCTCTAGTACAAACTGTCCGATCCTAATCCGTGCAATACCGCACGTATCTGATCGGACCCTGCCATATCTCCATACGGCCTCTACAGCGTTTCGCCCGAAACTTGAGTAACTGAATGTGTGGTGGACTCTAAAGACTCGTCAATTCTATGGCTGTGGATTTAACCACTAGCACGTCAGAGGTATAAACCAATACGTGACGGGCCACCAGCTATTGACCAAAAGGGACGTCGATGAGCGAACTCATCCTGACACCCTACAGAGCCTGTCAGTGACAATATCCGTACAGTCCGGTCCGTTCGTCTATGAGCATCGCATGGCGGGCCTAGGGGGTTGGTAAAAGTCAGACCCCCAAAAGCGGTACAAGTCGTGTCGGAGCGTATCCCAGAACACCCTGAGATACTACTGGAATACCTACCAGTAAATCTCCTGCCTCGGCCGAGGGCTTTGTGTAATGGCTCTCCTAGACACAGCGCGACCTCACCCCCAATACCGGGAGAGACGAACCCCTGCAGATCCGCTCACTGCCTCCATGAGGCTCGGGACTGTACCCAACTAAAACCTGTTTGCACGACTCCTTTGAGCCGTGGTAGGGTAGTAATCAAAGCACAGTGGGAACTCACACGAGACAAATGATGATCTCAGGTCGATGAACTAACCTGTACACATGTCACCAGGGAACTGCCATCTGACATCCGGTATAAGACCAACTAGCAGGTTCCCGGCGAGTCCTGTCCGGTGTACTCATAACCCAATGAGCACCTGTATACATCTTAGGTGAACCAACTGACACCAGTGGCATGTGAGACCGGCCACCGCCCCTCGTCGGGGTCTCGACTGTATACACTAGTCTACTAATGGAGTATCGATGCCCTGTCTCGAAACTCCTACGACTAGGGACCTTTTAAGGATGTGCTTATAGACCGCCAGCTCTCACGTATATGATCCCCATCATACTGCTGGTAGTCAAGCAAGAATCTTAGGGGCTCTATCAACGTGTAATAGTGACATGTCAGGTCACCTAAAGCAGTACACGATGATAAAGATAAACCAGATAGCATACTATCATCTCGAGTAAGACTGTCCTACTGGGACAGGTCCTCCCTCAATCATTGCAATCACGTGCCTGTGATCCAATAATTGACTCTGAGGGCACTATCTCCAACAGCTCTCATGAGCATGGTTTTTAGAGAGAAAGATTAGCGAAAAATGCTTACATCACCCACAATCCATCCTTATCAAGTTTAGATCGTCGGTCGGAATCTCTTCCGGTTTCCCTCGGGTGGATCTTCTTTGGCGATAGTGGTCGCCTTTCAAGCGCGTTTCCGTCTTTTACGAGCTTGGAGGGGTCTTCCACAATTAGGTGGACACGCGTCGAAAGTTGTATTTTCATACCCTTGCGTGTTTAGCTTTCTATTTTTAGTTGTTTGGATTGAATCTTAGGGCATGCGTGTTTGGTGCTTGCATAAAGGTTTTGTTTTCGCTTCCGCCTTGGCCGCAGCCACTGCGGCGCGAGCACCGAGCACCGAACACCAATATGGTATCAGAGCCACCCAAACACCTTAAACTAGTAGTAGAGGATGCTTTAGTTTCAAAATCGAAAAACTCCGATTTTCAAAACCCGGTTTCTGTTCAAAAAAGTTTTGGTCTCTGAATTTTTTTTAAACAAGTGCAGAGTCTTACTCTTGATATGATATAGACACACAATGAAAATGAGGAAAAACAACCAAGAAAAACTGCCAGTTTTCTTGATTTTCCTGCTATTGGCGGTTTTCCTATAGCCTATGGTCCTCATTTTCATCCTATGTCTTGGGTTTTAAAAATTGGTATTTTTGGTCTTGTTTGATTTGCCACAGATTTTACTTAGTGTTATTGTAACGACTCTGCGGGGTGTGACGGGTATCTTTGCTTTGGGGCAACTCGGGAGTTTTAGAACTTGAAACTTTTGCATCGTTGATATCTGTGATTTGGTATACGTGTTGGTGAACGTCGTCTAATTGCTATATGTTCATTTATATATATATATATATATATATATATATATATGGTTATGGTTCAGTCGGATTGTAGTGTTGAATAGTCCTAGTGCAATGGTAGTTGTACAGTTTAGATTTGTATGTATGTTCATTATTGCGGGGGCAAGCGTCCAACTTATGGACTGTCGTTTCTGCCAGTCTGTATATTTTTTCATTGGGGCACGGCCGGGTTGAGGTCGATGTCACCATTGTATATATATTTTCTTTTCTATACTAGAATTACCCCGCGAAGGAGTGCTCAAATAGCCGGGTTCCAGAGGGCAACGAGCCCGCATCTCATGGCGTTGAGACCGGGGGCCTTACTCTAGAATTTGCGGGCTATTCACCGCACTCATAGGAGGTATAGGTTGACCCACGGAGGGGTGCTCAAGTTACCAGATTTCGTGAAGTGCTGGGTGACCCATTCATTTCGTTGATTGGGGTTGCCTCACTTCCGGGATTGGCGGGTAACTTTCCACACTTGTAGGGGTCTAGATTCTTCATTGCACAGGCTATCCACATGACCGGGGAATGCCGGGTTTCATTTGCGGTTCAAATGAAATACGGGGCTCTTAGTTTATCCGTTGTTTCATATTGTTGTTCGTATGCCTGTGATGATTTTTATCTATCTGTGATAACTATTATCTGCATGCGATGTTGATATATATATATTTGTAGATGCTTTTATATGTTTTGCATCCGCGCTAGTCCTGCCCCCGCTCTGCCGTTAGTTAAGTAACATAACGGTGCATGACGGGGCCCCGTGGCGAATGCGGATGGCATATAAAAGCATGCTATTTTGGTTGTTTCTTTTGTGGTTTGGAAACTTAAAATGATGGGAACGCATTATCTGTATAATGCAAGGAAAATAAATCTAAATGATATTGTTGAAACCAATTTTTAAAACTAGTCGGTTTTCTTCAAAACTCATAGTCGTATTCTTTTACTTTGCATAGAGATATTCAGTTAAGAATATCCCGCAACTCATTCTATAAGGGAAGAGCCTTGATCCCTTCACTGACTGCTCACTCTTAAGCAAAGGTTTATGTTACTAGTTTTAAAAAGCGGAGTTTAAACCACTCCATTTCAAAGCCACTCGATTTCCTTCAACGATATCAAGTTCATTACATTAAAGGGTTTTCGCCAGAAAACAGCCGTAGCCCTCCGTCATTTCAGATTAGTATTGCTTAGTATTCGTGCTACATTTTTCGTTGCTATTCGCCGAGGCGTAGTGTGCGGTAGCTCTGTAATACTTTTGTGTTATATGGATATGCGATTGATCGGGACAGTCACACTACTTTGTTGGAAAGCGTCAAGGGCTAGTGTGGCTGGGTTCGATGCAATCAAGATGTTGGATTGAACTTAACCAGGACCCTTGATTTGTTGGCAAGCGTCAAGGTCCTTAGGTCCTAGGGGAAAAAACCATATCAGGAGTTTCAAACATACGGTAAATTTGCCACGCATGCACATACCTTCTGAAGTGTGGTGACTTGAGTGGATTTCGTCAGATTGTCACACGATGATAGTTGGGTCCCGATTCCCACTGATGAGTTTGCATTACTTCTCGAGAGATTTTTCACATCACAATTAGCTAACCTATTAGGTGTCTAGAAAGTGTTAACGAGATTATGCCTCTCTGGAAATAGGGTTAGTAATTGGGTCCGTGCGAAAGCATGGGGGACCTCCCTCGGAGTACCAACACTGGCTTGGCTGAACGGTTAGCGAACTTGTAAAGTATATATGATCCCGACTAGTTCTCCTTTTAGGGTTTAAAGGAGAATTCAAGGAAGCAGTGGGAGCCATCCTGATTAGATAAACTGATAACCAATCTAATCTTGATAGAGTGCACACTGAGTGTTTCTTTTCTCTCTCTCTGGTACAACGACCCATGACTTACCTTAAAAACTCATGAACCAAGTTGACAGAACCTTTTTATAGACTTTGGCTTTGGATTGTCATGATTCACGACAAAGTCGCACATATCCATGCCACTCCTACTTTTCTCTTAGCATTTCTTTAGAACATTTCCATATTGCTTAGAACGACCATTGGATAGTTACATACGAACTCGAAGAAATTACTTCAGTGGAGGATGGCCACATGTTTTGAAGAAATTGAATAAGATTATCCAGTTGTCTCTTACCTTTACCTTCTCTCAAGTTGCGAAAGCTCCTTATATTAGGAGAGTACACCTATTATACTTATTGGATAGTCTTTTTCCAAACCTTAGGCTGGTGCTGAAAGGTAGGGAAGAAAGAAAAACAATTAGCCTAAGTGCGGTGTGCAGAAGGTAAAATGTAGAGACATATGAAGGTATTAAAGTGAGGGCAAAGAAAATTGCGACCACTGTCATGAATCTGGATAATGGAAAAGGCATTACTAGGAATACTTGGCCGCTCCCTTGAAACATTTATGTGTCAGATTATTTGTGTACTTGTTACAGAGAACTGTTTTCCCAATTAAATCTGACTCCAGGGTGTGTATTTACTGGATTTGGATGTCACATTTGTACGGTATTACAGATGATGAGTAGGAGTAGAATATTGGGAAATGGGCGATTTGATTCTCAATATCGGAATTCATTGCAATTGGTGGTATTGGATTAAATCGCCTGGTTTTACCTAACGACAAATATTTGGTTTCGAATAACCGGTGTTATACACCAAATTTTAAGATGAAATATTTATATCTTTATTTTATAAAGTGAGATACATATTTTGAAAATTGTGTTATAAACATTTACCTTTACCAGTTGAGGATAAGATAAGATGCATTGAATAACGGTGTAAGACATTCTTAACCAAGATACATTTTTCAACCTACAATACACGGAATTTGAGTTAGTATACTCTTGGGACTTATACATGAAATTGTATGTTGTTCAGTGTCCTTCAGGACAAGGGGTTGGTACTCTTATTTCATTCAGGTTTACCTATGAGTTCTCTGGTTTTAGACACGCATTCGTTGTAATGCAAGGTCTAAAGATTTCGAGAAGTTTATAGGTATAAGAAAAAAGTAGAGAACCATACGTTGGAAGTATCAGGATTCTTCGAGGTGATCGAAGATGTAGATACTTATGCTAGGTATTCCATCATAATATTGAGAACCTGATTCTCTCCCAGGTTGTTCATCCGTGGATGCGCTCCATGATGAGCAATGTTGTGTTGGCCTTTTTCCATTAGGTGATGTGCATTGGAAACAGCTGCATGACATTTGAATCTGGTTCCATCTAAATTAGTGCCTTGATTCAATTTGGACATAGAATGGTTGCATATCTTGAGGTTGTTGAGATATGGAGTTATCTGGTTTCTGTTTAAAAGGAGAATCCGGACAAACTCAAGGCATACTTCGGTAATGACAGTTTATGGATTATCCCAAGCATTCGCTAGGATTTTGTTTCTACTATTTTCAAGATCAATTGTTACATTATTCTTGACTCGCCACCTTTTTATAAAAAGAATCTTTTTGCAAAAAAACTAGTTGGAGGATGGTAGAATTGGAAGTGATTCCAGAACCATAAACGATTACCGAAAATTTAGTTGAATCTAAGCATTCAATTGGACTTGACAAACTATTAGCCACTCCGCAGATTAAGTAGGTGACCTCAGCCATCCGATAGGTACTTCGGTTTAATCTTAGACGGTGACAGGGAGGTCAGCATCATGGTGATGATGGTCATACTAGTTATCAGCAGGTCATAGGAAGTGGTAACTTTCAGGTGACCAGATACTTCATATCTAAGATGGACTCCATGCACTTCAGCAAATTATGGATTTTAGACTTTGTTGGGTGCTCCTGAAGGGGTAAAACCAATTATGAGCAAGTAGATCTTACGAGATCTGTGCAGATGAAAATGTACTAACCTAATAAGGCTAGATTTCTTGTAAAGAGTTTTCATCAAATGCCCGTTGTGGATTGTGATGAGATTTTTACTTAAGTATCTATGCTGAAGCCCATACGGATATGACTTGACACTGCTATTCGCCCTATTGGTTATCGATAGGTCATAGGAAGTAGTAACTTGCAGGTGACCAGATATTTCATATCCAAAATAGACTCCACACACTTTAGCAAATTATGAATTTTGGACTTTTCTGGGTGCTCCTGAATGGGTAAAACCCATTAAGAACAAAAAGATCTTTCGAGATCTGTACAGGTGGAAAGGTACTAACCTAATAAAGCTAGATTTGTTGTAAATAGTTTTCATCAAATACCCGTTGTGGATTGTGATGAGACTTTTACTTCAGTGCCTACGCTGAAATCCATATGGATATGACTTGGCGCTGATACTGTTCTTGGCTATGATATCTGGTGGATGGATAAATATAACGTCTTTCTAAATGGGAATTTGGAAGTGTACACATATATGAATCTGCCAAAAGGTTATAGTAGTTAGTGGGAGCAACAGAAGGTGAGCAAGTTGCTTATATCTATACGTAGACAAAAATATGGACAATGGAGACGGATCGTCTGTTTTGATGTGACAGTCAAGGTGATCGACTTCATCAAAACAATAGATGAACCTAGTAAGAAGGATGTAGGGAGTACTGTCCTGAGATTCGGATGACATACTCCAAATAGAAAGTGGTGTTCCTATACTACAATCGGTCAAATTTTGGTTGTCACACAGTATTTTCTCCACGTTGGATATGAATAATATATCAGGAATTCTGATGACTAGATCTAGATTTGGGAAGTTTCCCGAATCGGGTACTTAGACAACATTCTAAAAGTGTCTTAGAATGGACGAACCCTGGCGTGGTGGAGTACCCACAAGTGATGGAGTTGCCCTCTTTAAAGAGATGTCTTCTAGACTGATGAGGAGAGGGACTGGCATGAATGCCATATCATTTGTTTAGGCAATTGAGTCAATCATGCAATGTCTTGTACAAAACCAGATAGATAATGTATCAGGTATTCTGATTTTAAATCTAGATTTGGAAGTTTCCCAATCGGGTCAATCATGCAATGTTTAAAAGTGGCGCTGCAACAAATACGGGTTAGTTCATTTGGCATTTGGCAATGTGCTTAAAAAATCCTGCAAAGATAGAGTAGTGGACGCGTCGGATGTGAGAAGAAGGTGTTTTAAAGAATGCGTACCGATGGATTTTTAGGTTAAGAAACCCCCGTTTGACTTGAATCCGTTTGGCTTGAAAGGTTCGCTTGCTGTAGGGATTCTCTAGCACCTTCCTATATTTTGGGTTGCATCACACATGCCATATTAAAATTTTAGGGGGTGCTAAACAATACCAACCATGAATCGAACTAGAAAAATAGGGTAACAACATATAGTATCTCATACTAAGTAGTGTCTAACACTAAGTGGGGGAGAAATACAACCTTTGTAGACCTCCTCCTTGACTCCTTGGATCGAGTAGGGTTTGAACCGGTTCGCTTGAATCCTTCCAAGTCCACGATGATCCACCACGAAGTCCCTTTGCTCAAGCTCCTAGCTTCACTTGATCTATAAAGAAGTGGAGCAAACAACCTACACTAATGGGCTAGAGTAGCATAAATTGGTGATGTGGATTTGGATCTCACTTAAAAACCTTTTCTTTTTAATTTCTTCTCTCACTTTTGAAACCCTAGAGAGCTTGAAGAAGAGAGAGGAAGAAGATGATGGCTCAACTTGACTCAAGAGAAAATACTGCTAACATAACCCCAAATGAATGAGAGTAATGCCATGCTAAACTATGGTCACAAAATATCTAGATATTTTGTGACTTGAGGTTAAGCAAAACCATGGGCTACAAAATTATGGGCAAATGAAACCATTGACTTTGGTCAACTCAAAAGAGTTGAATAGTTAACCATGATTTTGTTGCCATTTTGCTTTTCTTAAATAAAAAAATATATATAAATATGTTACCATGTGAGTCTTGCATTGCCACCACCAATGTATCATCAACCATGACACATGTATGCTTGCATGTGTGCATCCATATCAACATATACATACACTCATGCATGCATCATAAAGAAATAGGTTTTAATAAATGAGCTAATGAACTTAATATTAAATCAACACTTGATCTAATAACCCGGTCATATCACATACGACCTGTCCAATAGTAAACGCCCGATTAAAATACGGTATCTAATACTCGCATTTAATCGAGCTCCCGCGCATATCCCATATGCATCCCGCATCGTTTCTCCTGAGCTAGGAGACCCCTTTGTGGGACCTTAAGACTCGTCAATACGCTAGCAGTAGGCAGTGATCACATCACATGCCCACAAACCGTCAGTGGCATAAGCTGTACGTAACGGCTCCCAGGTATTGAGCGATCAGAAGAAACACAAGCGAACCTGCTAAAACTCCTGTCGAGCCAACTGGTAACACTTACCGTACAGTCCGGTCTCTTCGTCAATAGTGCTGCATATCAAGTCTAAGGGTGGTATCGTCAACCCCATTAACCCAATAAGTTATGCCGATATATGGCTCATAACAGATCGAGAAACTACTGATAACACTTATCAGTAAATCTCAGCAGCCCTGGCCAGGGACTTCCTGTTATAGCAAATCATACATAGCGCAACAACCCCCAATACCGGGAGAGACGAAACCCCTCCTATCGCTCATTGCCTCCATATGCCTCGGGACTATATCCAAAATTCACCTGTTTGCACGACTCAATAGAGCCATGGTAGGGTGGAGATCAAAGTACAGTGGGAGGATACACAAGACTCTATGACGATCTTGGGTCTACAGACTAACCTATACCAGTGTCACCTGAGAACTGCTATCCGACGATAGATATAATACCACAAAGAAGTTCTCGGTGAGTCCGTTCAGTGTACCCAGTCTCACTGAGCATCCGTATACGGTCTTGGTGTCACCACACCAATAGATATGGGATCATCCATCGCCTATAATATGGGACAAGTAATGTATACGCTAGTCTACTCTGGTGATATCGATGCCCCATCTCGATACACCCACGACTAGGAACATTTCAAGGATATGCTCATAAACTACACATGTCCCACTAGTATGATCCGCATCATAATCTCAGTAGTCAAGCATATCCTAAGGGCTATATCAACATGTACCAAATGATTGAAAGCATGATCAAATGAACATGTCAAGATAAAGTGCAACCAGATAGCACACTATCATGTCGAGCAAGAATGTCCCCTGAACACACACACACACACATACATACCGGTACATACACTATCATATAATGGCCTCTAGGGCATACATATATCCAATAATCTCCCACTTGCACTAAGGCCAATTATTGGTGTATCTCATACCCAACATCTCAAAAAGTCACTCATGCTGCGGCAGAGGGAGGGCCTTGGTGAGTGGATCCGTGGTGTTATCTTTTGTATCTACTCTCCGAATCTCGATCTCGCGGTGATCAACTATCTCCCGGATTAGATGATATCGCCTAAGGATGTATCTGGATTGCTGATGGGACCTGGGCTCTTTGGCTAACGCTATAGCCCCATTATTATCACAATAAAAAGGTATTGGATCAATAATGGTCGGAACTACTCCTAGCTCCGAGATGAACTTCCTCATCCAGACGGCTTCCTTGGTAGCATCATTTGCAACAATATACTCAGCTTCCATCGTTGAGTCTGCAACGGTATCCTGTTTGGAACTCTTCCAACACACCGTCCATCCATTGAGGGTAAAGACAAACTCTGAGATAGATTTGCTGTCATCCTTATCACTTTGGAAGCTCGAATCGGTAAAGGCCTCCATTTGGAGATCTCCGTTACCATACACCAAGAACATTTCTTTAGTCCTTCGCAAGTACTTAAGAATGTTCTTCACTGCTGTCCAGTGATTCTCCCCTGGGTTGGATTGATACCTGCTTACTACACCTAATGCATAAGCTACATCAGGGCATGTACATAACATCGCATATATTATAGATCTTACAGCAGAAGCGTAGAGTCTAATGCTCATGCGGGCTCTCTCTTCATCAGTCTTTGGGCAAAAGTCCTTGGAGAGAGTGACTCCATGACTAGCGGGTAAGGAACCCCGCTTGGAGTCTTCCATACTAAACCTCTTTAGGATGGTGTTAATGTACCTGGTTTGGGACAATCCCAACAACTTTTTAGATCTATCCCTATAGATCTTCATGCCCAATATGTACGAGGAATCACCCAGGTCCTTCATGGAGAACCTTTGTGATAAGAACAGTTTGACCGATTATAGCATAGAAACATCATTTCCTATCAGAAGAATGTCATCCACGTACAATACGAGAAATATGACAGTACTTCCTGCAATTTTCTTATAAACACAAGGTTCATCTGGATTTTTGACGAAATCAAACTCTTTGATAACATCATCAAAACAGATGTTCTAACTCCGTGATGCCTGCTTTAATCCATAAATGGATTTAAACAACCTACATGCTTTCCTGCTGCTCCCACTATCAATGAAGCCCTCTGGCTGATCCATATAAACACATTCTTCTAAATCACCATTTAGAAAAGCAGTTTTAACGTCCATCTGCCATATTTCATAGTCGTAGTGAGCAGCAATAACAAGTAGGATCTGAATGGATTTAAGTATGGCTACAGGAGAAAAAGGTTTCGTCATAGTCCAGTCCTGGTCTTTGTAGGGTTACTTGGCACTCTAATAAGGTTCTATAAGGCATTAACCATGCCCGATTAAAATTTTAGCCGTGCCGAATAACCCTAAACAAGATCTTTGCTAGATAATTAGGGTAACACATGCTAGTAAATAACATTTACATCTAAGTGAATACGACATACAACCTTTGTAGATCGGTCGTTCACTTCTTATTCTCCTTGTAGTAGTCCCTTCGCTGCAATCATCATGCTCCCGGACTCTCGGACGGCTCCATGAGAAGATAGCAACGGTATTGCTTGAAGTCTTCGAGGCCAAAGATGATCTACGTCGAGGGAATACGAACTCAAGCTTCTACTTCACTAACTAGAGAATTAGTGAAGCAAACACCCTAAGCTAAAGTGATAGTCTAGTAGAGGATGATGAAATAGGAAATGGGTACACTTTAGAATTTCTTTTCTCACAATGTTTCTCTCTTTTTATCAAACCCTAGCAAGAATTTAAAGGAGGAAGAAGATGAGCTCAAAAATGAGAATGAAAACTAACTAAGAGAGAGAGAGAGCTAACCATGGGTGAGTGGGTATCATATACTAACTCATGTAGAGACATAACCATGGCTACATTATAATGGTTAGGTTAATTAATATCTCAAATAATCCAAAGTTAGTAGACTAAGTCAATGTAGCCCTAAGCTTCATGAAGCTTCATGCATGTGAGCTCATCATCCACTAATTTTATAATTACTTTAAATATTAAAAACCTAACACTATAATTAGTATGGTATAAGTCTTATACAGCCATGATTGTTGTATCAACAACCATGATACAAAATGAACACAAATAAATATATATCACATATATATTAAGTTGTGCACAAGTGAGAAAAACAAATGCTTAAGTGAACCAATGTTAGTTAATGTAAATTAGTATATCGCATATACAATTATACACTAAATTATTAAATCAACACTTGACTTAATAATCCGGTTATATCACATATAACCGACTAACACAAAATGTACCAACTTATCGAATCAACACTTGGTTCGATAACCTGGCTATATCACATATAACCGGCCGATACAATAGTCGCGAGAATAGAATACGGTATCACATGCTCGTATTATTCTCGATCCCGCACATATCACATATGCGCTCCTATTTCGTTTTTCCTGAACCAGTAAAACTTATATATAGGACTCTAAAGACTCGTCAATACGCCGGCAGTAGGTGATGATCATATGAAGCACCCACAAGCCGTCAGCGGTACTAGCTGGACGTAACGGCTACTCGGGTATTGAGCGATCAGAAGATCAGCAAGCAAGCCCGCTCCAACTCCTGCAAAAAGCCTGACAGTGACACTACCGTACAGTCCGGTCTCCTCATCTGATATGTCGCATATCATGTCTAGGGGTGGTAAACGTCAGACCCCAATAACCGATAAGTCATGCCGATATGAGGCTTATAACGGGTCGAGAAACTACTGGTAACACTTACCAGTAAATATCTAAACCATCCCTGGCCAGGGACTTCCCTGTTATGGCCAATCGAGCATAGCGCAACATCAACCCCCAATACCGGGAGAGACGAAACCCCTCCTATCGCTCATTGCCTCCATGTGACTCGAGACTGTACCCAAAAACCACCGTTTTTCACGCCCTCTTGGACATGGTAAGGTGGAAATCAAAGCATAGTGGGAATCACATAAGACTCTATGACGATCTCGGGTCTACAGACTAACCTGTACCAGTGTCACCAGAGAACTGCCATCCGACGTAAGGTATAATACCATCTGGGAGTTCTCGGCGAGTCCGTCCAGTGTACCCAGTCTCCACTGAGCACCCGTATATCATCTCTGATGTCAAACACCAATGGATATGGGATCATCCATCGCCCATCTCATGGGTCGAGAAACGTATACGCTAGTCTACTCTGGTATATCGATGCCCCGTCTCGATACACCCATGACTAGGGACCTTGAAGGATGTACTTATGGACTACCATGTCCCCACTAGTATGATCCGCATCATAGTCCAGGTAGTCAAGTACACATCCTAAGGGCTTTACCAACATGTAACAGAGAGACAATCAGTGTACACGTTAAGGTAAAGAGTAACCAGATAGCATACTATCATGTCGAGCAAGAAAGTCCTCCCTATATATGTCCAAGCATCCACTACAATATACATCTCATGTATAGTAATGGCCTCTAGGGCATACATATAACTAACAATCTCCCACTTGCACTAGGGCCATCTGATAACAGTGGTTGTAGTATCTCATACTCAAGCATCCCATAATAGTCTCTCTCTGGGAAAATGCCTTTGTGAGTGGATCCGCTGTGTTGTCCTCTGAGTCTGTTCTCCTAACCTCGATCCCCTGGAGATCAACCATCTCCATGATCAGGTGACACTTCCTTAGAATATGTCTGGATCACTGATGGGACGGGCGTTCCGAAGCATAAGCCACAACTCCATTGTCACACAATGGTAGGAACGAAGTTCATCTCATGAACAAATATACACCCAGACTGCCTCTTTGGTAGCATCTTTGGTAGCGATGTATCTAGCCTTTATCGTCTAGTATGCCACGGTATCTGTCTTGGAACTCTTCCAACATACCGTCCCTTTACTGAGGGTAAAGACAATGCCTATGACTGACATTCAATCGTCCTTATCACCCTGGAACCCTTCCAGTGATTTTCCCCAGGATCAACCATCTCACTACAGCTAGTGAGTATCCTAACATCCAATTAGATCTATCTCATATATCCAAAACCCAGGATTTAGTAGGTATCACTTTGATCCTATATGGAGAATCATTGTGATAAGCGGAGATTGATCGAGCGTAGCATAGGAAACTCCTTTCCTATCAAGAGTATGTTATCCACGTACCTTACGAGGATCTCCACCATACTCTCTACTACCTTTTTGTATATACAAGGTTCATCTACCATTTTGCTGATGTCAAACTCTTTGACTAACACATCAAAACAGACGTTCCAACTCCGCGATGCCTGCTTTATTACATAAAACATCTTGCACACGTTTCCGCTGCTCCCACTGTCTACGAAGCCCTCCGACTGTGTACTTATAGACTCTCTCTTCTAAAACATCATTTAGAAAAGCAACCATGACACCCAATCGCCAGATATCGTAGTCATGGTATGTAGCCGTGGTAAGTAGGATCTGGATGGACTTAAGCATAGCTTTGAAAGTCTCAACCTTTCCATGTACACAAAGTAATCTTCTCAAGATATACTTGCTTCTGATGGGGATTTAACCCTTCAGATAAAGCAACCAAAGTCCATACTTTGTTGGTGTATAAGGATTCCACCTCAGATCGTTAAGCATCCAGCCATTCTTACAGAGTCCCACTCCTGATGGCCAGCTCGAAACTAGTTGGGTCATCATCACATGATGCAATCCTCGCTCCCACTGTCATAGAGAAACTGAAGTATCTCTCAGGTGGGTGAGGAACCCTACCAGATCGGCGGAGAGGCTGAGGTTCGTTGGGAGCTATTGAATCCTCCGGTTCTACCAAATCATTAGCTGCAGTTTGTTTGGCTGGAACTCCTTCCAGTTCTACCTCATGACCACTAATTTCTTCTCAAGAAATTCTCTTTCACAAAGGTGGCATATTGAGAAACAAAACATCTTTTGTTCCTCGGTTAGGTAGAAGATATTCCCTTGCGAATGCTTGGGATATCCAACAAACTTCTACAGAACTGACTTTGCCTCGAGCTTGTCCGGATTATGCTTTTAGACATAGGCTGGACAACCCCAAATCTTAACAAACTTAAGATATGGGCTCTTCCTTTTCCATATCTCATATGAAGTGGCAGGCAACTGATTTGATCGGAACCCTATTCAATAGGTATGCAACTTCTCCAGTGCATAACTCCTAAAAAGAAATAGGTAACTCAGTAGTACTCATCATAGAGCACACCTTATCACATTGGGTGTGATTGCTCCGCCCCGATACACCGACGTGCTGTGGTGTATACGGAGGAGTAATGATGAGAGAGAATCTCATTCTCCTTTAGAATAGTCCAGGAATCCCATGCTCAAGTATTTTCCTCCCTGATCACATCAAAGGACATAATACTTATACCCGTTTTGGTTCTCTACTTCTAACTTATATTCTGTGAATATCTAAAAAGCTTCGGACTTGTATTTCAATAGGAACATATGTCTGAATCTTGAGAGATCATCAGAGAATGTAATGAAGTACAAAGAACCGGTCTTGGCATGTGTAGACAGGGGACCTTCATACATCAGCATGTATCAATCCCAAGAGTTCACTAACTCTTTCTCTGTTTCTAATAAACAGAGCTATGGTCATCTTATCTCTGTGACATGACCGGCAAGTTTCACAAGATGTAAATTCAAACTAATTTAAATATGCATCTACATGTAACTTCAGCTAGTCGGGTCACATTGATATGACCTAGTCTACAATACCTCAAGAAGGATTCGTTCATTTCTGAACTCTTCCTCTTGTGTGTGTTCTGTACGTTAAGAACTGTGGTTTGATTTAGAACGTCTATGCTTTTAGATAACGTGCCTGAACCGATCAACTCTTGATATAGGAAATGTTCAAAACATTATCCAACAATACAAAATTATATCCTTCTTTACTAATAAAGAGACTGATATGATGTTGTATATCAGGTTCGGTATCTAATGACATTCGTTCAGAATCAATGTATTCTGGTAATACAGGGTGCTAACTACCAACAGACTTGGCTGCAACACTTGCACCGTTTCTATCTCATGAAACTTATCACCCGTTCTCAGTTCTCTACCTATTTGTAGCCCATGTAATAAATTACATATGTGGGATCCTGATCCGGTATCACATACCCAGGACGTAAAGGATACTGAGAAACAGTTCTCTGTAATGAACACACCCGAAAAAGATGCATTATCATGCACTTTCTTCGTTTGGGCGGCACGGGAATCCTGGTAATCCCCTATTTCCTGCTCGGTCTTATAACAGTTATAAGTTGGAGCGGGACCAACGTTTCCCAGCGCAGTATAACAAGCGGGTTCGGTCAATACATCCGTATTATTGTCTTGATTAAGGCATGATATGGTCGCTACCTGGAGAGAGAGAGAAGAAAACACTCTGCGTGCGCTCTTGCAAGATCAGATTGGTTATTATTTTATCTAATCAGGATGGCTCCCACTGTTTTTATCAAATCTTCCTTCAAACCCTAAA
Organism: Agapanthus africanus; assembly: GCA_030015575.1. NCBI lineage: Eukaryota > Viridiplantae > Streptophyta > Magnoliopsida > Asparagales > Amaryllidaceae > Agapanthus > Agapanthus africanus. The sequence goes on along the minus strand of JASDDO010000019.1, from coordinate 810,378,685 downwards.
AGGAAAGACTAGCCGGGATTAATTACACCTTACAATTTCGCCAATTTTTCAGCCAGGCCAGTGTCGGTACTTTGAGTGAGGTTCTCCGTGCTTTCGCACGGACCTAATTAAAGTAAACCGCGTTTTCCCAGAGGCGTAACCCCGTTGACACCTTTTTAGACACCTACTTGATCGGCTAATTGTAATGTGTAAAACTCTCCCAGGAGTAACTCTTACTCGCAGCGGGTATCGGGATCCAACTATCTCATAGAAGGTATGCAATTTCATTGCAAATTTCAACACTTTAAATTCCCGATAATTTTGCCCCTAACCTCCTATGACCTTGACAAAGGCCAACAAACCATAGGATGCTAGTCAAGTTCAACCCGTCATTTCTTGATTGAATTAAACCCACCCGCACGACCCTTGACAAAGGCCAACAAGGTCGTACGACTACCTTAACCCAATCTGCATCATATGCATAAGCAGATAAGCACTAGTTAGCTACTGCACACTACGCCTTGACAAAGGCCAACAAACGCAGCACGAATACTAACTACTATTTATCTGAAATGACGGAGGGCTACGACAGGTTTTTCTGAAAACCTATTGCGTAATGAACTTGATATCGTTGTAGAATCAAATAATTTTAAAATGGAGTGTTTTGAGGCTTTTGCTAGTTTCGCTAAAGAGGTCACTCCCGATGAAGGGATCTCGGCTCTTTCCTCGTCGAATGAGGTGCAGGATATATTATATATATCACTGTGCAAAGCAGCGCCTAGAAAAGCAATCAAAAGACAAAACCAAGAGGTGTAGCATCTGCCAGTCATTGCTAAAGGGGTCACTCCCGGTGAAGGGATCTCGGCCCTTTCCTTATCGAATAAGGTGCAGGATGTTCTACAAGGAACACAGCTATGCAAAGCAAGAACTGTAGCTACCTGTTTTTGAAAATTTGATTCTACAACATCTTTTAGGTTTCTTTTCTTTTATTAATCATATTAATGAAGTCCCATCATTTAAGTCACCTAAACATCACAGATAAATACGACGTACACTTATGCCATCCGCATTCTCCTCGATGTCCCCTCGTGCACCGTTAGGTTAGGTAACTAACGGCAGAGCGGGGCAGGGCTAGCGCGGGTGTAAAACATAAGTAACGTCTATATAATATATCATATATACTATATACAGCATCTATCACAACATATCAAATGATCACATCACAGATATCGCAGTAGAAGAAACATATGAAACATTAGATATACTAGGACTGTTTCCCCAATCAGAGCAAAGCTCTGTTGAAATTCAAAATTCAAATTTTGAAGCAACGCTTCAATTCCCGGGCGCAACGCGCCACGTGTCTGGTGCTGATATGTCAGCACAGCGTCCGAGGCAGCGCGCCCAATCAGAGCAAAGCTTTATTAGAAAACAAAAGGAAGTAACGCTTCAGTTGCGCAAAGCACTGCGCTGCGCGACACGTGTCAGCGCAGATGCGCTAGCGCAGTTGCGCTGCGCTGTGCGCTGCTTGACACGTGTCACGCGCTGGGGCGTTTGCGCCAAACAGAATTAAGATTTTAAAGAAATCTTTCTGTTCTTGTTAAAAAAAGAAGATTTTCTTCTGTAAAACAGAAGCCCTTGGATCAAAGATCCAACGGTGGGGAAAATTCCCCAAATCACTCAGAGAAAGATCTCTTTAACTAATTTATGGGCACTATAAAAAGGACCCTAGACCTCAATTCAAAGGGATCAAGATTTTTTTTGAGAAATCGAAATTTTCAAACACAGAGAGAGAGAGCTTTGAAGAAGTCTCAAGAAGAAAGGTAAAAATACTTTTATGATAGAAGAATTTCTTCTGATAGATCATTGATCTAAGAACAAGATCAATGATCTTTAATAAAAAACAAAAATAAAAAATAGTGCTTTGCACTTTTATGAACCCCTGGTTCCCTGAAATAAGAAAAACAAGAGGAAATTGTTTTCTTTGATCTAAATTAGATCAAGAAAACAAACAGTGCTTTGCATTTCTGTTATGAACCATTGGTTCTGGAATCTAAAAGATTCTCAAATTAATAGTGCTTTGCACTTGTAAACTGCACTGTTGCGCTCTTGGGTTGGCACAAGCCACCAGAGAGCGCCACGTGTCCCATTTGCACTGTGCGCTTTGAAATAGAGCCTTGCAATCTGAAACTGGCGCAACTCACTACAGCAAGCCACGTGTTAGCAGCGCAAGCGCAGCGCACTGGCGCAGCGCACTGCGCTTGCATGACACGTGTCATCATCACAAGCGCTTGCGCTCTTTGATTGGCACAAAGCGCCTGACAAATGCAATGCATTTCTTTTGCTAAAGGGCCAAGCTCAAGTCAAAAAGACCTAGCAGGCCAAAATAAATTCCAAAGCAATAAAAGGGCAGAGCCCAAGTAAAATTGATGCTCTGCATTATTTATAAATGGGCAGAGCCCAAAACAAATTGATGCTCTACATCCTTTATGGGCAGAGCCTAAACAAAAATAAAAAGCAATGCAATGCATTATTTAAATGTGGGCAAAGCCTTAGCATAGGTCTAATGGACCAAAAAAAAAATGCCGAACATTTTCAACTGGACTTAACCCAATCATGGCCATAAGTCCTCAAATTAAATTGACTGAGCACAGCTGCTTTCTTAAATCAATTTACGACCGGTTCTAGGGTACATCTCTGAACTCCTCTGACACCTGTCGTTGTAATCCTTCAATGACGTCAGAGAGGCGACGGGTCCCGACGGCTACAAATGAATATGGACCACCACGTCCCTAAACTGGAATATGGACCACCACGTCCTTAAACTGGCAATAGACCACTAGGTCCCTAAACTGGAACAATAGAGCCCCCAAATGCTCTTTCGTCGGATCTAAACGATCCTGTTTAAGTTGATCTTAGCCTCAAATACGGCTAACGTATCCTTAAACATTCAAACAGACTTTAGTCCCAAATTGGACTATAAGACCCCCAATCAACTTTGGTTCAAGGGTACATCTCCGAACTCCTCTGACACATGTCGTTGTAATCCTTCAACGTCGTCAGAGAGGTGACTGGTCCCGACGGCCATATATTAAATGGACCACCATGTCCCTAAACTGGAAATGGATCTAGACGATCCTGTTAAGTTGATCTTAGTCTGGAAATTAGACTAACGTATCCTTAACAAACGTTTAAGTTGATCTTAGCCTCAAAAATGGCTAACGTATCTTTAAACCAAAACCCAAATCTAAGAAAATACGGATTTGGACTAATCCACGTCCTACGGGAGACGAAATAAATAGTCTCCGTATACAATCCACGGGCAACCACAAATAAAACAAATACACACGACACGAAGTGAAATTCTGGAGAAGGAGAAAGTGGTTACCGCGATGCGGTAGCGTAATTAACTGTAGGGGCTTGCGCCTGCAGGGAAGAGCGTCCCCACAATCAAAAACCCCTCTAGCGAGGGGGAATCTGACGAAGTCTGCTACATCGGCCGCATCCGTCTAAACCTCCGATACACGGTGCCATAAATCAACTTGGCATCTCCGGAGAGGTAGACGGATAAAACCAAATAGCATTTGCCCCGAATCTCAGGCAATACGTCCTCATGTCTCGGCCTCCGTTCGGAGGGGAACAGATTCTGGCATGCCCGGTGGGACCTTTTCCTCTTTCCACTCCACACTTCGTGTGTTGTGTTCGCGAGCAAATCGCGGTTTGCTGTGGTTGCCTGTGGATTCAAGGTACTTAGATTTGGTGTCTTTCTCCGTGCAGAAAGAAAACAGAAGATCAATGGATTCAAACTGCACTACCCGCAACTGCAACTCTCGCCCCGTCCCTGCAGGAGGAGTCACTTACGGGCCCCAAGCGGCCTCTCTTTTCAAGATGCCAGTGGACCAAGTAACTCAAGCCACCACTGGACTATTCTTCGGGACCATGCTCCCACCGATGAGCTTCAATGCCCCAATGACATCGCAAGAAGCTCCAAAGAAGCCGGTCTTTGATCGACTTACCACTGCCGCGGCCCCTCTCAACGGGTCGCCCAGTTTCAATACCTCAGTTTTCAACAGACTGGGCCAGAACGTCCGCAAACCTGCGATACCCGAAGCTTCCATCCCAAAGCGGATAGCCATCCTGACTCAAACGAACGAAATCATTGGAAAGGTTCCTCCTTCCGAGAAGTCAGTTTTAACAAGGCTGGCCATTCCGGTTACTGCTCTAGGCGAGGTCCTCAAAGTTGCTTCCCCTACCCAGAGCAGGGGGCATGAAGAAGCTTATCCAACAACGGAGGTGACTCCATCCGCAAGACACGCTCGACGTCGCCACTGGCGTCGAGTAAGAAAGGCTGGGGGCAACCCCCCCTCTGGATTTACGCCACCAGCTCCGATGGTGGGGATCGATGCTGCTGTTCCAACCGGGAACAGCTTTGAATTGCTGAATACGGTGCGCAGAAACTCTCCTACTGCGATGTTGAAACGAACTCCTTCACCTGTGGAGAATACTCCAGAGAAGAAGCTCGAGCAGCCCCCTCAACGGCTGTCCTCTAAAATTTACAAAGTCTGGTGACAGGTCCAAGAGTCGGTGATTGATAAAAACTATCTCTGCCAACAGAAAAAGATGAAGGTGCGGCAGGAGAAGGATTACTCTGTCAAACCACAAAAAGAAAAAGCTACTTGGGTGCCCACTACAACGGCCCCCTCAACTCCAATCACTCAAAAAAGGAGGCCGCAAAAAGCGCCTATGTCTTTGGCAGATCGCAAAGACACCGAACACAAATGCCCCAAGTCTGGGGGCATGGTGGTGCACACCTTTTATATGGCTTCCGGAAAGGAGGAAAGCCGTGCTTCAACGGGTCACCGACCGCTCACCCGATCTGTGACGAAAGCCCAGGAGCAGCAATAGAAGCTTCAGGAAATGATGACTGTGATGGCTGCACTTACCGAACCGAAAGAAAGTTCGGAAGTATCATCAGAGCAGCGTCACGAACAAGAAACTGATGCTGACTTCTTACGTAGAATCCTCGAAAAGAAGGACACAGAAGCCACAGAACAAGCGGCTAACATAAAACAAATGGCACTCCTCTTCCAAGACATGGTAGGGATGATGTTACAGCCGGACCCTCCAGCTGAAGACCCTCCAGTCATTGTCGGAAATGACGGAGGGGAAACATCTGATCCTCCTCCGGCTCTTTCAGCAGCCAAGGAAGAAGCCATTTCTAAGGCCGCGCTGGATGACTATATAGCTCAGCAAATACGAGCTCATCAGGCGAGTGAATCGGCTGGACAAACTGTTAGAACTGGACGACCCTATCCGGGCTGGTACGACCAAATCAGTTACCCGCCGGGATATACGATCCCTAAGTTCCACGTATATAAAGGGACAGGGAATCCGCATCAACATGTCGCTCAATTCAGGGCCTTATGCAGCAACACTGGAGGCGATGACAAACTGTTGCTTCGCCAATTCGTCGGCAGCTTAGCAGAAACAGCCTTTGAATGGTTTTCGGAGCTACCTAACGACTCTGTCAAAACATTTGCGGAGATGGAGTTACTGTTTACACAAAGATTCACGAGTGCTAGTGAACGCACCCCGATAACAGCACTGATAAATGCCAGGATAATGCCAGGCGAAACGTGGATCCAATACGCAACACGATGACGGAACCTATGGTCAAAATGCGAACAACGCATAGAAGAGGCACCTGCAGTAGGCATGTTCGTGGGCACTCTTGACCCGCAAGCGACCATATCGCAATTCATGATGTTCTTCAGGCCGACCACCTTCCAAGCATTGATCGACAAATTAGCCCAAATGGACCAGATGGGCCACGGACCGTCTCCTCCAAAACCAGACTCTCGAAATGAGAAAGGAAAAGGGAAAGCGACTGTCGTTGCCAATGCTCAACAACAGCCGAGAAACTCAAAGCCGGTCGTTCGCCAAAATAACGTGCATCCACGCCCGTCCCTCGAGGAGAGACTAGGACGTCCTTACTCGTTTCTTCAGAATAAAACGAGAAGACTGTTTGTACTGGCAGTACGCAACAGATTCATCAATCTGCCGAGACCAAAACGTCCATTACAGCCAGGCGATCTTAATAATCCTGATTACTGCCCTTACCACCAAACGGTAAGTCACCCGATCGATGATTGTTTCGTCTTTAAGGGATGGATCGAGGATCAATACATATAAGGCAAGTTTGCGCTGTCTGAAAACTGGAAGGTAAACCCACCACAGCTGCACACGCCAAAGAAGACGGACACGATGGGGGCAGCTTGTTCTCTTGTTGAGGATGAAAACGATGGAGAAGACTCATCAGATAAATCCGAAGACTACATAGAGAGTCGTCATATGATCTCTCACTCATTGGCGGATGATGAAGAGGCTCCTTGTGCCGAGAAACCGAGGGCGGACCCTGAACCAGAAATTCAGCGGCCGTCAGACGAATTGATCGATGCCTTCTTGAACGAGATTCGTCTGAAAGTTAAAGCCAATCAAGAGCGTGAGATGGCCATGCTGGAAGGAGCCAAACACCGACGACGGGACCAAAGAGTCGAGGCACTCTTGTCAAATCAAAAGCCATCCGCTGCGGATAAAAACAAACTCAAGATGAGAAAAAGGTTCGCTAAAGCCCTGTCAGCAGGAATGGTGCTACCACCCTCTGAAGAGAATACTCTCGGTGGAGTAGAGATGCATCCTAACTTCTGCTTATATCATCAGAAGATCATACATCCTACCGAAGACTGCGAATCCTTTATGTGTTGGTGGCAAGGATATGTTGCTCAAAAGCAACACTTCAACAGGACAAAATGTGAAGCTCGTAGACATTGAAAAAATGCGATAGATGAGCGCAAAAGAGCCGCCGATGACTGTCATAGAGCCGACTCCAAGGGATCACAAATTATCACCTTTGGAAGCGACTCTGATGAAGAAGTTGCCCTCAACCCTCTTCTTAAGGAATCCATTTCAAAAATGAAAGAATTGAGGAGTTGCGAGAACATCCAGCCTTGCAATCGCCCGTTACTCGGGAAAAGTCTCGGCCCCGCAAGCAAAGGATCGAGCAAAAAGGATAAAGGAAAGGGGAAGATGACCTCCGTCACCAACACTCAACAACAGTCGAGTGGCCTTAGACCGGCTGTTCGTCGAAACAATATGCGTCCATGCGTATCCCTCGAGGAGAGGTTAAGACGTCCTTACTCATTTCCCCAAGATGAAACAAGGAGGCTATTCGAAGTGGCAGTGCATAACAGGCTTATCACTCTACCGGAACCGAAACACTAACCACAATTGGATGATGTCAACAGTTCTAATTATTGCCCTTATCACCAAGTATTGGGCCATCCGATCGAAAATTGTTACGTCTTCAAGAACTGGGTTGAAGACCAATACCTACAGGGCAAGTTCGCGCTCTCCGAAAACTGGAAGGTGAGCCCACCACAACCGCACGCTCTGAGAAAGATGGATACACCGGGGGCATCATGCTCAGTCATAGAGAAAACCCCATAGACCGAAAAGTCAGTAAACTAGAGATTCGCCTCAAATACGGCGACAGCGGACCGAAACGTCCTTAAACTAATGATGGACCACAATGTCCTAAAACTTGCAAACGACCGAAACGTCTTTAAACTACTACCGCAGCATCCTCAGGCTGACGAGAATAAAAAAAAGAGAGAAGAAAATAAAATAAACGGTATGTCCATAAGCAAAATGGGCACAGATGAAAACTCGAAAGGGCTCCGTGAATAAAAACAGCAGGGCTATCGGCGAGTGTTCGTGAAAACCCGAAAGGACGCGACCTCGTAAAAAGAGAGAGAGAGAGAATAAAAAGAATAAAAAAAAGAAGAAAAAGAAAACGATACGTCCATAAGCAAAAAGGGCACGGATGAAAACTCGAAGGGGCTCCGTGAGTAAAAATAGCAGGACTGTCGGCGAGTGTTTGTGAAAACCCGAAAGGGCGCAATCTCGTTAAAGGACACTTACAGGGTCCTCTCGACCTTGTAAGGAGAAACCACCCGCGTGAGATCCTTACGACTCACGAAGGAGCAACGCACTTAGGAATCCTTACGATTCCTAAGGAGAAAATACACTTGCGAGATCCTCACGACATGTAAGGAGAACTCTCTTATGGGACCCTCACGGCTCATAAGATTTGAAAGTCTTAAGTTACATAGACCTAAACCTGTGCTTAAGCAACCTTCACAACCTTCGATATTGCCCTACAAGTGGCTCAATACTGACCCTTGTATACAATCCATGGGCGCGAATAAACAATTCCCTAACCAAGTCCCATCCGTGATTGGGGATATGTGCGCATGATGAACAACCCTTATAAGTCCTCTCGACTTACAAGGAGAAAACCCTCTTGTAGGATTCTTACGACTTACAGAGGAACATACACTTAGGAATCCTCACGATTCCTAAGGAGAAAATACACCTACAAGATCCTCATGACTTGTAGGGAGAAATACCTTTGTGAGACCGTTACGGCTTATGAAGTCAAAAGCCTTAGTCGACAGAACCTTAACCCTGTTCGCTAAGCCACCTTTGTTCGACATCGACAGAGGCAAATAATGATTCGCTCCTGGAAATATCCCAGTTGTAGTGGTGTTGATGCCGAAATCGGTGTCTAATTCCAGGCTTACAGCGAAAAGCCAATAGGCCGCACGTGCATACGAAATAGCCAAAATGATGGGGTAGCTTGCAATAAAAAGCAGCAAGTAAAGAAAACGTATGCATGCAAAATAGCCGAAATGATTGGGCAGCTCGCAATAAAAAGCAGCGAGTAAAAATATATATATATATATATATATAGCCGAAATGATTGGGCACCGCGAAAAATAGCCGAAATGATTGGGCAATCGCGACCTTCGCGATATAAAAGCTGAAATGATAGAGCATCGCGGAAATAGAATAATAATATAAAAAAATGAATGAAACTTTTCGCCCTACAGGCGATAGCACATCAATCCCTGTATACAATCCAGGAGCACAAACAAAGAAGGAGGCACCCCTTCCCTCCCAATGCTCCATCAGAAAACGGAGCCAAATCTTGACGGCAATATCGACGGCCTAAGCATCAACGAAGGCGTTCCTTCGCAGTCCATCAGGACAGATACAACGCCAACAAAAGACCTCGCGGTCAAAACAAAACGAAGCGACGTCCATCAAGATGCGGATACAACGCCAACAAAAGACCTCACGGTCAAAACAAAACGAAGCGACGGTAAAATCCCAGCTTCATCTCAACAATCGTCTTGATACAGCAGACGAAATGTTAACAAAGGTGTTCCTTCGCATTCCATCAAGTTGCAGATACAACGCCAACAAAAGACCTCGCGGTCAAAACAAAACGAAGCGACGGCAAAATCCCAGCTTCATCTCAACAATCGTCTCGATACAGCAGACGAGATGTTAACAACGACGTTCTTTCGCAGTCCATCAAGATGCAGATACAACGTCAACAAAAGGCCCCATGGTCAAACAAGCGGAGTAACGGCAAAATCTCAGCTCCACCTCGGCATTCGTCTCGATACAGCAGACGCAATGCCAACAACAGTGTCCTGCCTCCAACAGGATTCGGACGTGATAAAGCAAACGAAGCGAAGGCCAAATTCTTAGCTTCAAGGTCTTAACGGCGAGTTATATAAAGCCTGAAAGACAACTGGAGATCATCTCACACCAGTGTGGAATGGTCACCACTTCGACGTTCGTCTCGACACAGCAGACGCAACATCATCAAACAAATGGAGCCACGGCAAAATCCCTAGTTTCAAACCTCGACGGTTCACCAGCAACCTAGAGACAACTACGACGTTCGTCTCGATACAGCAGACGAGATGTCACTCCAACATTCTTCCTCTAGCAGGGTTCAGACGCGACAATCAAACAAATGGAGCCACGGCAAAATCCCTAGTTCCCACTGCGACATTCGTCTCGATACAGCAGACGCGATGCATGCAAACGAAGCAAAGGCCAAATTCCTAGCTTCAGGGTCTTGACGGCAACTCACATAAAACCTGAAAGACTATCGGAGATCATCCCACACCAGCGCGGAGTGGTTATGACTCATCGGGGCTCGCCAAAATGAGCCTAACCTCAAGTAAAAAGCGGTATGGCAAATTCCTAACGCTTGCTCTTCTGACGGTCAAACTGTCTAGGAAGATTGCTTGTAGACGTCTTGTCCAGCCCCCGAAGGGATCAGAGACACGGCAGTCGCAGGGCTACTCGAACAGCACGATTGCCTATCGAGGAATATATCAGCTTATGCGACGGTACGACGGCCAAAACCCTAAGCACCACAGACCCTAACGGACTTCTGTCGTAAAGAGTAGAGGTTAGCTGTGACGTTAGGATATTCTTGCGAGAAATGCTCGATTCGCCTCGACTTGTGAAGAAATTGATGTCTTTGCGAGAAATTCTCGATGCGGCTCGACTCGTGAGATAAAGCCTTAGGCAGTAGGCATAAAAGAAGCCTGTTTCCTAAGCTCTGGGTCCCTGCAAGTTGACCTATGTCTAGTACAATACTAATATCCTCAATATACTCATGATCTGACTACAGATCGACAATCTCGTACAAACCGATACCGTCAGCATATAGCATCATCAAGGATATACATCGCCCGATACGGCCTAATATCAATATCCTAGCATATCATGCCTCATATCACGATCACATGTCGACCATTTTATTTATAACACTATTCACCCGTATCGCCGCCCCAAGATCCGCTATAACACCAGGACGTACCTCAAGTACGAATCCTGCCATATCACCGATATCACAACCTCAACACAAATCTCATCGACTCATCTCAATCCCAAGTATCATCCTCAAATCTGTACGTGAACACATAGTCCCATACCCATGTGAACATATAACTATAAAGAATCCCATGAGCATATATAAATAGGAATGTATGCAAGTATGTATATGTGTATGTGTAGTGCAACACTACCCTAGGGTTCGCAACACTAAAATAATCCAACACACCAATATCCATCCTAAACATCGTTATTAATCCCAAATAACATATAATAAATTGTTGGTGTGTATACGCATCCGTATACACCACCACGGACTGTGGGGGTGCTATACGCCATCCACCCGACTTCTCCTCGTAGATATAAATCTACTCATCTGGTCCTCGCTCGCCGGTGTCGACGTCGCCACGCGCTTGCTTGTCGTATCGAAGTCCACATGGGGTAGCTACATATCATAACGCACCATATCGCATTAAAATCCGACTCATGACCAAAACGACGCACGAATCCCACATAGGTCAAAACCTATGGTTGCTTTCACAAGTCGACCCAAAAACCCTCGACGTCGGCGTACAAACGCCAAACCATCGAGAAAACTCCCAACACACTCATTTGTACAATTACAAGCACTAATTATAATATAAAATAGCTTAAAATTCACAAAAACCCCAATTTCACTTAAAAAGTTATTTTTCCGAAAATCTAGCAAGCACAAATCACCGTTTTAGTAAAAAACTCGATGTATAAACGAATCTAGCATCCACAATATTTACTAAATATCTTAAATAAGTCATGAAAACAATTCCCATAATTTAATCTCTTTAAATTCCAAAAACCCCAAAATTCTAGTTTACAAAATACCTAAATTTTAACAATTTTATAGCAAAAATGCACAAACCACAATTTAGGTTGGATTTCCATGAACTAAAGTGTTAAACTACACTTAATAATGTTAATGAAGTCATGAAAAACCTAATTAGATCTTTAATCCCATATTTTAATTAAATTTCTAAAACCTAGTTAGCAATATAGCTTAATTATAACAATATCAACCTAACCATTTGCAAACTAACAATTAGGTTGGGTTTTACAATTCCACAAGATGATAATCTACACTTGATTATCCTAATAGTGATGGTTAAACCCAAATTAGCTTCAAACCATATTCTTGAATTTTCCAATCATGCAATTTGAACCCATATAAAACCTAATTAACACTTAATTAAGCTAACACAAGCATTAATCAACAATTCAACAAAAAGGTCAAGATTTTTATACCTCACAACTCATTGATCCAACTTGAAATCTAGCCCCTCAAATTTCCATCTTGTTCCCTAGATCCATACTAGAATGGTCAAGTAAAAATGGGTAGGGATTAGATTTTGATTTTGTGGAATTTTTGATGCATTTTGGATGATTTTTTGATGGAATTTTGAAGAGAAAAGAGAAGAAGAAATGAGAGGGCTGTTGTTGCTGCAGGTTTCAGCCAAGGGGAAGAGGGAATGGGTGAGGGAGGAGAGAGAGTGAGGTGGAGAAAGTAACATCTAGTCAAAGTCCACTTTTGTTTCTTTCATTTTCTATTCTTTCCTTTTCTTTTCTTTTGAAAAAAGAGGTGATTGGAGAGAGAGAGGGGGAGGGCTGTCATGGTGGGGCCGGCCACATGGGGAGAGGGAGAGAGGGTGAGGTGTGGGTGTGTGGGTTAGGGAAAAAGATAAATGTATTACCCCAATTCCCATTAACACTAATTTCAACGAAAAAAGCCTTTTTCTTCGATATTTTTCTAAACCGTTTTGGAAAATCATTTCATTTCAAAAACCATATGATAAATTTTTATTTAATGTGTTATGATGCACAAAATTTGTTTCAACTCATTTCAATTTGTAATTTTTCCTAATTAAATGTATTAGTGACGGCTTAAAATAATAATAAAATAATTTTTTTTCATAAAATTTGAAATTTCACCAGTGGCTCAATAAACACCAAATACTAGCAATTACATAGCTAGAATATGTATATTTAATTTTTTATAATAAGATATTTGTATTTTGACTTTTTACAGAAACCCCCATATTTTGCCGATTTTCCGAAATTTCACCGAAACGATTTTCAAAACGCTACAATCTTCCCCCCTTAAAGAAATTCGGTCCCCGAATTTAAAATTCAAAATTCCCCCAAATACTAAAATATTTCAGCCAAAACCATCAAATCGCCGGGGCTCCGAAATCATAAATACATAAAACAAATCGTAGCGCAACGTATGCGCATGAAAAATGAGCATATAACTCAAATCAGAACTCCGTCAAGCATCCCGCAATCATCGGAGTCATGGGGAAGACATCAATACCAAATCCAAAGCAAAACCAATATGATATAACTCGAAACTATACATGTAAAATATATTCAGGCACTGTCCTCTGACTAGTCCTGCTCAGTACGAAAACACATAGCAATATCATAAAAATGTACCGCTCTATAAGAAAAATCAATCCCAAAATACGCGTATGAATACTACGTGCGTCTTGTGCGCACGGAAATCAAAGTCCAAATATGTGCCATACATATGCACAGAAACAACATCTAAGTGCATCGGGTGTGCATGAAACATCTGTCGTAGGCAACATGTGTGCCTGACAGCAAAATCAGGTGCATCTGACCTGCACGAAAAATCTCGATTTAGTGCATCTGGTGTGCACTAAAATCACACTTCAAAACATGCGCCCAACATGCGCGAAAATCCAAATCAGGTGCATCCATCGTGCACGAAATCATGAAATCTAATATCAAGTGCCGAACATGCGCAAAATCAAATCAGGTGCACAAGGTGCACAAAACAAATATCGAACATCACCATCGAAATCAAAGTCCAGGGCATCTAAATGCACAACATACGTAACACTGCACTGCAAGCATATATGAACTATACCGCGTGCAAAAACCAAATCGTGTGCGTATATACGCACAAAATCAACTCAAATGTCTAAAACTGTAAAATCACAAACATGTGAAACCAATCACGAAAACGATATCAAGTGCAACACTGTGCAAAGATCGTAAATCCTCAATCATCAAAATCAAATCATGCGAATAAATCACCCAAAACATCGAAATCAATAATGGCGGAATAGTACCGCTCAAGCGCATCCTCTAAGAATCTCGGGCCAACTGTCGCGGTCACTAGTGGGATGTCTCGTCGATGATCATGAACTCTGGCCTGCTGGTGTGCATAACAATGACCACTCCTGGGTCAAGGTCTTCTTGTAATTCATTCCACAAAGGCTCTGTCGGGATCTCTCCCAAATCTCGTCTCTGCCGAACTGTCCGGAATTCATCGTCCCTTACTAGATCTGTTCTCGTTCCGGAAGGGCTGTATACTCATCGCGACTCCTTCTGGAAGGTATATCCAAGTACAATGCCTCGGCATACGTATCGCATCCTTGATGTCGGCGGAGGGGAACGCCATCATATCCAGATCTTGTACGAACCTCTTACTCCATTTTTCTAATGTCGACTGCTCTGGACTCGTCTCGTCGTGGCTGCATGGACTGAGCTCCAATGACCATCCTCGTATCTGGAGTCTCCCAAGAAATGCATCTCACCACCTAGCATCCGAATTAAGTCGAGCCATCCGATCGAGTCGTCAAAACCTCATAATCCCCCAAGAGCTCAACATCTTGGGCACAGTTTAATAGTATCGAGTACATACCACAGCATCGGTGGTCCAGCCGTAGAAGGGCAAACCCAAGCCTCACTAATGGCGCCGCAGAACTGCCGCAAACCCGAAGGTTCAAAGGCTTTCACACGGTCATTAAGTCGAGTTAGGGTTTCATTCTTCTAGAGGGTCCATAGAATTGCCTGCATGCCCTTCCAAATACTTTAAACTTGGAACAATAGGTTTCTGACATTCGATCATCTCTGTCGACTCTTAACGTCTCCGCGTGAAGTCGTCTCTTGCTGGAATCAATCTATCTGATGACCTCTCATGGGGTAGGCGAACGAACCACATGTCCTAGTCATTCATCCCCGGGTGACTAGCGACCTTCTATCATCTCTTAGTACAACCTGTACTGCAATAGTTCCAACATATGGGGCGATATCTCGTCGCTCGCAGCAACAACTGGTTCACTCGTCTGCACGCTGAACAGTGCCTCAATCATCATGAGTAAGCAATACACCAACGGTCATCAAAATCTGGCTGGCCTCTATCATTGGCTCAATTCTCTAGTGTCGATCAGCACATCTGAGTAACCTCATAAAGACGATCTGCCAAACGCTCGTGGCGCGGAAACACAGTAAAAAGACACATCTCCGCAATCGTGTGTCGCCGGAATTTCGCCCTGGTCAGTCCTCGTTCGTGACGAGCTCGTGCTGACCACAACTCTAGCTGTAGCTCTCCCTGCCCGTAATCGTGGCAGCAAAACCAAACTAGTACCGATGAGGCTAGATCAGGAAGGAATATAATACTAAACAAGGAAATGTACATCCTAAGGCTTCTTAAGTGGAGTGGCGTGTCGTAAATATGCCGCGGAACATACCAACGGTACGTCACTCTACTTTAGTCACCTATTCCATCAACTAAGGGTTCTACTACGCTCCGAAGGTAAAACCTAACGCTTTGATACCAACTTTGTTACGTCCCGAAAGTACGGAACATGACCGGCACTTAAACTACGAAACGTCTCGAGGCGTACGTAATCTAAGTAAATCGAAAACCCAGAAATCCAAACCAAGAAAAGTAGTAGAGTGAAGGAAAACCAATTTAAATCAAGAAGTTTTAATAGCATAGCCGAATTATGCGTTTAAAAAAAACATCAAATATTTCCTGAAAATTTCGGCAGAGTCTCCTTTGTAAATACTGGCCCCCAAACGGGATACAACATGAATAGTATACGAAATCAATAAAAAGGCATCCCCAAGCGGGAGCTAGCTCTTCGTCAATCGACGGTCACAACCACACAAGCAATATAATATACAACGCCAAGGGCGAGGATAAAAACTTAAAAGGAACTCAAAACAACAAGAAAACTATAGAAATACAATGCGTGACTCTAAGGTCAAAAAAATAACATCACTGGTCTCTATCTCAAAAATAATACATGTTTGGTTGATGGAATTTCTAGATACAACAGAATAATGATATACAAGATATATAATGGGGGTAGGATACAAGTAAACCCGCCTACTAGCAAATCACCCGAAGGAAACTATGCCCGCAAGCCGTAAAGAAACCTGTACGGCAAACCTGCAAGAAACTGGGGCACAACGGGGGTGAGTTGCCAACTCGTGAATAGAAAAATATCTACGCACAGAAATCGCATAAATAACGCAACCTAGGTCAATGATCATAATATATCCTCAAATATATGAATAACATGTAGCCTATAACAAGGCTAGGGTAAATATCTAACCCGAGTGTAATCTCATGTGCCCGTGTCAGGGCCTCAGGTAGCAATATATCATATGAATGAGGTATGAATGCATGAAAACAGAATACATGTAAATGAAGAACTGTTTTCATAATTTAGTGAGATTTCCTTTGTATTTTTAAAATGAGGTATCATAATGAAATCAGCATAAAATAGTGCCTAGCATCGGCATAAAACGTAATCCCAATATCTCGATATCTCTGTATCACAGTCTCTGTACCTCAATATCTCGAAATCTCAATGTCTCAATCACAATATCTAGGGCGCCGTCAGTCCAGACCGGCCCCTACCATCCATCTCAAGACCACGACGGTATCCTCCGGATATCCGACGCGTCGGGTAAAATCACCGGTAGGTAGTGTTCCCCTGCCAGGCTCACATTGTCATCATCACGCGCTTCTTGCCCCGGGGTACCTTACCGGGTCCACCATGTACCCGAAATGGTTCATCCGTCTCCTCGAATTGGGTCTCGAAATCCATCAGCAAACTCATGGTGGGCGACTCATACATCATGGGAAAACCGCACTTTTTATTTTAAAAGAGAGAAAAGGTTTATTTATGTTTTTGCGGTTTTCCTCCAAATCCAGAAAATCTCATGGAAATCCGAATCCAAAACCTCAATAACATGTAGAATAGTGAATATATGCAAGAGAATCCATGAATGCGGCATAACAATGAATAACAGTATGCATGAAGTAGCAGGTAATAACTACAATGTCTAAACTATTAGCTAACAGGCTATGTCAAGCAATAATATTTTCTAAGGTGTACGTGACATGGCAATTACCGATGAAGATGTGTGTGAGCCGGCAAGTAAGTGTACGTGGTACATACGCATCATCGGTAATGGTGTTGGTGTCCTAACAGCATGATATCAATAATGGAGTATGAAACATAATATAAGCATGCGATGCGAAGCAAACCACAATAATGAGCGGGAGCTGAATACTAGACGCAACTATAACTAACCTGCATTAATCTAATATAAGTCCTACAAATGGTGCCTTTTGAAATAACACGAATCATGGGGTTTTGAAAATAGGGGCTACGGTGTTTTTATGAAAAGATACGTCTTTTGAAATATCCGTAGGATCCCTTGGGCTGTCTTTTAAAATACCCACAATTCGTTAGTTTTTGAAATAGGTAAGAATTGAATCTAATCTAACAACTAAACTAAACTAAAGGGCTAAGCTAACAAGCTGGACTACAGGTAAGGAAACCGTCTAACATCTGAGTCGATCCATATACATACCTGTATATATATTAGTCGGTGATCCCGCCTCAATAATATCATATCCGATACCATATCTATAATCAGACATCCCAAGTCAAGAGTGCGGATCAATCATCAAGATATAGCTCGTACGTAAATCCGTCGTACGGCATCCCCAAATCTGGGTACGGGTCAATATCATATTCCTCACACCATTCCTCTGGTATCCTCTTTATTCAAGATCATAGTCTAGGGTACTGACCTATGTCTAGTACAATACTAATATCCTCAATATACTCATGATCTGACTACAGATCGACAATCTCGTACAAACCGATACCATCAGCACATAGCATCATCAAGGATATACATCGCCCGATACGGCCTAATATCAATATCCTAGCATATCATGCCTCACATCACGATCACATGTCGACCATTTTATTTATAACACTATTCACCCGTATCGCCGCCCCAAGATCCTCTATAACACCAGGACGTACCTCAAGTACGAATCCTGCCATATCACCGATATCACAACCTCAACACAAATCTCATCGACTCATCTCAATCCCAAGTATCATCTTTAAATCCGTACGTGAACACATAGTCCCATACCCATGTGAACACATAACTATAAAGAATCCCATGAGCACATATAAATAGGAATGTATGCAAGTATGTATGTGTGTATGTGTAGTGCAACACTACCCTAGGGTTCGCAACACTAAAATAATCCAACACACCAATATCCATCCTAAACATCGTTATTAATCCCAAATAACATATAATAAATTGTTGGTGTGTATACGCATCCGTATACACCACCACGGACTGCGGGGGTGCTATACGCCATCCACCCGACTTCTCTCCGTAGATATAAATCTACTCACCTGGTCCTCGCTCGCCGGTGCCGACGTCGCCACGCGCTTGCTTGTCGTCTCGAAGTCCACATAGGGTACCTACATATCATAACGCACCATATCGCATTAAAATCCGACTCATGATCAAAACGACGCACGAATCCCACATAGGTCAAAACCTATGGTTGCTTTCACAAATCAACCCAAAAACCCTCGACGTCGGCGTACAAACGCCAAACCATCGAGAAAACTGTTAGTTATATGTATTCCCTAGAGGCCATTACTGTACATACGATGTATATTGTAATGGATGCTTCGACATATATAGGGAGGACTTTCTTGCTCGACATGATAGTAAGCTATCTGGTTGTACTTTATCTTAACATGTACTCTGATTGTCTCTATATTACATGTTGATAAAGCCCTTAGAATATGTACTCGACTACTGGGACTATGATGAGATCATACTAGTGGGGCCACGGTAGTCGACGAGTACATCCTGACCCATATGATGGGCGATGGATGATCCCATATCCATCGGTGTTTGATATCAAGGATGGTGTACGGGTGCTCAGTGGAGACTGGGTACACTGAACGGACTTGCCGAGAACTCCCAGATGGTATTATACCTCACGTCAGATGGCAGTTCTCTGGTGACACTGGTACAGAGTAGTCTGTTGACCCGAGATCGTCATAGAGTCTTGTGTGATTCCCACTGTGCTTTGATTTCCATCATACCACATCCAAGAGGGCGTGCAAAAAGGTGGCTTTTGGGTACAGTCCCGAATCACATGGAGGCAATGAGCGATAGGAGGGGATTCGTCTCTCCCGGTATAGGGAGTTGATGTTGTGCTGTGTTCGATTGGCTATAACCGCAAATCCCTGGCCAGGGTTGTTGAGATTTACTGGTAAGTGTTATCAGTAGTTTCTCGAACTGTTATAGACCTCATATCGACACGACTTATCGAGCTACTGGGGTCTGACGTTTTACCACCCCTAGGCGAGATATGCGACATATCAGACGACGAGACCGGACTGTACGGGAGTGTTACTGTTTGAATTCACAGGAGAATATACAAGCTTGCTTGTTGATCTTCTGAGCGCTCAATACCTGGGTAGCTGTTACGTTTAGCTGACCGCTTGCAGCTTGTGGGTGTTTGATATGATCATCACCTACTGTCGGCGTATTGACGATTCTTTAGAGTCCTACACAGAGGTTTCTTGGCTCAGGAAAAACGGAGTAGGAGCACATATGTGATATGTGCGGGACCGAGGATAATGTGATATGAGATACCGTATTCTATTCTCGCGATATATGATATCAGCCGGGTCATCGGATCAAGTGTTGATTCGATAAATCGGTACGGATAAATATTAGTCGGTTATATGCGATATAGCCGGATTGTCGGATCAAGTGTTGATTCGATTATTTAATGTATAATAATGTATATGATATATTAAATTACATTAACTAATATTAGCTCACTAAAATATTCTTTTTCTCACTCGGGTAATACATTGATATATATGCGATATATGTTAATTGTATTATTTTATTTTGTTACGATAAATATTATATATGTGATATATAATATTGTAACATGATATGATAACTAATGCAACATGTTTAGTGGAGTTTAAACATGATTAGGGTTTGGATTAGGGTTAAGCTTTCTAGATGATTCTAGAAGGTTTTGGTTTTGTTTTGTGAAAGATATTTTCAAGTGACTCATGCTTTAACCCAACCAAAACCCTAACCCTAGTTAATTCTCTACATGAGTTTAGTTGACCATGGTTGCATTATTCATCATATTAATTCTTTTTCTATTCATCACAAAAGGATTCTATCATATTGTTCATCTTCTTCCTTCATCTTTCTTCATGGAAAAAGCTTACTAGCTTTTTCCAAGTGATGAATAAATATGAGAAAAAGATAAATAAAGAGAGCAAAAATCCTACTTCATCCTCATCTTCCCTTGCCATTTAGATGAGGGTGTTCACATCATTTCATGAGTGTTAGCTTGTGTTAACGAAACTTCAAGGTAGATCATCTTTGTATCGAAGATCGGAAGCAAAGGTTGCATCTTTCTCTTCGTGGAACCTCTCGAGAGTCCGGAACCCGATGATCGCAGTGAAGGGACCTCAACACGGAGCATATGAAGTGAAGGACCGGATCTACAAAGGTTGTAATCCCTCTCACTTAGTGTTAAAGTTGTTAATATGTTAGTTTTCACCTAATCTCTAGTTTAAAGATCCGTATTCGGGTTGTTCGGCACGGCCAATTTTTTAATCGGGCATGGTTGATGTCTCGTAGACCCTTGTGCGCATGCATAGCAACCCTACAGTGGTATCAGAGCCAAGCTAGAGCTTTAGGCAAAGTCTAGACGAAGTTTAAAGTCCGATCGAACCCGGAAAACCCGATATACCCTAGTTTCTGGAAATTTTTCAAAACTGTGATATTTTTCATATTAAAAATACCCTGAAAATTCAGCAGGTTATTTTAAGAATTACTGTGAAACCCGACCCCCTAAATGGTCCAAAGCGCCGCGGAACCGCGGCCAAACCCTGGTATTGGCGGCGGTTCCGCGGCAAGAAGGAAGGATTGAGGGATAGGGTTTGCACAGTAACCTCCGTAGCTAATTCCTGAGTCTTCTGGGAATTTTTTATTTTCACTCCAGTGTTGTGTTTTCTGGGTTGTATTGGGGACTCGTTGTTTCGATCGGATAATTTAACTATGTTTAGTTTGTCCGGATAATTTTAGAAACTGTTAAAAAGTTCGAACGGATATCAATAACTCACTTTTTCCCCTGTCGGAAAATTTTTCAAAAGTTGGATTTTTTCTCGTGTTTAAGAACGTTCTAAGTCGTGCAAGTAACGCGGTGGACCCTCTAGAAGACAACAAACCTTAACTCGATTATGTGACCGTCTTGAACTGCCTTTTGAACCTTAGGGTTTGGGGCAGTACGGCGTGCCACATGTGAGGCGTTGGCTTGACCCTTCTACGGCTGGACCATTGGTACTGGGCATGTGATGGATGTTTCTAAACTGATTTCAAGTGTTGAGATACATTGGGGAAATCTTGGGTGTTTGATTATTCGATCGGAATGTTTAACTTTGTCTATTTATCTGGAATGTGATACAATATTTGGAATCCACAGGTAGTTATGAGATAACTAATTTGAATGTTATAAACATAGCAGTTTAGTCTCGATGATCAGTTGCCACGGAATTTTGATGTGATCAAAAGTCCGTCGCAATCACATAGCGTACGCGGATACTCGCCGGGTAAACTTAACAGACAGCCACGCCCCATAGCCCCGACCAAGTGACTGTAGGAGAACCCCGTCGCCAAAAGCATCCGTTCGGGTGCTCGCGGCGACGGTGTTCCGCCTTAGTGCACTTCGTCGACGGCATCGGGGGTGCGGCCGTTTACTAAAGTTTGCGACGAGAATTCGATCAGGATGTCGGGAATCTTGTTGAATTGCCCGACTTGATATTGAAAAGAGTTTTCGATAATGAGACTAAAATGCGGGGTTTATAATAGTTAGGCATGCGATGTCTAAGGAATTCATTTGGTTAGGCATGCGATGTCTAAGAAGGTTGCGGATTCCAACTGTTGTAGTTTTACACTTTCTTTTCTGTGACCGTAAGCGTAGTATGTGGTGTATCACCGGCTTCGTTGCTATACATCAACGACAATCGGGATACGCATACTTGCTTACGTTGATGATATGAGATATTATGTGTTGCTGTGATATGTTATATTGGATCGTCGCGTTTGAATAGCCGGGGGTTTTATGTGAGATGAGAGTTTTTTCTTTTTCATTCATGTAAAATTCATTTGTATGTAATATTCTTTTATTGGGGCACTTCCAGGTAGCGGAAGATGTCACCGTTGTATATTATTTACTTTTCCGCATTAGGTAGACCTAAGGAGGGGAGCACAAGTAACCGGGTTTTAGGGTCCAGTGGGAGACCATCTCGAGGAGTCGAGACCGGGTCTCCTAACCCTAGAATTGGCAGTGTTGCTTGTCGCTCTCGTAGGGGTCTAGGGATGTGGGTTTGGCTATTCATCGCGACCGTGGAATCCGTGTTTTATACAGGCTCGTATTAAAAACACGGACGTCCTAGTATATCCAATATTTCATATATGTTCTTCTGCTGCAATGTTCTGTGATGAGATCATATTACTGCCTGAGATGAATGTTTATATTATATATATGAGATATATGTTATATTGCAGATTTCGTTTCAAATGAGATGCTTGTGAAGCATAATAAAATGGGACTTCATTAATGAGATTAATGAAATAAAAGAAACCAAAGATGTTATAGAAACTTGTTTTAAAAACTGATAGCTCTAGTTCTTGCTTTGCATAGCGGTGTTCCTTGTAGAACATCTAGCACCTTATTCGATAAGGAAAGGACCAAGATCCCTTCGCCGGGAGTGACTCCTTTAGCAATAACTGGCAGATGCTACAAACTCGGTTTGTCTTTTGATTGCTTCTATAGTTCTTTCTTTGCACAGCGGTATATATGATATATCCTGCACCTTATTCGATGAGGAAAGGGCCGACGATCCCTTCACCAGGAGTGACCCCCTTAGCAAAACTAGAAAAGCCTAAAAAACATTCCATTTAAAATCACTCGATTCTACAACGATATAAAGTTCATTACGCAAAGGGTTTTCTTAAAAACCTGTCGTAGCCCTCCGTCATTTCAGATAAGTAATAGTTAGTATTCGTGCTGTGTTTGTTGACTCAGTCAAGGCGTAGTGTGCGGTAGCTGATTAGTGCTTATCTGCAAAGCATATGATGCGATTGGATTAGGGTAGTCGTGCGGCCTTGTTGACTCAGTCAAGGGTCGTGCGGGTGGGTTTAATTCAATCGGAAAATGACGGGTTGAACTTTACTTGCGGTCTATGGTTTGTTGACTCAGTCAAGGTCATAGATCGCTTGGGGCAAAATATTATTGGGAATTTCAAGTGTTGAAATTTGCAATGAGATTGCATACCTTCTATGAGATAGTTGGATCCCGATACCCGCTGCGAGTAAGAGTTACTCCTGGGAGAGTTTTACACATTACAATTAGCCGATCAAGTAGGTGTCTAGAAAGGTGTTAACGGGGTTACGCCTCTGGGAAAACGAGGTTTACTTTAATTAGGTCCGTGCGAAAGCACGGGGAACCTCCCTCAAAGTACCGACATTGGCCTGGCTGAAAGATTGGCGAACTTGTAGCGTGTAATTATCCCGGCTAGTCTTTCCTTTTAGGGTTTGAAGGAAGATTTTATTAAAACAGTGGGAGACATCCTGATTAGATATATTAGATAACCAATCTAATCTTGCAAGAGCATACGCTGAGTGTTTTCTTCTCTCTCTCTCCAGGTAGCCACCATATCACGCCTTAATCAAGATAATAAAACGGATATATTGACCGAACCCGCTTGTTATACTGAGCTGGGGAACGTTGGTCCCGCTCCAACTTATAATTGTTATAAGACAGAGCAGGAAATTAGGGAATATCAGATTTCCCGTGCCGCCCAAACGAAGAAAGTGCATGCTGATGCATCATCTTCGGGTGTGTTCATTACATAGAATTGTTTCTCAGTATCCTTTATATCCTGGGTATGTGATACCGGATCAGGATCCCGCATATGTAATCTGTTACATAGGCTACAGATAGGTAGAGAACTGAGAATGGGTAATAAGTTTCATGAGACAGAAAACGGTGCAAGTGTTGCAGCCAAGTCTGTTGGTCACTGTCACCCTGTATTACCAGAATACATTGATTCTGAATGAATGTTATTAGATACCGAACCTGATATACAACATCATATCACTCTCTTTATTAGTAAAGAAAGGATATAATTTTGTATTGTTGGATAATGTTTTGAACATTTCCTATATCAAAAGTTGATCGGTTCAGGCACGTTATCTAAAAGCATTGATGTTCTAAATCAAACTACAGTTCTTTAGTATAAGGAACACACACAAGAGGAAGAGTTCAGAAATGAACGAATCCTTCTTGAGGCATTGTAGACTAGGTCATATCAATGCGACCCGACTAGCTGAAGTTACATTAAGATGCATATTTAAATTTGTTTGAATTTACATCTTGTGAAACTTGCCAGTCATGTCACAAAGATAAGATGACCACAGATCTATTTATTGGAAACAGAGAAAGAGTTAGTGAACTCTTAAGATTGATACATGTTGATGTATGTAAGGTCCCCTGTCTACACATGCCAAGATCGGTTCTTTCTACTTCATTACATTCTCTGATAATCTCTCAAGATTCAGACATATGTTTCTGTTGAAACACAGGTCCGAAGCTTTTGAGATATTCACAGAATATAAATTAGAAGTAGAGAACCAAAAATGGGTATAAGTATTATGTCCTTAGATGTGATCAAGGAGGAGAATACTTGAGCACGGAATTCCTGGACTATTCTAAAGGAGAATGAGATTCTCTCTCAGCATTACTCCTTCGAATACACCACAGCACGTCGGTGTATCGGGGTGGAGCAATAGCATCCTATGTGATATGGTGTGCTCTATGATGAGTACTACTGAGTTTCCTATTTCCTTTGGGAGTTATGCACTTGTGAAGCTGCAAACCTATTGAATAAGGGTTCCAATCAAATCAGTTTCCTACCACTTCATATGTGATATGGAAAGGGAAGAGCCCATATCTTAAGTTAGTTAAGATTTGGGGTTTTCCGGCCTATGTTTAAAAGCAAAATCCGGACAAGCTTGGGGCAAGGTCTGTTATGTAGAACTGGAATGGTTCCGGCTATA
The DNA here is from genome assembly GCA_030015575.1 of Agapanthus africanus. Lineage (NCBI taxonomy): Eukaryota > Viridiplantae > Streptophyta > Magnoliopsida > Asparagales > Amaryllidaceae > Agapanthus > Agapanthus africanus. The sequence goes on along the minus strand of JASDDO010000019.1, from coordinate 810,353,653 downwards.
CAAACTGCAGCTGATGATTTGGTAGAACCAAAGGATTCAATAGTTTCCAACGAACCTCAGCCTCTCCGCCGATCTAGTAGGGTTCCTCACTCACCTGAGAGATACTTTGGTTTCTCTATGAAAGTGGGAGTGAGGATTGCATCATGAGATGATGACCCAACTAGTTTCGAACTGGCCATCAGGAGTGAGACTCTGTAAGAATGGCTGGATGCATAGCGATCTGAGATGGAATCCATATACACTGACAAAGTATGGACTTTGGTTGCTTTATTTGAAGGGTTAAATCCCCATCAGGAGCAAGTATATCTTGAGAAGATTACTTGGTGTACATGGAAAAGTTGAGACTTTCAAAGCTATGCTTAAGTCCATCCAGATCCTACTTGCCACGACTACATTCCATGACTACGATATCTGGTGGTTGGGTGACATGACTGCTTTTCTAAATGATGTTTTAGAAGAGAGCGTCTATAAGTACACAGCCAGAGGGCTTCGTAGACAGTGGGAGCAGCGGAAACGTGTGCAAGATGTTTTATATGATAAAACAGGAATCGCGGAGTTGGAACATCTGTTTTGATGTAGTAGTCAAAGAGTTTGACTTCATCAAAATGGTAGATGAACCTTGTATATACAAAAAGGTAGTAGGGAGTATGGTGGTGATCCTCGTAGAGTACGTGGATGACATACTTTTGATAGGGAAGGAGTTTCCTATGCTACGCTCGGTCAATCTCCGCTTATCACAACGATTCTTCATATAGGATCAAAGCGATACCTCCTAAATCCTGTGTTTTGGATCAATGAGATAGATCTAATTGGATGTTAGGATACTCACTAGTTGTAGTGAGACGGTATAAATCGATCCTGAGGAGAATCACTGGAAAGGTTCCAGGGTGATAAGGACGACTGAATGTCAGTCGCAGGCATTGTCTTTACCCTCAGTGCAGGGACGGTATGTTGGAAGAGTTCCAAGGAAGAGACCGTGACTTACTAGACGATTAAAGGCAGGATACATCGTTACCAAGGATACTACCAAAGAGGCAGTCTGGATATTTATAAGTTCATGAGATGAACTTCGTTCCTACCATTATGTGACAATAGAATTGTGGCTTTAGCCAAGGAACTACCGTCCCATCAGAAATCCAGATATAATTCTTAGGCAGTATCACCTGATCATGGAGATGGTTGATCTCCAGGGAGATCGAGGTTAGGAGAGCAGACACAGAGGACGACAGCGCGGATCCACTCACAAAGGCCTTTTTCCCAGTAGAGACTTTTATGGGATGGTTGAGTATGAGATACTTCAACCACAGCTAATTGTTGGGTATGTGATACCACAACAGATGGCCCTAGTGCAAGTGGGAGATTGTTAGTTATATGTATGCCCTAGAGGCCATTACTGTACATACGATGTATATTGTAATGGATGCTTCGACATATATAGGGAGGAATTTCTTGCTCGACATGATAGTATGCTATCTGGTTGTACTTTATCTTAACATGTACTCTGATTGTCTCTATATTACATGTTGATAAAGCCCTTAGAATATGTACTCGACTACTGGGACTATGATGAGATCATACTAGTGGGGCCACGGTAGTCGACGAGTACATCCTATAACTGTTCCTAGTCGAGGGTGTATCGAGACAGGGCATCGATACACCAGAGTAGACTAGCGTATACGCATCTTGACCCATATGATGGGCGATGGATGATCCCATATCCATCGGTGTTTGACATCAAGGATGGTGTACGGGTGCTCAGAGGAGACTGGGTACACTGGACGGACTCGCCGAGAACTCCCAGATGGTATTATACCTCACGTCAGATGGCAGTTCTCCGGTGACACTGGTACAGAGTAGTCTGTTGACCCGAGATCGTCATAGAGTCTTGTGTGATTCCCACTGTGCTTTGATTTCCATCATACCACGTCCAAGAGGGCGTGCAAAAAGGTGGCTTTTGGGTACAGTCCCGAATCACATGGAGGCAATGAGCGATAGGAGGGGATTCGTCTCTCCCGGTATAGGGAGTTGATGTTGTGCTGTGTTTGATTGGCTATAACCGGAAATCCCTGGCCAGGGTTGTTGAGATTTACTGGTAAGTGTTATCAGTAGTGTCTCGAACTGTTATAGACCTCATATCGACACGACTTATCGAGCTACTGGGGTCTGACGTTTTACCACCCCTAGGCGAGATATGCGATATATCAGACGACGAGACCGGACTGTACGGGAGTGTTACAGTTTGGATTCACAGGAGAATGTACAGGCTTGCTTGTTGATCTTCTGAGCGCTCAATACCTGGGTAGCTGTTACGTTTAGCTGACCGCTTGCAGCTTGTGGGTGTTTGATATGATCATCACCTACTGCCGGCGTATTGACGATTCTTTAGAGTCCTACACAGAGGTTTCTTGGCTCAGGCAAAATGGAGTAGGAGCACATATGTGATATGTGCGGGACCGAGGATAATGCGATATGAGATACCGTATTTTTATTCTCGCGATATATGATATCAGCCGGGTCATCGGATCAAATGTTGATTCGATGAATCGGTACGGATAAATATTAGTCGGTTATATGCGATATAGCCGGATTTTCGGATCAAGTGTTGATTCGATTATTTAATGTATAATAATGTATATGATATATTAAATTACATTAACTAATATTAGCTCACTAAAATATTCTTTTTCTCACTCGGGTAATACATTGATATATATGCGATATATGTTAATTGTATTATTTTATTTTGTTACGATAAATATTATATATGTGATATATAATATTGTAACATGATATGATAACTAATGCAACATGTTTAGTGGAGTTTAAACATGATTAGGGTTTGGATTAGGGTTAAGCTTTCTAGATGATTCTAGAAGGTTTTGGTTTTGTTTTGTGAAAGATATTTTCAAGTGACTCATGCTTTAACCCAACCCAAACCCTAACCCTAGTTAATTCTCTACATGAGTTTAGTTGACCATGGTTGCATTATTCATCATATTAATTCTTTTTCTATTCATCACAAAAGGATTCTATCATATTATTCATCTTCTTCCTTCATCTTTCTTCATGGAAAAAGCTTACTAGCTTTTTCCAAGTGATGAATAAATATGAGAAAAAGATAAATAAAGAGAGCAAAAATCCTACTTCATCATCCTCATCTTCCCTTGCCATTTAGATGAGGGTGTTCACATCATTTCATGAGTGTTAGCTTGTGTTAACGAAACTTCAAGGTAGATCATATTTGTATCGAAGATCGGAAGCAAAGCTTGCATCTTTCTCTTCGTGGAACCTCTCGAGAGTCCGGAACCCAATGGTCGCAGCGAAGAGACCTCAACACGGAGCATATGAAGTGAAGGACCGGATCTACAAAGGTTGTAATCCCTCTCACTTAGTGTTAAAGTTGTTAACATGTTAGTTTTCACCTAATCTCTAGTTTAAAGATCCGTATTCGGGTTGTTCGGCACGGCTAATTTTTTAATCGGGCATGGTTGATGCCTCGTAGACCCTTGTGCGCGTGTATAGCAACCCTACAAAAAATCCCAACACACTCATTTGTACAATTACAAGCACTAATTATAATATAAAATAGCTTAAAATTCACAAAAACCCAAATTTCACTTAAAAAGTTATTTTTCCGAAAATCTAGCAAGCACAAATCACCGTTTTAGTAAAAAACTCGATGTATAAACGAATCTAGCATCCACAATATTCACTAAATATCTTAAATAAGTCATGAAAACAATTCCCATAATTTAATCTCGTTAAATTCCAAAAACCCTAAAATTCTAGTTTACAAAATACCTAAATTTTAACAATTTTATAGCAAAAATGCACAAACCGTAATTTAGGTTGGATTTCCATGAACTAAAGTGTTAAACTACACTTAATAATGTTAATGAAGTCATGAAAAACCTAATTAGATCTTTAATCCCATATTTTAATTAAATTTCTAAAACCTAGTTAGCAATATAGCTTAATTATAACAATATCAACCTAACCATTTGCAAACTAACAATTAGGTTGGGTTTTACAATTCCACAAGATGATAATCTACACTTGATTATCCTAATAGTGATGGTTAAACCCAAATTAGCTTCAAACCATATTCTTGAATTTTCCAATCATGCAATTTGAACCCATATAAAACCTAATTAACACTTAATTAAGCTAACACAAGCATTAATCAACAATTCAACAAAAAGGTCAAGATTTTTATACCTCACAACTCATTGATCCAACTTGAAATCTAGCCCCTCAAATTGCCATCTTGTTCCCTAGATCCATACTAGAATGGTCAAGTAAAAATGGGTAGGGATTAGATTTTGATTTTGTGGAATTTTTGATGCATTTTGGATGATTTTTTGATGGAATTTTGAAGAGAAAAGAGAAGAAGAAATGAGAGGGCTGTTGTTGCTGCAGGTTTCAGCCAAGGGGAAGAGGGAATGGGTGAGGGAGGAGAGAGAGTGAGGTGGAGAAAGTAACATCTAGTCAAAGTCCACTTTTGTTTCTTTCATTTTCTATTCTTTCCTTTTCTTTTCTTTTGAAAAAAGAGGTGATTGGAGAGAGAGAGGGGGGAGGGCTGTCATGGTGGGGCCGGCCACATAGGGAGAGGGAGAGAGGGTGAGGTGTGGGTGTGTGGGTTAGGGAAAAAGATAAATGTATTACCCCAATTCCCATTAACACTAATTTCACCGAAAAAGCCTTTTTCTTCGATATTTTTCTAAACCGTTTTGGCAAACCATTTCATTTCAAAAACTATATGATAAATTTTTATTTAATGTGTTATGATGCAAAAAATTTGTTTCAACTCATTTCAATTTGTAATTTTCCTTAATTAAATGTATTAGTGATGGCTTAAAATAATAATAAAATATTTTTTTTTTCAGAAAATTTGAAATTTCACCAGTGGCTCAATAAACACCAAATACTAGCAATCACATAGCTAGAATATGTATATTTAATTTTTTATAATAAGATATTTGTATTTTGACTTTTTACAGAAAACCCCCTTATTTTGCCGATTTTCCGAAATTTCACCGAAACGATTTTCAAAACGCTACAGAAGTAAACCCACCCGCACGACCCTTGACAGAGGTCAAAAAGGTCGCACGACTACCCTAAATCAATCAAATCATATGCTTATACAGATAAGCACTAATCAGCTACCGCACACTACGCCTTGACAGAGGTCAACAAACGCAGCACGAATACTAACCAGTACTTATCTGAAATGACGGAGGGCTACGACAGGTTTTTAAGAAAACCTTTTGCGTAATGAACTTGATATCGTTGTAGAATCAAATGATTTTAAAATGGAGTGTTTTTGAGGCTTTTCTAGTTTTGCTAAAGGGGTCACTCCCGGTGAAGGGATCGTCGGCCCTTTCCTCATCGAATAAGGTGCTGGATATATAATATATATCTCTGTGCAAAGCAAAAACTATAGAAGCAATCAAAAGACAAATCAAGGGTTGTAGCATCTGCCAGTTATTGCTAAAGGAGTCACTCCCGGTGAAGGGATCTCGGTCCTTTCCTTATCGAATAAGGTGCAGGATGTTCTACAAGGAACACCGCGATGCAAAGCAAGAACTGTAGCTACCTGTTTTTGAAAATTCGATTCCACAACATCTTAGGTTTCTTTTCTTTCATTAATCATATTAATGAAGTCCCATCATTTAAGTCACCTAAATATCACAGATAAATACGACGTACACTTATGCCATCCGCATTCGCCTCGATGTCCCCTCGTGCACCGTTAGGTTAGGTAACTAACGACAGAGCGGGGCAGGGCTAGCGCAGGTGTAAAACATAAGTAACGCCAATATAATATATCATATATACTATATACAGTATCCATCTTAACATATCAAATGATCACATCACAGATATCGCAGCAGAAGAAACATATGAAACATTGGATATACTAGGACGTCCGTGTTTTTAATACGAGCCAGTATAAAACACGGATTCCACGGTCGCGATGAATAGCCAAACCCACACCCCTAGACCCCTACGAGAGCGGCAAGCAACCCTACCAATTCTAGAGTTAGGAGACCAGAACTCGACTCCTCGAGTTGGTCTCCCACTGGACTCCAGAACCGGGTTACTTGTGCCCTCCTCCTTGGGTCTATCCTAGTGCGGAAAAATAAATAATATACAAACGGTGACATCTTCCGCAACCTGGAAGTTCCCCAATAAAAGAATATTACATACAATAAATTTTACATGAATGAAAATAAAAACTCTCATCTCACATAAAACCCCCGGCAAATCAAAACGCGACGATCCAATATAACATATCCAGCAACACATAACATCACATGTCATCAACGTAAGTAAATGTGCGCATCCCTATTGTCGTTGACATATAGCAACGAAACCGGCGATATCACATATTACACTTACGGTCACAGAAAAGAAAGTGTAAAATTACAACATTTGGAATCCGCAACCTCCTTAGACATCGCATGCCTAATCAAATGAATTCTTTAGACATCACATGCCTAACAATTATAAACCCCGCATTTTAGTCTCTATATCGAAAACACTTTTCAATATCTAGTCGGGCAATTCAACAAGATTCCCGATAAACTGATCGAATGCTCGTTGCAAACTTTAGTAGACGACCGCACCCCCGATACCGTCGACGAAGTGCACCAAGGCGGAACACCGCTACCGTGAGCACCCGAACGGATGCTTTCGGCGACGGGGTTCTCCTACAGTCACTTGGTCGGGGCTATAGGACATGGCTGTCTATTAAGTTTACCCGGCGAGTATCCGTGTACGCTACGTGATTGCGACGGACTTTTGATCACATTAAAATTCCGTGGCAACCGATCAAGTGAGACTAAACTGCTATGTTTATAACATCCAAATCAGTTATCTCATAATTTCTTGTGGATTTCAAATATTGTATCACATTCCAGATAAATAGAAAATGTTAAACTTTCCGATCGAACATTCAAACACCCCAGTTTTCCCGAAACAGCTCAACTCTTGAAATAAGTTCAAAAACATCCAGTTCATGCCTCAGTACCAACGGTCCAGCCGTAGATGGGTCAAGCTAACGCCTCACATGTGGCACGCCGTACTGCCCAAACCCTAAGGTTCAAAGGGCAGTTCAAGACGGTCACATAATCGAGTTAAGGTTTGTTGTCTCCTAGAGGGTCCATCGCGTTACTTGCACTACTTAGAACATTATTAAACTACGGAAAAATCCAACACTTGGAAATTTCCCGACAGGGGAAAAAGTGGGTATTTATATCTGGTCGAACTTTTTAACATATTCAAAAAATATCTGGAAAAAGACAGACAAAGTTAAAGATTCCGATCGAATCGTCGAACTCCCAATACAACCCAGAAAACTCAACTGTTTAGTATATATTAAAAATTTCCATAAAATACAGCAACTACAAATAGAGATTACTGTGCAAACAGAATAGGCAACAACCACTTTATTGCCGCGGAATCGCCGTCCAAGCTGGGGTACGGCCGCGGTTCCGCGGCGGTTTAATGGAATTGGGCCCACGAATTTCACAGTAATTCCTACAAAACCCTGCTGAATTTTCTGGCTATTTTTAATTTGGAAAAATCCACATTTTCAGAAAATGTAGAGAGAGTGATCTTGGTTAGGGTTTCGTGACTCGATCGGATTTCTAACATCGTCTACACTTCGCCTAAGGCTCTAGCTAGTCTCTGATACCACTGTAGCGTTCCTAGGCACACTCAAGAGGTTCCACAAGACATCAATCATGCCAAATTAAAATTTTCCGGTGCCGAGAAACCCTCATGAAGATCGTTAACTAGAGAATAGGCGAAAAGAAAAGCTAGCAAACAACTTTGCTACTAAGTGAAAGGGATTACAACCTTTGTAGATCCGATCCTCCACTTCTTTAGCTCCGTGTTGACGTTCCTCCACTGCGATCATCGGGTCCCGGACTCTAGCGATGGTTTCGTCGGAGAAATGATCGGGCTAGGTCATTGTCTTCGAGGCCGAAGATGATCTACGTCGGGGAGACTCAAACTCAAGCTATTCCTTCACTCGGTCGAAAACTTTGTGAAGAGAACACCCTATACTACATGGAAAGTGGTATAGGATGAAGAAATAGGAAGTGGGTTCACTTTAGAACTGGATTTCTCACTCTTTTTCTCATGGCACCATTGGAGCTTTCAAGCTTTTGTGAGCTTGATGAAGATGAAGAAGAAGAAAGAATCATATCCATTAAAAGAATGATATGAACACTTATCCTTTTAATCATGGCACCATGGTTGAGTTAAGCCCTCATGCTTAACTCATGTAGAGAATTAACCATAGCATTAGGTTAAGGGTTAGGTTAGTTAATATCTTGAACAAATGACAAAGAGAGTTGACTTTGTCAATGTTTATCAAGCTTCATGAAGCTTGATAACTTTGACCAAAGTCACACTCTTTTGTTATTTGTTTAGGAAAATTGTAAACCCTAATCTTACCTTGATATGGTTCAAGTCTCATACACACAACTTGTTTGTATCATCAAGCATGATACAAACATGTACACTTGCATATATCACATATAAACAATGTGCACATTCAAGTGAGAAAATCAATCCTAAATGAACCAATACTAGTTAATGTAAAATAATATATCAAATATATACTTATACATTAAATCATTAAATCAAAACTTGATTTAACGATCCGGTCATATCGCATATAACCGACTAATATCAATAGTAACAACTTATCGAATCAACACTTGATCCGATAACCCGGCTATATCGCATACAACCGATCCATGTCACAAATCGTGAGAATAGAATACAGTATCACATACTGGTATTATTCTCGGTCCCACACATATTTCATATGCGCTCCTATTTCGTTTCGCTTGAGCCAGGAAACCCCCGTGTAGGACTCTAAAGACTCGTCAATACGCCGGCAGCAGGTGATGATCATATCAAACACCCACAAGCCGCAAGCGGTCTGCTAAACGTAACGACCACCCGGGTATTGAGCGATCAGAAGATCAACGAGCAAGCCCGATCACACTCCTGTGAATCCAACCAGTAACACTACCGTACAGTCCGGTCTGTTCGTCTGATATGTCGCATATCTTGTCTAGGGGTGGTAAACGTCAGACCCCAATAACTCGATAAGTCGTATCGATATGAGGCTCATAACGGGTCAAGAAACTACTGGTAACACTTACCAGTAAATCCCTAAAGCAGCCTTGGCCAAGGACTTCCTGTTATAGCCAATCGAGCACTGCGCAACATCAACTCCCTATACCGGGAGAGACGAAACCCCTCCTATCGCTCATTGCCTCCATGTGATTCGGGACTGTACCCAAAAGCCACCTTTTTGCACGCCCTCTTGGACGTGGTATGATGGAAATCAAAGCACAGTGGGAATCACACAAGACTCTATGACGATCTCGGGTCTACAGACTAACCTGTACCAGTGTCACCAGAGAACTGCCATCTGACGTAAGGTATAATACCATCTGGGAGTTCTCGGCGAGTCCGTCCAGTGTACCCAGTCTCTACTGAGAACCCGTATATCATCTCTGATGTCAAACACTAATGGATATGGGATCATTCATCGCACATCTGTATGGGTCAAGAAGCTACACGCTAGTCTACTCTGGTATATTGATGCCCCGTCTCGATATACCCACGACTAGGGACTTTGAAGGATGTACTTATGGACTACCACGTCCCCACTAGTATGATCCGCATCATAGTCCAGGTAGTCAAGTACACATCCTAAGGGCTTTACCAACATGTAACAGAGAGACAATTAGTGTACACGTTAAGGTAAAGAGTAACCAGATAGCATACTATCATATCGAGCAAGAAAGTCTTCCCTATATATGTCCAAGCATCCACTACAATATACATCCTATGTATAGTAATGGCCTCTAGAGCATACATATAACTAACAATTTAAATTCGGGGACCGAATTTTTTTAAGGGGGGAAGATTGTAACGTTTTGAAAATCGTTTAGATGAAATTTCGGAGAATCGGTAAAATAATGGGTGTTTTCCGTAAAAACCCCGATATAATTATTTTTCCACATAAACTTAAATATACCTATTCTATTTATGTAATTGCTAGTATCTGGTGTATATTGAGTCACTTGTAAAATTTCTAGTTGACTGAAATTTTTTCCGAAATTAATTATTTTAATATTATTTTAAGCCGTCACTAATACATTTAATTAGGGATAATTACAAATTGGAATGGGTTGATACAAGTTTTGTGCATCATGACACATTAAACTAACATGTAAAATATTATTTTTGAAATGAAATGAAATTGTCATGATGGTTTTAGAAAATATCAAGGAAAAAGACTTATTTTGCGAAAATTAAGTTAAATAGAAGTGAGGTGGGCTTGCGACTTGAATTGGGTTTTCTTTACTTGGAAAATTTCCACCCACCCACCCACCCACCCAATGCTGGCCGAGCCTATGCTGCCCCTACACCCTCACACCTCACACTTCAAGTCAAAAGAAAAAAAGGAAAAAGAAAGGAAATGATATTAAATATTAAGTTATGAGTCTTTATACTTGATGTATGGTTCTTTAATTTGACTTTTCCCTTACCCACACCCATTTTTCCCCCTCCTCTGGCTGAAAATATGCAGCCCATCTTCCTCATTTCCCCCATCTCATTCCACTTTAAAACCCTTCAAAAAATTTCCACAAAATGCCCAAAAATCAACACAAAACCTCACAAAAATCAAAATCCAAGCCCTATCCATTTTTCCTTAGCCTATCTAGTATGGTTCTTGGTGAAAAGAAGTTAATTTAGAGGGATAAGTTTGCTTGTGGGATCTTCAATTTGTTGGGTATAAATTCTAACCTTTTGGTTAATTGTTAGTTAATTACTTTAATTTAGCTATTAAGTGCCTGATTAGGTTCTAAATGGGTTCTATTTGCATGATTGAAAAACCAAGTAAGGGTTTATGATTTCAATTAGGGTTTTTATTTCATCATTAAGGATGCAGTGCGTAGTTTCACATCTTAAAATATGCAAAACCTAGTTTGATTGTTAAATTGCAAATTGTTATATTTAAATTGTCCAAATCATATATTTTTGCAAAACCAGGTTTTTATAAAATGTATATATAGGTGAGATAAAATTCAAGTGAGGGTTTCTAGCATTAGATTATGGTTCTAATGAGTTGATTAACATGTTAATGCTATGCAAAACTTAATCTTGTTACTTATGGCTAATTGTAACATTTAAAATGGTTAAACTTGCTTAAATTGCAAACTAGGTTTTTAGAATTCATACAAATTAGTGTGATAAAATCTAGTAAATGTTTATGTGACCTAATTAAGATAATTGGTGAACATTGTGGCCATTAGAATTGTTAAAACATCAAGTTTTGTTTTAAAACAGCTAATTGATGCTTACTAGGTTTCTTGTAATAAATCGATTTGATCAATTTATTGTTTTTGATGATTTGCACCCTATTTCTTATATATATTTAGTATGTTGTGAAACCACGAATGGTACGTTTGGGTTTTTCTCGATCAATCGGCGTTTGTACGCCGATGTCGAGGGTTATTTGGTTCTTTTGCATGAGCGGACAACAGGTTTTGACCTATGTGAGATTCGTGTGCCGTTTTGGTTTTTACCCGCGATTTCGGTTTACCATATTATATATGTTTGCATATAGGTACCTCTCATATGGATTTCGGACAATGAAGAAGAGGATGGCGGCATCGACTTCGGCAAACAAGGACCATGTGAGTAGATATATATCTACGGGGGATGTCGGGTGGATGGAGTATAGCACCCCCGCAAATTCATAAGATTGTGATGTGACGTGGTATAGAGATACATATATGGGTTATTGCGAGATATGAACCTTAGAAAGAAAAGCATTAGGAGATCATGGGTTAGTGTTAGCGAGAATCGAAGAAAGGATTTAGTTGGTTTCTTTGTCGTGAACCCTAGAGTAAGGTTGTACACACACATATACACACACGGGATATGGTTTTGGGTGTATACGTCATATGTATATGTTTGTGTATATATATATATATATATATGTATATGTGGTTGTATTAGTACTTATATATATATACATACACGTATACACGGATGTTGAGGATAGTATATGGTACTTGGAGATGAGTCGATATGATTGGGCATGATGCCGTGAGATCAGTGATGTGATTTGATTCGTACTATGAGATACGACAGGAGATTATAGCGGATTTTTAGGCGATGTGTTTCAGACACATGCACATATATTTGTTGATGGTATCAGTTTGTACTAGACTTAGATCTGTACCCCAGTTCATGACATATGATGATAAGGATACCAGATGAGTAATGAGATAAATATGATATTTGACCCGTATCCAGATTTGGGATGCCGTACGATAGATTTACCGTACGAGATATAGTTATGAGGATAGATCCACACTCTTGACTCGATGATGTCATATTATTTATTGTATCGTACGTAATACTATTGAGGCGAGATCACCGACTATTAGATATATATGTAAATCGACTCAGACTTAGGTGGATTCCCTTACCCTTTTGACTGAGTTCGAGTCATACTCATTTTCAAAAGTGGAGAATTGTGAGTAATTTAAATACCAAACTGTATGACTCGTATATTCGGTAGGTATATTTTTCGGGGTTGCTGTTACTACATCACTTTCTGTATATTCATGATGTTTCATCGCATTGCATGCTTGTACATATGTTATCTGTAATTATTATGAAACCCTGTTGTCAGGACACCGGCACCATTACTGATGATGCGTATGTTCCACGTACACCTGCTTGCCGGCTCACACACATCATCATCGGTAATTACCATGTCACGTACACTTTAGAGAATACTATTCTTTGACATAGCTTGCTAGTTGATAGTTGCAATATGTTATAGCTTACATATGCTAGTTTAACTATTGCATTTATTGCATGATATCAGATACATTCATATATTCATTGGTCATGCAGTATTATGGAGATTTATGCCGGTATTCACTGTTTATTGATATCATGATTTTTATGATTTCGGATCCTTCTTGAGATTTCTGGATTTGGAAACCGCATATGAAAGTTTTATAAACTGATGATTTGTTTTAAAGAGATAGATGCGGTTTTCCTTGATATGATGAGTATTGTCCACCATTATATTTTCTCGGTTCTGAGATGGTTTTTGAGACCCGATTCGAGGAGTTGGATGAACCGTTTGCGGGTAAATGGTGGAACCAGTATGGTACCCCGGAGCAAGAAGTTCGAGTTGTAGAGGATGAGCCCGGCAGGGGAATACTGCCTACCGGTGATTGTTTGGCGCGGCGGATATCCGGAGGATACCATTCGTGGTCATGTGATTGATGATATGGGCCGATCCGAACTGACGGAGCCCGAGGTATTAGGATATTGAGATTTGAGACACTGAGATATTGAGATTTGATGATACAGGCCAGTCCGGATAGTCGGATATTGAGATATTGAGATTCATGTTTTGTGTCGATGCTTGACACTAATTTCTCTGTTGATTTCATTGATGATATTCGATTTATATACATACAGGAATCTCATTAAATAAAGAAAACAGTTGTTTCACTCATGATGTATTCTGTTTCCATTTGTAATGCATTCATACATCATATATCTGATATGTTGCTATCTGAGGCATTGACATGAGCACGTAGTATTGCGCTTATATGTAGATGGATCAGGATATTATTTGAGGATATTACTCGATGTGACCTAGGATAGTGTCATACATGCGATTTCTGCTCTATGATATTTTCTACTCACGAGTTGGCAACTCACCCCCGTTGTGCCACAGTTTCTTGTAGATTTTGCCGTACAGGTATCTTGACGGCTTGCTGGCACACTGCTTTCATTTCGGGTGATTGCTATTGGTAGGTGGGTTCACTTGCATCATGACCACCATTGTATATTTGTTATTCAGTTGTATCTAGTAAAAACTCCATCAACCAGACTTGTTTAATTGATAGAACTAGAAGACCAGTGCATATTCTTTCAACCTTAGAGTCGCACTTGTATTATTATGGTTTTCTGGTGGATATGGGCTTTCTTTTGGGTTTTGATCCTCGTCCTTCGGCGTTGTATATTATATTGCTTGCATGGTTGTGACCGTCAATTGACGAAGAGCTAGCTCCCGCTTGGGGATGCCTTTATCCATTATATATGCTTTATCAGGTTTGTACCTGTTTGGGGTCAGTTTTTACAAGGGAAACTCTGCCGAAATTTTCAGAAAAGACTTGAGATTTTAAAAATACATATTTCGGCTTATGTTGTTAAACTTCTTGCTTTAAAATTTGTTTTTCTTCACTCTACTGCTTTACTTGGTTTGGATTTCTGGGTTTTGGCTTACTTAGATTACGTATGCCTCGAGACGTTTCGTAGTTTAAGTGCCGGTCATGTTCCATACTTTTCGGGCCGTGAAAATTTATCTCAAGCCCTTAACAAAATAAGTATTAACTAATCTCAAATCGTGGTTGTGACTATCATTAATTGATAGCGCGCCCGATATGAGAGTTAACATTTATTTTGCTAAGATTTATAAATATTAAAATGTCAAAAGAAGTTAAGGGTTTTTTCATCCATTATTCTACCCTATTCTACAAACCATAGCAAGTAAGAAATTACTCGCTCATGGTTATTAGCATAGTAAAATAGAGGTGGAAGATGAATGAAACCATATTTGAAATCAGAAAGTAATGCTGAATGTAATCCAGAAAATTAATACAGAAAAGTAATGCGGAAAGTAAATGCGAAAAAGTAATGCGGAAAGTAAATGCGAAAAGAATTAAAACAAAAGACTACCTTTATTGATCAACTATTGCATTACAACTTGTTCGCTGAAAAACCTAAATTACAAAACCTAGTTGCTCGCTAGATCTCTCTCTAGGTCAATGGATAGATAATTCGATGATTGTATAGATAGCTCTCGGTCCTTTTATAGGCTCTGGAATGTGAAACCCTAGATGAAATATTGAAGTGTGTGAAATTACGATCATGATCTTGAAGTTTCAGATCCTATGGCCTCTAAATGACCGCTGAACCGCCGCCAAAAACCCTATTTGACCGCGCTTCCACCGCCGTTTGGTGGGTTCGTGCCTCTAAATTTTTTGTGCCTTTTTCTCTCGATATTTGGAAATTCTCTTGATACAAAGATTCTGAAAATATTGCTCTTACTCTCTGCCGTTACTAAATTCTTCGATTTGCTCCTAATATTCGACAGATTCGGTTTTGTAATCCGATTTGATGTGGATCTCCTACTTAGATTTCAGAATTGAGCTAATCTTATTATAATACCTGCATAATATCTCAAATCAAATTGTTAGTAGCATTTGTTTTATTTGACATATTATTCTAACCATTTATATGATATGAAATCTTAAGAATATTGATTAGGAATATTTGATATGATATGCATATTTTAATATGAATATTTTATTTAAATATTATATGCATATATTTTCCCTAATTATATTAATTATAAATGAAGAAATATATGATAATAATCTTTTTACAAATAAACCCACATATGTTCTTTATTTACAATTAAAGCCTTTTAGTAGTTAATAATAGTAGGGAAACTGTCCATACAAATTTGCAATAAATTTGACTAATCAAATACCCCCAAACTTATCTTTGATCGTCCCGAGCAAACTATTTATTAAAAAGAAAAAGAAAAATATAGCACACTTTCGTAGGCAACATGATTGCACTTAACTCATGCAACAAGCCTTTAAATCTCTAGGTGTCCTTAGTAGGAGAAGTGTTGTCTCCTGAGGGTTTTCAGCAGATTACGCCTATAAAATCCAATAAAAGAAAGAAGATGAAAATTATATGTAAAGATAAGAACATATAAAAGAAAAACTTGAAAAGAAGAGTTTCAAATTACACAAGTTTTTTAGTTTTCATGAGCCCTATCTTAATGGTCTTGAAAAGATGTCGGAAATCACATCACCCCTCAATAAAACATCGTCTTTAGTCTTCCTACCTACCTATCCTCCTAACATTGATCATATACCCATACGTGTGTATAAAAGACATCCCTTCACTTGGAGAATTCAATTCAAGCTATCATACCCTTTATCTATCTTCCTTAGTACTTTTTAGTCGGTGAATGTTTTAGATGGATTTGCTCACATATTCTTCATGCGACCGTTAATACTTCTTGAGGTACTAACCAATCGATTACCAGATGTGCTTACTTATTAAGGCGTAATTAGCAATATCCTAATCTTGCAACACCTAAGGCTTAGCAGTGACTCCCAAACCAGTTGGTCTAAGGCACAAGGTGATAAGGCACTCTCACTATATTTTTTTTGTTACCTTAAGTAATTACAAAACCAATGTTCATTTTTCTACATCATTCATATTTCATGTGTCATTTATATTTTGTTGATTTATATTTTTTTCTTCATACTAAGACTTTTAGACAAGAGTATTTCGAGATATCCTTTATTATCCTAAGTTTCAAGATGTGTGCTAAGTTTCAAGATGTGTGCAAGTACGTATAGTAGGGTATCAACGTTAAGAAGTTTGGACTCAAGAATATAAACTATTTTTCAGACTTATTTCTATCCCCAGATTAGTGATTCCTTCATCTTACTAACCCTTGGAACAACTGCTCATGACTATCTATTACTAGCTTCGTTTTAAAACATCTAATTTTCTTGCATTTCTTAAATCTCTTTCTATCTTTCATATGCATTTTTCACTTTCTAACTTTTATTTTTTTAAAAAAATATTATTATTATGAAATGTAATATTTACATATGATGCGTGAATATATACAAACCATCCATACAAACTATCCCCCCAAACTTGTTTACAGTAGTGTCCTTTCTGATGCTGTCCTGTAACTTCAAAACCTGAATATTAGAAGGAACAGTTCAATAAGATAGTATAAAGAAAGGGTTAAGAGTGAATGACAGTGAAATACTCCCCCAAATTTGTTCTTGGCTCACAATCGTGCAAAAATTGCTTTTCTTTCAAGGGCCTTTTAAAAAAATATTTTTCTTCTTTCCCCTCCAAACCTGAGTAAAACAGTGTTTTCATTACTAAGCATTGAAATTCAACATAGGGGGGTAAATATTATCGGTATACATAAAGCTTACAAAGACCAAAAGTCAATACCAATCATTCAAATATTTTATCAATGTAACACTGTTAAAGTGCCAAGGTGTACCCCTTGAACAAACTGTTCGGCAAGCCCAATTCTACAAAAAGATCTGGGATATCCCTGGAACCCAGCGAAAGATGCCCAACGGGAAAATAGAGACAACCGTGCTCGGATACATTCGGTCAAAGAAATGGGATTAGTTCTATAGCTGCCGCGTCATAAACAACTCCAGAGAAGAGGAAAATGCTCTTCCAAATGGTCGTGACGTTGAAACAGAGCGAAATCCCGCTCTAAGAACGTTAAGTCCGTCGCTCGAAGAACAAACAGACAAGCTAATAAAAGAAGCCTGTTAAAAGATCGTGTAACGGATAGACATGCAGAAGATTCGAGATAGTATAAGAATGGAGATTGTATCATATATCAAGTAGCAGAAACATAAATAAGAGAATCTAGAAAAGATGAAGTGGGGAGAAGATAAGAGGTGTAATCGAAAGGTTTTACGGCTCGGTTGGTAGAGACGAAAAAGTGAATGTGAACGAAAATGAGAATTTGAAAGATAAGGAATAGGTAGAATAGTCATATTCTCGTATGTGATTATAAGAAGGGGCGGCGGTTAAACTTCTTCGGCCTTAACAGAGGCGCATGAATTTTCGGTTGAAGTTGATTCATCACAACATCCAAGTCTTTAAGGAACGCGAGTTCTTTGACGAAAATATTTTCGAAACTTTCATCGATGGTTCGAGTGATAATCTCATCGGAAAGAAAGGAATCGATATCCATGTTAGTGGAATAGGCAAATTCACTAGGAAGATTGAAAGTTTCAAGGTCAATCTTTTGCGCACCAAGATTTAACACACTCGATTCGTCATAAATTATGGAGGTAGGAGACTCGAAAAGCTCATTTACATCATTTTCAAAAGCGTCTAACTCGAGTGGTCTTTCAAGAATCATAGAACTCAAAATATCGGAGTGTGGTTCATCAAAACTCGATGGAATTGAAAGAAAATGAGAAGAAGAACCAAAGAAAGTGGATAATGAAATGGGTAAACAAACTTGGATGGCGAGCGTTGTTAAACCAGATATGGGAGTTGCAGGATGAATATCGTTTTGCCTATCGGATAGGTCGATGGTAAGAATATGATCGGTTAAATGCACAGGAAGATGTTCACATTCAATGGAAGGAGCATGATAAGTCGGAGAATCCAACTCATCCAACATAGCGGATTCATCTTCAAAGATATTCTCATCACTGCTCTTACTAACACCTTCGGTCAAATCAAACAAATAGTTCTTTAAAAATTCATCATTATACCATCCTCAATCGATGAATCACTTAGTTCACTTGATGGAATTGAAAGGTTTGAAATGTCAAGTGTAGTCGAATAAGGGTCAATTTGATTTGGAATGGTATAAGGTTCTCTTTCACACTCACTATTTGAAAAGTCAAACATGTTATTCTCGGGTACCTTATCACTTAGATTATGAAGCGGTTGATCATCAAATACATTCGGTTGGGGTGCAGGATGGAAGGTGTCGGGATTCAAAGAATTGGTTTGGTTTGACTTGGGGGATCCCTTATTCTTTCTTACTTCTCAATTCCAACTCTACTTCGAGACTAGACATTGTTTATGAAGAAGTTTCAATGAAGAATTCTTGTTGAATCGTAGAACTTCCTAATTGATGTTCAGAAGCATTGTCTAAATAAGGTGCAACAGTTGAGTATGGTTAGAATGTGTTTAATTGTTGGTTACGGACGAGTTTAATGTGTTCCGCAATCGACATGGGACATGGGTTTACGAATTGTCACATTAGCCTTAAGAGAAGTACCTACATGAAAGGGTGTGAAAACTTGGTATCGTTGATAAGAATTAGAAGGGTGTATCCAAGTTTCATAAACAGGATTAGAATCAACATTGTGATATGAAGAATATTTAGATTGGTTGGTTAGTTGGCCACTGACAATTGCTATTTGCTCAGCAATGGTCATGAGTGTAAAAGTTGCCCTATTTTCCTCAAAACGAGTATCAATATTTTCATATGGAAATAATTGTTGTTATTGTCCTAACGGTTTTGGATGAGTGAAAGGTATGAAACTTTGGCTGCGAGCCTTCGCAATATCCTTAGCGATGGACATGCGTTTAGAAGTTGCCGTATTCGCCTCAAAAGGAATATCAACATTCTCATATGGAAATGATTGTAATTGTTGTCCTAACGGTTTCGGAGCAGTGAAAGGTATAAAACTTTGGCTACGAGCCTTCGCATCATGCTCAGCGATGGACATGCGTTTAGAAGTTTCCTCACTAGTCTTAAAAGGATTATCAACATAAGATAGAGTTGAATGTTGACGCGGTTGATAGGACTTTGAGTGAGGTGTCCAACTGTTATTTCTAGCACGCTTTATCCTATCCCTTAAAGAAATGGTAGGGTCGAAATTTGTACCAAAGCAATTACGATAATAAGAAATATCTGGTTGTGGATAGCAAAGCTTGGCAAGAGTTGGTCGGTTTGGGTTATCCATTATAAGAGAATGAACAGAAAAGAGAGTGAAATGGTAATTTTTTTTAATTTTTGAAATTGTTTTGCTTTGAAAGAATGACTCGACTTAATTAATCACAAATGTGCATGAACAATCCCTAGAACTAAGGCCGCCTAGGTCAAATTACTAGTCCGCTCCTAGACTTCCAAAGTACAAGACGTGGGATCAATCTTCTACCACTTCCTTATCAATCTTGCAGTTAGATAAGTGCCAGATAAGTGAGAGGTATCCGCTATACGAATCACCAAAATATCTGGCCTAATTAAGTAACCACTTTTCTTAGTCAAACTTGTTTTAGACACCACAAGAGAAATGCAGATAAGCAATAGATTACCCACGACTCTCCTTTGTCCTAATTGAGCGCGAATGTCCTTACAGGCTTGGTATAGATATTTTTTTATTAATGTAGGGTTATGCGTATACTCATTTATGATTTGTGGGGCCTAGGAAGGATGATGAAATCCCCATCTAATCTTAATTTGGGTTTATTGCCCCTTAATATCCGTTTTAAATATGCAAAACAACCTGAAATCTAAAACACGCAAAAAGATATTTTTAGCGGCGCTATTTGCAAAGAATCCTGTAGGTAAAAACAGTTTATTGGAGCTTTAGAAGAGAGAGGAAGATTATAGAATAATACCAGAAAAATTTAGGGGCTTAACTCCCCAAGGAGGCCGTGCTTCCGCCACCGTTTACTATGTTGGGCCGTAGTTCCGCCACCGTATGATGAGATCTCCCCTTAAAATTTTGGCACTGCACTCCGATGCTCCTCTACTCTTACTTGATAGTCTCTGAATCTCTGTTAGTCCGCTCCAAATGCTCCAGATTTCTCGCAAAACTCGCACAAAAATCGTTAAAAATACAAAATACGGTTTTATTATTATTATTATTATTATTATTATTATTATTATGCTTTATGTTCTCTGGTTTTATATTAGAAATCAACCTGAATAACAAGAAAAATAATTACGACCGTTTCCCCGGTAACGACACCATTTAATTGGTTGCGAAAAGGTGTGTGTATGTGTTTTGTAAATAACCGCAACCAAGACGGTGTCGTAAATAGCTAGCCGCGATGAATACGGATCGTCCTCAGGGAAACATGAATTTCTTTTCTTATTTTAGACGAGTTGATAAAATAGAGGAGGGATTGTTGTCGTTTTTTTAAATTAAAATGTGTAGAAAATTTTATAATAGAAAGGCCTGTAGAGTTCATAGGATTTAATAGTTAATGGATGAAGTAAAAAAAATTCTTTTTATCTTTTAATTGTTTAAAACTCGAGAGATAGCGATGAATGTGGATTAGGGTTCTTGGAGGGAATTAGTGTTTCCCACTACCGCCCCTTGTCCTTCTATTGATCTCTATTTATCTCAAGCCCTAAATAAAACAAGTATTAACTAATCTCAAATCATGGTCGTGACTATCATTAATTGATAGCGCGCCCGATAAGAGGGTTAACATTTATTTTGCTAAGGTTTATAAATATTAAAATGTCAAAAGAAGTTAAGCGATTTTTCATCCATTATTCTACCCTATCCTACAAACCCCGGCAAGCAAGAAATTACTCGCTCATGGTTATTAATGTAGTAAAATAGAGATGGAAGATAAATGAAACTATATTTAAAATCAGAAATTAATGCTGAATATAATGCAAAAAATTAATGCGGAAAGTAAATGCGAAAAAGTAATGCGGAAAGTAAATGCGAAAAGAATTAAAACAAAAGACTACCTTTATTAATCAACTATTGCATTACAACTTGCTCTCTGAAAAAACTAAATTACAAAAACCTAGTTGCTCGCTAGATCTCTCTCTAAATCGATGGATAGATGATTCGATGATTATATAGATAGCTCTCGGTCCTTTTATAGGCCCTGGAATATGAAACCTTATATGACATATTGAAGTGTGTGAAATTACGATCATGACCCTGAAGTTTCAGATCCTATGGCCGCTGAACCGTCGCCAAAAGCCCTATTAGACTGCGCTTCCGCTGCCGTTTGGTGGGTTCGTGCCTCTAAATTTTTTGTGCCTTTTTCTCTCGATATTTGGAAATCCTCTTGATACAAAGATTCTGAAAATATTTCTCTTAGTTTCTGCGGTTGCTATATTCTTCGATTTGCTCCTAATATTCGGCAGATTCGGTTTTGTAATCCGATTTGATGTGGATCTCCTACTTAGATTTCAGACATGAGCTAATCTTATTATAATACCTGCACAATATCTCAAATCAAATTGTTAGGAGTATTTGTTTTATTTGAGATATTATTCTAACCATTTATATGATATGATATCTTAAGAATATTGATTAGGAATATTTGATATGATATACTTATTTTAATATGAATATTTTATTTAAATATTATATGCATATATTTTCCCTAATTATATTAATTATAAATGAAGAAACACATGATAATAATCTTTTTACAAATAAACCCATATATGTTCTTTATTTACAATTAACGCCTCTTAGTAGTTAATAATAGTAGGGAAACTGTCCATACAAATTTGCAATAAATTTGACTAATCAATTATCGATAAGAATTTAAGTTCTATATATATGAAGGTTAACCTTCTCATGGATGCGATTAACCTTATTACATTATGGAAATCATTCTTCTTTTCTCATCTTGATTGATGAAGAAGAAGACGAAGTTGCGATTGCAGAGAACATAAGTTCATGTATTCTTTATCTCTTATATATATGTTCTTTGCAGAATCTTATGGGGAGTATACTCTATATGTTTCTTGACCTCTAGGGTCTTTTATATAGGGTGTGGATATTGTTGGGTAAGTAGAGACAATCTCTCTTTGAGATTTTTCTAATTGATATTAAAATCAAGCCCAGGTGCTTAAGTACCATTAGATTATAGATCCAAGGGTTCTTATTAATAAGGCTTATATTTTTCTTTATTTAGAAAAATATAAAAGAGTACATCTCTTGTTAACAGACCATCTTTCTGTTTTAGAAAAATAGAGAATATCTTGAATAGTTTATGCTATGTATATTTTTAAATTTTTTATTTAAAGATTTTCTGGTTAACCAGATAGGAAAAATATTTTTTCAAATGCCAAAGAAGAGAGGGCCTCAAAGTATGGGCGCATGGCGGCGCCCATCTTTCTTGGGTCTGGACTTAAGTCCTATGAGTTATATTATTATTATTATTATTATTATTATTATTATTATTATTATTTTTGGAGGGAACAAATTCCCCCACCAGAGGCGCCACGTGCATATCATGTGGGGGTCTGGCGTCAAATCTTTGACCCTTAGATTCTCTCGAGATTTGAGGAGAGTCCAACCAACTCTCAGCCCCGCTATAAATAGGACTTAAGTCCTTAGGGTTTCTGCGTCTCTCTTTTTTCTCTATCTTTTGATTGCGCTGAAATGGCTTAGATTAGTTTATTTACTCGTTCCAGATCATTCAATTCATCTTAACCTTATGTAAATACAAACTCAGCTTAACGTCAAATATACATACCCCTATCGATATAAGCGTCCGTTAGGTTTGTGGTGCTGGGTTTAGTCCATCACACCGTTACGTCAGCAGATTTCTTTTCGATCCACGTCCACTCGGGTCGTTGGCTCGAGTAGCCGGGTACTTGCTGTATCACCCAACCCTACCGCTGTAGGATACAACATCTCAAGTGACCTTCCTAGACCGGTATGTCCGTATTGCCATCAGATAGTTCAATGTTAGGCGCTATCATGGTGCTTTACCTTGAGGTCAGACTCCTTTCTTTGAGGAGTCCAAGGGAAGTCAGAGCTACATCCGTTTGAGGTAGGTTAACAACCAATGTTCTTTAAACTTTGTATATATTGCCATCAAGATCAGAAGTTAGGAATATGCCATCACTTCGCTTCATTTCGACCCTTGGGTCCTTGATTACGCTGCAATCGTACTTCACCGAGGTGAGTCGGACGTCCATGTAGTCTATGTGCTATATTAATGCCATCAAGACTCGGTTATTCATCCGATAGAGCATGTGTAACGACTCTGAATTTTTTGTATAAATTTTTTTCTTAAAGTACAGAAAGGAGTTTGCAAATCTGAGCACAATTTAAAAGTTATTTTGGTTTAAGAACAACAAGAAACAACTTGTAGCTCACTGGTAAAGCCTTGCACTGCTGTGACATAGCCACTGTGTTCGAATCCCATCAGCCACATATTATTTTTCTGAATTTTTATTTTAAACTTTTTGGAAGCCCAAAAGTTTACACATGCAATACACGTAAGAAATGAAAAGACAGAAAAAAACATGTGCAAATTAGAGTTAATACCAGCATGGACATGTGGCGAAAATCCAGAGCACTACCCCCACACAATGGCTGGCGGGATGGGCCTTTTGGCCGGTAGCATCGGTCCCCCCGTAACAAATAATTCCCAAACTCTGCACACCTGACTCTTGGCCTACCGCCATTATCCTCATACTGTTTTTTTTCTCTACAATTCAACAGAGAATTAAAATTCATCTTAAATCTCATTTTTAATGCATTTTAATTCAATCTTTCAATTCCAAAACCCTAATTCCACACTATAAATACAACCCCATACGCTATCCCATCTTCATTCTGAAATATATTGTCAAAATTCTCAAAAATTTCTAAGTCTAAGAAGAGTACATGTGGAGTTAGCCCACGGTCAATTTCCGGCAAGGATTCGAGACGATTCTGGCGACCCCGCGACTACACGAAGGCTACCCTTCTCTTCCTCTACCTCCCCTCTATTCTTTTAGCAAGTAAGTCCCATCTCCCCTCTTCTCTTTCTAACATAAAGATTCTCCTTTTCAAAACTTGTCGATAAGTGGAGTTATACCGACATTCGATTCTATAATCTTTAAAATTATAATTTTTCTTAAGAATCACTCATCCATATCACTATACCTTACTTATTAATCATGAAATAAATAATTAGAACAATTTTCATCTTAAAATATCATTTTATGTAACTTTAAATTGCGTTTTACGTTTAAATACCATAAATTTTACATATGACATCTTTTATTGTTTTGCTTAATATTACCTTTACAAAATCTCACGAGGTAATGACCTACCTCTCACATACACATATCTTAACATAGCACGATTCTCTTGAAATATAACTTTCGTGACAAAATACGACTTTTCATCAAAATACCCTGAACTATAAAAAACCCGTTTTCTTTTAAATAGTATTATTAAACTCTTTACGATTATGCCTCTACAACCCATTTTGGGGAACCCGCTATTGCATGGTGTGGATTATCATACATCTTCGGGACTAGTAGAGCGATATGCAGACCTCCTCACGGAGCATACGATCTCGAAAGAATTTTAATACGATTTTTAAGAAAAACGAGATTTTCTACTTAATAAATAAAATTAATTTTTAAATAATTATATAAATATTATCAAACCATATATTTTTAAAATATAATAAAATTCCATGTTTTCTAGAAAATAAAAGAATGACAAGTTTCATTAAAATATCATCAAGTATCAATACAAGACAAGTTACACTAAAATATCTTGAACTATTCAAGCTAAGTTAATTTTCACTAATATACCCCATTCTTTAAAATTCACATCCATGGAAACCCTAAAGAAAATAAATAATTACTCGAGATTTATTTTGAAAGTATATAAAATATATTCATAGAACCCCTAGAGATATATAAAATTATATTAAGAGCCCTAGTAAATATAGGTTTAAGCGGGACTAATTCTCTTGAGCCTCAGGGAGCCGGAGAAAGTGGGTGTTTGCCTATTTAAGGTAGAAAACTAAAATGGGGTTATCAATGGTGACTGTCTTAGAAAAAGACACAAATCCTGCCGTTCATGTGCAGCAGTTACCGATAACATCCTAAACCTAATTCAGGATCCAAATACTGTTCTAAATGTCTGACTCAAGTCTGAGTCCAAATCAATATGAATCCAATCCAAACATGAATCCAATTAAACATGAATCCAATATACCAAACATGACTATTTGCACCTAAACTTGAATACAAGATCAATCATGCAACATGACTTGACTTGACCGAACCATGGCTATATCTTGACTTGACTACATGCCTACTTGATACATCCTGAACTTGTTTAAATGAACAACTTATACCATGGTCTCGGCAAGTATAATAACTATAATCTATATAATATACATTACGGGATTTAACGGGGTAGACTGGTACGGAATGTGTTAAAAGTGGCACGATGATGGACACTAAAAGACACCTACATGAACATCCTGTGCCGTTGTCCCGTGGGTTTTGACGGGGCCTTGTACTATGGGTTACCATAGTCCACGGGGAAAGTTGGACTCCTCTCGTATACATTGATAATTTCTGTACCACGCTACAAACAACTACGTTAGTATACCAAACATAAACATATACAATTTACCAGTTCTATTCTCTTTACTTGTCTATTCCATTCTATCTTTTGGGACTTACCGAGCGCTAGTTCGCTGACGACATTCCTGTCTCTTTTTTCTTTGGAATGTTCATCAGGAGGACCCGACTCTCAGGAGATCGAGCCCAGTCAGGACGATTTGGAGCACTTCACAGAGGTGCCAGACTTCTAGGCTTTTACTTGTACTTATTTTCTTTTAAGTTCATATGCCACTATTTAGGCATCGTTTTCTATCATTGTACTTTCCTTTTTAGTTGTATATAAAGAATGAATGTTAATAAAAGTTGTATTATTACATCTCTCGTTATTTCTGCGTATTCATTTATATTGCTTATTTACGCTTAACGTGTTTACTTCTGAGTAAATACGTCACGTGCCTCGTCACGTCTACTTCCCCGTACATTGGGAAGCGGGCCGTGACAGCATAGGGAAACACATCACTCCTTTATATCCATGAACTGCCTACGGAAGCCGAGATCCGAACCATCTGCTGGGCAGAAAAAATTTATTGTATTATTTTTTATTTTATTCTCCGTGATACTCTATCATTTCAGATTTTCTTCTCGCGAAAGTTGCGATTGCCCAATTATTTCGGCTATTTATTCGTGGTGCCCAATCATTTCGGCTATTTCATATATTTTTACTTGCTGCTTTTTATTGCAAGTTGCCCAATCATTTCGGCTATTTCATATGCATTTTTTAAGTCTGATACCATCTTTGGCATCAGTATCGCTACGACTGGAATATTTCCAGGAGCGACTCATCATCCACCGTTGCCTATTTGGACAAAGATGGCTTACAAGATAGGTTTAGATCCCTGCCAACTAAGACTTCTTAACTTTATGAGCCATAAAGGTCTCATAAAGGTATTTCTCCCTACGAGTCGAGAGGATCTCATAGATGTATATTCTCCTTAGGAATCGTAAGAATTCCTAAGTGGCATTTTCTCTTATAAGTCGTAAGGATCTTATAAGAGTATTTTCTCCTTGCAAGTTGAGAAGACTCACAAGTGTTGTGTTGGGTATATCACCCAGCTCCGGTGGAACTGGGTTGGAATGTATTTTGTTTTCACCCGTGGATTGTATACAAAAGTCAATATTGAACTATTTGTAGGGCATAAATCTCATGGGGGTATGATGGCTTAGGAACATGTTTGGATCCCTGTAACCTAAGGATTTTAAATTCTATAAGCCATGAGGGTCTCACAGGGGGTATATTCTCCTTACGAGTCGAGAGGATCTCACAAGTGTATCTTCTCCTTAGGAATCATATGGATTCCTAAGTGTGTTGCACCTTTGTGAGTCATAAGGATCCTACACAGGTATTTTCTCCTTACAAAGTCGAAAGGACTTCGCAAGTGCATCTTATCATTTTTTAAAACGGGTTTGCGCCCTTTCGGGTTTTCACAACTCGCCGGCAGTCCTGCTGTTTTTACTTAGGGCGCCCTTTCGGGTTTTCATCCATGCCCATCTTTCTTGCAGACATACCTTTTTTTTTCCGCGATGGAAGTCTTTCGGACGTAGATTCGCTGCGGGTGCCTGTTCCCCTCCGAAAGACGGCGCGACTGGCGTCTTGCCTGAGATTCGGGGCAGATGCTAATTGGTGCTATCCGTCCACCTCTCCGAAAATGCCAAGTTGATTTATGGCACCGTGTATTAAAGGTTCAAACGGATGCGTCCGATGTAGCAGACTTCGTCAGATTCCCCCTCGCTTGAGGGGTTTTTGATTGTGGGGACGCTCTTCCCTGCAGGAGCAAGCCCCTGCAGTTAATTACGCTACCGCATCGCGGTAACAACTTTCTCCTTCTCCAGATGGTCACTTCGTGTCGTGTGTGTTTGTTTTGTGTTTGGTTGCCCGTGGATTGTATACGGAGATTGAGTTATGTCGTCGCCCGTAGGGCGTGGACTTGTCCAAATCCGTATCTTTCTTAGATTTGGGTTTGGGGGGTTGTGTTTAAGGATACATTAGTCTCATTTGAGACTAAGATCGACTTAAACGTTTGTTAAGGATACATTAGTCTAATTTTAGACTAAGATCAACTTAACGGGATCATTTAGATCCGACAAGAGAGCGATTAGAGGAGCCCTATTGTTTAGTTTAGTGACATTGCGGTCAATAGGTAGTTTAAGGACATTGCGGTTCATTTTTAGTTTTAAGACGTTGCGGTCAAGGTTAAGGACGTCGTAGTCCGTGGATTTAAGGACTCCATAGTCCGATGTTAGTTTTAAGACATCATGGTCAAGGTTAAGGACGTCATAGTCCGTTGTTAGTTTTAAGACATTCCGGTCAAAGTTAAGGGCGTCGTAGTCCGTGGATTTAAGGACTCCACAGTCCGATATTAGTTTTAAGACATCACGGTCAAGGTTAAGGACGTCATAGTCCGTTGTTAGTTTTAAGACATTCCGATCAAGTTTAAGGACGTCGTAGTCCGTGGATTTAAGGACTCCACAGTCCGATGTTAGTTTTAAGACATCACGGTCAAGGTTAAGGACGTCATAGTCCATGAGTTTAAGGACCCCACAGTCCGTATCAATGTATGTGGTTATCGGGACCAGTCACCTCTTTGAAGACGTTGAGGAATTACAACGACAAGTATCAAAGGAGTGAAGAGATGTACACTTAAACCGAGGTAGATTAAGTGATCTGTAGTCCAATTTGGATACTAGGATCAATTATTATATTATGAGCCCATTGGCCCAGTTGAATTTGAATTGAGGACTTATGGCCATCTTGTGCTAAGTCAAATTATGTTTGGGATATTGGCCCTCTGTTGATTCATTGAAGGAGAGGCTTTGCCTCTGGAAACTTAGCCGATTGGGCTAAAGCTAGTGTTAAACACTAGAGAACAACAGTGTTGAATACTGGGAAAAGATTAACAAGTTAGTGTTAAACACTAAAAGATAATCAGTGTTGAACACTGGAAAAAAGAGCTTTCAAATTAGTGTTAAACACTAAGCAAATCAGTGTTAAACACTGCAAATATAGTTTTCCAAATTAGTGTTAAACGCTAAGGAGAATCAGTGTTAAACACTGGATACATAGTTTTCAATTTAGTGTTAAACACTAAGGCAAGAGGGGTCACGTGGTAACACGTGAGAGCGACCTTCTTCTCTTCATTTTGTTCTACAGATAAGTGTTTAACACTTTTAGTTCTGAAAGCCATCACGTGCGGGCACGTGATGGGGGCTTATGCTCTGGTTTATTAGAATACTCTTTAGGGGTCACGTGGTGACACGTGAGGGCGCTCCAGAGCCTCTGTTTATTTTGCTGTTTCTTTATGTGCTTCAGGGATCACGAGGGGCACGTGAGGCATTGCCTCAAAGTTCTCTTTTATATATCTTCGCAGGAGTCACGTGGTAACACGTGAGGTTTCTGCTTCAGAGTTCTATTCTGTGGGTCTTTGCAGGGGTCGCGTGGTAGCACATGACTCTGTATGTTTTTAAAGTTCTGTTCATAGGGTTAAACCCTAAACTTTAGGGGAATTAAATTTTTGTTTTCTTCTGAAGAATTATATTCTTAATAGGGTTAAACCCTAATCTCTTTTCTTAAGGGAATTAAATCCCTGTGAGTTTGAGATAATTATGTTCTCAATTAGGGTTAAACCCTAGTTCTGTTCATTTTGAAGGAATTAAATTCCCATAACATAGGGTTAAACCCTAACTTTTCCTCAAAGGAATTGAATTCCTATCATTTTGTGAGAATTAAATTCTCTGAACTCAGTTCCTCCTCTGTGTTTTGGATCTGCATGGCAGGATCTCAACTCAATGAGAATTAAATTCTCAATTCATGGGGAGATGTGTACTTTGCAGATCCTCAACCAGAGAAAGAACTAAGTTCTTTTCTTTACATAAGAGTTAAACTCTTTTGAGAATTAAATTCTCTTTTTAAGCCTCCATTTTCTTTTCTTACCTAAGGTTTTCCTTTTGCAGAGAATCAAAGGCTCTATCTCTCTCTCTCTCTATATATATCAAAAGAAAAAGATCCAAAAGTCTCAAGGTTTCAGAAAAAAAAGGTTTTTGAAAAGGTCTTCCAAAAAAAAGGTCCTTCTCTTCTTTTCTTGGCTCCTATTTATAGGAGAAGGAAGAGAATAAATCTGCTTAGTAAATCTCTCATTGAGAGATTTGATTTGTATGTTGAGAGATTTGATTTATATTTATCATTAATCTGGGCTTTTAGATTGTTAAGTGAATTTTATTCACCATTGGATTTTAAATCCAAAGATATCCCTTTATTATCTCGGTTAGATTTAGTGGGAAAATCTTTCCAAGTTCAAGATTTTTCCATAAATTGGTGAGATTTAATCACCTTTAGATTTTTAATCCAACGGTTCCAAATAATCATTCTCTATTTTGGAAAGATTTGAATGATCTCTTCTTAGGATTTAATTCTGTTAAAGAATAAGGCTTTTAAAGCCGGTCACGTGTGGCCACGTGACCCCTGGTCACGTGTAGGCACGTGACCCCTGGAATGGGCTTCTCTTCTTCTGCGCTCTGTTCTCTGGCCGCTGCTCGGCCGTCACGTGCCAACACGTGATCACTGGTCACGTGTGAGCACGTGACCTTTTCTGGAGCTTTTTCTTGAATGCGCTTTGTGCCACTGCTTTAAACGTCACGTGCCAACACGTGACCATTGGTGACGTGTGAGCACGTGATGCCTCTTCTGAGTCCTTTCCTGATTTTTAATCAGGGAACAAATGCCTCCACAACGTTGTTCTCACGTGTTTGTACGTGAGTGCAATGCTGTCTCTTTTATGACCGTTGGATCCATCTAGGGAATCGGGGAGATGAAGCGACTCCATCACATCCTATAAATATAGTGGTCACTTCAGAAGCGCCTCCACTTAGCTCATCTTCCTCCTTGCATGCTTTTCTTTCTGAGAATTTAATTCTCCTTTCCAGAGCTTAGTTCTCTGCCTTGAACAATTTTCAGAGTTTAACTCTGTTCAAAAAGAATTCTTTTCTTCAGGTAATGCTCTCGAACGAACGATGAACTCAAAATGGAGAGTATTCTCCATCTTCACCTCCCTTAGCGGTATTGCTTCTGCCCATTTGGAGAAGTAATCAGTCGTCGCCAAGATGAAACGATGTCCCCTGGATGATGCTGGTTCGATGGGGCCGATTACGTCAGTCCCCCACATTTCGAACGGCCAACTAGCCACCGTTGGATGTAGTGGATTTGGGTACTGGTGGATAAAGTCCCTATGGATTTAGCACGAGTGGCATTGTTTCGCATACTCTAGGCAGTCCTGGATCATCGTGGGCCAGTAGTAGCCCATCCGTTTAATTTTCAATTTCATCTTCGGGCCTGCTTGGTGAGAACCGCAGAGTCCGTCGTGGACTTCCTGAACGACTCTCTTCGCTTCGTTAGGTCCTAGGCATCTCAACCACAGAGAGTTAAATGACCTCTTGTACAGAGTATTATTGACGAAGGCAAAGGACAGAGCTCGTTTCATGAGCTGATGTCTCGAGGAAGCATCTTCAGGCGTTCGACGGGATTTGAAGTAGTCTATGAAGACTTCTCTCTAATCTTCAACCGTTTCTCGGTATTTTATTTGCATGGCCGTCTGCTCGGTCGCTTCCTTTTCCTCGGATGATTCCGGAGATATTTCTGCCAGAGCAAGAACCCGACGGCTTTGTACCACGATTCTTACGTCATCGAGGTTCTCGTCAGCTAGTTCTTTAGCTAGCTTGGCTAATGCACCCGTTTTGCTATTTTCGGCACGCGGTATGCTTTCCAAGGTGTAGGGGGGGATTTGAGTCAGCAGTCGCAGTACTCTTTCGCAGTACTTTACCAGTTCTGGCTTACATGTCTAGTAGTCGTCATTTACTTGACTAACGACCAGTTGGGAATCTCCGTATATGAGGAGGTTTTCAATTCCCATGTCGATGGAGATCTCGAGGCCTGCTATCAAAGCTTCGTATTCGGCCTCATTGTTCGTCCTCGGCTCCGTTAGGGAAAAAGCGAAGCGCATTATCACTCTTTGTGGAGTTACGAAGATAAGGCCTACCCCCGATTTGATTATGGGCGTATTGTGCTTGCTCTTATTCATGGAAGATGCTCCATCGAAATAAAGTTCCCATCAGGTATCACCGCCATCGATCGCATCAAACGCGTGTTCATCTGACAGTTCGTAATTCAAAGGGGAATCGGCCGGTATTGGATGTTCAGCGAGGAAGTCGGCGATGGCCTGGCCTTTCACCGCTTTAAGAGGCTGATAAGTTATCGAAAACTCCATTAAGAGCAGGGCCCATTTAGTGAGTCTCCCTGTCAATATGGCCTTCTATATTAAATATTTAAGGGGGTCCACCTTCGAAATGAGGCGGACTTCATGCACCAACGCATAGTGCCTGAGCTTTGTTATCGCGAAGATCAATGCTAGGCAGTGCTTTTCGATGGAGGAGTAATTGTTTTCTGCTCCCAGTAGAACTCGACTCAGATAGTAGAGCACTCTCTCCTTCCCTTGGTCGTTCTTCTGTGCCCATAATGCGCCTAAGGAACCTTCAAGGGCGGTTGTATAAAGAATGAAAGGCTTTCCCTTGACCGGGGCAGCCAGCACTGGCGGGTTCTGCAGGTACTGCTTGATCCCATCCAGTGCGCCTTGGCATTTTTGGTCCCAGACAAACGGGGTTCCCTTCTTCATCAGGTGACTGTAAGGGCGGCACTTGCTTGAAAGATTGGCTATAAATCGCCGGATATACGCGAGCTTCCCTTGGAGAGACCGCAATTGTTTGAGAGTCCTTGGCAGTGGCATTTCCATGATCGCTTTGATCTTCGATGGATCTATCTCAATGCCTCGGTGGCGGACAATGAATCCTAGGAACTTGCCTGAGGACACCCCGAACGCGCATTTGAGGGGGTTCATCTTCAAGTTGTATTGCTGAAGGCATTGAAATACAGTCTTCAGATGCTCAAGATGTTCCTCGTATGATTTGCTTTTCATGACAAGGTCGTCGATATAGCATTCGACGATTTCAAGTATAAAGTCATCAAAGATCTTCGTCATGGCCCTTTGATAGGTGGCACCGGCGTTCTTTAGACCGAAGGGCATCACCTTATAGCAAAATATTCCCAGAGGGGTCCGAAAAGCGGTATGCTTCTGGTCTTCGGGATGCATCTTTATCTGATTGTACCCTGATGAGCCGTCCATGAAAGAGAAGACCTCATGAGTGGACGTGTTATCTATCATCAGCTCGGTTACCGGTACTGGGAAATCATCCTTCGGGCAGGCTTTATTGAGATCCCGAAAGTCCACGCATATGCGCACTGTCCCATTTTTCTTCATTACCGGGACGATGTTGGCGATCCAGTCAGGATATTGAACTTCTTTGATAGATCCAGAATCGATCAGTTTCTTGACTTCGGCGTTGATGCTCATCTCAAGCTCGAGCCGCATTCTTCTCGGTGCCTGTTTGACTGGCTTGACGTCCGGGGATATTTCCAATTCATGCACAGCAATTTCTGGATCTAGTCCTGGCATTTCAGAATAGTTCCATGCGAAACAATCTCTATGCTGCATAAGCACGT
Source organism: Agapanthus africanus (assembly GCA_030015575.1). NCBI lineage: Eukaryota > Viridiplantae > Streptophyta > Magnoliopsida > Asparagales > Amaryllidaceae > Agapanthus > Agapanthus africanus. The sequence continues at coordinate 810,320,075 of JASDDO010000019.1, read as the reverse complement.
CTTTTAACGCAGCCACCCTTTCTTCAGATAGCAGCTCGCTGATGAATGTCGGTCGTGGGTCGTTCGCCGTCCCCAACTCAATTTTCTTGAGGTTATCGGTCGTGGTGTGTATGCCATCTTCCAGCTCTTTCGGTGCTGGTGGAAATTCTGAGATTACCTCGTCGTCATTGTTTTCGAAGCACTAGGGAAAGTCATCCATATTCTCGGGCTCTTCTTTTGATACCGTTATCATATGACAGGTACGAGCTCGCTTCCAAGACCGATGTGGATCTGGTTCTGCTCCTGTGGCTTTGGGTTCGTGCTTCTGTGGTGGCGATACCCTCCAGCTGTCGGATAGAGCAAATCTGCCCTGCTGATACTGGTCCTCAACCCAGTTCTTGAAGGTGAAGCAGTCTTTGATGGGGTGTCCTATGGCTCGGTGATAAGAGCAATAGCCCGGATGAGAGACCTCATAAGCTTGCTCGGGGTGTTTAGACTCCGGAAGTGTAATCATTCGGTGTTTTAAAGCGAGGTCAAGTATCTTCCGTGTTTTATTATGAGGAAAAGAATACGCCCGACTCATCTTCTTCATAAGGGAAAAATCTGTTAGTGTATATGCCCTAGGGGCCATTATTGTATCATACTAGTTTGTATATTACTTAATGGAAGCTTGGGATATTCACATGTATATAACAGTCTTGCTAAATATGGTAGTATGCTACTTGGTTTTTCTATCTTAATATGTGAGTATACGTATTGATAGAGCTCTTAGGATCTTGCTTGACTACCAGCGTTGTGATGGCAGTAACACTAGTGGGGGCTGGGTAGTCTACAAGCACATCCTTATTCAGGTCCCTAGTCGTTGGATTATCGAGACAGAGCATCGATACTCCAGAGTAGACTAGTGTGTATGCTTCTTATCCCAGTTGGGGAGATGGTCTGTCCCACAGCCGTCAGTACATCGTACTGGAGATAGTATACAGGTGCTCGTTAGGTTACGGGTACACCGGACAGGACTCACAGGGAACTGTTGGTTGGTTTTATACCAGTCATCAGTGAACAGTTCCCAGGTGACATGAGTACAGCATAGTCCGCAGACTTGACACTGCTACTTCGCCTCGAGTGTGTCCCACTGTTCTTAGATTGCTACCCTACCACGGCTCAAAGGAGTCATGCAAACAGGTAGCAGTTGGGTGCAGTCCAGAGCACTTGGAGGCAGTAGTGGTTAGACATGATTCGTCTCTCCCGGTATTGGGGGTTGATATCGCGCTGTGTCAGAGAGCCATTACGCAAAGTCCCTGGCCAGGGCAAGCGAGATTTGCTGGTAGGTTCCAGTAGTTTCTCAGGGTGTAATGTGCTTCCCTCCGACACGACTTATACCGCTATTAGGGGACTGACGCTTGCCGCCCCCTAGGCCCGATATGCGATAGTCTTGGACGAACGGACCGGACTGTATGGAGATTGTCACATCAGACTCAGTAGGAGTTCGGATGGGTTTCCTTATCGGCCTTCTTATCGACATCTACCTGGGGACCGTTACGTACAGCTAGTGCAGCTTGCGGTCTGTGGTTAAACCCACTGCCAGCGTAGTAGTCGAGTCTCTAGAGTCCCACACAGAGAGTTTCCCTACTACGGGCGAAGCGATATAGAGGTCGTATGGTTTTACGACAAGGGTTCGGACGCATACGTGTGTTTACGCACGTACGACTTTCGGACAGTTTTTACCAGTCGGCTTTGGTTTAAGCCAGTTACTGGTATCCGGTTATTGGATTTATATAGTCTAAAGTTTTTCCGTATTTTTGCGGAAAGGAGGGGCGTTCTCGTAATTGCGCGAGAAGCTTCTAGAAGGTGGTGACTAAGAAGGTTTAGGTGGCATATACAATGAATGTGATTAGTGAGTCATATGTGTTAGTTATATGTATGCCCTAGAGGCCATTACTGTACATAGGATGTATATTGTAGTGGATGCTGGGACGTATATAGGAAGGACTTTCTTGCTCGACATGATAGTATGCTATCTGGTTACTCTTTACCTTAACGTGTATACTGTTTGTCTCTCTGTTACATGTTGGTAAAGCCCTTAGGATGTGTACTTGACTACCTGGACTGTGATGCGGATCATACTAGTGGGGACATGGTAGTCCATAAGTACATCCTTCAAAGTCCCTAGTCGTGGGTGTATCGAGACGGGGCATCGATATATCAGAGTAGACTAGCGTATACCTTCTCGACCCATACAGATGGGCGATGGATGATCCCATATCCATTGGTGTTTGACATCAGAGATGATATACGGGTGCTCAGTAGAGACTGGGTACACTGGACGGACTCGCCGAGAACTCCCAGATGGTATTATACCTCACGTCAGATGGCAGTTCTCTGGTGACACTGGTACAGAGTAGTCTGTTGACCCGAGATCGTCATAGAGTCTTGTGTGGTTCCCACTGTGCTTTGATTTCCATCTTACCACGTCCAAGAGGGCGTGCAAAACGGTGGTTTTTGGGTACAGTCCCGAGTCACATGGAGGCAATGAGCGATAGGAGGGGATTCGTCTCTCCCGGTATAGGGAGTTGATGTTGCGCTGTGTTCGATTGGCTATAACAGGAAATCCCTGGCCAGGGTTGCTGAGATTTACTGGTAAGTGTTACCTGTAGTTTCTCGAATAGTTATAGACCTCATATCGACACGACTTATCGAGCTATTGGGGTCTGACGTTTACCACCCCTAGGTGAGATATGCGACATATCAGACGATCAGACCGGACTGTATGGTAGTGTTACTGGTTGGATTCACTGGAGTGTGAGCGGGCTTGCTCGTCGATCTTCAGATCGCTCAATACCCGGGTGGCCGTTACGTTTAGCAGACCGCTTGCGGCTTGTGGATGCTTGATATGATCATCATCTGCTGCCGGCGTATTGACGAGTCTTTAGAGTCCTACACAGAGGTTTCCTGGCTCAAGCGAAACGAAATAGGAGTGCATATGAGATATGTGCGGGACCGAGAATAATACCAGTATGTGATACTGTATTCGATTCTCACGATGTGACATTGATCGGTTATATGCGATATAGCCGGGTTATCGGATCAAGTGTTGATTCGATAAGTTGTTGCTAATGATACTAGTCGGTTATATGCGATATGACCGGATCGTTAAATCAAGTGTTGATTTAATGATTTAATGCATAATTATATATTTGATATATTACTTTGCATTAACTAGTATCGGTTCACTTTAAATGGATTTTCTCGCTCGGGTGTGCACATTGTATATTCGATATAGTTTTGTGCACTTGCTTGTATCATGTTTGATGATACATGCCTTATGGTTAAGTGTTAAGAATCAAACTATAGTTAAGTGGGTGATTAGGGTTTTTGATTTCATTTTATTCATTTATCTTTTTGGAAAAAGAAAAGGCAAAATGAGGAAAATGGTTGCTTTCTTTTGTTCATTCATGAACCTTCATGAAGACTTTGACTTAATGACCATTTTGTCTCATGCTTAACCCTAACCACTCACTTAAACCTTAGTTAACTCTCTACATCTAACCATGGTTCATTATATGATAAGGATTGATTTTTCTTTTCTATTCTATTATTCTTATCATAATATTTTAGCTTCTTCTTCTTCTTCCTTCAAGTGAAGAAAAGCTTGACCATCAATGGCAACTTGATGAAATGAGTGAGAAATCCAATTCTAAAGTCTACCCACTTCCTATTTCTTCATCCTCTACCTTTTGCCAAGTAGTAGAGTGTGTTTCCTTCACAAGTTTTCATGGCAAGGTGAAGGTGGAGCTTGATTTAGCGATGCCTCGACGTAGATCATCTTCGGCATGGACATCGACGACCTAGCTCGCTTATTCTTCGACAAATCCGACGCTGGAGTCCGGATTCCTTTTGGACAGCGGAGGGGACTTCGTTGCGGAGCTATGGAGGTGGAGCACCGGATCTACAAAGGTTGTATTTCCGTTTTCCCATTAGTTAATTGTTAACTAGTTATCTTTTCGCCTAGAAATCTAGCCAACGATCCGTAGTCGGGTCTCTCGGCACCTAGAATTTTTGAAATTGGCATGGTTGATGCCTTGTGAGACCTCCTTAGCATGCCTAGGAACTCTACAGTGGTATCAGAGACTAGCTAGAGCCTTAGGCGAAGTCTAGACGGATTTTGAAGTCCGAACGACCCGAAACCCCAACCGGAAAATGCTCTCTGGACGTTTTCTGAAACCGTGGTTTTTTTCAAATTAAAAATTGCTAAAAAATTCAGCAGGGAAAAATAAGAATTATGATGCAAAAATTTTCCCATGAACAGTAAATACCGCGGTGGAAACGCGGCAGAAGCCTGCCTTCTGCGGCGGTTCCGCCGCAACTTGATGACGTCATCCTCCACTTTTTGTACAGTAATTCATTTTGTCTGATGCTGAGTTTTCTGGGAATTTTTAAAATTTATTCAAGAGTTGAATTTTCTGGAGTTGTTTTGGGAATTCGGTGTTTCGATCGGGGTATCAAATTTTGTCTATTTGGCTTTCCGGATAATTTTTAGAATATGTTAAAAAGTTCGACCGGATATAAATACCCAATTTTTCCCTTGTCGGGAAATTTCCAAGTGTTGGATTTTTCCGTAGTTTAACGACGTTCTAAGTAGTGCAAGTAACGCAATGGACCCTCTAGAAGACAACAAACCTTAACTCGATTATGTGACCGTCTTGAACTGCCCTTTGAACCTTCGGGTTTGGGGCAGTACGGCGTGCCACATGTGAGGCGTTGGCTTGACCCTTCTACGGCTGGAACGTTGGTACTGAGACACGAACGGAATGTTGTTAGACTTATTTCATGTATTGAGCTGTATCGGGAAAACTTGGGTGTTTGGATGTTCGATCGAAAAGTTTAACATTTTCTGTTTATCTGGAATATGATACAATAATTGGAATTCACAATAAGTTATGAGATAACTGAATGAATGTTATAAACATAGCAGTTTAGTCTCACTTGATCGGTTGCCACGGAATTTTGATGTGATCAAAAGTCCGTCGCAATCACGTAGCGTACGCGGATACTCGCCGGGTAAACTTAATAGACAGCCTCGCTCCATAGCCCCGACCAAGTGACGTAGGAGAACCCCGTCGCCGAAAGCATCCGTTCGGGTGCTCGCGGCAGCGGTGTTCCGCCTTGGTGCACTTCGTCGACGGTATCGGGGGTGCGGCCGTCTACTGAAGTTTGCGACGAGCATTCGATCAGAATGTCGGGAATCCTGTTGAATTGCTCGACTTGATATTGAAAAGTGTTTTCGATATAGAGACTAAAATGCGGAGTTTATAATTGTTAGGCATGTGATGTCTAAGGTATTCATTTGATTAGGCATGCGATGTCTATGCAGATTGCGGATTCCAACTGTTGTAGTTTTACACTTTCTTTTTTGTGACCGTAAGTGTAATATGTGATATCGCCGGTTTCGTTGCTATATGTCAACGACAATTGGGATGCGCATATTTACTTACGTTGATGACATGTGATGTTATGTGTTGCTGGATATGTTATATTGGATCGTCGTGTTTGAATAGCCGGGGGTTTTTATGTCAGATGAGTGTTTTTCATTTTCATTCATGTAAAAACTTGTATGTAATATTCTTTTATTGGGGCGCTTCCAGGTTGCGGAAGTTGTCACCCGTTGTATATTATTTACTTTTCCGCACTAGGATAGACCCAAGGAGGAGAGCACAAGTAACCGGGTTCTGGAGTCCAGTGGGAGACCAACTCGAGGAGTCGAGTCCGGGTCTCCTAACTCCAGAATTGGTAGGGTTGCTTGCCGCTCTCGTAGGGGTCTAGGGGTGTGGGTTTGGCTATTCATCGCGACCGTGGAATCCGTGTTTTATACTGGCTCGTATTGAAAACACGGACGTCCTAGTATATCCAATATTTCATATGATTCTTCTGCTGCGATATCTGTGATGTGATCATGTGATGTTCTGTGATAGATACAGTATATAGTATATATGATATATTATATAGACGTTACTTATGTTTTACACCTGCGCTAGCCCTGCCCCGCTCTGCCGTTAGTTACCTAACCTAACGGTGCACGAGGGGACATCGAGGCGAATGCAGATGGCATAAGTGTACGTCGTATTTATCTGTGATATTTAGGTACTTAAATGATGGGACTTCATTAATGTGATTAATGAAATAAAAGAAACCTAAGATGTTGTAGAATCGAATTTCAAAATTAAAACAGGTAGCTACAGTTCTTGCTTTGCACAGCGGTATATGTGATATATCCTGCACCTTATTCGATGAGGAAAGGACCGAGATCCCTTCACCGGGAGTGACTCCTTTAGCAATAACTGGCAGATGCTACACACTCGGTTTGTCTTTTGATTGCTTTTAAGTGTTTTGCTTTGCACAGTGATATATACGATATATCCCGCACCTCATTCGACGAGGAAAGGACCGACGATCCCTTCACCGGGAGTGACTCCTTTAGCAAAACTAGAAAAGCCTCAAAAGCACTCCATTTTAAAATCATTTGATTCTACAGCGATATCAAGTTCATTACGCAATAGGTTTTCAGAAAAACCTGTCGTAGCCCTCCGTCATTTCAGATACGTACTAGTTAGTATTCGTGCTGCGGTTATTTGGCCTCCGTCAAGGCGTAGTGTACGGTAGCTAACTAGTGCTTATCTGCTAGCATATGATGCGATTGGATTAGGGTATTCGTACGGCGTTGTTTGGCCTCCGTCAAGGGTCGTGCGGGTGGGTTTAATTCAATCAGGAAATGACGGGTTGAACTTGACTAGCGGACTATGGGTTGTTTGGCCTCCGTCAAGGTTATAGCGAGTTAGGGGCAAAAATATTATCGGGAATTTCAAGTGTTGAAATTTGCAATGAGATTGCATACCTTCTATGAGATAGTTGGATCCCGATACCCGCTGCGAGTAATTGTTACTCCTGGGAGAGTTTTATACATTACAATTAGCCGATCAAGTAGGTGTCTAGAAAGGTGTTAACGAGGTTACGCCTCTGGGAAAACGAGGTTTACATTAATTAGGTTCGTGCGAAAGCATGGGGGACCTCCCTCAAAGTACCGACACTGGCCTGGCTGAAAGATTGGCAAACTTGTAGTGTGTAATTAATCCCGGCTAGTCTTTCCTTTTAGGGTTTGAAGGAAGATTTGATAAAAAGCAGTGGGAGCCATCCTGATTAGATAAAATAATAACCAATCTATTCTTGCAAGAGCGCACGCTGAGTGTTTTCTTCTCTCTCTCTCTCCTGGTAGCGACCATATCACGCCTTAATCAAGATAATAAAACGGAATATTGACCGAACCCGCTTGTTATACTGAGCTGGGGAACGTTGGTCCCGCTCCACCTTATAATTGTTATAAGACAGAGCAGGAAATTGGGGAATACCAGAATTCCCGTGCCGCCCAAACGAAGAGAGTGCATGCTGATGCATCATCTTCGGGTATGTTCATTATACAGAACTGTTTCTCAGTATCCTTTACGTCCTGGGTATGTGATACCAGATCAGGATCCCAGATATGTATTATGTTACATAGGGCTACAGAAAGGTAGAGAACTGAGAACGGGTGATAAGTTTCATGAGGCAGAAAACGGGGCAAGTGTTGCAGCCAAGTCTGTCGGTCACTGTCACCCTGTATTACCAATACATTGATTCTGAACAAATGTTATTAGATACCGAACCTGATATACAAAATCATATCAGTCTCTTTATTAGTAAAGAAATGATAAAATTTTGTATTGTTGGATAATGTTTTGAACATTTCCTATATCAAAAGTTTATCGGTTCAGGCACGTTATCTAAAAGCATTGATGTTCTAAATCAAACTACAGTTCTTAGTATACGGATCACACACAAGAGGAAGAGTTCAGAAATGAACGGATCCTTCTTGAGGCATTGTAGACTAGGTCATATCAATGCGACCCGACTAGCTAGAGTTACATATAGATGCATATTTAAATCAGTTTGAATTTACATCTTGTGAAACTCGCCAGTCATGTCATAAAGATAAGATGACCATAGCTCCGTTTACTGGAAACAGATAAGATGACCATAGCTCCGTTTATATGTATGCCCTAGAGGCCATTACTGTACATAGGATGTATATTGTAGTGGATGCTGGGACGTATATAGGAAGGACTTTCTTGCTCGACATGATAGTATGCTATCTGGTTACTCTTTACCTTAACGTGTATACTGTTTGTCTCTCTGTTACATGTTGGTAAAGCCCTTAGGATATGTACTTGACTACCTGGACTGTGATGCGGATCATACTAGTGGGGACATGGTAGTCCATAAGTACATCCTTCAAAGTCCCTAGTCGTGGGTGTATCGAGACGGGGCATCGATATACCAGAGTAGACTAGCGTATACCTTCTGAACCTATACAGATGGGCGATGGATGATCCCATATCCATTGGTGTTTGACATCAGAGATGATATACGGGTGCTCAGTAGAGACTGGGTACACTGGACGGACTCGCCGAGAACTCCCAGATGGTATTATACCTCACGTCAGATGGCAGTTCTCTGGTGACACTGGTACAGAGTAGTCTGTTGACCCGAGATCGTCATAGAGTCTTGTGTGGTTCCCACTGTGCTTTGATTTCCATCTTACCACGTCCAAGAGGGCGTGCAAAACGGTGGTTTTTGGGTACAGTCCCGAGTCACATGGAGGCAATGAGCGATAGGAGGAGATTCGTCTCTCCCGGTATAGGGAGTTGATGTTGCGCTTTGTTCGATTGGCTATAACAGGAAATCCCTGGCCAGGGTTGCTGAGATTTACTGGTAAGTGTTACCTGTAGTTTCTCGAATAGTTATAGACCTCATATCGACACGACTTATCGAGCTATTGGGGTCTGACGTTTACCACCCCTAGGCGAGATATGCGACATATCAGACGATCAGACCGGACTGTACGGTAGTGTTACTGGTTGGATTCACTGGAGTGTGAGCGGGCTTGCTCGTCGATCTTCAGATCGTTCAATACCCGGGTGGCCGTTACGTTTAGCAGACCGCTTGCGGCTTATGGATGCTTGATATGATCATCATCTGCTGCCGGCGTATTGACGAGTCTTTAGAGTCCTACACAGAGGTTTCCTGGCTCAAGCGAAACGAAATAGGAGTGCATATGAGATATGTGCGGGACCGAGAATAATACCAGTATGTGATACTGTATTCGATTCTCACGATGTGACATTGATCGGTTATATGCGATATAGCCGGGTTATCGGATCAAGTGTTGATTCGATAAGTTGTTGCTAATGATACTAGTCGGTTATATGCGATATGACCGGATCGTTAAATCAAGTGTTGATTTAATGATTTAATGCATAATTATATATTTGATATATTACTTTGCATTAACTAGTATCGGTTCACTTTAAATGGATTTTCTCGCTCGGGTGTGCACATTGTATATTCGATATAGTTTTGTGCACTTGCTTGTATCATGTTTGATGATACATGCCTTATGGTTAAGTGTTAAGAATCAAACTATAGTTAAGTGGGTGATTAGGGTTTTTGATTTCATTTTATTCATTTATCTTTTTGGAAAAAGAAAAGGCAAAATGAGGAAAATGGTTGCTTTCTTTTGTTCATTCATGAACCTTCATGAAGACTTTGACTTAATGACCATTTTGTCTCATGCTTAACCCTAACCACTCACTTAAACCTTAGTTAACTCTCTACATCTAACCATGGTTCATTATATGATAAGGATTGATTTTTCTTTTCTATTCTATTATTCTTATCATAATATTTTAGCTTCTTCTTCTTCTTCCTTCAAGTGAAGAAAAGCTTGACCATCAATGGCAACTTGATGAAATGAGTGAGAAATCCAATTCTAAAGTCTACCCACTTCCTATTTCTTCATCCTCTACCTCTTGCCAAGTAGTAGAGTGTGTTTCCTTCACAAGTTTTCATGGGAAGGTGAAGGTGGAGCTTGATTTAGCGATGCCTCGACGTAGATCATCTTCGGCATGGACATCGACGACCTAGCTCGCTTATTCTTCGACAAAGCCGACGCTGGAGTCCGGATTCCTTTTGGACAGCGGAGGGGACTTCGTTGCGGAGCTATGGAGGTGGAGCACCGGATCTACAAAGGTTGTATTTCCGTTTTCCCATTAGTTAATTGTTAACTAGTTATCTTTTCGCCTAGAAATCTAGCCAACGATCCGTAGTCGGGTCCCTCGGCACCTAGAATTTTTGAAATTGGCATGGTTGATGCCTTGTGAGACCTCCTTAGCGTGCCTAGAAACCCTACAATATGGATGATTCATACATGTCATTATCCATAGAGATGAATCATCACTAGATATTATCAAGCATGGTTGTTAATTTGATTTATTTTCTTTTCTTGATAAAAAGAAATGCTTGATATATATTATCATAACTCACTATTCTCACTTCATTATTATGTTCATCTTCTCTCTCCTCAAGCTCTCCCTCTTCAAACCCTAATCCTCCCGTCTCATGTGTTGAGTACAAGGATTAGTTAGACTAACTAAACCATAACCCTCACTCTATATCACCTAGCTTCTTTGATTAGCACTTAAAGAAGGTTAGTTGCCTCAAGTTTAGAGGCTAAGCTTGGAGTAAAGCTCTCGGGTGGATCGTCTACTACTTCGAGAAGGCCGAGGAGGAGGTGGAGTTCGCAAAGACGAAGGACACGATTCGTTAGGTATAATCCCTAAACATAGTAGTATAGAACTTCTATGTTTCATGTTTGTTATTGTTTAGCTTCGATTCATGCGGTTGGTCGATGTTTAAGTAAAGAACAAGATCGTTTTTTAAATTTCTGCCTCCCCGCAGGTCGTGGGGTGTTGTACATCGACTTACAGTGGTATCAGAGCCTCGCTAAACAATAAATAACTTACTTACAAATTTGTATGAATTTCGAACGGAAAAAACGAAACCGGAAAAGCCCGAAATCATCAGTTTCTGTCGTTTTTAAAATGAAGTCCAAAATTTTTTCAGGGATGTTCAAAAAGCTTGAAAAGACAGTAGAAGAACACCCAAGAAAATTGGGCCCCTGAATCGCCTAAAGCGCCGCGGAACCGCGGCGGATCCCACCGATCCGCCGCGATTCCGCCGCCGAGTTGGCGATTCAGGAACCCAATTTTCCTGTGTTGGTTCTCTGGGATATTTGGTATTTTCTGGAATTTTTTAATTTTTGCTCAGGTTTCAGATTTACAGAGAAGTATTGGAGCAAAATTAAAAGTGTTTAATCGATCGAAATTATACAGTATTTGCTTGTTGGATTATATCTGTGTTTGTATAATGTGTTCGTAAACCTCCCCTAACTGCTAGTATGTCGGTTGGCAGGGGGTTGCACATTTCTGTAATGGATTTTATCTGTTTGTGCATATGAACTGTGTTGTTCTGTTGTGATGTATAGCCGGGGTTATGTGATGGGTTATTATTTAATTCATTTGATGTAAATGTAATTTGTTGTAATATTATTTTGCGGGGCACATCCAGGTTGCGGTTGTAGCCACCGTTGTATTATTTCATTTTACTGTTTTTGCTCCTAGGACAGACCCAAGGAGGGGTGCACAAACTGCCGGGCGGGTAGTTTGCCGCACCCGTAGGGGTCTTGGGTGGGGTAATGGCTATTCATCACAACTGTGTAATCCGTCTTTTGTTGCAGGCTCAAAACAAACACGGATTGCTTGCAAATCCAATTAAGTTCATCTGTGATCTGGAATGAATATCATTGCGTCAGACGAATGTAAAATATCTATATATGATAGCTATTTAGACGTCACTTATGTTTTACACCCGCGCTAGCCCAGCCCCCGCTCTGTCGTTAGTTAAGTAACCTAACGGGTAATGATGGGACCCCGTGGCGAATGCGGATGGCATAAGAGGACGTTGTATTTTCGTTATTTTCTGCAATGATAGGTTAATGATGGGACGCATTATCTGTAATGCAAATAAAATAAACCAAAAGTTTAATCATTGGAACAATTTAAAAGAAACCACTCGGTTAATTTTAAAAAACAGATATTTTTAAATACGAAGCTTTAACCACTCCTTTTAAAAGCTATCAGGTTCCTTCAGTTATATCAAGTTCACTACGTTCACGGTTTCGCCAAAACCATTCGTAGCCCTCCGTCATTTCATCTGGGTATTCAGTAGTATTCAAGCTATGTATTTTGACCTAACGCCAAGGTATAGTGTTTGGTAGCTACTGGATATTCATTTGTTGCATAGATAGATGAGTTAGTTTGGGACAGTCGTATTATCATTTTGGCCGAACGTCAAGGATATATACGGATGGGTTCAAATTGACAAGATAATGATGGGTAGAACTTGACATGTGACTTATGACATTTTGACCTAACGCCAAGGTCATAAGAGCATGGGGCAAAAACTTATATCGGGAATTTCTAAAGAAACTGAAATTTGCAAAGAGATGCATACCATTTGGAGTTTGATGAATGTTGGTAGCATTCCTTCAACATTATCATACGATGATATTTGGATCTCGATCCTACTGTGAGTATATGCTACTTATCAGGATATTCGTCACTTAACGATCAATGCTATAAACCAAGTAGGTGTCAAGAAAAGTGTCAGCGGGGTTACGCCCCCAGAGAAAAGAGGTTCTTTAATTAAGGAACTTTGCGAAAGCATTGGAAAACCTCTCTCGAAGTATCGACACTAGCCTGGCTGAACGGTTAAGCAAGAATTGTACAGTGAGAATAGTCCTGGCTAATTCTTCTTTTATGGTTTGAGGAAGGATTCGAGAAACAGTGGGAGCCATCCAGTTTAGATAAACTAAAAACCACCCTAAACTTGCAAGAGCATCATGCTAAAGAGTTTTCTTCTCTCTCTCCTAATTGCAGCGACCCTGAAAATGACTGGACTTAAGTTACTTTTAGAGAAAAATATACTGACAGGGCCAAACTATAAAGATTGGCTGCGGAATGTAAAAATGGCTTTGACCTATGACAAATTGGGGTACGTCCTCACCGCTACGGCACCTGCTGTCCCTGGTCCCAAATCCAGTAATGCGGATAAGGAAATCCGCAAAACCTGGGATTTCGATTGCGCGAAAGCCAAGTACATCGTGCTTGCCTCGATGAACAATGAACATCAGAGGAGGCACGAGGATATGGAACTAGATGCTATATTTCTCCATACAAAGGAACTTTATGGAGAGCAATCTCGTATAGCAAGATACGAGACCTCTAAGAACTTGTTTCGAGCGAGGTTGGCTGTCGGGTCATCCGTAGGAGAACATGTCCTAAAGATGATCGGCTATATAGAAGAGCTCGCAGACCTTGGGACGACTTTGGATAATGAGCTCTATACAGACCTTATTCTCCAGTCCCTTCCTTCCACCTACGCCCAGTTTATCCTGAACTTCAACATTCAAAGAAAAGAAGTTGAACTTCCGAAACTCCTGAACATGTTAAGGAGTGCAGAGGGCACCTTGCAGAAGGCAAGGGAAACACCCGCTATGTTTGTTGGCGGTGCATCTTCTTCCGGGTCCAAGGATAGGGCCAAAGGAAGGAAGAAGAAGGCCGTCCCCAGACCTAGAGGAGGTGTAAGTAAGGTGGGAGGGAAGGGAAAGAAAAAGATTGCGGTACCGGTAGTTGGTCAGGATGAGTGCTTCCATTGTCACAGGAAAGGGCACTGGAAGAAGGATTGCAAGGCGTGGAACGCCAAGAACCAGGAACCGAAGCAAGCTGTGGCTTCGACTTCAGGTGTGTTTGTAATTGAGAATTGTCTGTCGATCAACTCTACTTCCTGGGTATTGGATACCGGATCAGGATCTCATATTTGCAATTCATTGCAGGCACTGAGAAACCGTAGAGTGCTGAAGGAAGGTGATATGACCCTAAAGGTTGCTAACGGAGCTAGCGTGGGAGCTGCGTCCGTCGGGGATTATCACCTAGGATTGACGAGTGGACACATTTTGGTTTTACATAACTGTTTTTTTGTACCAAGCTTAACGTGTAATATCATATCAGTTTCCTTGTTATCAAATAAAAGTTATGATTTCACGTTTGTAAGAGATGTTGTTAACATCCACCTTAATCATGGTTTGATTGGGTCCGGTACACTAAATAACGGTATATATGTTTTAAACCAACTCCAAATTTTCAATGTCCAGAACACACTAAAAAGAAAGTCTCTAGATTTAAATAAAACTTTCTTATGGCATTGTAGACTGGGTCACATCAATGAGAGAAGGTTGACTAAGTTGCATAGAGAAGGATATTTGGACTCGTTCGAATATCAAACTTATGACACTTGTCAATCTTGTCTCCAAGGAAAGATGACAAAGACTCCATTCACTGGACAAGGAGTAAGAGCGAGCGAGTTCTTAGGACTCATACACAGCGATGTATGTGGTCCAATGTCTACACATGCAAGAGGTGGTTTTTCCTATTTCATTACTTTCACGGATGATTACTCAAGATACGGATTCATTTATCTGATGAAACATAAATCCGAGGCTTTTGAGAAATTCCAAGAGTATAAGAATGAAGTAGAAAACCAAACCGGCAAAAGTATCAAGACACTTAGATCTGATCGAGGTGGTGAATACTTGAGTGCCGAGTTCCTAGGTTACCTAAAAGAGAAAGGAATTCTCTCTCAGCTTACTCCTCCATACACTCCACAGCACAACGGTGTATCGGAGAGATGGAATCAAACCCTATTGGATATGGTACGATCCATGATGAGTAATGCTGAGTTACCGCAATCTTTCTGGGGTTATGCGCTAGAATCAGCAGCATATCTTTTGAACATGGTACCTACCAAGACTGTGCCTACCACTCCATATCAGATATGGAGCTGGAAGAAACCCCATCTACAGTATATAAAGATTTGGGGATGTCCAGCTTTTGTTAAAAAGCAGCATGTGGACAAGCTCGAGGCACAATCAGTAAAGTGTAAGTTTGTGGGATATCCAAAGAACTCCAGGGGATATCTATTCTATTACGCAGAGGAACAAAAGGTATTTGTTTCTCGTAATGCCCATTTTCTAGAACATCAGTTTTTAGAAAAGGAATCAAGTGGGAGCGTAGTAGAACTGGAAGAAATTCCAGAACCACAAACTGCTACTGAAAGTTTGGTAGAACCGGAAGTTCAAGAAGTACAGGACATTCCCGCACCCCTCCGCAGGAGTAGTAGGCCGTCTCATCCGCCTGAGAGATACTACGGTTTTCTCATAGATGGGGATAGAGGATTGCATCATAGATGATGATGAACCTACTGACTTCCAGCAGGCCATCCAGAGCGGCGACTCGGTACGATGGCTGGATGCAATGCGGACCGAAATGGAGTCCATGTACACCAACAAAGTATGGACTTTGGACTTTGCTCCAGATGGGGTGAAACCCATAGGATGCAAATGGATCTTCAAGAAAAAGATTGGTGTAGATGGACAGGTGGAAACCTATAAGGCTAGACTTGTTGCAAAGGGTTTTCGTCAAAGATCTGGTTTGGACTATGACGAAACTTTTTCTCCAGTGGCTATGCTCAAATCCATTCGGGTCCTTCTTGTTATTGCTGCCTTCCATGATTATGAAATCTGGCAGATGGACGTAAAGACGGCTTTTCTGAATGGAAATTTAGAAGAGTGCGTCTATATGGATCAGCCAGAGGGTTTCAATCAGAGTGGGAGCAGCGGGAAAGTATGCAAGTTGCTTAAGTCCATTTATGGACTAAAGAAGGCATCGCGTAGTTGGAACATCTGTTTTGATGAGACAGTCAAAGAATATGACTTTATCAAAAATTCAGATGAACCGTGCATATATAGTAAAGTTGTAGCCAGAAGTGTCGTATTCCTCGTCTTGTACGTGGATGACATTCTATTGATACGAAATGACATTCCTATGCTACAATCTGTCAAAGGATTCTTGTCACACAGGTTCTCCATGAAAGACCTGGGTGATGCCTCTTACATTCTGGGGATCTGGATCTATCGTGATAGATCCAAGAGGATGTTGGGAATTTCGCAGTCTAGGTATATCGACACTATACTATGGAAGATTCTAAGCGCGGTAATCTACCGGCTTGTCACGGAATCACCCTCTCCAAAGAGATGTCTCCCAAGACTGATTTGGAAAGGGAACGCATGTCTATTATACCCTACGCTTCTGCGGTAGGCTCTATAATGTATGCGATGTTGTGTACCAGACCAGATGTAGCTTACGCACTGAGCGTGGTAAGCCGGTATCAGTCAGACCCAGGGGAGAAGCACTGGATAGTAGTAAAGAACATTCTCAAGTACCTGAGAAGGACTAAGGAGATGTTCTTGGTTTACGGCGGAAAAGACCTCAGGTTGGAGGCCTTTGCTGATTCCGGCTTCCAGAGTGATAAGGACGATTCCAAGTCCATGTCGGGTTATGTCTTTACCCTCAATAGAGGGGCGGTGTGCTGGAAGAGCTCCAAGCAGGACACCGTTGCTGACTCGACGATGGAAGCGGAGTATATAGCTGCTTGCGATGCCGCAAAAGAAGCAGTCTGGATGAAGAAGTTCCTAACAGAACTTCAGGTGGTTCCTACCATAGTTGATCCAATACCTCTGTATTGCGACAACAACGGAGCTATAGCTTTAGCGAAGGAACGAAGGTCCCATCAGAAGTCCAGACACATCTTAAGGCGGTATCACCTGATCAGGGAGATCATTGATCGTCAGGAGATCGAGGTTCGGAGAGTTGCTTCTGAAGAAAACATTGCTGATCCATTCACGAAGGCCCTACCTCAGATTCAGTTCGAGAGGCTACTCGAGATCATCAGTCTTCGATATGCCAGTACATGGCCCTAGTGCAAGTGGGAGATTGTTAGTGTATATGCTCTAGGGGCCATTATTGTATCATACTAGTTTGTATATTACTTAATGGAAGCTTGGGATATTCACATGTATATAACAGTCTTGCTAAATATGGTAGTATGCTACTTGGTTTTTCTATCTTAATATGTGAGTATACGTATTGATAGAGCTCTTAGGATCTTTCTTGACTACCAGCGTTGTGATGGCAGTCACACTAGTGGGGGCTGGGTAGTCTACAAGCACATCTTTATTCAGGTTCCTAGTCGTTGGATTATCGAGACAGAGCATCGATACTCCGGAGTAGACTAGTGTGTACGCTTCTTATCCCAGTTGGGGAGATGGTCTGTCCCACAGCCGTCAGTACGTCGTACTGGAGATAGTATACAGGTGCTCGTTAGGTTACGGGTACACCGGACAGGACTCACAGGGAACTGTTGGTTGGTTTTATACCAGTCGTCAGTGAACAGTTCCCAGGTGACATGAGTACAGCATAGTCCGCAGACTTGACACTGCTACTTCGCCTCGAGTGTGTCCCACTGTTCTTAGATTGCTACCCTACCACGGCTTAAAGGAGTCATGCAAACAGGTAGCAGTTGGGTGCAGTCCCGAGCACTTGGAGGCAGTAGTGGTTAGACATGATTCGTCTCTCCCGGTATTGGGGGTTGATATCGCGCTGTGTCAGAGAGCCATTACGCAAAGTCCCTGGCCAGGGCAAGCGAGATTTGCTGGTAGGTTCTAGTAGTTTCTCAGGGTGTAATGGGCTTCCCTCCGACACGACTTATACCGCTATTAGGGGACTGACGCTTGCCGCCCCCTAGGCGCGATATGCGATAGTCTTGGACGAACGGACCGGACTGTATGGAGATTGTCACATCAGACTCAGTAGGAGTTCGGATGGGTTTCCTCATCGGCCTTCTTATCGACATCTACCTGGGGACCGTTACGTACAGCTAGTGCCGCTTGCGGTCTGTGGTTAAACCCACTGCCAGCATAGTAGTCGAGTCTCTAGAGTCCCACACAGAGAGTTTCCCTACTACGGGCAAAACGATATAGAGGTCGTATGGTTTTACGACAAGGGTTCGGACGCATACGTGTGTTTACGCACGTACGACTTTCGGACAGTTTTTACCAGCCGGCTTTGGTTTAAGCCAGTTACTGGTATCCGGTTATTGGATTTATACAGTCTAAAGTTTTTCCGTATTTTTGCGGAAAGGAGGGGCGTTCTCGTAATTGCGCGAGAAGCTTCTAGAAGGTGGTGACTAAGGAGATTTAGGTGGCATATACAATGAATGTGATTAGTGAGTCATATGGATGATTCATACATGTCATTATCCATGGAGATGAATCATCACTAGATATTATCAAGCATGGTTGTTAATTTGATTTATTTTCTTTTCTTGATAAAAAGAAATGCTTGATATATATTATCATAACTCACTATTCTCACTTCATTATTATGTTCATGTTCTCTCTCCTCAAGCTCTCCCTCTTCAAACCCTAATCCTCCCCTCTCATGTGTTGAGTACAAGGATTAGTTAGACTAACTAAACCATAACCCTCACT
Source organism: Agapanthus africanus (assembly GCA_030015575.1). Classification (NCBI taxonomy): domain Eukaryota; kingdom Viridiplantae; phylum Streptophyta; class Magnoliopsida; order Asparagales; family Amaryllidaceae; genus Agapanthus; species Agapanthus africanus. The sequence goes on along the minus strand of JASDDO010000019.1, from coordinate 810,301,726 downwards.
CTATATCACCTAGCTTCTTTGATTAGCACTTAAAGAAGGTTAGTTGCCTCAAGTTTAGAGGCTAAGCTTGGAGTAAAGCTCTCGGGTGGATCGTCTACTACTTCGAGAAGGCCGAGGAGGAGGTGGAGTTCGCAAAGACGAAGGACACGATTCGTTAGGTATAATCCCTAAACATAGTAGTATAGAACTTCTATGTTTCATGTTAGTTATCGTTTAGCTTCGATTCATGCGGTTAGTCGATGTTTAAGTAAAGAACAAGATCGTTTTTTAAATTTTCGCATCCCCGCAAGTTGTGGGGTGTTGTACATCGACTTACAAAATCTGGACCGCGCAATACCCGCTCACGTGACTCTCTGATCCTACCTTGTCGTTGTTGACCTCCTTTTCTGCTTTTTGACTTGTTTCTACCTCTGCGTTGGGCCTTTTGCACAACAGGTTGACAGGGAAGAATATTTTCGTCTTTGGCAGCCTGTCGAAGAAGACGTTGCGTCCTGGCTTTCTTGTAGATGGCCATTTCGCGGTTATGGTCGTCCCGAGATTTTTGACCAGCTTTCCTGATAAGCTTGTCCATTCGTTCTTCAAATGACGGACTCGGCACTTCGATTGCGGGATCTAGTTTTGGTCCGGGGTTGGCATTTCCTATCAGGGCGTCCTCTTCTTCATCGAAGTTATATATGGCGTAGCTACCATGGACCTGTTCCCATTTCCCGGCTCTCACGTATCCAAGCCAAAGTGTTTCCATTCTCCCATTGGGCAATTTGTGCTGGGTCCCAGGGACATCCTAAATCCTGTTATAGAATCGAGCTTGTCGAGTAGTGCAGGGTTCCTAGGCACACTAGTGAGGTCTCCCAAGCCATCAACCATGGCAATTTCAAAAATTATAGTGCCTACAAACCCTAAGCTACGGATCGATAACTAGAAATCTAGGCGAACAAGAACTAGTTAACAGTTAACTACTGAGAATACGGAAATACAACCTTTGTAGATCCGGTCCTCCACCTCCACGGCTCCGCAACGGGGTCGTCTCCGCTGTCCAAATCAAATCCGGGCTCTAGAGTCGGCTTCGTCGGAGAATGGGCAAGCTAGGTCGTCGATGTCCATGCCGAAGATGATCTACGTCGAGGCATCGATGAATCAAGCTCCACCTTCACCAAACCCTAAAATCTTGTGAAGGAAACACACTCTACTACTTGGCAAGAGGTAGAGGATGAAGAAATAGGAAGTGGGTAGACTTTAGAATTGGATTTCTCACTCATATGCATCAATCACCATTGATGGACTTCAAGCTTCTTCACTTGAAGCATGAAGAAGAAGAAGAAAAACATTATGATAAGTTAATAGAAAATGAAAAGAAAATGAATTCTTATCATAATATTAACTAGAGTTAAGTGTAGAGAATGAATCATGGTTAGTGGGAATGGTTAGGGTTAAGGATGAGATAAGTATGGTTGACTTGAACAAAGCTTCATGAAGCTTCAACTAAAGAACAAAAGAAGCCACCATTCTTTTCTCATTTTCATTTATTCATTTATCAAAAATAAAAAGGATAAATAAATAGATAAATGAATAACAAATAGGAAACCCTAAACTATTTCATTAACCAAGGTTTAATCTTTACACTTGAACCCTAGCATGACATGTATCATCAAACATGATACAAGCAAGTGCACAAAAGTATATCGCATATACAATGCGCACATCCGAGTGAGAAAATCCGTCTAAAGTGAACCGATACTAGTTAATGCAAAGTAATATATCAAATATATAATTATACATTAAATCATTAAATCAACACTTGATTCAATGATCCGGTCATGCGCACATAACCGACTGGTATCTAATATATCGGCTTATCGAATCAACACTTGAATCGTTCGATATATTTATCGCATACAACCATTCGATATATTTATCGCGAGAATAGAATACAGTATCGCATACAGTATTATTCTCGGTCCCGCACATATCTCATATGCGCTCCTATTTCGTTTCGCTTGAACCAGGAAACCTCTGTGTAGGACTCTAAAGACTCGTCAATACGCCGGCAGCGGATGATGATCATATCAAACATCCACAAGCCGCAAGCGGTCTGCTAAACGTAACGGCCACCCGGGTATTGAGCGATCTGAAGATCGACGAGCAAGCCCGCTCACACTCCAGTGAATCCGACCAGTAACACTACCGTACAGTCCGGTCTGATCGTCTGATATGTCGCATATCTCGCCTAGGGGTGGTAAACGTCAGACCCCAATAGCTCAATAAGTCGTGTCGATATGAGGTCTATAACTGTTCGAGAAACTACTGGTAACACTTACCAGTAAATCTCAGCAACCCTGGCCAGGGATTTCCTGTTATAGCCAATCGAACACAGCGCAACATCAACTCCCTATACCGGGAGAGACGAATCCCCTCCTATCGCTCATTGCCTCCATGTGACTCGGGACTGTACCCAAAAACCACCGTTTTGCACGCCCTCTTGGACGTGGTAAGATGGAAATCAAAGCACAGTGGGAACCACACAAGACTCTATGACGATCTCGGGTCAACAGACTACTCTGTACCAGTGTCACCAGAGAACTGCCATCTGACGTGAGGTATAATACCATCTGGGAGTTCTCGGCGAGTCCGTCCAGTGTACCCAGTCTCTACTGAGCACCCGTATATCTCCTCTGATGTCAAACACCGATGGATATGGGATCATCCATCGCCCATCTGTATGGGTCGAGAAGGTACACGCTAGTCTACACTGGCATATCGATGCCCCGTCTCGATACACCCACGACTAGGGACTTTGAAGGATCTACTTATGGACTACCATGTCCCCACTAGTATGATCCGCATCATAGTCCAGGTAGTCAAGTACAGATCCTAAGGGCTTTACCAACATGTAACAGAGAGACAATCAGCATACACGTTAAGGTAAAGGTCAACCAGATAGCATACTATCATGTCGAGCAAGAAAGTCCTCCCTATATATGTCCCAGCATCCACTACAATATACATCCTATGTATAGTAATGGCCTCTAGGGCATACATATAACTAACAATTAGTCTGTTTTAAGGGTACCCCTTGGCGCTTCAATAGCCTTTTTAGTCCGTTTGTGTAATATCTGGGCAAACGGATGGGTTGAAGCTTGTCAAGTGTAGAATCTGCGCCATGCCAGATCTCTTTCTCCACTCTTGTTTCTGAGGACCGATAGAATAGGATCGCCTTTTCGCCTTTTCGCTTGGGAGGGACGTAAAACATCTGCAGGTCTTGCACGTTGTGAGCTTCAAGCGCGTCAAGATCTTTGTAGTGCTCCCGCGGAATCATGGTGATTTGCAAACTCTGATCATCACCAGGGAATTCTTGTATTGGCGGCCGACTGGAGAACACAACATTAACCCCATCTTCCGAGTCACTTCCGAAGATCAATATGGGGGCGGACGGCCCCGGGTCGTTGCGTCGAGACGGCCCAGAGTAAACTATCTCTTCTTCTTCTTCGGTATCACTCCCGAAAACCGGGATGGTGATAGCGGCTTTGTTCTCCGGTTTGCGACATCTCTCTGTATCCTTGAAATCTGGCAAAAAGTACTTTGCATCTTCGTATTTGCGGACTTCGTTCACGGAGAATGGGTTTAGCTCACCTGTTACGGTATACTCGAGACCATCCTTGAAATACTTCATACACTGATGTTGCGTAGAAGGGATGATGTTGTACTCGTGTAACCAAGGTCGGCCGAGCAGAGCATTGTAACATGTCTTGGCATCTATAACGTGAAACTTGATGTCTGTGACGAGTAGCCCAAAGCGTAGCGTCAATATCACAGACCCAAGAGTTCTCGATGATTGGGAGTCGAACCCGGAGATGGTGATCTTGTCCCGAGCAAGGTGCTGGACGCTCATGCAAATCTCCTTTAACACCCGCACGTTGAGGAGATTAACGGAAGACCCATTGTCAACCAAGATTTTGCCTATCTTTATATCGTGGCAATATCCAGAGACGTATAGGGGACGGTTGTGGTCGCACGTCCCTAGGAGCAGGTCTTCGTCACCGAAAGTGATATCGGCCGTGTGCACTTCTTCCAGTTCATCCTTCATCCTTTCTTCGGCGAGGAAGTCTTGGAATTGCTCAGGCTCTTGTAGCGCCTTGATTAATGAATCTCTCACTTCTTTTGATAACAGGAGGGCGTCGAGAATGCTGAGCTGCGAGGGTAGCTTTCTCAGGTGCGCTAGGATGTTGTAGTCCACCTTACTTTTCTTAGGTGGGTCTTTGGCAGTCAGCTCTTTCATAACTTGGTCATCTAAGGCGATATCCTCAGTGACCTTTTCCTTTCCCTTATCTTTTCTAGTTGCGGGTCTAGGTTCTTTTCGGGAAGCGTGCGATTGCGCAGCTGAATGTTCTCGCAAGCCTCTGGTTCTTCTTCTTTCTCTAAAACGGATTCTTTAAAGAGAGGACCCAGAGCCATTTCTTCATCAGAGTCGCTCCCAAAGGTGAGAATTTGTGATCCTCCGGCGTTGACCGTGTAACAGTTGCCGGTAGTTCTTTTGTTCCTGTCGGTTGTACCACCCTGTTCCCGACGAGTTCTGCGTTTCATGCGCTTAAAATGTTGCCGATGAGCAACATATCCCTGCCACCATATCTTAAAAGCGTCGCACTCCTCAGTTGGGTGTGAAATCTTCCGATGATATGAGCAGTAATTAGGGTGCCTCTCCTCCCCATCGAGCGTGTTTTCTTCCGAGTGTGGTAGTTTCATTCCCATCGACATGGCTTTGGCAAACCTTTTCCTCGTCTTGAATCTGTTTTTATCCGCATCGGGTGTCTTTCGATCTGGCGGGAGCGCTTCGACTCTTTCGTTTAATCGCCTGCGTTTTGCTCCTTCTGATGCGGCCATCTCACGGTCTTGGTCGGCTTTACTTTTCAAACGAATCCGGTCTAGAAAGGCGTCGATCATTTCGTCTGTTGGCCACACAAGCTCTGGTTCAGGCTCTGCCCCCAGTTTCTTAGTGCCAGGAGTTTTTTCATCGTCCGTAAACGAGTGGGAGATCATATGACAACTCGCCACATATCCCTCGGATTCATCCGACGAGCTCTCTCTGTTATCTTCCTCCTGAAAGAAGTGACTGAAAAACTCTTGTAGTATGATGGGAGTTCGTGCCTTTTGATTGTATTCCTCCAGCGCGTCAATCTGTTTCTGCAAGTCCGTACGCTTGTTGCCAGGCTTCACGGGCTTCTTAGATTTCTTCTTCTTTCTCTTTGAAGATTTCGACGGCTGGTTGTGAGTGCTCGGGGCATCACCACTGATCTTCGGGGTTGGGCACGGCTTCAGAATCCCTTCAATGATCCGGGGTTCCAGCGGGTTCTTCCACCTGACTGCCGGGCATGTTTGGAGCTCATTCAGCATTCTTTTGGTTTTTGCCGAAAGCACGACTTCCCATGGAGCTTCTTCAATGAAAGAACAAGTTGCCCCCGGTGTGTCCATCTTCTTAGCAGTGTGAGGTTGTGACGGGTTTACCTTCCACTTCTCGGACAGCGCAAACTTACCCTGTAGGTATTGATCTTCAATCCATCCTTTGAAGACGAAGCAATCCTCAATCGGATGGCTTACCGTTTGATGGTAAGGGCAGTAGTTGGGGTTATTCACCTCACTGGGTTGCGGCGGTCGCCTTGGGTTTGGCAAGTTGATAAGCCTGTTGCGTATTGCCAGCTCAAATAGACTCTTCGTCTTATCCCGTGGGAATGAGTAGGGGCGCTTCATTCTCTCATTGTAATACCGCCGTCTTTCTTCCAGTTGATCCGCCAGCTTTGGGGCACTGGGTTGCTGCTGAGCGTTCACAACGAAGGTTGCCTTCCCTTTACCCTTGTCATTCCGAGGTTCTGGCTTCGGGGGAGACAGTCTGTGACCCATCTGGGTCAACTTGTCGATCAAAGCCTGGAACGTGGTTGGCTTAAAAAACATCATGAACTGTGAGATAGTTGCATGAGGATCTAGGGTACCCACGAACATGCCCACCGCGGGCGCTTCCTCAATGCGTTGTTCGCATTTCGACCACAAGTTTCGCCAGCGTATAGCTTACTGGACCCACGTCTCGCCTGGTTTCACCCTGGCATTAATTAATGCTATTATCGGGGTACGTTCACTGGCGCTTGCAAATCGCTGAGTGAATAGCAACTCCATTTCAGCGAACGTCTTGATGGAATCGTTCGGGAGCTCAGAATACCATTCGAACGCTGTTTCTGACAAGCTGCCGATGAATTGGCGAAGCAAGAGCTTATCGTCGCCACCAATGTAGCCACAAAGCACCCTGAACTAGGCCACATGTTGATGGGGATTGCCTGTCCCCTTATAGACATGAAATTTCGGTATTGTGTAGCCCGGCGGGTACTTGATCTGGTCATACCAGCTCGGATATGGTCATCCCATCCTGACAACTTGACCAGCTACCTCAGTCGCCTGGTGAACCCGTATCTGCTGAGCTAGATATTCGTCTAGGTCAGCTTTGGAGATTGTCTCCTCCTTGGCTGTTGACAGAGCGGGTGGAGGATTTGACGTTTCTCCCCTGTCATCTTCAAGAACGATTGGAGGATCTTCAGTAGGAGGCTCTTATTGGATCATCATACCCACCATGTCCTGGAACAGAAGGTCCATTCGTTGTATATTGGCTGCTTGTTCAGCGGCCTCTTTATCTTTCTTCTCCAGTATCCTACGAAGGAACTCAGCATCAGTTTCTTGCTCCTGGCGTTGATCAGATGACGCTTCGGGGATTTCTTTCGGCCCAGTAAGTGTGGCCATCGCGGTCATCATTTCTTGGAGCTTCTGCTGTTGCTCCCGAGCTTTGGTCACTGACCGTGTAAGCGGTCTATGACCCATGGGTGCACGGCTGTCCTCTTTTCCCAGCGCCATGTATACCGTATGCACCATCATGCCCCCATACTTAGGGCGTTTTGTCTTATTGTCCTTTATATTTGCTGCAGGAGTGGGGAATTTCTCCGGCCTTCTTCTCTTTTGAGTAGTCGACGTGGAGGGAGCCGTTGTAGTAAGCACCCAAGCGGTTGTCGTCCTTCGTTGTTGACGAGAGTGATCCTGGTTAATTACCGAGTCTTGAATCTTCCGCCAGACTTTATAAATTTTGGAGGACAGCCGTTGAGGGGGCTACTCTGGCTTTATCTCTATAACCTTCTCCGCAGGTGGAGGGGATCTTTTGAGAACTGCAGTTGGCGAATTTCTGCGTATCCTGTTCAGTAGCTCGAAGCTATTCCCGGTTGGAACAGCAGCCTCAATTTCCACCGTTGGAGCCAGTGGAGTTATTCCGGAGGGGGAGTTGCCCCCAGTCTTCCTTATCCGGCGCCAGTGGCGACGTCGGGCATGACGGGTTGTTGGGATTGATTCAGCGACGACTGCGTCCTGCCCCCTGTTCTGGGGAAGGGCTGTTGCCGGTGTCAGCCTCTTGAAGACCGGCGTTCGTTGAGAAGCTACAGTTTCCTGAGCGGGAGCGGGAACGGAAGTAGTCAGTCTCGCGAAGACCGACCCTCTGGGAGGAGAAGCCGCCTTGACGACTTCGGGAGCAGCTGTCCTCTTTAGGATGGCCTTCTCAGGTATCACGGGCTTTTTGGCGGGCCCGTTGGAGTTCAGGTTCATTCTGGTGAAGACTGAAGAGTTGGACGACCCGTTAAGAGGGGCCGTGGGAGCGGCAAGTCGATCGAAGACCGACCTCTTTGAAGCTTCCGGTACGGGCATTGGGATGTTAATAGTCACAGGTGGGAGCATGGTCCCGAAAAAAAGACTGGTGGTAGCTTGAGTCACTTGCTCCACAGGAATTGTGAATAGGGAAGCAGCCTGGGGTCCATATGCTACACCTCCGGGTGATGCGGAGAGTCGGTTGCATTTGCAGTTGGAGCAGTTCGAGCAGTTGCCAGCCATTGATCTTTTTGCTTTCTGCAGCAAACGAAACACCACGTCTTAGTACTTCGAAACCCAAGGGCAACCATTAGCAAACCGCGATTGGTTCGCGAATCACGACACACGAAGTGTGGAGTGGAAAGAGGAAAAGGTCCCACCGGGCGTGCCAGAATCTGTTCCCCTCCGAAAGACGGCGCGACTGGCGTTTTGCCTGAAATTCGGGGCAGATGCTAATTGGTACTATCCGTCCACCTCTCCGAAGATGCCAAGTTGATTTATGGCACCGTGTATCGAAGGTTCAAAAGGATGCGTCCGATGTAGCAGACTTCGTCAGATTCCCCCTCGCTTGAGGGGTTTTTGATTGTGGGGACGCTCTTCCCTGCAGGCGCAAGCCCCTGCAGTTAATTACGCTACCGCATCGCGGTAACAACTTTCTCCTTCTCCACATGGTCACTTCGTGTCGTGTGTGTTTGTTTTGTGTTTGGTTGCCCGTGGATTGTATACGGAGACTGAGTTATGTCGTCACCCGTAGGGCGTGGACTAGCCCAAATCCGTAACTTTCTTAGATTTGGGTTTGGGGGGTTGTGTTTAAGGATACATTAGTCTCATTTGAGACTAAGATCGACTTAATCATTTGTTAAGGATACGTTAGTCTAATTTTAGACTAAGAATAACTTAACGGGATCATTTAGATCCGACAAGAGAGCGATTAGGGGAGCCCTGTTGTTTAGTTTAGTGACATTGCGGTCAATAGGTAGTTTAAGGACATTGCGGTCCATTATTAGTTTTAAGACGTTGCGGTCAAGGTTAAGGACGTCGTAGTCCGTGGATTTAAGGACTCCACAGTCCGATGTTAGTTTTAAGACATCACGGTCAAGGTTAAGGACGTCATAGTCCGTTGTTAGTTTTAAGACATTCCGGTCAAGGTTAAGGACGTCGTAGTCCGTGGATTTAAGGACTCCACAGTCCGATGTTAGTTTTAAGACATCACGGTCAAGGTTAAGGACGTCATAGTCCGTTGTTAGTTTTAAGACATTCCGATCAAGTTTAAGGACGTCGTAGTCCGTGGATTTAAGGACTCCACAGTCCGATATTAGTTTTAAGACACCACGGTCAAGGTTAAGGACGTCATAGTCCATGAGTTTTAGGACCCCACAGTCCGTATCAATGTATGTGGTTATCGGGACCCATCACCTCTTTGAAGACGTTGAGGAATTACAACGACAAGTATCAAAGGAGTGAAGAGATGTACCCTTAAACCGAGGTAGATTAAGTGATCTGTAGTCCAATTTGGATACTAGGATCAATTATTATATTATGAGCCCATTGGCCCAGTTGAATTTGAATTGAGGACTTATGGCCATCTTGGGCTAAGTCCAATTATGTTTGGGATATTGGCCCTCTGTTGATTCATTGAAGGAGAGGCTTTGCCTCTGGAAACTTAGCCGATTGGGCTAAAGCTGTTGTTAAACACTAGAGACCAACAGTGTTGAACACTTGGAAAAGATTAACAAGTTAGTGTTAAATACTAAAAGATAATCAGTGTTGAACACTGGATAAAAAGCTTTCAAATTAGTGTTAAACACTAAGCAAATTAGTGTTAAACGCTGCAAATATAGTTTTCCAAATTAGTGTTAAACACTAAGGAGAATTAGTGTTAAACACTGGATACATAGTTTTCAATTTAGTGTTAAACACTAAGGCAAGAGGGGTCACGTGGTAACACGTGAGAGCGCCCTTCTTCTCTTCATTTTGTTCTACAGATAAGTGTTTAACACTTTTAGTTCTGAAAGCCATCACGTGCGGGCACGTGATGGGGGCTCATGCTCTGGTTTATTAGAATACTCTTTAGGGGTCACGTGGTGATACGTGAGGGCGCCCCAGAGTCTCTGTTTATTTTGCTGTTTCTTTATGTGCTTCAGGGATCACGTGGGGCACGTAAGGCATTGCCTCAAAGTTCTCTTTTATATATCTTCGCAGGAGTCACGTGGTAACACGTGAGGTGTCTGTTTCAGAGTTCTATTCTGTGGGTCTTTGCAGGGGTCGCGTGGTAGCACGCGACTCTGCATGTTTTTAAAGTTCTGTTCATAGAGTTAAACCCTAAACTTTAGAGGAATTAAATTCCTGTTTTCTTCTGATGAATTATATTCTTAATAGGATTAAACCCTAATCTCTTTTCTTAAGGGAATTAAATCCCTGTGAGTTTGAGAGAATTATGTTCTCAATTAGGGATAAACCCTAGTTCTGTTCATTTTGAAGGAATTAAATTCACATAATATAGGGTTAAACCCTAACTTTTCCTCAAAGGAATTGAATTCCTATCATTTTCTGAGAATTAAATTCTCTGAACTCAGTTCCTTCTCTGTGTTTTGGATCTGCATGGCAGGATCTCAACCCAATGAGAATTAAATTCTCAATTTATGGGGAGATGTGTACTTTGCAGATCCTCAAGCAGAGAAAGAACTAAGTTCTTTTCTTTACATAAGAGTTAAACTCTTTTGAGAATTAAATTCTCTTTTTAAGCCTCCCTTTTCTTTTCTTACCTAAGGTTTTCCTTTTGCAGAGAATCAAAGACTCTCTCTCTCTCTATATATATATCAAAAGAAAAAGATCCAAAAGTCTCAGGGTTTCAGAAAAAAAGGTTTTTGAAAAGGTCTTCCAAAAAAAAGGTCCTTCTCTTCTTTTCTTGGCTCCTATTTATAGGAGAAGGAAGAGAATCAATCTGCTTAGTAAATCTCTCATTGAGAGATTTGATTTGTATGTTGAGAGATTTGATTTATATTTATCATTAATCTGGGCCTTTAGATTGTTAAGTGAATTTTATTCACCATTAGATTTTAAATCCAAAGATATGCCTTTGTTATCTCGGTTAGATTTAGGGGGGAAATCTTTCCAAGTTCAATATTTTTCCATAAATTGGTTAGATTTAATCACCTTTAGATTTTTAATCCAACGGTTCCAAATAATCATTCTCTATTTTGGAAAGATTTGAATGATCTCTTCTCAGGATTTAATTCTGTTAGAGAATAAGGCTTTTAAAGCCGGTCACGTGTGGCCACGTGACCCCTAGAATGGGCTTCTCTTCTTCTGTGCTCTGTTCTCTGGCCGCTGCTCGGCCGTCACGTGCCAACACATGACCACTGGTCACGTATGAGCATGTGACCTTTTCTGGAGCTTTTTCTTGAATGCGCTTTGTGCAGCTGCTTTAAACGTCACGTGCCAACACGTGACTATTGGTCACGTGTGAGCACGTGATGCCTCTTCTGAGTCCTTTCCTGATTTTTAATCAGGGAACATTGCCCTAATATCGTTTTCTAGTGGGACCTGAGAGAGACATGGATCGTTTATGCCCGTGAATTGTCTGCGGAGACCAATATAGAGATCATCCGTAGGGCATAACATATTTTGGAGGACTGCATCGTCAGTGGAGCTTCATAGCCGGTGGGACTTTAGGTACAGCTTCGCAGGTGGGACTTAAGTTTGCAATCTCCGCCGGTGTGACTTCGGATGCAACCTGGATCTCGAGGAGTATATTAGTTTAGGGACATCGCGGTCCAATATCATGTATGTCATGCAGAATATATGGGGTAATATGCTAGTTTAGGAACATTTTGGTCCAATATTAGTTTAGGGATATTCCGGTCCAATATTAGTTTAGGGACATTATGGTCCAATACTATCATAACGGGGGTGCATATCATTCGGTGAGAGTGGCGAGCAGACATAGGCGTGGCCATCTATCATCAACCAAGCCGCAACTCTTCAAGCATAGTATTTCTTGAGAAATCGGTTGTTTATTGGTCGAAATTGTCTTTCTCCGTGCATATCCATGAGTAGGTAAGCTCCATTTTAATAGACCTTATCTTTGACATACGAGCTTTCATAGTTCGGCTCGAACTTTCTATGTTTCACGCGGTTAAGGATCATCAGTCTTTTGATGATCAGTACGAGTTCGCCTTGGTGTAATGTCCTCAGTCTGGCTAACCATTCATATGATTATGTCATCATTTCCCTGTAAGCTTTCAGATTTTACTATGCTATAAGATGGGTCTCGTTGAGAGCTTCAAGTTCTTCGAGCCGGAGATGAATATTCTTTTCGTCTGTAAGTTTACATTGAGCCGCCATTCGCAGTGAGGGGAGTTCTATCTCCAGAGGGAGCACTGCTTCGGTTCCAAACACCAATGCATAAGGTGACATCTTCATGACCGTTTTGAACATCGTTCGATACGCCCAAAGAGCTTCATGCAGCCTCTCATGTCAGTCCTTTTTATTCTTGGACACCATCTTCTTTATGAGCTTGGTCAGTGTCTTTTTGAAAGCTTCAGCTAAACCGTTAGCTCGAGGATTATAGATGGAGGAATATCTCCAATCTATCTTATGTTGTTTGGCAAAGTGACCTATCTTATGGCTTCTATATGTTGGTCTGTTGTCTGAGACCATCTGCCGTGGAACTCTAAACCGGTATATGACATGAGTTTTGATGAAATGGAGGATATTCTCTATCTTTATTTCTCTCAGTGGTATCACTTCTGCCTATTTAGAGAAGTAATCGATCGCCGCCAAGATGAAACGATGTCCTCGGGACGACGCCGGCTCGATAGGGAATATTATATCGGTCCCCCACATTTTGAACGGCCAACTGGCTACGGTCAGATGCAGTGGGTTGGGGTGTTGATGTATGAAGTCCCCGTGTATCTGGCATGAATGGTATCGCCTCACATAGTGAATGCAATCTTGGATCATCGTGGGCCAATAGTAACCCATCCTCTTGATCTTTAGCTTCCTTTTTGGACCGGCTTGATGGGATCCGAAGAGTCCATCGTAAATTTCTTATACGACCTTTTTGGCTTCTCGGTTTTAGGCATCTTATCCATATATGGTCGAAGGACCTTTTATATAGAGTTCCATCGATTAGGGCGAACAACAAGGCTCGTTTCATGAGCCGATGCTTTTGTGACGCATCTTCAGGCATCTGTTAAGTGTTCTATAAAGACTTCTTGCCAGTCATCTTCTTCTTCAACTTCTTCCGCTTGAAGGACATCTTCATTTACGGCTTCAATTAGAAGCTCTGAAGATATCTCTGTCGGGGATAAGATCTTGCGACTTTAGGCGATGATCCTTATGTCGTCAAGTTTTCATCGGGCAACTCTTTGGCCAACTTGTATAATGCATCCGCTTTACTACTTTCCGCTCATGGAACATTTTCCAATGTATATGAAGGAAGCCGTGTCAGTAGCTGTTGCACCTTCTCGACATACTTTATCAGTTCTGACTTGCATATTTTGTAATCTCGATTGACTTGCATAACGATCAACTAAGAATCCCCATATATATGGTGATCCTCGATGCCTATATCAATCGCAGTTTCAAGACCAGCTATAAGCGCTTCATATTCGGCTTCGTTGTTGGTCCTAGGCTCCGTTAACGAAATGGCGCTGCTGGTTATTCCTCCTTAAGGGGTTATAAAAATAAGGCCTATCCCGTCTCTGATTATCGGGATACTTTTTTTCCGTATTTTTATTGAGGAGGATCCATGAAAGTATAATTCCCAATAAGGCTTCTCTATTTCCTCTATCTCTTCAACCGCGTAGAATACATATTCATCCGGCAGCTCACAGTTCAGTAGAGAGACGGCGGAGATTGGGTGTTCGGTAAGGAAATCACCGATAACCCGCCCTTTTACCGCTTTGAGGGGACGATATAATCATGAATTCCATCAAAAGCATGTCCCACCGGGCATGCCAAAACCTGTCAGTATGGCTTTCGTCATAAGATATTTGATAGGGTCCACCTTTGATATGAGGTGCAATTCATGGGCTTAAGACATAGTGTCTGAGCTTCGTTATCGCAAAGATCAGTGCCAGGCAATATTTCTCAATAGGGGAGTAGTTGCATTCTACTCCCAGTAGAACCCGACTTAGATAGTACAAGGCCATTTACTTTCCTTGGTCATTCTTCTGTGCCCATAGTGCGTCTAGAGAACCCTCAAAGCCAGTTGTATATAGGAGAGGGGGTTTTCCCTTAACCGAAGCGGCCAACACTGGTGGATTTTGCAAGTATTGTTTAATTTCCTCCAACGTATTCTGACATTTCTGGTCCCATATAAAGGGAGTCCCTTTCTTCATCAGATGACTATATGGACGACACTTCCCAGAGAGGTTGGCGATGAACCGTCGGATATAAGCGAGCTTTCCTTAGAGAGATTGCTGCCGCTTGAGATTTCTTAGCGGGGGCATTTCTGTAATCGCCCTGATTTTGGTAGGGTCGATCTCAATCCCTTGGCGGTGGATTATAAAACCCAGGAACTTGCCGGAAGAGACCCCGAATGCACATTACAGCTGGTTCATCTTTAAGTTATACTTTCAAAGGCGCTTAAAGACTATTCTTAAGTGCTTTTCATGAGACATGCACTTGACCACAAGATCATCTATATAACATTCAACTATCTGATGAATAAGGTCATTGAAGATCTTGGTCATCGCTCTCTGATATGTTGCTCCAGCATTTTTCAGTTCAAATAGCATCACTTTATAATAGAAGATGCCTAGATGGGCATGGAAAGCTGTATGGTTCTGGTCTTCGGGATCCATCTTTATCTGACATACCTTGAAGATCTATCCATAAAATAGAAGACCTCATGAGCATATGTATTGTCTATCATTAATTCTGTAACTGGCACTGGGAAGTCATCTTTCGGGCACGCCTTATTGAGATCCCGAAAGTCCACGCAGATGCGAACAATTCCTGTTTACCGCCGAAAGCGGAGATGAACTGGGATAGAATGTCTTGCCTAAATTTGGCGGCAGATATTATATGGAACATATCCGTCCACCTTTCCAAAGATACCAAGTTGATTTACGGCACCGTGTATCGAAAGTTTGTATAGATGCGACCATTGGAGCAGACTTATCAGATTCCCTCTTATATGTGAGGAGGTTTTTTTAATCATGGAGATGCTATTTCCTGCAGGCGTAAACCCCTGCAGTTAATTACGTTATCGCAAAGTGATAACAACTTTCTCCTTCTCAATATATATCACTTCGTGTCATGTTATATATATTGTTTATTTTGGGGTTGCTCTTGGATTGTATACTGAGACTAATATTGTCGTCTCCCATAGGGTGCAGATTAGTCCAAATCCGTACATTAGATTTAGGGTTTTGAACTTAGGACATAGATCTCATATAAATGTGGTCTATAAGTTCAGGGGTTTAAGGATCATTAATTTTGTTTTAGATTAAGATCGACTTAAACATGGTTAAGGACATTTAATCTTGTTTTAGATTAAGGACGAACTTTACCTATGAGTATATAGGCTCAAAGAAATTTAAACTTCACAAACTTAGCCAAATTGGGGCTGAGATTGGGTTTCTGTATCACCCAGCAGTGCTTAGCACTCAACTCTACAGCGCTTGCGTGGATATCACGTGAGCCGCTGTCCTCTTGGGGCGCTCACGTGCGTATCACGTGGGCCATTGGCTTCTTTGGTGCTCACGTGTTATCATGTGAGCCGCTGCATTCATGGGTGCTCACGTGCTTTTCACCTGGGCTGCCCAATTTCTTTTCACGTGGGCTGCCCACTTGCTTGTCTTCTTAGCGCTCATGTGCTTTTCATGAAGGTGGTTGTCTTCATGGGTGCTCACGTGCTATCACATGAGACGCTGCACACTCGGGCTCTCACGTGCTTTTCACGTGAAACGTTGTGCACTTGGTCTCTCACGTGCCTTTCACGTGAGACGCTTCTGTTTGCTTCTCTTTTTAGCACTCACATGCATTTCATATGACGTGCATCTTCTTTAGAGATTTAATCTCTGTTCTTTTTTTCAAAGATGTTTAAACTTCTGTTAATGGTATTTTGGTCATTAACAACCACCAAGATCGATATTTGATGATCTAGGATCAAAATTCGAATTGGTTCCTGGTCCTGGAGCCTTTTCTACTCTAGCGTAGAGTGAACATTCCTATTAACAACCACCAAGATCGATATCTGATGATCTAGGATCAGGTTCTTTAAGAACTATGTTCTTGACATATTTGAGAGAACTAAGTTCCTGAAGTATAAACTCCATCTTTTTCATGTTCTTTTCAATATTGTTCTCCCGTGGATCTTTGAGTCTGAAAAACAAGATCTTTCCTATGAGAATTAAATTCTTTTTTTTTATGGAAAATTTGTCTTGTGGATCTCAGATCCAGAGGAAGAACTAAGTTTTTTTGAAGGGTTAAACCCTTAGATATATATATGATAGGTAAAGGAGATTCTTTTATCTCTGCATTTTCTTTACCTAAGATTTGAGAGGGGGATGATTTTCTTCTTTATAGAGAGTTAAATTCTCGATTTTTTGTGGAAGCTTATGGAGGGTATTCTCCTCTATGAGACTTGGAGTCTCATGTCCTTTATATAGGAGAAGAGAAATATCAATTTGTTTAAGAAAATCTCTCATTGAGAGATCTTGATTGATTTCATAATCAATATCTAAAGATCAACTAGTGAATTTTACTCACCGTTGGATTTTTAATCCAAAAGCTCTCTGTTTAATAGAGAATATCTTTCTTGTTTGTTTAACAAAATTAGGAAAATTTAATTCTATCAGATGATTTGATCGGTGATATTATAATCATTGTTGGATTTTAAATCCAAAGGCTCTTTGTTTAACAGAGAATATCTTTCTTATTTAGAAAGATTGGAAAAATATTTTACCAAATATAATTTAATTCTATCATAAAGAATTTAATTCTACTGAGGTGCTCACGTATACAAAACGTGAGCGCAGCCATATATATGGCAGCGGTATTCACGTACTTTGCATGTGAGTACTCACGTGTTTAACACCGCCCTTCTATTTTTTATAAGAGAACAATTTTGGACTCCAGCGCTCACATGTTTAATACGTGGGTGCTTTTATAATATTTAATCCTATATGAAGCCGGTACTCACATGCTTTGCATGTCGCACATGTTATTCAATCTTGGCAATCTTGCTAAGTGCGCTTGTACAGGTGTGCACAACTTGGGCTGAGTCATTTGACTCATGTGCATGTGCATTGCACGTGGCGCACATTTAATTCAGCCTGGCAATCTTTCCAAGATTATTGAATCATGTGACACATGGAATGTGCATTGCACGTTGCACATGTGATCCAACTGTCAATTTTGCTAAGTGCGCATGTAAGTTTTGAGCCAAATTTTTTTGGTGGAAACAAATACCCTCCACTACTTTTTCCATGTAAGTATGTATATGGGTTAAGTAGTGCAAAGTAACACATTTCCATAGAATTGATAGTTTAGGAGACAGGGTTAGATCTCTGCCAACTAAGGATTTTTCATCTTCACAAGCCATAAGGGTCTCATGAAGGTTTTTCTTCCTATGAGTCGAGAGGATCTCATAGGTGTGTTTTCTCTTTAGGAATCGTATGGATTTCTAAGTGTCCATCGCCTTCATGAGTCATAAGGATCTCACGCAGGTGTTTTTTCCTCACGAGTCGAGAGGACCCATAAGTTGCTTCTTCTCATCATTGGTATGCAACTTTGTCAAATGTGGCCCATAGATAGTATACAAAAGTCAGTATTGACCTATTTGTAAGGCAATGTTGGCTTACGAAACATGCTTAGATCCTTGTCACCTAAGGCTTTTCAACTTTATGAGCCGTAAGGGTCTCATAAAGATATTTCTCCCTACGATTCGAGAGGATCTTGTAGGTGTATATTCTCCTTAGAAGTCGTGAAGACTCCTAAGTGTCTTTTCTCTTGAAAGTCGTAAGGATGTTCCAAGAGTATTTTTCCCTTCCGAGTCGAGAGGACCCGTAAGTGGTTTCTTCACTTTATCGTTTGTGCTGAAGTGACTTGGTTTAGTTTATTTACTCGTTTCTAAGCATTCAGTTTATCCTTCCTTTAGGGTTATGGATAAACTCATCCTAACGTCGAACATACATAACCCTTGTTATCATAAGTTTCCGTTAGGTTGGTGGTGCTGGGTTTAGTCCATCACATCGTTATGTGAGCCGATATCTTGTCGATCCATGTCCACTCAAGTCGCTGGCTGAGTATCCGCGTACTTGCTGTATGACCCAACCCTACCGCTGCAGGATATAACGTATCAAGTAATTTTCCTAGGGTGGTATTTCCAAATTGCCGTCAGATGGTTCAACGTTAGGCGATACCGTAACGCTTTACCTTGAGGTTAGACTCTATTTGGATCCTCGATGAGTCATGACCGCATCCCTCCGGGGTAGGATGACATCCAATGGTGTTTAGACTTTGTATGTTTTGCCATCAAGACCCGAAGCTATGAATATGCCGTCACTTCGCTTTTGCTTTGGTGGTGTCGCGCCGATTCCTTGCTGAAGTAGGGTAGAAATCCATATGACCTCTATGTTGTACATATTTCCATCGATATCTGGAGCTAGGATTTTGTCGTCACTCTATTTTTGCTTTGGCTCGTTAGAACTTTGCTGACACCATGCCTGTACTCTGATGGAATAAGAGAGACATAGAATTGGTCTTTAGGCCGTATACATTGCCATCAAAACCTAGAGTTAGAAATATTCCTTTACTTCATCTTTGTTTTGACCTTTTTGGCCTTTGTTGACATTGCATCTGCACTGAGAAGGAACGTCGAGATAATCTCTAAGCTGTAGATGTTGCCATCGAGATCAGGAGTTAGGATTTTGCCATTACTCTGCTTTAATTTGACCTTTTGGGTCCTTGTTGATGTTGTGTCTACACCTTGCCGGAATGAGAAGGAACGTCGAGCTAGAGCTAGGATTTTTCCATCACCCTGCTTTTGATTTGCTTGAGAAGTTGCCACTAAATCCTTCGGGAGACGAAGTAGCTCTCGATAGTTATTAGGCTTATATGGCACCGCCGAGACTCGAATTTTTGCTGAAGTGTTCCTGACTCGGTAGCATTCAGTGGAGAACATTGCTCATTTTCATCTGTTTGTGCCCATGAATGGTATACAAGAGTCAGTATTGACATGCTTGTAGGGCAGAAAAAATTTACTTTCTTTTTTTTTAATTTCCGCGATGCTCTATCATTTCATCTTTTCATATTGCAAAAGTCATGATTGCCCAATCATTTTGGCTATTTTATTCGTGGTGCCCAATCATTTCGGCTATTTTTTTATTTTTACTCACTGCTTTTTATTGCGAGTTGCCCCATCATTTCAACTATTTTTTTTATTTTTACTCACTGCTTTTTATTACGAGTTGCCCAATCATTTCGGTTATTTTATTTTATTTTTACTCGCTGCTTTTTATTGCGAGTCGCCAAATCATTTCGGCTATTTCATATGCATATTTTTTGCTCGCTGATTTTTATTGTGAGTTGCCCTATCATTTCAGCTATTTCATATCCATATTTTCTCTGCTCGCTGATTTTATTGCGAGTTAGGGACTTGGAATTTGATACTAATTTTGGTATCAGTATCGCTGTAACTGGAATGTTGCCAGCAACGACTCATCATACGCCGTGAGAGGACTTGGAGTTCGATACCTGATTAGGCATCAGTATCGCTACAACTGGAATATGGCCAGGAGCGAATCATCATTTGCCTTTGTCGATTTGAACAAAAGTGGCTTAGAAGCCAGGTTTAGATCTCTGCCAACTAAGGCTTTTGACTTTATAAACCGTGAGGGTCTCATAATGGTATTTCTCCCTACGAGTCGAGATGATCTCGCAGGTATATTTTCTCCTTAGGGACCGTATGGATTCCTAACTGTGTCTTCTTTTGTAAGTCGTATGGATCCTATAAGAGTATTTTCTTCTTAAAAGTCGAGAGGACTTACAAGTGTAGTTCACCATATGGGATTATTTCTTGCCATTGGCGGGACTTCATTGGAACATATTTGTTTGTGCCCATGGATTATATATAAGAGTTGATATCGAACTACTTGTAGGGCAGCTTGAGGGATATGAGGGCTTAAGAATAGGTTTAGATCCATGTAACCTAAGGTTTTTGAATTCTATGAGTCGTGAGGGTCTCATAGGTGGTACGTTCTTCTTACGAGTCGTGAGGATCTTGCAAGTGTATTTTCTCCCTAGGAATCATATGGATTCCTAAGTGTGTTGCTCCTTTGTGAGTCGTAAGGATCTCGGTGTTTTCTCTTTACAAGGTTGAGGGGACCTTGCAAGTGCACACACATTTTTTTAACGGGTTCGTGACCTTTCGGGTTTTCACAAACTCACCTGCAGTCCCGTTGTTTTTACTCACAGAGCTCTTTCAGGTTTTCATTCGTACCCATCTACTTGTGGACGTACCCTTTTTTGAATGGTGGAACTCTCGAAAGTAACTTCGCCGCAGGTGTCTATCTGTTTGCCGGTAGAACTCGGAGGTGACTTCATCGCTAGAGTAGCAGTATAACCGGCGGGACTTAAGTTGCAATGTCGATCACACGGAGTATATTAGTTTAGGGATATTGCAGTCCAATATCCCCTGTTTAGGGCGACGAGCTAGTTTAGGGACATTTCGGTCCAACATTAGTTTAAGGATATTTCGGTTCAGTATTAGTTTAGGGACATCTTAGTCCAACATCACCATACATGCAGTGACGTACTAGTTTAGGACATTTTGGTCTAACATCACATATTATTCGATCGAGGAGTTACATAACTCGTCCCTTCCAATGCTTGCTTGCTTAGGCGCTGCTGCATGGCTGTTGTATAAGTGGCCACTTCATGCCTTAGGTTATCTTCACCCTCTTGAACTGCTTCTTTTATCATCATACCCATTGGGTCATCTTGCGGGAAATACTGAGCACTTTACACTGTACCCGTCTCTTCCTGATGCTGACAGGGTATCTTCTTCATATACGAAAGAGTGTGAAGCCATATGACAACTTTCCATATGCTTTTCTTCTTCTCCAGTATCCTTATTTTGAAGGGATGCCGATAATGAATGACAAGCGCCTTCTAGTTATATTCCAACGCATCGATATGCTTCTACAAGTCCGTATGGTTGTCCACATATTCGGGCGGCTGCACAGGTTTTTTTTTGTCTTTGTCATCTTTTTATTAGAAGAGCGAACTTGAATTGGGGCTTTTCTCCTCATCATCTGTTTTTAGAGTGGAACATGTATTCCACACCCCTTCCATGATTCTTGGTTCAATCAAGCTATTCCACTTGAATGCAGGACCCTTAATATCTTTTCTATTTTTTGAAGAAAGGAAAACCTCACGTAGAGATTCCTCCACTAGCGAGCAAGATGCCCCCTGCGTATAGTTTGGGGGAGCGAGTATTCGCGTCCTAATCTTTTCAAGGGTAGGACCCACGCTGTCGTTATTTGGCGACATGGTACTTTAAAGTCGCTCGTTATTATTGTGCGTTGATGACTAACACCATCCTGCCTTTGCTTTTTCCATTTTATATATCTTCATCAGAAGAAGAAGGGTCCTGACCCATCTGATCTAATTAAGCCAGTTTATCTATGAGCTCTTAGAAGGTCGTCAGTTTAAAGAAGACTATATATGGGAACACCATTGAATTTGGGTCATGGGGGCTATAAACATTCCCACAGC
Source organism: Agapanthus africanus (assembly GCA_030015575.1). Classification (NCBI taxonomy): domain Eukaryota; kingdom Viridiplantae; phylum Streptophyta; class Magnoliopsida; order Asparagales; family Amaryllidaceae; genus Agapanthus; species Agapanthus africanus. The sequence continues at coordinate 810,280,333 of JASDDO010000019.1, read as the reverse complement.
CGGAGCTTCGTCAATGCGCTACTCACATTTAGACCAGAGGTTTCGCCATCGGGTATTGTATTGAACCTAGGTCTCATTCGATCTAACCCTTTCATTGATCAACACCGTCACGGTTGTGCGTACATTCGCACTAGCGAATCTTTGACAGAAGAGCAGTTCCATCTCATCGAAGGTCTTCACAGAGTCATTTAGGAGTTCCACATACCATTCGAAGGCAGTGCCTGCCAGACTACCGACGAACTGTCGGAGAAGCAGCCAAGCATCTCCTCAAGTGTTGCCTCACATGGATTTAAACCACACTATGTGCTGGCGAGGATTCCTGGTTCCTTTGTATATGCGAAACGTCGGAAGGGTGTATCCTGGTGAGTACTGTATTTGATTATACCATATCAGATACGATCGACCATTCTTGATTGACTTATCCGCCGCTTCACTGGCGTAGTAAGCTTTGATTTGCTGAGCAATATATTCGTCCAGCTTTGCTTTTGAAATCATTTTCTCTTTAGCTGTTGATGGGGCTTGCGAAAGATTTGAAGTATCACCGTTGTCATTAAGAGCGACTTCTGGCAGTTCATCTGCCAATGGTTCTGATAGGACCATCATTCCAGCCATATTCTGGATTAAAAGGGCCATCTTGTTCATTTTAGCAGACATCTCTACCGCTTCTTCATCTTTCTTTTTGAGAAAGCGCTTCAGGTAGTCAATATCCGACTCCTGGCCT